>AP028912.1:12020357-13262500 GCA_036186465.1 Nesidiocoris tenuis | reverse complement strand
CAACAGTATTCTACAAGGGTCGATCATCCATCTGCAATACAAATTTTTAGGTACCTCGTTTGTTTTGAGTTTATATTTCGAGATCAAAAATGACAAAATTGCTTCCCCAGTCCGGTCTTCTCGTCGTCCAAGATTGAAAATCGAATTATCGTGCGCACTCGATATTTTCGTACGAATAAAAAAGGCCGTTATGAATGAAAAACGAGAACTTTGAAAAGAGAAGAATTGTAGGCCGAGTGTCGTCAGGGATTTTATGCGGTAGCACGGGGTCGGAAACAATGTGTGGAAATGTTGTATTCCGGTAAAAGCCAACCCGGAGAGAGGATTAGCCCTGCTTCGGTATTCAGTCCACGTAGGTACTCAACGTAACGTCACGTGACGATACCCTCCGTGCTGTTCGACAACCCTTCTACAATTAAATAAGCCAAGAATGGAATTCCGACGAATCAATGAGTAAACCACGTACGTGGGATAGACGTAATCCTCGGTGGTACGGATTTTCGCATTTGAACCAAATGTATTGCATTTGATGAATTCTTATTCATTTGAAAACTGTTGATTTTTTTGCCTTTTTAGAGGAGCTATACGTCAGAGTTGTGGTGAACCAGCATCCCGGCAGCATTCCGCCTCCATATGGTAGATGGTTGACAACCATTGGTTGTGTCATATGACTGGAAGAACCCCACAGAATTGAGAGCTAGTTGATATTTTTCGTTTCCTACGATCCTAAAGCTGAGATTAATTGCTGAATTTCATCATGGGGATTAAGTGAAGAGTTATCCTCCAAAACTGCATTCATCCACTTTCGAGTTTTGTCGTTTCGATTTCGTTTTTCGAATTTCGATTTCGATTCATAGCAGCTTTGGTACCTATAGGTACAAAACTCGAAAGTGGATGAATGCAGTTTTGGAGGAAAACTCTTCAAATGTCTTGTTTAGGTAAACTAAAAAAATGTGATAGACCTATCACAATTCCTGTATTTGAAATGATGTACCTAAAAACGCGACTGGGTAGTCAAAGTTTCAGATTTGACTTGGAAAACCTATATATTATTTAGAGCATTAAATAATTCAATTCTGAACGTTCATTAGGCTACGGCTGTCTGGAAGGTTTTTGCATAGCTCCTGGCAGTCGTAAATGAATGGAATTGCAGCCAAATTGACTCGGAACACCGGGCTTGATGTGCAATTCAAATAAGAAGCGTATCAATATTCATGGAGATAGTCTGGAGTTTGTAGGTGCGAAGAGACAAATGAAAAGCGACAGACGTGTCTTCCGATTCGACGACGGCTGATGCGATGAGTCGGTTTCTCAAATTCAACAATAATGAATCAACTTCGGATCGGCCCTGAGACTTTACGGCAGAAACCTGAAAGTTCGAAGTATGGTCAAAAAAGTTGGGATGGCCTTCACTATAACTCATGATTAAGAAGATTATGAAAAAACAAAGAAAGAGGAAAAAATCTGTATGATGTACCGACTAGGCCCTACCAGAGAAAACAACTTTTTGACATTTGTAATTTTTGTCTTCGGTGATAGGTACCTATCATACCCCCCAGAGTTACCATAGCAGTTCTTCATCATAGTTAAATTCTTTCTCACCCCTGCAGCTGCATTTTCAATTTTCTATGCTGTTCATGTATGGCACAGCGCTTTCCACAGCGAGAAACATTAGCCGCGTTTCGTCAGCTATGTTGTCGCTGTTGGCGATCGCCCTGTTTTCTAAGTTGGCAGTCCTGTGGGTTCTACTGACACTCAACCTCCTCCTCAGATACCATCAGCAGGGCTGCCAACATCGAAAACAGGCCTACAAGCGAAAACAAGAAATGCCAACATATAAAAAGAGCAAGCAACAACGTACCTGCCAAAATACGGCTAATATTTCTCGCTGTGAAAAAAGTGCCAAATACATGAAAAGCTGGTAAAAATGCAGCTACAGGTGAGAGATAGAGAATTCAACTATAATAGTGAGCAGATATGGTAACTCTGGTATGATAGGTATCACCAAAGACAAATAATAACGTCTCCCGTCGGTACGACGTTGTCTGTACGTGGACTATCGGGCTTATCATGCCATCTGCGAGTCACCTGCCGACACTCGAACGTGCTCAGTATACAGGACAAGGCATACCATACCGTGCTGTCCTCAACCATACAACCCTAAAGGGACTATCCTTGTGCTCCTGTTTCTCCTCGCTGGAGTCCTGTCACTTTCAGCGAACAAGAATCGTCACAATGCTATTTTATCCAGTGAGAACGACCTGTTTCTCTCTGGTATTTTTGAGCCACAAAACAATTGTATTCCACAGCCGTTGTAAAATAACCGCAGTTTTTATGTAGGTGCTAGATCAATTTGGTTTAAAAATAATAAAATCAGAAATCTTTAATTGGCAGTACATTTCTTGCTGGTTTTAACTGCTTAACTGGAAGGATAACATGACAAAGAAGTCAGTTTAAAACTTCATTTTCGACCCCCTCAAATACTCCTAAAAATATGGTTTACGAGCATAGTTTTTAAACCCACCTCGAAGAGGGAAATTTCTTTAAATTACTTACCCAAAAACAATCTTAAGGTACCTCGTCGTCCAAGATTCGATAAACGTAGGGTATTTCTATCCCCTTAGGTGTCACCAGTTTCAAATGATTTAATGCTCCGAACCTTCGAAACTTCAAACTTACCCGAGCTCCACCCTTACCTTCCATCATCCCTTAACCGCGCAGTTCAGGCTTCACTTCAATACCTTCTATGCCGCTCATAAGCCGCTTTCAACCGTAAGTTCGCCTTGATTAATACAGAAAGTTGAGAACCCACGAGGTTGCCTCTACCCTTGTCCTATCCCAACTCTACGCCTAGGCGTATCGGTGAGGCGTACCTGTGGCGTTCCTCACCGACGCTTCTATGCTCATACTCCCATCAAAAGAACCCCTAATTACGCTCTAACCATTTTGTACCGCTTTACCCGTACAGAAGAACTTGTTCGAAATGCTCGACATTCAGCTTCTGAATCAGTCATCATTCACAATCGATTTTTCTTCAGTCGATGTATTCATGGTGTTTCCTGATGGGGGAGAGTCGGTAGGTACGTGGTACGTTCACTTCCATATGCAGAATAACCTATATTTTTGTTTCGATACATCGATTTTTGTATCGCTTTAGGAAATCGATTAAATGCAATGATGATTTACAATCGATATTTATTTATATCGACACGTATGTATTGGTATCGATATGTATTGACCGAAATGTATGGACTATTTACAATCGATATTTCTTCACTAAACTATTCATGGGCTTTAATGATTGGGGAGAGCAGGTAGGTAGGTGGTACGTTCACTTCTATACGCGGAATAACCGATGTTTTAGTTTCGATACATCGATTTTTGTATCGGTTTAAAAAATCTACTAAATGCAATTATTATTTACGATCGCGATTTATTTATATCGATACGTATGTATTGGTATCGATATGTATTGAAAATTTACAATCGATATTTCTTCAGTCAAATATTCATGGTGTTTCATGATGGGTGCGAGAAGGTAGGTACATGGTACGTTCACTTCCATATGGGAAATAACCGATATTTTTGTTTCGATACATCAATTTTTGTATCGGTTTAGGAAATGGATCAAATGCAATGATTATTTACAATCGATATTTATTTATATCGATAACAATAAATCAATTACTATCGATCAATACATTGTATTGACTATTTCTTCAGTCAACTATTCATGGGGTTTCATGGGGGCGAGTAGGTAGGTACGTGGTACGTTTGCTTCCAAATGTGGAATAACCTATATTTATGTTTCGATACATCGATGTTTGTACCGGTTTCGGGAATCGATTACCTAAATGTATTGAATAAATAAGGACAGACAGATGTTTCTAATATTATTTTTCCAGTATATTACCTGACTGTTTACGGTTAGTATTTCCAGGGAAACAACGACATACCATTCCTCCGACTTTTGCAAAAACAAATTTATTACGGATATCCTCAGTAGCGCTTTACCGAAAAAAGTGTTGCACCGAATGATATTAATTCATTATTTTTCCTATTATTTTTTTTTTGCGAATTGATAAAAAATTAAAATACAGCCCATGTTTTTAGTGTTATGGTTAGTGGGGTATTAAAAACGTCCACGATCAATTTGCGATTTGATCTTCATTGAGCGTTACTATACAAAATGGTCAGCAATGACTGACGGACTATAGGGTGATGGGGGGTGGCTGACAAAAAATGCAATTCTCCGAGTATGCGCATAGTGTAACATCGTTACCATAATATTGTAATGCATCTATATCCGTAGAACTAAGTATTGGCGAGTAGATACTTATTGATATCATTTCGATCCAAAATTGATTTATAGCATGCTGTTATTTGATCAACAGTCCACAGCAGGCTGTCCACATCGTGTGCATTAATATTATTCCGCACGTCGGTGGTTGAAAAATATATCGGACGAGGCAAGGTATGAGAATGGCGAAAAATACACATAATATTTTCTGTTTGGCGTTGCTTCTCTTTTTCAAATCAAACGAGACGTATTCGTGACGGGTAAACGATGCGTGGAGGACCTTTCCATTTCCGCCCTCTTTTGCTGCCTGCGGTGGAGCTTGGGAGAAATAAATCTTTTCGCTGACATCACGGTCGGGCGACCGTTTTGTCGTATTACCCTGGTCTCCTTCTATTCGGAATGTTTTCCATTTTTGCCGCTCCCATGCCGTAACAAAGTATCAGTGCCCAGATCTGCGGGTAAGCAAGGTTGACGTTGATGCCTCGGAGAAAAGAAGGTACCTACAGGAGACATATTTTTCTCAAGTGTACCCAATCCAACAAGAATAGGCGTGGAATCTTTAATGTTCGTTACCAGGTCGGGTTTGGCATCTTCCAAAACGAGACTTGCCTCAAGATTTGTCGATTTGCTCTTCTAAGTTTCCCCGTAGTGGCATCAAGGAATTTTCAAGAGCAAGGAAATTTGGAAAATTTTCGAGATTCTCAGGAATAAACGCATTTTGTATCAAGTTCTTACGACAATTTTGAAGTTTTCACTTTTTGAAACTTTTCTTTTTTCAAGTCGTACGTACCTACTATTTTTTGCCCCAGTAACAAAATAAAATTTTTATTCGGGTTTAAAAACTGCAAAACAATTGATCTCTTTAACGAGTCGTTTGGTAAAAATGGCCTTTGGTGGAAGCCAGTTGGCCTCCACCATACCAGTTGAAGAAACGCCACCATCAGCAACAAAGCGCCGCTTCAAAATTGAGCTGATTTGGAGAAATCAATAGCCAACCCTGAATGAATTACCTGCGAGTTAGGTTGTTTAATGGCCGATTTCACCAACATCGGATTAGAGTTAATCCAGACATGATTGCTATTGGTAACTTTGTTTAAACATATTATGTTCGGATTAACCCTAATCCGAAGTTGGTTGTTTTCAAAGCTGAAAGTATACTAAACCCGCAAAGTCGATAGGAATCGTTGGCTAGGTTACGGATGGAATTTAAATCCAGCCACATACGCTGGTCGAGCCGGTAAGAAAATGCATGGCTGTGATTGGTCGAGGTGGCGTCAGCGTTACCCCAATAAATTTGATTGGGGTTTCCACGCCAGGTTCCCATGTTCACCCCCTCCAACGGCCAGCAATGGACAGTGTGTGGCCGAATTTGGGTGAATTTGAATTTTAGATTTACCAAGGAATCGGTCTGGACAGACGGTTTGTGGGTAGGGGAGGGGAACGGTCTGACGTGTGATACGGGCGTAAAACGGGTAACCCTCTGTATGAAAGCTTAGCTCATCTCTTTTCCAGTTTCATTAAATCGATTATTCGTGCGCCTCTAAATGCGCATTCTCCAATCAAATCATGTTGAGGTTCCAGGCTGATTCGCGGAGGCCTTTTCGCTCCAAAAATCGTACGCTATCGCGTTCGCCGATGGCTTTCACTACCTCTGAGCCCAACGGTTTGCCTAAGGTTACCCGAACGTTATCTGTACCACCTAACTCAACCAATACCCAATAAGCACTCGCCCGTAGGTCTAATAGCGGCAGCCCACGCGACTGGCCGACCTATAGCAACTGGTTAACCACGCGAGAAACTTCATCACTCGGTTTGCGTTGTAATCGCCGAATATAACAGAAAATGGCGGCCAGTGTTAGCGGCTCCCTCTCCAGTCGCCGATTGATAAAATCGTAATACCCAGCGCCTTAATTGCCGCCGATACACGGAACATCATAGAAACAATTCGGACGTTTCCCATCGCCGACACGATTTTCCCGCCCTTTGTTCCTCGAAAGGCCTAAATCGTAAATTGCTAGATGGGATTTACACTGCGGGTAACCGCGATTGTTGAGAGAAATCTCCGACTATTGTTTCTGGCGACAGTCGATGACTGAGGGACCTTGCTGAAAAATATCCTCAATGAATACTATATATCCATTCAAAACTTTTGATCTAGAAAAATGAACTTTTTATTTTTTCCCCCACTTTATCAATTTCGATGCAATTTTTACTTCCATATTTACAGAGTAAATGGAAGTATTGTAATCGTCCTAAAATCGAGAATCGGAACGGAGCTTCAGAAAAAACTTTTTCTTATACACATTTACTCAGAATCACTTCCCGAACAAGTGTCTGTGTGTCCGTGTGTCCGTCTGTCCGTCTTTCCGTAAGTGGTCATTTACAAAAATGGCCATAACTCCCTCATTTTTCAACCTTTTTCCAAATTTCTTGAGCTGAAATGTTTGTCTCGGAAAGCCCTAACACCCTGTTTAATCGGAATTTGGATAACGCACAGTACTTTTGATATATTTGCATTTTTAGTGTTTTCTATTTTATTTTTTTCCGGTCACAAAAATGGACCGATTTGAGCGTTCTTGGTCTCAAAATCTTCGTTTTACCTTGCAGAATATGTGGATATTTTTTATATTCCAAAAATATGATCGAATTTTTTTCAAATATGTACGTTTCAAAATATGGAAGTATTGTGTGTTATCTACGCACCACTGGTTTTCAAAATGCTTCCGAACATAATATACCATTATGGTAACTTCCCAAACATAAAATTTATGTTTAATAATGTTTAAATAATAATGAACCTCGATCATTCTTCACCATTAAATGAATATCCATTATACGCTATTATACATGGGACGTTTAGATGGGACCTTCATAATATAATATCATATATTGTATGTATGAGTTTATATATGAGTTTAGTATACCCATTATATGTTATGCTATCCATTAACATCCATTATATTAATAAATTTTATGGTTATGAGTTTACCTATTTTTAATGTAATTGAAAAAGCATTAGCAGTTCCGACGTCTATTCGCAAATGATTTATTATTTAAACGAAATCGTTCCAAAGAAAGCGGTAAATGGAATTGGTCTGAAGAATATACGAGGATATTCAACGAAATAAAGGATCAATCATCTTTATCCTTTATCTTTTTATTTAAGAATGTTTATGTTTCTTGGATTTTGGGGCGCGGGGCCGAAATTGGTGATGCAGGAGCACTCCGCCTCCGTTGCGTGGAAATTCGGAGTTGAATTACCACGATAACCCTAAAAGCTTCTCAAATTGCCGTACCTAATGGAAATTCAAACTCGGCTGATGAAACTTTCCAACTTTCCTACCGTTTTTCAAACTCGTGTGACAAAAGACTCGTGAAAACGACTCTCCCTTAGGCATTCTATTCTGTGTGGAGTTTTAGTGCGATTTTAAACCGGTTATTAAGGTACAAACGAGTTGGGCCGAGAAGGGGGTTCGCCCTAGAAATTTATAGCAGGTACAAATTGAATACAGGCCCCGTGTAAAAGGGAGGCTGGTGAATGTGCGCGGTGGTGGGATGTCGTTAAGCTCCTGCCGTTGGGCTTCACGTCGGCCCCAGGAGCTTTTCCTCGGCTTTGCTGACAATGGGACGATTCTCGCCCCCTACAGAAGCGCGAGAGAAGGGGCAGAGACCCCTAAGGATAGGACGTAATTAGACAGCACCTGCTTTTTAAGCACAGGAGCATTTGTGATGCGTTCAAACCCAGAATTGTAAAGTAAATAGGCACGAGGTTTAATGTGAACAACGGCCAACGTCGAACATAATACGTTTAGTTATGGGTACATCCCAGGCGGCCTTGGATAATTTGCCCAGGATAAGTATCTGAAAATCAGGACTGTAGGCTTAAGAGATAAAAACCAACAACAAATTTCTTAGCCAGAAAAATCCATTTTTTTGATTGCTCAAAAGATATTGCAAAACCATGGCTTGAAACAATCAAATCCGCGTTTGAAAATAACGAAATATATCCGGTTTGATTTGACAAACCGAGCCAATGAAATTCTTCTTCAGGAGCTTACATTGCCATAACCAGTGTCACGCTCACTACTGAATTTTTAAGGGTCGATTTTATTTTAATTCGTAAGCACTCTTGTCACGAGAGGAGCCCGAAAATTCAATTTGTCCATTCGTTCATAAAAGCGTCATCAGTCCAACGGACACTGCCAGGATTCGTTGTGAATGCGAGGGTCGAGGACACCACGAGAGCGACACTCGTCGTCGAGTGAATCCACTTTAGCAAAAATACACGGTCGTCGCGCTTGTTGACCGAGTCACCTCCGAAGCTCCTGAAACTGAATAGCGAATGAAGGCCGAGCGACTGAATAAAGGATGAACGAAAAAAGTTGATTCATTTTGAGGTCAGTTCCTCCTTGAATACCAAAGTCCTAAAAAGAGGAAATCCGAAATGCTGGATAGCCGGTGAATCTGTTGAGCACGAGAGATGGGGCTAAAACAAAGTCTAGATTTGCAATTTCCTTTGTATCAAAACCGCTTTCTTTGTTAGCTCGTTTAAAGGACGCATTTTGGCTAGAGATTCCTGAAAAACATACCATAGGTAATTTATGGTTCCGAGAAAAGACTCAAGTTCTGCGACATTTTCATCATTGGACTAGAGTCGTGAAACCCTTGCCGCCGCACGCAAAGTTTTTTAATGCCGCAATTTCGAGTTGAGCTCATTGCGGTGTAGGCTCATTCACACGGACGCAAGAATGTCATAATATCGTGAAAATGTGGCTATAAAGCTAAAAAAGTACGCCGAGCATAATGTTTCCATCAATTGTCCGACAGCTCTGTGCTGGCCAGCAAATTTTGCAAAATGCGTTGCGGTGAAAAGGCATTCATGACTTCTGGGCTTCCGCCGCCTTGGCACCCCGGACCACTCAAGTCGAAAAGGAATTCAATCGATACAACCTCGACCCTGCACGACAGCAAAACCGCCTTTACTTTCCTTCGCTTCGTGCCAGATGTTGTAGCTTAGTCTGCTTTATATTGGCTTGCCTCCTATCACTGGCTCTGCTTGGTCCGCCGGATTGCCTTTGGTGATTGCATGCGAAGGAATCTATCCAATTTCCAGATGGTCGGATTATTTACTGCCGGTTTATCGGGTTTCATACCAACAATAGCTCTCCTATACAGCAGCATGCGGTTCGGGATGCTTTTAATCAATCGGCGATTTGGTGGGAGAAAAATTCCGTAGAACGGCAAAGGCGAATGGTGGATTTCACCAACTTTGGATAAGAGTTGATCCGGACATGGTTACATATTGATACCTTAAAGCACAAAGGGGATATGCCCCAAAATATCGATTTTGAGATTTCGGTACCGAATCATGATCGTTTTATCTAATTTTGGGGCCAAAAAACGATAAAATAGAAAAACGACAAATATTTAAAGAGTGTTTATCTTGGAAGTCTCAAGTGCTACCTAAGTTCTGGGTGCGAAAATAAACGAGGTTGAGTTAGATGCTTGGTCGAAATATTTAATTTAATATTTAAAGGTTTATCTTGGAACTATCAAGTGCTACCAAAGTTCTGGTTAAACGAGGTTGTAGATCTTGGCTGGACAAACATTTTTTATGAAATTGAAAACTATGGGAGAAATCTTTATTTTTGTAAATTGATCAAAAACTTATTTTGCATTTTTCTCATTACCTATGCAATTTTTGGACATATCCCCATTGTGCTCTAAAGCATGTTGCTGCTTAAGCGATGATATTATCATCCCTTAAGCAGCAACATGCTATAACTCAGTTTTCCCAACTTTACAGATAGGTAACCCAAAAAACTGTTTCAATTGCTGGCTGTAAGAAAAGAATGAACATGGGAACGTGACTAGGAAACGACAATAAAATGTATTGACTTCAACAACGACGCCACCTCGACCAATCACAGCAATGAATTCCCTAAACCCCATGTTCGTAGGATGAAAGTGGCCAGAGCAGTGTTGGCTTTTGTCGGCCAGTCCTGGACCAGTTACCTACTAGCGATCCCAAAAAATTCTCAAAATTTCCCAATCGCGTGCCTCGAATTCCTTTGTCGTCAGCAGTTACCGGTCCGGGACTGTTCAGGACTGTCCTGTCCGTACAGACCCTCTCGAGGCACAAGGCTAAACGAAATTGTGACATTTTTCCACTTCAACGGCCAAAATTGATCGGAAAAATACAATTGCATCATTCTGAATGAAATTCATTTTCAGCCTCTGAAGAACGTAACTATTATTCTGAACTCAAATCAGCATCCGAAACAGCGCAATCATCGGAGGCGGGTAGCGGAAAAGCGAATTGAAATTGTTCTCATTAGCAACGCAAATGGCTGTGAGGCTTCCACGCTTGACAAACACCTGCACGACCAATATGCAATCACATTCGCAAGTTTATAGAACTGCATATTGGCTATCGCGAATACCCGATCGACCCACGGACTCCATTTGCGAGACAATATATTACCGTCGAATAATCGTTTATCGAAGTTGGAAAGAAAAATTGACCCCATTCTCTCCGCAATTGCGATTTGTGCGAGGCTAACCGCATTTTACCTCAACAAATGACCGGCGATTGGGACGGACCGAGCATTTGTAACGTAGTTGTACCATAAAATCGTGATTTTTGAATGAAAATATTCATTTGCAAATTATACTGCGTCGAAAATTTGAAATATGTGATTTAGGCATCGTTATCGCTTTGATATTGTTCGACGATGGGTAAGGGCCAGAGAGTTTTTGAGGCCAATCTTGGAAATTGCTGTTTGCTCGAGCGCTTTCGACGCGAACGTCCTCGTCAGGAGCAAACGCTTTTCAGCGCGATTCAGTAAAACCTCCTCCAATCTGCAAAACGGGATGAAGAGTAAACCGCAATCTGGGACCAAAAAGTTTTCTAATGATTCGAAAAGACTCCCCATCCTATGGTAAATCAAGCGAGATATCGGAGAAAAATTCTCAAAAAATTCTCAGCCCATGGTATCACCCTCAAAATCGGACATTTTTGAAAAAATGTGCCTAGGTACCCACCAAAACAAAAAAAGTCGGGAATAGTGTAGAGCATAAAACACTGTCAGACACAAAAGTCGAATTTTCAAAAATAATTTATTTTCGGAATTTTTACTAGGTAAATTTTTGTCTGTAGCGTCGCCGAAATTCATCTTAAATCAATAGTGGTATCGAATGGTAGACTCCTCGACATTGGCAGTGAAAGAATTGTACAAAGATCAAAATATCCTAAGGACAAGTCAACTTGAGTGACCTCCTGTTTTAGAAGTCGGTTGAAAAGCTGAAATAAGGTAAAATTTTTTGCCTGAAAATATTGAAATTGAAAAATCGAAAACCTAAGAAATTCCTATATGCGGCACAATCTTCTACCATTCTCGAATGCATTTACCTCTCCCATGATTGTGTGGTATGGAATGAATGTCCTGCTCTTCGTAATAATCATTTCAAGGTATAGCTACTTGAAAATCGAATCTCCCAAGCCCTTATCAATGAATTCACACGCAATTGACACGATAGAAACACAATCAATCCATCGGGATAACTCAATGTTTTTTCAGGACGGAGGCTCTCCCAATTGACAAGCTCGGCTTCTGCATAATGAACGATTCCATTACTCCAGTAGGGCAGACTGAGAACGAAAGTGACGCAAAACAGACTTCAAAACTAAACTGATTAACACTCTAATCCTCTTCCATTCAACTTCTAATCCTCAACAGATCCCGCCCCCGACCATCAGCGCTCTCTATTGACGAGCCCTAAAAGCGCCGCATTACTGCCCCTTGATAGGACATGGAAATGGCGACTGTCGAAGGGACACCAGGCTGAAACCCCGAAGATCCTACCCCCTTGCCACCCCCTCCCTTTGCTCCATTCCGTTTCAAGGTTCAGGGGGCAAATCTGCCCCAATAAGCCCTCCTAATTTGCTTACCTCCTTCACTGAATACCCATCGAGAGGCGGAAAATCGTGCGGCGTAGATCGAGTTCCGCCCATTAGGCGGTGATTTTTCCCAGATAAAAGTGCGTAGGTATCGAAAGAGAAGGACGAGTTATTCTTTATCGATTTTTATCTGAAGAGGATTTTTTCCCATAATTAATTTGATTACGACAAAATCGATATTCAATTGAACCTCTGGGTAAGAGCCTCATATTTTTGGGTAGAGACATTTTCATTGAGCTACTCGAGATCTGTTCAGACCCATCATCCGGTTCAGTCTGTCTGATCTGAAGATCCAGCAACAGCAACTTTTCCGTGTGAACCTTACATGGGCGAAGTTGAGAGTCGGGCGAACTGCTTAGCAAAGCCGAGCTCCGCGGTCCGGCGGCGGCGGTCGGTTCCGCTGCGATTATAAATACAATCCGACCAACCATAGACTCCATCCTTACCACCATTGACTTTGCTCACCTGCTGCCCCCCGAGGCCGTAGATTAGACCCTGTGGGTGGGAAAAGCGAAGAAGGGTTTCTAGGGTAATGTAGGTTTTGCTGTTGAATTTATAACGTCAGGTAGCCAGGGTGCGTAGAACCTTGCCGAAGATGTGGATTTCCTCCTCATGGGTGGACCGAACCGAAGTTATTAAATAACTATGTGAAACTATGTGAAATTTTCACTAAAATAAAAATGCCTTTCTATCGAAGCTATTTGTGAAACTATGTGAAATTTTCACTAAAATAGAAATGCCTTTCTATCGAAGCTATTCCTGCTCAGTGTAGAATCTCAGGGGTAATAACCCCTTTCAAATGGTCAAAATGTCTCAATGACGACGTTTCGCATGAGAAAAGAACAATAATTGTTTTCAACAACAATTGTGAGAAAAGAACAGAACAATAATTGTGAGAACAAAGTACAAAGAACAGAACAATAAAATAACAATAATTGTGAGGAAAGAACAAAAAATTTTTATTTTAATTTTTGGTTTTCTTGTCGATTCAACTGCGGTTTAGACGCCAACTGCGCGTGACCCATTCTTGGAATAACAACACAACACCTTACTATGAATATACAATTCCACTGTCGAGGGTGAAAGGGGCTTCGCCCCCGTATGAAGAGTGGGGATTTTCCACGAATCGGATCCCAGCCATTTGGAGCGATGAACTTTGTCTCTAGTAAACCGTTCCAGTTTTCGGTCGTACGGGCGCGGCCCCGTTTCGCAAATGGATGGTTCGCAAGGTAAATATACCGTCGGATGAGGGAATGAAGTGTATCAACAAACCCTTGGTAGCGGCGGGCAGGTCGTCGTTTTGAATGAACGGTTTTTGCGCCTTATCTCGCCAAACCCACGGCCCCCGCGTTTTGCAAAGGGCGTGAGATGGCCCTATTTCCGAACGGGTATAAAAAGCTGATGAAGAAAGTCCGTTCAAAATCAACGTGGAGCCTATGGTCCGGGGATTTCGGAAACAAGAAAGCGAATGATCTGTTTAGCAGATTTCGCCCCGATACGGTCCAGCGGTGATCCATGGAATAAAAAGCAGCCGAATTCCGCGAGTTTTACTGCGAATTTCCCATACATGGAGGAATCAGGAAGCTCTACCTATAATTCTTGCAAATTTTGGGCATAAACAGTAGAATAAAATTTATACCTAATCATAAAAAAGAATTCAAAATTCAAATTCTTTTTATAATCAGGTATAAATAATTAGGTAGATATAATTTTATAATTAGGTATAAATATAATTTAATAAATTGGTAATAAAATAAATATAATTTAATAAAATAATTTAATAAATAATAAAATAAATATAATTTAATAAAATTATTTAATAAATAATAAAATTAATATAATTAGGTATAATTTTATAATTAGGTATAAATTAGGTATAAATAAGCTCCCTGCTCCCACACACCATATTTAATATGGTGTGTGGGAGCAGGGAGCTTCAGATTTCCGTAATAGCTCTTCATTTTCTCACGTGCATATTCTTTCGGGCCACTTTTGAATCCAAAAATGTAGCGATGGGTGAGGGTAAGAGGACAAAGATCACCTGTTCATGGACATTTTTATTCCCTGGCCGTTTCTGAAGGATTAAAGAGGAAGATGAAAAAATCTAGCTGGCCCAATAGATGGGAAGGATTATTTATTATGAAAAAATGAATTATGCGATTATTATGATGGACAATTATTCAAAGGGGTAATAATAGATAAGCACCTATCATGTTTGAACCCAGCGGGAAAAGTCATTGAACCCAAAAACCTAAGCAAAAATGGCTCTTATCATCAAACTATTTCAAGTAGTAAGGAGATTGTACCTTGAAGCCGGAAAAACTGTGATTCGGATGGAAAAAATTGAATTTTTTGGAATATTTTCGCATCAAAGTAAATTCAAGTGGTTGTTTATCAGACGCCATTGGACACTTTTGGCTCTTTTCAATACAGATATGCTAAGAGCTTCTTGTGCCTAGGTTATTGGGTTCAATCACTTTTTTTGGTGGAAACAAACCTAAAATAATCTTATATTACAATCAATTTAATCAAACAACACACAAATTAATCAATTACAACAATCAACAACAATTAATTAATTAATTATCTTTTTTATTTTAACTGATGGACTTTTAAACTGAAATGATAAAATCGGCTAATTGGCAGCCAATTTCTTCAATACCGAGGCGTTTTCTTCATATTGTAGGACGGGGGTGGGTGAGGAGCAGTTATCAATCTATTGTACCTACTTCACCTCCCTATAATTGAATGGCGAATAACGAACGACCCATAAAAAAAGGGATTTATCTCGGCAATTAACGAAGCCGCTAATAGCAATCAAAATGCCCCGTCCAAGTTCGAACAGGAATGATTCGATCAGAAATAAATTGGAGCGCCTAACTTCAAGTGCCCAAGGTGGTATTTTCTCAATCAACGTAAAACGACCCATAGGAAACATTAGGGACCGTTAGAAACTCCTCATAAAAAGTTAGGGCAGATTGAAAACGATAAATTAAATGGAAGGGGAAACCGTGCGCCTTTTCACTGGCTCCCCCCCCTCGACTGTAGTTCAACGAAGCCGATAAAACCCCACCCTTCCAGATGCTCGAGCAATAACTAATGAATTATATTTCCCCGCCGAAGCCGATAGATATGAGTATGAAAGTAGTCAAATCGAGCGACGATTCATGCTACTCATTATGAATCGCTAGAACGTATTAAATTCTCACTAAATTGGGTGAATTCAAAATGTCAAACTCAAGATTTGAAACTTTCGAAAAATCGTTAATTTCGTCGAATGTTTTTACCAATTTTTGCTTATTTTTTCTGTACCGCATTATTTTTTGGGCATGCGTCAAAATTTGGGCATGGTGGCGTTTATGATATTTACGGTTGCCGAACTGAGAACGAAAAACGCATGTAGCTGGCAGTCTGCAGTGTCGGTATGTTTTACAGCATGATTCCTTAGAACACTGTTTATGGGAGGAAAGTCGTAGCGATACAGCTAATGCTCAATTTCCACTATGCAGAACTAGCACGGGAGTTGTTCCTAGTTTAACAAACCCGCCGGGCCGGCATATTGAAAAATAGTCCCTTGTCACGGAACGATAAAACTTTTCATAAAAACATTAGGAACTACTTATCGACGGCATAAACCGAGAAGTCGTGAAAGGGTTTTGATAGGTTTT
Organism: Nesidiocoris tenuis; assembly: GCA_036186465.1. Classification (NCBI taxonomy): domain Eukaryota; kingdom Metazoa; phylum Arthropoda; class Insecta; order Hemiptera; family Miridae; genus Nesidiocoris; species Nesidiocoris tenuis. The sequence continues at coordinate 13,246,572 of AP028912.1, read as the reverse complement.
TCAAAGTTAAAATTACCTACCGATTCTCAGCATATGCCGTAAAGACGGCAGTAAAAAAATCCGTCCATAACCGTGAGCGAAATGTTCGCTTCGGACGAATGGCCTACTTCCTTCAATGGAGAAACGCTTGGCGCGCGGGATTGCATTATTTAAACTGAGCGGATCGATGGCGCGCTCTAGGATACCTCATTATAACTTCCGCCCCCGACCGACTCCTCCAGCAGAGCCGGGGGCTTTTATCCTTACCCTAATCCTCCTTTGCTCTTCTCATCTGTTCTCACGCTTCTCATCGCTATTTTTCCCCTCCGCCCGACATTTGTATCCCTTTTGCACGAGATAATGCACTTTTTCACAATTTATTTTCCCCCTCGACTGACAAATATTCGTCTTCCTCGTTTTCCCCTACATAAAACCCTCCTAAACTTTCCATACCTTCGTTGGATGATCGTTCGAGTATAACCAATGGTCCGTACATAACGCGCAGTGCTTCGATTTCATGCGTACATAACATTTTTTACCCGTGATACTAGGTCCGTAAAACCGGGTACTGATGGTAACGGATCTATAAATAAATTGCAATCAACGATTCGGTAAATTTAAAGAGTCGATAAATGTTTGGTGAAACGTAAAATGTATTTTATAATATTCGTTTGGTGAAATGTAACACCTATTGGTGAAATATTATGAAATACAATACGCCGATAACGATGACTTCATGAAATGAAAATAAGTTTAAAAAACTCTCCAATAACGCAGGGGGTGAACAGCCTCGTCGAATAGAGGTGCAAATTTAATTTAACGCAGGCACCCATTGAAAGTTTTGCATTTGCATAATAACCTAATAATCCTAAAAGCTAAGTGTAGTAGAAATGGTTATTCCCATCTAACGTTCATGTGGACGAAATATCAAAATTATGTAAATCGAGCCCTAATCTAAACCAAGAATTGCACTTTGAAATAAAAATGCTTATCAACTTTCGGAAAATGAGGAATTTTTTCAAGGGCCATCATTATAAACCAATATAGAGTTATTCATAAAAACCACAAAGTCGGAAGAATTTGATGCCAAAGTCAGTATGCCAACTGTGTCAAAAAAAAAAGTGTATTCAAAATGTGATGTGAGGTGAGCTCTGTGTAGACGGAAGACAATTAATAATTTAAGTGCCGTTACCACAATTTTTATATTTTATTCTGATTTCCTTGAGTTTTTTCCATACCAAAAATCATATTTGAACTTACAAGCAATCTCGGAATGGATTAAAGTGAAAATGCACATTTCGTGGGTTAAGCCTTATCATGACCAATCAAAGATTTTGGCGGTTTTGAGTTATTCACATATTCGTACGTATTTTTTCACGCCCGACACGCTGGTGCAATTAGTTTTCCCTTCAGACCGTCAGAAACGCTAGTATCGGCTGTTTTGTTATCATATCTTATCAAAAACCTTATTTGATTAGGACCTATCAAGCCACTGGCTTGAAGCCAGTTTCTTGATACTTTCGGCCTCGCATGTGAAGTCTCCGTGGGTTTAGAATTTTTTGAGTATTTTTCCCGGCTTTCTCGCTTGATTTACCATAAGATAGGGGGTTTTTTCCGAAAATGTTTGAAAACGGTTTTTTGTGCCTCCGGAAAACCTGCCAAATCTTTGATTGGTCATGATGCGGCTTAACCCACGATTTGTGCGTTCTTTATCTAGTTGAAATTTAAAATTATTCAAATTACCATAGTTCGCGTTTAACAACGAAAACAATGAGCCTATACGGAGCGTAGGTACGCGAATTGACAGCTGGCAAATATTCGAATGCTTCGATTCTTTTTCGTCGGTGAATTTGAAATGCAAAATACAGTTTACTGACACAATAACCTCTTCACTTCGTCGAATAATTACCAATCAGAAAATATCCCCCTTCGCGCTAAGGAGAAACGAATCTGATAAATGAGACATGAATAATGGATGACCGGACGGATTTGAATGTACCTTGCGTCAATCAATTATTTAAATCCGCCACGGTTGATATTGGCCCGACGGTAAGAGTGGAAGTGGAAGAGGTTCGATCCTGCAGGACTTTTTTCTCCTTCCAGACTCGGGAGTCCTTACATATTTTCTTTTCGTCTCGTTTTCCTCGCTAAACCCGGAGGGAAATCTCGACCTGACTGGCGGCTTGACAGTTGAATAACGCTGGCTGAGTCGGACTGAGCAGAAGCGGCTCTTCGTTATTCGAAGATTAATTTTGAGGACCGTGAAATTCGACGGTGTTCTACAACCATATTGTGCATAGTCGGTCCATAAGAAGATCGTAATACGCCTGTCATCGACTCATCAAGCCCTAATGTAAACCAATTGCACTTCTTTATGGAAAGCGAGGAATTTTTTCGAAGATCATATTAACCAATATAGAGATACGTTATCCATAAAAACCACCAAGTCGGAAGATTTTGATTTGACACAATCCCAACTGTGTCAAAAGTGTTATTCGAAGATTAATTTAGAGAACTGTAAAATTCGACTGCGTTCTGGAACCATATTGCACTTAGTCGGTCAGTAAGAATTATATTACTGCTTCTACTACTTTCAAATGTTGTCTACCCCATAAAATGCCATGTAGAACTTCGATGGTGAAAGTGAGACAACACGTACCTATCTCCATTTTGGCCAAAATCGGTTTTTTGCTTTGCCTAAGGTAAAAATCAGCGTTTTATCGATTAAAGTGCTTCTGGTGACGATATCTTGAACGAAAATAAGTGAAGACACTTTCACCGTCGACTTATTATTTTCCAAGTCAAATTGGAAATTTCACAGGTTCCCTTCATTTTTGTAATTCCTGACGCTGAAACCTCGTTAAATCGCTGTGGGTCAGATCGTCCTGGAATATTCGCTCCAACTCTTGGAGTTAGGTGACAGAAATAAAAAACATGACCATCGTAATATTTTCCAGAGAAACGGAATAGTTCATCTTTACTTATCGTTTTCTCTGGAATGGTTATTACGTAAATAGGAAGGCGTCAAGACGATCGGGAAATTGAAAACTCCCCCGCGTTTGCCGCATGGCGTTGAAAACCCTTGAAACGAGGCGAATATCAAGCTTCAGGAGCAAGTTGGAGTGGGGAGAGGTAATTTACAGGTTCCAGGCCGGAAGGTTGTCAAAACCAGAAGCTGTAAGGATTTAGGTGAGAGAGCATTACAATTGGAGAGTGCCAAAGGCTGTTAAATGAAGAGCTGATGATGGCCGTTTGGGATAGAAATGCGATGGCGAAGAAGAAAATCGCAGTTTGTGTGCAATGAGGTACGGCCATTTTGGTGGATTTATTACACTCCGCCAGTATCTAATCGATGGAATGACCTATTCGAGTATAACTGCGTGGGAGCGGTGTTATGGCTGGTATCTATGGTGGAGTTAGAATAAATCCAAATTTTCGCCATTTTCAGACGACTGCTTGTACCATCTGCCCACCGCATCAAAAACACCATTCTATGCCTGCCTGCCCACTAAAAAAGTTATCGTCAAAAACTGATGGGTGATTCTCAAAAAACCAAATTCTGAGAAAGTGAACCTTCTCCAAAAAATTTCGAAAAATCCACGGAGCTTCATGGGATCATAAAAAAGAATCATCAACTCAAAACGCGACTCAATCTTAGGCCCTTCAAACTGGAATTTATAGAATTGATACGGCGGTGGTAATGAGAAGCGCAGGCGGTAATGAGAAGCGCAGGCGGTAATGAGAAGCGCAGGCGGTAATGAGAATTTACAAACGTTGCAAGTTAGAACGTTGCAAGATTATCCACCTACCTTTCAATCAATTTACTTTTCATATCAGTCAGGTATGACTTTATACTCACAAATTTAGTAATAGAGGTTCGTAGGAAGTTAATACTCCACGAACCCCAGAATACAGGACACGTATTAAAATATTCCAAGGAACAAAACTATGTTTAAAAACTCAGTCTTTAAGTCACTTTCATCAATGGTTTCTGATGGTTAAATACGGGTTCATTCATCATTTCAATTCAACTAGCAGCTAATTTTTGGGATTGATTCGTGCAAAGTTGAAAACTATATTTGAGACAACATTTTCAAGGAAACTATCGAGCCGAGAGAAGGTTGTCCATCCCTTTGTTTAAATAAATCGACGTTCGGATTCTCAAGGACTAACCTTCATAAATTCGCTCTCGCATCAACTCAACCAAACCATAGCTTCAAGAGCATTCTGATTCGTTTTATGCCACTGTCGTTGACACATGTACGGAATTTGACTTGAGACTGAACTCAAATGGAGGACACTTACGTCAAGAACAGCTCCAGGCGTCGAGAAGTTCCTGAAGGGAGGGGTCCGCCCTTTGACGTACTGGAACAGCTTCCGACCGCCCTTAAGCCACTCGACCTTATGCAGTTGATCGGGGTGAACGTTGTACTCGCACTCGAGGACAACTTGGCCGCCGACGTCGGCGTATCGCGGGGCCTTCAACGATACGTGGAAACAGCTTCGTCCTGAAATACGAAGATGGAATGAGTTAACACGATTGCTCAGTTCACATTTGTCAATCAAAATCAGAGAGACAGAGTTTTCTTGAAGACCCTAACCCTGATATCTGACTACAAAATTATTCAATGTCGGAATAAAAAAGCAAGCTTGTTACGTTTTTGGGCGAATAATTCTCGAAATCTCAAAGAAGCTACAGCGTAGGCGTCATTTGAGTAGTTTCGAAAAAATTTCATGTGAAGAATTTTTTTCGAAGCAGGAATTATGCCTACCACCGTGAAGTTCACTCATGTGACAACTATCCGATGAAAAAAAAATTTCAATTTTTTCGAAGGGACTCCTACTATTTGACTGTGTTAGGACATTCTCTTTTCAAGCTACGCCACCGTGAATTGGATCAACACGTAGTTCACGAGTGAACGGTCTCGATTGAGCCATCAATAGCAGAAACATCAATTCTGCTTAACAACTGGACAGTGACAGGTAGGCGAAGTATCGACCTGTTCTTGGTATAGGGTAACGTACATAAAAGCGAGTCGCTCCAAAGTCACAAAGCCCCCATTGATTTATGCAGCCAATGAAAGGATATACGGCCAGTGTGACTGCCTCGGAATGTTTCCATACTGTGACACGTCCATGATAAGGTTCACGAAAGAGAAACACGTAGGACGTCTCGAAAACACCCGTTCCTTGCGGTTTTCTCAAATATGGTTGCTATGAAAACTGGCAAACTATTCCACGAAACATTCGAAAAAAATATTCTGCACTTCCGTATGAAAGCAGCATAGAGACACCTTCACTAGAGGTTAACTCCTATTTAAGTTTACCGACTTTTTCGTAGAACTGATAAACAAACTCGAAGTCAAAATGATACTAAGACTTTCAGTTACACTAAAACTCAAATTCACAGGTCGAAAGAAAGGTAAACTAAAACTCAAACTGATACTCGAACTCAATCTTGAACTGAAGCTCAAACTGAAATTGAACTGAAACCCGAACTCAAACTGAAACTGAAATTAAAACTCAAACTCAAACTCGAACTCAAAGTCAAACTGAACCTGAAATTGAAACTCAAACTGATTCTCGATCTCAATCTCAAACTGAAACTCTAATTCGAACAAAAACTCAAACTGGAATTCAAACTGAAACTCAAACTCAACCGTAAACTCGACTCAAACTGTAACCCAATCTCAAACTGAAACTCGAACGTAAACTCGATCACAAATTCGACTTGAACTTGAACTGAAACTCAAACTCGAACTTGAACTGAAACTCAAACTCGAACTTGAACTGAAACTCAAACTCGAACTTGAACTCAACTTGAAACTGAAACTCAAACTCGAGCTTGAAATGAAACTCGAACTCGAACTTAAACTCAACTTGAAACTTGAAGTCAAACTCGAACTCGAACTCAACTTGAAACTCAAACTCAAACTTGAACTTGAACTGAAACTCATTACTCAAACTGAAATTAAAACTCAAACTGAAACTGAACCTGAAATTGAAACTCAAACTGATTCTCGGACTCAATCTCAAACTGAAACTCGCACTCGAACTAAAACTCAAACTGAAATTCAAACTGATACTCGAACTCAGTCTCAAACTCAGTCTCAAACTCAGTCTCAAACTGAGACTCAAACTGAAATTCAAACTTGAACTATTAGTCAAACTGAAACTCGAACTCAAGCTAAAACTCAAACTGAAACTGAAATTGAAACTCGAACTGATTCTCGAACTCAATATCAAACTGAAATGCAAACTGGAACTCGAACTCGAACTCAAACTGAAGCTGAAATTGAAGCTCAAACTGAAACTCGTACTTAAACTAAAACTCAAACTGAAACTGAAATTGAAACTCAAACTGATTCTCGAACACAATCTCAAACTGAAATTCAAACTGAAACTCAAACTGAAACTCAAACTGAAACTCAAACTGAAATTCAAACTGAAACTCGAACTCAAACTAAAACTCAAACTCAAACTGAAATTGAAATTCAAACAGATACTCGAACTCATTCTCAATCTGAAATTGAACTGAAACTGAACTCTATAACGGAAAATGCTGTTATGACAAGTTCTAGGGTTGAAATATTTTGTACAATGTGGACAGTTTGGACAGGCTTTGGCTTTAACCAGGCATGTATTTCCTCTCCCTTGCAATTCGCGGGCCCTATTCCCACTCACTGAAAATAGCCATTAACGACCCTCAAGTCTCCATAATATGACTAGCGCTGTGATAATTTCGTAAAACATGATATCAGCACACGTTAATTGAACAGCACTAACACGTCACACTAGGTGCGAGGGCAATTAACGATAGAAATGCCGACTGCGATGGTACACGTCGAGCTGATCAATCTCCGCTAGCGAGAAGCCACTGATGGAGCGCGAGTGGCATCGCATTATCTGCACAGTTCGTGGAAACGGTGCCGATGGAGCGTAGGAGCATTACGCTCTTGTGTGAGGGATGACAATCGCGATGTTCGCAATGGCTTTGTATTAAGCTACTCATCTAGATGTAACAGACTGGAACTACAAGTCTGCTGAGATAAGCTTGCGTCAAGCTTGCGTTAACTTTGAACGTACACCTTAGCGATCGGGCGTAAGTCCCTCCGAAGCTTTACCAAAACATTAGCTTCCTCTATGGCGATGTTACCTTTTGGACAAGTTACATTTTTTCTTGGGTTGATTTTTTTTTCATTTTTTGCTGTTGTGGGCATAAAATATTTTTGAATCATATTTCATTTATACATGGTTTTTCCAACAAACTGTTTTTAAAAAGTAGAATGAAGCTTCAGTTTGAGTTTGAGATTTCGTTTGAGATTCGGTTTGAGTTCAAGTTTAAGTTTGAGTTACAGTTTGCTTTTTCTTTTTGCTGTTGTGGGCGTAATATATGCCATTCCAAACACGCATAATACATCCGACAAATCAACTAGTGACCCGGGGGGATTCCCAAGTTGGTGATTGCATGAGCCTACGTCACACGATGAGGGCAAGGGCAAAGAGAGTTTCCGTGTGAAGGGACAGGGTATGGTCTTGCAGGGTTGCTGGCCGGTGCATTATGCAGATGATGAACCCTTGGACTTGGACATGCCTTCCTGTCGATCCGCCTATCAGCCTCGGGCCATTCGCCAGGGACATGATTTCCCTCTCTAAGGGCCCCCGCGCACACCAACTCGGCTGGCTTTGCTTTAGGGACATTGTAAAATTTAGAAAGCTCAGCACGTAGGTGAAAATGCAATGCGGCTCCTTGTCAGCGAATAATGATCGATTACTCAAAATTAGGGGTGAAATTCAGAGATTCCAGGGGTGAAATCGATCGAAGAGCATATCGATACCTTAAAGCGCAAAGGGCGTATGTCCAAAAATTTCATGATGAGAAAAATGCAAAATAAGTTTTTGATCAATTTACAAAAATAAAGGTTTCTCCCATAGTTTTCAATTCCATAAAAAAATTCGCTGAATAAAAAATGTTTGTCTGGCCAAGATCTACAACCTCGTTTAACCAGAACTTTGGTAGCACTTAACACTTCCAAGATAAACGCTTTTCAAATATTTGTCGTTTTTCTATTTTGTGGCGTCAAAAATAGATAAAAGGATCATGATTCTTGGAGCGATCGATAGGTCCTGATGAGTAGATTCTTTCGGTACTGAAATCTCAAAATCGATATTTTGGCCTTTGTGCTTTAAGGTATCGATATGGACGGCGAAGTGGTGAAACCTCGTATCTCCAATTTCGTACCTGCACGTGCACATTAGAGATGTTATGGAAATTCAATGTGGTTACATAGGGTGTCATAGGAACAGTGGCGGTCTTAACAAAATGGAGATACGAGGATTCAACACTTCGCCGTCGATATGGGTCAATACGCTGATGATGTCGCCTCACGGGATTTTTTCAAAAAAACATCTAGCAATTCGCATTTAATCTATTTTCACAAAAGATTCCCATTAACCTGGGGGCTCGCAAGAATAACGAATACCGAAACTCAGATGTCTGATAAGAGAAGTTGATATGAAACGTATACCGGCAACGGGAAAGAATGCGAATCCCGATTGTCTGGGTCAGTGTTGACCTTTACCCCGGCTTTCAACTTCTTGGCGTTTAATGCCCGTGGCCTCTTTTCCTCCGACCTTTTCCCCCCTCCCACCCCCTTGGCGAAGGGTTTTCTTTATCAATGGCCGGCTGAGCTCTTACTGCTAAGCGCACTGCATTATAGATACAACCGTACTTCGAATTTCGAAAGTCGCTCTCGCGAGTGTTGAAACATTAAAATCCATTTCGACAATGCTGGAACGGGGTTAACGCTTGAAAAGGTAATGCCATAACGGGGAAGTGGACCGCACGTGCGTCACGAGGCTCCTCCACCTTTCAAGTTATGGAGTTTTTGCAATTACATGTTTTGATCACGTAGGTATCTCAGTTAAAAGCAACTTGACAAAACTCCTATTAATAGTTAAATACTCTGAAAACAATGGGTTTGTTCCAGGAGCTTGAGTGTAGGCTGCTGGTGGAAGGGGTAAGAAAATGCGTTGCTGTGATTGGTCGAGGTGGCGTCGGCGTCAAACCCAATAAATTGCATAACGCCGACGCCACCTAGGCCAATCACTGTAATGCACTTTCTTACCCCTTCCTCCAGCAATCTAATATTGTGAAGCTGACTTTAAGGTGCCCACTCACTATCCGATTGCTGGTCGTGGGGCCAAGACAATTTAATACGTCGAGATGACCCAATAAACAACTCAAATAAATTTCATTGGCTCAAAACCACGTTTCCATGTTTGTCCCCACGACAACAGCTTGCAATCGAATAGTGAGTGGGCACCTTTAACAAACTTGTTTACCTCATGCCCACACTCACGCTCCTGGAACAAACCCTATATTTATGCTCATCATATATTGCGTGATTTTTGAGAAGTTGCCGGACCTGGAAATGTAACAGCGAAAACTCAATATTATTTTTTCATTATATGAAAAAATTTTGTCTTCCTAGGAAAAGGGGTTATGTCGCGGATCAATTATTGCTATAGTGTTATCAACTATTATCACCTTCTTTTTCAATGCCGGTAACCTGTTGGATATTGCCGGGAAAAATTGATTGCTCGGTCATCCCATCGCCGTCCGTCAACTTCTGACGCGTTCGTCGTTACCTATCTGTATAATCCCAATCCAAACAATTGACGCTCCTCGCTTAAAAATTCCAATTTCCTAGTGTCAGTTAGTAAATTGAAACGTCAAAACGCTTATATCGACTTTTCAGTTTGGTCTGCGTCGAATATAAAATTCATACGGTATGCTGAGAGGGGAAGAGTGAATGTTTTCCTTTTTTGGCCGATCGGGCCGATATTTTGGAACTTTTTGCACGTGCTGGTTATTATTTCATATTACTTATATGTTGTGTTGCCGGAATTCAAATTGAGAGTCTAACCATTATCCCCCGACGTTTGGTATAATTCAATACAAATGGGAAGGGTGAGGATTTAACCCTCCGCGGACTACATAGTCCACACATAGTACACATCCACATGGATGGGCAGAAAACTGGAAAAATTCATGTGTCAAATTTTTTCAAAGGAAAAGCGACGGAAAAAATTGAAAAAAATCATAGTGTTTCTGTATGATATGAAGGCTAAACTACGTTTCGTCGTTTTGAGATCAAACTCCAGTTTCAGCCCCGAAATTTCAAATTTTAGATTTTATCGTTCCACGGTAATCACATTCATCCATGGTAATCACAATCTCTTGAAGATTCTTCCAGAAATGTGTATCTTTGAAGTGGGAAACGCCAGGAACACTCAGCAGGTAGTTCACAGTTTGTGCTAACTTGATAACGAGATCCCATGGTAGGGACACCCCACGGTAATCAAGAAATCGCTTTTCTACCCCCAAAAAAGCATCGAAAATACGTTATTAAGCAACTATTTTTAACATGCCACGTTACAGGAGAGTGACTACGAGACAAATCCAACGACAGCAAGTCACAATTTTGTTTTCCTGAGGCACAATAATTGTTGGCCAATTATTGGCCAAGGACACTATATTTGCCCGTTTGCTGAGAATCACCCCCATTCTGATTGCAGGTACCTCGAGCATTACCAATAGTCAAAAAACAAATAAAAATCAACATGAAATCAAATTGCCGATCCAGGTGTTGCTTTTCGTCCAATAACGAGACGTAAGAAGCTGGGCAAGATACGCCTCTTGTAAATAAAAATGTCTATTTTGAATACCTATCTCAATATTATAATCAAATGTTGGAAAATTTCACCAATGCCCGTCCAATGGATGCTTCTTTTGCCCCAACTGAATCCGACCTCAATTCAAGGGCCATTACTTCAGCTTAGATAAGGGAAATTTTCAAGCCAGCCCTTGCATCTTGTCTGGATCACATGAGACTCCAAACCAAAGCCCTGACCTAAGAGAGGGAATATACTGGACAAGGTAATCAGCCGGTGCTTCAGTCTAGGAGAAGGCAGACCTTTCAGTTGTATCCAGCACAACCGACCAGCCCAGGTCTGTCCGGCGGGTTGGATAATTTAATCCCATGATTTGTGTGGAAGTACATGAGAAAGGGCCGTTGGGCTTGGCAAAGCCGATCCAGTGTCTGACCGCTCGCCTGTGTCTGTCAGGTCTGCCGATGCTCCTCTGTGATTACGGCGACTCAAGGACATGGGCAGACTTCAGTCTCCGCTTCCACGCTCATCAGCTGGCCGACGTGTGGAAGTTGAAACTGGGACATTTCAGAGCCTTGGTAGTGTAGGGTAGCAGTACCTATCATTTTTTCACCGATGTAGGTACCTACCGATAAAGAGTAGTGTTAATCGTATCTAGGTACATAAAATTGTCAGTCATTATTTTTCACCAGTTTACGAGGAGTCAAGCACCAGTAAAACTCATTACTGCGATTATCCGAAAATCATTGTAACTAATAAAAAATCAAAAGTTCGAGGTTACCAAAATTTTTCATTTTGAATTTTTTTTTCATTTTTGATGTTGAGTGAATAAAAATTTTCAATACAGGGCGAGGGAGTTGAAAAAATTAACTTTTCAAAATATTTATATTTGCACCTACGACTTGAATTTATTCTGGGTATAGAATTTAGCTCCCATGTTGATACTATACCCAGTAACTATATGGGTAGTCCAGATTTTTCTCCAACGATTAAAGCTGGGTTCACATGTGCGTAAAAGTCTGCGTAATCTCCGTACTGCGTACAGTGCGTAATGAGATCTGATTGGCTGCCAGGTAAATTTACCAGGTAAATTGCGCGCGCGTAAAATTGCGAGCCAATCAGATCTCATTACGCACTTTACGATACGCAGATTACGCAGACTTTTACGCACATGTGAACCCAGCTTAACGCGCACATTATTCCAAGTTGAAAAGTGATCGGACGCACATTTTCCGATAATCATCCATTTGTTCGCCTTCTAACAGACTGATCTTCATTATTCAAAAATTGCAGACAGTACAGAGGTGTACACTGCTCATTAATTTATTGCTACTTGTTGAATCCATTCAGGGAACGCCTTTCCCTTGACGAGCAATAAATAGCAACTGCTGCCATTCTATAAAACTCCACCTGCTTCCGGGTTCAGACTAGCCGTAAAACTGTTACGGTCTTCCCAGATATGGATTTTCCAAATGGGGCGGATATACCGTCGTGATTTACTCGTAGTAAAATGTTTATAACCGCGGGAATAAAAAACTCATCCCATCACTCTGTCCTGCTCGATGAAAAACAAGTTTAAAATATTTTACTTACTCTCGGTAAATTTTTTCTCCCTCTCTTTAAATCTCTTAATAAATATTTTAATGTGAATTGCTGTTGTATTTTCACCCATGACAGCGAATAAGTCGAGGGGAAATGCGGTATAATACGCCACTGTGGCAAGGGTGAATGTTGATTTTTACATCATTTGTAATGGAAGTTGCGATCATTGATCATTTCCAATCTTCTGTTCATTTCCACCAAACCCATAATTTTTTTGTGGCATTAGACCCATCACTCAAAATTCAGAAACTTCACCACATTTTTCATTATACTTCGTATAGTTGACTAGGATAATAGACCTATTATTGCCCAACGTCTAGGGCAATAAATAATACTATACCATACTGTGGGATGCTAGTCATTCATAATCAAGTACTTCAACTAATTTTCGGCGGAACATTTTATAAATTCCAACTCCAACAAATTGGTATGAATTGTGCGTTTCCCGACTCCTTCCACTCGTTCAGCCGCCGCGAATAATTCAAGCCGTTGCGAAAAGTTGAGGAAAACTCGCGGCGAAAAATCAGTTTCCTCCTTCTCTTTCGGTATATTTTTGCTGTCGCAGATCTTCCGCTTCGAGGTTTTCAATAAATTTCTCAGGGCTGTTACCGAAAAAACAAAATGTGATCAGAAACTTTCGCCACATAGCCGAACCGGTCGATTGAACGTAGGAAAGAAGTTTCTCTGTTTTGCTTTTCAATAAGTAAGGAAAAGTTCGACCCTGGGAAAGCGCAGGAAGAGTTTTCCAAACGGGCCTATAAAAGAGTTTGGTCTCGATCAGAAGCCGTTCCCAGGCCTTTTTGAGCACTGACGACTCGAAAATGGCGGGGAAATCAATGTCGGCAAGGTTGACAGTCTCGCAAAAAGAAGGGAAGGGGGGAACCTCCGCTAAAGGATTGTCAACAATAAAAGCTCACCTGAATGCGAAGTGTGTACAAGCCAGTTTCTTTTTATCGAATTTTCGCTATTGTTACATTTTCTCGTCGCTGCGGCTCAATCCTCTCGAACAAAGTTATAACGGAAATATTTACCTTTCTTGGACAGCAGCCACAATGGAAGTGAAGTTCGATCGAGCAATTTTGCAGGAACGGTTGATTGATTAAGTTGAAAGGATACCCGATCAATTTTTACGGTTCAAACTCGAGAGGAATTTGTTGGCAAAGGTCATCTTTCCAAAAGTGTAAATTCCAAGATTGTATCTATCGCCTGAGGCTTTAAGTATTCAGGGCGTTCACACTTACGATTTTCTTGGATGTAAGGGGTAAATTTTCTATCTTTCAATTTTTTTTTTAGAGTCCTGGGAAAAGGAGATACAATTTTTTTTGCTTTGAAGGCTAATTTCATTTACGTTTTCGCAACTTTTTAGTTAAAATGCTAAAAAAAATTGGGGCAAAATCGAAAAATAAAAATTGAACCACTAGAAACTCGTTATTGGAAGGTCCGAGGACAATGGAGGTTTCGATTACTTACTCCAGTTTCGAATCCAGAGTGAAATTTTTCAAAAACCCAAGAAATTCAAACAGTGCCCAAAAATAACAGCAGTTTCATTTTCATCAACAGATGTTGAAATTTTTGAAAATTCACTATTCCTCGACTTTGGCCCAACTTTTCGCTATTTTAACTTGATGTTAGAAAATGCAGTGGATTGATAGGAAATCCAACGCTCATTTTACGTAATCCTTATTTTGGCGATTATTCCAATATTTACGAGTGTTATGGCTATTTTAATGAAACCAAGTCAAAGAACTTCAAACCAAAGAAAATTGTATTTTTTCCATAGCTCACAAAAAAGTTTATGAGCTAAAAATCGACCCCTTCAACGATGGAAATCTTGAACAAACTGTATACCTACTTTCGTTTCACCATGACTTCATTCTGGAACCCAGAATCTGGGTCAAGTAATGGGTACTGCTTTTTGGGCTCTTTTCGGCCCACAATGGACCTAGATAGATGAGGAGTAGGTTGGATAATGTAGAGATTCTTTGCGTGAGGAGCTGAGCCCTGCTGTGCCTCGATTTTTGCTTTTTGTGGCACCTCGCAGCCCTACAATGCACCCCCGCTGAATTCCATCATTCCAGAATTTAAGAAGAGACTGCCAGCCATACAAAAGTTTATCCAGCGATCACTCAGATTTGTGTAGCACTGATATGGGAGCATTGGATTTTGTGGAATAAATCACTTTTTGCCTCGAAGAAATCGCTCTCGTCTCATCCGAATTTCCTATCAAGAAAGAGCTATCTTTAATGAATTAACTAAAAAATTCGTTCTTCGTGTTTTTCATTCCACAAAATGGAGCATCCCTGTACCAATTCCAAAACCCATAAATATTGGCGCCCGAATAATTCCGATTTCTCGCGGAACCTCGTGTGACACCATCATACTCCAACAGATCAGGCATCGAACCGCAATTTCACGAAGTTGTCGACAAACGTAAATACCTGCTCGCTAACAATCCCGCAGGAATTCATAGTCGCTCAATTAGAAACTGTCTCACAAAGCCGACTCGAGGCTTAGACGCTACGCGCGTTTTCTAATTAGCGACTACCCCCTCCGTCAACCCCTTTACCATCTTTACGTGGAAAGTACGTGTGTCATCCGAATAGGGCGAGATCGACCGAGCAAGTTTAGTTACAAGTCTTATCTGAACCTATGTTCCCTAACACCCCCTACGAGGCGACGCTTCCTTACATCCAAGCCCCGATCAGATAGGGGATGGATCCCAACTTGGAAGCGACGACCTAGATGGGAATCTTTAGGGTGAATTCTAACTTCAGATAATATTAGCCCTCCGGCCACGTTGTTGATGTTTATGTTCATAAATCTTTATTTGTGAGAAATGGTAAGTCCAGAAAACCGCACGTGCATTTAAACGGTAATCTACCGTTATTTCCCAAAATTTGAGATGAGTTATTCTTATTATGAGCTACATTTTTGTCATTTTTTTAAGAAGAATGAATTACCTATTCTGAGCATATTATAATAACTACATAAATTACTTTATTGTTAGCATTACATATTATAGCAAAAGTATTACTTAGTACATTCGCACCCTTGGGAAAATAGAGTTAAAACTCAAAAATCCTCTGTTTTCTGAAAACTTCATAAACAGTTCCCGTAATAGTCCAGTAAAGGTATCCTACTAAATGAATTATGGTTCTTTTTTTTCTTAATGAACCGATGTAATTGGCCAGGAAAGACTTTCAACAACCCCTGGAAATTTGTTCGTTTGGGTGTAGAATCCGAATCTGCAATTAAGTTTTTTTTGCTTTGTATGAAAGCTGCGGACCCCATTTTTGGTCTCAAATTGGATCTAATAAAACTTCCAACAATCTCTATGGCCAAGGGTAGTATCTCTATCTATTGATTATCTTTAAATATTGATATCTACCTATTCAACTCGTAAAACGAGCCAATCTCAAAATGCAATTTTTCGTAAAAAAGATCATTTTTGAATATTTCGAAGCTGTTCGAGCTAGAAACGTTGCACGAATTAAAGTTGGCACCTTTACCAATGCCAATCATTTATGTTTTCCTTAAAAACGAAGAGTTTCAGAGAAATCGGGGTGTTTTTTGCGATTTTTGTGGTTTAGCCTCGAGATTCTGAGGTGGCAAATCAAAAATTCGAATATCCTACTCCATAAAACCGACTTCGGGATTTTCGGTCCACCAAACCACCTATTTACTGGGCTACAATCAAATGCTGAAATCATGTAACCAAAGAAAATACCATTCAGGCGACTGCCACAGCAGATAAGCATCTCCGCTGCTGAGGTAAGTAGAAAACTGACAGCTCGAGAGGAAAAAGCAATGACCTCGTCGGCAATCAGCATATCTCATTCTGTCAGAGTTCCAGTCCCGTCGTCGTTGAGGGCCGACAGTTCCGTCGGCAAAGTACCTTCGATGCTTCAGATAGTCGACTTTTCGCCTCGAAGTTGGGGTTCTACTTCAGCGGCTAACGACTTCATCGCAGGCGGCAACGTGTGGCTGTATCGATCGTACAAGAATGGCAGGAATTACGAGGCATTATCGAGCGTTGCTGTTGAAATCAGTGGCGTGAAACATGAGTAGGAAAAACGGCTAATATTAATCGAGCATATAAACTTACCTACTTATTGTTAGCGTTGCATATTTGAGCATGAGTATTAGTACGTATATTAATTACCTATTCTGAGCATAATATGCTTATGCATCGCATTTAGTCTGAATATTTGAGCATATATTAGCCTATATGCATAATATGCTGTGTATTTTACCAATTCTGAGCATTCGAGCATATTATGCTCGAAAGGTCGATTTCCAAAATAGTCCAGTTAAGTGATGCTACTGAGGGCGTTTTTTCTTTTTCTTAGCAGGAATTACGAGGCATTATCGAGCTTTGCTTTTGAAATCAGTGGCGCAAAACACTGGGACGAAAAACGGCTACGAGAATATTAATCGAGCATAAAGATTGACATTATGAATTGTGAGTGCACTTCTGCCAAGGGATTTCTTTCACTGAGATGGCTTTTCTCCCTCTGGTGGCCTCTGGGGGTCGACAATGTGACGATTGTACAGGGTGTTCATACTCAAGATTGTCTTCCTTGAAGGGGTAAATTCTTTAGCCAAAGGGTTGGTAGATTTCTCCGAAACCGAAAACCACATTTTCCGCATTCAAACCTCGATTTCTCCTGTAATATGCTATATAAATCGAAAAATGATTTTGCCGCTGTAAATGCGACATTCTTAGCCAGTTTTTGCCGGAACAAACGCGCATTGGTCCAGTTTTTCCTGTCCTAACAGCACGTTGAAATAAAGGTAAATTTCAAAAATTTAGCAATTCTTGACTTTGGCCCAATTTTCTGCTCATGTAACTCGACGTTAGAAAGTTATAAATACCGTAAGAATATAGGAAATTCAAGGGGCTTTCCAACGGTATCCTCATTTTCGTGATTACATAATAGCTATGGTCATTTTATTGAGACAAAGTCAAAAACAGAAGAAATCGTCAAAGCAAAAAAGCGTACTTTTCCTTGGGTTTTCATAACATTTTATAGAACAAAAATTGTATCAAATTAGCTAAAGAATCGACCCCTCTAAGGAAGAAACTCTTTGTATAATGGATAAAGAATTACTTGTATTATAAAAGAGGCAGCTGTCTATTTGATGAGATTTATCGACTCGGTTATCATACCAAGCTATTTCGTATTCTTTTCAGACCCAGTTTGCGCATTATTGTTTTCCATACCATTTATTCTTACGACATGTTTTCGGAGCCATTGCTCGTCCATAGGGTGGAATGCCTTTTCGTTCCTCGATACCTTCGCCCCCTCAGTTTCCTTCTGATCTCGCACCGTTCAACTATCGGAAACTTGCTTCCCTCAGGGCTGGTGTGTAACTAATGGAGGACAAAAACTTTCCGTTCGTTAGCGAAAAGGGCTCCTCTAATAGACGGCCTCTTCCTTTTCCCTTTGAGCTTTGAAGGAAACTTTGTCTATCTTGCTAACTGAGGGGGCCGGGGGTGATTAGGGAATACGCCCTGATCTCTTAAGACACTTGAAGCTTTTCGCTCAAAGTTCCATTCCTAAGAGACGTAATCAAAGTATCGCATCGTCGCTCTTTTAAATTGAGCAAAGTGTAAAAAATGAAACAGAACTAAGTGGAAAGTCTACGGGAGCCAGACAGTTAATAACGGCGAAAAACCTATTCGACCGTGTATCTCGTCGGACGAGGGGTGAGTTTATTTTTCAACCACTTTTACATATCTACCGGGTCAAATTAGGAGTGTTTGTTTTGCTGGAATACTTCAATAATACATCGCAGGGCGTACGATACATGGCGTCCGACCCCAATCGTTAAAGCCCGTATCAGACGTCGGACCGTTCCCCTCCCCATCCCACAGACCGATCCTTTGGTAATTTAATCATGCTAATTCATTTATTATTTTTCTTAGAAGTAAGGTTCCATAGATCAATATAACAAACATTGATGCAGGTGAACATGTCCATAGGATCAGCCAATCAGAGAATAGGGTCTGTGGGTCTGTTGATGGGATGGGGAGGAGAGTTCCAGTCTGACGCGTGATATGGGCTTCAGACGTCTGATACGGGCTTTAGCCCGATGTAGTGCCCCAGTAGGTTAATAGATGCTCAAAAAAGGCAATTTGGAAAAAACCAAAATTTTCTATTTGTATGTTTTTGAAGTAGTGGATCAGAATGTTTGGTACGCTCGATACCTCGGAATCTTGCGGCGTCTCGTCAAAAATGGTAAAAAACCTCAAAATATTGGAGTTTTTTTCAAATTTTATCATGGATCCAATATGGGTAACACTCGTACATAACATGACCAAGTGTTATTAAATAACACCGTAAATTTTACGGGACACTTTCTTACAGGGAGTTTTCGGACGCTAAATTTTTTCGGACGCACCAAATTTTTGGACACGCAACTTAAACTCGATACGAACCATGATATCGTACCTGTGATACGCATACGCCATGTCAACTCTGCGGATTCCGTCCGAATCTTAGTAGGTGGAGCACGATTCCATAAAAGGATGTCAAAAGGGTTTTTGCACTCCAAAATTTACGGACATTATATCGATACCTCAAAGCACAAAGGGCATATGTCCGAAAATGGCATTATGGGAAAAATGCGAAATAAGTTTTTGATCAATTTACAGAAATGAAGATTTCTCCCATAATTTTCAATTCCATAAAAAAATTCGCTAGATAAAAAATGTTTGTCTGGCCAAGATTTACAGCCTCGTTTAACCAGAACTTTGGTAGCACTTAACACTTCCAAGATAAACGCTCTTCAAATATTTGTCGTTTTTCTATTTTATCGTTTTTTGCCCCCAAAAGTAGATACAAGGATCATGATTCTTGGAGCAATCGATAGGTCCTGATGAGTAGATTTTTTCGGTACCGGAATCTCAAAATCGATATTTTGGGACATATGCCCTTTGTGCTTTAAGGTATCGACATGTCCTTAGGATCAGCCAATCAGAGAATAGGGTCTGTGGGTCTGTAAGAGGGATGGGGAGGAGAACGGCAGTCTGACGCGTGAATCATTCGCAGTTTATTATTAAGTATAACATGATTATAAGTATAATCATGATTGTGCGCATTCACGCGACGCGCACTTCTCGCAAAATCAGTCACCAACGAACAGTTTAAAATTGGCCAGGATCATTTTTGTGTTTTTATTGACTTTGGGCACACATTGCCAACTCAGAAGAGCCGCCCCATGTCCCAGAGACGCATCGATCGTATGCACGCGTGCATCTCATTTGAAAGCAGAGTGGCCCCGTCCTAACTCGCCTCATTTGCACAATTTTCATTAGCCACGCGATTTATTAATCTGACGCTGTTCTAGTGAGGGGATGAATATTCAGCGATTCGCGTTCCGGGGCGAACTAAGGGGCGGTTACCTACTGATCAAAGTATTAACACATCCTGAGAGGGGAACAAGTTCAAAACGGGTTGCCTAAGAGCTTTTTGGGGTAATACTTCGGTATAGAGTTAGCTAAGGTCGCAGAATTCATGAATTTTTCACGATTTCATTCGTCCAACATGGAGTTTTACTTTCGTAAGCTAAAATTTCCGGTAACTTTCACTATTGTGTGCCACATTTTTATAACGTATATTCTCCGTAAGCTCAAAATGCGATAGATAAAAGGATCAGAAAACCAGTGGTGCGTAGATAACACACAATACTTCCATATTTTGAAACGTAAAATTGTGACACAATTTGATCATATTTTGACTGCTTTTAAGGGTGATTAGGTCAAAAATATATAATAATTCACTATTAAAATTTTAAAATTCGCCCAAAATGAAAAAACGCTAACTTTTCGGAATATAAAAAATATCCACATATTCTGCAAGGTAAAACAAAGATTTTAAGACCAAGAACGCTCAAATCGGTCAATTTTTGTAGCCGGAAAAAAATAAAATAGAAAACACAAAAAACTCAATTATATCGGAAGTACTGTGCGTTATCCAAATTTCGATTAAACAGGGTGTTAGGTCTTGGCGAGACAAACATTTCAGTTCAAGAAATTTGAAAAAAGGTTGAGAATTGAGGGAGTTATGGTCATTTTTGTAAATGACCACAGACGGACAGACGGACAGACGGACAGACAGACAGACGGACAGACGGACAGACGGACAGACGGACGTAACGGACACACAGACACTTGTTCAGGAAGTGATTCTGAGTAAATGTGTATAAGAAAAAGTTTTTTCTGAAGCTCCGTTCCGATTCTCGATTTTAGGACGATCACAATACTTCCATTTACTCTGTAAATATGGAAGTAAAAAGTGATTCGACAAAAACCTAATAGGTTCTTAGTAACCTCAGCAGCTTCAGAGTGGCCCACATTTCAAATACGGAGTCTCCGAAATTAATTTTTCGCTTTTGGTCACAGCGCGTGAAAATCTATTCCAAAAACTAGTTCCACCCTCTTTCTTCTTTTTGCGAATCGATACATGAAAACCGGGTGTCGGATAGAAAAGGTGCAAATGAAAAAGGTCAGATTCAACATTTATAGGGAAAGGTGGATGGAAGTAGAAGGGGTTAAGTGAAGTTCTATTCATACTTTCTAATGCTTGGTTCCCATTACGGCGGATTTTGATTGCCTAAAAACCGCAGATGGGTATTGGATTGACGGTGGGAACATTTTACTATTTATTTTTTAAGGAACATAGTAGTTTTCCATCGTTTTCATTCCTTAAGGATATCGAAAGACCATGATTATATTATTGCAAATTTATTAGGACACAATTTGACCCTCCAGAGTGTCAAATGTGATGCTTACCAGCATTTCACTGATTCCTATGGCTTTGATTGAAATAAGTAAAACTAAAATTTCTCTCTGCCCTAATACCTTCATATAAGGGGTCGATTTTGCGAACATGCACGGACCGGTGTGAACCTTCCTCGAAGAACGCCCTCGCCCGAAGGTTGTCATGGCTTCAACCCTTTGGGCTCAAGTCCTCAACTGTCACCTCATACTCCGCACCTTCAAAGGGCGAAGCCCTTGAGAGCTAAGGTTTTTTATTTGCGAACGAATCGCCGTATAGTCCGCCCACATCATCCACTTACGATAAGAGTACGGATCCATAGTCCCCTTGAAATGAGCCATTCAAAATCACCTATGAATGTTAAAGAAAATTCGAGCCATTTCCCAGGAATAACGAAAAAAGGAAATAACAAAAACAAACATGAGTTCTCGAGGTCCTAATGCAATTGTGAAATTTTGGTGAAATTACTTCATTTTAGCCTCTCAACCTCCATTCAACTGTGGATATTTCTTCTCCTGAATTTACGATCCTATCAGCCATTATACGAAGGTTTTTATGGAAGAGTTTTATGGCATTCATTTTTTTTACATTCATTTTTATGTGAACAGATTTAATTTCATTTAAACAATTGTTCAAAATGACGGACAATTTTCTATTAAACAGAATAGCTGCGGGTAGGCACAAAGGCATCGTTTGAGAAAGTGTTTTCATTCAAAAATTTTAGTGGTGAAATCCAGTGTTCATACCAAAAACCCCATATGCTCAAAATTAGCGTGCCTCTCAAACGGTAAAGAGCATAAAAATCCGCCGAGCGTAGGACACTTTTTTAACCCTAATTGCTCCACTTTTTGTCCGCCATAGTCCCTTTCGGCTGACCTAAGGTCTCTTGAAAGTTAAATTAAATTACGGCGCACATTTCTCAAAACTTGGAGAGCAGCTGTTACGTTAAATGATTTCCGAGAGGACGAGCACGTGAACACGGAAAAAGTTCGAGTTTTATAACTAGGCCAACTTGCGTTTTGACTGAAGCGCTTTTTTTCTCCGTATTCAAGTAGGTAGGTACCTGTCTGCTGAAAGAGTTGATACCTACTGAAAGGATGATTTATGAATGAAGAAAACCAACGTGGATGCATGGTCCGAATTTATAGTATATTAACCTATATTTTCACGACATATATTGACCATATCAGCTACTTACCTTTGAGACGTGACATTTTCGTACTAAATCAAGTTTTTATACCGGCATCGCTGTCGTGAAACGACCCTGTAGTAAACCTCTCTCTAGGCCTATCCCTACAAAATAAATTTGCGATGCTACGGGTACCCAGCCGTACAACTTTGTTTTTGCACGTATTTTTTTGCGACCGTGTTATGTAAATCTACTTCCTATCTTTTCGCGATAGTCCGCACACTTGGAGTGCGATAACTTTTTCCTAAAGGGTAAGAAGGTATCGTACGATGGTATGTATGCTATACCGACCACTTCGTGTTTTCTTTTACGCTTTTCCCCATTTCTCGAACCTTTGGAGAAAGCGTAAAACCAACACGCTTCCACGATATTTCTAGGCGAAGAAAAAGGCTGGACGTGGGGGAATGAACGACGGGTGGACGACAGTAAAACTGAGGAAGTGGCTACGTACAGTCTTTACTACCGGCCCCTAAACGACCAGGTGGAGTTCCAGGAAACGTTTCGAATATAAGGGCTGATGCTACGTGCGGATGCCAGATCTTGGTGTATGTTCGCGGACATCGGAACCCTACTTAATTATGAGAATATTGGTCTTAATTTGAAAGTTTTGACCCTTAATTTTTTTTTCTAACTCGTTTTACGCGAAGATTTGTAACTTTAGAAGGGCGTCATAATATGACGTCATATTAACATGAAGCTGATGCTGAAAGACAAGAGCCGTGAAAACCTCGGCTTCAGCCGGATTTGAACCCATTAAGCCTCTTCTGTGGGCCCAGACGGGCGACTCTTCGACGTCATAATTGGATAATTGAATTAGTAGGTATATAAACCTCATAAACTTTATAAAGATTGAAGGATATGAGATAGCATTGTAAATTATTGATAGCAAAATTATTTATTAATTAATCTGAACAACTAAAACAAACCTCCATAAAAAGCCCAACCCATCACGTGATGGGGTGGCCGCAGCAGTCCCGTAACTTTCGAGTATGGAATCTGGGGGCTGGAGCCGTCTGAGACGACGAAAGAGGGCCCAGTGTCTCTGATCGGCTGAGCCCTGTAAGATCCGGCCCACTCTCTTCACAACGGGCTCGCCGGGCGGGCTGAGTGCCGCTCAAGCGGCCCGCTGACCGGCACGCATACTCCGACCTTCTCGTAGGTGGAGCCGCCCCGGCACTAGCCGGTCAGCGGGCCGGTTAAGCATTCAGCCAATCAGAGACGCGATCGCCACGGCTGGACCCGCCCTACCGACGGCTCAAGCCAACGGATTCAACTATCGTCGTGTTTTGGGTCGAGCCGTTCGTTTTATTCAGCAAAAATGAAATGAAAATTGAAGTTTTAGAAAAAGGAAATCGCAAGCGAAGTACAGGAAGGAGTTCCTTTCGACCTCTAACCTGATTACCACCATCATTAGGTTTACAAACTGAACAAAAATAAAATTCCCCTATTTTCACACCCAATGCGAAGGATTAGATGGCAAGGAAGTCCGTACAAACGAAGAGGGCCTCTAGCCCCGAATCATAATAACAATATTAGGTTAGTTTTAAACAGGTTTGTCGGTCTGCGGCTTTCCCTTCCGGAAGATGGTTTCTGCTAAAAGATGAAGAAACCTCCGCAGCCACTGGTAAAACAAGGCTGCCGGATGGTCTTAATTACTTTTAATTAAACTGGCGGATTGTATATTTCAGACGGAGACGGATGATGAATACAAACACAACGGAGATTAAACTTCCGCCTTCAGAAAGCCGGCAGGACGACCATAAGACGATGTTTCCTTTTCATACCGTCGATCCACCCACAATGCAAACACAGCTACCCCAATAAGCCGCGGTTTATACTTGTAAAAAAATCGGCCCGACATTTTAATATCGTCTGAGTGGTTCCCGAAACCGAATTATTACCAGTTTTAGGGAATGCCCAGTAACTCAAGCCCAACTTTACCCATTCAATTTGAAAGGGAACCTAATTTCGTATTCACGTCGGGACTCTTTGTAGAGTGAAGATGGCGTGTAAGGAACAGCTTCTTTTATGCTGGAGATTCCTTTCCAGAGATACCATGGCATTCCCTTGCCCTCAGTCACCCCAATCTCGACTCAATGATTAATTTGATGATACCCCTTGCCAGCTCTCCTCCGCCCGAGATTCCTCTTTGTTCAGAAAACGGAAACCTTTGTGCTGGAATAATGTTCCTCTCTTATAGACGCATCTCATTTTTTTACCCTATCAACAAAAGGGAAAAAGAGTAACGCAGTTCGCGTCGAAGATTGCAAAACGTCCGGCAGAGAGAAAGGCAAGTTCAACTCGGGTAGAAAAACAGACCTATACTTCGTAATTAAAGTTTTTATTTCCCAGCTCTTGGCAATTTTCGAGATGCTGAACAATAGGCTCATTCTAATGGTAAATATGTCCGGAACCGACCTAACAAAAAGTTCGTTTATATTGTGATAGTAGAAATAGAAGAAATTTAACTTAAAAGTAGAATCGAATCCGAGAGGATGAAAACTAAAAAGTACGAGTTACCTAGTTGTAGATCAAACGAGAAAAATGGTATCACTCCGCACACTTCCCCGACATTTCACTGAAAGAATTTTTGAAATCAGATCAAAATCGATCGCGTGAGAGCAACAAACCTTACTACATGTCAACCAGAGTAACCTCATCCTTTTTGAAAATCTTGATTGAAGCGACAGATTTTGTCCCGAAAATTTCGATTTTAATGTATCACCTAACGCTTTCTCAACGATTTCACTTTAATGCAACGAATTTGCCGTTTTCCTGCTCACTGGCATCAAAACAGACCGAGCGGAAAATCTTGGAGCTGGAAATTATCTCGCACGGACAGCTCAATGTTGCATCTGACCCGATTTTTTCGGACCAGTGGCCCGCAATATCGAATGCACCCATTTGAGGTTGCTGATAAGTGAGGCGATGACTTTTTATAGCAGAATTTTGATCAATATATTCAGGGGGTTCACAATTTTGAGGATATTCTGAGCTAGGGGTGGGTATATTGATCATGGCTATGAGTAAAAAAATTTGTTAAAATTGTAAAATAGTTCAAACTTGAAGGCGCCAAAACGACCCTATACCACCAATATACGACCCTCAAGCTTTTAATGGATAAAAAAACTACCCCTGGGTAAAACTGCCAATTTACCATTGTCCATCTTAATCAATAAAGAGTACGTATTCAGTTTTAATTCATGCAGAGTCCATAAAAATTGTTATTCTAGTAGCTAAAATCAGTCAAAATTGGCTGTCAATTCATCCAACATTTATTGCAGGTACCTATCGTGTAGATTTCGTGTTTTTGGTAGGTATATACATACCTTGAGTTCCTAAATAAACAAATTCGCCTTATTCTTCAACGCATTCACTAATTTTATAAATTATGTATTATATTTTTACAAATTGTCATATTTACCAATGCCAAATTGCGTCTCAACTGGTACGCAACGCCAAAATATTGAAGTATTGTGTGTACTCAGCGCACCACTGGTTACAACTTATTCGGGTGGACATGATTTCTACGTACGCACTCAGATTCCTGATATTATTGGACCAGCAAGGTTAACGGTTTCTTGCTATTTATACCGCCGGCTCGAAAGGGCGGTTTTTCATAAGTCGCCGAGAGCTCAGCAGCGTGACTCGGGCCAGAAAAAGAGCAGCCGTGGGCGGTTTCATAATTCAAAAGACGTCACGAACGTTCCAGAAACCTTGAGGTGGGTGTAGTTGTAATGGCTTGTCGTGAAGACCACGATTCGGTTATAAATTAAATCCGCCAGAGGAAATGCAGAGTTGGGGATTCGGACTGTGGCTCAAGTAGGGAATTACGGGATTACCAGGACTGATGGTACGATTTTGCAGGTTAAGGGTACCAAAACGTGGGGTGTACAAATACATTTTTGAGCCATCATAACATGTGCTCTATATCGAATTAATCAAGGCCGTGTTTTCCTATTTGCGGTGGAACCAGGAAGCAGGAGAGCTGCTGTGGGGGTGGGGGTCCTTGTCCTTTAGGAAAAGTTCGTCATTTTTCTTCAGCCCATCAATTCTGACTTTGCCAATTCTTGCACATAGTCTGAACAATAAGTAAAATTAAATTTCCATAATCTTGATAAAATAAGTTATGTACCCCATACTGTAAAGCATAAAATAATACTATATTTTTAAAAACCCAATGCTCAAGTCAACAATACAGATATATGTCAGTGGGGTCCTAAACTCGAGTAATAATTGAATAAACCTCGTTATTAAGTTGCAGAAAACCATGAAAAGAAACTGATTGAATCACTCCAATTCCACTCAAGAGGGCCAATTTCAAAAACGTTAAATCTGGTATTTCACTCAAGTCGGCGCGAAAAGGGGATCGACAAAGTGGATTAGAGTAAAAGTTTCTTCGTAGTACGTGAGGAGAGAAAAGCAGCTTCCATCAACTCTCTCAGCACTCTGTCAAATCAGAGAAGTTGCAGTCGTAAAATAGTCTGGAGCTGACAAGAGCAACGTTTGACTTTTCGGTTGAAAAGTCAGGAGGTTGTACAGGCGTAATCCGTCGCACTGAGCGGCTTTTGTTTAGGTAAATTGAGATATTTGAATAAAAAATAATCGTCGCGATATCCTAAGCTGATTAGCGTAGAACGGTGTCTTGAAAACTGAAAGTACAGTATTGGTTTTTTCCATGAACGGGTTCCAAAATGAGGTACCTTCTTGAATGTGAAGTGAATCGGACTTTTCATTCTTCTAAGCCCCAAGGTAAAAACTGCACCGATGAAATAATAAATCTCAAGTTCCCGTTCTGCGTAAATCTCATCCGCGTCAGACAACCGCCGAATTTTCTCGTCCAAAAGTGAAGAAAACCCGAGAAAGAAGCTTTTAACCAAATTAGGCGGTTTTTTAATACTGCCTGAGTGGCTGACTCGGG
Source organism: Nesidiocoris tenuis (assembly GCA_036186465.1). Classification (NCBI taxonomy): domain Eukaryota; kingdom Metazoa; phylum Arthropoda; class Insecta; order Hemiptera; family Miridae; genus Nesidiocoris; species Nesidiocoris tenuis. The sequence continues at coordinate 13,219,424 of AP028912.1, read as the reverse complement.
ATTGTCGGCTCGAAGCCGATTGCTGTTAATTAGGAAAAATGGGTGGAGACTTCCTCTGCTTGTCGGAGTATTTCAGTCCCTGAATTCCGCGTGACCTGAGATTACCAAGCTAACGAATCCTGAGTCATTTACGACAGTGGGATTGGGATTATCTTATAAAACATCGCACGAGCATTGATTAGGCAAAGGAAAACTTGCATTATATTTATGGCTTTGATAACATAGTGTGTACACACTATCCAATATGTCTAGCTAACTAATCTGACCCGCTAGCATGACCTAATTTTATACACAAAAAGGTTGGTAATTCACATTAGACCAATTCACCTGTACGATATTCGCGGTAAAGAGGTGAGGTGTATGACATACGCACCTGAAACAAAATAGTTACAAATTAATAAAAATACCTGAATACCTATACTAGCTATGAAAATAAAATAATGTAATACACATTATCTTAGGCCTTGATAACGCAGGTACCTATATTTTACGAAAGAGTAGGTGGCGAATCAGTTTATTACGGATATTTGAAGAGTTTTCCTCCAAAACTGCATTCATCCACTATCGAGTTTTGTCGATATCGATTTCGTTTTTTCGATTTTCGATCCGTAGCAGCTTAGGTACCTTTATGCAATCGAAAATCGAAAAAACGAAATCGATATTGACAAAACTCGAAAGTGGATGAATGCAGTTGTGGAGGAAAACTCTTCATTTGTTTATTGCAGATTCGTATTCGACACCATGCGAAACGTAAATCATAAAATTATCCGGGTCGGTTAAAAAAGGTTTCTTAGGCGATTACAATGGTTTATAATTGAATAATAAACCGAAATCCCAACAAGTCAACTTGAGTAACCGGTTTTTTAGTCGACTAAAAATAAAAGAATCGTCTTAGGACACCCGTACGTCACCCCGTTGTAAGGTACGGTAACGAAGACGTAGCAAGAACTAATTGAAGTGGCTCGACTCGGCCAGAGTGGGGTAGAATGAAGAAGAAGAGATTTAATGAGGAGAACAGAGTTCCGGAGACTGATGGAAAAGGAACACCGTCTGAAAGCACTGAGTGGAGAAGTTGTCGGAGACTGTGGCAGCTCCTAGGAAACCTCATGAATGCCGGATAGGGTCTCAGGCCGGAACTTGTTGCTCAGAGCCGTCCTCGATTTTAGGGACAGTTCCCAGGTTGTTCCCATTGCTGCGGATTCGGGAGGGCGAACCAGAGGGAGTGGTGCACAAATGGTTTGGTGATGCCAAATTGGAGTGTGCTTTGGACCAAATTCATGATAATTGGACTGATTTTAAGTCGGCAGGCTCAATAATGAGTAAAAATAAGCGTTGAAAAAGCTGAAGCCCTATATATAGAATTACAACTAGTTACAGGGATGAAAACATTTCCGTTTACTTTGTGGACCAGGCTAAAGACTTGAAAAATTGAAGGATTCGGTATAAAATGAATTCATATAAATTTAGATATTTGTATAAATACAATCAATATATCGATTATTGAAAACTTTGACATTGAAAAATCCGACGAATACCCGTAGTTTCCTCTCGTATTCGTAGGTGACGGTAGCGAGAATATTCTCGAATTGTACGTCGAGCGCCTCGCGGCGAACTAATCGACGGACATAAACGACCGACAGTCGAACGGAATGGTTTCCACACTGCACACTACCGAAGGGCGACGAGAATTACGCACTACGTCGGTCGCAAAGCGGAAACCACAAACATAGGATATTATTTTTGCGGGCTGCGCTGGAAAACAGATCCTCACACCCGTGACCGCGCGGCTCTTTGATTTACAGTATGGCACAGTTGGTTTCCTCTTTTCCGCGCATATTCTCAAATCCAGGGAGCAGTTTCAATTTTTCAGCCGACATCGGATTATTTCCTGGAGTTTCCCCCGATGGTTTTCCCCGCTATCATTTCCACTGTAAACCCGCGGCTATTTGTCTAGTTCGGAATTCCCCAGAGTAAAGCTAGAGATGAGGTCGGTGAAATACCACAATTGCGCATTGACTTGTCACTAGCACAATATCCTCGGGATCATCACGGATGAATGAACGCAATTCGGAAACTGAGTCGTCGGCTTTTACGCTGCCGTCCGATCCGAACAAAGTCGTAAAGTCGACATAAAATCGGGGCGAACGTCTTTTTCAACGGGGCGTACAATAATAAATGAAGATGTGGAGCAACAACTTGCTGATGCTGCAGTCGTTTGTTCGGTTAAGGTTTACTTGCACCAGTGAACTGGTTTTTTTAAGGCAATGGGTGACGACAGTGATTAAATTTAAGTGGTTAGAGTTGACAATTTTGATTAAGGATTCGTGAACGGCTTAAAATAACAATGCATCAAGTTTCACCAACTTGAAAGTAGTTCTATTGTTAGCCTTGGTTTTGAGTTTCTCTTTTAGTCAAAGTTTCATATCGTCGCTTAAGAAGCAACTGGTGCTAACGCGATTTTTGGCCAAATTGAGATTCCCATAGCGTTGAATTCGTCTTTTCAAGACCAATCGATTGGTGAGGTCGATCATTTTATCAAATAAAATCGATAGTACCGAAAAATCGATTGAAGGTGATTGCTGCTAATGCAGTCCTTCAGCAACATCCTGCTATCGCAATCAGTTCAGTGCCGTGACCCTATCAGCAAACTTCGATCAAGTTCGATCAAACTCAACTTGGAGATCAAAATCAACTTCAAGATCAAATTCAACTTCGAGATCAAAATCAACTTCGAGATGAAAGTCAACTTCGAGATCAAACTCAACTTCGAGATCAAAATCAACTTCGAGAAAAAAGTCAACTTCGAAATCAAAGTCAACTTCAAGATCAGAATCAACTTCGAGATCAGAATCAACTTCGAGATCTAAATCAACTTTGAGATCAAAGTCAACTTCAAGATCAAGCTCAACTTCGAGATCAAAGCCAACTTCGAGATCAAAATCAACTTCGAGAAAATAGTCAACTTCGAGATCAAAGTCAACTTCGAGATCAAAATCAACTTCGAGATGAAAGTCAACTTCGAGATCAAATTCAACTTCGAGATCAAAATCAACTTCAAGATCAAATTCAACTTCGAGATCAAAATCAACTTCGAGACGAAAGTCAACTTCGAGATCAAACTCAACTTCGAGATCAAAATCAACTTCGAGATCAGAATCAACTTCGAGATCTAAATCAACTTTGAGATCAAAGTCAACTTCAAGATCAAGCTCAACTTCGAGATCAAAGCCAACTTCGAGATGAAAGTCAACTTCGAGATCAAAATCAACTTCGAGAAAATAGTCAACTTCGAAATCAAAGTCAACTTCGAGATCAAAATCAACTTCGAGATGAAAGTCAACTTCGAGATCAAACTCAACTTCGAGATCAAAATCAACTTCGAGATCAAAGTCAACGTCGAGATCAAAATCAACCTCGAAATGAAACTCAACTTCGAGATCAAGGTCAACTTCGAGATCAAACTCAACTTCGAGATGAAAGTCAACTTCGAGATCAAAATCAACTTCGAGATCAAAGTCAACTTCGAGATCAAAATCAACTTTGAGATCAAAATCAACTTCGAGATCAAAGTCAACTTCGAGATCAAAATCAACTTCGAGATCAAAGTCAACTTCGAGATCAAAATCAACTTCGAGATCAAAATCAACTCCGAGATCAAATTCAACTTCGAGATCAAACTCAACTTCGAGATGAAAGTCAACTTCGAGATCAAGATCAACTTCGAGATGAAAGTCAACTTCGAGATCAAAATCAACTTTGAGATCAAACTCAACTTCGAGATGAAAGTCAACTTCGAGATCAAAATCAACTTCGAGATCAAAGTCAACTTCGACATCAAAATCAACTTCGAGATCAAAATCAACTTCGAGATCAAAGTCAACTTCGAGATGAAACTCAACTTCGAGATCAAAGTCAACATCGAGATCAAAATCAACTTCGAGATCAAAGTCAACTTCGAGATCAAACTCAACTTCGAGATGAAAGTCAACTTCGAGATCAAAATCAACTTTGAGTTCAAACTCAACTTCGAGATGAAAGTCAACTTCGAGATCAAAATCAACTTCGAGATCAAAGTCAACTTCGAGATCAAAATCAACTTCGAGATCAAAATCAACTTCGAGATCGAAGTCAACTTCGAGATGAAAGTCAACTTCGAGATCAAAATCAACTTCGAGATCAAAATCAACTCCGAGATCAAATTCAACTTCGAGATCAAACTCAACTTCGAGATGAAAGTCAACTTCGAGATCAAGATCAACTTCGAGATGAAAGTCAACTTCGAGATCAAAATCAACTTTGAGATCAAACTCAACTTCGAGATGAAAGTCAACTTCGAGATCAAAATCAACTTCGAGATCAAAGTCAACTTCGACATCAAAATCAACTTCGAGATCAAAATCAACTTCGAGATCAAAGTCAACTTCGAGATGAAACTCAACTTCGAGATCAAAGTCAACATCGAGATCAAAATCAACTTCGAGATCAAACTCAACTTCGAGATGAAAGTCAACTTCGAGATCAAAATCAACTTTGAGTTCAAACTCAACTTCGAGATGAAAGTCAACTTCGAGATCAAAATCAACTTCGAGATCAAAGTCAACTTCGAGATCAAAATCAACTTCGAGATCAAAATCAACTTCGAGATCGAAGTCAACTTCGAGATGAAAGTCAACTTCGAGATCAAAATCAACTATGAGTTCAAACTCAACTTCGAGATGAAAGTCAACTTCGAGATCAAAATCAACTTCGAGATGAAAGTTGACTTCGAGATCAAAATCAACTTTGAGATCAAACTCAACTTCGAGATGAAAGTCAACTTCGAGATCAAAATCAACTTCGAGATCAAAGTCAACTTCGAGATCAAAATCAACTTCGAGATCAAAATCAACTTCGAGATCAAAATCAACTTCGAGATCAAAGTCAACTTCGAGATGAAACTCAACTTCGAGATCAAAATCAACTTCAAGATCAAATTCAACTTCGAGATCAAAATCAACTTCGAGACGAAAGTCAACTTCGAGATCAAACTCAACTTCGAGATCAAAATCAACTTCGAGATCAGAATCAACTTCGAGATCTAAATCAACTTTGAGATCAAAGTCAACTTCAAGATCAAGCTCAACTTCGAGATCAAAGCCAACTTCGAGATCAAAGTCAACTTCAAGATCAAATTCAACTTCGAGATCAAAGTCAACTTCAAGATCAAATTTAACTTCGAGATCAAAGTCAACTTCAAGATCAAACTCAACTTCGAGATCAAAGTCAACTTCGAGATCAAAATCAACTTCGAGATGAAACTCAACTTCGAGATCAAAGTCAACATCGAGATCAAAATCAACTTCGAGATCAAAGTCAACTTCGAGATCAAACTCAACTTCGAGATGAAAGTCAACTTCGAGATCAAAATCAACTTTGAGTTCAAACTCAACTTCGAGATGAAAGTCAACTTCGAGATCAAAATCAACTTCGAGATCAAAGTCAACTTCGAGATCAAAATCAACTTCGAGATCAAAATCAACTTCGAGATCGAAGTCAACTTCGAGATGAAAGTCAACTTCGAGATCAAAATCAACTTCGAGATCAAAATCAACTCCGAGATCAAATTCAACTTCGAGATCAAACTCAACTTCGAGATGAAAGTCAACTTCGAGATCAAGATCAACTTCGAGATGAAAGTCAACTTCGAGATCAAAATCAACTTTGAGATCAAACTCAACTTCGAGATGAAAGTCAACTTCGAGATCAAAATCAACTTCGAGATCAAAGTCAACTTCGACATCAAAATCAACTTCGAGATCAAAATCAACTTCGAGATCAAAGTCAACTTCGAGATGAAACTCAACTTCGAGATCAAAGTCAACATCGAGATCAAAATCAACTTCGAGATCAAACTCAACTTCGAGATGAAAGTCAACTTCGAGATCAAAATCAACTTCGAGATCAAAGTCAACTTCGAGATGAAACTCAACTTCGAGATCAAAGTCAACATCGAGATCAAAATCAACTTCGAGATCAAACTCAACTTCGAGATGAAAGTCAACTTCGAGATCAAAATCAACTTTGAGTTCAAACTCAACTTCGAGATGAAAGTCAACTTCGAGATCAAAATCAACTTCGAGATCAAAGTCAACTTCGAGATCAAAATCAACTTCGAGATCAAAATCAACTTCGAGATCGAAGTCAACTTCGAGATGAAAGTCAACTTCGAGATCAAAATCAACTATGAGTTCAAACTCAACTTCGAGATGAAAGTCAACTTCGAGATCAAAATCAACTTCGAGATGAAAGTTGACTTCGAGATCAAAATCAACTTTGAGATCAAACTCAACTTCGAGATGAAAGTCAACTTCGAGATCAAAATCAACTTCGAGATCAAAGTCAACTTCGAGATCAAAATCAACTTCGAGATCAAAATCAACTTCGAGATCAAAATCAACTTCGAGATCAAAGTCAACTTCGAGATGAAACTCAACTTCGAGATCAAAGTCAACTTCAAGATCAAATTCAACTTCGAGATGAAAGTCAACTTCGAGATCAAAATCAACTTCGAGAAAATAGTCAACTTCGAGATCAAAGTCAACTTCGAGATCAAAATCAACTTCGAGATCTAAATCAACTTTGAGATCAAAGTCAACTTCAAGATCAAGCTCAACTTCGAGATCAAAGCCAACTTCGAGATCAAAGTCAACTTCAAGATCAAATTCAACTTCGAGATCAAAGTCAACTTCAAGATCAAATTTAACTTCGAGATCAAAGTCAACTTCAAGATCAAACTCAACTTCGAGATCAAAGTCAACTTCGAGATCAAAATCAACTTCGAGATGAAACTCAACTTCGAGATCAAAGTCAACTTCGAGATCGAAATCTACTTTTACGTATTTCTACACTAGTTGTACAACTACATCACCACACTCAGTTTGTGGTTTCCAGGTTTTCTTCGGACTCGCTGAAATCTTAATCGGTTCAAGTCATTCTTGATTTTAATAGGCCACAGCGAACAAAAGCCATTCGCCGAGTAGGTACTGCTATATTATGCGAGTTCCACGTTGATCGTCAGTAAACAACTCGACTGTGGCGTTGACACCATTAGGGTCCTGTGTTGACAAGGACAATGAGGCAGCTTGACTATCTATCACGACTCAGCCGTGGCCATTCAATTACCCAATGGCTATCGATCCGTTTGCTAACCATTGTCGCTGGATATTTTCGTCAACACTTGACCTATTAAGCTGGTTGTTACGTTGACGAACCATGAAAATCCATTACGCTTAAGTGAAATAGCCAAAGAACCTCGGAGCAATCGACGCTTTTTGTTGCCAAGCCAAATCAAGCGTAAATCCTTGACCCTGCGGTGAAAAACTTGACGATACGTTTCCAAAAAGGGCTTATGAGAAAGTGTGTTTAGTGGTTTTGGTTGACAGATAGGTGATAGTGACCAGCGGTAATCAAGCTGTTTCCCGTTAATTCCATCAAAAGTTGTTTGGCAATTTCAGCCTCAAGTCTCCTGCTCCAAGTATTGCCTCATATTCATAGCTTTATTTGGTCAGGATTGCAAATAAAAATTACAAATGCAAGGGCAAAATTACAAGTTTTCGTAAAAATTACAAATTTTTGTAAAAATTACAAATTTTTGAAAAAATTACAAATTTTTGTAAAAATTACAAATTTTTGTAAAAATTACAAATTTTTGTGAAAATTACACATTTTTGTAAAAATTACAAATTTTTGTAAAAATTACAAATTTTTGTGAAAATTACAATTTTTTGTGGAAAATTACAAATTTTTGTGAAAATTACAAATTTTTGTCAAAATTACAAATTTTTGTGAAAATTACAAATTTTTGTGAAAATTACAAATTTTTGTGAAAATTACAAATTTTTGTGAAAATTACAAATTTTTGTGAAAATTACAAATTTTTGTGAAAATTACAAATTTTTGTGAAAATTACAAATTTTTGTGAAAATTACAAATTTTTGTGAAAATTACAAATTTTTGTGAAAATTACAAATTTTTGTAAAAATTACAAATTTTTGTGAAAATTACACATTTTTTGTGAAAATTACAAATTTTTGTGAAAATTACAAATTTTTGTGAAAATTACAAATTTTTGTGAAAATTACAAATTTTTGTGAAAATTACAAATTTTTGTGAAAATTACAAATTTTTGTAAAAATTACAAATTTTTGTGAAAATTACAAATTTTTGTGAAAATTACAAATTTTTGTAAAAATTACAAATTTTTGTGAAAATTACAAATTTTTGTAAAAATTACAAATTTTTGTGAAAATTACAAATTTTTGTGAGAATTACAAATTTTTGTGAAAATTACAAATTTTTGTGAAAATTACAAATTTTTGTGAAAATTACAAATTTTTGTGAAAATTACAAATTTTTGTGAAAATTACAAATTTTTGTGAAAATTACAAATTTTTGTAAAAATTACAAATTTTTGTAAAAATTACAAATTTTTGTAAAAATTACAAATTTTTGTAAAAATTACAAATTTTTTGTAAAAATTACAATTTTTTTTAGAAATTATTAATTTTTTTAGAACTTACAAATTTTGTCTATACTCACTATCCGTTGGGAAAGCCAATGAAATATATTGAATTAATTGCTGACGCCACCTCAACCATTCACAGAAATGCATTTTCTTACCCCTTCCTTCTTCAATATCCAGGGATTCAAGAGAAAAATCATCATTAAATGGAACAAATTCTGTTCCGTTTTCCCTTTTTTCAGAAAATCAGAAAAGGTAGGTGATTATTAATTTCGTCCGTTTATCCGGCTTGAGTGGATTTCGAATGATGAAACTCCAAAAGTAAAGGTATAGGTAATTCCTCGACTTCTAATCTCGTTTGGAGAACAAATCTGATCACCGTAAATTATTCTTTCGGCTAACTGCTGCAGGGAGGCAGGAAATTTATACGTGGCTGATGAAAATTCGAACAGGGATGAGGGCTGAAAAAATGGTAGGAATAAAAAAAATTTTTAAACCCTTCAATTCCTAGTAGCACATTAGCAGCTTGGCTAACACAATTTATTTCTAACCCGGCTGGGATACATTCTCCTGCAAAACAACTTTCTCATTCGGGGTAGGTAGGAATCTATTTAAAATTTGACAGGCTGAAGTTAAGGAATTAGGAATAGGTTTTTGCAAGCGCTTTAGTTATGAAAAGGTTTTGATTGAATTCATATACCTAGATACGATGTCTTAATCGATGTTCACAATAGCAACCAGAGGTATTTTTAAAATAACATTCCATCGTCACAGAATAACAAATTTTCTCATTTTGCCATTCCGGAAACGACCACAGCTTTATCTGTGCGAGTTTTTATCGGTCAGAATGACGTCTGAACTTTAACAATGGAATTCACAATATAAATCAAATCTCAGTCCTCCATTTTGAAAAGGGTGGACGAGAGGAAACAGAATGCGTCGACTTCACGTTGGGACGACTGAGTTCATGAAAAGTTGGTTCAGTTGACAGACCAGGAGCCATCCCCATGAACACAACAGCTTCAAGTTCATCCCTGCCTTTTCGCCCTACTATCCTAAGGGATCCCACCCCACGTTGAGCCCAATAGGAACGACTTCTCTCATGTTTCACCATATCCCTACAAGTTCTACTGGTTTTCATCAACTCGCCTAACAACCCTCTTCTTCGGTTGCTTCGGTAGTTCGTTGCTGCTGAGTTCCGCCATCAGCTCCTAACAGTAACTCAATTAAAAACCTTCCTCCACGGCTATATGGAGAGACGTAAGGGGTCGAAAAGGGATGTGAAACTCTAAAATCACTGAACCTTCAGCTTTCATCAGTTCTAGTGTGTCGTAATTTTCCAGAGTTTCATCGCTAAAAATAGATTTACGTAGTTAAGGGTACTAGAGAAAATTGCTAAAACTTTGGATTGGACTGGATGCCCACAGTGGACGTGAAACTATAATATAGTTCTATTTATATATAGAATGAAATTCGTGTCCCATAACTGTAGACATTTCTAAATAAATTACATAAGTATCAAATTTTTGCCTTCTGGTGTTATGGATTGCGGCTCTTGGTATTCAAATGCCCATAGGCTGAGGACGATAAAAATGGAAACAGTATTTTGAATTGAAAGTTATACTTGAATGACGTCTCCAGACACGTATTGCTCTGCTGGTGGTCAATGCCAGCTTTGTTTCAGTTGGTTGCAGGCTTGGAGGTTGAGATGGTGGTAGCACTGGGAGGCACAAGTTTGGTGACGATCAAGTGTCTGTAGGAACCACAATACCTCCAGAATGATGACTATGAATCAAATCAAAGCTTCGAGTTGGCCAAACAGTCCAATATTCAACAGTATTCCAATTCGATCGCTTTGGTCGTTGATCAGGTCCGAGAATGCTTGACGACCATGAACAAAGTTCGAAAATATAAATGGATATAATTCATAAGTATGTCGGCGAGTCACCATTCAGAGGATTGAGAGCGATGAGTCGTCGAAACTTTGGAGCAACTATCAACAGCTCTGCAGTAGCTGGTGGACATACGAGCAAGAAAAAGTTATCTAGCAACGTGAATAATTTTTGCTCACTTTGGCCCTAGGGGTCGATGCAAACAGGTTCAGAGTACACTGGCATCACTCATCTTGCATTTAGGTGGAGTAAAATATAAGCAGTGCCGCCACTCTTCAAACAGGTAGTTGCAAAATTCGAATAAACCAAAGACGATTCTCTTTTTCCACAATACAGGCAACCTTTGAGAGGTGAAAACGAGGAAATTTGAAGCCCTTCCATGTGAACAATGGTTTGAAAGTGTTGAAGTGATTTACCGCAGGGAAAAGACTTGTGAACTCTTCGCTAAACTCAGGAATGCTCAACCAAAGTCTTGACAAAGCTGGAACTGGAAGAAAGTGCGGCTCAGCGTTCATTCGACGACATTTCTCTCTCTGGCCCATCAACTTTTTCTCCTTCCATCTCGGAGGTGCCCCTGTTTTTCATTGTGCCTCGTTCAGTCTTCTTTTCCGAATACTTCGATAGATGCCGACTTCGTCTCGGCACATTCTCCGTTGGGATGCCAGAAGCCGCGAAAATACTCGAAGTTGGAATGTGGCGAGAAAATAGGTTGGAAGATTGAGATACGATGACAGGTATTCGATAGGCGAGCGAATAACATCCTCACCTCATTTCGTCTGATGCATTTACTCAGGTAGAAAACCAATGTCGAGTTCACATTGGCGGATCGGATACGATGGAGGCTTGACGTGATTTTCAGGAGCGAAAAATGCCAAGAGAAAAAAATGGTGGACTGAGCGGGCGGAATACAAATAGGAATTCTAGCACCTATGCATTCTTGTAGATTCTTGAGGGGTGTGCTCATTCGGGGGCTTGTGCCCTTTTGGAGCTAGGGTGTTGTGTTTGTGCTGTCTCCCATCGTCCGAGAGTTGCCCGTCTCTCTACCGGAGTATGTGCCATGTATACAGGATGTCCCGAACATGGTGTGAACAAAATTTGAAGGAAATCAAAAATGGAACAAAACGCCGCCAACCGCATTTTTAGGGCTCAATCCGTTTCCAATATACGATTTTTCTGAAAAAATCACACTTTGCATCATTAAACCCCACATGCTTTCGGGTTTAGACCACCTTTTTAGACTTTTGAGGACATTTTTGGATTCAGCGTTAAATTTCCTATAATCTTGGGCATAATACAACCATTAGGACATAAGTGTACAAATGTGAACTTGTGATCAAAAGATAAATCCTATGTATTGTATGTAAGAATTTTTTTGTGAAAATACTTGTGCATTTGATGCACCAAATAGTAATAGTGAGGGTGATTCTGATTAATTCTAACCAGGGTGTAGAATAATTGGTTTTGTTGCTTTTTCTCACCCTTAAACCCGAATGATCGATGTTAAGTACTTGTAAACCATTTTTCCTAAGCCCCTGACACACATTTCTCTGTCAGGTGTCTGAAATAAATAGGTAGGTAGAATGTCTGAAACAATCCAGTATGTACAAGTAAAGAGGTACCTAAAAAGAAAAAACTGGGGAAAAATTATGATAATTGTAGTCCTCGCATTCGTTCTTTTGTACGGTGGAAAACAGCTCTTGGTTTCATTTATGCTACTTTAGCTTTGAGAGTAGAAAAGCGTTTAAACCAAGGGAGGAATTCACACTAATTGCTAAAACTCCTCTCTGCATTTCTCGGCTTTTATGGCCATCCGGCCAACAATTACGAAATGCTGCGATAAATTAGCACCGTCCTCGAATTACTTACGCGTTTATGAGCTGGAAAAATTGGAGTAGTGAAACCCTGGAAAAGCCGAATGGGAAGGTCGATGAACGTTAGGGCTATGAGAGACCCCTGACCTGATTTGAAAAATGCTGTTACCAAATGTCACAAAAATGGCTTCCTTTTCTGTGGAACCGCAAGGGCGGAACAAATTTGGTCTCATTATCGCAGTTATTTTAAGGAAAATATTTTAAAACCGGTCGGGATTTGATTATTGCAAGGTTAGGTAGGAACCTACGTTATGTAGCTTCCCAATGTCGCTAAAAATATTTTGACATCAATTACCACGGCGTAAGCACGAAATTAATTGAAATTTGACTTGTCGGTGACGAAGTAGCAAACGGAGTAATTGCGATAGTACCCGTCAACTAAAGCAAGTTTCATTCTTCATTCATGGGGAGATTAAATGTCGGTTTCCACTATACTGCCATTCGTGCGATCAACAATTAATCTTTGCCCAACTCAAGCCGACCTCTAATTGGTTTAATCATGATGGTAATTAAAAACTTTAACTCAGCCGGACCACTGAATTCGAAAATACAATGACAAGCAGCCTCGTAGGGGAATCCCGGATGAGGAGAAGCGGTAGGTAATTAAAAAAGCAATTTGACTAACAAACAGGTAACAGGTGGGGTTTTTCCCGGTCTGGTGCTCTCTCGGCTGAAGCCGACTGAAACGAAATCGAGTTGTTCGCTCTATATCTAGTTTATTCTAGATTTATTACCTTTTTTAAAAAACGGGTGGAAACCTGATTCCTTTATATCATAGTAGTGTATCATAGTGTGGTGATTGGGGTCCTCTAAATCTCCCCAGTTTCATCAAAATCCGGCTATAATAACATTTGATATAGATACCTAATTTAACAAACAAAAACCATATTCCTCATCTTTCGGTTTACCCTTCTGTCGTTGCCTTTGAAAGTCTAATGGACTTGGTTCGATCACATCAAAATGAAGCTGATGGGAATGTTTTTTTTGTGTTTTAATAGGTTACACTGTAGGTAACTAAAAATAAACGATTTGAACAGTAACGTCAACGTTGGTTTTTTCATCGACCATTATTCATGTCTCTTCCTAACAGTATCTTATTGGGATTACTTCAATATTCGTGAAAGGTCATTTTACCAAGACTAGCTCGAAAGCACTCGAAAAAACGAGCACTTTTTCTGGGGGTCACAAAAAAGTTTATAGCACAAAATTTGTAGCGATCTGAAAGATCGGCACTTTGTAGGAAACAATCTTAAGTGTGAACGCCCCCTAGAAAAATATCGGAGGAAGTAATAGGTATGGATGAAAGATCGTCCAAAGGGCGAGCAGAATTTGGACCTGATTGGATAACCCAATATTGAAAAATTGGCAAATCGAAAACTTTGATTTCTCCGACGACATGATTCAACATGTACGGACGAATCTGGCTCAAAACGGGATGCGCTGGACGTACCGATGGATCCTCATTAGAAATAGTGTAAACACCATTCGTGGCAAATTATTTAGCACCGTTATAATGCGATGTAGGAAGGCACAGCAGGGCCACAGACGAATAGTTTCGCCAGGGTAGGAAGCCGTTTTAATTAACTTCTCCCCGATCCATTGCAATTCCCAATTCCACCACCAGCATCCCTCGGTCGAAACTCCGACAATATTAAAACCATCTAGTTTACATTTCATCTTTGCGGCGAGGCGATGGTGAACTGTGTCGCACTCCGAACGGGAAATGGAAACGAGGATTGTTGTAATCTCCTTGCTAACAAAATTCTGAGTTCAGATGAGCCTTCGAGAAAACTTTTGACAGTGACGCAGCAGAAGGAAACATTGAGTTTTATTTTCGAAAAAAGAGAATTATGACGCTCAAAATTTCACTCGATGCTTGCGATTATTTCTATGAAAGTAACTTTTGCCATAAAATATGGAATGGTTTTCGTTTACGTTTCAATTTTCTCGGCAATTGCGATGAAATGATTTCATTAGAGATCTTTCCATCTCGCGTTCTAGGAAGGGAAGTAATTTTCTATGCTCATTTTCTCTCTCCATTACCTTATTTTTCAAATGAAATGTGTAGATAAGGCTTCTAACTATTCGCCCGAGTTTAAAAAAATCACTGCAGGAAACTGCAGGGCTCTAAAAATATATCACTGCGGAAAATTCTCAATGTTCGCCCTTGCCAGTACTTTTCTTTTATAGGGGTATTGAAATTCGTATATTAGAGGAAGGAAAGAAATCATCACACTCCCAAATCATAGTGATATTTTCTGTTCCATTCATTTATGTTCCAATCTCTCCCGTTCTGGTCTCTTCTGGTTCCCTCATTGTTTTCTCGTTTGCTGATATCTCAGAAAGCGAAATTGAATATAGCAATCTAATGCGGTTCGATTTGGTTGAACTAGCCCAGCTTTTTGGATTTAGGGAAAATCGTCGTTCAGCCAAGGGTACGGGAAGGTATTTTTTCATGCCTACGCGCCATACTTCTTCAGAAGGTTCACGAGCAACGTGAGAATCTGCGGGAACGTTATATTCACGGATGAACGATCGAGAGAGATGTGAGTTATTGAATAATCCAAACGCTTTCCCCGAGGGCATGAGGATGAGGGCAGTCGGAACAATACGTCGCTATTACTCGCTATTTTCTCCTTAGCCTGAGGCCTGAAGGGTTGACAAGAGGATCCAATATACGTCGAAGCTTATTGACAAGACGACCCGTGCAGAACCTCCGTCAATACCTGTCCTTCATTCCGGGTAGTTCTGGTGTAGCATCACCAGATTAGCTACTGGGTGGGAATCCGGCGATTAATTTATATCATCGGCAATCAGCATCGTCCATAACCGTTAGAAGTCGAGCGCGAGGACTAAAAATCTACATTTCAACTAGTGAAATCATTTTTTACTTCCATATTTACAGAGTAAATGGAAGTATTGTGATCGTCCTAAAATCGAGAATCGGAACGGAGCTTCAGAAAAAACTTTTTCTTATACACATTTACTCAGAAACACTTCCCGAACAAGTGTCTGTGTGTCCGTGTGTCCGTGTGTCCGTCTGTCTGTCTGTCCGTCTGTGGTCATTTACAAAAATGGCCATAACTCCCTCATTTCTCAACCTTTTTTCAAATTTCTTGAACTGAAATGTTTGTCTCGGCAAGACCTAACACCCTGTTTAACCGAAATTCGAATAACGCGCAGTACTTCCGATATATTTGCATTTTTAGTGTTTTCTATTTTATTTTTTTCCGGCCACAAAAATGAACCGATTTGAGCATTCTTGGTCTTAAAATCTTTGTTTTACCTTGCAGAATATGTGGTTATTTTTTACATTCCGAAAATATGGCGTTTTTCATTTTGGGCGAATTTTAAAATTTTAATAGTGAATTTTTCGATATTTTTGGCCTTAACACCCTTAAAAGCAGTCAAAATATGATCAAATCGTGTCACAATTTTACGTTTCAAAATATGGAAGTATTGTGTGTTATCTACGCACCACTGGTTTTCATAGATTTTTGTAAAATTGAGGTAGCAACGTTTGTGAATGCCTAGTGAAAATGGCCTACCTAATGATTCATGAATCCGTGAGAGAACAGGAAAAGGTTACACCCAAAGGTGCCAGTATATTATTTTGTTGATCCACGCTATTATTTCTAAATGAAAATTTCCACCTCATAAAGGGGAGATAATAAAATATCTTAAATCACTCTTCTCGCCGGTTTATGGCCATCATTCAATAAAAGGCTTCGAGATAGCTCGTTAAGAGGTATCACCTTACGTGGTGATAAAATTGGAAATGAACCCTTTACCAGAGGTCGTTGTTGAGAGCTAAAATGAGATTATAGTGAATTGTAATCGCTGAGGTTACCCAAATCATGAATATACCTCTCGATCGAGGTTTTTTAGTGATTGTTTTGCGACCGATATTGCCGAGGAGTACCTAATTGGTAATCGTCCTTCAATTTTAGCAAATATCCATGTTCGTCATTCTCAAAATTATTCTCAGACTCGACCAGCAGGGGGTAGGCGTTGCTCCCAGCAAAGCCTCAGCAAGCATAGTTTATGAAATCCATTGGGAAATTGCAAGAATGCTTTCCGGCAGGATCCGAACCTGGCATTGGGACATCGAAAGGAAGTCGTAATCATAGTTTTCCTGTGCGCGCTCTTCTTCCTTTCAGGAGAGTGGACCTTTCTAACTAGTAGAACGACTAGACTAAGAAATGTTCATCTTCCTTAGGATACCTACACTGTGATACTATATTAGAGACGAGGGATGAGGAAATAAATCGGGTACGTGCCAAGTTTGAGGAACGTAAGAAGTGAAGACTAATATCTCAAAACTTCGTACCCAATTCCAGTTGCCGTGTATGAAATGTCTTCACCTTTGCGGTTCTATTTTCTGGTTTTTAGCCGGAAGAAGCAGGCGCTTAAATTATGGCTTAGTCGGCGCCTCGGACGATGGGAGCTTGAGCCGCGCAATAAACTACATTCCCGGTTAATCCCGAAGATTCCGGAGCAAGAGCAAGGAGGACGGCCCACAATAAAGTGCCGGCATCAATCTTGTTTAAGTTGGCGCGAAAGGTAGGCAAGAGCTAGACAAAGGATGGTCCAAGTGCCTATTCTCGGTTTTAGTTCGGCTGTTCTGGGCATAGTTGCTGAATGGTTTCGTCAAGAGAACGGTCACTGCCGGCATTTTCGTCCCACGGTTTGTTTACAATAAGGTACCAGTGTTGCCAAGGTGTGGCCGTCAAAATCCTGCGGCAACGGTTAAAAAAAATTTACCCCAAATCCCCCCAAATTTATGAAAAAATCCCCGAAAACCCCAAAAGTTAAGGATGAATAATTCATTTTTAAGCATTAAGAAATATAGGTACTATTTCTTCGATAAATACGACCTAACTCCATAATATACAACTAAAATTTTAAATATTACCTAAAACTATAAACTATGGTTATTACTAACTTCTGCCGGTTCTGGACTACTACCATCTCCGGACGGAGTCAGATCCGATTAACGACCGGACTAAAACACCAATAAAAATTAGGTTGCTGTACCTACCCACAAGTTGGTAGACGTACATCCCGCAAACTCCAAATGGCTTTTATTGAGTACTCTATCGCCAATTCAGTTAACCGCCCGGATGCTCAGTCGGCAGCCTCAGCTGTAATTTATCTGCAGCACTTACCTGAGTATTTCTAAAATTTTTGACAGTGAATTTCTAGTCACTCTGACTTCCACATAATCAAATTTGGACGGCGTTCAGCTAGACCCCAGGCCCAACTTGGCAACACTGTAAGGTACCTACCTAGGCAAGTTTCACTTCAAGGTCAATTTCAGATGCCGAGTTTAATCGGAACCTCAACAACAATACCGGTTTCAATCCACCATAGCTTCTGAACGGATCAATCGATAATTTTCCGGCAGCCACCGTAATCGATTCAAAATTTAATCGAGAATAAATGAGATTATGTGAGAAAATGCCGATAACCCAACAGTTTTCGAGTAAAAATAGTTTTTGTTGGACCCGTAAGCCAGGAATTTTGGGCCCCTTAAGGGTTAACCCTCGAACCTGGCTGATGACTGATACAAGATTTATACTCTGTAGGACGAAAATTATGCCCATCGGCCGCTAGGCGCGCCACCGTCGAGAATCACCATCTTCTATAGTCGCTGAATGGTTTCGTCAAGAGAACGGCACTGAAGAACAATCGAAGGACTGAACTTTGAATGAATGAAAGATAATTTCCCATCAACCCTCGAACCTGGCATCTATGACCTGATACAAATTGCACATTGTCCCATTGCCAGTATTGCAGTACTTCATGCCCCCAATATTGCGAATTGGTACTAGATATTCTAAGATAGGATAACGCTAGAAGACGGGAATGCGTCGAAGCAGTTGCTGGGCTTGAATAATTTGAAAAAGAATTGAGGGAGCTAGGGGCAAACAGATTTGATGCAATTAGGAAAATGATTCTGAGTTTCACTATAAGGTGAATAGTACCTTTGAATTCTACAAAATGCGCTATTTTGATTTTAGGACGATTACTATACTATTTACAGCGTAAATATGAAAGTAAAAATATTATCGAATCTAGGTACACGGACTAAGGTCAATTCAATCATGCGCGTTTGAATTCTTGGGAAATTCTCAGCATTCTCATCAAATACTGACGTTCAAGTTTTGACTTTCCGTAAGAGGATCAGGTATTCACAAGAGTGATATTTCCCTTCTGACTGGATTATACGAAATGCCGGGTACCATCACCTTATTTCCTCAGGCTTCCAGAGAGCTCGACTGCAAAGGAAAAGGAGAATCCTCTTAGGATCAGTTCAATGCTAATGTGACGCTTCGCTTCCAGATTTGATTAGTGCCACTCACACCAGAGACATCAAGTTCTGGAGGCATGGGATTGTCAAGTCATTGCTCTGTCGGCACAAGAGACCGACCCCAATTGAAGAGTTCATTACAAAAACAGCCGGAGTAAAAAAACTGATTTTCAGGAAAACGGAAAAATCGTCCACGACAAGGGTTGTTTTTGGGGAATCGTCGAAAGTTTGGAGCGCCTTAACTCCTGACATAGGCTGTTTATGGTTAGAGAGACCTGTTCAATGAGTGCTGCCGAGAGCAACTAAAATGCGCTGGAATCTCAATTTTCGATTTTTTTGACATTGTTTTTGTAATGAACTTTTCAATTGCTCCGAGTGCAACAGCAACCACTCGAAAAAGTTAGTTTTATTCCTCAATCGCTCAATGAGTAATTTTTGGTCCTTATATGAGAATCTTGAATTGGTAAAAGCTCGTCATCTTATCTTGCCATGGCAACGTCTGCAGACGTCTCTCCCGTCAACTGATTGCAGATTGAGGAAACGGGCTAAACGGATAAAATCACCGCCGCCAACTCGAGCGAGGATGACACAGCTAAAATGGCGAGAAGATACTTGAATCCTGTAAATCCGTGGTAAGGAAAAAAGGCGTTTATCGGGACGGACGAAGACGCCGGCGGTACAAGGGTCGGTCCGGACTACCAGTTGGCCCTCTCCCCTGCACAGAATCCGTAATAAATGAGGAAAGAACTTTTTCTGAAAGGTTCTCATCAAAAGTTTCCAACCACCTTCTCCCGTTCAGTTGCTATTCCTCCCTTGCCAACGCTTCTTCTTCCTAGTTCTCGTGAAAAAGTAAAGTTCCACACTTCGCCATCTCGCTTTGCCATTTCCCGCCGGTCCCTTCGGTCTTCTTTTCTGGGAGTTGTTCCAACTTATTTCCTCACGAAATGGCTTATGATAACGAAAAGTGTGGCGGCAAAGGTTGAGGCTGGTGAGGGGTAGGGGAACAACGGGCCCCGTTGAGAAAGCAGAGGCGAAATCGAAAGCACATGCTAAGTGAAAAGGTTACGAAGCGAAAAAGGATTGGGTAGGCCAAGTTTCTCCTTCTCCTGGATCCCGGGGTGTACACTTGGAGCAGCTTCCGCACAAAATTTCATTATACACAGTCGATTGAACTTTATGAAGGGGAAAAGAAGCGTGCGAAAAGAAATTTATACTTTCGCCCCTGGACCTTGGTATTAAATAGCTCAAGAACGCAGGAATGCCCAGCCACTCCTGAATCTCGTCCGTCTAGATTAAAATCATGAGCTAGCGTTTTTTTGCTCGAGATAATAATTCAAATAGTTCAGCGAGAATTTCATTTTTCGTTTTTAAGCAACGCGAATGAGTCGTGTTTTACACTGCGGGCTACAAGGCCCCTCGAATTATAAAAGAAAACAAACATTGGACATCCAACTTTAAAGTTTAAGCAACAGATGATTTAACGACTTCAAAATGTGATGTCCTAGTGAGGAATTGACCTTGGTCCTGAGTTAGTCAGTAGGAGGGCAAGTTCCTTATCTTTTCAAAAATTGCTGTCAAAAAATTTTTTTTTCTCATTAGTTCATTCACGTTTTTAGTTTTTCAATCGTCTTTTTTAAAATCGGTTTTATTTTTTATTTCACAATTTTTAGTTGTGCTAGTTGAATGTATTATTATGTTTTAAAAATGTTCATAACTTTTTTACCACCAATATTAATCCACAAAAAAAAAATCGACAGTACCTAACTTCAGAAAACAATGTACCTACCTAAGTCCGGTTTTTTCAAAAATAAGGTTGTGCGCTCTGTAGATAAATTAGGGTCAGTCATAACATCAACTGTTGGATGCCCTTCGTGTGTCAAAGGAATAAAAAAGTTTAAGGCGTTTAACGATTTCAATAAAAATCAGTTTTTGGTGCCTCCTGTAAAATTTGCCAAAGAAGACATGGTTTTCTGAAGTTACTGTCGAAATGTGGTACCGAACGGAAGATTTTCTCGAAATTTTAGTAAAACATTTTTCAAATTGGATCAATTTGCGAAGGAGCGGAGCAAACACTCCTAATAAAAGCCCCTTGAAAAAGCCAACGTGAATGACCTCCTCTTTTTTGAAATCGGTTAAAAAGAATTGACAAATCTAGATCTCCCTGGGGGTTATACGCTCAAATAACAATCGCAATTTCCTCGTTTGTTTTTCGCTAAATCGCCCCCGTCACTGTCAGCTTCGTACCGTGAGAAGTGCATTGCGATGCAATCTGGAAAGTCTTTTGCAAAGCGACGCAAAATTTCATAAATGGTTTATGTAGGTACCAGTCTACGCAGTATGGTAATCTTGAGAGTCCGGTTTTACTTATTTCAACCACCGCTCGGAGGCAGCTTATCAAGTTACACATGCATAAAACATCAACGAGACCTTAGTTTTCTCTCGGTGGATGGTGAAACGTTTTTCACTACCGTTTTTCACAACGACTCAAACGCCGGGGGCGGTGCTTAGTTTGTGTGCTTAACGAAATTGCCAGGTAATCTTTCATGTGTGCGAGCGAATTCATTGTAATTTTCTCGCTGATGAGGACTACTCCGAATTTGGAGAACTGAACCCACTCCTTGTAATAACCATTGGGTTAGCACAATTGAGCCATAATTTACATAGATTTATACAACTATCCCAATGGTAAAGTTTCTGCAGCGAAAAAAAATAAATACCAACATCTGTCCGTGTATCGCATTAAGTACCGACTTATCAACAGCGAAATTCAATCCCCAGAACGAATAACGTTAAACGAATTTGGTATATCGTTGCTTAAGCGGCCACATGCTATAACTCAATTTTTGGCTAAATTGAGTTAGACCTTATTTATATCGTAAAACGATGCTGTGGATCCATATCCGTGGTCAGAGTCGCGAAAAAACAGAAGCCAACAATGCTGTGGCCAGTTTTGTCCCAAATGATACAAACATGGGGTTTAGGGAATGCATTGCCTCGATTGGTCGAGGTAGCGTTGGGGTTGAACCCAATAAATTCTATTGGCGTTTCCAAGCCACGTTCCCATGTCCATTCATCTCTAACAGCCAGCAATCGAAACAGTTTTTTGGGTCTCCTGTAAAGTTGGGAAAACTGAGTTATAGCATGTGGCCGCTTAAGCGATTTATATCTTATAAAGCCATTTATTTTTCCAACAATCTTAAACCGTCAAACGATAAAATTGTTGGCCCAAGCGAAAGAGTTTTCTTCAAAAAAGTCGTTTTCTCATATAAAAGGAGGTACGCTTCCCAATATTTACAGTGCACTAACATTTTTTCAGGAAGCTGCGCTAATAACAATATTATGCCTGTCTCACGTCTTTTCACCTCGCATGGCCAAATTCCCGTTTTGAAGAAAATGTGTGCCAAGACACGTGAGAGACATGACAAGTAATGCGTCTTGCGCTCCGAGAAAAAGGTAATGAAGCATCTTCGCCAGAGGTGGGCGCCTTTTCCTCACAAAAGGGCGATAGCGCATCCTTTGCTCCTATCGTTCGCCTTTTCGCGACCCACAAACCACCGCGTGTTTCGCTCCTGAGATAAAATATTGGTAAAGCAATCAACTTGAAAACAACACTTCCTCCCCACCCTTCTCGTTTGCACTGGAGAAACTGATAAGGCTCCATGTTATCCTTTACCTACTTACTCCATCTTGAGTAAGCGAGCCTTTTAAACAAAACTATCGACTTCATTTTTCGAGGGGCGAACCTAAAAGAAGGTCTTCCTTACAACGTAAATGCGCCTTCATATTTCACAATAGCGGAGCATAAAATGGCTCAAGTCAGTAAATCTCCTGTAGCCTCCAAATTTTCTATTCTCGAAATGATTGCCCGAAAATTGCTAAAGGATCAGAGGTTAGAAGGGTCCTAGTCACATGTTCAAATAAATCATTTTCCAAAGCGAGGGAAACAGGCTAGAACACTAGCTAGCGGCCAGCTACATAACCGGATGCCCAGAGAATAGACTCCACATGGTGGGGAGGATAAGAGTTAGGCCGACTTTTATTGATTATGCTATCTGTTGCTACGCTGGGAGAAACCCGACTCGCACCTGTTGCCCCCTTTCTATTCCTTTCGTACATCAGCACCAATAGTGCCCACACTATAATCAAAATGGCTTTGCGGATTAATTTGTGCAGGCAGTTTGAGTCAGCAGCAGATTGGAAACCGATCGTTGAAATTGACGTCTGATTTGCGAGCCAGTCCGTTCTTATTTGAACTCATTCAACCAAGCGTGATAACATTTTCGCAAGAGTATTTTCTTTTGAATTTTCTTTTGAGACGCGTGACAAAACATTTAGGCTAAAGTCGGGCATACAGTACCAGATTGCTGGCTGCTGGAGGGGATGAACATAGGAACCTGGCTTGGAAACACGAATAAAATTTGTTGGGTTTAACGAGGAGGCACTTCGACCAATCACAGCAATGCATTTGCTTACCCCCTGCACCAGCAATCGGATACTGTGTGGTCGACCTAAATAATTTTAAATTCTTCTTCTTGTACGTCCTTTGCTAACATTTGTCGGATAGGAAGATTTATCAATCGTGTGCAAAAAGCCATGGGAGGCTGCCATGGGAATTTCACTCAGCTCGATGTTACACTGAAGAATTGATATCTTGACGAATCCTGTTCACTAACCTCCCTATGTCTGGTGGTTAAGGCGTTTGGCAAGAAGTCTGAAGATGCAAGGTTCGATTCGCGGCTCAGGTGGAATTTTTGCACCACTTTTTATATCATAACCTAATATCCTACTCGTCATAAGTCACCAATAACTTTTCTGTTAATTTTACGTATTTCCTATATTTTACAGAATTTCGTAGTCAGCGGTATTTCATAGTTGATGACCGACCGATCCTCGACCATGCCCGTACCTACTGATGACCGAAGCCACGACACTTGTCTTTATTGGTCGGTAATGGATTCACGTCAGATGCAAATTGACATTGGGGAGGAACATGGCATGACACTCAACCCTGACAGTGACGATCATCATTTTGATGGATTCGTTGGCCTCGCGACCCACTCAGGCAATATATTGATGAACCGAATCGGAAACTTGAATCATATCCTGTGGCGGTGCTGATGGTATTTACTGTTTTGAATAGTTGACTCGAATAGCCGAGGTCAAACATCGATCATTTGCATGATAGCGTCATATTAGTCGAGAGAAATGTGACCCGCATATTGGACTCGACAATGAACGCCCACAATAGCATAGATGCACTTATAAACGCGGCTACGCTGTTCCATAAAACCGAACGGATAATTATGCAACCCAAGCAATTCGTACGACATGCGTGCAATACTGAGACCTTCGAACTGCATACATTTTCCGTTTCCATGGCTCAGGCATTTCAGAATCCATCGCAATAAATGGACATACATCGACCATTGATGTAACTACCTAAATCAGCAGTTATAGGCTCGTCGAGTAAAGAACCAATGAGTAAAATGGTTAATTGGTAATTTAACTTGACGTATTTTGATTTGCATAGTGAGTTTCTTGACATTTATTATCCAACCCGCCTTCAAATTAGTCAAAACATAATCGAATTGTGCATGGGAGTATTATGAGTTTTCTGGTTTATTAATAATATTCAAAGTTTTTCTGGAACTTGTTTCCCGCACCCCATCATAATCGAAGAAATTACCTCACAAAAATTGCTAACTCATCTCCCTCGGATTAGTATACCACTGGTGGCAATTTTCTGGGAACGATTCCACATCTTTGCCCTAAAAGCGTCGTATTCCCCAAAATTATGCCCCATTACGCTTTCAGACGAGCCGGAATGAAGTACCAACGTCCCGGAAGACTTTCGCGCAATTTCGAAAATCTGCTGAGAGAAGGAAGATCCTGATGTTACAGCAAACTCTTTTCATACATTGACCAAAAAGAGGCCCAAAGGCACCCGACGAATTATGGGCCATGGCGCAAATGGCTCGAACGGCCTGCTACAGTGGAACCATATACGTAGCATGGCCGGTGCTTTGCCTCTTTTATTGGTCTATTGAACCCTTTCGAAGCCCAACTCCGGACCTACCCAATTTCCAGCCAGATACCGCTCACACTGTACTTCAATATCTCTTCTCCCGGCAGGAAAACAATTCGGCGAATTTCCGCTGCTATCAGCTCTACGCCTGTTGGAATCCATTCATACGTTATCCATCAATAAAATGCAGTGGATTTCAAAGGCCATTGCAGCCTTTGTTTTGCTCGGTACGCGTATCGAGGATGAAGCCAGCGAATGAGCTTCTTTCATTAGGCTTACGAACATATCGGCGAGCTTATTTTCTTGCTGAAAGTCCAGCTTCATCAAGGGATACTCAGCAGGAGGGGGAATAACTGCAAACTGTAGTTTCATCTTGTTTCTGATGCCCACCGCAGAAACATGGGCTCTCTTTGCAAATTACGTCAACAATCTATTCAGATGATGTTATGGACTGGAATAAATAGATACTAATGTTAGATTTTACCGACCTCGGATCAGAGTTAATCCGGGCATGGTTACATAACATATTATGTTTTAAGAAAGTTACGAAGAGCAACCTTGCCCGGACTGACTCAAATCCGAGGTTGTTGTAATCCGCGCACCTCAGTCATAAGTCTAACTTTAATATATTTTCGACCGAGAACTTGGCCCACCTCCTTTTCTATAAATTATATCAATCCTCCTATGAATGGATCGAATGGCCTTTCGTCAACTGGTATTTCTTTCGGAGTCCACATACAAAAACTTTCAGAAAAGTGATCCCTACAGTAGAGCAAGTTCGATCGCCTCCTCTGTAGCTCCAAGTTTTGACAAAACAGAGCACACCTGCGCCCTTAAGGTACCCGCGCCTACCCTCCTCAAAACATTCTCTGTTCGAGGCCCCTTGAGTCATCCTTTGGTCCAAGTCGTCAAAAAGTGAAGGCTTTTCCACTGCCAAGGGAATCAAGCCGAATTCTCATCATACGGCCGTCAATATTTGTCCAAGAAGGTTCTTGAAAAAGTCAAAGGACTCCAGCGAAGAAAGTGGTATTAGCTCAGTGCAAACACAACAGCAAGCGTACGTCCTTTATGGGTGAGCGAAGGTTTGCAAGGACTTGGAACTTGGGCCTGGCCTTCTCCAGGGAACCCTCTGGCAATCGACCCGGGGAGTTAACAGACCCTTGGCCTGGGAACGAACTAAAACCTTTTCATGTTAGCCAAAACATTTGTATTCAAACATCGTTGCAGTAGGCTTAAGTCTTTATTTCTCACCCACATCGTCACTTGCTCGGAATATTCTCACATGTGAACAGCATAATAAAAACTTGGGCCCTTACTCATCCTCAATATAAACATTCAGGAAACAAACTCAGAGGGTGTTGTAAAGGGAGACGATAGTAGGGGGGGTTGCAGCATAGTGAAATTCTGCTATCTATAATTTTCGCTATTATGGAAATGCATTGCTTATTGTTCCTTTAGCTGAAAAACCCACGACGAAAAGGGAACTTTGTGTGCTTCCGTTCAGCATGACTGATACACGTCCTTTTATTTCCCCCATTCCTCGAATTTTTTTAACGAGCCGAACATTTTACGGTATTCATTGAGTACTCGCGATAAAAGAGAGATACATAGCGATAAATTGACTGGTACATTATTCGATCAGCTTTGATTTATGGGTCCCCCAGCATACACGTATCTATACAGCAAGACGTGCTCTGTCGCTAGGGAGGATTAAGCGTCAGTTCACACAGGCCATCCATCTCGTTTAATTTCCAGACTGTCACCTTGAATGGTCGCCTAATGCAGACGCGAGAGACCCGTAATATGGCAGAAAAAGGCGCAAAAGGTTCCGGAAAATCGATTCGCGGAAACGGCGAAGTTTTCTCACTTTTTTCCAACTGTTCTTCTACATCCTTTCCTTCGCTTCAAATGCGAAAAGAACGGAAAGCCGAGTAATGTTCAACTGTTACGAGCACTACTGCCAAAGTGCGTCGTTACTCACGTCACGTTGAACGCTACCAGAAAGCTTTCAGATGCCTACTTTCGTGCAATCAGTATTGATCAGAAAAGGCACCGGCTATAGCAGTTCAGGGCAGGATGTGCTTCATCATTTTACCGGGATCGAAGTCTCCGGAATACGGAAGGGTAGGTTAGGTACTTCTGCTGATTGTTATCAGGGGATACAATTCTGGAAGAGAGAAAAGAGCAACTGGTTTGCTCATGATGCTCAACTGTCATTTTTGGCTTTAATGGTTCTCTTCATGCGAAACAGGCTTGAAGAATCTTTGGAAGTTTCAACCCAAAAAAGTGAATACAGCGCCAGCCTTGATGGATCGAAGTGGTGTTTACCAAAAGTCATGTATCATAATTTATTAAACAGTTCAAAATTGCGATTCCTCTGAAGGACGGGCCAGACCGGACCGGGTTACTGAAATGACTCCGGATTAATTTAATTCCATTTCATCAGATTCGTCGGTTTCCTAGAAGAACGCCCCTGAGTGAAAAGTACCTACACTACAGGTTCGCCACCAAAATGATGAATATCCTACGATGTGTACGTCATGAATGTAATTCCATCTTAATGCAATAAATGTTCCTGCCAGTTTGCTGAAGAGTAGGAGGGCCATGCTGCATATGTGATGAAGACCGTTTTAGGTAAATACCCTCGTGTTTTCCCTGGGAGTCGCACGTCTAACGACTGTGTCATACGATTCTCACATTTCTACATCCCACAAGCAGCAGCAGAAGCCTTTGAATCATTAATTCTCCGGCTAAAGCGATAGGATTTGTTGCGTGCTTTGGTCCCATTCTCCGCCCGCCTTTGTTTGACCTGTACACGGAGAATGAGAGAGATTTTCCCTTTTATCCAGCCATCCCTCACAACCATCCCTTCAGGCTAGCATAGTTCCTCCTCTCCGTCTGACTCCCTCGCTCTCTAAGCCGCGTCAAAGTGGGACAATAAATTGATGAATGGCCGAGTCGTGGTTGATGAAAGGTGAAGCGAGGCCTGGGATATCCTTCCTCTCGTGTCTGTCGTGTTGTGATGCAGCATGTTACCAGCATACATACGAGCCACGAGAATGGCACTTCGGCATTCTGCTCAATCCTACATAGGCGTAGGGGTCGATTCTCCGTCAACATCTCATGCTGTTCAAGGGTCGATAGGCATCAATTATGTGAATACATTTAGATCACTTCTATCCAACTAGTCAGTTTGCTGTAAGATAGGTAGGTATAATACGGTAGAATTACCTTCGAGCACACACAAACTGGCTTTCCCCAACTGGCTCACGCTTGGTATACTACGGGCTACAAAAACCCTCATTTCGGCCCTAAGGAAACTCCTTTTTCTCTCGAAGGAGCCTATTAAATGAAAATAAAGACACAAACCTATTTTCAGCTGGGGCACTTGATCCTAATCGATTGACCAACAAGTAACTATATCTTCCAGACTTTTTCGGAAGGTCTCAGAGGGTATAATAGGTTGTGCTACCGGATGAATTATGGCGACTGTCGACAAGAGGGGGGTTGAAAAGGAAAGGAATAAAAGGCGATGGATACAGGAAAAGAAAGGGGGGAGAGTTAGTAGAGAGAACGGAGCAATGGTTGGTTGTATTATCATGGTTCGGGTGTTGTAAGTTTCCTTTTTTTATAACCCCTGAGAGAGAGTAAGCTCAATGATTAATGAACAACAACTTTTCCCTCTAGGGTTATTTTTTTAGCCCTTTGGTTGTACAGTTGGAAAATTTTTGGTCCAGTGCGTCGACAGTACTTACGACTATGCTGTGAACAGGAGTATCGAAAAATCATGTACCTATTCTTATGACATACGAAATAAGTGCCTCTTTCTTTCCATTGTGAGGCGTAAAAGAGCCAAAAAACATGTTTTGCCCTTCAATTCGATTCTAATGCAACCATAAGAAAGACTTTTTTACCATCATGTTGCTATTTTGAACAAATATCTTCATTTAATTTAATTTCAAATATTGTATACATTACCTATTTTTTCGCAATTCTGACTACGGAAGTCTGGGTCCAAAGCATCGTTTTACCATATAAATAAGGTCTTACTCAGTTTGCCCAAAAATTTAGTTATAGCATGTTGCCGCTTAAGCTATATGCTAGAAAGCGCTGTCGCCTTTACAACCGCAATGCCGAGAGGAACAAATCGTGAAATCTCGAATCATCTGGACGCGCTCACTGTAACAGGAACTGGGAACTATAATATCCCTAATTTCGCGATGAAGAATGTGATAAATGGAGTCGGAACCTATGGTTTCATTCTCGAAAAGACCTCTAATGTCGCAGCAGTTGGCATGTCATGGGCCCATAACTTGGCTCGCTGTCTGTGGGAATTCGGAAACGGTCGTTTCCTCACGCTTGTTTCTGAAAGTTGGAAATGTGAGCCAGAAATGGGACATTAAGCTCGGCCATCATTGCTGAAACAATTATAATCGGGTCTTACTTCTAATGGCAGCAGTTTTGTTGCCGGTTAAAGGCAAGAGAGATGGCGGCTCATTTTTGTTATTTTTCAACTTATTCTTCAGAGCTCTCAACAGGACGATAATATTCGTTGAAATAAAGTGCCATGAGGGGTGGGTCCACTCTCGAAGACGAAAATTACACACATCGATCGATCTCCTTGTTGCAGGGGGTCAGCCACGCTGAAGGATAGGTGACATCATATTTTTTCAGCCACGCTGAAGGATGGGTGACCCGCTGACATTATATTTCGAGTCAAAATATGCCTTTGGATCCAACAAATGTTTCTGAAGGCTGCCTGAGGGTCGAAAGGGCCAGACACAGGAAAAATGCATAAACCATGTATTCTCTAAAAATTCAAGGACCAAAATCAACTACCTCAAGTTTGGCCTATAAATTGCCAACAATAAACTGCGAATACGAAGGAACCCGTTGAATTTGTAACTCAAGTTTCCGCCAGCTAGTGCACAATTCCTCGCAAGGCCTTTCGGTTTCCAGCTGCCAACCGTCGACCTGGCAGTCACATCATGAATGTACAGTTCTCCACTCAAATACAACGCCACCCCGATTCCTTGCCTTCGTTTCTTTTGCACCCACGCAGTGCTCGAGCTGTCACCTTTTATTTCCGACAGACAGACATTTCCGGTCTGAGCACGAGGTCGAACTCAGGCTGGAAATATGGGAAAGTCGTGAAAATTATTGAGCCGAAAAAGAGGTATTTTTGACTGAAATAGCTGAAAACTGTAGGTACGTCTCAATCTAAATTTCTTAAAACTTGAGCAGACTTTGAACCATTTTACTACAACTCCATAAAACCCAACCCAGCGTTTCCACAAGGTATGAGCAAACCTTGGGTGAAACCAGTGGTGGGCAGATAACACACAATACCATATTTACATTTCTAACACTAGTGTAATATCTACATTTTTGACACGATTCGATAACATTTTGAGTCTGTTTAGATCAATAATGTCGGGAAACTCACTATGCAAGTTTTAAAACTCGCCTAAAATCATAATGCGTCGAGTTATTGGTACACAAAAAATATCCACGTATACTCAAGATAAAACAAAGGTTTTCTGAAGCTCCGCTCCAATTCTCAATTTCAGGACGACTCCAATACTTCCACGTACTGTGTAGATTTGGAAGTTTTTCCGATAGTTCCGATAAGTCCGATAGTTTTTCTCATAAAGTTTTGGACTTAGCTTGATTCTCTGGTTAACGCTCCAGAATATTTTCTTTCCAAGAAGGCTCAAAATATCTCTGTGGCCAAAATTTCGAGAAATTTCTTTGAAAAAAAGTTGGGAAAGAGTTGAGAAAATTATATTTGAACGCTACGTAAATAACGTACATGGAGGTTTTGAGTGTTAGCTAGCCGTTTTCCTCAAGCTTTAAAAATCGCCACCGCTCATTCAGCTCGAGTCAGCAGATCCTGCTGAACACAAGTTGCTGAGGGGACGTATAAGGATCATTAATCTGGTTCCCGCGGCACATCACGTTAACTCGGATCGACCTGGCCAGGAGGCCTGACAACCTTCTGTCAAGGGCCGTTTTTTACCAGGTTTCTTTTCCGCTTCACTTCCCCGCTTCGGGCCCGAAACCTCCCCCCCTCCGGAGTTGATCCCTTTTCTTGTGACACTCACACGAACAACGGTACAAAGGGTTCGTCTCTCTAACTCTTCTTTTCCCCCGGGCTTGTCGCTAACGTTTAACTTTGCTATAGTCCAAGCAAAAGTAAAATAAACGACTCTGCGTCTGCTCGATGACAAATCCAGCAGAAAATTTTTTTCCAGAAAAAATTCCCCATGTCGTATTTTGCCGCTGTTATTCCGATACAGCTACCTTCAAAACCTGAGATTTCAATTTTTTATTTTTTCATTTTTTTATTGCCGTGAATTGCGTTGTTAGGTACATGACGGTTATAATTGCCCGGCCTCTGAGCGACTATAGGAGATTTCGGCCGAGCGCAGTTGACATTATTTTCGCACCTTCGTTATTAGCGCTTGTTGTCCGACATAGTCATGATCCTATTACCTACTCCAGTGTATGATTTTGACGGTGGAAAGTTATGTGCGAGTAGATATTGCCAAGGTTCGAATTCATTTTTTATAGGTGAATACTGGGAAGCCCCTGATTTTACAGGGCTGAATACGCCTCATTTAATAATATTCAACGCTCAATGAATATTTCGCCTCCCTTGGAGAAGAATGTAAATTGAAAACAGCGGGGCCCGCCAAGTTTTGCATTCTGGGGGATAACTGCTCTTCCTTTGTTCCATTTCATCGTGTTTCTTTTTAATTTGCATAAGTTGGCCCTACAATGAGAATAGACTTCTTTCTTTCCTCCTGCCAATCGCAGTGCGGTAAAACGCTGGGAAACAAAACATCCAACGGAAATAAGAAACGGAAGCGAAAAACCAGTTGTTAACGGAAGTGCCGGGCTTGAAATAGGAAAGGTTATCACTTCCGTAGTGGTATGTTTTGCCAATCGAATAATCAAGCCTCGGTTATCTGGCTGAAGATGAATTTTTGTAAAACATATTTAAAAATCAAGTTTCACGCTGGGCTATTTTCAGGAGTTTGAAAATCGTGTCATTACCAATAGCACTGCAGAGCCCAAAAAATTTAAGTCGATACCTACTAATATCCGTGGATTCTAAGCAGCATTCGAAAGTCCTAACAGCTGATATTCGCCAAGTCCATAAATCCGAATCAATACCACCATCCTATCGAGGAGTTCATCCTCCAGACCATTCCCGCAAATCATTTCCTGGCCAGACTCTGAAAAGTTCCGTTCTTGTTCCCTCAGAAATTTCAACTCCGATTTCACTGATATACGACCATCAGACAACCCCAAGTTAAATTAAAGTAGTTTCCCGACTCCTAATGAGAAATTATGACGGAGGAGCGATTCCGTTGTTAGGACAGGAAGCGGGAACTACTACGGAGGAAAGAAACGGTCGCTCAATCGGGATACAACATCTTTCGGGTCGAGTTCACGGCAGAATAGGGTAGGAAAAGGATCTCCTACCCCATCCCCCCCGGTCACAATGGAAAAGTTCCTTTGCAAAATGACGGCGGGAACGCCCGCGTCGGTTCTCCATCAGGGACGCACTTTATAGTTGGCTATTCTCCTATCTTAATGTGAAAACATCTAGCGACTCGGAGAAAAGCGCCTTATTTCCTCGTTATCCGAGAGGCGGAAGATGAACAAAAGGAAGAACTCGGAATTCCAACAGCTGAAGATATTTCTCCTGCGGGACGAACTATGTAGCAGCACCGTGTTCTTCTGATCAGCAGGACCGTCGAATGACAGTTCCTTCAACATGCTGGCAATTGACATTGCTCCTGGGAGTTGTGCTGGGATATTTTTTTGCGATAAGCCCCATCAAATTTTCCGCAGTGTGTTGAAAATGGCACCTTTACCATTTTCAAGTTGCCCACGCACGTTGCCAAACATATTTCTCACCTTGCAACAAGACGGGCCTTATTATTTTGAAAAATACCTATAATTCACTTCATTTTTTTCATTATTGCTAATAAGTATTCTTTATTCAACACTCTAGAATCACCAGGTAGGTAGGGATTCTACAAGTTTATTACACTAAGCTTGCAGTTCTCGGCTCAAGATTTGAATAATATTCACATTAACACATTAACTCACATTAAATTCACATTAACATATTATGTTAGCCAGGAGTGGACATGAGACTTTTCAAGTTCACCCTCCTTGACAACGATTGAGCAGCCGGTTCTTTCGAGTTGCCACAACCCGAAAACACCCATGGAAATAGTGTTTCCACAAATCACCATGAAGTCGTCAGTCTCCAATCAGCATACTTCGGTGTCTGGCTTCGAGAATAAAAAGATTTCATAATCAAACACTTTAAAGTGACTGTAGAGCACGAATTCTGGTCTTTTGACCACCGCTACTCCACGGAGCGGAATTGTTTCGTAATTTGGAAGTTAGGTGGTTAGCCTCCGTTACTTACAGTGGGATCAGGAACCAGGAGCCCCACCATACCGCTCATCCGGAGCAGTGGTGGTCGAAAGACCAGAATTCCATACTGTACAGTTAATGTTGAGTGTTACTCTTGCTGTGGCTGGATGGCAAGGACAAGATAGTTGACTACCGGATGTGGATTGGGAGTTAAGTGTCTTCACATGTACATATGGATGCAACCCAAGGAACCGGTCCAAACCCGAATGTATGGGGAGGCTCCTGGTTCTTGAATCCACCGGAAATAACGGAGGCTCACGATCTCCACCCTCCGAATTAGGATAGTAATGGAACACACTAAATACATCCGCCTCCACCCCAACTCATCCTCAACCACAATTCAACCTCAACTCAATCGCAACCTCATAGGCGAATATAATTTGGCCAAACTCTCGGACGACTGTATGGCACCAGTTCTCGCTGAAATTTTGCAAACTACAACTTCAACAGTGATATTGGGCTCGTCGTAAAGTATGTTCCGCTTAACATGCCTGCGGAAATAGAACGGTTTTTGCTGCACGTGGAGTATATCACCGGAGAGTAATATGCTCTGAAGCAACAAGTTATCGCCAGGCCTGGGAGGTTACGGGATTCAGTTTAGTGTAATTAGAAAGGTGCCAGCGGATACTGCGAGCTCCAGTGACGTAGTTTGTGTTGTGCCGAGCAAAAACACCTTGTACACCCCGTTTCCTCGGCACATCCCTTAACAAGGCTTGCCTCGCGTTTTAACCGACTGGCACAACAGCTCTGATGTTCAACCTTCCTCGCCTAACCCGTCCGTTGCTCAACAAATTTGAAAACCCTATCCCTCAAACGGGTTCGCAGGCAGAAAAAATAAGCCAGGCAATTAATTACCTTGACGTAAACCCCTCCGCTTTAGGGCGGATGGTCATGACCTCAACACTTTGTGGACCGCCTGGGCATGACCAAACTGTCGGTTTTAACCTTGCTTTTGCGTTTATTTTATGGAAATCAGTGGTGCTTAGATAACACGCAATACTTCCATATTTTGTAAATTTTTAGCCCAATCCGATTATATTTTGACTAATTTGGAGGTTGTTTGGATCAAAAAAGTCAAAAACTCACTATACAAATTTTAAAATTCGCGTAAATTCAAAATACTTCAAGTTATCGAAAAAGTATTCACATAATATGTTGCAGTATATTGTACTGCAAGATTTTAAGACAAAAAACTCTCATATCGGAAGTACTGTGAGTAATTCAAATTCCGGTTCAACAAGGTGATAGGTCTTACTGATACAAGCATTCCAGTTCAAGAAATTTGAAAAAAGGTTAGGAATTGAGGGAGCTATGACCATTTTGACTTCCATTAACAGAGTAATTGGAAGTATTGTAATCTTCCTGAAATCGAAAGTTTTATGTTGGAAGTAAATATGGACAACTTTTCGCACCCGTCGCGGAACACAGCAACAACTCAAAAAATGCCCATTTTGAGTTAACACCAGATTTGGATAGCAGGAGTGATCTATTTTGCCAATCAAAGGTCGGAACTATGCTAGTTCATTTGTGTTCCACGTGAGAGCTAGTGTGTCTTTATTCCATGGAGGGATGAAAGATGGAAGAGCAAAACTTGGAACGCGAATTCCCAACATTTATGAATTTTGAGTTGTTGCTGTATTCCACGACGGGTGCGTTTTCTTCTCCAAGCCTTTAGTTTTCAAAAATCGTGTTATATTTCATTTAGTATTTTTCATCCTTTCAACTAGGTTCCACACAGCATTGCTTCAACTAGGTACTTCATTAAATTCATAATTCCCGCCCTTGCTGAGCTGCTGTCTTTGAAAAATCTAAAGCATTCAACACTGTTGAATCAACAGGTTTAATAAGACGACTGAATAAAACGATCGTTCATTCAAAATTCAGCTGCGAACAATTGCGGGTGAAAATATCAACAAATCTTCGAGGCTCTGAT
Organism: Nesidiocoris tenuis; assembly: GCA_036186465.1. Lineage (NCBI taxonomy): Eukaryota > Metazoa > Arthropoda > Insecta > Hemiptera > Miridae > Nesidiocoris > Nesidiocoris tenuis. Next base: position 13,184,430 of record AP028912.1, on the reverse strand, counting down.
TTCTTATTTAAGTTGGGCATTCGTTCGGGAACCAAGACCCAATGAAAAGATGGCATAATAATTTACGACCGAGCCACATAAAACGGCCGTAAAATAATGTTTCAAAAGGTTTGGCTATTCGATAAAACTTCGCTTGAGTTTCTCAGTTAGCCTCATCATTCTTCCCGTTCGCGAGCGTTAGAAAGAGAGGGAAATATTCTCGACCAAAATTTATTACGGCGGAATGGAATTTCCAACGCCTTTAAAGAGGTTAACTCACGGTTTTAATTAAAACAAACCAGATAAACCGTTCAGCGTGAGCTGAATTTCATTGTGAGCTTCAAGCCGTCCGCAATCCTATAATTCGCTTTATCAAGTCACATATACACCGATCATTGAGTACCTAATCGTCCAGATAATATGTCTGATGATTTGTTATAATTTTTTTTCATTAAAAGCGTTCCGTAGAATTTAAAATTTCGAGAGTAGACGAAGACGTCTAGAGTTTTGAACATCTTGAATCAAAATTTAAAAAATAAATATGTAAATTTAAAAAAAGTAATTTCTGACAGAATCTCTTAAAACTTGAATTTCACATTTCTACATTAAAAAAACGTTGTATAGGGTTATTTTTTTTGTTAAATTTTACCTTCCTTTATTTCGAAAAAAAAAATTCCTTCCAACTCAACAAAGGTACACAAAGAATTCAACATTCTTCCCGCTAAAAATGAAGGTTGAAAAAATTAATAATTTTACCTGTGATTAGATGAGCGATGAAAACCATGCACCATGCGATGAGTTTATGCTTCATCATAATCTGCAACAAAAATTGACAACTTTTTAAGTTATAAATACATACCGATACTCTCGATCAAGCTTTCAGACGCAGTCCCCGCAAGTTAATTAGGAAGGATTATTATTGGCTCATTGCACTGCGGCCCTCCAACCTTGGTTATGTTACCAATAGTTATTTTAAACAACGCTGAAAACCCGTTTCGCTCTAATGAGTGTCAGTTTTCTCTCTGCGGTCGAAGCTCAATTCATTAGGCTGATAAAATGAACCTAATTGGATGAAATTGTGATGACTTATAAAATAAAGTGGGCGGTGATAGACTAACGAGGTAAACCTGAGAGAAAAGGCGATGTTATGGGCGCTCTAAAGCGTTAAAACTCTCGTGTTTATTGGTTAATTTCTAGCAGCTAGTGGGGTCAAAGTGGTCAGGGCTTGACGACCCTTCGGGAAGCAAGGGAAGAGGTTGAAGGATCCGAAGCCACGAAATACGGAGAATATCCGGGGAGAGAAATCCGTCGTCCGTGCTATCAGGTCCTTGGAACCTGGACAATGTTGGACCAATATCCCGGAAGGCGATATAGCTATCAATATTCCGACGAGTCAATTTCCTCGATTGTATTTTTGACCAATAATCTTCCCAATGTACGATCGATTCTGATGGCCTTCCCTTTCTACTCGCAACGGAATGACTCGTGAGGTTCAGGGAAACATTGTCTGGGCAAATTATTGGAAATAAAGGTAAACCGAGATTTCCTGTCTTTCTGCTGAGACCAGTAACAATTCGATAACATGAAAAGGTCGACGGGAAAGTGCTAATATCCACGGAGGGAAGAAAACTACACCACATGTCAGCCTCGTATTTTCGCGTTTTTATTTCTGGCGCCATCGCAAGTATCACGTTCTCATGATACCGAAACAAAGGCCACTCGATGCATGGATAGCACACAGGTGGATAAACAAGGTGGATAACACACTATTTTTCACAATTCGGGGGCAGAATTTGTTTGCGGAATGAATAAACCGTTAAGTAACTAAATCTTTGGATTTTGTTAGACTTTTACTCACTAAAATGGCTGTAGCTCCTTTAATTTTTGAGTAAACTTGAATCTGATTTGGAAAGCTCGAAGATTTTCCTATAAGAAAAGTGCCATACCATTTTTTTCTGAAGAAGAATGCAGAAAGATGAGGTTGAAGAAAAAAACTAGTAAAACATTTTTTAATCGGATTTTCATAATATTTTGTCGTTTATCAGAACGCACCCTCCAAAATAAAACTTGGCAAAAACTCAGCTTTCCAAAGGTACCTATAGCCATTTTTCTTTTAACTCCAGTCCTAGATAGAGAAAATCATGTTCGAATGTCAATAAAACATGGTTTTTGTCGCTAAAATTGACTCTTTGGTTATTTGCAGACCAGGAAAAATTTCTGAGAGTAGGATTTATTGAAAATGACTAGTAGAACCTGAAATTGTCGATTAGCCATTTACAGGATTGTACAATATAGAGTGGATTGACATCTAAGCAGGGGATTCAGAAGGCTGGAAAAAATATTTTTAGTTTTCATCACATTTTTTGAACAATAATGAAACGTTTCGAAGTAGGCCTGTGCTTTTAAGACGAGCTCATTCACAAGGCAGTTATATCGAAGGTTGAAATTCGTACTTCGCTTTGGAAAGGTTAGCAAAGGAGAGGAAAATCTCTCGAAGAAATTCAACCCCAACGGGATTGCTGAGGCTTTAAACAACTTCAGGCTTTGTACAACGTCGTGAAACCGCAGCTATTAGAGAAGAGACTTGAGAAGTTCGTTAAAATGCCGAGATTTTTACTAATTGCTCCAAAGCAAGGTGAATTCCCTCAAGGCTTATCCGGGTTCTGGATATTGAGAGCGTTAAGGGCGAAACGGTAAATAGCTATCGTCAAGAAAGTTTTTAGATTATGAAATCAATCTTTGAGAAACCGAATACTAAGCGGGGTTCAAAAAGAATGGATTGGCTATCTATTAGATTTTTTCAAGTTGTTGATAACATATACCTACTTGAACATTGAACACAGGCCGTCCGATGAGGAGCATCCTGCCGAAATCGATCGACTTCTTGAGATGAAAAATTGCCGTGACTACCCCAAAGACAGGAACCTACAATTTTCACTTTGAGCTTTTATACAGTTGACGTAAAAGGGATTCCTGGAGGTCTTCCTTCTGCTCCATCCAGCTTTGGCGGCAGTAAAAAGGCCTGTGGCAATAAGATAGGAAATACGTGAGGCTGTGACAAAGCACGTTCTATCGAGCCTTCCTGCGCGGCGGGTACGTAGGAACACACGAGGGCTATCAAAGGACACAGTCTTACGTACGATAGATTCGCTCCGACGATGCAGCCGCTTTGGCCAAACATGGTGTTCGACCATGGAAAACCCCGCATCAGCATAATCGATCATTTTTGCCAGGAAAATGAGAAATCAGAGAATAGTGTCCGTGTGTGTGTCAGCGGGGTGTAGGTACCCCCGGCCTGACGTCTGTTACGGGCTTGAAGGTCATCATTTCCTAAATTTCATCAGGAACTGCTAGCTTCATGTACCTACCTAAAATATTAATTGATGCTATACATTGGGTAGATCAACCCATATCTTCGTTAGACAGTCAAGTGTGATCGGGATTAGGGTTATACAGATGACAACTTCACTCCTTTGCCAACGTTTCGGTGGAAACTATGCCACCTTCATCAGGGCTTCAGGGAGCGCTTGAAAGACCTACAATCGTTAATGTCGAGAGCCAGGAAAACAACAACAACCAAACTACAGCAAAAAAATGTTCCTGGCTCTCTGATACGCAGGTAAGTACAGCTGAATGCGACAACCAGGTAGAACGTAACTACCTTAAAAACTGCTGGTGACAGTTTCGGCTTATTTTGAGACGCCCCAAGAAAAGAAAAGGTCCGACGGTTTTGACATTCATTAGACGATAGCCTTTGGATGCCTTGTTCGTTAGGTCGAGACGGAAACTCTTAATGAAAAGTTCTCTCAAAAGCATCGGCGTCGGATGCCGGGCGAAGAAAAGCGCGAGAGCCGCCAGCTAACGAGTGACATTAGCGACAACGCCGGCGGCATTTCAAGGCCGATAGTCTTCTATTCTGATAGTCTCCTTCTCGATCCATCGGCCTGGCAGAGGAGAGAACGGGCAGAGAAAAACCGGGTAAAGTTCATGGACTCGGAAGACTCAATTGATTAGGTACTTCTCCGATTCAATAGAAGATAGGCGCCTACCTCGTCTGAAAAGATGAACTCAATACAGGTCAAAACCTACCAGCGAACCCCAACAACGGACCTCAATTTCACCGAAAGAATTTTTGGTGGATACTCGTCCGTTTTACATCATAGTACTTGTATTATAATACCACGGGAAAATTAGGTAGCTATGGTCTTTTGAAGAAATCGTTTTATGGGTCATTCCCCCTTTAGAAACTAAAAGTCTAACTGAAACTCAAACTCATCCTGATATTGATACAAAAACTCGAAATGAAACTGACACACAAACTCGAACTGATACTGACACTCAAACCAAAACTCAAACTGAAACTGCTGATTCCAATAGGTAGTCAGACTCAAACTCAAATGATACTCAAACTCGAGGGTCAAAATAAATGTAAATTTGAACGCGTCTATCAGCATCGGTTTGAGTTTGATTTTTGGTTACCGTTTGAGCTCCTTTTCGAGTTTGAGTTTACCTTTGAGTTTGATCATCCGTATCAGTTTGAGTTTGTGTATCAGTATCAATTTTAATTACAGTTTAAGTTTCAGTTCGAGGTTCAGTAATATGTAAATTCAGCTGAAGAAAATAGAGGCTGCGTGAAAGTTCGGCTCGACCGAATCGCTCGGCATTTTTTCCCGTCCAAACATCGTTTCCCAAATCGCGTCTCTCTTTTCGAAAAGCGAGCAACCTACTTAGCAGTTTTGAGTGTAGTAACTCCGCGGTTCTCTCCCAGAAGATGGAAACCACGTACAGGCGAAAGAAAAGAGAACGATGAGGAGGAGGACGACGACCACAGGGAGCGCAAACTCTCGTTCGGTAGAAAGGCGCCTTGGTATGTGTAGTCAGCGAGTATTTGTCGTGTGTATTTGTCGGTGTACTCGTGCGAAGACTGCCTTTTTCCAACACCGGCGGAGAATTCCCTCAGGAAAACAGGCATAAGAGGCAGGTAGAACTTTTTCCTATTTTTGGGCGAGCTTGCGGCCGACCTTAGACTTAGACCTTTCGGAAAGTTGGCAGGTTTTAGCTTCTCGACGAGTCACGACGAGCAAAAACCAGTTTAAGCCGAAGTGAAATGTTCGAGTTTAGGTAAACAGGGAACAACGGAAGAGAGATCCTTCAGTCCAGAAATTTATTCGTTTCCGCTACGTCGAATGAAACTCGGAGTCTGCAAAGTTAACGGAAGCGGTTGAAGTTGGCGGTGGCCATGTGCACCTCCGAGGGTCCTATATTCCCCATTTTCCCGAGCAAGTTTAATAGGATTGCCTTAGGTCTGAGAACCGTAGCACCAGTCATAAGTAATGTGGATGGTGTATGTTTACACTTGAAAATAGGGAGTCAAAACATTTCGGGTCGATTAATTACATACCTACTAATGCCTGTAATACTACGCGAAACTTGAATTTATGCCTCCCGCGGTTGTACAATTCGCATAAGCTCTACTTGAATGTCCAGCGCTGGATATTTGAGGATTAGACTAGTTCCAGATGATCTTGTCAAGGCTTCAAGCGGAACTAATTCAAAATCTGTGGCCAACTGTGGAAACCCATAATCAAACTCGATGTCGAACTCACAATGAAAAACAAACTCAAACTCAAAATCAAACTCGAAGACGAGCTCACAATGAAACAGAAACTAAAACATATAATCAATCTCGAAGTCGAACTCACAATGAAAACGAAACTAAAACTCATAATCAATCTCGAAGTCGAACTCACAATGAAACAGAAAGTCAAACTCATAATCGAAATTGAAGTCAAACTCACAATGAAACAGAAACTCAAACTCATAGTCAAAATCGAAGTCAAACTCACAATGAAACAGAAACTCAAACTTACAATCGAAATCGAAGTCAAACTCACAATGAAACAGAAAGTCAAACTCATAATCGAAATCGAAGTCAAACTCACAATGAAACCGAAACTCAAACTCATAGTCAAAATCGAAGTCAAACTCACAGTGAAACAGAAACTCAAACTTACAATCGAAATCGAAGTCAAACTCACAATGAAACAGAAAGTCAAACTCATAATCGAAATTGAAGTCAAACTCACAATGAAACAGAAAGTCAAACTCATAATCGAAATCGAAGTCAAACTCACAATGAAACAGAAACTCAAACTCATAATCGAAATCGAAGTCAAACTCACAATGAAACAGAAACTCAAACTTACAATCGAAATCGAAGTCAAAATCACAATGAAACAGAAAGTCAAACTCATAATCGAAATTGAAGTCAGACTCATAAAGAATTGGTACTTCGAGTTTGAGTTTCGGTTTCATTGTGAGTTTGACTTCGATTTCGATTGTAAGTTTGAGTTTCTGTTTCACTGTGAGTTTGACTTCGATTTCGATTATGAGTTTGACTTCCTGTTTCATTGTGAGTTTGACTTCGATTTCGATTGTAAGTTTGAGTTTCAGTTTCACTGTGAGTTTGACTTTCTGTTTCATTGTGAGTTTGACTTCAATTTCGATTATGAGTTTGACTTTCGTTTTCATTGTGAGTTTGACTTCGATTTCGATTGTAAGTTTGAGTTTCTGTTTCACTGTGAGTTTGACTTCGATTTTGACTATGAGTTTGAGTTTCGGTTTCATTGTGAGTTTGACTTCGATTTCGATTATGAGTTTGACTTTCTGTTTCATTGTGAGTTTGACTTCGATTTCGATTGTAAGTTTGAGTTTCTGTTTCACTGTGAGTTTGACTTCGATTTTGACTATGAGTTTGAGTTTCTGTTTCATTGTGAGTTTGACTTCAATTTCGATTATGAGTTTGACTTTCTGTTTCACTGTGAGTTTGACTTCGATTTTGACTATGAGTTTGAGTTTCTGTTTCATTAAAAGTTTGATTTCGAGGTTGATTATGAGTTTGAGTTTCGGTTTCACTGTGAGTTTGACTTCGATTTCGATTGTAAGTTTGAGTTTCTGTTTCACTGTGAGTTTGATTTCGATTTCGATTATGAGTTTGACTTTCTGTTTCATTGTGAGTTTGACTTCGACTTCAATTATGAGTTTGAGTTTCTGTTTCATTGTGATTTCGACTTCGACTTTAATTATGAGTTTGTCTTCCTGTTTCATTGTGAGTTTGACTTCGATTTCGATTGTAAGTTTGAGTTTCTGTTTCACTGTGAGTTTGACTTTCTGTTTCATTGTGAGTTTGACTTCAATTTTGTTTATGAGTTTGACTTTCGGTTCATTGTGAGTTAGACTTCGATTTCGATTGTAAGTTTGAGTTTCTGTTTCACTGTGAGTTTGACTTCGATTTCGATTATGAGTTTGACTTTCTGTTTCATTGTGAGTTTGACTTCAATTTCGATTGTGAGTTTGACTTTCTGTTTCATTGTGAGTTTGACTTCGATTTCGATTGTAAGTTTGAGTTTCTGTTTCATTGTGATTTCGACTTCGACTTTAATTATGAGTTTTTCTTCCTGTTTCATTGTGAGTTTGACTTCGATTTCGATTGTAAGTTTGAGTTTCAGTTTCACTGTGAGTTTGACTTTCTGTTTCATTGTGAGTTTGACTTCTATTTCGATTATGAGTTTGAGTTTCGGTTTCATTGTGAGTTTGATCTCGATTTCGATTATGAGTTTGAGTTTCTGTTTCATTGTGATTTCGACTTCGATTTCGATTGTAAGTTTGAGTTTCTGTTTCACTGTGAGTTTGACTTTCTGTTTCATTGTGAGTTTGACTTCAATTTTGTTTATGAGTTTGACTTTCGGTTCATTGTGAGTTAGACTTCAATTTCGATTATGAGTTTGACTTTCTGTTTCATTGTGAGTTTGACTTCGATTTCGATTGTAAGTTTGAGTTTCTGTTTCACTGTGAGTTTGACTTCGATTTCGATTATGAGTTTGAGTTTCTGTTTCATTGTGAGTTTGACTTCGATTTCGATTGTAAGTTTGAGTTTCTGTTTCATTGTGAGTTTGACTTCGATTTCGATTGTAAGTTTGAGTTTCTGTTTCATTGTGAGTTTGACTTCGATTTTGACTATGAGTTTGAGTTTCTGTTTCATTGTGAGTTTGACTTCGATTTCGATTATGAGTTTGACTTTCTGTTTCATTGTGAGTTTGACTTCAATTTCGATTATGAGTTTGACTTTCTGTTTCATTGTGAGTTTGACTTCAATTTCGATGATGAGTTTGACTTTCTGTTTCATTGTGAGTTTGACTTCGATTTCGATTATGAGTTTGAGTTTCGGTTTCATTATTAGTTCGACTTCGAGTTTGATTTTTGGTTTCTGTTTCATTGTGAGGTTGACTTCGAGATTGATTATGAGTTTGAGTTTCTGCTTCAATGTGAGTTTGACTTCGATTTTGGCTATGAGTTTATGTTTCGGTTTCATTGTGAGTTTGACACTCGGCAGTTTGATAATGAAAAATATATCATGTTCGTAGTATATATGTGAAGGAATTCCAGAAAGTTTTGCTTTGTGAGGTTGCTCCCCCCCCCCACTCTCCAGTGCATGGGCCTGAGTGCTTTAAGTTTACAGGATTGGCCTCCTGGTGGCTATGTCTTGGCTATTAGCCAGGCTTGGCTAAACGTTCCCATTCGGGTTCCAAAAACGGCCACCACCTGGTGTCACAAAATGAGCAAAATTTGTATGTATCTCTGCAAATATGCATCTCTGATTTGAACACGGCAAAACATCTTTGGGTTCAAACAAAAAATTATGCTCCCATCGAAAAGAAATATTTTTAGTTATTTTTAATCTCTGTCTTTTAATGAGACATGGAAAGTATAGCGGTGAATAAATTAAAGAGCCGCTTCCCAATTGAATTGCAAGCTGCGGCGAGCAAGATCAAGTCGCAGTTATCAGGTGATTACGTATTCCGGAACGGTCCCGCGGTCTCTGAGACAGACGGTGAAGAAGAAGACGGCGGTATAATGAACGCTAGGCTCAACCGAAACTCACCTCACCTGAGGCCGAGGCGCCGCACATTCATTAGCATCTCATTTCCCTCGGCCTGGAGGAAACCTTCATTCTTCGCAATCTTACTTTTTCAAATTTATACCCCACTACACCTTTGCAATACTTGGCGATGGGAAGAAAGAGATTCCCTTGCCCCCCGCAAGAAATCTTATCGCGAGGTTGTATCAAGGAAGTGCTCCATCAAGCGAGCGATGGTCGACCCTGTACAACGGAGAAATTAAATGGTTTTTCGGATATATCTTGAAACTTGAATCGAGGAATGAGAAAACTCGTGTCGGAAGTCGGCTCAAGAACATCAATCTGCAGAACAGCTAAACGCTGATTTTAGCTTTTTGTTGGAGGCTAAAGCGGCCGGTGTAAAAAACTGATTATACACCCACAGCTGAAAGTGGTCTCCAAAATTGATAAATTGTTAAGCTCCACTTTCCGGAACTCTGGAAAACTTATATTCCCCAGCTGGGGCAGGTATCGTTGCAACAACGCAAAATCTGAGTTGACTTTGCGCAGAATAAAATAATTCTGCCATTCATACTGCTCCTAATCAAACAGGGGCCTGGTAATTTGCAAAATCCTTCACGTTCCATGCAGTTGTGAGGTTACCAAATTGGGATGCCCACCTACAAGAACTGCCTGTGCACAGGGGAAGCAATCGGTAGCCGAACGGTGTGGGCCATACCCAGCTCGACCCACCATTGCTTTTTCCCCAGCTTGCAATTTGCAATAAGTAGGTAAGTAACTAGCTGTGCTGTTGCGACTTTTGGGGTTCAATCCCAAAATGGTGAATGCAGTGCATGCCTTGATGGATCGAAGATTGAAATGCAAATTTATGAGAACATTTAAAGTTTGCGTAATTATAAGTAGACGTGATATTTGCAAGATCACTCCAAAAGTTGTAGATCAGTTCAGCCATCAGATGTTACGTTAAATTGTACATCCCAGACGAGAAATACCAGGGTATTCACAGAAAAACCTGTCCCATATCAAGAACGATACACTGTCCCAGAATTTAGCGCCTCTATTTCCTTTCATGGTCCTGCAAACGGAATGGATTCAGTCTTTCACGTCATTACTGATTGATAGTCCCTAGAAGGGAAGATACCTATGCGAAATAGTTCTTTCAGGTTCCTTTCACGTCTCTCACGCGGACATAGTTCACGGGCATGGCAAACAGGCACAAAGCAATGGCATCACCAGTACAGGAGTTACAGCATCGACCTCTTCAGACCAGTTCAATGCTTCACGTCGGCGTTTCTTTTTTACGAATGCGGACTCCGAAAGGCGTTTCACATTCATCGTCCTCGGCCTCGACGTACCTACATTTCACAGGATCGATTTTCCCCTTTTCTCAGACCTCTTTATCTTTCTCGCGCTATTCCATTGATTTTGAAAAAAGAGAATAAATCTCGGCTTGCTCTTTGAGGACCATGGCTCTCCTGTACGCCGGAGCTTGACCCTCGGCCTTTTCTCAGTCGGGTTTCCCCTCTTGGCATAAGGGTCTGAGAATACACGATCTGAATGGTGACCATGCGTCTGAGTTCGTGCGCCGAGTTTTGAATGCTGTGTTTTTTTCTTCTTCGGCAGAGAATATCATCAATTTTGTGAAAAACAAGTGTTGGAAAATTAAAAACAGTGTGTTTTACGCAAGATTTCTAACTTTAAAAAAATTTTCTGAAAAATTAAAAAAAAAAGATAAAATTGTGTGATAAAAATGGCAGAATTTTTCAAATCTGGAACAGCTTTTGTCAAAAAAAAAAGCAAAAAAAAGCGATCAAATTCAGGCAGTACTGTAATAATACCATACCATGGCAAACATTCGATGGGGCACGAAATACTACCATAGCAGACCTGTACCAAGAAGATCTAATGCCCTACCGGGAAAAACAGAATCAGGCTGCGTTTGAAAGTAACAGTCGAAATGCACTAAAACTTGCCTGTGTGAACCTGCCAAACGCCAGTGGAGCTAAATAGGGTGGAGAATAAAGGGTCTATTAGCTAAAATTAGGTATTCTAGATTCCAGGAAAACGACGGCCGAGTGACCCATTATTTATCAGTTTTTACCCAGGCTATCAGGCGTCTGCCCACTTACCGCCCCCTCACCATCCGTTCGCCCACTTGACCAAACAGGTGGACACCATCAAGAGTTCAGTGTTACTCCTACGCCGTTATCGATCCGTTCGAGGAACCGTCGATGTATCACTCTATCTGGACAAACAGCAAAGCACGAAGAATATCATTGTGTCTCTTTCTCTCGCTGGTGTGTTGAGTTGCGGGGTTGTTCCATGCACACGAGGTAAACAGTCTGATAAAAATGGAAGCCAAATGTTTCCTCTTCAACTCTTTGAAGTCAATATTGGATTAGTTTACTTTTCCTCCATGCCTGCTCGAAATCATTAGCTAAGTTGAGTATTCGTCATGATGTGATCTCTTGAATGGTCCCCATAATTCGTGCAGGGAAATCAAATTTTCTAAAATGGTGATAGGTGTGTACATTGTACAGATGAGGGGGAGGAAAAATTTCCGCTCTTAAGAGGTCATCTAGGTAATGTCTTCCTGCTTTCCAGTGACTCAAGTCATGGATGGCACATTCAAGTATGCTCCTAAATTCTTTGTCTAATTGTTTACCTTGGTTGAATTCTCATTCAATTCAACGTAAAATGCGATATCCCAAGTGGGGTTGCAGTTGCTAACGGCAGAGAAGTGACATTTGGACAAAAACGGGAATGGGGTGGCAGTTGGGAAGTAAGGGATGTGTCCTCCACCTGATATTCATCATTTGCAGTGAGCCTAGTCGTATTATCCACAAGGTTTCATGACTAGGAGTCTACCGAGACCCAAGAGGTATCGAACTTGAGCTCAAAACGCCGAAATCGAGCTTGGCCTATCAACAAAACAAGCCTTTTGAATAATTCTGGATTCCGGGAAAAGGCTGAATGGCCGGCCGGTTGGTTCAACTGAGCTGCCCAATTATTCATCAGTTTTTACGAGTCGTATCATGCTCTGACCTACTTACCGCCCACTCCTGTCAGAACAGGTGGACATTGCGACCATTTTGGGACCGGTCTGGCTTCCGTGTTACTGCCAGGCCGTTATCGATCCGATAGATTCCGTTCGAGGAGAATTGACAGCCGTTATTGTACCTGATGTCACGCGTTACCCGGTTCGGTCAAACGGTGAAGGTCGGCTATGGCCGTCCTTTGACTGAGAGTGGAGTAGGTGGCCAAGATATTCGACTGTCAACTCAGTCGGAAAATTGAAATTCAAGAAGCTTTTCAGCCATATCGGCTTGAAATATTATTCACATTATAGGTCAAGAAAACTGAAAAGTCCTTTAACGGATTCCCGAACTTTGTGTTACAAAAAAAAGGGTAAAACTAGACCAAAATGGAACAAAACGCCGCCAACAGCATTTTCTTATCTCAACCCGTGTCCTAGATACAATTTTTGTAAGGTTTTTCAAAAAATCTCACTTTGCATACCTAATGAAAACTGAGAGGGGGTAACCTACGTCACTCTTTCAACGATTCGTACATTTTTTTTTCTCATTGTAGTGAAGTCAACAGGACCTACGGCCGATCTTCTTACCTAATATGACCGAAATTGCACTAGAAGGAGGCCTAGCTAACGAAAGCGCTCAAGCTAAGCTTCATTCAGTAGAGCAGAATCACGGCAACGGAATGCAAACGGTGCGACATTTTGAAAATTCCGTAATTGTTTAACCAGGCAGTGGCTGTTAAACTTTTCTTCGCTCAATGTTCATTTCGGAAGCAGCCAACTCGTCAGAAACCACCTCTCGCACTCGTCCTCGTTCTAATCTAATTCTCCTTTTCCCGGCCAGGGAGCCCTTTTGTTTCGCGTTACTCTCAGACTCGTTTTCACTCGGCCTAGGGCCTCTTCACTTCACCCGAGGACGTGATCCAAGTTCGTCGGTGTTTGGAGTGCGCACGTTGAACAGAGAGGCATATAGGGAAGTCTATCGTGTGGAGAGAGAGGTCCTCACTGTGCTCAACTCACACGTAAGCTTTGCAAATCGTACGTGGCCGCATCCTCCGTGGGCGTGAGTCTGGCGCGCATCAACTTCAGACTATTCGCATACACGGGCAGTACCTACAACGTTGGAGCAGAAGAACATTGAGAGACTTCGCTATTGTGTTAAGGAAACTCTTCACTTTCCGTTCTCTACGCAACCGATGTTCGCAAACTTTATTAGACGTAATTTTATCGTCAGCTTTTGCTCTTCTCAGTTTGTACTTTCCTATTTACTTGTACCGTCTGGAAGTGGATTTTTCTTTTGCCCTCTGGAGCTAATTCTCAGGATATTTTTCTCGTAGTGTACTACATATTATGAGTTCATTCTCAAAAAAGTGCCGATCGTTGTACGGGAAGGATACCAAGTTGCAATCTAGAAACATATTTGACATGCACGATATTAAAAGTATTTCCTAACATGCAGGAGAGAGGTACAAGAGTTCAGTCGGCTATCAGTAAATGAGTCCAAAATCGAAGAACCTGTCCCTGGCCCCAGGAGATATTTTCCAACAAAAATAGACGTCGTTTAATCTTTTCCAAACAATTCCACTCCCCTGAGTCAACAAAGGCCAACCGTCATCTTTCCGAGCATGAAACGTCAAAAAATTAGCCACCTCATTATCGGTTACCGCAAACGGTAGCGAAAGGGACGGAAATAGTTGGAAATGTCGTGATTAATTTGACACACGAGCGGGAAACTTTTCCAATTTCCGAATGTCAACTGACGCGTTCCTTTGCGACCTTGGAGCTGGGGAAAGCTTTCAAAATAATTGTTTTCTAACTGAAAGTGTTCCACGATGTCTCGAAGGGTCAAGTAGCAGGTGCGGGAACTTGGCGAAATATCATTACGTCGAAACACGCGAGGGCGGCAGTCGATTACCATTTGCACCCCAAAAACGGAAAACCGCAAGTCGCCGGGCGGATTGCTCGAGAAAACTACCGAGCATTAAGTACAGTTTACATGATTCCTTGATGAAGTTGCAGAGGTGTTCTATCTGGAGAAATCGCGTGTCTTAGTAGTTGTTGATGCTGAAATGGGCCAAGCCGCTGAGGTACGTAGATTTTGGACGAAGCTGGGGAAATAATTCCGTCATTTCCCAACTTCTTATGTCAAATGACGACTTTAAGATACCGCTGCTTAACGCAGTATGTGTGAGACAGCATCTCCATGTATGAGGAGCAGCACCTGATGGGGCAGGAGTCGTTTCGAGCTCCAACGAGAACCAGTGTAGGCCTTAAACTGATTGGGCAACAATTAATTCTTCAAGCCACAAAACCAACTTCATCTAGCAAAGACAAAAACGAAAAAAACTGTTCAATTTTGTCCCTTCCTTCCAGAATATGGTGTTGATGATTGATTTTTTAACCGACTCCATGAGGGAGGAGGTTACTCACGTTAACCTCTCGTAAGGGATTTTTTTTTTTTTTTGCTACGTTTATTCCGCTCTCACGCAGCCAATTTTGATCTGAATTTAAAAGATTTTTTCACGGAAATGTCAAGAAAGTCTGCCGTTTGGTACCACTATCCATTTATTAATATTGGTGGCAATACAGTAAAAAATGAAATATAAATTTTCGAAAAACTTTTTCGAATTTCGAGTTGTACAGCTTGTCTTTTATTGCCTAACAGCAAAGATGCGAGAAATAAAAAAATTTAACCAAAAAGATGAAAAACTAAAAAGTGAAATATAAAATTCAAATAAAAAAACATTTTGACAGCAATAATTGCTCATCAATTTCAACAATTATTGTTGAAATAGGAAACTATACCTATCTTAAGACCCTTTCTACACACCACTTTGACGTGGTTCCCTCATTAGGGCATAAGCTACAGATGGAATTTAGTTTCCTTATAATAATTATTCCAAGAATTGCAAACATTTTTTTCTATTAAAATTTTCATTTTTATGTTTTAGTTTTTCATGCACGCGACTTTTTGGAGTCAAGTTTTTGTCAACATTATTTTCATTATGATGAATTTGTATTTTGAAGATTTGATTTTTATTAACTATATTTGGATATTGGACAAAATCAAGCCCAAATTGTGCTTTCTTGGGAATCTCAACAACAGGGATTGAAGCGATTCCCTGTCATTTGAGTTTTTTGTCATCGGGTACACTCTAAATTCTGATAAGGGGCATTTAACCAATACATAATTGGTTAAATAAACACCAATTTTTTTAAATAATAAATAATAAACCAAATAAACCAATAAAGCCAAGTAACTCAACGGTCGTAAAGTAAGTAGCCAAATTTGAGCGATGGCGTTTTTGCGTGGCAGTAGCAACCGAATAGCACGAGGCAGGGGCCTGGTCAGAGCTCCAAGACCCGAGGGGCCCAGTAATTGATGATCGGACGTATTTCACGACACGGTCTCCTTCTCAGGCCATCAGATCTATTGCGCTGTTAACCGACCGTCCGAGGGACAACAGGTCGGTTTTCTCCATGCGGGTCGATCGAACACCGATGATAATCACTGTTAGGTACCGATTTAATTATGCGTTTCAATAAGGTTATAATTTATTTTAGGTAATTTTAATGTTTTTTTAAACGTACATAAATCTTCTTATTTATTGGTTAATACTGGGTTGAGACTGAAGAGGGCATCTTTTTTTACATTATTTCCAGAAATAGGTAATACTTTCACCTTTTACGTTTCAGAGGGTATAGAACACAAATTTCCAAGAAAAAAAAATCCGTCCACGTTGTCAGCATCAAAACGCATAAAAGAAGTAGCCCAATTTCAGAAAAAAAACTGAGCATTTATAAAAAGGTAGTATATTGTATTTACTACATATTATTATTGTAACGACTATATTATAGAGTGTGACATGAACAGAGCTGTTACATTTTGTTAAGATCCTCAGTTACGTATGCTATTCCTTCAACCTGTGGTTAAACATTTATTGATGAACGTTACCTCGATCAACGTTCTATAAAGTCATCATGATGTACCTCGGTTAATTCCGATTGGTCCCTACTTCGTCGTAAATAGGGATCCTGTCCTGTTCGCCAACTAACCTTGCAGTTTCGTGACAGTTGGAATTAGTTGCACAAGTTTCCGAGTGTCCGTGTCGTGGTAAGCGAAGAAGATCCCAAGCTAGTGCTATGAAGGAGGTTGGCAAGTTCCAACTTTTAAATTGAATTTGAGAGCTGAAAATGCCTTTCGGATACCCATAAGGCTGCGGAGCTATTAGGAGCCAACTTAACCCGAGTTTGATCAAGAAATCCAAACTTATCGCTGGAAATTGAACCTTCGCTGCATGGGAGAGGATTGCATCAATCAAGATTTATTCAGTTTCAAGTTTAATTGAGAATTTTCCAAGTCGCATCGCGACTTTTCCAAGTCAAATCGAGCCTTCCCGAACAAAATTGAGAATTTCACAAACAAATTTAAGAGTTTTTTGAACCGGACTGCTTTAGACAATTTTCAATTTTGTTTGGACATTTTTCAATTTTTTTCGGAAAATTCTCAAAAATTTGATTAGGAAAATTCTCTAATTGATTCGGGAATTTCTCAATTCCACATGAAAATGCTATTAATGTATGCATGTTTCATTTCCAAGATTGATAACGAAGAGTTGGCTGACATTGAGTTGTGCGTGAAGATCAAAGAGCCCACCACTAACTACACCACCAATT
The DNA here is from genome assembly GCA_036186465.1 of Nesidiocoris tenuis. Taxonomy (NCBI): domain Eukaryota; kingdom Metazoa; phylum Arthropoda; class Insecta; order Hemiptera; family Miridae; genus Nesidiocoris; species Nesidiocoris tenuis. The sequence continues at coordinate 13,167,823 of AP028912.1, read as the reverse complement.
TTGCCATGCAAAATTAGTTACACTCGAAACAGTTGTCTATTCAGTGAGCTACAGAAGTTGTTATTCGGGTCAGTATTGCGCCATTTTTTTTTCAGCATGATGATGCCATTTGTATGGAAAATGTTGCATAGGTATGCAAAACATCAAAATATTTCCAAGGAAAGTAAATTTTAAGAAACTCTTTTTGAGTGATTTGGACTACAGGCTGAAATTTGAGTGATTCCAAGGTTCCTGTCGTAACATTATGCTCGAATAGTATCTACTATTCAGATTCTAGAATCTGATATGCTTTTTGAAAATTTTTTCATCCCAACTTGACTGAGTTCAAAATAATAGTATTCCGATAAGCACAAACGCAAAAGAAGGAGTGAATACGTGGAATACAAACGCGTACAACTACTTCGTATATCGTGGCTTCCTTTTTTGCCGGAGGCTCTCCGTCTTCCTGGAAAAGGTCGCCGGGAAAAAACGGAAAAAGAAACGTGAGATGCGGTCCTTGTTACTGGCGGCAGAAAAGGGTAGCCCCCTCCATTTTGGAGCGAGTTCATGCCGGTGTGGGCCTACAGGCGAAATTTATTGGGGCGTCTGATTAAAGAAAGTGGAAGCAAGGTGCGAGATCGTATACGGGGTACCAATCTACGCAAGTCTGGCGGAGCAACACATTCAGAACAAGTGCGAAAGATAGAAGATACAGAAAGAGGAAAAAGGTCCTTTGAAAAAAGGGCGAAAGTCTTTTAAAGACCCAACAGGCTGGAAGCGTTCGGGCAAAAAGTTATACTCTTCCCCCCACGTGGAATCTACTACGATATTATTGTTTCCAAAGAGAGACAGTTTAATGCGAGCCAGTCCCAGCAAGAGGAGATTATTGCACCTCATTTTTCACCCTCTTTCAAGTGAGCTGTGACATTAACGATCATCATGGAGTAAAGTAGTATACTTCTTTTTTCAGCGGCATACGCCGCCTGAAAGAAAATGGATTCATTCAAATGAATGATACGTCAGATGGAAGAGCAATGTTGGGTTTCCCATGCATGAAAGCGCACAATAGACGTAAAGTGTCATAAGTACCTACTCCGGGAGAGACACAAGTATTTAATTTGACTATACGTACGAGTATGTATAATATTCTGTATAATATAAAATTAAATTGAAAGAAAAAAATGAGGAAATAGATGTGTGCGGACACAATGCATTTTCTAGAAGTCTTCAATTCATTAGTAATCTAAAAACTAGCCTTTGTGTGTGTGTTTTTTTTTTTTTTTTCAATCAAAACCCTATGCAAACTAGGAGCAGTCTGATGGGTGCCCAAAATCAGCCCTATGCTTTTGACTCTGATTCACAGGCGATTGCTATTAGCGAACTTACCACTAATAAAGTCGCTACTATAAATTCTCACATGTTTCCCTCGAAACTGGGGCTTAGCCGCGCTTAGTCCTCAAATTTCGATTCATGGCCAGGGCAGGAAGTCACCTAAGCGTTTCATGGAAGGGGTGGCTCCAAATAATTCAGCGGGCCCCTCCACCTGTCCCCGCTCGCACTCTGCTCCCCCACCTGCTTCGCCCTTTTGTTTACCGCAGAACAAAAGAGTCCTTTGACCTCGCAGTACAAGGGTCGATGGAGGGATGGGGAAATCCCCGAATAGCTGTGTGCCTCTCAGTACTCTGCTACAGCAAAGTTGCTTTTCGCCTGTTTGCATCACCCAAGCGCGCCAGTTTTCAAGAAAATTCCTTCCTTCCGCTCTTCCGATAGGATGGCCTCTTCTACCACACTCCTTCCATATCGGTACACAAAGCTAAACGCCGATGAATTTTTCTGTGGCCACAGCCGGTGATATTTTTGTGTAAATTCATCAAGAGAGAGCCTCTACCTTTCAACTGGCCGTTCACTAATAAATAATGATAAAATAATTGGTGTCTCGATTCAATTTTAGCAAGCATTATTTTCAGCCAACGAGCTATAATCGGCCTTGAGCAGACTGTTTTTGGTTCACAGGACAGTCCAAGTGGTGTTCACACGATACCAATTAACTGGCCTTGTAGAAATAGATTGCTGACAGAGCTTGCGTTTTAGGCAACAAATATTTATTTTATTTTGAATTTTACTTCTTATTTATTTTTTATCTAAATACGTACCATTTTATTTACTTTATTTTTTTTAAAGGAAATATTTAGTTTTTAGCGAATTCAACAAGTTCAGGTCCGAAATCATCGAAGTCTTCCTTTCTATTCGTTCTCGAACCCATGTTTTTAACATTTGGGAAAACGTACCTGCTACAACTTTTTAGGAAAAATCCGATCACCATATCTTTAATGTCAAAGTTATTATACTGAGACATAACACGGAATACTAGCATTCACAAGGATCACAAGGACAAGAAGGCAAGCAAGCTGCAAGCAAGATTCGTCTCAGAGACGACCTCATCCCAAACGGGAGGCGACAGCGGGCCACCTGGGGCATGCTAGATAATCGGATGGTGAAGTGCCGCTGGGCCCCTCAGTCTTGGCTCCTGAAGAGGGCTATACGGTCGAAATTGCTCGATTCAAATAAACTACGTCTACTTTTAACGTCAATACTCTCTTGCCCTCACCTCACACAAAGTTATCATTAAAACTGCATGAAAGATAATTTTTCGACCTTGAGAACCCGAGAACTATTTGACATAATGACGCACGTCCCAATAAAACGGCCATTCAAGTCGACGCTCAAATTTGACGCTCAACTAGTTTGTTGTTCACCATTTTTCCAGCAACAACGCAATGATGGGTAATGGTCGGAGAAGATGGGGTAATTTTGTGAACTGGCCACCGGCTCTGGACAGGCTAAATAAGACAAATTACCCATTTCATTCGCTCTCGTCTTCTTCCCCATCGCCCCATTTCACTTCCGCACGTTGCACATTCAGCTGATGTCCTCCAGGGAACTGGCCGGGTCGTTCCGTCTCATACCCTTTTCCTCTACCCGTTTCACGACCTTGGTACAGCCATTTCTTGATGCTTCCATCTTTTCCGAACTCTGAGTACGACTTTCCATTAATATAATGGCAAAGAAGTGCTCCTGATCGGTATTAATTCTCTTTCCTCCCATGTTTTTGATTAGCGGGAAGTATGTTGAAGTATGACAAAAAAAAAGCGAAGAAACTATCAAATTTAGGTACTAAAATAAATTTTGAATATCCTGCGTAAATTGGGAATATTTCTACCGACTGATGGTAACCAATGAAAAAGTTTGATTTAAATACTCATGTTAAACTATGCATGGGTTATCAGGTGCGAAATACCCGAACCCCCAAAAGTCTTGATTATCACCTTAACTTTACCTGCCCGTTAGAGTTACCGACTCATTATTCACTGTTGGTCACATATATATCAACAAAGCTACCAACTACCGTGAAGAAACATGAGGAATGGTTCATTAATAGTTATAATCCTCCGTTATCCATGGCCGCAACAAGCATTGCAGTATTTATTATAAATTTCCTCGCTGTGATTTGTATGAAAACGTCAAGTTGGTTCGTCAATAATAATAATTATAAAATTATTTGTGAAAAAGTCCAGTTCGCACTGTCATGGGATTGATTTGAAAAATATAGGGATGGTACCCGCAATAAATTAACTTATCCTTCGCACGCCATGAGCATGGGCAAAATAATTTTGGATATCAGATCGATGATGCTCCTGGAATTTTAATTTCTTTATTTGCACTTTCTTCTAATTCGCAATCAGATTGAAAAATCAAACTATGTGGCACAAAATAAAACTCAAATTTTTCAATCTGACGCAAACTGGCGCAAACTTGCTCATTTCAGAAAATGAATCTGAGGAAATTATGGGTAGGCCCTACTGAGCCATGTTAATGGCAATTTTCCGATTTTCACTTTTTTGACGATTACTCAGCCCCTTCAATGAACGAAAAATTAAATTTTCTTTAATTATGAGTCGTAGGTGTGTGGATATTTTTATAAATAAATTGCTCGAATAAAAAATGAGCAGACCATGCGTGGATGCCGGTTCCGACGATCGTATGAAGGACCCGAACACCACCGCACAACCCGGTTGTCATCACTCGGTTCACATCCACTGGGCACTGAAGCGGTCGACCTCCCCACCCACGGGACCCGGGCCCCCTCCACCCCGGCCCCTCCCGCCCCCGCAGGTCACCCCTGATTTAAAACGAGTCTACGAATCGCTTTCGTAGTTAGCGAGATTTTCCGGCCCACGCTAAACGATGATTTATTGGAGTTGCGAATCTTCGCTCATCGGAGAGCCTTAATTTCTGGGTGGCGGGTGAAATTGAAAAGTTCCGATCCTTTCATCGAGAATTATCATTTTGAACCGCGTTGAACAACGCCTTAGGCCTCGACTAGCTAAGAAAGTATATATCACATACAACGCGCACACGTCTCATCTTTACTTGATTATTCGACGCCTAATAACCAATAAAGAACATTGCGCTTGTTCAAGAATCTAAATTCATATAACAGCTAGTGGGATATTCAAAGACTTCCAAGGATTCAATGTCAATCAGCTACGTATACATCGATGTTTCATCGATGATCATGTATCATCGATGGGCCATTATGAAAATTGAAAACTCGAAAATTCATCATGGCAGAAGATTAAACTAACGAGTCCTTAAAACAAGTGAATTTGGCGCACATGCCTGCCTATATAAAAAAAGGCATTAAAAGACATCAAATAGGCAGGTAAGGGGGCCCACCTTACGTGAAAGGTCACATAAATCGTTTCAAGAAAGTTCAAGTACCTTTCGAACTTGTCATTTAGTTCTATTTACTAATACCTACCACTGAATTTTTGGAAAATCATCAGGTAGGTATACAATATTTGCGATCCCAAGAGCAAATACGAACTGCCTGGGGCCTTGCTAGGGGTCTGTCTCTACGCCGCCCCTACCCCCCGGCAGGTGGCCCCGGAAGTGTTTCGGTAACTGACCTTACGCACCTATCGCTTTACCGGAAGAGGTTGCATTAGAGCTTGAGCAGCTAAGATATGCCTGTTTGGTAAATATAAATAGGAAAACTGAGCTTAGCCAACTGCTGAACTGAGTGTTGCATGGCTTCGGTAATATCGATTTTTCAATACATCCAATGGTCCATAGCAATTTTACTAAAATGTTGACACCTCGTTAAATACCCGCGTTTCGTTTTCTGAGGAAAAGCCTAATTGAAGCACTTGATAGATGGAATTATGTTATAATTTCCAAATTCCAAGAGTAAGGAGAATATTTCGATCTGTGCATTTCTCCGTATACCTTTCCCGAAAATGAGCCATTGACTCGTTCCATCCATTCGGCCTGCATGGATCGTCCAAAGCGTAAAGACCGATTTCTTTTAGTTCTGAAACCATTCAAAATTTTTATAAAATTTTTTTTGGATGGTTCATAATGTATTATTAGAGAAAACCACCAACAACATTTCACGACATTTTCACCTATAAATATAAAAGTTATTCGAACGTTTTTTAAGGTCAAGAAAAGGCTAGCTCAAAAAAATTTGTTCTATTCCTAATTGACTCACTTGTTTTATTCTTTTCGCTTATAAGGAATTCGCAGATTGCACGAATCGTTTCTTGCTGATCGATTTCGCCTCTGTATACAAACGTTTGCAAGAAAGGGCATCCAAGGAGCAATTTAGCAATTACCAAATCCACTCGACAGGATGGACGCCAAACGTTGATTTCTATATTTTCTGTAAACGAGCCCGACAACATAAAATAAAGAGCGTTGTGTAAATGTACTAGGTGCTGTTGGGTTCATTGATTTGAGATTCGCTACATACATAATATAGCACGAAAAGAAAAATTTCACAAACTACCGACGACTTGTTTTATCTGACAACTGAAGGATTTGAAATTGCTAAAATATTGGTCTGATAAAGTTGGGAAATTCCCATAATGCAACAAGCAGGCCTTTCATGCTTAATGATTGAGGAGCTCGTAAGTGTCATCAAACTTTATGGTAAGAAAATTCCCGTTCTCGGCAACTTCCCAGACTCGGTAATTTTAACGAGCCAAAAAAAAGTTGTGAGTTGCTGGAAGAGATATTTGTTAAACCTGAATAAAAACTGCTGGGATAGAAACTCACTCAACGATTGCTCGAAATTCGTCCTCAAATAGCGCATGGTGTTGCTGAACCAGGGTTTTCTATAATTTGCTCCACCATTCGGGTACGAATTGCCTAACATTATTGAAGTTAACGGCATGCTTCGGGCGAGGATATTTTTGAAATCGAAATCGGAAAATTTGTGGTTAGCTGCAAAGTAAACCTATTAAGAAGCCTTTTATCTATTTATTTATTTTTTTTGTTTTACGCATGAGATCTATATTTACGGAGAATCAGGTCCAGTTCCAACTTCGGACACATTCGAAGAACTTGGACCCATGTTTGGTAACTTATTGTCTGCTCAGGAAGTTCCGGGTACTCGGATGGCATCATTAGAATGATCAGCTTTTCAAGAATTCCAGTTCTTAAGCACTCCAAGGTGAGAAGAGGAAGTCCTGCGTTTGGAAATGGATGTAGAATTTTCGTTGAAAAGCATTACCAAGTCGAAAAATACCAACCTACCTTTTTATATGATCAACATTATTAAAAAATGGCAAATTCTGACAAATTCAACCTACTTACCATTATTGGTGGCCACCCACGAATAGTTGACTTTCAATACTGTTAAATGGGACAATTTCCTGAACGTGCAAATGAAACAGTCGTCTGTTAAAAGCGTTTTCTGGGATTCAGAACTCCGACCAGACATCGGCTTCATTTTGAGCGATTCGGCCCCTCCCCTAAGGCTTTCCTTTGATTCGTCCACAGTCACTTTTTCGTTTCTGAAAGCTGCTATGGTGTATGTAGAACTTGAACGAAAGACGGAAAAATTTGGTGTAACAAAAACCTAATTCTTAGATGTTTTATTTTATTTATGTTTTCTTTAATTCCCTTAATAAATACTTTTCAACAATAATCCGGTATATCAAAAAAAGTTACTTTCCAGTTTGCCAATGTTTTCCTGCGGCAAAAAATACGGAAAGTACAGGTTGGTGAGGTAAAGCTCGCGAAGGCTTTGCCCAGCATGGAGTGAAATCGCTAATAGAATTCGAGTCGATTCAATTACTGGAAGAAATGCGTCTTCGAATATGAGAATTTCCAGGTTTTTCTGCTTTCTGAAAATTATTCGAAAATGACGAAAAACGTGATAATTCGATTCCGAATTTGGTTATCGCATTAAGGCAAGGGGCATTCATTTTCTTCTCAATCTTGAAGAACACAGAATACCATAACGAATAATCCTGATAATCTTCCTGTATACATTTTGAAAGCAGCCACCAATAAATTCCACTCTCGGAAAATTGGTTCAAATTTGTGGTAGCAGAAGGTCAAAAACGTCGAGTGAGTATCTCAAATAATATTTTGCACATAATCCGAAACTGACATAGAAAATTGGGGTACCAATTTGGAATAAAGAAGTTAGTGTGCGCTGTGGCGTTGACGAGTTCTAATGAAATATTGGATAGAAATTTTTGAAAAAGTTGGGTTTACCTCGACGACTTTTTTCGTGTCTTTAATATTTACCGAGAGAAATGTGCACTATTAAAATACCTATTAAATCTGACTCAGTAATCACTGGTAATTAGTTTGGAGCAGAATTGTGAAATTCGGTTGTCACCAGCCTTACTTGATGGTCCGAGTAAGAAAACGGATGAAGGTCGCTCTGAAATCAGGTGGGAAAAATCTGATATTTATCACGTCCGTTGATATATTCATTGCGGTGACTTGGTAGTCTTTATTTTCAGTGTTCACCATCCATTTCATGAGAGCCTGTTGATTTTAAACAATTTTAAGGCAAAATGGGGGCTGAAAATGGAACATTGTTTTTATTCAAGACCTCCCCGAACACCGTTATGTGCAGGAGATTCAATGTCGAAGGATAAGAATCAATTTTGAATTACTCTCATACATTTCTGAAATTTAACGCAAGATAGAAGACGTTCATTTGTCCCAATATCCTACCTCTTGAGTCTCTCGGATAAACTTCGCGTCAGGGCGCGTCAACTTGGCGTAAACATTGTAAATAAAGTTCCCCGTATAGCTCGGCAAAGTAATGGAAGGCCTAATTGATGGAACGTAGACGTCTTCGCGAATTCCGCCTAATCGAACGTGGCTCCTCTTTGTTGTGAATGGCAATGACAGACTGAAAGATTCATAACCACATTGATAGATATTTGTTCATCGTCCATGAACGACTTCATTTAACCAATTGCTCTGCCAGAATGCGATACCGAGATAGGGCAGTCTGTAAGCCATCGTTTCAAAATGAAGTTAGGTTGTGTATTTGTGCAAAAGCATCAATAATAAGTTGAACATTCTGATGGCTTCTGATTTGTTCATTCAGGAACCAGCATTTATCGAATTAACTCATTCACTTCCAATGTTGAATTTTTCAGGGTTCGCCTCGACTTTCGAAGGGTTTCCTGATACTGAGTGTATGCTTGCACAGTATCTCTGGAAGCTGGACTTACATAATTCATTCGACATGCTACCTGTCCCAGTAACTTCGGAACCCGCAACAGTCCCAGCAATACTAACCTGTCCCAAGGTGAACTGCTAAATGTTTCACGATCATCTTCCTCGTCAGTTGTCAGCAGATAATTCCACGGCAGCTCCAAAGATCGCCTTAATCCGCCTTTGAGCTTGTCGTAATTGGGTGTTTTCCCTTTATCTTTCCCAGGACATGCGATGTAGTCGGTGTAGGCGAAAACTTTGTCTTGGCCACTGCGTCGCTTTTCGTCTCTGTACAAGTTCGGATAAGGTGCTGCTCGGACGAATGGTTTGGGCCATGCTGACGCAGGTAAACCACCGTTGTACGTCATTCTAGTTTCATAAAAGCCTGTCTTGAAACACAATGAAACCGTGCAACATGATCGTATCATGTTATCACTTTTATGAAAACTCTCCACTTGTCATTCTTCAAGCCATGGCAATCACCTCGGCATTGGTGCGACTCAACATTGAGGTGACTCCGTACACATTTTGGTGGAATCATCTCAAAAACCCAAATTTTTTAGACGAAGGCAGGTAACTTATTGGAAATTTCGTCCAAGAGAATGTTTCTACATGTTGCTGTGATCAGCCAAGCCAAGTTTATCGACAGTATTATGTTTTGATCAGCACCACTTCGTCAACATAGATCTCAACTCGCTGCGATGCCTAAGAAAAAATCGCAGAATGTCAAGAAATGTGCGTCGCAGCCAAATTTGAACGATCCTGGTCAGTTTACTATCCGTTTACATTGAGTCTGCTTTCCTGGGTAGTGCATTTACGAACTGGCGCATCTATCCAGGCCTAGTTTAAGAAATGTGTAAGAAATGCACATGGGCGTCGTAAGTAACGATCACCCAAATTAGGAATAGGCTCCGTAGAGTAGCAGAGGTCGAAAGTCCAGAATTCGTACTCTACAGTTACTGTAAAGTAATACTCTTGCTATGGCATGGACGAGGTAGTTATCTGCCGGATGTGAGATCGGAAGTTGGGTGTCATCTCGAGATAGCTCTAGGAGGATGGGTGATCATTGACCCCTGTCCTTGTGGGAAAGACACAACGCCCATGTGCATAAGGATGCAACCCGAGGAATTGGTCCAAAATCCGGATGAGCGTGTGGGGAGTCTCCTGGTTCCTGATCCCACCGTAAATAACGGAGGCTAACGGCCGCTATCCTCTAACTTGGGAAGTAATTCAGAATATTTTTCTTGAGAGGCTGGTCCAGGAGCTATGAAGAATTTTGGTCCATTTTTTACACATAAACCTGGCATTTCCCTATGGTCTCATTTTCTAGAATTCTTCATGGCACTAGACTCTACTCAAATAAGTAAGTGAATTTACTGAAGGTCAAAAGGTAATTCATGAATTCGGTCCATCACCTCGGATGAAGCAAATAAATATTTTTCTTCATCACTGCAGTACTTATACGTTTTCAGGACGATTCTTTGAACCATAGCAGCCTATCGCCGTTTGCTGCAACATTACACACAACTAACCTCAATGTTTCATGTAGTTAGCTATATTTGAGAATAAAAGGCAAAATCCTCAACTGTTAAAATCAGTTTTCAACCTTCCGTTATTGTAAATAAGAAAAATCACAGCCGGGCTATGAAGCATCCAAAAATTAAAAAAATTCAAATCGCTGATCGGAGCTCAAATGTGAAATTCTACGTACGATTCGCTCCAGCTGACGCCAACGATCGGCGCCACTTATTTGTTAGGTCCGACAAAACATTGTTGGTCCGGTCTATACAAGATATCAAGAGAGACTCGCCAAAATTCACCTACTGGCAGTTCAACACAGATGGTATTTTCGTAGACACTGATCAATCGACGATTTTCGAAAAGACTATGGCTCCAGATCTTGATTTGGTTCTGGAAGGAGTCGATGTGCTCGTATGGGAATTCGGAGAGGTCGGAGCTGGGAAATACTCAACAATGTCAGGTGTCCACTCTAAGTACATGGACCGCGGTTTGATTCCGCGGACTTTGGAATACTTGAGCTGGAGGACTCACGAGTTCAATTCCAACGTTAAATTTACCGTCAGCTATGTGGAATTCTTTCGAGGCCAATGTTACGATTTGCTGTCCAAGACACCTACCAAGAGGGCCGTGGCGAAGATAAGCCCGAAGAGAATCCTGGACCCCAAGGAAGCGCTGGACCTGCTCTTTCGCGGCGAAGTGAATCGCAAGTTTGAAAAAATCCGTAAGCATTGCGGCTTTGCAGTTTTTTCCATTTATATTGAGGTCGTCGACAATTCTTCCCCAGATCCGTGCGTGCTTAATTCGGCCATACATTTTGTCGAATCCCCAGGTATCGAAGGTTTTTGGAATCTTTCTAAATCGCCTTTGTGTTCTCTGTTTTCTAACTTGGGGAAGTTCGATATGGACAAAACATCCCGCTCTTTATTTGCATCCAAAATGACCCAACACCCAACGATTGCCTCTTCAGAGTTGTTGAAGTTCGTTGAGAAAAGCTTCGTTAACGGTCGTCTTATTTTATTGGGATTTATCAAACCCAATAAAGATGAGTTAAGATTGACACTATCGACGTTGAGGTTTGGGAGTAAAATCGCTCGTCTTCACATAGGGCGATTGACGTACAATAAAGCTACGCTGCCTTTCCAGCTGGAGCACAAATTGGAAAATGAAATCGACGAATGTCGAAAGCAGATAGCCGAAAGCCATCTGATCAGATCAAAGGTATATGTTCATAACATGATGACACAGGATCAAGCGAAATTCGTAGCTCGTTTAATCAAATCTTACTTGGATAACGATTCGAATAAAGTGACTGAATTGAATTTGCTGTCAGCTGCAGAGCCTCGTTTACTATTCGAAGAATTCAGACGCCAGTATCAAAATGAAGTTGACGACATAACGACAAATTATCCGCTCAAGGACTTGCCGGTCTTATCCGAATTAAAGGTTTCGTTACCGGACGTTTTCGAATCGATCGCACCGAGCAGGATTGGCACGAAAATCGTAGTCGACCGTCTCCAACCGGATGATGAAGCATCGCAGGCTGAAGGCTCTCCAAAGGACGGCGCTGACAAACCTATCGAACTTCCTGCTAAGAAATCGGTCGAAAGAAAGAGCAAATCCTCTGACGGCCCGAGGACATCAACGGCCAGAAAGTCGTTGTCCAAACAGGCAGCGGGTAAGAAACCCACGTCAAAAGGATCGAAGTCCAGTCAGTCATCGAAGAAGCACGAAGACGACAAGCATCAAGAGAAAATCGACGAAACGTTCCTCGAACGAGGACGAAAAGATAGGCTCTGGCTTTTCGACCAGTTTCTCCTCAAAAATCAATCATTAGCCGAAGAGAAGCAAAAGGTCGAGGCAGCCCTGGTTAAAGCAAGAGACGACAGGACAGCTGGGGCGAAACAGTTGAATGATCTTCGAGCCCTGGTAGCCAACACTAGAATCCGCCTTTGCGAACTTCAGTGGAAAAGAAATTTATCCGAATTGTCACCCGTTAAACAAAGTCCGCCCTCGCCGCCGGGAGAAGAGGAAATTTCGTTGCTAAGCACTGAAACAGAATCTGTCGCCAAAATCCAGCAAGTTTGCCAGGAAATGATTTCGATCCACTCCGCTTGTACAGAAGCGCTGTCCAATTCTTCGGCTTTCCAAAACAAGGTCGACGATGCGTTTCGAGAATATTGCTCGGCGTTGTACGCCAAAACCGCTGAACCGATCTGCGTCCGCGACCTCGACCGTCCTATTCCTCGGGAAACGATAGCGCCTGCGTCATCGCTCAACACTCCTTCAGAAACTAATTTCCTCAAGATGCAAGCGACCTACTTCCATAAAAAACTGCCAGTTGATTTCAAGTATAGTTGAGCCCAAATCGAGAAAGCGTTTACATCAATGACGTTATTTTCAAGGCCATAAAATAAGGACCCCCAAGGACATAAGGACATAACATAAGGACCCCAATAACCTGAGGGGCAAGAACATTGAGGTACTCAGATTTCCCTCTTCAGTATAATGGGCCTCGTTTGTTAAAAAATCAAATAAATTTAAGAAAATTTTTGAATGGTTCAAAGTTTTAATTTTCAAATTTAATGTTCCCCTATCAAGCTCGAAAAAATTTCAAGACATTTTTGAAATTTCTTAAATAATTGTTGAAAGAAAAAATTTTCAGAGTTTTAAAGAAAAATTTTAGGATCATTTTTGAGATTTTTTAAGAAAATGTTTAAGAATTTTTATGAAAATTTTTATGAACTTTTAAGAAAATTTTTACAGGTTCAAAGCATTTGTTTTTCGTAATTATTTAGGTCCTTTACAAAACCAAAAATAAAACAATTCAAAAATAAATGTTCAAAAAAGTACATACCCAGGTAGGTGCTTGAAGTAGGCGACATGTTAAAAATGAAGGGTAAGGGGAAGGAACGAGGAATGTCACAAAAAGTACTTTTAGAGAAAAAGCAGGTTTTGTATATTAAATTCTATGTTTTTTCCCCTTACACCGAATCTTTCGTTGCTTCTTAGTGCGACATTTATACTTTTTTCCCCTTGGAGTTTCACTATACGGTTAGTACCTTTGAATTCCTACAAAATGCGCTATTAAGCTTGTTTTTGAGAAAAATGGACATTTCCTGTTCTTTCCCCTTACCCTTCAAATTTGCTTCTTATTGCCAATGTTAAGAAAAATGACACCAAATCTATTGTAAATCGTTGAAAACCGATCAAGTTGACCATCCCATATTCACAGTCAAAATTTTCAGCTCGCATTATACAGTCGTATTATTCAGTCCTATAATTGGACTGATCCAATGCAGGATTTCATTATATTTTTTTGTGTCTTTATGCGTGAAATGCTGTTAGCATACAGAACATAAGCGTCGGAATTTCCTGAATTTCAGATCCAATGCTTTGTCACTTGCCGTCCCCTGCTGCTGGGGGCAAACCCTGCATCTGCCGGAAGATCGATCGATCCCTTTGCCCCTTCAAGCGTCCACCTGCTCGAAAAAGTTTGTCAAACGTAATCTTTGTGAAAAGTTGTTTAAGCACTTTGTCTTCAAGAATACATAACATCAAAATTTAAAACTAAGAATGATAGGTAGTAATTGGTTTTTCATCTTTAGCTCGTTATAGCTGCCGGTCTCCGCATACATATCGAAGCCCCAGTTCGTCATACCGCGAAGGGAGCAATCGTTCGAAAAGAAAAAGTTTAATTTCTCTACCTGTCTCGACGCCGGATAGCAGTTTCAGTCCTCTCTCTGAATCTCTTTCCGTGCAACATAAAAGACAGCCCAACGCATCCAGCCCCGAAAGATGTCGAAAATGCCCGAAACGTGGCTGCCGTTGTGGAGCCAAGCCTGAAATTGGTAAGAAATGTTTTAAAAAATTAACCTTAAAAAGATTAAACAAGACACTATGCATATATGGTATTGAGCGGCTCGCTACTGTAACATTGACACAAGAAGGGCCAAAAGGCATTTGTACGGTGTAATTCGAGTCTATTTTTATGTTCGTGTATTCTCTGTTCGATTGTATTGTACCTATTTATATATTTTCCAGTAAACCAATGCCGAATTACACAGGAAACCGCCAGAGGTCAAAGGCCAGAAAGAACTTTTTCCGTTTCGGAAGGCCAGTCGCCACTTTTAGTAGAGCCAGTGCCCAGTTTTGTAGGTAAATTTTCACCATAATTATCATGGCCATCATTGATCATATTATGCTGGCCAAATTGCATTATTTTTCTAGCCAAGGTCTCAAGCTTGACCTAGATGACCTGCACCCTCCAAAAACACTGAAATGGTAGACATTTACCTGATTAGCAAACCATAATTATCTTTATGCAGCGAATTGTGCTTTTTCATTCTCATATTTTTTGGGATATTTAGAAACAAAAAAGAAGGGAAAATGTGAGGTGTGTCCTGGCGTCGGTTGTGATTGCGGTGTGATACAAGTTCGAAAGGAATACATCGGTGAGCCATTTTATTATCTTCTATCTTACCCGATTTTCGGCTGATTTCATTTTGCCAATAAACAACGTCATTTGCAGCGAAAGAAATACGAAGGATACTGGACGAGCTCAAATGTACTTGTAATGAACCGTGTACATGTGCAATTGAAGGTCTAAGAGCGTCAACGAAAAACATCGGTAAAAGAACCTAAATTCAGGGGGCGAGAATTACTGTAGGATCATTTTGGGTAAAATGATAAAATAACGCCAATAACTCAAACGCAAAACCATACCGTAATAACACCAATAGTGATTAATTTACTATCACAACTTTCCAACATATGAATTTCTCTACAAATAATTTTTAAAGTTGGGTAATAAATTAAGTGCTGGACCAGTCTGAGTTATTAGCATTTCAAGACACACATACATGCACATACCTGCACCAATTGCCAAAATAATTTGGTTTGGACTTTGAGGTATCTGATGGGAATAACTCAAATTCGAAATCTTTACTCGATCAATGTTTCTTCTCTACCTGTTTTACCCTCTCTATCTTCCGCACCGATAAACAGAGTATAATTATAACTTGCTCTAACAATTAATAAGGATCATCATTGTCCTCGTACTGGACAATGTTGTAGTTGCAGGAACTGCGGATAGGAATAAACTACCATCCTACGTGTCCTCCGATCATGAAAGCTACCCTCGCAGTTCTCTTTCCGCCGAAGGTAAAAATCAATTGTTTACTGGAGACTTGGGTATCAAGTAAAATATAGATCTTGACTTATAATAATTGTGTTGCAGATTCGGCGAAGACTATTCACTCCTCGACCTCTATTCACGAACCTCACTCCTATGTATCGACCTCCTGTTCTATCAAAGCAGGTAAATTAAACCAGATGTGCCAAAAATCTGAGCCAATTCTTCCCGTCATATCAATTATGCGATTTTTAGATAAATAATGTAATATAAGAGTTTTCCGCCTCAATAAATATCGTAGTTTGGACTGATCATTCCTAAACATCCCTGCAGAATCAAGAACTACCGATCGAAAACCCAGTTGCTCGATTTCTCAAAAATCTCTCAGAAATATGACGGAGAGCAGCAGCCCTGCAGAAGGACAAGATAATGCAGCAGGTTTGTTTTTATTTATTTATTTTTTATTTTGCCTTTTTTGTCCATTTATTTTTGGTACATTTTTCTATAGAAATGAACCTTTTTTTTCTTTTCAAAATATACGATGTAGTGAAGGAAAAATGCTGAAATTGCTCTCCTCCCCTCTTCAACCCCTTAACCTAATCGGCTCGCGCTATTTTCGATATTCCAATATTTCGAGTTCATGCAACTTTGACGATCATTCCAGACAAGATAAGCAGGGACCGATCAAGGTCTGCTGTGGATCGAGAAGTTAGCATCAAGAATATCGAGCAATCTCAGGTGCCTAGGCAAACTGAAGGTACAAGATAATTATAGTATAATCATATTCTTTGCCATATCCTGGTATTTTTCACCATAATTGTATTGAGACATTTTTCATGCATCTTCCTATCTATGTACTTCTAAATAAATCGCAATAACCAAGAAATTAATTTTGTCCAGAGGAGAAAGCTTTCCATGCACTAGAAGCTGCCCACCATGCTCACAGCGAACATGAATTTCCCATTAAAGAGCCAATCAAATTTCAATCTGAAGCCCCTGCGAAGAACGAAGCCTCAATTCGGTTAAGCGGCGACGAATCATTGAAGAGTTTTTCTGGCCACAGAATCTCTTTAGACTCCCGAAAATCTGCGACGTCGATAAGCTCAATGTCAAAGATGTCTGCGGCACTCAGAAAGTCACAAACTGCGAGTCATCCCGAAAACAAAGTGAATTTCATCCAACCGTCGTTTAATGAAGAGGAACTTTCACTCCAAATTCCAGAAGACGCATTACGAAAATCTGAAGCCTTCCGGCATTCCAAGAGCATGGTTATTTCAGACCAAAATTTACCCGAGCATATGGACACAGTATCCAGACAATCGCGTCATAGTGCAGGATCCACAGGGGGCAGAATCTGCCATCTGCCGTCTCCCGAATACGCTAGTGAGACACCCGCTAGTCCCAAATATCCATTGACAATCGTCTCTGGATCCACCATCGAGTTACCCAAGATGCGATCGACCGGAGTGGGCAGTTCGGAAGTATTGGCAGAGTCTGTCTTAACCCAGACTGAAAGCTTCTCATCGTTTTCGGAACAGAAAGACGTTCCTTTCGAGATGAAGAAACACGGACGAATCGAAAGTTTAAAGCAGCCTCGTGAAAGTGGGGAAAGTAGAAGAACTCTGAATGAAGCATATCGCACCAATGAACGGAAAGGTTTGTAACCAAAATAATCAAAATGAACCACATTAACATTACCAAGATGAGCTATCCAGGCAGTTTCGAATAATTAGCTGGAGACAGGTGGTTGGTAGCTGGTGGCTGGCCGCAGGTGGTTGTCAGCTGGAGGGCTAGTGGCTGATGGCATGTGGTATGTGGCTGGTGGCAGGTGTTTGGTGGCTAGTGGCTGGTGGAAGGTGGCTGGTAGAAGTTGGCTGGGGGAAGGTGGCTGATGGCTGGTGGCATGTGGCTGGTGGAAGGTGGCTGATGGCGGGTGGTAGGTAGTTGGTGGCCGGTGGCAGGTGGCTGGTGGCATGTAGCTAGTGGCAAGTGTTAGGTGGAAGGTGGCTGATAGCATGTGGCTGGTGGCATATGGCTGGTGGCAGGTGGTTGGTGGTAGGTGGCATGTAGCTGGTGGCAAGTGTTAGGTGGAAGGTGGCATGTAGCTGGTGGCAAGTGTTAGGTGGAAGGTGGCTGATGGCTGGTGGCAGGTGGTTGGTGGTAGGTGGCATGTAGCTAGTGGCAAGTGTTAGGTGGAAGGTGGCATGTAGCTGGTGGCAAGTGTTAGGTGGAAGGTGGCTGATGGCTGGTGGCAGGTGGTTGGTGGTAGGTGGCATGTAGCTGGTGGCAAGTGTTAGGTGGAAGGTGGCATGTAGCTGGTGGCAAGTGTTAGGTGGAAGGTGGCTGATGGCTGGTGGCAGGTGGTTGGTGGTAGGTGGCATGTAGCTGGTGGCAAGTGTTAGGTGGAAGGTGGCATGTAGCTGGTGGCAAGTGTTAGGTGGAAGGTGGCATGTAGCTGGTGGCAAGTGTTAGGTGGAAGGTGGCATGTAGCTGGTGGCATGTGTTAGGTGGAAGGTGGCTGGTGGCTAATGCCTGCATATATGCAGTCGAGTATGACACGTCTAGTAGAATAACGTGTCCCTGCCCTGGAAATGCTTCAAATAGGTATTCACTCGTCGAAAAAATTTCAAAATTAGATCGTCTGATTGAAATGTTCTTCAGGTTCCAAATGTGCGAGGAAGTGCTCAAATACCAGCTCCGTGAGAGGCTTTGCCCACCCATCGCTGCACCCAAGAGAATCGATGAGACTTTCACAAGAAAAAGAGGCATCATTACACAAAATGCAGGCTGAACTCAGATCGGGAAAGAAAATGTCGGTATTGGATCCGTATCGAGCGAGATCAAGTAGTAGAATGGACGAGGAATCCGATCTTAGAACTGTTTCCAAGATTAGCATGGAACGTTCAGAGCCCATACGAACAAAATCTGAATCTCCGAAACTATCTCGCCTTTCCAAGAGCAGGGGCAAAGATGATGATAGTCTAGCCGATGATAGTTCCATCTCAAGATATTCACGTTACAGTTCGAGTTTCACTTCGGAGAATATCAGTAATTTACCATCTTTTAGAACACACAAGAATTCAACCTCTATTAGCGATCTCCGTCGCAAATCAGATAGAGCAAGAATGAAACGGCCATCTCGTTCCTCCCGTTCTTCGAGCAGATCTCCCCAGAATTTCCGATCATTAGGCGTAGGCAGTTCAGAAGCCATGACAGAATGTGTCTTGACTCAGACCGATGGCGTATCGTCGACGACGGATTCATTAAAAAGAGACACGACATTCGACAGGGAGAAAAGTCGGCAAGAACTGACTAGAACTGACGAAGGAATCAAACCGTCTTATGCTGTTGAATCTGTGGTCGAAATCCACCCGATTGAAAAACGTATGTTACCATGTTAAAAATAGCAACTCATTAATTTATTACTCACAAGTTATAGATTATCGCCACCAAAAAGTTATACAGGAAAATAGCGTTTTAATATTTTGAAGAATAAATTATGATTGCATTGACCATTAAAATAGCACGATATCCCCTTTAGGATTGTCCGAAAATGTTCGAAGCGAGTTTCACAGCGGATCAGAAGGTAATAGACATTCTAGATAAACAATACAAATTCTGAAATTATATTGGATGAAAATTAATTAAAACCAACTATTCGCTTGTTATTTCAATTAGGCCAAAGTTTTCCAAGTAAAAAAAATGAGATATATTGCTCAAATTCTCAAACAGGAAAACCCGGAATTTCTCAACATTCTCATGTACATTCGTGATTAATCGTTTTTCTGTGCCATTACAGACCTTAGTAGGCACGAGGATGAGTTATCCTCAGATAATCTAAGCGATTCACATTTGACAAAGGAACCTAAACGCAAATCAGAGCATCCAAAAACCTTGCCTTCGAAATCTGCCAGTACTCTTGGACGGGAAGCCTGTAAGTTGTGACTGGCCAAATTCTACAGAAAACAGTCCTGATGGCAGCAAACCATAATGCCCTAGTGTGGTAGACACCCTTTGACTTGACAAAAAACAGGAGTCGGTACTATGTGCAAAGGAGTTTTTTACGCATCCGAAAATGTTGCAAAGGGACATAGGACGAAAATGCTGTAACCAAAAGCGCACTATATATTGCTCGTTAGCTGCCACCAGAAAAAAACAATTACCCATCAAAAAGTTGAAACTTCATTCGCTTATGCGTATAGTAAGTGAAACTGAGCCAATGATCTCAGCTATTGATTAACCCATTACTGACGACAGCTGAGACATCCAGTATTCAGAGGATTGATATCTCTTCGAAGTCGGATACCTCTCTAACGAGTGGTAAGTTGATTTGAGCGTATAGCAGATTATTTTGTAATTAGGGTGCCTAAGAGAGTGTGCACGAGGGGAATGCCCATTGATGGGCTACTACCTGAACAAATTTCCCCTTTCCCCAATTTTCCCTTTCCAGCTTCTTCTAGTAAAAAGTCAAAACCCAGAGAAAGCCGAAAGGAAGACAGACTTAAATCGTCTGCGTCTGATCCGGAGAGCTCACGTTCAAGCTTGAGACGAAGTTCTAAGCAGAAGGAAGGCCAGCCTGAAAGTGAGTTTATTCAATTATTACCATTTGCATTACAATCTATTTATTACGGATTTCCATGTTTTTTTACCACGAATTGTGTTCAATTGAAAGGCACTAGTTCGAGATCAGTTCGTGACGTCGATGAAACCAGCTACGCATCTTCTTCAGACTCTTCAAGTTCACAAGAGAGGCAGAATTTCCCACATGCCTATCTCAGTGAGTTATGGATGCACTCATGAGTTATCAATTGAAGGAGGTTGTAAATTTGTACAAAAAAATAAAATAGTGAAATGCAGGTATCGTGGTATCGACCAAATAGGTTCTACAAGGTAGTAAGTAGCATTTTTAATTTCAAACTTATATTATTTTACCAGCATGCTCAATAGAAATGTGCCTTCCTACCTAGTGGGTTAGAAGATTCATCTCGAACAATCTTAACATTTTGTTTCCGTTTTATTATGTTTCCAGGTGAATCCTGTCGTCCTTGTCATTGTTGCAAAGCATGTTTGTGTGCAAACAAGAAATCCGGTAAATATTTTTTTAGATTTTGTTCTAGATCTATACAAATACATCATCTTTTACTTGTATTTTATAATGCGAGTTTTGTCAGTTGAGCGATTTGATCTGGCAAGGGCCTGCAATTGTCTTTTCAGAGAGTGAAGCAGGAAAATCGGATATTGAACCAATCGTAAACCGCGGTGATGGTCAACAGATTTCCACTCAGAAACTACTTGGAAAAAGTGGGTTATTTTCTGTGATAGCACCACAAATTGGTAACTGTTACCTACTCTAACCTTTCAAAATAATGACACATTATCGCATGAATAATATAACCATTATTTTCTATAATACTAACATTAAATAGAATACAAACATACTACTTGATATATCGGTGCCTCAGCGGCCATAGCTAAGAAATTGAGGGAAAGCCCTTGATTTTTGCTTAAACATTATGCCCTTTAAGTATAATATACTTAATCATACCCTTAATCATATACTTATCATACCCTATAACTAAGGTGACCAGACGTCCCGCGTTGGGCGGGACAGTCCCAATTTGGAGGGTTGTGTCCCGGTGTCCACACGATCTCGTACGGGACGGCCAAATGTCCCGCTTCAAGGGAAAACCATGCTTTGGGAAGGCATCCTCTAAAAAATTAGGTACCTACCTACGTAAGTACGAAGTACCTACTCGATGACCGCTAGGTCCAGTGTTGCCAATGCGTCGCCTCGCTTTCCCTTTGTCGAACACCGAAAAAACCACTGAATTTGACTGAAAACCTTTGCATCAAAGTCAACATCAAGTTTGAACTCAACTTTGAGATCAACGTCAAGTTTGAGATCAAACTCAACTTCGAGATCAATGTCAACGTCGAGTTCAAAATCGACTTCGAGATCAAAGTCAACTTTGAGATCGAAATCAACTTCTACATCAAAGTCAACTTCGAGTTTAAACTCAACTTTGAGATCAACGTCAACTTTGAGATCAAAGTCAACTCCGAGATCAAACTCAACTTCTTGTTCAAACTCAACTTCGAGATCAATGTCAAATTCGAGTTCAAAATCGACTTTGAGATCAAAGTAAACTTTGAGTTCAAACTCAACTTCGAGATCAAAGTCAACTTTGAGATCGAAATCAACTTCTACATCAAAGTCAACTTCGAGTTTAAACTCAACTTTGAGATCAACGTCAACTTTGAGATCAACGTCAACTTTGAGATCAAAGTTAACTCCGAGATCAATGTCAACTTCGAGTTCAAAATCGACTTCGAGATCAAAGTCAACTTCGAGATCAATGTCAAATTCGAGTTCAAAATCGACTTTGAGATCAAAGTAAACTTTGAGTTCAAACTCAACTTCGAGTTCAAAATCGACTTCGAGATCAAAGTCAACTTTGAGATCAACGTCAACTTCGAGATCAACGTCAACTTCGAGATCAAACTCAACTTCTTGTTCAAACTCAACTTCGAGATCAATGTCAACTTCGAGTTCAAACTCAACTTCGAGATCAAACTCAACTTCTTGTTCAAACTCAACTTCGAGATCAATGTCAACTTCGAGTTCAAAATCGACTTCGAGATCAAAGTCAACTTTGAGATCAAACTCAACTTCGAGATCAATGTCAACTTCGAGTTCAAAATCGACTTCGAGATCAAACTCAACTTCGAGTTCAAACTCAACATCGAGATCAAACTCAACTTCTAGTTCAAACTCAACTTCGAGATCAATGTCAACTTCGAGTTCAAAATCGACTTCGAGATCAAAGTCAACTTCGAGTTCAAACTCAGCATCGAGATCAAAGTCAACTTCGAGATCAAGATTAACTCCGAGATCAAAGTCAACTTCGAGTTTAAACTCAACTTTGAGATCAACGTCAACTTCGAGATCAAACTCAACTTCTTGTTCAAACTCAACTTCGAGATCAATGTCAACTTCGAGTTCAAAATCGACTTCGAGATCAAAGTCAACTTCGAGTTCAAACTCAGCATCGAGATCAAAGTCAACTTTGAGATCGAAATCAACTTCTACGTCAAAGTCAACTTTGAGTTCAAACTCAACTTTGAGATCAACGTCAACTTGTTTTGTCTCACGTTTTGGCGATACAGTACCCTCAATGCATTGCGGTCGTGCGGGCTAGGTATACGCATTTGTTTTGGTTTATTGGAAGGTAGGCACCTGAACAGAGATTAGGCTTGCTCCGAAACCAAAAGACAACGTATTACAAGTTCTAAAAATACTTACCATTTTTGACTTGGAAAACCCAAAATTGCTTTCCACTCCTAACTTCAATGCTTATTGATTATCTTTTCAGGCATGAATAAACCTACGCCACAAAGGAGTCCTCCGCCAAAAGGAGCCAGGGCAAATGGTAATTGTGACTTCTAAAAACCAAATTGCGTGGTCATTTTAAATTTACGTCAGTCTAACCTTGCGTTTTGAACCAAATCCGTTACTTCCAGCGCCGTTATCTCCAATACCCAGCAGGAGTGAATCTCGAGTTAACAGTTCTTCCAGATCCAGTAAAAGCGGTAATCTAGAACTATACTGCAGATTTTGGTATATCAATTTCTTCGATATGACTTCACTGGTAAGTTGGATAAAGTCAATTCTACCACAATACTTTTCTTGTAGACTACGGGTCTCGTCGAAATTCGCCCTCAAGGAGCAGATCTCAATCTCCACCGAGGA
Organism: Nesidiocoris tenuis; assembly: GCA_036186465.1. Taxonomy (NCBI): domain Eukaryota; kingdom Metazoa; phylum Arthropoda; class Insecta; order Hemiptera; family Miridae; genus Nesidiocoris; species Nesidiocoris tenuis. The sequence continues at coordinate 13,144,910 of AP028912.1, read as the reverse complement.
AAGTTCGCACCAACGACTCCCCATGTAAGTTCGTCAGTAATTTTTGGTATACCTTTAAACAAAAAACATGGAAAATGCTAGTGACACCTGCATTTTTTGAGGTCTACGACGTTGTTCCTTGATTCGCGCATCATCTTTTCTTTTCTAGGCGGTAGACCTGACTTTCCGACATGGCATAGAATGCCGTCTGCAAAAGATGACCAAAACTTGAAAAGTGAATTTATATTATTGTAAAGATTATAATAGAAATGCAAAACAGGGGTAAAATATTTTCCGAAAAATTCGGTATTTGATGAAAAATTTTGAAATGTATAAACCCCTAAAATGCTCATGCGTCAATTCTTCGTATAGGTAAACTGTGTTTTACCAGTCACAATAGTTTTACCCCTGAAAACTACAATCGTTAAAATGTTATCATGCCATAACTATGTGAAAAGAAATTGAAATTACTGGAAATAGGTTATCCATTGCAGCTTCTTGTAGAAGACAGTCAAGATCCAGACAAAGCCGAAATGAAAACCAAGGTAAATCGTCGCCATCTGATCGTGATAGTCGACATTCAAGTTCCAGGCAAAGCAGTCCGCGTTCGAAACAGAAGGATAATTCAGAAGATCCACGCCAGTCCAAAGGCGAGTGTACCCAGTTCTTTTCATTTTTTTATCGTACAACCCCAATTTATCACGAGTTTTGCATGGTTATGACCAATAATATTATATGAAGAATGATATGCTTATGACCAATACTATAAAGTATTATTCATCAAAAGGTGGCAGCTCACGATCGACCAATCGAGACGTGGATGAAACCTGTTACGAATCTTCTTCAAATTCTTCACGTTCTAAAGAAGAAGTGGATTCTAAAGAAGTGGATTCCCCACGAACCTATCAAAGTGAGGGCGTATTGAATTCTCTGGCTTGATTTTAAGCGCTGATGACTAATGTTGGTCTTTACATATTCAAGCATTGATCGGTAAAAAAATTACTGATGTTCGTTTTAATTTTTTTTCTCTTGAAAATTTATTGGAGGAGTGGTCCAAAAGTGGTCCAAGTACCATGTTAAAAAAATTATCGTGCAATAATTGTTAATATCTTGCTTTGGCCATCCTTTATCACTAAAGTTTAAACGCCCTCACGCTTACCATGTAATTTTTGAATGTCTCTAAAAATTCTCTGAAGTTTTTCTAAAATTACTGCTATTTAATCGATTTCTTCAGGAAGGGAAGACAGATCACCGATGCGAAGTACTGAAGGTAATGTATGTCATGATCGAGATCTGACGTCCATTATGAATTCGGTTTTAGCCCTATTTATGCACATTTAGTAACCTATGCTATCGAATCTTGCAAAAAAATCTATGTCAGCTAACTTGATTTGTTTGAACAGTTGAAGATTTGGGAATTGTATCATCTGAACGCGTCGATTCTACAGCCTGTTCTTCGGAAGGTGGGTAACTTACAGCTGCAAATTGCAATAGGGAAGTTTGAAACTGCCATTGTATCATTCCAATCTGTTGAGTTGGTGTTGAATAAAAAATTGTGATTTTCATTTCCTGATTGAACTATCGAACAAATTGATAGAGAATCTAATTTCAGGAATGGTGTGCCGAATTGTTAAACCAGAAACAAGTAAGTATACAGCATAATAAAACGTCCGTTTCGTCTGACTAGTGAAAAAACGTTTGAAGTACATTTTTGCCAAATATGTTCCACGTTTGCCAATTTTCGAACTAACTCATCTTATTCGTGTTTTTATTACAGAATGTCAGCCTTCCGAAAAAATTAAACGCGAACCTTCCTCTAAGAGTAAGTGGCCAAAATATATAAAAAGTGATGGAACCTAATAATATGTAATTATTTTTGTGTGATGAATCGTAGGCGTTTTCACCAGAGGAATATATACCTAATTAGGCCTGGAATATTCACAATAACTATACCTAAAATCGCAATGTGTACTCGCAGCGACAGTATGGTGGGTTCGATTTTCTGCATTAAAAAAATGCTGGTTCTCAACTATTTTACCTGTGTTTATAATTTAAAATTGGCGAACATGTCAATTTTTGTAGTGTTTCCGTTGCAGCATCCGAGCAATTTGCCGAAAGTAATAAGGAACCCTCTTCTCAGAGTAAGTAGTCGAATCCCATACCATTATTTATATGATAGGAAAGAAAAAATCATATTCTCAAAACAATGCTCTCAAAATAATTATCTTTGCAAAATCTCAATTAACATGGCATACCTATTAAATGTGCATTTGAAGAACTTGATTATGATAATACCGGGAAAAATTAAAATAATTTAAAATATAAGAACTTGAAAACCTTAAAATCCTTAATATTAGGAGAGATCTTACATCTTCACGGTTGATTTGGATGGGTATTCGTATAAATATACGAATTGGTACCTATGTATAAATGGTTACAACTGGCCAAACTTCAGGTATTGGTGTCCAATGTGATACTCCAAGAAAGCCAACAGCTTTACCAGATTCAAACGACGGCTTGGATGGTAAGTACGACTACCTACATCGTCAAACGTTAACCAATTTAAATTAACGTTGCATTCATCGCAATTTGCAAACAGTACAGTATCAACTAATTTCCACGAAACCATCAATGAATTTAACACTGTTGTGTGTTATATTTCAGAGCCAAAATCTGAAACGCGTACAATTCCTCGTGCTTCAACAGGTAAACATCTACAAGATTTTATCATGTTTGAACGTTAAATCTGGTAGCCTTGAAAAGATTATTACATTCAAATTTTTCCAATAGCTACTAAACAATCGGATCAAGGCTCAGAACAGTCTCTACCCGTACGTGAACCTTGGTTAAGCAGTGCTCGAGAAATCCGACGTTCTTCAGGTAAATCTGAGGGTTTAATGCGCTGATTTTTAAATTAAATTTAAAGAATGTGCGTTAAAATATAAATGGTAAATTTATTTCAGAATATCGAGAAATGAGGGAGAAAGAGGACCACTCTCGATTACAAAGTAGGCATAATTTCGAATCAGTTTGCACGAATTGCTATTTTTCAGGCCTTAGCTAACGTAATGCTTGTTGAAGAAGCGAAATCATAATTTTTGACGTTGTTGATTTTAGTATTAAAATTTATTCTCATGATGGCATCTTGATTTCTAAAAGAATATCATAGTTTTATGAAAAAAGATTGTTTCGATTGAACTGGCCCAACTTTTGTATGTTGACCAGTCGGTTCGCGAGAAATACCAAAAAATAGGCGATCTGAAACAACGCAAACGTCAAAACCGAGAGAACGTAAAAAAAGTTGCTCTTTCACCGCACGCAGTAAGGACATAATTATCTTTTTTATTTTACTGTGGGTATCAAATTTGATTTAGTGTCAGATATTATAAATGACAAAACCATGTTCCGTTAAAATGAATACTATATTGACAAAATCAAGTAAGAATGTATTCAAATTTCATCTCATATTCAGCGTTGTAATTTATCAGAATCCGAAATTGTCGAATGTTGGGTCAATAAAAAACCCGAGCTGCCTGGTTCCGTTTGCCGTGAAATCAGATGCTCGGACCGGCCATCGTTCTGTTCTTCGTCGCATTCTATGAGTATGGACGCCATTTTTTCAATAGATGCCAAGAACCTTGCTAACTTTCAATAACAATAATTGATGAATCTATAATAATAAAAGCAAGTGTTTGTGTGTCCGTTACGTCCGTTACTTCCGTCTGTCCGTCTGTCCGTCTGTGGTCATTTCCAAAAATGGCCATAATTCTCTCAATTCTCAACCTTTTTTCAATTTTCTTGGACTGATATGTTTGTCTCGGCAACAAGACCTCAAAACCCAATTTTCGATTTTTTAAAAAAAAATTTTTTTTTAATTTTAAAAAAGTGAAAAAAGTGAATTTTAAAAAAGTGAGTTTTTAAGTTTTAAAAAAGTGAAAAAAGTGAGTTTTAAACGTGAAAAAAGTGAATTAAGTGAAAAAAGTGACAACACGGGTACACGGGGACACGGGGGGGGGGAGAGATTCCTGCGCTATTCACTTATCTGCATTTTCTAATTTTTTTGCACGGGCAACGCCGGGCGGGTACAGCTAGTCCTCAATAAAATTGGATGGGAAAAAAAAAATCCTCACTATGGCAAAATCCTATGTTCCCTCTTGATTGATAGAATTTACGATCATCTCCAAAAAGATGAATCAATAAGATAGTAGTAATAATAGATGCTAAAACCGGAATAGAAGTGGTGAAAATTTGAAAATAAAATAATCGCTGACATTGAATTTCCTACAACAGGAATGCCACACCGACGAATGACTCGCGATTCAAGCAACTGCTCAGCAGGTCCCATCTGCCGTACCATAACAACAACTGAATACTGTGAGTTTACAAGCGAATGAATTCGGAACGATAATTTTTGCTACAATATTTATAAAAGTTGTATGACTTTCAGTATTGCATTTGAATTTTGAACAAAAAAAAATTCTATCCTAATATTTCGAATATTTTTAATAGCATACTTCTGCATTTTTAATAGCATACTTCTTCTATTCTGAAATTCAATATTCACAATGTGCCATAATTTGCATAATTTGAAATCTTTGCAAAATACACGCACAGGGAGTGACGGAGCATTAACGTCCTGCACGGATCATTTCAGTCACACAGACGCCGGTGAGTCGCTGATTTTGAGTTAACACTTGGTATCCTGTTTTCTGCTTGGTAGGCAGCTAAACGATTCAAATTTCCACGCTGTAAACGGCGAAAGATCACTATTGATACTACAAATGAATAACATGGTTCCAATATCATAATTATTGATATTTTATGGTAATTAAGTTTATCTCAATTTTATGGTAATTAAATCAATTTCTTAATTTTTTATGGTAGGTACTTTATGGTAATTAAATTTATCTCTTAAATGAAATTCATCCTGGTGGGTTTAATCAAAATTCATGCATGATTGACTTAACATGTTTCTTTGGATAGGGAGGAATCGATCTTGCGACGAAATGTCTCACCACGACGAATGTTTTGGTACGTTCATGCAAAAATAACGGGTCTGCATTATGCATGATGTATACCTAGTTGAGAGCAAAAATGTTATAATTGGTTTTATTGTTTCTCAGGAAGAAATAGTTCGTGTGATGAAATTTCGACATCCAGTGACGATGAATGTTGCGGTAATTTCACACTGAACTAAGGACGATTTCTCAATTGAATAAAACTCTTTCCATGTTTATGAAAAAAAAATTGGAGTTTTTCAATAAAATAAATCTCGTGCAGGACATTGTGTTGGTTACTTTTACTGAATACGCAGATGTTATTTCGTTATCCGTTAAGTAATATAGCACTTTTCTATGTCGGAATGAGAATTTCCCAGACCAATTTGAGAATTTTCAAAATAAAATTGAGACTATTTGAACCCGATTTGGCTTGGAAAATTCCCAATTTGACTTGGAAACGCCTGAGCAACAAAAACAATCACAACATTTTCCTTCAATAGCCTCGATGAAGAATATAAATCTTTACACTATCTCTGATTCCAAAAAAGTATCGTCTGATATCCTGGTTTTTAGTTATACTAGGCGTTTACGCTTAAGTTTTATTGAGAAATGTGCGTTGTAATTTAACGATTCCTATGATCACTCGGTTTTCAGAACACGAAATGTCGAAAATGGTATCATGCGATCCTTCGAGAAGGAGATCCTCAAAGCGTAAGACGGATAATTAGCTGTTCCAAGCTGCTGAGCATGTAAACCTTTGGTATATAAAATCAATAAATTTTGTCGTTTTTTAAGGGAGTTCTCACGGTTGCTGCTATCCTGCGAAAGAAGACGACTTTAAGCAACAAAGCGAAGGTTTGTTTGTGTTTTTTTTCACCGAATCGATGTGGGAAAATTATCATTATAGTTACTTTACGCCATACCTATACCTAATACAATTTTCCGTCATATTTTTCCGAAGATTCCATTTCGCCAAAGACGGTTACCATTGCAAAACGTTAGTATTCCCAGCAATCATTTTCATGGTGTAAAAAGGCTATGTATTTTTAAGACCGTTTGTTCAACTTGGTTCTTTTCTCGAAAGAAAATTAACGAATTAAATAAAACTTCAATATTGACCTGTGAATTGAAGTTAACGTTCAACTTGAACATAATATGTTAATAGGTATATTATACCTATTTCATTATATCAATACCCAGTGTATTGAACGGTATTCTGTGTCCCAAAAGGCATCCCAAAAATGTGGGCAGACCGCTTTCTTGTTTTTGTTAAGGCAATAAAGTTGTTTTTCTTCTTATTATATTATACCTATGTTCAACTTGAACATAATATGTTAATAGGTATATTATACCTATCCAGGTTAGTGCTATGCGTACCAAATCGATAATTATCGAATTTCATGAATTCATTTTCTTAAGGAAAATCAAGTATCGAGAATTTGTCATTAGTCACAATGCCACCATATGAGGATGAACTCAGCTCCATTTCCCTACCTCGAACTCCTCGAGACATCTTTGACGAGCTCGAAGACGATCACGTGCCGACGAAATTGGAACGCTCGTTTTCGGCACAAGACGACGCTAATCGTAAATTTTCCGGTCAGCATGTAAAATAATTTTAAAAGCGGTTGAGAGTTTTTTGAATTTCAACCTCGAAAACACCACAGAAAAACCTTTCTCCCACTATAGATAAAAATATTTTAGTTATTTTTTTTTCAATAAAGAAATTAAGACGAATAGCCAATTGATGAATTTTAAAGTGTAACAAAAAAATATTTTCAGTCGTTGAGCGTTCGGATGATTTGAAAATTGGTGAATGGCTAACCGGCATCAAGTGCCATCAATCAATGCAGCGAACTGACAGCCCTGCAGAAACGAGTAAGGAATCATTTCATATACTTTGTGATAAGAGTTAGTTATTATAGGTAATTATTACGACACTATAGTATGAATCCATGGTATTGCCATAGTTGAAATTGCGCGGCATTGTTAAAACTAGCATTAAAGGTCTCTATGCTATGGATAAACCATTCGCCATCACAAACATTTAGACGAATTTTTAAATAAGTTTTAAACGAAATGTTTAAAAATTTCAACAAAATATTGCTTCCACGTTGAGTATTTTAATTGTTTTACCAAAAAAAGTTGAGTTTTGAAAAAACTTTTGTGCAGTCGTTAGTTCGTAAATGGCAGGTGAGTGCAAGATCGCTGTTTGGTTGAATTTTAAATTAGAGTTATAGACATTTTTGTTGGAGTCAAGTAAATTTTTGATATCTTTCGGTTAAACTGAGTCATCAACTTTAGAAAATAATGGTATTAAAATGTATTTTTGTTCGACAATTTGTCAAGGGCGCTCTCCGTCCGGGTCATCATACCCAAGCCCCTTGCCGCCACCGCCAAGTAACTTCGACATGGAAAAAAACGGCAAAATTACGAATATCCACACGAAAAAGTACGACTGCGGCTGTCAAGAAATCGTTCGTAAGTCTTTTCAGATCTGCCATCTAGAATGAACTGTATTGAGAGCTAAAAATTTAGGGGGGTAGTATCACGTGCCAGAAAAAGGTTAATGAAATCTGAATTTATTTTATAAAATGAAAAAATAAAGTCGGAAGGTAAGTAGAGATGATTGCAACTGAAGAATATTACGTTTCAGGAGAATACACAACTACGTATGACGGTACTTGTGGTAAAGAAGCTTGCCCTTGTGGCTGCTGCGGTAAGCCATATCTTTTTATATCTTCCACAGAAAAGTAGCACCACCAGCTGTCCCATCTCTTATAGTATGTGATTATATTATAATTCATTATATGATTTAAACGACGACTTTCTCATTTCAAAGGTCCGAAGCCTCCAGACCCCTGTGAACCGGCTAAATTTCCACCTCGATCGCCCAAAATGCAACCGGGCGGGAACGACTGCATCTGTGACGAACCTGGTAACTATATTAAATATAATTAATGAAAATAAATTAAATTAATTATGTATTAATTATTAAATTTATTAATTTTTATTATATTTATAATTTAAATTTTAAATTTAATTTAAAAAAGAAATCTTCTCTCAACGTCAAGATTTATGACGATTATTAAATTTTAAGAGATAATATTTGCAAAAGTGAGAGACAATTTTCGCTTTTGACGATCCCCTTTTTCAAATACTCCCGTAATTAAGTTTAATTTGATATGCAGTGATTGGATTGTTTTGGTTACGAGTCGAAAAAATGAAAAAGCTGATGAGCAATTTGCAATTTAAGAATTCGTTACAAAAACAATCAATGTCAAAAAAAATCATTTCTTTCTACTCTCGGCAGCACTCGTTGAAAATCCTCCTCAAAACCAGCTTTTTTGACATTGGTTCTTTTCGTAATGAACTCTTCAATTGAATTTGGCCCTGTAACTTTGAGATTTCGCAAGATAAAAATTTGACAGTAGGCAACTTAAATTTAGGCCGTTGACACGACCGGTACCTATAAATTAAAAATAAAAACAGTAATACGTCGCTCAAGAACCAGTATCGCACATCTAACATTTGACAACTTTTCGGAAAAAAAGAAAAATCAATTTTTTTCGAATACATTAAAATAGGTATCTAAACGTATCTAAGGGATATTTCAGAGGATTCCACGACGAGTTAAGCGAATCTGAAACCGAGCAGTGATGTGGCACAGAGAGAAAACATGATTTTCCGTTTTACCTAAAAACTGCCAAATTTTCAGATGTGCGATGCTGATTCTTAAACGACGAATTAGAATTTTTTCAGTTTTTGATTATAACAAAAAAAAATTTGTTCTCAACAGATCTTAAAGGTTTTTTTTGTGTGTGTTAGCGGTGATTCATTGCCCTGACGAAAAACCTTGCGATTGCAAATTCCCCTGCGATTGCCCGCAAGAGTGGCTCAAGCGCGATCCGGCTTCGAAAAGACCGCCGGGAGCGACTGGAGGTAGGTACTTAGATTATCAATATACTTCTAATTTATTTTCATGCATGGGATTTTCATTATTTTCATCAAAAATCGGTCTTTTCGAAGCTGTTCTCAAAAATAGTATTCAATTAATGGCTGGCGCCAGTTGGCTTATTTACCCATACTCGTGTAAAATCAGCAAATCACAGTAGGTATCTTGTTTTCATGAACTCAAATCAAGCTTCAGTTTGCCCATTTCAAGGGAAAAGCGGTTCACCTCCGCCGATCCAGGTCAGACCCTTCCACTGCCCTGACGAAAAACCCTGCGACTGCAAATTCGATTGCGACTGCGCAACGGCTTGGAAACCGCCAGTCTGCCAGCCCGAAAAAAGAGGTGAGATAACAAACATTTTTACGCCGAAATTAAATTTTATTTTTATTCTCAAGTCCAAATTCTTTGTTCTAATCCCCGCTTGGCGTCTTATATCTCAGCCTGCTATAAATATGCTAGAACCCGTGAATATTGTTGTAGAGATGAGAAAATATGTTAAAATTTATTTCTAGGCCTCTGCCCTGGCGAACGAGAATGTGACTGCAGATCGCCTTGCCTCTCAGGTGATAGAGCTAGTATTTTTTGACCAATCCAAAAACCTGGTTACTCAAGTTAACTTGTGGGAATTTTTATTTGGGTAAAAAAAATGTTGGGTGGTAATTTGTGGAGTATAATTTACATCTTAGCTCATTATTTGTATAAACCACTCAAGTCTGAAATTATGAGTATAACAATAATTTGTTGTGGATGATTTGTTGAGGTACGCTACAGAGCAAACTACTCCATCACCCAAATGCTCCGCCTAACCACCTGCTTATTAACTAAGTTAATTATTAATTATATTAAGTTTATATAAGTTATTAAGTAATTATATTAAAGGAATTATTTACTTTTTGATTATTAACTTGAATTTTAAAGCTAATTTCTTTTACTCTTTCTTCTTTTCAGCTGCTCCGCCACTCGAAGCCTGCGGTTGTATTGGTATGAATATCAGGGCAGATTATTCGATGATATAATATACCTAACGATGTATATTATATATTATTCGATGATATATACGATGATATACAGCCGATGATATATATCGGCAAATTATTCGATGATGTAATATACCTAACGATATCTAACGATGATACAATATATCTAATGATATCTACGCATATTATGCGTAATTAGAGGCAACGAATCCTCCTACCAAACTCAATGATAGGTACTTGATGTGATACCAGCACAACCAGATCAGAACAAAAAAACAAACTGAACAAATAATGAATTTTATCATGTTTTTGTTATTAGCCTGGGACCTTGAGCACAAAGAAACTCAGACGGCGGGAATGCAAGGTCAGAAAATGCATACCTGACATACATTTTACAACCATGAAATTAATAATAATTATTGCTCAAACTCAAGATGAGAATGAAATATAATTATCATGGGTGAAATGATGCCTTTTATTCATTGCAGCGCCGTCTGAAACCACAACTTACACGGAAACTTGTCCTGAGGGGTCAGGTGAACATAATTTATTCATAATGATAAAATTGATATACCTAATATATTACATAATAATATAGTATTACATGTCGCTTGAAGATTTTTATAAATTTAATAAACGTTATTATTAAATCAAGAAGTCAGCTATCGGTCATAATTCAATTTTTATTATTTCACCAATATTACTGTTACTAATGTATCATATTATGAAAATTCTCAATTTTCCAGGCGATGCCAAAACAGACTGTCGCCTCTATCCTTACGGATATCGCCGCCAAGATGGTAATTCAGTTGAGAAAACTCTCGAACTGAAAATAGAAGTACGTCTTGATTTTTTTCATAGGAGAATTAATTTTTTCCAGATACTTCAGCTCTTTCGACGGATACCACACAAACGACAATAACTGTCATAGAGACGACAGACGGTAAGCAATTTTTTGCTCTGCGAAGGCACAGGGTTCGATAAATTGATCAAATCAGAATCCAATGCCTTCATATCTATTCAAAATAGGTTGATATTCGAAAATTTGAAATAAATGCAAATTTCTGCCAAATCCCGATTATGGTACATTATTTCTAGGAATAATGTACCTATGTAATCTGTCGTGAAAGTTTGTTATTACAACACCCCCTCAATTTTTTTTCTACTGTTCGAATAGAGTCCTGCGCCGAGCCTGGTTGCTGCAAGAAGTTTTGGTGCTGTTTATGTACGTACACTCACCTCTGGCCTCTGTGTTTTAGACTTCAGCATATTAATCAATTAGCTTATTGATTAAAATTTACTTGAATTTACTTTTACTGGATATTAAACACAAAATGCCACCACTGCCATGCTAAGCAAGACGCAGTAAAATACCTAAGCAGGTAGATTTTTTCATTTTTGAAATTTCTGCGTTCTTCCCAGGCACGGCAATTTGAGGGGGGGGGGGTATAGATATCGAATAAATAAATGGCCTTGTTTTTTAGTCTTACCTACCAGTTCTGACGGATAATATCTCATATTATATTATTATGAGATTATATTATTATTATTATTATATTATAATAATTATATTATAATTATCATATTATTGATATAGTTTGAACATCACGACCTTTAATCAACGGAAGGAAATTTTAAATTAAAATGTTAGAATACTGGGATGGTTGAATTTGAAAATATCTTGCTAAGATGTTAGAATATGTTATATGCTGTTAGGATGTTAAAATGGTTAAAAGTTAGAATTTGATGGTATGAATTTGAATTTGATGATGTTAGAGTGTTTAGAGGTTGGAATAAAAAGTTAGAACTTGGAAAAAGTTAGATGTTGGAATGTGATTACGTTAACATTCGAAAACCTCATGTAAAGATTAGAAAATTTCATGTTAAGATTTGAAAATTTCATGTTCAGATTGAATGTTGAGATGTAAGAATGTTAAGGTATTAGAATGCTAGAATTTGAAAATTTCAGGTTAAAATGTTAGAATTTTAAGGTGTTAGAATGTTAAGATGTTGGAATGTCGAGATCTTAAAATGTTGAGATGTTAGAATGTTGAAATTGGAAAATTTCATGTTAATATGAATGCTCAGATGTTGAAATGTTAGGCTGTTGGAATGTCAAGATGCTAAAATTTGAAAATTTTAGTTGGGTAAAATGTTAGAACAATGGGACGTTTCAATATGAAAACTTGACTAGAATTTTTAGGTTGAAAATCTTATGCTAAAATGTTGAGGTGTTGGATTGTTGAAATGTTAGAATGTTGAGATTTTGAGATGTTAAAATTTGAACATTTCTAAGTCAAGATGCCAGGATGGCAAGATTTGAAAACGTACGACATTAGAATGTTAAGATATTAGAATGTTGAAATTTGAAAATGCTGATGTAAAGATGTTTCCGCAGCATAATGCCACGTTTTTACCACTGTTGCCAACAGACTGCCGTTCGAAGCACAAGAAGAAAACGTCGAAAAAATCTAAACAAGTGAAAATCAAATCGAAGAAGCCGAAAAAACCGAAGAAAAAGAAAGTCAAGAAGCCCAAAGCTAAAAAGAAGAGGAAGAGGAATGACGAATGACAATCGATGATCTAGGTATGTCGGGTACATTGATAAGTATGCGAAGTTCAACTGAACATGATTTTCCGACTGGGAAATGTTCATGTTCAAAGGAAATTTTAACCGGTATGTTAACGGTAAAGTTCTTTTGCCTAAAAGAGCATTCTACTGGCAGGAATCACCACAGAATATTTTGATCGATGAAATTTTCAGTTTAATTATTTTGAAAGAATTAAAAGTTAATCAGTAAAGATGAACAAGAAAGGCGTAATAATGACTGAATAATTGGTACATTCAGACAAATCGTGTCTTGGAAGGTGGAAAATGGGCGAAAAAATACAATCAATAATCATAATTAACTTTAATGAGTGAAAAAATTCTAAAACTAGACAAATTAAGCGAGGTAGATGTATTGAGATGTTGAATCGTAAGCTTTAGATCGTACGCCTTTGTAGCTTTACGCGGTAGATATGCAAAAACAAGTTCTAAAATTTTTATGGCACGGGGAATTTTTGTTCGTCGCATTTAAAGCATTTCCCGGTAAAAAATGATTTATTTCGAGGCCTTTCGACAACCGTGCGTAGATTACTCGGTAACGGTCAAACGTTCAATAACCTCAGCTGTAGAAAGAGCCGTGAAATTCGGGGGAAAACAGTTAATCGAACAGTTTAACACAATGCAGGACGAGATCGGCGGATGAATCACAATGAAGCAATCAACGCTTTGGGCTGCGATGAGGTGAATATCGAACGGAAAGCCTTGCGATTTGCCGATTGCTCCTCCAACTGTCGGGCCTTGGCGCTCCCCGTGCGAATTATGTGACTCGGAATGCCAGCGAGGCGCGCCGCGTTGAAGCCGTACGATTTCGGACATGCGCCTTCAGCCAGTCTGTACAAGAATGTGACCGTCTCTTCTTTCCCTTCGCCCTCTTCGTCTTCCGTTTCTACCATGCAGGACTGCAAAAAAACCATCGATCATCAACAGCCAGTTATCAATAAATTCATTTTTATTTCTTTATTTTATCCGTAATTATCTATTTTGTAGTCTATCTGTCCGTATCGAGGAGGAGGGGGCAAAAACCAAAAATTAATCAAATTGGTAATATTAAGAAAGCACTTTACAGTAACTGTAAGTACGAATTCTACTCTACCGAGAGGAATCTATTCCTTATTTGGAGGATAGAGGCCGTTAGCCTTTGTTAGACTTACCATGTGACCTAAAACTACCCGGTCGTTGTCTCGAATGCCACCCACCAGGGTGTGGTAATGTGTTGAGAAAATGGTACGGCATTTCATCCGGCTCAGTTCGTTGAGGACGGCGGCAGCAATTGCCGTTCCGTCGTAGGTCGACGTCCCACGGCCTAAAAATTAGGTGAAAAATCCTAAATTTTGAGATTTTACATTATATAGGATTTCAATCTCAAATTGACATTTTTCCGAACCGGTTCCTTGCATAAAAATGAATTTGCTACAATTTTGATTTTGTGAAATTTTTTGTTCGGGTGCACCGTTTTTGGAGTACGGGCTTTTTCGGAACGTGAGCCTAACCTGCCAGTTGAGAAAAAATAACTTTGACGGTCGATTGTGGCCAAACGGCTGAACCGATTTCAACGTTCAGGGAGATCATTTGATGCAGAAAGTTATGCAGTTGAATAAGGAATGGCAGCCATTCATTTATGATGCGTTGTTTACAAGTAATAGGCAAAAAATTAAAAAAGTGGCGAATATTCATGGTTTTTTGGACGCCAAAAAAATTATACAAGTGCAATTTAAAAGAAAACGATGAAAATACGTTACAGGCAGCTGTAAACAACCCCTGAAAATTTGGCTTGGTCCCAAATGAGACCTTCAATTTGACAGAAAGTAATAATAAGTGACGTACCAAGTTCGTCGACGAGTACGAGAGAATGTATCGACGCGTTATTCAGTATCGAGGCCGTTTCGCAGAGTTCGACGTAAAACGTACTCTCCCCCGACAAAATATCGTCCTGGGCTCCGATTCTTGTAAATATCCTGTCGACTGGTGTCAGCTCTAGCGATTCAGCCGGGATAATGCAACCCTTGAAGTATAGTCGAGTAAATTAGTATTTAATTAATGTAATAAATTGAATTTCTCATCAGTCAAAATAATAAATTAAAATTATGAAATTAAATTGATTTAAAATTATCGATTCAAGTAATTTTGAATCTTGAAATGAATTTAACCGCCTATGTTAAATAACATATTTTTCTACACATAAGTACTTTGAAAAAGTTTTATTAGAATAACAAGATTCGTTATTATAATTTAGTTATTTGTTATTTTGTTTTATTTGATAAAAAACTAAAGAATTTAATTTCAAACACTTTACTCATTCAAAAATTTGTTTTTTCGAAAAATGTGGAGGCGTTTTAAAACTTAAGTTCTAATACAAATCGATTTTTAGTCCGAACTAGAAAATAATGAGCAAAATCCGCTTCAACTTGGTTTTTACCATCTGTGCCATGATTACGAGCAGACCGAGCTGCCTCATCAGCGTGGATTTGCCTCCCATGTTGGGCCCAGTCAACAGGAGAAGATTGGCTTGACCATTTTCCCCAAGTTTGGTGTCATTCGGGATGAAGGATTGGTCGTTTGTGACGCACGGGAATTTCCCATTCACCAAATTAACGAACGGCTGCAAAACAAAATTAATTTAATTTCATTTTCAAGACGGGAATTAAAATTTTTCATCACTTAAGATAATAGGTAAAATAGGTAACGTACCTGCTCAACACTGCTAACGTCTCTAAATACCGGGATACACGTATCGCCATCTATACTCAGGGAGTACATGGCTAACGACATTAGCACGTCAAGCGTAGACATACATTCGATGGCGCTATACCAATTTTCGTACCTGGAGAAATTCGAATGTTGCATTTAAGGCAACATATTTATCAAACAACAAATCCCATTTTCTAGCTAGAAATTCCGATACAAAAGTACATAATTGCGTACTTACTTTTCAATAAAACGAGTGAAAATTCTCTTCCTCAAATCCGCCAAAATATTCAACTTCTGGTCTTCTGCTGCCATCTGCCTTTCAAGGAATGACTGGAAAAATAGAAATAATATTTTGTCAAAACGAGGGCGAAAATTATCGGCTTTCTCTCGAAGAATGATTTCTCAGAATGAAAAACGCATCAATAAATATGAGCTTCGTTTTTCAGACCGAATATGGACAAAGTCCTTCCCTCTACCTTTGTTTCTGGAGTGGAATATTTTTTGAAGCCTTTCCGCTGCCCGACCAAGACGTATTCGTCGGTCACTTTGTTAGCCTTGCTTTCAGGTATCTCCAATTGGTATCGGTTCTTGTCTTTGCCGACGTATACCACCTGAAAATTTCATGGAAGATTGTATATATTATTTTTTATTATTTAATCACTATTATTTTATTATTATTTAATAATTATTATTTTATTATTATTCATAGGCCTGCAATTTACCTTGCATTGAAAGTATTGACACTGCTTGGCCAGATATGACTTCATCTCTTTGTCCAAACGTTTCATGTTTTCTATAGACTCGTCATACTCGGGGTCAACTCCAGCGCTGGGGATAATCCTTCCTTCTTTTTCGGCTTCATCTCGATCGAAAGCGTTCTTTATTCAAGAAAAAATTGTTAATTTGTGCCGGGAAGAATGTAAAGTTTTTCAGGAATTGGCTGATGGATAAATTTGTTTACGCATTAACAGCAGTAACATTGGCGTACCTTGAAGAAATGCAAATGCTTTTCCAAGTCAGGAAACGAGCCGGCCGGCTCTGAAGTGGGAAAATGCGAACACTGGACGAGGATCTCGGAGCTATCGCAAGCCTTGCAGTCTGTAAAAACGGGTAAACTAAATCACTCTTGGAGAAATTGTGGAATTTGAATAAAAACTCAAAAAATGAGAAAAGAAATAGTCTATTCCACTATTAAGGTACAATTTTATACAAAGAGTGGCATGCAACAGTGATTAATCGCCGATTTTTGGGGAAAAAGTTATTGGTATCACTGGATCGGTTTTTTCACAGGGAACCCGGTGGTACCACTGGTTTGCAAATTGGGAAAAAAGTGTCGGAAACCTTGCATCAGAAGAGCGGCCCTCTGCAGTGAAGCGAATCCGTCAAGAACAGCGATGAATTCCATGATTTTCCTTTTTGAGTAGATCTTCTCTTCGAACATGATCGCCCGGTTGTCGGGGTGCGAATCCTGCAGACCTTTGCTGCTCTGAGCGTATATCCTAGGATAAAACTTTTACTTATAAAACATTTTGGAGTCAGGGAAAAACGTATGAGCAGCGCAATTGTGCACCAAAAACATTTTCACCTTCGTACCTGGCAAAAAGCCGCTCCAAATCGGGTACTTTGGCCAGGACTGTACCCAGTTCGGACAAAAGAGTTGTATTTTCTCTAAGGATATTAACAGCCTTTTGTCTAGCCTCGATGGTTCGAACGTTCGTCGAAGGGCTGCACATCCAGTGGCGGAGGAGCCTGAAAAGTAAGAAATGGTAATTTTCAGGTATGAACATAAAGGTAAATAAATAGGTGGTTGAAGTCGAATGAAATGTCAAACCTTTTTCCAAAAGGTGAACTGCAATTGTCGATTCGGTGAAGCAAGGTGCCGACACTTCCCCCGTGCCCGTTATCGACAACATTCAAATTCTTCAAAGTTATCGCATCGAGAACCTTAAACAAAATATAAATGTAGTATTCAGGCCGTAAGTATTCATTATACAGCCACGACAAAGCCGAATCAACAAAATAAAATTCAGCTATTCATCAAAAATATTGATTCACTCCAACGCACAGGGTGTCCCGAACTTGATGTATAAAAATTCAATAAAAACATAGAGAGAAGTTAGAGATGGAACGCAAAAAAACGGAGGAAAAAACAGCCGACAGAAGAAAATTACTTTAAACCTGCGTTCTCTTGATTTCGCTAGTGAAAACCTTAACTCAAACTTATACTCAAACTAATTTGTAACTGAAACTCAAACCCAAACTAGAACTCAAACTGAATCTCAAAGTCATACTCAACCTCAGACTGACCACCAAAAAAATCAACTTAAACTCAAAGTAGAACTTGAACTCAATCTTGGACTAAAACTTAAACATGAAGTCAAAGTCGAACCCAAACATAACTCAAACTTCAACTCCAACTGAAACTAAAACTTGAACTCAAACTGAATCTCGAAGTTACACTCAACCTCAGACTGACCACCAAAACGAAGGACAAAAACTTACTCAAACTCAAAGTTGAAATGGAACTCAAACTTGAACTTGAAGTCAAAGTCAAACCCAAACTTAAACTCACACAGTAACTAAAACTAAAACTTGAACTCAATCTTGGACTCAAATTTAAACATGAAGTCAAAGTCGAAGTCAAAGTCGAACCCAAACATAACTCAAACTGAAACTTAAACTTGAACTAAAACTTGAACTCAAACAGAAACTAAAACTTGTACTCAAACTGTAACTCAAGGTGAAACTCAAATTCAAACTTTAACTCAAAGTCAAAGTGAAATTGAAACTCAAACTTGAAGTGAAACTCCAACTTAAACTGGAACTCGAACTAAAACTCAAACTGCAACGCAAACTCAAACTTGAGCCCAAAGTGAAACTAAAACTCAAACTAAAACTAAAACATAAACTCAAGCTCAATCCTATCCAAACTGAAGTTTGCGTTACAGTTTGAGTTTCAAGTTTGAAGTTTTGTCAAAAAAGTTCAAGTTCAAGTTTGAGATTGCGTTTCAATTTGAGTTCAAGTTTGAGTTTCAGTTAAACTTTGAGTTTAAGTTGGTGTTTAAGTTGAAGTTCGAGTCACAGTTTCTGTCCAAGTTCAAGTTTGAGTTTCAGTTTGAGTCCAAATTTTCGTTTCAGTTTGAGTTACAGTTTGAATTGAAGTTCAAGTTCGGGTTTGAGTTCAAGTTTGGCTTTACGTTTGAGTTTAAGTTTCAGGTTCAGTTTGAGTTCAAGTTTCAGTCCAAGTTTGAGTTTCAGTTCAACTTTGTGTTTAAGTTTATGTTCTAGTTTGAAGCTGAGTTCGAATTTGAAGTTTGAATTTTTCAAGTTTAAGTTTGAGATTCAGTTTGACTTACAGTTAGAGTTTCAGCTGAACTGTGAGTTTGAGTTCCAGATCAACTTCGAGTTTAAGTTTGAGTTTGAGTTCAAGTTTTGGTTTAAGCTTAAGTTTGAGCTTCAGTTCAACTTTGAATTAGAGTTTCAGTTGAACTTTGAATTAGAGTTTCAGTTGAACTTTGAGTTTCAGTTCAACAGTGAGTTTGAGTTCCAGATCAACTTCGAGTTTAGGTTGGTGTTCAAGTTTGAGTTCCAGGTCAAGTTTATGTTAAAGTTTGAGTTTGAGTTACAGTTTGAAGTTTTCAAGTACAAGTTTGAGTCTAAGTTTATGTTCAAGTTTGAGGTTGAGAACTTTACCTACGTTTGAGTTTGACTTTCAGTGGAAATTGGAGTTTATGTTAGAGTTTGACTTGACGTTTGAGTTTGAATGCCTGTTTAAGTTTACTTTTGAGTTTGTGCTCCAGTTACAGTTCAATTTTAAGTTCGTGTTCAAGTTTGAGTTTGAGTTTCAGTTCGAGTTTAAGTTTGATTTTACGTTTGAGTTTGGGCTGACATTTGGGTTTGAAGGATTCTTTTTCCGAAGATCGCATTGTTCAACTTGTCCTCCCACAACTGAGGGAGGAGTTGACGAAGAAAATTCGGTTGACGGCGTTTTGTTTCATTTTTCGTCTAGTTTTAATCAATTGTTTACACACCAAGTTCACGACACCATGCACGAATTTTGTTCAAACGTTTCACACATGTTCATCATGCTTACCATATGTTTCAAGTGGATTTTCTGCACCTGCCCCTCAGGTAATCGGCTGATTTCGATCGGCTCGTAGATTTCGAATTTGGCCAAGGACAGGAGTTGGAAATCGAGAAATCCTCGGGTGAGGAACCAAGTGACGGCGCCTAAGCACCTGACGCCCAGTTCACTTTCGGCGCTGGCCGTGAGCCCCAAGGCGTCAGCTGTGACCAAATCGTTCAATATTATTCAAGTAATTGTGCATTACTTTGACTATGGAAAATTTGACCAAATTTCAGGGAAAAAATGCTTAGGTACCTACCTACTTCATTTTTTGGAGTTAAACTCTCAAAAACTGATTTGTGACAACTTGGGCAGATACGACATTATTACTTAAACATCGATTTCGAAATTATCGAGTAGAGATATTGATAAACCACTGGTTTTAAACGATGCAAAATCAAAAAACCTATTAATTGAAAAAAATTAAAAAAAAGATCACCCTTAATGAAACCCTTTATGCTAAAAAATCTAGGTTCCTACGTTTTTATTAGAATTTTGGTGATTGCCTGCGTACACAAAATTCTTCCAATTCAATATTTTTTCGAGCTGCCTAGAAATGGAATTTATAATCATCAAATTTATAAAATCGAATGATACGTAGAAAAACGATTAATTTTGAAAACATCCAAATCAACCCAATTTCGGCAAAATTCTATACATTCGTTTGCAATGTTCCAATGTTAATGTTTCAAGGATCAATTGCTTACAGTCACCAACGAATTTCTTCAACGCTTCTGGTAGTCCGTCTTCGAAGTATTTCCTTTCGGAAATTTTGATCAAAGTGTCCGCAGACGTCCAGAATTCTGTTTCCGGAGTGAGCGCTTCCTTCAGGGCACTGGCTACAGCATTGCTGAGCAATTGGTTAGTGCGTTTCGACAATTGGTTTCTCTCGTGGAGGACCTGAGGGCAGGAAGAATCGTTTCCCAGTACTGTAGGGTTATGCCTGTTTTTTCAAAATTCATGTCTGACCTGAGGAGGTGAAATAACCTAACATTTTCAGGTTAGGTCTCAACGCGACTCCCATTCCCACAAAAGCGTTGTTTATCATGTTAATGATTATGGGTAAATAATTACCTTCAATACAGTAAACCGCCGTTCCAGGCTTTGGGTTTTCACCCGATAACCGAAGTTGTCCCGGGCGTGACCTGCCCCCCTCCCCAGGCAGGGTCTGAACTAGTCAGGACATGTCGCTTTAGACTCACAGCACTTTTGCATTGCGATACACGGCTACTCATTGCCTCACTCTCTTGAGTGGAGAGACATGATCCAACGCGTTGGTTAAAATAGGTCCACAGTTCGTTGGTCAAGCCAGGGCTTAGGCAGGGATTGCCAGCTCATGACGAGGATTTTTCATTTACTATATACTGTACTCACTTCATTCACTGAAGAGGCATTGGATAAGGGGCGACATGTCCTGAATAGTTCCGACCCTCTCCTTGAGGGCGGCAGGGCACGCCCTGGACAACTTCGGTTATCAGGCGAAAATTCAACGCCTGGAACGGCAGTTTACTTTACTTTTTTACTGTACTCACTTGGACAGGGGGAAACGTGGCTATGAGAGTCCTCAGTCGAGAAGAGTGGCGGTCGTCGTCGAACTGGCCAATGTGGAATACCCCGATGGACGTGTCCACGAAGCACACGCCGTAACTCGATTTCGTGCGATCGATTTCCTGAAATTCGATCCAAAAGTTTGACAGGATCCAATTTTGATTCTATGCAGTCGGTACAGCTGATAATACCAACCTTTTCCATGATAGCGAGAAGATAAGCGCTCTGAGCTTCTCTCGCCTCGCCGTCCGCCACGGTGTAGACGCGCGTTCCTTTGGTGGTTAATTGGCATATTTCACGTTTAACAACCCGGTCGAACTTGGTAGGTTTGAGCACTGTTAAAAAGTGATAACATTCATAATTCTACAAATACGAAAATCCGTCATTGGTTGATTTGCAAGACACTGTGTCATGAAAGTAGAGTTTTGGAACAATCCCCAAAGTTTGGGAGTCAAAACTAGCGGAAAGGAGACCGTTTTACTTGATTCTAATGTCATTTTTCGAAGAAGCGCAGGAACATGCATGTTTCAAAAAAACAGTTGCGTATTTGTTGAACAATTTCACGCAGGGATGTTCTTGAAAACATTCAAAAACTACTTGATAATCCCAGAGAGAAATTCACAAAGAATACATACGCTTCTTCACACGTTTGTCCATCATGTCGGGGGTTTCGGTTTGTTCGACCCTCACAACCTTGTACCCCTTGTCGACCAGTTGAGCGGAGAACCTTCCGTACGCAATTTCGGGAAAACCGCAGTGAGCGTAAGACCCCTGAAAACGAAGAGTGACGGTTTTATTCGCTCAAGACAACGTCAAACTGAGAAAACGGTCAGAAATGTCGAATTACCCTCATAAATGTCAAGTTGAGCTCTTTCACTCCAGTCACGGCGTCCATGTGATACAACTCGTAAAACTTGCCAACCTTGAAGAAAAGTACACAATCGAAATGCTTCGCTTTCAAGTCCCACCATTGCTTGTGACCCTGGAAATTAATAGGAGAATGGAATTAGTCAATTATTTCGGGTGATTCGAGCGAGAGAAACAATGATTGCCTGGATGATTTCTTCCAGCCTGTAGCCAGCAAAACCCCACGACCAACACCTCCAGAGCAAAAACAACAACTTACTGGAGTCTGATCGAGCAGGAAATCTTTGGGAACGTAAAGCGACCTGCAGTCGTAATCCGGATCGGAGGGACGCCTGCCGGAAGCATCCTTGATTTTCTCAGGCTTCAGAAAATCCATCTGAAGATGAGTCCAATTTTGCCCGTCCTCTCCCAAACCGCCGGCGGTAGCCTCGGAATGCTTCATAGGCAAAACATTAGTTTATTGGACAGAGAGCTTTTGCAAGAAAATCGAATCACCTAAATATCTGTCCTCGATGGTAAAACATTGAAATGTGGATAAAGGTACCTCCGGAATAGATGAAGTCGAAGAGTTGAGAGAAGGCCTTCCAGAAGCAGCAATTTTATTCTTCGTCGGTTTGCCCGAAGGTTTTGCTTTTTTCGTGGATCGAGTCGGCTCCTTCTTCCGCTTCCTCTTGGTGCCCTGGGGGGAACAAATAAAAAGTAAAAGACGAGTACACAAACCTTCTTCCTTTAATCTTAGATCGATCTTGAACAAATTTGCTGTTTGCATACTTTTTTGCTATTCGGAGAGTCGTCATCCTCCTGTTCGGACGATTCGTCTTCATCTTCGCTAACTGCGCTTCCATCGTCATTGTCCTCGCTGGCGCTTCCATCTGACGTGAGAATCGGACGAAAATCCAAAAATCAATTACTAGCCTGCCGCACAGCTTACTTAACAAATTTTCGTAAGATTTTAGAATTTGCTTACCAGGCTGGTACGAATCGTCTAAATCTTCAATATCATCAAGAGGATCAGGATCATCGATGCTCTCTTCCATTTCATCAGGTTCGGCTACAGTAAACAGCGAATCGATTAGTACACCCCGATTAACCTCTCCATGAAATTCCAGCAGGCAAACATTTCACTCTCCGGCAGGACTCGGACTTGCCACCACCAGCTCTCCAGGCAGACGCCTTAACCCTTCAGCGACGGAGAGCCTGGGCTCTCAGACTGCCTTGACCCTGGCTCTCTGCAGCCGAAGGGTTAAGGCGCCTGCTCAGACAGCAGGAGGTGTTAGATTCGAATCCTGCCGGAGATGCTGAATCAACTGAACACTCACGTTCGATAATCCGTTTCCTGGATTTCGGCTTCTCCGTCGACTTCGTGGACCCATTTTGTTTGCTTTTGCTCCCAGACTTGGCGCCGCTTTTTCCGTTGAGACCGACGTCGGATATTTTCGGACGCTTAGGCGTCACATGGTTGCCATTCGGAGATTTTTCGACAGTCCTCTTCGTCGAGTTTTCAGATTTGCCGTTTTCCTTGGGAGAGCTCTGACCGGTTTCCGAAGATCCATGGCTCAACCGAGGGGCGGGCGATTTTGTGAAGTAATTGAAAAGCGTGTTCTTTTTGGCTGACATCGTCGACGACGCCAAAGGTTAACTAGAGAGGTATTGGGAGGAAAACGGATACTACAGGATCTTGGCACGCATTGAAAATATCAAACACAATTAAGTAAGTATAAGTACGTCTAATGACAATGTGCGTACGAGATCGCAATGAATCACTTACCTCGCTGGATGAGAGAAACCTTTCAGGGGGGGCAGGAAAATTATTAATTATTTTTGGGTAGGTATGGACATGGGAAAATTCTAGTATTTATCAAAACAGCAAAGAAAGAGATTAAATTTTTTAAAAATTGAGTAGACAAGGCTCTCGAGCATCAGCATACGACGCAAAACAGCGGTAACCAAGGCAAGGCGCCTTCTCTGATAACACGATAATACCCAAGGGCTCTAAAACACTTGTTGAGCTTTGCGCGTGGCTGAAAGGACTAGATAGAACGACTCCTGTGACGTCACAAGCAGCACCAAGGATTGCTAGACCAACTTTTCTGAAAAGGTCGAAATGAAAAAAAATCATCTTAATCTGACTAGCTGGGCATCAGCAAGAAACATGATTTTCGAAGTCAGAGATGTAGGAACGTATGAGAAAATTTTTTGATTTGGCCTATGCCTCGTGACGCATATCTAGGCACCAAGGTAACCTTTGGCCACCCTGTGGCTTGACTTCAACAGGTGGGAAAAGAAGTGTGCGATTCCGAATTGGTTACACTGCGGATACGCAGGTACAAAGTTCGTTCAACAGTTTTTTCGGGCCTCATTCGTTAGCGGTAGATTTTTGACGACTGAGCAAGCTTTTGAGGCAAAGTAAGAGAATTATTTTCACTTCTTCGACAACGATAAGGTTTGCGTAGTTTACTTAATTTTCTCGAAAATGGAATCGTTGGAAATTAAACTTCTTGGGACTCGAGAAATTCATTTCTGCGATAGCCCAGTTAGAGGATACGTTGTTGCGAATGTCAAAACACCCTCCATAGCTGCAGCAGGTATTTACCAATTTTTAAGGTTTTCACCAAACCCCTTATATTTCCAATACATGGATGTATTGCATGTGCATGTTTGCAAATAAATGCATGTGTTAATACCTATACACGTAGGTATATACCTCATTCTGCTGAAAACTAATTTTTTAGCTCTCGAAATCGAGTTCTCCGGTACTTACTGGTTTCGAAACGCGCTGGGCAAATATCAAAGTGAAATTTTCGCGAGTTACAGACAAGATTTATATCTGAATGGTAAGTCGAGAGGAAATTCCGGGTAAGCTTTGTGAAATAGATATAAGAAGGAACCTACCAATACCAACAGTAGGTAACTTTTCAACTTTAATGGTATAATTACGGATTTCTCAGGTGTGGTTGGAGGTTTTGAGTGCGGCAAGTACGAGAGCCCATTTGCGTTTTTCTTGGAGCCAACATTCCCTTCGTCAGTCGCATGCGCCGGTGGCTCTGTACAGTACAAATTGGTGGCCCGATGTACGTACAAATTGGCCTCTTGCCTCGCTACGGATCATACGATTGAAGAAACGAAATATTTGTCAGTTATCCAACTGTTGGACGTCGAGAAACTTGCAGTGGCTCACGTTAGTAATCATTGTTAAAAATATCATGAGCACATAAGACACATCATAACTTCCCCTCCCTCGGTTTTTCGAAAGTTTTCAATATGAGTGTCCATTTGGTGAAATGAGCTCAAAATTTATGCTTTTCTTCCACCATTGGTTTTTCAGCTAGGCGCTATAGCTCGACAATCGGGCGGCAACAGTTGGGTGACGTGCTGCTGGAGGAATTCCTTAGACCTGTACTTGAGAACTAAGCGTCGTGCTTACGTATGCGGCGAATACATTTTAGCTTCGGTTTCCATCCCCAATATGACCGAGATCGATGACGTCGAGCTTCGTCTTGTACAGGTGAGGTAAAGGTTGATATTGGAATTGAGCAAATTCGAGCATACAAGCCAAATTGTTCAAAATCTCGGGTAAGCCGAGTGACTTAGGATTTTCTTCTTGACAGGTAGTTGAAACCATTTTGAATCGGAGATACAAAACGATCATTTCATCGAAGCAATTGACCTATCGGCCTCAAAGGGCCGCAGGGTGGCACGACGAGCAACTACGCGTTCCCGCCCTTCCTCCGTCCACATTCGACAAAAACATGACCATAAGCTACTGTCTTGAGGTGAGCAAGTTTTTACTACTGCCCTTGGTAAAATTCGAGAGCCAAAAATTCGGTTCTCAGCGTTATAATTTTTGAAAATTCTAACTCGTACAGTTCGCGTTTTTTTCAGCTGGAAGCAAAACGCATCAGGTCGTACACCGCATCTATTACACTCACGATCGGCAGCAAGCCCTTGGAGGATTTATCTATTGATAGCGTCATTCTTGAGAAGAGCTTCGTATTTCCAGGTAAGTAAGTTGAATTTCTGAATTAACTACTTAAAGCAGCGAAGGAAGGTTTGCTGTATGCTGTGCGACTTGATAATTTTTTTTAACGATTTGAATTTTTTTTTAAATTTTTTACTTTAATCTAGAATTAAAGTCTAGAACCCTACTAAGAACTAAACAATTTATGCAAATAGGTACATAGCAAAAATAAGCTACCAAAAAAACCCATACGACAAGTCAACTTGAGTAGATAACTTGCGTTTTTTAGGTCATTTAATTTAAAAAAATTAATAAAACTAACGAAGCAGGGAGCCTTAAGCCCGAAAATCACAATTTGACCTTTTCATTGTGGGGTAAATAAGGGGGAAAAGCCTTAATAGCTAACAGCTGAAAAAACTGCGGATTTCTTCAGTCTTTCGAGAGCCTTTCAAAACAAAATTTATGTCCTTTCTAAATCTGTAGTTTGAGAGAAAAATTGTTACAGCCTGTCGTTTTGGACCAATTCTCGTGGCGTGATGGGCGTTAGGGCCTGCACATTCGAAACTTCAATCAATTGTATGCTCGAACGAGAGCTTCAGTGTGAGCACATCTAAAATTACGATGCATCTTCGATTTCCGTCAATTAACAATGTTGTTGCGATGTTGCCCTCGTTAGGAACGGTTAACTTGAAGGAAGAAGCGTACGCTTTCATACCGAGCTACCCCGTGTACAACTTTACCGATAATAGTGGCAATCCTTCGGCTTGCGCTGAAACGGACGTATGACGACTTGGACTGTTCTGCCCTTTGCTATTGTTGCTCATTTCTTGAATTTCAGTCAGATTACCTAGTATTTTATCAATACGTACCAACTACCTCATGTTCTTCATCAAAATGCTTCTTTGAAAATGTATAAAGCGGTAATTTTAACTGCATCTTAAGAGCGCGAGATTGTATCGGCTTTTATCCAAGGCTGATTTATCCAACTCTAGTATTGCTCATAAGCTCCACCTTAATAATTAATTATTGACGAAAAAATCGACTCAACGTACATTGCCTGGTTACCTACTTGGATTTTGGAATTATTCTTGCGTAAATTTGTATAAAAAATTGTTTTTCATGTTCCGTCCTATGTTGTCAATATCCGATTATAGAACACACAACCTGTCCTATTCCATGGCCATTGTTGTTGCTGGCGCCATGCAACTCCGTCCAGAACCTTCACGTTGACTTGTAGTTGTTAGCTGATGCCTGAATCTATAAAAATCTTTAAAAATCTTCGGATTTTGATGGAGACACCCTAAAAAATCGGAATCGGCGCCCAATGCTTATTTAATAATTATTCATTATTTAATAATTAACGTTCGGTGGAGTTGCCAAGCTCCCGCATCCGGTCTACAGTCCGGACCCATGATCGATTAGGTCCAGTCGAATATCGAATGCACTTTCTAAATGAATATGGATGAAGGAAAATGGGGATATATCTTGGAAAAAAAATCAAAAAACGGTATCGCTAAAATGATAGTTTTATTAAAATTTCAGTAGAAGGCGTAGAGCGATTTCGAAAATTTATCATGTACAAGCTTTAACGCAGAGATAAATTTTTTCAATTTAAAAAACAAAATATCCTCGAACAGTGGTAAAAGGTAAATTCTGAAAACGTTAACAAACTGACAAATCGACGAGTTCAAATAGATTCTTGAACGATAGAAATATATTATACTGTAACTAGAATTCCTTTTTTAAACGGTTCACCATCAAATTATTATATTATCACATTGGAGGAGATAAAGGAGAAGCTATCGAGAAAATAAGCCACGAGCGGAAGAACGAGAGATATTTATCTGGTACTAAATTATAGAAAATTACGTATTCGGTTACGTTGTCGATATTGTGAAAATTAACCCCGGCAATCGATGGCTTGGCAATAGAAAATCGAGCATGCGATTTTGATGAGCTGAGTGCATCATATTGTGCAAATCTTCGCGGCACTATTGCGACTAAATCGAAATTTCAAATTGCTTCATTTCTAAGTCCTCGTTTTGGTTCGTTAATCCAAAAATTTCCGCGTGCCTTATCCGAAACCGACTACGCAGTAAAACATCTTGGTGTCTTCTGTTCGGATATCGATACCTAAAATTGTGTTAACGAGGTAGGTATTCTTTTTCGGAAATCGGTGTCTTTAGGTGATTTCATGCCTGAGATGTGGGGCTTTTTTGTAGGTAAGACAAATTTGGGTGCCTGCCTGAAGAGGAGTTTTTCCTTTTTATCGAAACCTTGTCTATTCTTGCATAAAATGTTTAGATTTCTTTAGCATTTCTAACCCTCAGCCAATGAAAATTGGTAATCTAAAGTTCAAACTATCCTGAGCTCACTTATTTTCTTATGATTTCCAATGAGTAATTATTTTGCATATTGTGCCTGCAGGTGATATCTATCTGAAATGACCGTACCTCTATTACTCGGTATTTTCGACGTGTCGTACCCATCGTTGAGCTAAATTTTCGAATTTGTCTACTTCTAATTCGAGTCAAAATCCAATTGTTCGACTATCGGCGTGCGATATAATCGAAATATTCGAAACTGGCGCAATTTCTGCGCTCATATTCGTAATTCTAGTTCAAGCAGCCATTTGGTGCATTACAAACCTCTACCTTAAAATACAGCCTTCAAGAATCGGTTCTTGAATCGGTGGATACGAGATTTTGAAGACTGTCAAGGTTTTTCTACCATTTTCGCATATAATGCCTTACATGATCCAAAATTTCGGTTATGTAGATAATACATAAATCATACGATTTACAGTCGAATCTTTTGGACGAAAAAATCGCCAATTAGGCGACGAAAATCGAAAGAAATCACAATAATTTACACGTCATAATATTCGCTTAACCTTTCCTCGCTGTTATCGGTGTGAACACAATTCTACTCGTCATTCACTATTGTGTTGTGGTTTTATGATTTTTACAATGGAAACAACCATAGGCGATTACTAATGCTAAGTTATTTCAAAGTCCTCAAGTACAGTACACAGTCGCATAATCAGTCAGATTCCAACCCAGAAAGAAAACATTTTTTTACATATTTATATTCCTACTATTACTAGAGAATTTCCTCCATCCTTTTCCCAGACATTTATTGACGATGGAAAACATTGAATATTTTCAAGGCAAGATTAGAATTTTAGCATTTTACCGACGAAATCAATTACAATATTTTCGCTTAACTAGCCTCTAATTAAATAAATCATTACAATACATTCGATAAAATGATGAATTCGTCAAAAACCAGAATCTACCTAACATCTAAAATGATGTTATACTATGCTAGCAATTTATTAGCGTCTACAAATTAATTGCAAGCTAAAAGAGAATTTTGAGCATAAGTCGAAAATCGATACCAGTTTGACTGGTGAATTG
Organism: Nesidiocoris tenuis; assembly: GCA_036186465.1. Lineage (NCBI taxonomy): Eukaryota > Metazoa > Arthropoda > Insecta > Hemiptera > Miridae > Nesidiocoris > Nesidiocoris tenuis. The sequence continues at coordinate 13,115,785 of AP028912.1, read as the reverse complement.
TTGTACTGTAGCATCTTCTTCCATTCTGTTAAAAATCATTTCCCGTAAGGAGGAATGATTCGGAAAAATACAAAGAATCGTAATGGAGACATTGCAATCATAGTAGTCCTTACAATCCCACATTTAATTACACATTTCAGTTCAAGCTAAGTATAAGGAGTGTTTGACAGAAGAATGGATTTCGGAAATAATATTGCACCCTTGCGAGCAGCCATTAAAGGGAGGATTGAAAGGGTGGATTTGGAGAGGAGGATCTTTCAAGGGAAGAGTCGGAAATTCTGTTTATATACGACGTTCTAAAATGAAATCTTCTGATCAAAAATATGTTTTTTTTTACTGAAGTCCATTTTTCGAACGTTTAGGCAAATAAGGACGGGCATGGTAAACCTCCCTGGGGTTCGCCTTAATGCAGCGATTCGAATTCGTTAATTGACATGCTCTCACGCACCCAAAATCGTGCAGCAGGTTTAAGACGAACCTCGGGGCGCTGTATTTAAAAAAAAAAATTATTAAAAAAAATTTTTTTTTTGAAAAATCTGTTATGTGTGAGAGAGAAACTAACATGAAAAAAAAGCAAATAAAACCTCACGACGACTCAACTTGAGAAATCTCCTTCTTAATGGAGGCTCAGCTTTTTTGAGCAGATGTGATTTCCGCAAGACCGCAAGGCCCTACTTAATTTCTTCTTTTTTTTAGTTAATTATTTTTGTATTATTATTCGATATTAGAGACTCAATTTTGATAGGATCAATTTTGATAGTAAAAGCTTTTTCATTTTCAACGCATTATTGAACAGTTGAAATTTTATTTTGGTAGTTGAAATCGCTATTTGTAATCCTCCTCTTTCAAATCACCCTCCTTTCCATACTTTACGCCAATAGACACAAATGGAAATCTGGCAATCCTTCAATATCGATAGGTTGCCGAGCACGAAGAAACTATTTAATAGTTCAACACAAATTTTGTGTTTTACAGTTGCTCAATTCAGCTTTTTTGAGCAGATGTGATTTCTGCAAGACCGCGAGGTATCCGCCCGACTTAATTTCTTTTTTTTTCTTTTTTTTTGAGGATTATTTTCTCGATATCAGAGACTCAATTTTGAAACAGCAATGGACATTTAAACAGTGGGTGGGGGCGAAGAGGAAGAAATAGCACACCCTCAAAAAGTGAAGAAGACGTTTTCTAATTTTTCAATTTTTTATTTCGAAATATTGACTAATTAACCCCCCCTTCCCTCTCCCCATCAGATGAAATCGAGTCAGGCGGTTTTAGAATTCGGGTCTCGGTATTCAAAATCAGAGGCATTTCGATAAGGAGTAAATCCTAACTTATTTCGAGAGAATAATTATGGGATTCGTTCTGCGGTTTAACAGTTCATCCAATTCCGATTGGCGTTAACCACTGATGAAATTCGATCAAATCGACGTTCGAATGACGAGAAGTTCGAGAGATGACTGGTTAAAACGACTGATAAGGCATAGTGCAGATCGCAACTTATCAGTAGAGTGAGCTGCTGAAGGAATCGTCCGATAAGAAGGGAGATCTGGAGGCTGCACGCCTCCGCGATATTCATTGTCAGTATTCCGACTCGTCCTCGTACTCCTCCTCTTCTTCATCGCTGGAAAATGTCAATTTAACGGTAAATCATCTTGAACGAACCTTTTCCATCCGGAGGTTTGGTCGGGAATGCAGAAAAACTTTAGAAACAGGTACTTGAATCATCCCGACTGACCTAAGGTGGAGGAAATTGATAAGCGGAGGGTAAAGTGCTAATGGGCTGGGCCTAGATGGTGATTGGTCGAGGTGGCGTCGGGTTATTGCCTGATCTATCTGATGGGCTGAACCGCGCAGGCTTGAACTTCGATCTCCTCCACCTGTTATTCGCCCGGCATTGGCTGTGCGGAAGTGACGTTGAGATATTGAAAAGTATAAAAATAAATCAGGTTTTCCGAGAATCTTAAGAAAATTGAGCGTAAATAAATGCATGAAATATGAACCGTTTGTGTAGTTCTGTGCTTTTCGGAAGTTGATTTGGACAGCCTCAAATTATTGGACCTAAATAAATTTTCAATTTTTTTTTTGAAGACTTGAAATTCAAAAAACGAGCTTCCCCATACCGCTCATCCGGAATTTGGAGCGGTTTCTCAGAAAAATGGTAAAAAAATTGACTGATTTTGCACGACGTCACTCCAGCATAGTCCAGTGAGTTCAATACCGGAACCGACCAATCCAAAGTCCATTAAGAACAGCACAATTGAGTGTGAGACGGTACCCGACAGTTTTCGTAGGTGTTTTATTGTACGAACATCGTGAGGGAAAATACCATTTATAAATAAATTCAGATGAACATTCTTCCTCCACGGAGGCTACAGTACGGTACAAACAACAAATACACACGTGAGTGACGTCTGTTTTTTGAATGGTGTGGATCTGTTTGTGTCAGTTTTGGTGACCTCGGGGTAGAATGGAACCAGAATCACAGGAAATTTCAGCTAGGTACCCAACCACCGGCACCCTTGCACATTTTTTCACTTTTTTTTTGCCAACACTTTTTTCCCTGATTTCAGTGATTCTGTTCCTATGTCGGGGTACCAGAGGACATAGCTGTTGGCTGTAGGTACCATTAGAATTTCAGAAAAATGCTTTCGAATTCTCAACATTTTTTGCGAATATTGAATTCTGTTTCACTTTACGGCATTATTCTCGATATTTCAAAAAATAATAACGGATTTGAGGAAAAAAAATCAGAATTAAAAAAAGCCCTCCTGCTCTCAAAAGAATTCAAATTAACCAAGTTCAAGCTGATCAAGTTCAATTTGACCTTGGAATTTAGAAAAATCAAGTGTCAATTTAGAAAAACCGGTAACAATTTCGCACCGAGCGTTAGAAGCTCCAGGGCAAGAAAAAATTGGAGCAGTAAACAGTTTTCAAAAATACAATCTTCGAAAATTTTCACAAAAAGACAGTTTGAGATGTTTGAATCTAGGTCGTACCGACATTACCGCCGGGTTTAGATCTGATTTTACGATCTGTCAGAGCTGGGTAAATTGCGCTTATTTCTACTTGGAAAAACACAATTTCAACGCGGTCGATTTTTGAATCGTGCTCAGGGTCGTGCTCGACAAAACACAGTTCGAATTGTCGTAATCGGCTGCAGCCCATCATACCGTTCGAAATGAGTCGGATCTCTTCGTCTGTTTTTACGTGAACTCGTCGTCCTCGAGGAATCCCGGATTGGCGCCTCCGTTTCCTTCGGGAGGATCAAATTCGTCAGGCGTGTAGCCGGCCCGGCGGCGCCTCCTAAAAATCGTGGACAGTTGACTGAGGCGGCACAAAATTTTCCAATTCCCGGTGCCAATTCCAGTGCCATTTTGTGCTGTGATTTCTCCAAAGGCCCCGTTGTAGTTCTGTGCGCACTTTTTCGTGCCGTTTGTGGGGCAAGTGCGAGTGCTCCGGTGACACTTCCGAGTTGTGGGGTTCGCGGCTCATTTTTGAATTTGCCACCGTCGAAGATGAATTGCAAGATGGTCCAAAAACAAACGCAGTCCAATCGACACAAATCGTGAGTCGCGAATGCTACTTTTTCAAGCGATACAGAGTCATCTGAACAAATACGAGTTTCATGTGCTCCCTCGACATACGAGTGAATTTCTATGTATTTCACTAGCTCAAAATTTAAGTCCCATCCCAGGTCGTTCTGGTGAAACCTTGTGAAATTGACCGAATTTTTAGGTACCGAGGTAGGAGGTAGTTTCTCGAGAACCTGATAGTAATCTTGTATTATATCATTTCCCAGTCGAAAATAGAATTTTCCAAATCAAATTGATAATTTTTCAAACAAAAATTGATAATTTTTCAAACAAAAATTGATAATTTTTCAAACAAAAATTGATAATTTTTCAAACAAAAATTGATAATTTTTCAAACAAAAATTGATAATTTTTCAAACAAAAATTGATAATTTTTCAAACAAAAATTGATAATTTTTCAAACAAAAATTGATAATTTTTCAAACAAAAATTGATAATTTTTCAAACACAAATTGATAATTTTTCAAACAAAAATTGATAATTTTTCAAACCTGATTGAGAATTTCCCAAGGCGTGGGAATCGTATAGAAATTCTCAATTCGACTTGGTAATGCTATATTTAAAGCATTTTGGTGTTAGAAGGAATAACCGAAAAAATTTCTGGAACATGAGTTCTGTGGCTATGCTCCAGGAGGGGTGTGTGTTCTAAGATGTCTCGATGTACTGCAGGCGTATAAAAATTTGTATAGAACTATTTAGTGCATCATCAAAGTGTGATCAAACAGTATACTGACACACGGAATCAATCCACTCATCAAATCCAGTGGAATGGGCAACACACCCAGGAGAGGGGGTACCTGGTGGGCGTGGCTGAGCAATCACTACGATTGATGTGTCCCGCAGTTGGGGTAGAAAACAAATTTGGGTGGAACTAGGCCGAAAATGGCACAAAACGCCACCATCATCATGTTTCCTATCTCAATCCGTTTTCATGTTACGATTTTTTTATATTTTTTTCGGGATAGGTTCTTCTTTATTTCATAAAAATTCACATTTTTTTGGTTCAAAAAAACTTTTTCTATTTTTTGAAACAATTTTCTTGATTCAGCGTTAAATTTTATGTAAGCTAGTGTACACTCGTAAACCAATAACTCGTTTTCTAAAAATGCAACGTTTTAAATTTTATTTATTTTTGACGTTTCGGTCGCAATTAGGGTACATAGAAGTTTGTTTTTGACCAAAAGTATACACTAGACGTGTAGGAAATTTAACGCCGAATCCAAAAATTTCCTCAGAAGTCGGAAAAAGTTGTTCTAAACTAGAGAAATTCGGATTTTTATGATGCTAAGTGTGGTTTTTGTGGAAAAAACTTGAAAAATCGTAAAATAATCATGTCTAAATAGGAAAATCGTAAAAAAATCGTGTCTAAATAGAGAAATGCGGTTGGTGGCGTTTTTTTTTCATTTTTGTTCTAGTTTTACCCAATTTTGTTTTTACACCGAGTCCGGAACATTCTGTATTAGAAAAACGCACTCCCTCTCGAATCCCACCACTGACCATTCCAGTGGATTCTTTTCCCATAGGCGCAATAATATTTCAGGTACCGGTCAAATGTCGGGAGTCACTTAGAACATACACCTCGCTCCCGGATGTCTCCGAGGGCTTTCCTGGATCAAATTCAAAACAACACATGGATTTCGTACTAGAATAAATCCTCAGCGGAAAAATGAGCAGCCGGATTTTCAATTTTCAAAATTTCACAACAAATATTCCGCTAAAAAAGAAGCTTACTCGTTCTTAGAGTGGAAGCTTTCAACGTAGGACGAGGTGTCGATAGGTGTGCGCGATCGGTTGCATCCCGGACAGTACCAGTAGATGAGGATGCCGATCGACACGGCGAACAGGACGTTGGGTATGACCAAGGAGAGGATGAGGTACTTGAGGTTGTCGTCCCAAGAATACCGAGCTACTACCATGTCCGGGTAGGTTTTGCTGTAGTAGCAGGGGAAAGGCTTGCCAAGGTTTGAGAATCCGTACTTTTTGGCGAATTCCGAGCAATTGACACGCGGCGGGTACCCGCAGCCCTCGGTGTTTATGTAGAATTTGGTCTCGCCAACGTCCCATTCCAATGATTCGAGGTCGACGCCGCCCTACAAGAAAAAAAAATCCGAGAAAATTTACAAAAAAAAATCGTGGCTGAGGGGGAGCATTATCATTAAATTATTAATTAGTATTATCATTAAATCGAAATTTAATTAGTATCATCATTAATTAGCATTACCGATAAATCAAAATTTTCCAAGACAAATTGAAATGTCTATTAAATTTAGAATTTTCCGAACCAAATTAAAAATCGTATATAGTTGACAATTTTCCTACACAAATTCAGAAGTTTCCAAACGAAATTGAGAACTTCCCTAATCTATAGATAATAAATCATTCGCGGAGAATTTGTGGAATCCCATAATTTGAAAGAACAACTCAACAATGAGAGAAAAGAAATAGTTTATTGCAGAGAAATTTTCTTTGGCAATTCGATTCGGATAATCCAAAATTTGTTTTGGGAAATTTTCAATTTGAGTTGAAAGATTCCCAAATTGATAAAATTCTCAATTTGATAACATTCCTAACAGGATAGGATTTCCAATGCGATAGAATTCTCAATTTGATGAAATTCTCAATATATGATATACCTAATTCCCTATGATACAATTCTCATTTTGATAAAATCCGCAATATCATATGATAAAGTGCTCAATTTGATGAAAAATATCATGTTACGGAATTCCCAATTTGATGAAATCCCCAATTTGATTAAAAATGCTATGTGACGAATTTCTCAATTTCATAAAATTCTCAATATATGGTTTACTTGATTTTCAATGTGATAAAATTCCTGATGTGATAGAATTCTCATTTTGATAATATTCGCAATATTTGATTCGGAAAGTTTTCAATTTGACTCGGAAAATTCTCAACTTGGTTTTGGAAAATTCTCAATCAAAATTGTCAATTTGATTGGGAAACTTCTCTGTTTGATAAGATTCTCGTTTTGTTAAAATTCTCAATATAATAAAATTCCTAGTGTGATAGAATAACTCATTTGTATTCTTCTTCTTCAATTTGATGAAAAACTCAGTTCATGTTCAGAAATACGTTCATGTGTCTAAATTCTCGATTTGATAACATCCCTGATTTGACAAGAAATTTACGTGTTGAATTCCTAAATTTAATACAATTCTCATTATAATTTTGATTTGAAAAAATCTCAGATGAAATTTATCACGAAATTCTCGATTAGACTGGGAGTTTTCAATGTGATAGAATTCTTATTTTAATAAAATTGCCGCGCTGAAAATATTTTAGTCAACAATTCAAAAAAAAGTAATGCTATGTGCTGAAAAATGTTCCATTTTTTAAGTTCGAATTCTTGGTTTTATTTTTTGCAATAATTTACCTTGATAATTAGTTTCAATCAAGAATTCGAATTTAAAATTTATTTTGTACATTGTCATTCTTTTTGAAATTGTTCGCTAAAATATTATTTATCACGATAATTATTATTATATTATATCATCAATGATTATTATTTATCACGATGGTTATCTAAATAATAATAAATAATTAATAGTAATAATTATTAATTAATTAATTAGTAATGTTTAATTAATTAATAGTACCTATTTTATTATTAATAAATAATCAGTAGTAATAATTAATAGTATAATTAATAATTAGGCTAAGTTATTTCAAAAAAATAAAATCAAGAATTCGAATTTAATTTTTTTTTGCACATCTTCACGCTTTTCTAAATTGTTTGCTAAAATATTATTTATCACGATAATTGTTATCCTGATATCATTCGGTATTATATAATTCAATATTATATCATCACTATGGTAATCTAGCTGAAATTACCTTCTGCCACTCTTCGAACGGCAGTTTGGTATAGTTGACGAAAATCTGGTGGCACCTGAGCGGGGCGTTGGTGCATCCCTCCCGGCACGAACTCCAGGAACAGTTGCTCAGGCCTTCGGCGTACACGTGCTCGACGGCCACGCAGGTGACGGGCTGGCTCTCGTAGTCGGCCAGGATCGTCGAAATGGCCGGATCCACGACGAAGGGTATGAGGAAGAGGAAGGCGAACACGGAAAGTATCGCCGTCGTGCCGCAGCATAGGGACGTGTAGAATTTCGTTTTCACCTTCAGCCCTTCGACGTCGACGTTGGCCATGGCCCGTTTGACGATCAACGACAAAGTCAAACTGTCTTTTTCCATTTTTGATTATTTTTTTCGCCTCGCTCGGTTCGAAAAAAAATCGACGGTTATTGAACGGTAATTTCCACGTCACGCGAATCGCGGAGTGGAAAGAAAAATTGCCCGAAAAGCCGTCGACATGATTTGCGAGCTCTTGAAAATCGATCTAACTTTGTTTTTTTAACTCTAATTTTTCTCCAACTCAACGATAAATTCAGTCTTATAGTTTTATATAATTATTATTTTAAAGAGATAGTTTTCAATATAGACGCGTTCCCCTCCAAAGTTGGCAGTATTGTCTTGATGGTAAAAGTACGATAGGCAGCGACCGCTATTTACAGATAAGTATTTTTCGGTTGTATTTTCGAAGCGTGCTCTCTAGAAGATAATTCGATGTCGCTCTAATTTTTCCAAAATCTAGAGTGCGGATGATTTTTCGACCGATCGAAAAACGTGCTCTGCTATATATGGTGGAAAATGTTTCGAAAAACTGTCCCTAGAGGAATGGGCGATGCGATTGTGTTGGAGCTATTACTTTTAAGATAATATTTCAGCTGTTCTAGATGGCGTGCGCTTTCGAAGATGTTTCCCGAATTTCTTCAATAATCTTGCAGTGAAAACACGTGCTGGTGCGTCGGGCTATCCTGAAGGAGGGGAATGCCTGGAACAGAATAAAATATAAATTAGATTACGGGGTAATAATAAAATTTTCAATTGGAGAGATGACGGGGAAGTTGTGTTGCATGGCACAAAATGGAAGATGAACTATTAGCTTTTATTGTTTAGTCTTACAAAAATTCAAAAATTTTTTTTTCCTCGATAAAACATTGACAGAGGTGGAAATTTTAACTTAAATTTAAGACTTTTGGATTTTAAAGCTGCTATAGGATTAATAGTTTAGAAAAACGGACACTGCCATTTTTTAATCCAGTCTGGAAATTTGTTCAGTTAGGACACAAAAAGGGGCCTATCCTCAAAAACTCATTTCGGCATAATATGCAAATACCTAATATGCAGTATTATGCAAATAATATTATTTTGAGCCCAGTAAAAAGAGTAAATTAGATACAGAACACGAAAAGTGTTCATTTTTCGTAGGCAGGCAATAGCTGACATGAATAATACCTATTGCGTGTCATTCGTCGTAAATTAGTGAAAAAATTTTGAATTATTTTTATAATTATCAATTTAAATTATTGACCGAATTCGATTAAATTTAATTATTAAACTCAATTCAAATTGAATCATTGCAAATTGTTTACATTTTTTGAGTAAAAATAGAATTTTGAATTATTTACGTACTTCCTATTTTTCAAAAAAAAAAAACAAAATTATGAGTAAAATTTAAAAAAAATATACCTACAAACATAAAAAATTTAACATCGCAGTTGAAAAATCAGAAATACTTTATTCCTTACTATAGAAAGAAGCTGACAATTCGAGAAGAGATGCTACCCTACCTTCAAGACCTGCGAGCTTTGCGGGCTTAGCCTATTTCATCCATAAGAATATTCCTGAAGATTTGGGCAAATTCATTCGATTACTGTATACAAAATATTTATATTTTGGTATGTTTAACCTATACGAGTGAACCAAAGTATCATGCAATACTTCAATATTCGAGTCCGCTAAATTTTGAATCTGGTTTATTGGGTAGGTATATTTGAGATTAATTTGGAGGCTACTGGTCTCAAAAACCCAATTCATTGGTAGATAACACACAATACTTCCATATTTTGAAACGTAAAAGTGAGACACGATTTGATCTAATTCGTGTTTAGGGCAAAAATATCAAAAAACTCACTATGCAAATTTTGAAATTCGCCCAAAATAAATTTTTTTTTAATTCGATAAATTCTCACGTGACGGATCTCAGAGGGCCATGGCAGCCGAATATTTTACGATGGCATGAATTGTGGATACGTTAGAACGTGCAAATTCGGCGATTTTATATTGAAAATTTCAAAAATTTATTTTTCGGAATTCCTCACGTGACGGATCTCAGAGGGCCATGGCAGCCGCCTCGCCGCCCCCGCCTCCGCCGTTGTCGCCGTCGGCGCCGTCGTCGTGCTTCTTGGACCCGTTGCCGTTCTTGACGGCCGCGGCGAGCACCGTGCTGAACTTTTTGATGCGCATCTTTGAGTCGTCGCCGACTTCGACGGTCCGCTGGCACATGACGAGCGTGAAGCACGAGACGACGAACAGGACGGACGGCACTGTCGACGCGAGGACGAACTCCCTGTACGTGACTTCGAGGTCGAACCTGGCCACGACGATTTCGACGTTCTGCTCGGCGTAGAAGCAGGGGAAACGCCCGCGGGCGTTATGGTCCGTGCCGTCCTTGCCGTACTCCCTGAGGAACTCCTTGCATTCGTCGCGCAGCGTGTTCACGCAGCCTTCCATGTTGATGAGGAGTTTGCTCTCGTTGGCGATCAGCAGGTCAATCTCGGGCGGGGCGACGGTTCTCGTCTCGTCCATCAATTTGGTATTGGTGACGCTCAGGTAGCTCAAGTAGGTGAAATTTGTCAAGTCAGAAAGTGTGGATTTGTCCAGTAATGTTCCGTTTATGCAGTCGATGGCGTCGATCGTCCCGACAGAAGTGTTCTCTATATTGTAGCAGGACATCATCAGAATATTGTTCTGACTCTCGTTCCACAATTCCACGTCTGTCCCCGTTACGAAGGCGCGTTGGCACTGAGATAAATACACTTTGTCGCCGCTGAGCAGAATCGAATTTTTATTCCTCGTCGGTATGTCGAGGCATCGTCGGTCGCAATTGTACGGCGTCCTGATCCGCTCGCAAGTTCCGCGATTGCAATTCTGCAGCCCGTCCATTTCTATGCAGTTGATCTTCCCCCGCCGTCCCGAACATTTCAAGGGGGGGTCCACGTTTTTGAAGATGCACTCGAACGCATCTGTGATGTTGATGCACATGCCCAAAGTGCAGTTGAACGTGCCCGTGAGGTTGCGACATTCGTCGGCGATGCATCTGTACTTTTTCGCGTTCTCCTGGTCGATACCGTAGCAAGTTTTGTTCGCGGTGTTGGTGCAATTGACCAAATGTATGTTGGAGCCGTTGCGGCGCAAATTGACGTAGATCTGGACGCAGGAGCCGCTCGTTTTGCTGAGGCACCATTCGCCGCAGGAGCCCCAGTCGCACGAATCTGTCGTCACGGCCCTCGTCGTCGTGCACATGATCGGATCCGTGGCCATGCCCGACTGGAACGCCCGCATGTACGGCATGTAAATGGCCACGGACAGGTAAACCAGTGCCACGCAACTCAGAACGGCCGTCATCTGGCACATGCATATGGTGCCGCAGATTTTCGTATTCTGCGGCGGCACCACCAGGTCCTCGATGGGAATTTTCTTCTGCTTGGGCATCTTTTAAATTTTTTCAAAATTCCCTAATTAAAATATCATAATTGAAATTTCTTACGAGAAAATTCAATTTTCGGACGCCTAATTTTCCACTAATTACTGCGGATTTTCCACTCCATCGATCGAAATTCACATTATCGCCCGTCGGCACATTGGCGCGCCTAATCACGCGATTCGACAATAAGGACCGACTATCACACAACCGGAAGAGGCTTTATTAGTTATTTACAGAAGAAAATTTGGTACCTCCGGGGAACATCGTCAATGGAACTGTGCCTCCGCATCTTTGCTGCTTCGGATCGATCGTGGGGCGGCTCCTGCGCATGCGCAAACTCAGCGCACTGCCCAGATTGAGACGGAATATTGGCTGTTCCACTCGAACTTGCGTGCGACGCGGAGAGTTTAGTACTTGGAACGCACTGCTGAGGGTGCATATTGCTCCATTGTGTTACATATTATCTACAAATAATTTTTTGCTTCCATTTTATAATTTTAATAAAATATTAATTTTGATAAAATATTAATTTTAATGAAATATTAATTTTAATAAAATATTAATTTTAATATATAGCCATTTTATAGCCTCCGAAGTAATCGAAATATAACACAGATTCAAATAAAACCAGAGATAACACTCATCACTTCAATATTTTGAAACATAAAAGTGTGACACAATTTGATCATATTTTGACTGCTTTTGAGGGTGTTTAGGACAAAAAAATAAAAAAACCTCATAAAAAAGGGTGTAAAATCTTGCCGAGACAAACATTTCAGTTCAAGAAATTTGAAAAAAGGTTGAGAATTGAGGGAGCTATGGCCATTTTTTTAAATGACCACAGATACTTGGTGGTGCTGAGTAAACGTGTAAAACTATGTTTTTTCTGAAGCTCCGTTTCGATCTCGATTTTAGCACGATTGCAATACTTCCATTTACTCTGTATAATAACATAAAAATGTGCAAAAATGTCACATAGCCCGGAAAAATATATCAACACGTATCATTTAGAGTAGATACGAGAAAGATTAGACTCTTTCGATATTAAAATTTCAAAATCATCATTTTGGGACATATATTTTTCGCGTTCTGAGGCACATAAGCTGCTGGAGGGAGCAACAACGCCCCTAGCGGCCCCTAAGGTAAACCCGCATTTCCATTTCGAAGGGCGGGCGATCACCTGCACTGGCCTTGCTTTACCTTTGCATTTCAACCCCCGCAGGAGCCATTCGATATTCGCATCTAACAATTGGTAGTTGAGCGAAAAAACCACCCCGAGGTGATTTGATTGCGTTTGCCACGCGATTACGCCCGATCGTTGGCTCTGCGGCGTTTTTCACCGACATGACAAAGCGCTTATCGATGACGGCCTGACGTAAAGAGTCAATCTCCCATGGCCGATTTGGGTCGGATTGTCAATCGCATTTGGAGGGTACAGGGAAAAGCCAGATTTGTCACTTTTTTCGAAAATGATACATCGTTGGAATCAGAATGAACAGTATTTTCCAACTGTATATCAAAAAACTGAAAAAACCGCTTCAGTCAAGGTTGGACTCGCGCTCAAAGTTTCACTGTACACAAATTTCACATTTACCCTTTTGCTCAGAATCGCTAACAATTGGCTCGCTAACAATAATAATTATTATTATTTATCAATTATTGTTTATTGATCAGAGTAACTTCAAGATCAAAGTCAGCTTCGAGATCAAACTCAATTTCGAGATCAAACTCAATTTCGAGATCAAGGTCAACTTCGAGATCAAAGTAAACTTCGAGTTAAAATGATAATACAGTGAGTTCAAGTATCATTTTCATTATGAGTTTGACTTTCTGTTTCATTGTGAGTTTGACTTCGATTTCGATTATGAGTTTGACTTTCTGTTTCATTGTGAGTTTGACTTTGATTTCGATTCTGAGTTTGACTTTCTGTTTCATTGTGAGTTTGACTTCGATTTCGATTCTGAGTTTGACTTTCTGTTTCATTGTGAGTTTGACTTCGATTTCGATTATGAGTTTGAGTTTCTGTTTCATTGTGAGTTTGACTTCGATTTCGATTATGAGTTTGACTTTCTGTTTCATTGTGAGTTTGACTTCGATTTCGATTATGAGTTTGACTTTCTGTTTCATTGTGAGTTTGACTTCGATTTCGATTATGAGTTTGAGTTTCGGTTTCATTGTGAGTTTGACTTTCTGTTTCATTGTGAGTTTGACTTCGATTTCGATTATGAGTTTGAGTTTCTGTTTCATTGTGAGTTTGACTTCGATTTCGATTATGAGTTTGAGTTTCTGTTTCATTGTGAGTTTGACTTCGATTTCGATTATGAGTTTGAGTTTCTGTTTCATTGTGAGTTTGACTTCGATTTCGATTATGAGTTTGAGTTTCTGTTTCATTGTGAGTTTGACTTCGATTTCGATTATGAGTTTGAGTTTCTGTTTCATTGTGAGTTTGACTTCGATTTCGATTATGAGTTTGAGTTTCTGTTTCATTGTGAGTTTGACTTCGATTTCGATTATGAGTTTGAGTTTCTGTTTCATTGTGAGTTTGACTTCGATTTCGATTATGAGTTTGAGGTTCTGTTTCATTGTGAGTTTGACTTCGATTTCGATTATGAGTTTGAGTTTCTGTTTCATTGTGAGTTTGACTTCGATTTCGATTATGAGTTTGAGTTTCTGTTTCATTGTGAGTTTGACTTCGATTTCGATTATGAGTTTGACTTTCTGTTTCATTGTGAGTTTGACTTCGATTTCGATTATGAGTTTGACTTTCTGTTTCATTGTGAGTTTGACTTCGATTTCGATTATGAGTTTGAGTTTCTGTTTCATTGTGAGTTTGACTTCGATTTCGATTATGAGTTTGAGTTTTTTTTTTCATTGTGAGTTTGACTTCGATTTCGATTATGAGTTTGAGTTTCTGTTTCATTGTGAGTTTGACTTCGATTTCGATTATGAGTTTGAGTTTCTGTTTCATTGTGAGTTTGACTTCGATTTCGATTATGAGTTTGAGTTTCTGTTTCATTGTGAGTTTGACTTCGCATTCGACTATGAGTTGAGTTTCGGTTTCATTGTGAGTTTGACTTCGATTTCGATTATGAGTTTGAGTAAATGTAAGCTCTTTTTAAAATGGCCTTTTTAATGAGGCCGTGATGAAAATTCCCAACTTTCGGGAAAAGGCATAACACTTTCCTCACTTCTGTAAAAGCTACAAATATCCGTTTTTAACCGACTCCAAAAAACCGGTTACTGAAGTTATTCGTCTACGTTTTTTTTGTCATGTTTTGATAAAGCTTGGTAAAATGCACCATTTGAAAAACCACCATGAAATTTGAAAAAATGTTAAGAATTGAGGGAGCTATTTTTGTAAATGACCACAGACGGGCACACGGACACTTGCAGAGGAAATGATTTTGAGTAAAAGTGAACGAGTAAACGTTTTTTCTGAAGCTCCGATTTTCAATTTCAAGACGATTACAATACTTCCATTTACCTACTCTGTAAATTTGGAAGTAAAAACATAAAAATGTTCAAAAATGTCACATGGCCCTTAAAATATTATTCATTTATGATCAATGAGCCTCAGAATAATTATTGCAGAAATATCGTTGACTGTCCTTACAGAAATATTGTCAATTTGCTCAATAATTCAAAAACTCACCCAAAAATAACTGTGTCTCGCTCTAGCCCATGGTCAGCGTACAATCAACACAAACACTTCAAGAAAGACTGAGCAGTCATCTTCTGTTACTTGGTATACCCATAGCAACTGATGCGGAACATACTAGAACGTACTAGTTAGGCTGGGGATCGATTTTATTTCATTTATTCAACGATACTGATGAAGGTAAACCGGTAGGCCTGCTCTGTTGGCCATCGCGAACTGGACGACCTTTGTGTTGGTCCCTTTTGAACCGAAATAGCGACAAATTACACCCGTTGTAATGGCGATTGTATCTATTTTCAGGCACGCGGATATTTCCCACGCACCTGATCCCGGGGGTGAATATTATGCGGATTAAATAATCCAGAATGTCGTGATGACCGTTTCGGAGCCATAACTCATCCCTTGTGCAGTCACACTTAGCCCAAGAGAATAACAACCCATTTTATCATAAATCTTCCACACTCGGATCTTTAAAAATACGACAACCCTCACGCAATGCGAAGGTGTAATTTTGGATTTTCCGCCGGCCTCATATTTTATTTTTATTATTACCGTTATCATGGGTAATCGTCTAAGCAAATCGTAGATAAGTACTTCCATAGTTGCATTCCTTCGTTTAAACCAGTGGTGCGTTGATAACACACAATACTTCTGTCCGAACTAAGCTTCAATATGTGAAAATGTATTTATTTTTTTGTTTGAGTTCAAACTAATCCTCATTGATCAACATCCTAATTATTTTTGACAAGATTCAACACCTAAATTCTAGTGACTAAATTTCTGATAAACTTATTTTCATTCTTGCTTGACAGTCAGAAAAAGCGGTTCATTCTTAAACTCAATCGGAATGACTTCCATATTTTGAAACGTAAAAATGAGACGCAATTTGATAATATTTTGACTGCTTTTGAGGGTGTTTAAGTCCAAAACATCAAAAAACTCACTATGCAAATTTTAAAATTCGCCTAAAATAAAAATACGCCAAGTTATCGGAGCATGAAAAATATCCACATATTCTGCAAGTTCAAACAAAAATTTTAAGACCAAGAACGCTCAAATCGGTTCATTTTTGTGGCCGGAAAAAAATAAAATGGAAAACACTAAAGATGCGAATATATCGAAAGTGCTGCTGTGAGTTATTCAATTAAAACAGGGCGTTAGGTCTTGCCGAGACAAACATTTTAGATCAAGAAATTCGAAAAGAGGTTGAAAATTGAAATATTACAGAGTTTATTCTTTTTTGAACTTATCAATAACAACATGCTGAGTAAATAGCTGCTTATTCCAGAAACAATATTCATTTAATAATAATAATTTTCTCGTGATATCGACAGTCATAGTGTAAAAATGTATTTTCGAAAACTTTTCAGGAGGCCAAAAACCCGTTTATTTCTATTTAAATGGACGTTTAGTCTATTGTTCCTCTTTTATTTCAAGCCAAAGACCATTACCGACAGTTTGAACGTATTTTGGTCAGAATTTCGTTGCAAGACAAGTTTTTATACAGAAATTCATCACTTACAGGGATTCACACCGAATTCATTACTTACAGGTTATTGCAAACCCCCATGGAATCAAAAATATTTGTTGCATCTGAGTTATGACGCCACCAGCCCAGTTATGACGTATTGGCCACGTTGCGCAGGGCCAATAGCTACCAGAAAAGCTAAAAACCTCATTTTCGCCAAAAATCGTACTTACAGGTTTTTACACTACGACTGTCGATATGTCCATTTGCTTTCTTCGATTCAAAACTTCATTATTAATATTATTTTCTTTATTTTGGCTGAATTTTTGAATGTTCTCATTTCAACAAGAAGTTGCTTGTTTGGGTGGAATATATAAATAAACAACTGGAATGAATATCATAGTTTGTAATCCTCGCTCATCTTAACTAATATTCACTTCTTCAATTATAGTCAATTGCATCATTTGCGCTACATTATACTAATACGTAATTATAAGAAAATTCCCAACCACTCGCCGGAACATATTAAATTTTTAATTTTGAAAATTTCGATTCACAATTTGGTGGCTCGATAAATAGGTTATTTGGGGAATAGCATCGCTAGTACGTGAGCTTATCGAACCAGCCAAATGCGGATAAGCGACCAAAACAACCGGAGCTCGTATCCGTCAAACGTATCCGGCGGACTCACCTGGGATCGCACGATTTTATCCGCCGAAGCTCTCTTGGCCGACGATTTCCCCAAAATCCGCGTCCATCTTCCGGATATGTTTTCCGCTGAATTTTTTAATGTTCTAATTTCAACAAGAAGTTGCTTGTTTGGGTGGAATATATAAATAAACAACTGGAATTAATATCATAGTTTGTAATCCTCGCTCATCTTAACTAATATTCACTTCTTCAATTATAGTCAATTGCATCAATTGCGCTACATTGCAGCACGTCAAATAAGGCAATTCCGCGACGTAAATGTCTATGTAGAAAATTTCCAACCTCTCGCAGAAACATATCAACTTTTCAATTTTTGAAAATTTCGATTCACAATTTGGTGGCTCGATAAACAAAATAGGTTATTTGGGGAATAGCATCGCTCGTACGTGGGCTTATCGAACCAGCCAAATGCGGATAAGCGACCAAAACAACCGGAGCTCGTATCCGTCAAACGTATCCGGCGGACTCACCTGCGATCGCACGATTCTAGCCGCCGAAGCTCTCTTGGCCGACGATTTCCCCAAAATCCGCGTCCATCTTCCGGATATGTTTTCGGGGTTGTTTTTCTGGATATGCAGGAACACTTAGCCGCACCAGGTAACCAGTCGTGGGGAGTTTCGAGTTTTTTTCGCGACACCGCCACCCCCCAATTTCCGCCCTCTCCGGCGTTGGCCGAGGTGAGACGAGAATAGTTGAGACGATACGACGGGCATCTAGCGGCTGTGCGGCAAGGTTCGAGCCGCCGGATCAATACTCGACAGAAGGGCGTGATCGAGGTGCGGGCGGCCCGTTCGGGTTAGATTCGAATTATTCGAATACGAACTGTCGACTATTCGAATAATCGGGCTATGTTTACAAAGAAACTTTTCACTAAAAAAATCAGGTTAAATTGATTTTTGAATTTAAAAATTTCATGTAATACAACATCCATCCGAAAATTCAAATGAGGTAAAATGGTTTGCCTTCAATTATTTATCAAGGCAGTAGGTACCTACTTACTGACCTACTGTCTGCTAGGTACTGTTTGTTTGTATTTATGATTACCTGCTATATACCTAGTTTTTTCTTTTCTAGCCCCCTGGCCCCCAATATTATTTTGAAAATTAAACTTTTTTGGAAGCTTTGAAAAAGTAGGTACAAAATCAATCAATCACAAAATTTGAAAGGAATTAGTACCAACCTAAAATATATATTAAAAACATAAATAGAATAGTCGGCAAAAACAGAAAAAATAACGATTCCATAGGTTCATTTTTCTGGTTGGAAATTGGTTGCAAAATAATGGTAACATGTCCGTCATGATTGATAGGAGGCCATAAAGACGAGTAAACCCTGATAGGGTTTTGATAAGGTCGTTGAAGTTTGTCAGCTGTCATGGCATTGTCATAACATGGAATAACAAGTTCTTCCATGGTACTCACTACTCAAGTACTCATGACATAATAATAATAATAATAATACATGTTCAATGAACATTGTTCATGTCCACATCCTCCCCATCCTCATTGCCCCCAATGACGCTTGATACTCTTCCACTATATTTTATTTCAGACAAGGGGCAATTTTTTTAGAGTTCAGACTGTAGGCCTATGTACCTACCCAGTAGTGAGCACCGTGCCTTGAATATTTCCTCCTCGAACCTTCAGCTCCAAAATGGCAACCCCAGTCCATAAATGCAGACGGGATCGGATATTTTCGCATTTCAAAAAATGCCTGGTTGAGAAGAGATGGGGGGTTTTGGAAAATGAAAGAACAGACGCCCAAAGGAAGACTAGATGCTGGCAATCGCTGGCTGTCAAGTTCAACGAATCTTCGCCCTCGCAGTGTCGCGAATGGCAAAAGTTGAGAAAGCTTTGGGAGAATCTGAAGAAGAGGGCCAAAGCTGCCATCCTGGCCAATGATAAAGTTGGCGAAAAAACCGGTGATTAGGTAGTTGGGTAAATACCTGATTCAATGAAAACAAAAAACATCAAGAATCTTCTAAAGGGACATTCTTGTTGATGAAATTTCGATTGAAATTTCCATTGATAATGGCCGTTCCCCCAGTTCCCTGTAGCTGTAGCCATCAGTAGCAACCAGCACGATCGATATGAACCGCCGGTTTGCCGCATCGCAAATAGAAGGCGCTAGTGGAGTAGTTCAGAAGAATTCAGAGATAAAATGCATTACTACGTGCATTACGTTATATAACGAACTTTAATGTTCTGCAATAAATTTTTATGTCCTACACTGCATCCTATACGTGAAAACTAAACTCCTAAAAAAGATCTACAAATTCAACTCTCTACATAGGTATACATCGATCAAACAAACTCAACCCACAAACTGAACTAAAACACTCAATCCAAAAACTGAACTTTCAAACTCAACCCACAAACTGAACAGAGAAACTCAAACCACAAACTGAACAGAGAAACTCAACCCACAAACTGAACTTACAAACTCAACCCACAAACTGAACTTTCAAACTCAACACACAAACTGAACAGAGAAACTCAGCCCACAAACTGAAATTAGAAACTCAATCCACAAACTGAACCCACAAACTGAACTGACAAACTCAGCCCACAAACTGAACTTTCAAACTCAACCCACAAACTGAACTTACAAACTCAACCCACAAACTGAACTTTCAAACTCAACCCACAAACTGAACAGAGAAACTCAAACCACAAACTGAACAGAGAAACTCAACCCACAAACTGAACCCACAAACTGAACTGACAAACTCAGCCCACAAACTGAACTTTCAAACTCAACCCACTAACTGAACTTACAAACTCAACCCACAAACTGAACTTTCAAACTCAACCCACAAACTGAACAGAGAAACTCAACCCACAAACTGAACAGAGAAACTCAAACCACAAACTGAACAGAGAAACTCAACCCACAAACTGAACTTACAAACTCAACCCACAAACTGAACTTTCAAACTCAGCCCACAAACTGAACTTTCAAACTCAACCCACAAACTGAACTTACAAACTCAACCCACAAACTGAACTTTCAAACTCAACACACAAATTGAACAGAGAAACTCAACCCACAAACTGATCAGAGAAACTTAACTAACAAACTGAACTTTCAAACTCAACCCAAAAACTGAACAGAGAAACTCATCCCACAATCTGAGCTTTCAAACTCAACCCACAAACTGAACTTTCAAACTCAACCCACAATTTGACCTGACAAACTCAGCCCACAAACTGAACTTTCAAACTCAACCCACTAACTGAACTTACAAACACTCCGCAAACTGAACATTCAAACTCAACCCACAATTTGAACAGACAAACTTAACCCACAATCTGAACTGGCGAACTCAACCCACAAACTGAGCTTTCATACTCAACCCACAAGAGTTCGTAAGTTCAGTTTGTGAGTTAAGTTTCTCTGATCAGTTTGTGGGTTTAGTTTGAGAGTTCAGTTTGTGGGTTGAGTTTGAAAGTTCAGTTTGTGGGTTGAGTTTTTAAGTTCAGTTTGTGGGTTGAGTTTGTAAGTTCAGTTTGTGGGATGAGTTTCTCTGTTCAGTTTTTGGGTTGAGTTTGAAAGTTCAGTTTGTGAGTTAAGTTTCTCTGATCAGTTTGTGGGTTGAGTTTGAGAGTTCAGTTTGTGGGTTGAGTTTTCAAGTTCAGTTTGTGGGTTGAGTTTGTCAGGTCAAATTGTGGGTTGAGTTTGAAAGTTCAGTTTGTGGGTTGAGTTTGAAAGCTCAGATTGTGGGTTGAGTTTGTAAGTTTAGTTTGTGGGATGAGTTTGTAAGTTCAGTTTGTGGGATGAGTTTCTCTGTTCAGTTTTTGGGTTGAGTTTGAAAGTTCAGTTTGTGAGTTAAGTTTCTCTGATCAGTTTGTGGGTTGAGTTTGAGAGTTCAGTTTGTGGGTTGAGTTTTCAAGTTCAGTTTGTGGGTTGAGTTTTCAAGTTCAGTTTGTGGGTTGAGTTTGAAAGCTCAGTTTGTGGGTTGAGTTTGTAAGTTTAGTTTGTGGGATGAGTTTGTAAGTTCAGTTTGCGGGATGAGTTTCTCTGATCAGTTTGTGGGTTGAGTTTGAGAGTTCAGTTTGTGGGTTGAGTTTGTCAGTTCAAATCGTAGGTTTAGTTTGAAAGTTCAGTTTGTGGGTTGAGTTTGAAAGTTCAGTTTGTGGGATGAGTTTCTCTGTTCAGTTTGTGGGTTGAGTTTTTAAGTTCAGTTTGTGGGTTGAGTTTGTAAGTTCAGTTTGTGGGATGAGTTTCTCTGTTCAGGTTTTGGGTTGAGTTTGAAAGTTCAGTTTGTGAGTTAAGTTTCTCTGATCAGTTTGTGGGTTGAGTTTGAGAATTCAGTTTGTGGGTTGAGTTTTCAAGTTCAGTTTGTGGGTTGAGTTTGTCAGGTCAAATTGTGGGGTGAGTTTGAAAGTTCAGTTTGTGGGTTGAGTTTGAAAGCTCAGATTGTGGGTTGAGTTTGTAAGTTTAGTTTGTGGGATGAGTTTGTAAGTTCAGTTTGTGGGATGAGTTTCTCTGTTCAGTTTTTGGGTTGAGTTTGAAAGTTCAGTTTGTGAGTTAAGTTTCTCTGATCAGTTTGTGGGTTGAGTTTGAGAGTTCAGTTTGTGGGTTGAGTTTTCAAGTTCAGTTTGTGGGTTGAGTTTGTCAGGTCAAATTGTGGGTTGAGTTTGAAAGTTCAGTTTGTGGGTTGAGTTTGTAAGTTCAGTTTGTGGGTTGAGTTTGTAAGTTCAGTTTGTGGGATGAGTTTCTCTGTTCAGTTTTTGGGTTGAGTTTGAAAGTTCAGTTTGTGAGTTAAGTTTCTCCGATCAGTTAGTGGGTTGAGTTTGAGAGTTCAGTTTGTGGGTTGAGCCAAAATTGTAGAGGTGAAAACATTTCCCATTGCTGGCTGCGCAAATGGAGATGACCATGGGGACTTGGGATAGAAACGCCGATGAAATTTGATGGTTTCAACCTCGACCAATTAAATGAACGAATTGTCCCGACCATTTTTGGATAGTGAAGGAGCGCCAAAAAAGCAGCTTGACTCCATTTTCTTGATTCGAGGAGGTGCGCAAGAGTTATTTTACCAGTAAATGTCAGGGAGGTGTAATTCCCACAGTCTTGCGTATACTATTCTCGAGAAGTTTTACCGCCTTTTTTTTTTGTTTTTTTGGCGGACATCTTGTTGCGTAGAAGCTTTCTCCTCTCCCCTGTTCTCATCGAGCCTTCAATGTGTTCATACGTGTATTATTCATTCTATAAAATTTCGTTTGGATATTGATGGTTTTAAAGTAAGTTCATTCGATTCAACCTTTTACCTATTAAGAAGAGGATCCTAGGTAAGTCAATGCACATGCAATATTATTCCCCATTGTAGGAAATGGAGGAATATCGCGATATGTCGACATTCAGCAGGTTCGATTTCTTTCAACGAGTTCATCACGAACCCTCCGCGATTTCACCCTTTTAGAATGGCATTATTGAATTGATTGACCTTGCTTGCCCCATTGTAATACGGATTTAGCAACCTAAGAAAGCCCAGTCTGTCAGTGGGCTCAGAGATTTTTCGAGGCAGGGTGCAGAGGCGGATGCAGCAAAGTTATGGTGGAGGTTGCCAATATGCACTGACTTTAGCTTTTTCATTCAACGATCACAGCATACGAACTCTGCACTCGAAGTGGGAAAACAAATCTCTGGGCTTGGCCATATAAACGAGGTCAGAGATCGTAAAACCATGGTAGATCTGCATAAATCAACGAGTCAGTTTTCCCCAACATTAAGTCCAAGGGTTTCGATGAACGATTCAAATTTAAACGAGGCCCCAAAAACTAGAAAGTTTTTGGTCTGACAGACATGTAAACGATTCAAAATTCGATGGTTAACGATTCAAATTTTCCTTGGCAAAGCGACTCACAATCGATTCAAATTCGATGTTAAACGATTCAATTTTTCGAGACATTCAGCGGTGCCCATGCACTCTACTACACGATTACATTTGTAATCGTAAATTACTACCTATTTAATAGGTAATTACGATGTAAACGAGTCACCCCCCCCCACCTTTTGCGCCGAGGATTTTCAATCAACTTTGAACCCTTGAGTTGTTGGAAATGACAATTCGTTCAACGAGTCACTGATGCGAGGCGAAGGTAAGTATTTTTATTAAGTAGGTATTTCTTAAGTAAATATTTTTTAAGTTTTTTTCTTGTAGATGTGCGTGTTCAGTCAACAAGACAAATTTAAACGAGTCAAATGTGAACGAGTCAAATGTAAACGAGTCAAATGTAAACGAGACAAATTTAAACGAGTCAAATGTAAATGAGTCAATTGTAAACGAGTCAAAGGGCTTGACGGTCTTTCCGTTTGTGGGGCATGAAGGGTCAAATCATAGTAATAAAATGCCATGTTAAGATAAATCTAATCATAATTTTTCAAAAATTGTGATTAAGTTAATCAACGAGCCAATTTCGGCATTATTCGAGTCAAACACTCGAGTCAATATTGCGGGTCAACTATGGTGGTATGCGGTGACAATGCTGTATGCATGCGCATTGTGACTGTCTATGGATGGTTCTTGTGACGAGTAGTCCATAACCTCATCCTCGAATGAATGGTTCATGGACGGAACTATCTATGGAGAGTCATGCACGTGCAAAACATTTTGTCTGTAATAACACTGAGTTTCATTCGAAGTTGAACCATTTTTTTACATTCTGCTGGCTACATGGACCAGAAGAGTCTGCGCAGGAAGAAGCTGAATTTATGCATGGACCAGAAGAGTCTGCGCAAGAAGAAGCTGAATTTAAACAGTCAGCTTGGTGGACATCTCTCAACGCTGGACGTGCATACCAGACAGCTTACCAGGAACAGGAATTAATTCAAACTTATATTAATTATTCTATGATTTTGATGATTGCTTGCGACATTGAACCTTTAATACGCCCATATTACGAGTTAATTCAGAATTCAGGCTACAAATTATGCAATATTTTTATTCTAAATTTGAAAAATTAAGTGCTTCTCCCAGTATTTTTTCAGGATTGATTTTTTAATCTGCCTTTTGACCTTTGTTCTGGAAGTTAGAATTCACTTCTTGAGAAATTGATTGGATGTAATAATGGGTATCTGCCTACCCCAGATAAACATACCTACCTTCATTTTTGTCAGGCATCAAAGAATTCTTGTTTCATACCAAAAACGGTTTCTCTTAAATGGGTTGTATATGGATTATATGGCTATTGTGTGTCTATTGGTAATTTAATGAATTCCAGAATGGACGAACATCTTGGGGCAAACATATTCATTACTGCTGCTGTTGCGTTAACGAGCCAAACACCTTCAACTTCCGCCAAGCAATCGATCAACAAGTCAGCTACACATTCGACGTCAATCAACGAGTCACATTCATTCCAGCAGATCAACACTGAAAAACCATGGTCTTTGCTGAAAGAACGAAGAACGAATTTGCAACCACTGTCAACGAGCCAATTTCAAGAACATTTCTCAAGAGAGATCTTCGCTACCGTGTTGTTTGATTGATGTTTTTGTGTAAATCTCAATTTGATTTAAGCCTGTGAGGACTTAGGGGGGACTGTCAGGGAGGTGTAATTCCCACAGTCTTGCGTATACTATTCTCGAGAAGTTTTACCGCCTTTTTTTTTGTTTTTTGGCGGACATCTTGTTGCGTAGAAGCTTTCTCCTCTCCCCTGTTCTCATCGAGCCTTCAATGTGTTCATACGTGTATTATTCATTCTATAAAATTTCGTTTGGATATTGATGGTTTTAAAGTAAGTTCATTCGATTCAACCTTTTACCTATTAAGAAGAGGATCCTAGGTAAGTCAATGCACATGCAATATTATTCCCCATTGTAGGAAATGGAGGAATATCGCGATAGTAAAACTCAAAACATCATTTTCCCAAAAACTCAAATTACAAGGTTTTGCATGTTTACTGTCGATATTCTATTCCTCGGGCCTTGGAATGTTTGCAGAATTGTGTATCGGGCTTTTATGGTTTTATTTAGTCAAGGTGTGGGTGGGAAACTGACGAGGTTTACAACCTGTGGAGCGTGAGTCCTCCCTCCGTTTTGTCTCCTCGCCCCCTAAACGTGCGGCTCGGCTGCCCAAAACGACGTCCAGTCGGGATCAGCCGTTCAGTTATGGACAGCGTTTTGGCAAGTGGAGTTCACATGGAGTTCGAGGTCACGTTGCCGCTTCATCCCCCATCGCACGGCGCGAATTGCCGCCTCATCCCCCTCTGCTCGCATCACCTGCCGCCCCCGTTACCCTCGTGGTAAGTGCAATTTTAAAAATTTTACTTTTTCACCTTATTTCGACAAAATGAGCCCTTGGAAATTTAATACTAAAGTATTGTTTACCCGGTAATTTGACCGAAATAAGGACAAAATAAAAGAGATATTAGAAATAAGATATTTGTTCGAAGATGCACTTTTGGTGGTTCACTTGCTTTTATTTTACGTTCGAATTCGGCATTTTATAGTTTTGCGTGAGACCCTCATTTGGTCACCTTTACTACCTAGGGGAATGAGATATCAAAATATAGAATAATTATGTTTCCTTCCTTATTTTTCATTTATTTATTATTTACGTTTTTCCTTGAAAATGGGCGGGTTCCCCAATCCTATTCATATTCCCCCTTGTATTTTCTTGTACTTGCTTATTTTCTGGTAGAAATATTAATAATATCAGTTTGTGTGAGGAAAAATATCATTAGGAGTTAGTTGAACTACAAACATGCCAAATATTAGTACATTGGAGAAGTAATAAAATCGGAGAATCCATCCAGAAAATCATTTTTGGAGTATGTCAAATGGTTCATTATTCTGGCTCTGAATACCTACAGTAAAGCACGGGAGCTGGTAATTTCTCTCTTTAATAAACCAAACATTTGCCAGTTGTCTTCTCGCCGTCTATTTCCTGCCGTTATGACACTTCCACTGCCGGTGGTTTAAATATTTACGAACATCGTGCAACCTTGGTCAAGGGCAAGGTGAGAATGTTTTACCCATTTCCGAATCTTCACTTCATTCATATGAATATCTGTGAAGGGGATCTACCTTCAGGGCTTTATATAAAAGTTACACGATTGAATTAAACAGACCCGTGTAGCAGAAATTCAGCCATGTATTGAACTATAGTAATATTTTTACAAGGAAAAAATGGCAGTCAAATGACGTATCTTGCAGAAAGGCCGATAAAATCGGATGATGACCAGGCTGACTTTTTCTCTAAATTGGGGCATTACGGTTTGCCAATTGGCTATACAGGACTGCTAACTTTTGTTAACCCGAGAAAATAGGTTGAAAAACTGGCACCCATGCCCGGATTGAAAAAACTGGCTTCAAGATTCCACGTAGGTGCATCTCCCTTTTTCGAATCCTCGTTAGCTAAGTGCCCCATTTGGCTCGGAACGCAAACCGACACGATCCCACGGTCAATCGTCCAAAAGGATTCGTGCTTTGGTTTAATGATCACATGACCCGACCCATGAATTGGAAGGAACTGATTTGGGAACGTTCACCAGTGAGGCACTTGGGCAATCGACGAATCTTCCCGAATTTTAATCATTTTTTTAAACTTTGGGGGGCCCGCCCAGCTTTTATGGTTTGGACGTGTCAAGGGTACTGGGGCAATTGTCGGCTTCAAAATTAAGTGACCCCTAAGATAGGGATCTAGTTCAGAGCTCTAAGGCGTGACGAGATTTGCCCGGGTCACGCGATTACAAGAAATTGGTGGCCACCTCAGGAGTTGACTCATTGTTCCAGTAGAGTGAAACGTGGGGGGAAATTAACCAACAAAACGCAATGTTTAATATAAAATCAATCCATTGAAATTGGATGAAATCTGCAAATTAATGTCGATACAAAATTAATCGAAATGATGTTCTAACTGCTGCTAAGTAAATTATAGCATTTCCAAGTCAACTTGAGAATTTTCCAAACCGAATTGACATGGGAATTCTCAGTTCGGTTTGGAAACTTCTCAATTTGACATGGGAACTCCTCAAATTGATGTGAAAAGATACAAAAGTGGCGGATACTAATTGATATGGAAGTGAGACACGGAAAGGTATTGATGGATACAAATTTATGTGGAAAAATACAAAAGTGTGGATAAGTGGAATTGATAAAAAAGATATGGAAGAGTGGAATTGATACAAAAGATATGGAAAGATACAAGCGATGAATACAAAAGTGATGGACGCAATGTATGAAAAAATTAAAAATGATTAAATATTCCTATTTACTGCGTACAAATTGAAGAGTTCATTTCAAAACCGTCCAATGTCAAAACCAGTGGTGCGTAGATAACACACAATACTTCCATATTTTGAAAAGTAAAATTGTGACACAATTTGATCATATTTTGACTGCTTTTAAGGGTGTTTAGGCCAAAAATATCGAAAAATTCACTATTAAAATTTTAAAAATTCGCTTAAAAATGAAAAAACGCCACATTTTCGGAATGTAAAAAATATCCACATATTCTGCAAGGTAAAACAAAGATTTTAAGACCAAGAACGCTCAAATCGGTTCATTTTTGTGGCCGGAAAAAAATAAAATAGAAAACACTAAAAATGCAAATATATTGGAAGTACTGTGCGTTATCCGAATTCCGATTAAACAGGGTGTTAGGTCTTGCCGAGACAAACATTTCAGTTCAAGAAATTTGAAAAAAGGTTGAGAAATGAGGGAGTTATGGCCTTTTTTGTAAATGACCACAGACGGACAGACGGACAGACGGACGTAACGGACGTAACGGACGTAACGGACGTAACGGACGTAACGGACACACAGACACTTGTTCAGGAAGTGATTCTGAGTAAATGTGTATAAGAAAAAGTTTTTTCTGAAGCTCCGTTCCGATTCTCGATTTTAGGACGATCACAATACTTCCATTTACTCTGTAAATATGGAAGTAAAAATCGAAAATTGAGATTTCATTGAAGGTAGTTGTATCTTACCATGAACAGCCTTTGTCAGGCGTTATAGGCGTTAAAAACAAGCATTGTCTTGTAACAGTTTTTCAGTTTTCCTTTTTTCCGTTTCTCCTGACAGTTTTTCCGTTCCCCCGAAAATCAGTTTTTTGACATTGGTTGTTATTGTAATGAACTCTTCAATTAAAGTAAAGTATTTATTCGAAAACTAAGCATTATCGAATTTTGATGCGTACCATTCGAAACCTCGCTAACGAACCAAACGTCCCCAAGAACAAAAGGTACCCGCCGAGGGGAGCGTTTATCAGTTTTCCGCCCGTCCCGTTGTTACCTCAGAGGCGAGCACAATTCCACGAGACGGCTGGAATCGAAGCGGCCACTGTTGCCCTGTCACGTCCACCTGAAACGAAAAGGCGGATAAAAAAATGTTTCGAGAGATTGCGCCGAGCGGCTACGCAATTTCGTTTCGGTTTTTGGCCCTGCTCTGAAAGCTGAAGCGGCGGCCGGACGATTACGCGAGTTTACGGCGCGGCGCCGGGATTGACGAATGCGAAAAAAGGACTCATAGAAAACTGCGCAAAAGTTTCAGCGAAATTGGATCTATTTTGTATAGGTCTCCTCTCTGATGGAGTGGAAATTGAAAGTGATCGTGAAATGAAACCAGCGGCGACCAGGTCACGCACAGTATTTCCATATTTTGGCGAGCGTCATTTTTCTAGCATTAAATGCATCATATTTCTGACTTAGGGGCCGTTCAATAATTACGTAAGGATCGAGGGGGGAGAGGGGGTTTCGAAAATCTTACTAAACCCTTACAAGGGGGGGAGTAAGTGCTTCCTTAAGATTTTTGAGTGTGAGTTTTCAGCGCGTAAATAAGCAGCTTTTGTTCAAAAGGTAAAAAATATCCATAAATTGCGTGTTTTTCCACGAAACTAAAAACAAAAATAACGATTTCGTATTTTTTTCGCTTTAACAAAAGTCAAAACATGGGGGGAGGGGGGGTTAAAAATCCGAAAAATGTCCTTAGGTAATTATTGAACGGCCCCTTATACCTACCAAATCTTCGTTACCAGCATTTCCCAAACTGGATAAATTTCCGTTGGCAATTTTTAGATTTTTTTTTTTTTTGTAAAACCAAAGTGTGCGGCATACCTAATATTGTTGGTCCAGTGGTCCAGCTCTGAAAAATGCGTTTTTGAAACATCTTCAATTTACCTATACTTTCACCCTGCAAGGCCTTACTTTCCAAATTTGAATGGCTCTACTGAAAAATCGAGATTTTTGAGACCATTTTTGCACTTGACCGACGAATATGAAGTTACATAATATGCTTCCGAATATTCACTTTGCTCTTGCACATTTTATTGCAACACACGAAACCCAATCATGGGGTTGGGGGTCAGGATTATTGGATTTCTTAATCCTAAAAAATGAGTCACGCCGCTTATTGATGCGGTAGGTAAGGGGTTGCAGGGTTGAAAGCATTTTTCGACAGCCGAATTGGTGCGGAAGTGCGGATCGATAACCCAATGAGACACACCATCGATTCGCACAAATGCATACACTCGAAAAATATAGGCCAGTCCGCGTCCGATTGACAAAAATGACCGATAAACCCCACGCGTAGACTTGGCCGTTTAAATATTGTGATTCGTGCAGTTCAAATGTCTTCCGTGTTAGAGTCACGCACGATAATACAGAAACGTCCTCAATTACAATCTGATAAAGAAAAACTATGGCCGGTTTCACAGGAAAAACATTTGCCCAAGAATACGCCGGTCAGCGACCTGCATTTTTGGGCATAAAAAAATTTCTTAAAGAAAAATTTTTTCCGATAAAAAATGTAAATCGGAGGACAAACCTCACTTATTGTGAAACCCTCTGGTTCTGAAATAATTTCAAGTTCCGTTTTTAGTCTGACTGAGCTGAAAACAGAACCTAAAATGTGAGTACTCCAAGTTACCGAAACATAAATAATATCCATATTTTTCAAAATCGTGTTAATTTTTAATCAGCCTAAGTGAAAAAAAAATAAAAAATAATTTTTAATTACCTACCTTTTTTTTACCTACTTCAACAGTTCATTCAATAGTTCAATTTTCACCTACCTAATTATTAGGTAGGTAGACCAGGTCTACCAGACCTACTTACCTTCACGTACCTGTTCATTATACAGCGAATTAACAAAAAAGTCCGTACAGGGCAATGCACCTCGCGAAATGGCCCTTAATTATTTTCTTGGATAAAAATAGACCTCTTTGCAGATTGTTTAATTTTCCTAGTTCAGTACGAAAAAAAGTTTAATGAGTGTTCTTGTCGGTACAAAATTTAACGTGTCTGGGACGAAATTATTTTTGCGAAAAATTGCAGTCATTGACGAGCATTTATAAACTCATCTGGGTCGAGAGCCTTGAACGATGCAATTAAGCAATCTTCAGCCGCTTTTTATGAGTTCATCACAACTTGGTCGTTTCATGGTCAGATGAAATTATTGCGTTATATTTACGAGGAGTCAAGTCTGGAAATTTAATAAGCCGAGTAATATTCTGATAATCACCAGATTATCTTCCTTTAATTTTATTTTATAACAATTGAAATGATTTATTTATTTATTTAATAATGGATCAAAATTAATTGGAAAATTACGAATTTCGGGCTAGAAATACCAACTTGAACATAGAAACCCCTTGGATTAAATATAATAATATGTAAAAAATAGTAGATATAGGTACCATTATAAAATATTTTGATGATGAATGATCAACCCTTGATTTGCTGACGGTATTTAAAATTTTCTTTTTCAAAAACATTTTATTTACTGTCCAGAAACAAACGACCAAAAAACTTGAATTCAAAGGCATCTTCAGCGCAAAGCAAAACAAATTGTAGCAATTCGTGGGGGAAAATCTCTGATGTAGAACTGAGAAACAAGCATTGCCGATTCCAGTTTCTTGAAATGTCATGTGTAGAACAAAGACACTCGAAATGCCTAGTTCCGAATGCATCAATTTATTTTTCATGGGGAAGAAACTGAAATTTTTCCAAGCCTACTAAATAAACTGGCAGTCATCCAGTCAGTGTTTTGCTTGTAGTAACTTAGCAACTGGAGCCTCCAGGGGTCAGTTGGATTGACCAGCAAGAAAACACGAAGAGGTCAATGAACGTGGAAGTCAATATTAGGCCTCGAAAGAATCACGGAAAAACTGGCTATGACTGCCTAATAGTGAAAAATTATTTCCCGGCTCTTTCATGAGCTCGAATTAACAAAATACTGGAACGTAGATAGCATACCGTGATTTCGAATTTTGATCCATCAAATTCCGGGCCGAATCCGTAATATTTAAAGTGGTTTCAAGGTTGTAAAATATGGAAAACCATGCAAAGTTTGAGGGCCTGGTTTTCAATTTTTTTTAAGCTAAATTTATCTAGGGACGCTTGCATTAACTAAATCCCAAGAAATAAACTTTTGGGGGAAAATTTCAAACAAAATTTGAGATTCCTGATTATTGAGATTTAAATTGCCAACTCTTATATACCAATATCGACTAACTATTTTTCTGAAGTCCTATAAAAACCTAGCTATTTTATAAAAATTCTCAGAGCTTTCAAAAATTGTTAGGTAATTTTGAGACGATGAAAATTCATACTTTTCGGACAATAGGGTTATTGAATTACCCCATTCAAAGACCTTATTCCGAGAAAGGCGGAAGTTTTCATTTCTTCCGTATTCTACACTCAAATTATGGACTCAAAATGTATCATTGGAGGGCCTGATTTCGAAATCGGTCTCCCGATCAAAAATGCCTTATATCGGCGATGATTTCCATCGACATGCAAACCAAAGTCATAATATCCCCCTCCCCCCTTGTCAAAATATCAGACCACGGATCTCGAATTTCTCCCTTCCTCAGTTCCAATGACCCCAAACTGGACACGTCGTGTGATTTACGAAGAAATCCGTCACTCTGTTGACGGCCTCACACGAATGATCTTAATGTGTCACGAGGCCCTTGGAGGAAAAAGTAATCTCGCATGAAATCACTGTGGCATAGGCGCTGGACTAACTAGGCCAACAAAAGCTGACCTGGGAAGAAAAATGTCAATTTTTTATGCGAACAGTAACAATTCGTTATTGAAGTGAATGAAAGTAATATGTAATTTTCAGTCTGTTATGAGTAGTAAATTTGATATTGATGATGAATATATTGATATTTGCGAGCCAAATTTTTCATGCACCTATGTGAGGCCGCATACTCGTTTTTCAAATTTCAATTCGAATAATACGACTACAGAGTGTCACAGGTTCCGGACCATCTTTTTGGTAGGTGCCGACGGTGGTAACTTGTTTTCCTTTCGCAAATAGTCGAAATTTGGCCAAATTGAACACTCTTTACTCCGTTTCTCCTTTATTTGTGACGTTTCGAAAGCACCCCGCTTTCATCAGTAGACCTGTTCACTATACACCAAGTCAGCATAACAATAAATCAGGCACAAAGGTTACTGAGCTTCACCGAGTTTGCGCCTGATTTATTGTGCATTGCTGACTTAGTGTATTATGAATAGGTCTAATGATGAAAGCAGGGTGCTTTCAAAACGTCACAAATAAAGTAGAAACGGAATGTTCAATTCGGCCGAATACCGACTATTTGCAAACGAAATAAAAATTCAAAGGCCGACTAACTATCGACTTATTTTTCCCCGATTTGAGTTTTTTTAATTTCCAACATTATTTTGAAAGTATAGGTACTCTTGAATTACTAACCCAAGATGCATTATACTTAACCGTGTCGTATCCTGAAGGGGTGCATTCGGTTGGTAAGGAAGGGCTGGAGAAGGCGGCACGAAGGCCACGCGAGTCTCGCCGCTCGGTTCTTCGAGTTTCTTGTGGTCCGCCAGATCGGACGGACCTCCGGCGCGGCTACTCGGTTCGGTTCCCTTGTGCGTGTCCCTTTGACCTCCTCGTAGGCCTACCGGTCTTTGACCCCATCTTCCATTCGAATTTTGAATTTATTCTTCTTTGTTTAGTTGGATTTAATTTTTACTCCCATATTTACTGAGTATATGGAAGTACCTATTGTAATTGTCCTAAAATTGAGAATCGGAACGGAGTTTCATGAAAAAATTTACCTACCTCTAAATTGAAAATAGGATACGAAGTTCTGAAACAATTACATTTGCATGGGAAGCTTTTTCAATAAACTTCATAATCCCCATGTCCAAGAAGTTGATTGTTCATTGATTTGCCTAATACTTATGAATGACTTGTTTCGAATTTGAGAAGAAAAGTTTTGGAGGATCAGTTTCAATGAAAACGTTTGGTTCAGGAGCAGGATATGGTAACACGAGTTATGAGGGTTTGTTTGTGCGAATTGCCAAAACTGTCATGCATCCCACAATAGACAACAATTTTTCAAAAAATCATTTTCTGAAATATGGTATTTTAAATATCGTCACTTAAGTTCTAACACCACCTAACTCAATTTTTCCAAGTTTTCAGGAGGAACAAAAAACTGGAAATACATTGAGTTGTCTCTTCTCCATCTCCTTCTTCACTGGTTGGTTCAATCTCCTTGGCAGTTTTACCATGATATCGGCTATTGAAAAATCTATCGATTGGTGTGTCCAACTCATTTTCGCCAAAAATTGAGTTATGTGATGCTGGTTCTTAGCCGTCGATATGGTATTTTGCAATTAGAAATTAACAATAGTGTTAAAACTTTTTTTTCAAGGTCTGTCGGAATGATGGTAAAATCGACCTTTAGTTGCAAAATTTAATTCGAATTTCAGTTTAAACTCCGACTGCAATACTGGCCCAGAAAATGTTTTCGATTTTTGTTACACAATATCGCTCATTCGCTCGTATTATTCGCACGATCAGTTCGTCCGAGTGAAAGCTTATTCTTTGTGGGAATCTGCTCTGAAAATTATGGGAGATTGAAAAATCGAGAAGGAAGGCATTCGTTACGATCTCTTCCTCGAGAATCTTTCGATCAATCGGTTGTTTCCATGATTCCTCGAGAATGATTCGTATTTTTTTTAATGAGATTTTTGAAAATTAATTAAGTTCAGTCTGAACGTCGGATCCTTTTTTGACGTTTCGTACTGCCCGTTGATTACTTTATAATATATTATATTTAAGTTTATTTAATTTAAGTGGTTTCGCATTTCTTACACAAATCTCCCTCTAACTACATTATTAAATTTTTAAAAAAATTTTCTCACTGTTAGAATTTTATTAGTGATTCTAGACCGTTAGAGCTAGCAAACTAGAGCATTTCTCCTGAAACTTGGATTAGGAAAGACTCAATTGACTCCGCTGCCGTCGTCCTGTCTCCGAGTCTGCGAGTGTCTTGTGCTCCAAATGACTTGTTATCTCGGTTCATCAATTAGCTCGAAGGCCAGTTCAATCTGTGTTCGTATCCCCTTTATCCCCTGTCACCCTCAACTCTATTGATGCCTCCGTCCAGAGAAGACTTCTGGGTCAGGGTCCTGTCACGCTCGTCTCGTTCGCAATATTGGTAAGTTCAACGTTCGCAGGGGTTTACACTGGTCGGCAGACGAGTTTATTGAAGCCAGTCTATCAGCTAAATGACAAGAATAATACAATTTATACAGAATGTTAGAAATATCATAGGTTTCCTTTGTTGGCAGAGTAATTATGAACAAATTATGTTGTATTAGTTTTAAATTTTAATCTACTCCAGAAACTACGAGGTACTTTACCCTCTGCCATCCTATATCACAGAACCATCTCATTAGGGTGAGTCGGGGGATTGACTGATTGATTGACGATAATTTATTTATAAAAACTGTGCACAGAAAAATAGGACCATAACGGTCCTCTCTGCCTTTTTTGGCACAGTAACACATAATCATAAATGAAGTAATACTACAGTCAGACAACAAACATACACATTTACAAAAATAAAATTACAGACTCATACAAATCGGAAAAGGAATTGCAGTTCTTGGGTTCAAAAAAGTAGAAAAGTAAAAATAAATAATTAGGCCTCTTTAACAAATTTACTCTTAATAGAGTTTTTGAAGGATTGCGTAGATTGGGTGGCGTCGAAAAATTGCGGGAAACTATTGTAAATTTTGATGGCCTGGATGGTGAAGGAATTATTATAGATAGCTGTGCGGTGGGTTGGGATTTGAAATAGTCCGTCTTTGCTGGCTCTTGTTTTTACCTCGTGCACATCAGACATTTTCTTGAAATTATTGAAAAGAAAAAGCGGGCTTCCAGTTTTCAAAGTGCGTAGGGACTCGTTTGTTCATAAATCTGTCTTTGCGAATCTAACATTTCAATCCCACTTGGAATTTTGGCATTCCGACGGTTGTATCACTTTCTCCAGATTTTCTGGATAGTAGAGTAAATTTTTTTAAACCATTCTTAATAAAGTCTTTTGATTCAGGCTCTATATGCGAAGTAATTGGAAGAACAATGAGTTCAACACTGATTTTTCACCATGCCAGGATTTAGGCTACCGGGGCAGCACATGGCCTCCATAAATTTCCGGAGCACCTACTTGTAAAAACTATAGCAAACAGAGATGCAATGCAAAGCCAAACACAGGGCTTTAATTTATGGCATGCAATAACCTGAAAAAGATGGATTGAGGTCATAACGTGACCTACGTCCCCCTCCTCTTCGTCGTGGACTCTCGAACAAAATTGTCCAAAATTATTCTTTCGTTACACCCGATTTCAACAACCTTACTTGTTGTGAGGTTTTAATAATTTTCTCGAACGTAATTAAGAAACACGAAGGGTTTCTTGGATGAAAATCCATATCAAGGTCCGTTATCTTGATTCGCCTTGAACTACACCTGCGCTTAACGGGGTTCAGTTGGAAGGAATTTCTTCCAAGCTTTCGAGATTGAATCTGGCGCAATTTTTAGTTATCCCTAGTACTAATCCAGGAAGGAGGGGATTTTTCCAAAAAAAAAAATAGGGTTCTAAGTTTCATAACAGATCTTCGTTTCCAGGTGTGCTGAATCCGAATTTCAACTTTGCTCAAAGAACAGACCTCAGGAACATGAGAAAATTTGGCAAATTCAAAATCCTTGGTATTTTAAATACCTAATTGTTCTCTAATAAGTTTTCCAATATTTTATTGATTTTTTTCAATTTTTAGGTATTGTTTTGTTTTGTTGTATTTTTCTTTATCGCTCTAAAAATATTTTTTATCTCTGTTCTTCTCTGTTTTTTTGAGTTTTTTGAGTTTTTTAAGTTTTTTCAGGTTTTTTTGGGCTTTTTTTTAGCTTTTTTTAGTTTTTTGAGTTTTTGAGTTTTTTTAGTTTTTTGAGTTTTTTTTAGTTTTTTTTTCTCTCTAGTTTTTTGGTTTTTGGTTCATTTTTCTATAGAAATGAACCTTTGTAATCGGTCAGGAAAAAAAAAATTTTAACACCCCCTGAAAATTTGTTGGTTTACGTTTCAAGGGGTGTAGAATCCGAATCTGCAATAAAAATTTTTTGTCCGTCCGCCGTCCACCGTCCGCCGTCCACCGTCCGCCGTCCGCCGTACGCCGTCCGGGGTTTTTCAGGGGGAAGGAGTTATCGAAAAATTTTGAAATTTTTACCAAAAATCAAGTTCCGTATCTAGTTGGTCCTAACATCTCGGCAGAACCCTACCTTAATTTTAAGGCCAGTAAAACAGCTGTTGAAGTGGGAAAAAATTCGTGTTTTTCTGGAAATTTGAAACATAGGCATGTGACGCATCATTTTCTATAGATTTTTCTATGCTGAATCGAATGAGACCACCGCCACGCCGGTAGCTCCAACCGTTTAGGATTTATTGCAGTTTTAGTGAGACATTTTTGAGTTTTTCAAAATTTCTACAATTCTTAATAACTCGAAAACTACTCAAGCCACAAAATTCGTTTTCCACTCGTTGGAATCCCCACAAAAATTTCTGTCCTCCCAATATCTTCAATTTAAAGAATTTGGTCGAATTACACAAATCAGCAAAACAAAAATTGGAAAAAGTTGGGAATTCGGCCTCGGTTCTTAGATACGGATGATTGATCTACTTACGACCACTAGCCTATGACACCAACTAAGTGGCGCACTCACACTAGACCAGTTGCGCTTGGCAACGTGAGAGCGAGTCAAGCTTCAACAATGGTTCTGAGGCATTCTTGACGCATCTTTAATTTAATTATTATAAATTTTATTTAATTATAAAATAATATATAAAAATAATAATAATAAATAAATTTATTTAATTATTCAGAGAATTTTATAATTATTATTATTCTGTTGGTTATGTAGGTAAATAAGAATAGATTAAATGATGATTTCAACAAAAATTAACGACGAGCTGCGTTGAAAAGATAGATAGCAAAGGAGGACCAAGCAAAGAGGATGATTATTTTTTGGCGGGTTGAAAAAACGTTTTTCCAAATCCCCATCTAGAATACCAATTTATACTGAAATTCTAGAATAATAACAACTAAATTCCGTGTTTGAGGAGAACCTATAATAATATATTATATCGTAAGATTTGTCTTTGCAATCGAAAAATGAACCCCTGTGCAAAATTTGCAGAGTTCTTCGGCTATACCAAAAACTGATGTGCACATGCCACTGATCTACTTAGCAGCGTTTTTTTTTACTTTGATTCAATGTTTATGTGAATCGTATAACTAGCAATAATTGGATTTTCTTATTCTACTATCACCAGATTATGGGTGGTTTATTCTCTTTGAAAAATGATGTACTGAAGTTGAATGACGTACCCAGTTCGTTTGAAATCGTAAAAGGAAAAATTGGACGCAAATGTAGAAGGAAAAAAGACGTACTCGAAATATAGCAAGAAAATATAATCAGAACATCTCTCTGAATTCCTCTCTCTCATTCCTCTCTTGTCTATTTACAAAAATTAAATCTACTCATCTTCCTAATATATAATTTCCACTTGAGCTCAGGGTGTGAAAGATTTATGAGGAAAAGTTCGGCTCAAAGACCCGTCCAATATAAACCTTGTTAAGGGCAGCATCCCCTCGTTCAATCTCGAGAAGTAGGTCAACCCTCGTGGTGGAAGGAGTCGCTCTCATTTTCCTTAGCTTAGGCCCAAATTCGAAATGGAAGAGCGTAGGCCTCGCATCGATTCCCGGAATCCCGTTCCTGAGTCTCGTGCCTGACCTGCATTACGACTTGTCCTTGGCCCATTTCGGGGTTCCACGTGTATTTCAAGTTCGTCCGAATGCGCAAAGTTTCCGCACCTTTTATTTCAGCCACCCTTCTGTGGATTAAGTAACCTTGGTTGTAACAATTATTATCGTAGCCCGGAGAGTACAATAATTTGTTGACAGAAACCAGTGGCGCATAGATAACACACAATTCTTCGAAATTTTGAAACGTACAATTTTTACACGATTGGATTACGTTTTGACTGCTTTTGAGGGTGTTTGTTCAAAACCAAGAACGCCCCAATCGGTTCATTTTTTTGGCCGGAAAAAAATAACATAGAAAACAATAAAAATGAAAATATATCGGAAGTACTGTGAGTTATTCAAATTCCGATTAAACAGGGTGAAGGCCTCGCTGAGACAAACATTTTAGTTCAAGAAATTTGAAAAAAGGTTGAGAATTGAGGGAGCTATGGCCATTTTTGTAAACGACCACAGACACACAGAAGTGATTCTTGTTCGAGAAGTTATTCTGAGTAAATGTGTATGACTGACAGCTTTTTAAGCTCCGTTCCGATTCTCGATTTTAAGGCGATTACAATACTTCAATTTACCCTGTAAAAATGGAAGTAAAAAAGCACATAATATCCAAAGCCTCCTATGGCATATTTGGCATGGGCCCAAAACTTTTCGGAGCGCTAGACGATGATGAAATCGCAGCCAATCATCGTACGTTTTGTGCGCGTCGACATCTGAGCCAAATGCAGATTGGCCCTTTGGCCGTTACCGCGTCAATGTCAATGCCTTCCGTGAAAACAGACAGGATCCAACCCTTTTAGGGTCAGAGTGTTGTCCTAAATTTTTTTGGCAGAATTTTTCCGTTTATCGAAAAATTGATATAGACGCTGTCTATAGTTGAAGTTTATGGATTTCTTATTTTTCCCCGATTATATCATCTTGTATGAGCCTCAAGACTGCTGTTACTAGGGTCTTGGCAGATTTATCGAATTTTGATTTGGCTCCTGATGCTCAATACGATGAATATGGAGCTAGATAATGCAGCATTGCGCATCCGAGACAACGGCAACGGTCACATTTTCAAAGGGAGCGCGCAGTTTCTCCCGAGGGGGTGGCTATCGATTTACATCCCTCCCAAACTTCGAATGCTTCGCCTGTAAAAGACGGAAGGTTCAGACAGGGACGAGCAATTGCTATAACAACGCCGACGTATCTCGGCACCGAGAATCGTCTCGGAGAATCGTCGGTTTACTTGTTTTGGCTCCTGTTCTACGCAGTTTTGTTTTCACATGAATTGAAATTTGGCTTCTGTCCAAATGGCTTTCTTCAGTTTGGGCCATCCGTTTGCAGTCTTCCTCAACGATCCGTTCTTCAGGTGAGCCATTTGTCGAACATTTGAATGATAACGTCTGCGTAAATGGCAGGGCATTGACCGAAAATCATTTCAATATCCTCCCTTCGAATATTTATACCTCAGCTACCTGCCAAGAAGATATTTAAATATATACCTATTTATCGTATTGTAAATATGCCGAAAACCGCATATAACTATAATGTCTATCTAGTTTGTTGATACGTTTTAAAATTGAGGCGTGAATGAGGGTTTTCGGTTTATTGTACCTACCTAAGTACTAATTATGAAATTATTATTTTAAAACTTGAACAACTTTTTTTGGCCCTAAAAAATAGATGGGTACCAATGGCGAGTAAAGGTATACTAAAATAGAAAAATCAAGAATTGAAAATATTTTGGAGAATCTGTCTGGAGGGGGAATATGGTCATTATTTTGGATCTTAGGAAGTAATTAGGTATTTGATCGCAGCCTTATTTGATGGTGAGGTAAGGTTTAAAAACGTCACCTATTTCAATCAAGGTTTCAATTCCTTATGAGAGGTTGACCCAAGTGCCAAATGGCTTGAGTATATATACCGTCAATAGTAGGTAACCTAATTCATTTGGTGCAAAATTTGGCGAGTCAAAATATGGAAGTACTGTGTGTTATCAACGCACCGCTGCTCCAGGATTGCCTTACGTGTATTATTTTGTAAAACATCCAGCTTCAAGAGCTGGAGCAGATTTTC
Source organism: Nesidiocoris tenuis (assembly GCA_036186465.1). Taxonomy (NCBI): domain Eukaryota; kingdom Metazoa; phylum Arthropoda; class Insecta; order Hemiptera; family Miridae; genus Nesidiocoris; species Nesidiocoris tenuis. Next base: position 13,075,643 of record AP028912.1, on the reverse strand, counting down.
GTCCTATACACGTCTATATGTAACGTTATGTCGTCTTTATGTAACGTTATCATAAAGTTAGGAGGACACGAAATGTTCTATCAAAAGGAAATGCAAATCGCTGAGTGCCCTACTTTCGAAAGGAATCTTTCCTCCGCTGAAACTAGGAAGAGGATGAGAAAGATTGAGGGTGAAGGATGCGCCACCTCTAATAAAATTTCACGCCAGTTTGCTCAGATATTTCCGACGGATGTTGCCGTGGTTTAAATCATCTTCCTCCCCATCGACTGATCCAGTCCCATCCAATTTATAACTTTCATATCAGTCCAGAATTCTATCGGTAGTCTAGTGTCTTGTCCAATTGAAAATTTATTATGACCTTATTGACCCCTCATCTATATAGATAAGGATGTACACAGGTAAACAAACGAATGAGTTTTTTGTTCATATATTCATGGAGCATTTTTGGGTGATTTTCATTAATAGGTTTTAATATGTCAAAAGATATTCGTTTCCTCATTACCTTCCGTCCCCCACGAAACTAACAAGATTTAACATTATTTCATTTTCGAGTAGGTAAGATCGTATATATACGATATGTGATATATGTTCATATATATGATACGTGATATGATACATGAATATATTCACGCAAATTTTTGGACAATTTTTGTAAACATATCGCTATTCAAAAAGCTATTAATGCTTCGGACTTTAAAAATTGACGATATGTCGACCCACATGATGACACCTTGGCTCACGGTTGTTGCAGGACGAGTTCTCCCCGAGATGGGTTCCAACATATGGCCCACATGATGGACTCCATCATGCTGGATAGCTTTTCACCAATATCCTTCACCAAAGTCACAGCTCGCCCAACGCGGGTCAGTCGCCGTTCAAGACAAACGTCACCGCCTGCTCCTTCTGTTCGCAGCCAAGGCAAGTCAAAGATGCAGATGTCTTGATTATTTTTATTTTCGTTCCTGTTGTCAAACTGGTATGGTATTTATGCGATGGGGAATATTTTATGACTTGATGTTAAGTATTGAATGATCTTGTTGGTAGATTTTCTTCTTTCCCTCTTGCTTATTGTGATAGTAAAGTATTGGCAGTTTACATTTCTGTTTTGCTATAGTGTTCCTTCGCTTAGGTACTTGATTAGAATAAAATACCTATATACCTTTATCCTATACCTACTGTATTTACGAAATGACTGATTACCTTGCGAATGGAGTAGTTATCAGCCTAGTCCTAATTTGATTCATTAATTTGGTTGAACATTTTTTATCATATTAGTTACAAAACTTCTTATAGGTAGATGCTTTGTTCGAATTTCGTTACTACAGGTTAGTTAATTATCTGGTACTTGAAAGACCTTTTTGAAGTCTACCTTACCACAGGTTGTCGAAAACTGTAGAAGTAATTTCGATTCTAAATAGTTCTACTTACCTACCTATTCATTTTCAAACTGAATTTTTTCATTCACCTTTTCTGTAGTTTTCATTGAAAGCATGTGCGCCCTTCTTACCCAGTTGCATGTCCGGCATGTTTTTTCTGTCTGCCCCGCAGGATTGCCCAGGTTCGGTTCTGATAGTTGCCTTTTGACAGAGGTCCAAACCACCAGAGAATCGGGTGGCGAGGATTTCAAACGGGAGCCGAACCATTCGTCGCCCAATTCGAGAGCAGTCACCAACAAATGGGTGGCGTCATTGCGCAAAAGAGACCCCGAACTTCTTCCGGCGATCAACAAATCGAGGTGGGTAGCGCCATTTTATAAATTAAATTTATCAGTTTTCAACAAAGATGGCTCTTGAATTGAGTTATGGTTGATAATTAACATAAATATTTTTCAAATGTTTTAAAAACCTGTTTTTCTGAAATTACAGGGTGAGTTCGCTGTGCAATAGCGTCCCCAAGACGAAGGACAACGTCCCTATGATGGGCGTATCAGGCACAAACAGCTACAGGAACCGCCGTTCGTCGAGATCGTTGACCAAGAAAAGTTCGAACGGAAGCCAAGATGAAAAACTAGAAGATGTTAAGAAAGATATTGGCAACTCTTCCGGCGATGTCTCCGAAAGGTAAGGTTCAGTTTATTCGACCAATAAGCAGATGATAAAACGGAGTATTAAATAGGAAAAATTTATCAACTGACAAAGAAATACGACTTTTGAGGCCAAAGGGCTGGAAATATCGTGAAAGTTTACACTCTAGCCCGCAAGACCTACGCGTTTTGATGGGTTAGCCTACACATTTTTTGGAACACTTTCTACAGCGGGGAATTCGACGATCATCAACACTCGCAAAGGTCGAATTCGAAAGACGAAAAATCCTTCCAGCCGCTCGGCTACGAAACGCACCTCGTCGAAACTCTCGAAAAGGACATCCTCCAGAAAGACCCTAACGTCAAGTGGAGCCAAGTCGCCGGACTGATGGAAGCGAAAAGTGTCCTTCAGGAGGCCATGGTTTTGCCGCTACTATTGCCCGAATTCTTCAAGGTGACTATACCAAAATGGCTCGACCCGTAAAATTGCCACGCAATTATTTATAATATTCATAGGCCAAATCTGTTGCATAATTATTTACATGCATTAATTTATTTATGCACGGTTATTATTAAATAGGACATTTTTTGGAAGTATAATATGATGTTTATTTATAATTTTTGGTACATTATTTCTAGAAATAATGTACCTAATTTTATTTGAAGTTGTTTGTTGGAAAACCAGGATTTGGATACCTAAAAACCAGGATTTGGGCCTAATTTTGCCAAGATTGTATGCATAATCGAGATTCAAAAAGGCTTCCTTACAAAGGACACGTTTAGGACCGATTCTAGACAACAGCAATTAATTGCCGCATAATGTATTTTGTTGTGTCGGTTGCTGTACTTACTCATGCGTAAACCGATTTTCAAAAATATTTCAGGGCATCCGCCGGCCTTGGAAAGGCGTACTAATGGTCGGACCGCCCGGCACTGGAAAGACGATGCTCGCCAAGGCGGTGGCCACCGAATGCGGCACGACTTTCTTCAACGTTTCGTCTTCCACGCTCACATCCAAGTACAGGGGCGAATCTGAGAAATTGGTCCGACTCCTTTTCGAAATGGTGAGTGCCTATTTTGACATTTGACCTCCGAAGATTCGTATTGAGTTTATACCATTGTTTTATCTGAGGACCTGTAACACGAGATCATGAAACGTTGGGTTCGATTCCCGACCGAATCTTGCGCGAGTTTTTCCAGATTCGATTCTATTTTATTTTTCACAATTTTTGGTACCTATTTCGGTTTTAAAATCGTAGTATTCGATTTCTAGGTAAGTCCTTAAGAAATTTCACACTGGCCGAAAATTCAAGTAAAATGCAGTACTTGTTGCACATCGAGTGCATCAGATACAGTCGGTTCGACTGCATTGTCGAGTAAAACGTTACAATAATTGTTACAGGCTAGATTTTACGCACCGAGCACAATATTTATAGATGAAATCGATTCCCTTTGTTCGCAACGAGGGACCGACTCCGAGCACGAAGCATCGAGACGTTTCAAAGCCGAACTTCTTATTCAAATGGATGGGATAAATTCTATATCAGGGTAAGAGGAATAAATTGTGGTTCGCATTCGAAGCACATGGATAAAAAGACCACAGGGGAGACTACTAATAACACGACAATGGGACAATGCCTAAATTATGGGAAAAAGGATATTTTAGTTTCAGTGATAATTTTTTAACCTTTTTTCCATCGTCGGGTAAAACAATTTTTCTAACATTTACAGGGAAGAGAAAATAATTATGGTACTGGCTGCAACAAATCATCCGTGGGATATCGATGAAGCGTTTAGAAGACGATTTGAAAAACGAATCTTCATCCCGCTGCCGGATGGTATGGCGAACTTTAGAAAATTTTATTCATAATTATTTCCATTTTTTATGCAACGGCTTTCATCGTGAAATCGCCCAACAGATGAGACGAGGATAGCGCTGCTGAAATTGTGCCTCAAAAACCTGGAACTCGAGCCGACGGTTGATTATAACGAGATTTCAACGCGGCTTGAGGGATACACTTGTTCGGATATTATCAACGTTTGTCGGTGAGTAAAACGATAAATAAGTCGTTACAACAGCAGGGGTCGTAGGTTGAAAGATGCCTCAAGCGATTGATGTTATGAAATTAGGTATCGATAAAATTGAAAACCAATAGCTCGAAAATTCAACTGCCCACAGACGTTTTATTGTTTTTAATATAATTTTTTTCAGCAATCATTTGCTAAAAATTGTAGGAATTTTAAAAAACTCAAAAATGTCTCACTAAAACTGCAATAAATCCTAAACGGTCGAAGCTAACGTCGTGGCAATGGTCTCATTCGATTCAGCATAGAAAAATCTATAGAAATGATGCCTCACATGCCTATGTTGCACTTTTTCTGAAAAGCACGAATTTTTTCCCACTTCAGCAGCTGTTTTTGTGGCCTTAAAATTAAGGTAGGGTTCTGTCGAGACTTTAGGACCAACTAAATACAAAACTTGATTTTTGGTAAAAATTCCAAAAATTTACGACAACTCATTCCCCCTGAAAAACCCCGGACGGCGGACAGACAAAAAATTTTACAAAGGTTAATTTTTCTTAAAAAATAAACCAAAAACACTTTTGTTGGATTTTTGAGTGTGAAAAAATAAGCGTTAAAAACCAAAAATACATAATTTTGAAAAATGTTTCAGCGATGCTTCGATGATGAGCATGAGACGAATGATCATGGGCCGTTCGCCTGACGAAATCAGAAAACTCAAGAAGAGCGAAGTCGACCTGCCGGTGACCGTGGCCGATTTCCAAGAAGCCATTTCGAAGTGCAAGAAATCCGTCTGCGCCAAAGATATCGAAAGATACACCGCCTGGATCGAAGAGTTCGGGTCCTGCTGATATTAGGCCCATCCTGCCAACGGTTCAGCGTTGGCAGTGATGCGACAGGCTGATCAAGTCATGCCACAGGCATAGATTTCGAGAAAATGCAGAGAATCGTCGACGATGATAAATAAATTCACAATCGCCAATCTCCGTTTTGATAAAGCCGTTTCGAATCGGGAGGTTCGTCGGACTTGATTTGCAGATGGCAAAAATTATGTTTCGATTTTCGAAAACGGACCAGGCATATCCGATTGGATTGAGTAGATTTAACCAATTGGTGTAAACCAGAGAAACAGTATTATATCCTGGAGTCGAACAATTATTTTACTGCCATAACTCCTAGCTATACGTAACTCTACCATGATACCTAATATGAATTTACTCTATGTACATTTGACTATTCATCTATTCGCATTAAACCTGATAACTTCGGCTCCGATTTTTAAAAATGTTCAAATACCAAGGTCCATAGCTGTAGAATATTTTTCCATTTAACTTCGCCAAGAATAAGCAATTCAGACATGAATGTACTTCATGTCGGCCTCGTCCGAGGAAAAGCTAGGCTCCTATCACCGACATAGAAAACAACATAGAAAAATATTTGTTGGTGATTGGTGCATCACCACAGCATGTCCCCGAAATGGTACCTAATAGCTGATTTTGACGTTTATGCAATGATAACCAGTTTTGGTTGCCTGATTATCTATGTCGATAATTAGCAGACTCCAAATCTCGCTTGACTTTGTTATATTGGTAACCTGTTATTTGTTATGGAGGGTGAGCATATTTGTGCTGCTTATGCTGCCTGTGCTATGGTGCATCGTATGGAGTATAAATTTTGAACACACGAATGTTCACGTGATCCTTTGTGTACCTATTTAAAATACATGTCCGTTGGCAAAAATCGTCATTTATTCGTTCGCAGTTAATTTTGACTGGTTAAGCTTAATGTTAAACCAATGGAAGTAGGCACCAACGGAGTGTAAAATTTGAAGCTTAAAATCTGCGTAAAACTTGTACAATATACCAAGTTGTCTCTATATAATAATGTTGGTAATCCATTATTTTTCGTTCCTTATTTCGAATGATGCCTTGCTTCTCATGTCCTACTGCGTGATTGATGAATTACCAATTGAGTTGGGGTGGTAAACTATTGTTTTTTTATGGGGAAAATTTTAAAATTATTGGAAAACGTTTTGCGCACAAGGAAAAACGCTTTTTGAATAACGACCCGAAAAATTATAAATTATTGTTGAATAATTATTACTGATTTCTTTTTAAAAACTCTAATTAAAACTAAAAAGAGGAATAAAAAGGGTCTCAAAAGCAGCATTTTATCAGAGCTGAAATAGTACCTAATTAATTTGAAGATACTCTGGAATGCAATGCATTGCTCTTGCGATGCATTGCTCTAGCAATGAAGCAGTTTGATGTATGATTGCTTGGATGATTTGATGACTTAGTTACCTAACTTATTTGAAAGATGTAAAGCTAACCATTTACTATGGAGTCAGCTCTTCCGAGTGCAGTGGATAATATTGTTTAAATCGATAGAACTGGCTCAAGTTCTCTGGCATAAAATTGAATTTCGGTAATATGAGATATTGAGTTGGGACAGGAAATTGTGAATACCTACATTCCTCATAGTTCCAAATGAAATGTTTCAAATGAAATGAGAAAAATAAAAGCGTTAAAATTTCGAAAAGTGTGGCTTTACCAACCTCAGAACGTTCGCGTATGCGTGCAGTCCAGGTACAATACCAAGTTTCAAAGGCAAAGGATAAGGGAAAACGCAAGAAGATTTTTTCATTATGGAATAATCTGGATAAACTTCGTAGCTGCATACTTTTTTACTTATAGATAGTAGAAATGTAGGCAGTTGTTCAGTTTCTCCGTAAAATATCTCATAAAAATTATTTTTGCAATTCAATTTTTTTGAGGACGACACATAAGTTCTCACTTCATACCTAGATTAATAATATATTTTTATTTCCAATTGCAAAAAAAAAACAGAAAACATCAGACGAATAAATTGTCTTGCAATATCGCCATGATTACGGGCAAGGCATTCGCAAAATAGTCTCGCAAGGCATACAATTTACGCCTCACTATTTTCAGTTTTGTCGGAATTAAAAATTCGAGACGAACAACCATTTTTTACCAGCCATCTTTATTAATAATTTCTCCAAATTTCAACACATTTTTTGAGCGTGGCAGCATGAAAGTGAACACAGTTCAAAAACGCAGTACGTAAGAACGAAATTAAATCTAATTAAGTTCAGTTGCCGCTTGTTCCTATAGAATATCGACCAGAAAGCTTGCACTAAATTCCAATGATCAACTCGACTTGACTTTTACGTTATTCGCGAATCAGTTTCGAATAAAATTGAGTTTTCGGGCATTTACAAGGGATCGAAGGCCACTGGAGTTTGAACATGTCTTTTTACACGACAGGGCGATAAAAAAAATCACAATCCACAAACACGTACCAATGGACTGGAAATCGATTATTGGAACACTGGATCGAAGATAGAAATCGAAGAAACGGACGACAAAGACCAGGGAAATGGAATTGGTAAGAATTGGACAAATCGCATTGAAAATAGAACACCGCAGTAACGGAATGCAGCATCTAGAAAAATACAATTTGAATTTGGAGATGACAAAAGACGAAAGAGGATCCACATTTAAATGCATCGTTGACGATATGGGTAACACAGTTACGAATTTCAGGATCATTTATTGGTGTTATTTTTAAAATGTAAGTCAACTAGATAGTTTCCCAAAATGGGGGCTGCGAGAAATCGAAAAAGAGGGAAATTTACGTTATTCGACAATTTTCATATGAAAGATTGACATCAAAAATTGTTCAACCTTCAAAAATGCGAATTATTTTTGTCATAAATAATAACACATTTTGACAATACGCAGTAGGAACGAAAACTATTTTGAAAGGTCAAGTCCGTTGAAAGTAATCTAACATTGACTGTATACTTGCTACTGTAAAGGAGTTCTCGCTTGACTCATGTTGATCTTGATGAGGTAAACTAACCTAAAATAGTAAGACTCATTTGCTACAATTTTTATTCCATAAAACGCTTTCATAGCCCCAAAAAAGTTTTCAACATTGTCTAAGTAAACTGGCCCTCAGTCTTTTGAATTTTGGAGCAATTTCAAAAATGAGTTTACCGCTGGAAAGCCAGTTAAATTTCCTATCAACTCACGGTATTAACAGCTTTCTAACATTAAGTTAAATAAGTAGAAAATTGGAGAAAGAACGAAAATTGCTCAATTTTTAAACATTACCATTTTTTAACGTGCGTTTAGGACAAGAAAAAGAAGGAAAAATCCAGCGCTCTTTTCGGCAAAAACCGGCCTTAAACGTCAAAAAAATAAAAAAATTCTAGACAATCAAAAATTGCTCAAAAACCAAGATTTCAGCAAAAAAACACGTTTTTCCACATTCGAACGTCAATATCTCCTGGAATAAGCAACGAAAATGAAAAATGACCATACCGTTGGGAAGCTGACATTTTTGGCCAGTTTTTCACGGAATGTATGCGGGATTTTTTTTTTTTTTTTTTTTTTTTTTTTTTGTCTCAAACGCACGTAGAAAGAATTGTCATTTTTTAAAATCATTAATTTTTTACTTGGGCCTGATTTTCTACTTATTCGACTCACTGCAGAAAGCTAAAACTGCCAGAAAGTGATAGAAAATTTAACGGCCTTTAAAGTGGTATCCTCATTTTTGTAACTATTCCAAAATTCAATGACGTTATGGCCATTTTACTGAGACAATGTCGAAAACACACAAAAAAAAAAAATAAAGCGAAAAAAATCACTTTTTATTGGGGTCACAAAAAATTCTAAGGAACAAAAATTGAAGCAAGCGAGCTAAAGAATCGACCCCTTCAAAAAAGTCAATTTCAAAGGTGAAGACCCTGTATAAAAATGTCATCAGTAGGTAAAACGTAAAATCAAGCGAGAACTCCGGCTTTGCATTCGACCTAATTTACAACCAGATTTATCTCTACTACAAATAGAGCTTCAAAAGCTTCGACTACCGACTCGCGTATTTACATCACATTTATCGACAGATTGTCCTACTTTTGAATTGCTATAGCCAAACTAGACGAATCAGGTACAAAACGAGACATCTACTGCTTTTTATTCTCATGGAAAGGCATCCAGGCAAAAAAGCGTTTTTTCACGATAACCGCTCGTCCGATTTAGTGAAAAGTTCAACGGAATCCAAAAATCGCCGATAGACCATTTACGGGTAACGCAGGGCACTTGCAGCGTTATCTTGAATAACGCACATCTTTTGATAACTTTTATATTTTTTTGATAACAAATTACCCGGTTTGAGTGTTGGAGGCTCTTCGGTAGTGGTTCACAGCATCCGCCGATAGTTTTTTATTCGGGTAACAAATCTACTTTGTAGGCGGATTTAAAATTCGCTCTTACACCAAAAATCCGAGCTTACACCAGCCCATGTCAGAACGCTTGCTAATGCGGATAATTGCTTCGTGAACATTCCAAAAATTGTGATCTTAAAATTTGAACAATTTTTGTCAGCGCTTGGCATCGCATACAAATATCAGCCCAAAAATCGTCTATCGGGGAAAAAGGTAAATTAACCAATTCGCTAATGTTGCTGCCTCGTCAAGGTATTCGTTGTAATTCCAATTTTCAACCTACGTTATTGCAAGTAGTCAGGCCTAACTACGAATTTGTAAATCAATTTACAATAATTTACAACAAGTAGGTAGTGGAAATTAATTTCGTTGTTGGAACACACCAAATAGAAATGCAGGGATAACGAAACAAGGACATAGACAAGGTGGTCAATCGGGTCGGGTTTAACAGTGAAGGTATTTCCATAAAATTGTGAACCAAGAAACCCAGATGAACAGTTAAACTGGGTGAGACCAGCCCAAAAATACACTTGAAACGCACAGAATTCAAGAAAGAGGGTAGATAACCTAAATTTTTAATACGAAACTTGCCTACAACCGAAAAACCTAAAAATGAAAAATACAAATACACAAATCCTGAGTGTTTCGGTGCATTCGAGCGGTTATCAGCTCGTCCCATAGAACTGATCCACTAAACCGAAAAAATTTTTACTCGAAAATACATTTTGTGAATAGTGAAACGTCTAAAATCTCCAACTCGGTTTTTGTCATGAGAGAGGGGGGAAAGTCGAAATCGAACTCACAGTCACATTTGATCACGTGATCGTAATGGAAACAAAAATAGGTTCAATAAATTTGGTAAACGAATTTAGTCGATTTTCCGTACGCCTCGTGCCTGCCACGCGGAGACGAGGCTATTGGCGAAGTACAAGGAGAAGAAGTGAATTTGGAAAGCCGGCATGATAAATACGTACCACAGCATCCCGTACGGGTAATCCTGCAAATGGGAAGTAAACATTTTACTGAAATTCGATTTTATTTAATATCTTCCAATTGAGGTGACGGCAAGAGAGTAAAAAAGTTTTTCTAGCAAATTTTTGTATTTTTCTAATCAAACCGACGACTCACCTGCCACAGCATGATTTCCTCTTTCTCGCCAGTCGTGACGTAGTGCCATACGTCGGGCAAATAGTAAATAGTGGCGTAAATTACGGGCAGCAGGCCGAAAACTATGACGCCCAACATGTATTTCTTCATTATGGCGACTTTATTCTTACGCACTGCGGCCAAGCCGAGGAAGGATAGCAGTATGCTAACGCACCATAGGTACTCCCAGACTAGAGGCTGAGGGCAAACATTCAAAAATGTACCGCACAATTTTATTAAAAATTTTTTTTGTTTTCGAAATTTTATTTAATGACGCAAGAGATTAAACTGAACTATAAACTTTTTTTGTTGATAAATTCAATGCAAAACATAAAATTTATGTTCAGTTTTTTCAGTTACGTATTAATTAGATAAGAGCAAGCCTTGAGTGGTGAAATTCAGCTCAGTATTTTGAACTTTTTTCAGGAAAACCTCCGTTTATGGACTGGCTTTTCTCCATGAAAGCCAGTGCAGCATAAACGAGTACAGTGACGCCAGTCACACGCCTGTACGATGAGAAAATGTGAGACTTTCAATTACCTATGTCGTTCTTACCTTGGGAACTTGAAGCTCTTCTATTTCCAGTATGAAAATATCCAACCGGTCGAGTATGTCGGCCGACAGTTTGGCCAGCATGGCGAAAAACAGCAGGAAATGGAAGAAAATGCAGTATTTCAGCCTCGACTTGTTGCTCGCACTGGAAGTGTCACGCATGGTATTAGATTTCAAGCGATTTCGGGATCAAAATCGAGGGCCGAAATCGGCGACTTCTCGGGGACGAAAAACAACAATTTGGCCCCAGGTGTGGGCAATTATTGGTTCAAATTGGTAATGGGCCTAGAAAATTAATGACGATAACGTCAGAAGGGCCTAAATATAAACTGAACATAACCCTCAGAGAAGCTGACGGGTATTTTTAAATCGACTATGCCGCCCAACAGGGGGACAATACGATCACTCGTTCGTCCTTCATTTCCCGCCTCGTTAAATTTACAATAGTAAAATATTGGAGTAAAAATAGGTCGAACAATAGGGAAAATAGAAAAACGAAAAACCTTATTTGGTATTGGGCAGCAACACGTTGCCTGTGATAAAAATCTGTTCCGTCAGTTCCGGCGATCATTGGACCACCGCGTGAGGCCATATTTACGATTAATGCGTAACAATTGGTGTTTTAAACGAATTGACTAATAATTTACAAACATTAAAACGGCATGCTCATTTCGTTGGAAATCATCTATGAAAATTTGCCAAAAGTATGCTAATGCTCTACGTGGGAACGGCAGAAATTGATACGCGTGATAAAATCACCAAGTGATGACAAGCTAGCAAGTTGTCAGGTCCATGGAAAATTAATACCGTATAATATTAGACGGCTTACCCCAAAATCGAATCAAAGCTGCACTGAGTAATGAATTGATGAATAAGTATGTACCTACATTCGCACTTCCTCGAACAGCATGAAGCATGTTTTTTGGAAAATTTATTGTACTTGTAACAAAAATAATATAATTTCATCTCAAAACGAATTGCAGCCATCGTAGAGCAAATTAAGGATTGTTATCGCCCTAAAAAAAAATCTCGGCGTCCCAGGATTCAGGGCGAAACTCTTGCAAAATACTTTTCCACGTAACGTCATGCAACGAAATCTGGAAGTACTGCGTGTTATTGATGTTTGTATGTGCAGCAATGATGAAAATTTACCGTAGCAACGGACAATTCTACGGTTGGCTCGACTGGGAGCCAGGGAGGCGACTCGCCGTTGGGCGGGGCGGTGCTGCGCTCTAGCGGCCCACCGTGACGGAACGGGCTCATTACGTTTCACGGACTGCGGTTTTCAAACTACGAACAAATCTCCCGAAATTTTCGGAAAAATTCTTCGGAAAAATAAGGAGAAATTATTTCGTCGGAGAAGATTAAATTTTAATTAAACTGCTGTAAAGCAAGCCTGAGGAAATAAAATCCGTTCCCGTTTTGACTCGGGCAGTCGGCCCTCTTGTGTACGATCATTCGACCCAAGATGGCCGCCACTGGAAAGTAGTCCCTGTCGCGAGGCGTTTCTCCGTGACAATTTCCCCGTTTTTCCGGCAAACCCGCGCTTTTCCGGCAAAACCGTACGGCCTCCGCGTTCGGCCGCCCGTTCTCGACTGTCGACAATCGCCCGACGACGGGGAACGGTCGTTTTTGTTATTGTCGCCGCGGATGAACATCGTAACCTCCGTGGTGTCGGGCTAACCTCCTTTCGCGCTATCCCCCGCGGCCCGCGTCCCGTCCAGCCGTCCAGGCCGAATCGTCCTTTGCTCGTTTCCTCGTCGATGATGTGTTCCTTTTGGTCGGCGTGAAAAACTTGCGGAAAAACCGTCGCCGATTTTGTGTTTCGCGTATGAATGTGCGCCGGAATTCGCGCCCGGTTCGACTTGGCTAGCGGCGCAGCGCGATATTATGGGCGATTGTTGTTCGCGTCGTTCAGTGCGGGTCTCTCGGTTCGACGGAATTCGCGAAGCCACTCGTCATCGCCAGATTTGTTATTATTGTGAGTTAGGTAGGAAATCGTCGATTGTTTCCCGGTCGGATTGAACTGCAGTTTCGACTCGGCGTCGTCGATACGCGGCGGACGGTAGAATTGCTTGGAAAAAACGAGCGGCTGATCTAATGCGGCGGACGGATCGGCACGGCTCGGCTGCCTAACATGGCTGCGACCGCTACTCAGCAAGCGCAGCAGCAAGCTCAACAGCAGCAGCAGCAGCCGCAACAGCAGCAGCAGCAAAATGAGGTGAATACGTCGGCAATCGACAGCAAGCATATTCAGCAAATTCCTGCCGGCGGTTTCACGAATGGAACGGACGGTCCGCCACCGACGGCCAACCTCCGGTCCAATATCGGGCCAGGAATAGGCTCTCCAGGAATAGCGGACGCCAAGAATAAAAAACATTTGAACTCGATTCCTGGCGGCGGGGAGATCGAGATGAGCGGATATCGCCAGGAAGGCGGCCCACCGCCGCAGCAAACGATGAACAATAGCGACCATTCCGCCAACGATAACGAGAAAATGCCGCCGTCGCAGGAGAAAGCGTCGTTCGGCCACAATCCGGCGGATCCGGGCGGCGACGGGCCGTTCGGCCACAAACCGCAGGACGCGATGGGCTACGGCCTCCCGTACGGGCCACGGGGCTATCACCACGGCGGACCCATGCACGACGGTCCCATGCACCACCTCGGGCCGGACGGGCCGCCCATGCACCACCTGAGCCAGGCGAATTCCTACGGCGCCCATTTCAACCCCGCCGTCCGGCACCCGTCTTACCCTCCCAAGGGCGTCCGGCCTCCGCCGGCCCCGGCCGCTTTCAACCGCGGCGGCTACATGGGCCAACCGCCGGCCACGACGCCGACGCTGAACCAGCTGCTGCAATCGTCCAATTCGGTCGTCCATCGCGGCGGCGGCGGCTATCAGAACAGTTACGGCGGCCCGGCGGAATACGGGGGCGGACCTTTGGGCGCCAAGCCGCCGGGTGCCGACCAGGGGCCGCCGCCGCCTGCCAACATAGGCGCCTACAATCAGGGGTGGCCTCCGCGGCCGATGGCGCCCTACCCGCAGCAGCCGTCACCCTACCGACAACAGCCACCACCCGTAAGTCGATTTCTATTTTTTTTTTTACTCAATTATCATTTTAGAATCAGTGGTGCGTAGATAACACACAATACTTCCATATTTCGAAACGTAAAAGTGTGACACAATTTGATCACATTTTGACTCCTATTAAGGGTGTATAGGTCAAAAAGTCAAAAAAACTCACTAGGTACGCAAATTCTCAAATTTGCCCAAAATGAAAATACGCCACATTATCGGAATACAAAAAATATCCTCATATTCTGCAAGGTAAGACTAAGATTTTAAGACCAAGAACGCTCAAATCGGTTCATTTTTGTGTTCGGAAAAACTAAAATAGAAAACACTAAAAATGCAAATATATCGGAAGTACTGTGAGTTATTCAAATTCCTATTGAACAAGAAGTTAGGTCTTGCCGAGACAAACATTTCAGTCCAAGAAATTTGAAAAAAGGTTGAGATTTGAGGGAGCTATGACCATTTTTGTTAATGACCACAGGCACTTGTTCGTTAAGTGATTCTGAGTAATGTGTATAAGAAAAAGCTTTTTCTGATGCTCCGTTCCGATTCTCGATTTTAGGACGATTCCAATACTTCTATTTATTCTGTAAGTATGGAAGTAAAAATCAATTTCGGCTCAATCAACGTCGGTTTTTTGTGTAATTGGCGATAATCGTTAAATAACCTAGTTGTTGGAAATTGTGCGTTCCTGCCACCTGTAATTTTATTTCCGATCGATCATAACTGGTGAATTATCGATGGTAACGAATCAGCTTGTTTGGGTTATAATAATTATTACTTATAAATATTATTACCTTGCTGTGAGTTCCTAGGGATTCACATCACGAACGCCTACTTCTCCGATGGTGAAAATTGTGCAAAAATGTTCTCTAGTCATTCCTAAAAAATCTCCTTTGCATACATTTTTCCGTAAGTCCGCTAAAAACAAATGTTTTTGGCAATAACTGACTAAAGTGGCTCTAGCTCCTTCGATTTTTGGGTAATCTCATTTTTCATTCTGACTTGTAACAAAATCTCCTTTGTCGACTATTCGGAAAATCTTGCCACATAACTCAGCTTTCCCTAGGTATAATCATTTTCCTGTTTACTCGACTCGTGGTTGGGAAAATCTCGTTTAAATGGCAAAAACGTAGGGTTTTCGCACAAAAAAAAAAAACTTTTTCAGTTGGTATCAAGTATTGCACACCTTAAGATACCTCAAGATAAGGTTCATTTGAAGAATTTTTCATGTTTAATCGAATGGTGTCACTTTTGGTGCGCTCCAAGTCTGCGAAAATGGGTAAACTAAACAATGACAGGTTGATGCTACGCAGGTTCTTACCAATTTCTCTGTGTCAATGTTAATATTATTTCACGCTGGAAATGCGCTCAATAACATTCGCACGGGAAACTTTTTCAATAAACTTCACAATAATTATGAAGAAATTTTAATAATTATGAATTATTGTCATGTCCAAGAAGTTGATTATTTATTGATTAACGTATTACTTATGAATTACTTGTTTCGAATCCGAGAAGAAAGGTTATGGAAGGTCAGTTTCAATTAAAACGTTCGGTTTAGGAGCAGGAAATGGTAGCATGAGTTGAAAACCGTACTACCGACAATCGTAAGAATTCGTAGGAATTCGCAGAGCTTTCTTGGTCTTAAAATCTTTGTTTTACCTTGCAGAATATGTGAATATTTGTTATAATCCGATAACTTGGCGTATTTTCATTTCAGCGAGTTTTGAAATTTGCATAGTGAGTTTTTCGATATTTTTGACCTAAACACCCAAAATCAAATATAATCAAATTGTGTCACACTTTTACGTTTCAAAATATGGAAGTATTGTGTGTTATCTACGCACCGCTGGTTCCGTGTGTACGCTTTCCTTGAAATTGCCATGCCTCCAGCAACTTTGAACCTTTCTGCAAATTTCCCTTACTTATGCTGGTTGACATTTTTCCAAATTCGATAATGCAGCCGCATAACCTGTACCTACCTAATTTCGATACCCTCGCCAACCGCCGTCATCTTCTTCCACAATTTGTCGCCTTATCAAGCATTTTTTCCCGCGATAAGTGAACCCTTGCCGTCGTAATTCTGATTGGCTCCATGTGAAAAATCCTCGCAATCTTTACGACCCTCTCGAAGAACTGCCAGAACATGTCCCCTTGACATCGCAATCTCTTCCGAGTAGACATTACAGTTTTATCGGGCCTTTTTTACGGTGAGTGCTGCCTCGTAAACGTCTTTTTCCGCGTTGCTTTGATTGCTCCTTTTCTCCAATATTTCAAAACGTCTCGAATCATTTTTCGGAGAAAGCGACTGATTTTGCTACCGTCTTGCTCTCTGAATCCAAAAATCGTTGGAAAATTATGCCCTACAAGGCACCAAAATTTCTCATCAGGGTTTTTTTTTTTTTTTTTTTTTTTTTTTTTGAGTTAGGCTGTGGTGAAGTTACAGATTATCTTTCTGTTCTCATTCAGTAACGTCCATGACAGGAATAGCACATTTTTTTCACATTTTGATACCGATATCAATTCGTAAACTAGCCAAGCTCAATAGTGCAAGTTTTTGGGTAACATTTACCATTTTATGACAGGCCATATCTTAGGAGCTATTTGAGCCAGAAAGCTGCAGTTGAGCTTGAATTTTCACACATTTACTCTTCTTTAACAATTCTTTTCGTAGGTTTTCCATAAATGCAGAGAGTTTTAGAAATATAAGCAATCGAGTCAAAAAGACCTTAAGTTTTGAGGGTTTTTGTTCTGGCGCCGCGCGATTTGGAGGTTGCTAACCGAAAACTCGGATTCAGCACCTCAAAAAACCCTGAGCACTCGCTTACCGGTTGTTGTTTTCGTGGAAAAATACGAATATCCGAAAGAGAATTAATGACCTTTGAGCCCTAAGTAATCTCTGTTAGCTCCATGTGACGCAAACCGCGGTCCTTTTTTCTCCCTTTTAAATTCCAACCTTTCCTCGTCGCACATTCCGCTCGCCCGATACGAAATCCCTTTGACCTTATTTCAAAGTTGTACGGCTCCGTTTTCGTGAAAAGTCCCTGGTAGAACATAGGTGCATTCTTGATCAAAGCCGTATGTCTAGTTTGTCGAGTGTTGGTCGGTTTTCCGGACTTCGAGGTCAAAGGTTGGCGGTTTTGTAGCCTGCTCAATATTCGCCCTCTTTTCCTCGTCTTTGAATTTTCCATCCCTTCAAAGGGCCCTCGCTTTGGGAGTTATTTTATGCCTCGTCAAAGCCGAACGATCAGACACGAAAAAGCTAATTCATCCCTGCGATCGACGGTGGTTTTCAGAAAGTGCGTTTGTATGTTCGAGTGGCGTTTTTCATTTGGACGGTTTTGAATAATAATTCCTCCGGTGTTATCTCGTTTTATTCAAGTGTGAAGCATAGGTTGGTACTTCTTGAATATTGGTAAGAGCATTATTTGCAGCTCGAGCGTGTTCTGATGCTTTGATTTCAACATGAATTTTAAAGCTTTGATTTCGATATGAATTTTGAAGCTTTGATTTCAATATGAATGAAATGCGCAGTTTAATGCGTCATATTTTTCTTCCATATTGTACAGGGTAAATGGAAGTATTGAAAGAGGTAATCTGAAAAATGAAAATCCATCGGAGGTAGAAAAATTACACCGATTCTTTGGCTCATTAGCTACAATTTTCGTTTCATGAACTTTTTTGTGAACCCTAAAAAAAGTAGGTTGGATTTTTTATGTCGTGTTTTTCACTTGGCTACCGTATAATACAATTATATCCCTTAAATATTGGAGTAATCACTATAATGATGATACGGTTGGAAAGAGCGTTAAATTTCCTTTCAACTTCCTGCATTCGCCGCTTTGTGAAATTTAGGTAAATCACCATAACATTGGGTTAAAATCGACGAATGGTAAACATTGAACAACTACCGTATTTTCGACGTGCGTTTTGAAAGAAATAGAACATCCAGCGCACGTTCCTGGAAAAACTTACCCGAAATGTCAGCTTTCCAACGTTATAATGGTTTTTGATTTACCTCGCTTATTAGAAGACAAATTTATGTTTAAATCCAGGCAAACGTGAGTTTTGCTGATTTTTTTTTTTTTAATTTCAATATCAAAACTTTTTTGGTTATTGAGCTCTGTCCGACCTTCTCGAGTTTTTGAAAGTTTCCACGCTGAATTCAAAGGTCCTCTCCATTGTCCTCGGGCCTTCTAATGATGAGTTTATAGTGATTGTAATAAATTTGTCATTGTCAGTTTAGAGTTAATGTCAGTCTAGTGCAGTTGACCCATGTCCAATTTATTGAAGCATACCAGATCACTGGCATTCAGTTAACTGAATGGTAACTGGGCTCGTCAGACCTTGTCAAATTGGTAAATTTTACAGAGTATTCCGAGAGTCCTAGTTTGCACTGGGATATTCACACATTATTTTCTCCCTCCTGCAAATGTTAACAATTTCCTCATATATCTTAACCTTAGTGTCTCATGTTGATGTTTGTCAACCCCTTTTTCCGAAACATTAGATGACCTTTTCCGCATGTCTAAACAAACACCAGATTCTTCCGTTATCGCTTGAGGCGATCGGCTCAATTCACCATCGTCTAAATTTCGCTCGAGGAATCGGTCGATCTCGTTCAAAATGAAATTTCTATTCCGCTCGTCCGACTCCAGAATCCCGGCCCATTAGGCCTTAATTATAATTTATTGTTCGTGAATTTCGAAGATAATTTTCCTCGGGATGAAGTTGAGGAACACGGCTTGGCATTCCTCGTCGGTTGGCGTTGGCCCGTCACGCGGTGGGGGATCGGCCGGTGGGGCCGCCAAGGTTAGCTGTCTCTGTCTTTCCCTTCCACTGCGCATGCGCATCCCCTACCATCGATTCGGGAACTCTCCCCTCGCTGCCAGGCCATCAGCGCAACGCTCGACTCCCTCGAATTCCCCTTTATCCCGATTGTGTACCGAATATTGGCACTCTTCCTCCGCTTTAAAAACGTTTAGAATTTTTCTTTATATCCGCCCTCTTTTTCCTCTTTTTCCCCCGGCAGCCCCGAACGATGAAAAAGGGCTCGTTATATTTCTTATTGTATCGCCGATTCTTTCGCAGTTTTCGAAATGAGACCCATTGTACGACAAATTCGACAACATTTGAAGTCTTTCATGTCGGTGAATGTAGAATAAATTATTTCCTTCGGGATTGAATCAAAACGTCGTTGTCGTGTATCAAGTCGATTCCGCGCTTTCGTGGAAGAAGCTGCAAAAGTAATTCAATTGGAAACTGCGTCTCGTTCCCTCGTACCAAAGCACCTTTATTTCAATCAGGGAGTTTTATGAAATTCTTCCGGAAACGAATTGAATAATTATTTCTCTTCTTTGGAGAATCGTTTCCCTGAAATGGGGCAGAAACATACCAAAAGCAAAAACCCGCCCAGATTTTTAACGGAGGAATAGGCACCCTACAGATGAGACTTTTACTCAAACTGAAATGCGAATGAAAACCCAAAGTTACACTGATACCTGAAACTGTACCTCAAACTAAAACTGAAACCGAACATAAACTTAAATTGATACTGATACACGGACTCGAACTGAAACAGATTCTAAAATTCAAACTCACAATGAAACAGAAACTCAAACTCATAATCGAAATCGAAGTCAAACTCACAATGAAACAAAACCTCGAACTCATGATCGAAATCGAAGTCAAACTCACAAAGAAACATAACCTCAAACTCATCTCAAACTCATAATCGAAATCGAAGTCAAACGCACAATGAAACAGAACCTCAAACTCATGATCGAAATCGAAGTCAAACTCACAATGAAACAAAACCTCAAACTCATAATCGAAATCGAAGTCAAACTCACAATGAAACAGAAACTCAAACTCATAATCGGAATCGAAGTCAAACTCACAATGAAACAGAAACTCAAACTCATAATCGAAATCGAAGTCAAACTCACAATGAAACAGAAACTCAAACTCATAATCGAAATCGAAGTCAAACTCAGTCAAACTCGAAATCAGTCAAACTCACAGTGACTCAAACTCATAATCGAAATCGAAGTCAAACTCAGAAACTCTAACGAAATCGAAGTCAAACTCATCATCGAAATCGAAGTCAAACTCACAATGAAACGTCAAACTCCCAATCGAGTCAAACTCACAATGAACTTCAAACTCATAATCGAAATCGAAGTCAAACTCACAATGAAACCGAAACTCAAACTCATAATCGAAATCGAAGTCAAACTCACAATGAAACATAACCTCAAACTCATAATCGAAATCGAAGTCAAACTCACAATGAAACAGAAACTCAAACTCATAATCGAAATCGAAGTCAAACTCACATCGTGAGTTTGACTCGATTTGATCTCAAATTCAAATGACTCACAATTCATTTCATTGAAACTCAAATGAGTTTAAACTCAAAAATTTCTCGATTTCATTATGAGTTAATTTCATGTCATTCGAGTTAGTTTGACTTCATTCGATATATTTGAGTTTCATTTCATTGTGAGTTTATTTCATTTATGAGTTTGATTTCATTGATTGTGGTTTTGACTTCAATTTCATTATCAGTTCATTGTGAGTTTGACTTCATTCAATTAGAGTTGTTTCATTGTGAGTTTGACTTTCCGATATGTTTGTTATAGTGGTTTGTTTCTGTTTCATTGTGAGTTTGACTTCAATGAGTTTGGTTCTGTTTCATTGTGAGTTTGACTTCATTTCATATGAGTTTGAGTTTCTTTCATTGTGAGTTCTGACTCGAATTTTGAGGTTTATTGTGAGACCGATTTCGATTATGAGTCTGAGGTTCTACTTCATTGTGAGTTTGACTTCATTTCGAATTATGAACTGAGGTTCTGTTTCATTGTGAGTTTGACTTCGATTTCGATTATGAGTTTGAGGTTATGTTTCATTGTGAGTTTGACTTCGATTTCGATTATGAGTTTGAGGTTCTGTTTCATTGTGAGTTTGACTTCGATTTCGATTATGAGTTTGAGGTTATGTTTCATTGTGAGTTTGACTTCGATTTCGATTATGAGTTTGAGATACTGTGTCATTGAGAGTTGACTTCGATTTCGATCATGAGTTTGAGTTTCGGTTTCATTGTGAGTTTGACTTCGATTTCGATTATGAGTTTGAGGTTATGTTTCATTGTGAGTTTGACTTCGATTTCGATTATGAGTTTGAGTTTCGGTTTCATTGTGAGTTTGACTTCGATTTCGATTATGAGTTTGAGGTTCTGTTTCATTGTGAGTTTGACTTCGATTTCGATTATGAGTTTGAGGTTATGTTTCATTGTGAGTTTGACTTCGATTTCGATTATGAGTTTGAGGTTATGTTTCATTGTGAGTTTGACTTCGATTTCGATTATGAGTTTGAGTTTCTGTTTCATTGTGAGTTCGACTTCGATTTCGATTATGAGTTTGAGGTTATGTTTCATTGTGAGTTTGACTTCGATTTCGATTATGAGTTTGAGTTTCGGTTTCATTGTGAGTTTGACTTCGATTTCGATTATGAGTTTGAGGTTCTGTTTCATTGTGAGTTTGACTTCGATTTCGATTATGAGTTTGAGGTTCTGTTTCATTGTGAGTTTGACTTCGATTTCGATTATGAGTTTGAGTTTCGGTTTCATTGTGAGTTTGACTTCGATTTCGATTATGAGTTTGAGTTTCGGTTTCACTGTGAGTTTGACTTCGATTTCGATTATGAGTTAGAGGTTATGTTTCATTGTGAGTTTGACTTCGATTTCGATTATGAGTCTGAGGTTCTACTTCATTGTGAGTTTGACTTCGATTTCGATTATGGGTTTGAGGTTCTGTTTCATTGTGAGTTTGACTTCGATTTCGATCATGAGTTTGAGGTTCTGTTTCATTGTGAGTTTGACTTCGATTTCGATTATAAGTTTGAGTTTCTGTTTTATTGTGAGTTTGACTATGAGTTGGAGTTTTTGTTCCATCGTGTGTTTGACTTTGAGTTCGATTATGAGTTTCTGTTTCATTGTGAGTTTGTCTTCGTAGCCCGTACCCAGGGAGGCCAAGGGGGCCGTGCCTCCCTACAGAATGTTCCAGAATTCCTTTTCATAAGTGCTACGAATGTGATGTATTTTTCATTATCGACACGGTAGGTACCTACATCCTTCCTATAAATAGGTTGTTTCCCAATGTTGGTAACCTAGTGTTGGTTGTTGAAAATGATTTAATTTCCCGGCGTTTGCCTCCCAAATTAAAATCCTGGGTACGGGCTTGATGACAGCAACTGGGTCGAAATTAAACATTCATCAGCTAAAACATAACGAGTAAAATAATCGTCCATAGGGCAGCGGCCTTTTCATGAATCTCGCGATTGAGTCGCTCAAAAGAGCTCATGAACAGCCGTCGAGTTCGGTAATGCCTGGTTGGCGATTGGTGGCAGTCGGATGTTGGTGATGGTGGTGGTGGACGTAATTGTTTCACTCGACACTCGTCTCTCGACTGTTCCGGGCTTCGATGTGATGAGAGAATGCTCTCCTCTGGGTCAAGGTTCTTTCTCTCTAATTTATTCTGCGAGCGCGCGGGGGAGAAAAGGGAAGTCGAGGATAAAGAGAGAAAGAGAGGCGCCACGTTTCCCCTCTCGGTCTGTTTCTGGACGTGATTCACTGTCGTTATGTAACGAAGACCTCTCCATCCAAACCAACTGTGGGTTCCCCTTCATCAAACACTTCCCATCTTCGTCTTTTGCTGGCCACAGGCGGTAATTTTCTTTTCTTGTTGTCTTTCCAATCTTCTTTTTCGGTTTCTTTCCCGCCGCCTGCCGACTGGGTAAATTCTCGAGGTAGACCACCGTATATATTTCTATCTTCGCCGACAGAGGTATTCGATGACAGTATCCGAACTCTGTCGATCGGATGGACGAAATTCGAGCCACCCGTTGGCATCATGAAGTAGTTAACTTGGAGAAATGACTTTATCGAAAAATCCTCTCAAGTTTGGCTATAATAGATTTTTTTTTTTGCTGTTGTAGAGTAGCCATCACTGTACATCGATATGTATCCCAATCCAGCACCGATCCACCCTGAATCCGATTTTTAGATCCATAATTTGGCCTAAAAATGGTCAAGTAATTACGTTAAAAAAAGAGCAGGAATTCGGCTCAATGGCTGTGTAACTATTTCTCTGATCAAAGCATCTGATATGCTCATCGATCCAAGCAATCGTACCACATGGATGACGAAGAACTAACAATGTGCACCTGACCCTTAGCACACACGGCTTACGTGCGGCATTACCTATGTCAAAGGAGAATCAGTAATAGTGGATATCGGTAATGGTATGGATTGCTATGATTGACAACAAACGAGCATACACAAAGGCAAACATTCCCCTACTGGGACGGTATGTAAAGGACGAATCAACACAATTAGCGTTGGAGAGGATGATGTGATGATGGAGTATTAGTCCGGATCGACGGCAAGCACATTGCGCACTTACGCCGCAAGGACGCCGGAGTATTTAAGGGGCGTTTGATGTCAGTGCACGCAAAATCACAATTTACGCGTTATAAATAAATCTACCGCGTGTACTTTTATTATTTATTCAAGCCATCACTATATTTATGGACGCTCCACTTGGTCTCATGACATGTCTTGAAAAAAGTGATTGTTGATCAAAAAGAGCGCATAGGAAAATTATCCCAGAACATCAACTACGAATTTTCCCTTCTTCTTCATGTTCCTTAAACATTAATTTCAAAAATAATACTATTTACTTATCACTAACTTTCATGTTCTCTGATCTGTTCCAGGTAAGTGATTTGTGCATTTCAATTCGGCCTGTAACACAGATTGTAAGTATTGAAACCATTATAGTTCTTACTTTTTCTTGAGGCAAACATAATCTCAGGCCACACATTTTTTTACAGTATAACATCAACTGAGTAACTGAAAAGCTTTCGAATGCAATCAAAGACAAAAATTAACACGAGATATTGCTAGGTCGTACTGTTTATTAAATTGATGCTCATCCCTGACAAATACCCGAAAACTGATGGAAGGAATGTTGTGATGGAAATTATCACGGTCTTGCCATGTTTCCCAGTCCGTAGTTTTCGCATAGAAACAGCCGTGACCATGAAAAAAGTCGACTCCATGGCTTTTTTCGTGGTCATGAGAACAACCGTAGACATGGGAACGGTCTCCCACATTGTCTCCTTAATAAATTTAATTAATTTCATGTCAAAATTTAAAAATATATCTCAGGATTTTTTTTTTAAATATTTGTACTAAATTGAGAAAGCTCCGGTGCGATTCCAATTCTGTTCAGGCCGGTGTGTTCAGCAGGTTCGAATAACACATGATGGTGATGCGACGTTACTTAGCAATCTCCATTAACCAAAATACCATCATGGCTTTGTCCCTGAGCGTCTTTATGGTCGACTAGTTAAGTACCCATCATCAGCACCTGGTGCACTTCTGGGGAGTCCTCTTTCAGGCCTATTCAGTTAAGTGCGGTAACCTGTAGCGTGGTCCATAATTACCTCATCTTGAAACCTTTCTGTCATTCGATGATGAGGCGTTTGAAGTAATGGGTACCTACCTCGTTTAAATTGTACTCGGATTTTTCATCTCGATACTCATAAGTCGCATTGAGCTGAGAATCCAGGGTAACAGCGCTTCTCCGAAACTGTCCACATACAACTCAAAACTACACTTTGAAATATCAAATCAATGCGATCAAAGCGCTTTGTTGCCAAAACGCCAATAATGCCATTCCCTCTGCTCTAGTGTTAGGTATCCAGCCATTCGCACCATATTAATAATCGCGTTATACAACGTGCTAGCTAGAATCTAACTTGTCCGGAGCTTTCCCTGTTTGTTTGATGTATTAATTGGGTATTAGTTGAGAACCAGGGCTAACGTTATTGATTTAGAGGGCGAGGTTCCCGAGCTATAATTAATAGCGGCAATTGGATGCAGAACTAATCAACTGGGGACGTGATGGCAGCAGTGGTGGCGGCGGTGGGGCTCCAATTAGTCAGCATACGTGTGAGTGTAGTACCTGACATCCTCCATGCTTACCATCTGGGCAGGACACGTGACGTTGCCCGTTCCTTAACTAGGACTGATTTGAAAGTTACCAAAACCATTTGTTACCAAGTTTCGTTGAATTTTTTCATGTTATCAGAATTTATCCTATTTTGCTGTATAATAGAGGAAAGTGCCCAAAAGTGGACCCCTCCCCAAAAGTGGACCCCTGGCATTTTAGGCTCTCTACGGTGCTGAACTTTACCGAAACCAATCGCAACTAGTAGTTCCCACTTCTGTGACAACATGTAGGAGCCCTCACGTCGTCTACTTCATCTGCCGGCTTTCAGTTCGCCATTATGTGATTTCTTGTATTTTAGAATTATTACAGTGTCATACGTTATTCGACATTTCTCCTACACTTTTGAAGGTAAGGCTTCCAGCATGTATTATTCTGAAATAGTAAGGAATAAGGGTAATATTTATCATCAAGTTATCTCAATTGAACGGTCTGTTGAACATTGAAAGAGTAATGAATAATTAGGCTATAGTCGCCTAAAGTGGACCCCCCTTTATTTTTCATGTTCAAACACCTGCTGAATCTGAAAAACGTCTCAACTTCGAAGAGAAATCAAGCAGTGAAGAAGACAGCGTTTCGTCTGACTCGTCCGTGATGGAGGCTTTGCCTGGAGTAACGCCTTCAAAAAATGATGATGCCTAATCGGAAATCGATATATTCATTAGCATTAAAGGATAATTTATTGTTATTATATACTTACTATTGACTTAGCATTGTTTTATGTGATTTAATCTCATTCCTCCATGTAATTTTCCATCCATTTTTGTAATATTTAGTAGGGGTCCACTTTAGGCAACTTTTTTTGGGATTGCCAAATTGCAGGGTTTTGAAAAATATATTTTTTTATTACTATTTCTTAGTATAATTTTATAAATTGAGATTGAAATGATACAAAACATTACTGTGCTATCGTTACATGCATTTAAAAATGTGTTTTTCGTTGTTCTATATTTTTTATTGATAAAAAACAAAATGGGGGTCCACTTTTGGGCACTTTCCTCTAGTATTTGCGATCATTCGTCAGCGGGTCATCTCTATTTTATAGAAGTATAGAGGTTTCCTGAGGCCTTCCTCTAATCGCATCGTAGATAACTAGATAAAGTCATTATGAGTCAAAAACAGGTCCTAGGTAGTTGGGTTGTGACGAAAACTGATTTTTTTCATTTAATAATTCAATTTAATTATAGGTTTTGCTTTGGAACTCGTTTTGTTAAAAAATTTGCCCCATTTCTCAGAATATTCTATGCCAAATTTGCCATGCTGTGAACTCTGCAAGATTATTGTGCATGTTGGTTGGCATTGCTACCGCTTACATGTCGTGTTCCAACTCCCCCTTTGATTTAGGAGCTGCTCATGAATAGCTGATATCCACTTCCCATTGGGTCAAGCGAATATATTGTAGGCTCGTGAGCACCGAATCTGTATACGGCCAACCCCTTTGTTAACTACATAATTAATCTTACCCTCAATGGCTAAAATTGTTAATTGTTTCGCTGCTTTGCTGTCTTCCGGTACGAATTCAGGTTTAATTAATTCGGTACATAGTAATATTGGTATTTCGGGCTCACGGGTTGGTCTAGTGGCTAACGCGTCTGCCTAGCTGCAGGCTATACCTGAGAGTTGTAAGTTCGATTCCCACAGGTGCCATGAAAAATTTGGCCCATAGCCTTATGATTCATGTCATCCCTGGCATTCTGGGTTTTCGGAATTAAATGATATTGGAGAACTAAACCCACTCCTTGTGATGCCCTATGGGTTAAAACAATTAAACCATCATTTACATTTACATTTACAATATTGGTATTTCCTATGTTGGGAGGTACAAATCAAATCTAAATTTCGTTCGTTGGAATCGGGAATTGGTTGGAAAAACTGTTTTGGTGCTGCCTCCGTTAGACTTTAGGAATAAAATTTATTTACCTTATGATTCCAACCCCACCTGCCACCCTTTCTGGACAATCCCAGACCTTCTCTCGTTTGTTGAAGAACCGCCCTGCTTTGAGAATCCCCACTTTAAATTTGGTTGTACGAGTTGGATAGCTGGCAACTTGAGTGCTTGAATTTCGCAAAAACTTGCTTGACAACAACCTCTCGGTATGCGCGTACCTCCGATAAAAATGGCCACGAAAGAAACCCTATTGTCTTCCGAGATGGGGCTTGCGTGTCCTAAATTCAAAAGTTGGCTTACCTTCGGCGAAAAAGAACGATGTGAGCTCATCCATTTATGTGGGACGCCTTTAGAAACCGGTGGAAAGATAGCATCACGGCACAGAACAGTCTTCAGTCCGTGCCTTGTATACCGACCGAGGGAACAGCAACGCGAATGGGATGCGTGAGGAAAATTAAAGCCGTCTCCTCACGCGAAGACATAATGAAACCATTATAAAATGTTAATCGGTCCAGAGGTCTGTGTGAGAATCTAATTTGAATGGGAATTGGCGCTGCGGGACGAGGGCTGCTGATCTTTTTGATAATGAATACACAGAATCGGTGCCTTGAAGATATGAAACATTACAATATATTCTCCCTATGTGCATTGCATTAATTTAATTAACGGCTGGAGAATGATTTGCAGTTTTGTCTCTTTTTTTGCCAGGGTTTTTTCTTGATTTTCTCTTTCTCCGCTTGAAACCCATTTTCCTGGTGCCCAAATATTTTTAACTAGAGCATTGCCTTGCATTGTCTTGCCAATATTCTTGTATTTTCAAGGGACCGGCTTTAGGTAGTGGCGCATTAGAATGTCAATGCTCGTCTCACCCCCTGAGTAATGACTCATCGCTTTTTCAAAGCTACAAATAACCGCATGTGTCACCACGGTGCTTCGAAGTCGTTTGCTACTCGGATTTTCCAGAGTCGACCCCTGAGGCATACGGCCCCTTCCCCTTGCCTATTCCCTGAGGGGTTTCGCTCCTCGAGGTGACTGGTGGCAAATGGAGAAAGTCGTCGGGTGGCGATGGCGCCTGGTGGCCTCGGGCTAACATTTCGGCCTCTGCCAGGTCCTGGTTTGCTTGTTAGCCAAGGCCTTTGTGAAAAACCCAGCTCTCTCGCTACGGGCTTCTAAATGCTCCGTCGCCGGCCGTTCTATTGTAGCTTTCTCAGGGAGGCGTCTCGCCTCCTTGTGCTAGACTAGAAACTACCACATCGCCCCTGGTTACGGGGTAAATTGAGGAAGGCTGTCTTTACAATAGTGTGAAAGAAGCGCCCTTTTTGTTGGACGGGGTTTTTAGAACGAATTTGCTTGGTTTTTATAACCAACAGTCAATGGGTTCATTGTTATAACTTTCATCGAGTTTTTCATCGTGCAGGATGAGGACTGGAGGTGGAAAAATTAGGTACCAAGGATTTCCATAAGGATGCTGTCTAACGGCGCTCTCCGTTATTATCAGTCCATAGCAAAGGACTCGGGAGTTTGAATCCCTCTCCTAGCCCTGGAATATTTGTTACCCTTGCGGGCACATTTTACAGTATATCGACGGTGAAACTGCACCACTGCCGGATTCAAAGCATCGTGTCTTTTGGGGACGTCTGTCTTGCATCTTTTTCAAAATTTGGATCGGTGGCAACTTGGCATATCAAGCGTTCATAAATCGCATGGCAAAATTATTAGGCAGTGTTGATTCTACGCCATCGATATCTTTACAGAAAAGCGCCTTCATCATCTCAGGCTAGGTTGCGGTCATAAATCTTGACATAAAGCAAAATGTATTTTTTATTTTATTTCATAAGCCGATGCTTGTTGAGCTTTTATGCTCTCTGCGTAATCCGCCGGCTCGCCCGTATGTCTGGCGGTTAAGGACAAAAAACTGGAAAGAAAGGTGTCGAAGGTTATAGAGCGAGAGTGAGAGGGAAAACTTGATTGATGGAATACGACGACGTTGTTCCTCGTACCGCATCAACACGCAACTCAGCTGCGATCGTCTTCGTGGAAAGTGAGGGGGATATTGTCGCTTATTGTGTGCGGGTATGAAGTGGTAGAATAAGATGGAAGGTCCCACCTCGGCTGTCGGAGAGAAAGAGAGAAGATGAAAGTGCCGGAATAGAGAAAGAGGGCTCGAGCCGACCACCAAAGAAGGATCGCAAGCGTGTGGGTGTGGCTTGGAATGTGTAGGATGTTGCCCTCTCGAAGAGGTCAAGGTCGTAACAGAACTTCACTCACACAAACATGGAAAAGAGACAAGAGGCGCTGGCGCACGACTACTCGGGCAATCTCTCCGCTAAACCGTGTCCCCAAAGACACACTGCAGTGGAACCTCGTGCTTAACCCGACCGCACCAGACCGACCATCGTATTCAATGTCTTCCACTGCTTTACCACATCCTCCTTCAGTACCTATCTTCTGTCTCCTGTGTTACATAATAGGGAACCTGTCGTCCTATTATGGGCCGAGAATGTCGTGTCTTCCCAAGCCTTAGTTTCCTTCTCTTGTAAGAGCGTTGACCCAGTCAACAATAGGGCTTATCTTCGCCTAGACTTAGTGACATACTGCTTGTGTTTAAAACCGCGATCTTGCTCTACGAATTGTTCTGTGTTGTTGTTTGCAGAGATAACTGCAGTTTTCCACGCTGTGCTTGCATTCACCTACTCTTTCTCTGGAACTATAATGTAAATTACATTATTGGATTATCCAATATTGCTGAAAACTATAAGCTGGAGGTGGACCTGGGGCTCGCAAAGTGGAACTTGAAAAATGAAGTTTGTGATTTGTAAACTTGGCTGATTGAATGCATAAATGGCTATACTGGAAGTACATGAGTTAGTCTCGAGGGTTCGCATCGATTTTGGAGGCCTAGTTCAAAACTAGGCTATCCTGTTGTAGTCGAGAAAGCCAAATAAGTCCCTGACTTCGCCACTGCTCGAGTTTTGTCCGCACTGCAGAGTTGCACTCTGTCGCTGTCTGGTCGCCACCTCATTCCCAGCCAGTATCTCTCTTCTCCCACCGGATTGCAGTTTCCTGTTCACCGTCGCAGTTCACGAGCCGACTGCAGCTTCCTGATCCTAGCGATAGCGCCGTTCTCCTTCGACCCTTCGTCCGCTCGCCCTATCAGATACGTTCAATTGGCTGCCAAAGTGTTCAATGCAGTTATTAATATCGTCAATACCTATTATTATTCCACATGAAAAATCTGAATTCGATCGTCTTTACTGTAATGATCTCAATAATTGATTATTATTATGTTGTCAATAATTGATAAAACCTCTAAAAATGTCAATGATTTTCCTATTGATACTTAATTCGGATCCTTGCGAGCTTTTTTAGCCCTACGTCTCCGGGTCATCATACTTTGTGCTCGGCCTGCTGTCCAGGGTGCACGTCGCACCTCAATCACTGCCTTCCCTCATAATAACGAATCGTTATTAGTTTGCCTCTTTCGTGTTCGAAACGGGATCAACGACCTTGCTTATCTCTTTCGAAGCAGAAGGACACATCATGACGTCAAATGCGTCATCGAGGTTCCCCCCATCATGTCTCCTTGTCAAAACTAATCGTTCGGGCTTTAGGCCTCTCTTCCATTACATTTCGCCCGCCTAACCGTCAAACAAGCGATGAACAACATTCCGCCTTCCTACTGTCACTATCATATCTGTAAACTTTCCCCGTCCTTCAGTCCTCTCTCAAATTTTCTAATCTCATTTCGAGGTGTATTCATTGTCGGATTCCACGATATGACCTTCAACGAGGGCACCCTCACTCACTCACACGGCCTCGCATTGTGCCTGGAAGAGACAAGCTGTCTACTCGTTTTTACTCCAAAGGCTGAAGGCGATGTTTATCTGCATTTATAAAACCATCGCATTTGCATGATGTTAATCGATTCGGAATGCCGTTGTACTGAATCCAAAGAGGCGGATGAATTGTTGCTCCTTTCACTTGTCTGGATGACCAAAACTCTACATAGCTGAAGAGTGGTCTGTTCGGACAGGACTTGTCCAGAAATAATTTCTATCGGCTCCAAACAAATTCAAGCCATTGGGATTGGATAAATTGTCCGCCGCCATTAGTCCCTCTTGCCCGGGACTAGTCCGGTACTGCTTGTTCCGACATTCCCTACATTCTCCTTTATTTTGCACGGATGATTTGTGTCAAAAAATTTTGAACATTCGCAATTTTCTAATGAAATGAGTTCAAGTATGTTTCATGTAGAACTACTATGGCTCTTCTGCAAAAGCTTATTGGTTTAAACTAGTTGAAAAGGCTGGCTTCAATAGTGATTCTATCCCGCTGATTGCTATTTGTTCATGGTAAATTTCCTGTCAAAGTCATTGAAATACTCGATTCTGGGCGAGTGGTTTTTGAAACGCGAGGCGTGCCTTTTCGATTAAGTGTTTTACCCCTCGTCTCGCTCGCTTCACTCTTCGTCACGTCATATGTCTGGTGTTCTATTCAGTCAGTTCTCCTTGTCCTTGACAACTTGATGTTGCAGAAAGGCGAATGGACGGAACGATAAGGATATGGCGAGAGGGGAAGGTGGTTTTCTTGACAAGTGGTTGATTATTGAGGCCGTCTACGTTGTTCGTGCTCAAAGCGGCTTGTCTCAGATGAATGACGTCATCTTCCACCATGCCCATCCTGCAGTTCTCTTCTGCTTAGCTAATCGAGCGAGGAGAGATTCCTCAACATGAGCGATTACCCTAGGTTTTCTGTCTGAGGCCTTAATTTTACGGTAGATTCTCAAGGTCTTACATGTATTTTATGCCTACAACGCATTTAACCTTCATGTTCCGAGTACCTGAGTACCTTGTAATTTGGTCTTCTTATTAAGTACTCACTTTTTGAGCGAGTTTCTTCTAGCAATATCAAATAATTTGGTATGGTCATCGCAGTAATGCACCAGCTGACGATTAGGAGAGTTGGGGATGAGGGTTTTTCACAAAGGTACAATATGTAGCGTTTTCCGCTGAGTAAATGTTGGCGGAAAGAACTCAAAATGTACAATTCAAATCGGAGGACGAAAGATAGTTTGATTTAGTTGACCCAGAGGGCATAAAGGTATGGGTTTGTCCTCCGACAAAAGGCGAAAGTATCTAAAACCCCGACACCAGGAATGGCACAAATCTTAGTTTGGATGAAATTTCGATTCTGATTTCTTATGAATGCCTAACTACCTGTTTATCCGAAGCAACATTGGATTAGCTGAGAATAACTGATTGACTAGCCTATGAAAAATTGTAAACATTTCTAATCGTTTCAAAAACCCGTTATACGCCAGCCCAAGAATCTTACCGCTCTAATTTCTAACAGCTGTTGTCCAAATCCCTATAACCCGTCATCAGTGAATACTAAGTGCAATACGTCGACCTTGATTCCACTTCGATAACGAGCGGAGTAAATAATTTCGCGAAAGACGGAAAAAGATGACAAATCTCCGGCGCCATTATAGCAACGGGGGCAACGACCCGTGCGACCCCCAAGTAGATAAATATCGGCGTCCCAGGCGAACCCTGAACGACAGACAAGGACCGACCGTTGCCAAGGTCGCGACAATCGTTTCAATCTCAACTCTTCTCTTGACGGTAAAGCCGGCGAAATATTGCGTAACTGATTTCCCCACTTCGTCCGACTAGCGAACTCCTTGGAAATCAAATAAACAGAGAAATCCGCCTCTGGCAAGGCACTGACTGAGAGAGGCCCGGCCTCTCTTTCTCGCATTCTGTCTCACATTTTTTTCTCTAGACGTAAGAGACCACTTCCTTTTAGCTGTCGGGGAGTGAATCATTCATCTCTAACTGACCACCACAACACGGTAAACAAAGCTGAAAATAAATTCGTTCCGAAACGAAGATTGAGGTCAAATCTGTGGGCGGCGGATCCGTTTCAGTTTTGAAGGATGATAATATCGATCTGTATGAAGGATGGGTTGTGTATTATGAGACATGGATTGTGTGCAGCGACTTGTTGAAATGCTTGAGAATGTTGAGATGCCGACTTTGATTTGAATAGTTGTGTTTTGGTTCGCGAACCATGTTGTTCATGAAGAACTGTTAACAGTCGGCTTAATGTCAATTGGATATAAATATTATTTACCTCCGTGTAAATTCTCGATGAACGTGTACTGCCTATGGACGCTATGATTATTATAATAATCATAAATATCGTCCACAGTTCCCCCCCCTAAAATTCTATAAATAATCTATAAAATTCTATAAAATTCTAAAAATATTCGTCCCCTGGTTATAACAGTTTTTTTTCCTTTTCTTATCCAACAGAACTGATGTAGAACTCTTAATTTTTTTTTGAATACTTTGTAAAATGAGCATCTTTGCTCTCGTAATCTGTAAATAAATAAATAAATAACCGCAGTGAAGATAATGCATTGAAGAACAGATTCTGAGAAGAACAGTTATTGACGAAAATTCCTTGCGATTTTCAAGGAATCTTGTATTAATTTATCCTATCTTACCTATAAAAATGGGTATTTCCTATCTCAGAGGTATTCCATTTTTCCAGATATATAATTATGTGCCTCTTTCCACTACTTCCAAATGCGTCTCTGCCCATTACCTCAGAAAGTACGACTTCATTTTCCTTATTTTCTGAATTCGGATACTTAGCTCACACCTGTTCTTAACCATTTGCACCTTATCAGATCCGAGCCTTTCCTTAGGCGCATAATTTCTGCTCTATAACGACTCTTTTCGCTTCCCAGCTTCATTTTCGAAACCCTATAGCCGCACTAATATTGTCCTTTCTGTAGAAGAGCGTATAATTTTCGTTTTTACTGTTCCAGTAGCTATTACGTCGTAAGAATTACGGCGCAGCTCAGATAATCAGCAAGAAATCATAGTAGGCGGTAGATACTGTTATGTTAATGAGTAATTATTGCAAAGAACGACTCCTAGCCGCTTAATTTCATTAGAATACCATGTGTACGCGAATGAATATTCATTATCTACTCCATAGCAAAGGTTCAGCATTGTTGGTTTGACCTACTTCTCCACCGTACTGATAATACTGTTGATATTTCTGTAGAGCTTGCCTGTATAGCGCGTGTTCGGGGAGAAGGACCAGTCACTTGTCAATATAGCTTCAGGACTTTTTCACTTTCTTCTTTCGATCATTGTTTATGAGTTCACTCCTTCGTTGTTCGAATAGTTGCTTCCCACCCCCCTTGAACGTCAATATTTCCCTTTTTTCTTCCAGACTGCCATTATATCGATTGCTTGTTCGGTTGCTGGATACGGATAAGTTCAGAAAAAAACATCCTCCCCATCTGGCTGCAGGCACTGCATATCGTGAATGCCGATTTTCCACCCTGAATGTCTGCGGAACTAACTTACGCGATGTGTTTCCGTTGTGTCTGCTGTTCGCTCCCTTTTGCCGAGTGTCGGTTTAAACCGGCCCGATATTTCTTTTTCATGGCACTCCTAACCCTATCTCCAAGGTCAGGGTTGCCGGATGAGATAGAAGTGAACCAGAGCCAGAAAGGACCTACCTTACCCGTTCCACCTGCAACGGGAATGTGACGTTGACTCACGATGATATCCGCCTGTGGTTGCATGTGAGAGAAAGGGGGATAGATGGTTGGGACCATGGCGAGCAGGAGAGAAACGGAAAATGTGTGATAGAGAGAAACATCGAGTTGGGCTGAAGGTTAGTGGGTGCGATGGAAGGGTAACGGGTGCGGCGGTAATTGGAAGCCTCGCGGGTGAAGGCGGAGTTGGTTGGAGAAGGTGGTGGTCTACTAAAGTCTGCGTGAAACTTGTAAAGTAGCACGTGAAAGAGAGAGAGGAGGATAGGACGTTGATAGCGTGCCCAATGGGTGAGATAGAGAAAGGAAATACATCCGATGGAAGGAGAGGCGAAGGGTATGCTATTTGCATTCATGAATGGACGGACACTCGCGGTGGCAGCGACTGTGGCTGCCATTCATAAAACAACCCCCTTTGGCATACTTTTGTGTTCAAGTGCCACTTCCCCGCCGGCTCGATTGTCTACATGTATAACGTAAGACTTGAATATCGGACTGCACCAATCGTACTTATACCTTTTAGATTCTTTTAACCATCGTACTCCCAGACGTTTGCCACGCTTCTTCAGGAACCTCCAAAGTGCCTCCTGCCTTAACCTTTTTCGATTGGTTTCCCCGGATAATATGCATCAAGTTGGAGCAAGCTGCTACTTTTAGGACTAATCTCATTAAAATCAAATCAGTGGTCCGATACGAAAATCTACCAAATTCTTTCCAGAAAATATGGTGATTGAGAAATACAGACGTACAATTCACCCAGCGTAGAGCCCAAAGCAGTCTATGCATGGAAAACATTGACTCTCTCCATGGCTATTCGTTTGCATGGTCATTTGCTTCAGTTTTGTACCCCCTCGAAATCCTTGTCGAGATCGTAATAATCCGCCTCTCAAAAATCGAGTCTCATCGTTGGCCTGGATTCCCTAAAAGATTAAAGTATACAGAATTTCCATGCAATTTTCATGATCTCACGTCTACATTTTCCTGTTTATTCCCTTGGTCGGACGGCGGCTCCAAGGGCGGTATCCATTCCGCCGCCTTCCTTTAGTCTTTATTGAGCTCCCCGAGCATTTTTAACCCTCCGCCTGAGGTCATTTTGCCGTCGCGACGTTCTCAGACCAGTCGTCCAATATCAGTTGTAAGGACAAACAAGTTCGCCGCGGGAGCCCGAAGTAATTGAAATGAATGCTTTTTCGTTTAGCATTTCGAGTTTTCTTCGCTGGATAATGGGCCGAACATTCATGTGCATAATTTAATCGTCCAGTCCTGGCGGATTCTTTGAAATAATGTTGGCGCCTTCGCACTTTTTCAACATTTGACTCAATTCACTTTATTCACGAAGTAAATAGAACTGTAAAGTTATTCACGTTCTTGTCCAAAATACATAAATCGGATCGAAGGTTCGTAAAATATTGCAGAATAGAAATTGTCAATGAACTGAAAAACGTGAGTATCGTACAAAGCCACTCTCTTCCTTTTATCGAGTTCCATCTCTTTTCTCGGAACGGTAATTCCTCTCGGTCAGGTCCGGCTTTGACTTTGAGTTTCAAAGCTGTGCCAACTACGGTACCGGTATGCCCTGCTGTAATGAGGGTACGATGACGTCACTGAGTCTATGGAAGGAGGTTGCGGTCATCGGGTAAGCGGTCAACCCACCCCATCATTATCCATTGCGTGTCTGAACTGAGCCAGCTGAGATAATGAATTATTAGTTCCGACCAGTATTTTCATGAGTAATGTCACCTGAAGTTCTGACTTCGGGGCCAAAATAGGCGTACTCGATATCGATGCGTATTTCACGGTAATTGGCTTTTGCATCAACCTTATTAGAAAGTGGTTGTATAAAAGCTAAAAAAATGTAATAAAATATCTAATAATCTAATAAATCTAATAGAATTACTATCAAGGTTCTTTTTTTTTCAGGAAAGTGAATTAGTCGTGACAGAATTGAATGTTAACTTGTTATTGACTGAATTTACCATTATTTGATAAAAGTTTTCAGACTTTACATAATGGCAACACGATTTGTGTTATGGTTTTGTCATTGTGGTTTGCAATGGCAAGCGTTGGTACATTTTTTGCCAATTTACTTTGCATCTTAGGTGCCTAATATTCAGTATTCACGTTTTTCAATCGTTCTGTTATAGAACTTCTGTTACGACGTGGACGAATGAAATTGCGAACCATCCCTATTTTGGTGGAGCGCGAATTTAATGTTTTTAATTAATGAATCCTCATACTTCATGCTCATAATAACATCCGATAAAATCCTCATCCGGATTATTCTTAATTTCACCCGACCGCTGTAAATTGCGATTTTGTCAGCGTACCAGTAGGACGGAATGCCTCGTATTTTACGCCGCAACAATTAATTCCCAATCCCTATAATTCACTTCATCCTCTGCCGCTTTTATTTTCAAGTTTCCCTCGTATTGGGATATTTATGTGTATTATAGAATAATATCTGATATCGAACGAGGGCGACCCGCTGTAGAACCGGCCCTTCAGGACTGCCGTTTCCCCTCTCCGCCCCCGGTCCACAACGTTCCCCGCCCCCGAGTCCCCGTCCGCCCCCAAAATGGAAGACCACGCCCTCCGCTAGGGTGCCCTTCTATCGATCCTCCCTCTGCTGCGCTCCACTATCTCCGTCTCTCCCTTTCACGCTCTCGCAGCGTGAGACAGAGAGACATTACGTCTCCGTCCTGCTCGCTCCCGTTACATCGCCCTAGCTACCCTCGGCCTGGAACATCGCTCCTAACGGATGACCAGCCGTTTGTTGATGGGATAGGGGAGGAAGAGGGTAAGGGCGAAGACCCTTCGCATTTGAAGCCTAATTTACGCTAAAATGTGTGGGATTTGGCGTTTTATTTTTCTAGTACACCCCTATACAAGTACAATTGCATATCCTTCTTCAAAATGCGCATCGTGAATATTTTCTGTTTTGTTCTCGATCGAGCCGGTAAAACCCCTGGGAAAAATAAATATTGTGAACGAGGGTTCCATAGTTTGAAACGTTACGCCTGAAGTGCTTATTAAACAAAAAAGTGCAAATTACGCTCAACCGATTTTTCTGGTATGAGCATTGTTTATGATGCCTTTAGTTGTAGAGGCGAGCGACGAACGCTGTCGAGTAAAAAAATTAACCGTTAGCCTACCCCGTTAGGTAATGTCGGTATTTTAAAGATCGAATTCGTATGATACCTATTAATGAAGTAAATTAGTGTAGTATTGGAACGGGAACTTCTGTAAAGGTCAAGAGATGCTATATCAGCACGAAATATGAACCTTCAATTATGGAATGGAAACTTCCGTATGGAAACCTAAGAATCCGACTTGATTCAAGGTACCTTGGTATTGTAATTAAGGTTTATAATTCATTAATTTGAATCTGAATTCATCGCAGTGAATCACCAATCGTAAAGGACGCGTTTTGCTTCTCGTACATGTATGCTTGGTCAGAAATCAGACAACTTAACTACATTGAAATGCACGTTAAGCTCGTTCTCATGCAGTCCTGATTTTTTTAAAATTATTTTTTAATGCTACTTATGATTTTGCGAAGTGGGCCACACTATTAAATTTTAATCAATCGTCTTGAATTTTGACTACACAGTTTTTCGCGCCTTTCATCATTTCGGCTTCTTCTGATACTGTTCCTTTCTTTTCCCTCTTATCCTACTCTATAATTTCGTGAATTCGTATTTAGACTCGCTAACGAGAATAAGCGAGTTTTCCATTTTTCTTTCCCACTGTTTATCTCCCGTTTCTCAATTCCTTTTTTCCACTTCCTCTGTTTTTCAAGTTGTATCTCACGGTTTATCCATCATCCTTTGACCAAGACCTTTTGTCCTAATTATTCCCTTTTCTCCTAAACCCCTCTTTTACTTCAGACGGTCCATTTTTCCCCCTCGTCCTGGATAATTACTTATTCGCTTCGCATTTTCCGTCTCGTTTCAACGTTGGGGTGGAATGGAAAGCGTTTCTGCTGCTTGAAAGGAGAACATTTTATGTATCTCCGTAACATCGCTTTTCGCTCCGTTCCTAGTGTTTTCCAAAAAGCGTCTCTTTAATCTTTTATTATCTGTTCGTACGAATTGTGCTCTTCTTTTTCGTAGCTTTGCTCTTGCAAGTACTCGAGGATAGAACCGTTTTCTCGGGATCCGTTTGACGTTTTTTCCAGAAACCGGAAAATCAGCTGCGCTCTGTTCGGCCTTAAAATACTACAGGTTCTCAAAATATACGCCGGTGATGACGTAGTGCGTCATTCTGATCTACTTTTTTTATTCTTGCTCTCCTCAATGCTCACAATTCGAGCAATCGATTGAAAATGAATCCCTGTATGCTACCACTAACTCTTTTAGTTGGACATAGATAATTGTAAATTAATATGTCCTTATATTACAACCTATATTTCCAATTTGCAATTCTTTGCTCTTTCGCTTCTCTTGGATAGTTTCTATAAGTTTCTGCTTAGGAAAATGAAAATCAAAACGGAATTTTGAGCTTACCTAGTCTGATTTTTTTCTCGTGGACTTGATCATTCTACTTTCAGAAGGTTCTCTACAATAGGTAGGATGGATACCCGAATCTGAATTCCAGTGCTGAAGAGGTTTAAGCGTCTCCGATTCTCTCTATTTATTTATTTACTGACTTTTGAAAACCAATTTGTCGGTTGATTGTGCCAGAATCTCAGTTCGAATAACATAGACTGTTTTCGGCCTTTATGGGCCAAGAAGTTGAAGCTAAGGCGCTTGTGGGTTTCAGATTCGTGTTTTTTGTGCCCACATTCTAATTATTTGGATTACTGTTTT
Organism: Nesidiocoris tenuis; assembly: GCA_036186465.1. Lineage (NCBI taxonomy): Eukaryota > Metazoa > Arthropoda > Insecta > Hemiptera > Miridae > Nesidiocoris > Nesidiocoris tenuis. The sequence goes on along the minus strand of AP028912.1, from coordinate 13,036,220 downwards.
CAAATCGATTTGCCTAAAAATGCTAGATATATACTGCCGTCCTTAGTTAAAACGTCCTATCTCATTTTTTTCGCTTTTTGAGTTAAGGACGTGGTTGTATAGATTTTGACATGACGCGTCTGATGGGCCAGGTTAGAAAGTCCTATCTTCAATGGAAAGGACTGAAAAATGGCTTTGTCCTATCTCACTTTTGTCAATTTCCGCCTCCATCCAAGAACAGAAAGTCCTAACTTGGTAGTCCTAGGCTAAAAAGTCCTAAGTAGCAGAAAGTTAGGACACTTTGACCTTGTATAACTGAAAAAATTCAGTAACTTGTGCTAGAATAAATCGTCCTAAGTCAAATAAAGGAGGTCTCAAATAAAGGAGTTAGGACTTTCTGGCCTAGTGAGTAGCAAAGCTGTGTCTGTCATGGATGTGGGCAAGATATTCATCTTCGAATACTGAATTCCAAAAACTACTACTACTAGGTTAAAAAGTCCTATCCTAGGTATAAAAACCAATGTCGAACGTGGCCTAAGGCACACGACAAGAAAACGAACAACAACAACAAAGTCTTATCTTCGACTTCTTGCACTTCAATTGTTAATTTCTACCTGCTGGTTTAATATTGAGGTTTGTTGACAACTGACAAAGTTTAGGGGTGATGTCAAGGAGCTATCGTGAAAATTCCAAATAGCTAGGGTTAAAAACGTGGACGGTGCAAACAATCTCACTTAACCGCGTTTTTCTCAAAACGCTAAAAACTGAGATAGGACGTTTTAACTTAGGACGGCAGTATAAACCTAAATAAGATTACTACCGTGTATTCTCAGGTCTCCATTGTCTAAATTTTAGGCTCATTTAATGAGCATATCATCTACAAGTGAAGTACCTAATCTTTTTTTGTCAAAATATGGTTTGTCCGAACATGATGAAAAATATATTTCACGCAGAAACGTTTGGTAAATTTCGATTTTCACTACTCCTATTTTCCGTCAGATTAAAACTCCATTTTTTCTTTTGATTGCAGGGTAGCCGAGGGTACAGTGGTTCGCCTGGGAGTAACTATCCGCCGGCATCACCATCTCAGCAATATCCTCCCCAACCTTACCGGCACTCCTATCCGGTAAGTTTTATTTAGCATAAAACCTTTTAGTTTGGCCCTAGATTTTACAGCATATGGCGGAACTTGAGCTGTTCTGCAACGTTTGAAATAATTTTTTACCACCCATTCTGTATAAAAACTGTGGATGCTGGTTCGTGGATAAATATAGGACTCACAGCCTTATAGTAAGTCACATTTGATGGCGCCTACTTCACGTTTCTCACGCGATGGAAATATGGCCCTAGAGATTGATAGCTCGTGGAAATGCTGATATGACGGATTCGTGTATTTTTACATAAAACCTTTATATAAAACGTTTCAAGAGTGTGGCGGCCATATTTTGTTATTCAGCTGTTTTGAGACTTGAGTTGAGACTCGAGTCTTACGCCAGATGTGCAAGGTTGCCATCCCTATTTTCAGTTTCTGGTGAACTGAAAATGTCATACCTTCGGGTCTTTGAAGGATTAATGGTTTCGTCAGTCTGGATTCTTCCCACCCCAACATGCCCTAAATTGACATAGTCATTTTTCGTGATGCCTGATGTCCCTTCGGTCCCCAGTTTCGGAGCTTCAATTACCGCCTAATGTCGGATATCCGTGACACGGCCCGTTGACTAGGCACGGACCCCTCCAACTCAATTCTTCTTGGAGGCACGTGAAATTGTTCCAGTGGAACAATAAGACTCCAGCGGAGTTTTATCGGAACAAGCCATCTGCATCGTGTCGTTGGAGACCGAGGGTCGACTATGTCTAGGTCAAGCTTCATCTGTCGGCGTTCTTTTACCGGTTTCATGGTGGCCTGCTAATGACCACCGTCGAATCTTTCAACCCCTGAGTGGTCCATAATCTAGATTTACCGTGGATCCATTCAGATTGTGTAACCCGTGGAAGGAATGTGCAAAATTTGTTTAGGCGCATCGAACGGCTCCTATGCAAAGGAAGTGCTATGAATACGGCCCTTAAAGGTTATCAATCTTTCAAGGTTGACCTTTATCGCTGGTGCACTTTGCCAGATCCTAGATTCTACATCCCTACATTTATCAGCATATTTTCATCTCAAAATCCGCCGCCGTCCCTTCATAATTAATGGAGTGTTTTCATCCTCTGCCGACCCATTCATTATCTGTAGGGACGGCATGTTGAATTATTTTCTGCAATTATTTATCCCATTTGAATCGGATACCGTTATCAAGAATATTTTCGTAATAAAGTTTGTAATAATAGTAAATATTTGTGGCGAAGTGTATTCGGCTCTTTGGCGTTTCTGCGAGAATAAATTCATTAATGGTCTAGCGATATCGTTGTTCCTACAACGGCCGTTCGATTATCCCGTTAAAATTAATACTGCGATATTCTATATTATCTGTAGAGTGGGAGATGAATCGTGGATAATCCGGGAGCTTATCTTTTCCGACAATGAGTGGTTTTCCTCAATTCTTCCTATCCAGGTCAGATTATCAGTATCGTTTTGTTTCGTCATGAAAATAACGACGCACCGCTGAAACGTTTTTGGATTTCTTTGAAGTTGAGTCTTGATTTTTCTTGTGAAGAAGTAACGTCTTGTTGTGAATGGACCAAGTTGTGGCCCAAGTGAATGGTCTTGGACGATATTTCGGGATAACTAGGTTGAGGGTGATGTCCTGAATTTCCAATTTTTATTTTTGAGAAGCCGTGAGATGCTGAAATCCCTGACAGTGAAGACTAGCTCCTACCCCCTCCTTGTGGGCGGCAGTGCACGCCCAGGACAACTTCGTCTATTGAACGGTGGTTTTAGTTCATACTCGTGCTTCAGTTTACTGAGTTGGGTAGTTTGGCAATCAAGAAAGCAGCTAAAAAAGCCATTATCATTTTTGGAGTTGAAGAGATACGCTTTTCCCTCGATTATCTTGTTCTTTATTGACCATCGGCATTTCCACCCAGCTGGAAAAACTTTTGAGGCGTTTATTGATTTCAGCAGTCAGCTTTTGAACAATCATTTACCAATATCCCTGGTGGTTTGCTTTCAACTTGAGAAAAACTCGTCAAAGTTCAAGACGATTATAAAATGCGATCACGAGCCCCAACCTAATCAAGAGACTATCCATTCGGCTTCCTGATTGCCCTACTTTTGCTTTCAAAGGCTCGCCCTCAATTGACCTTCACCTCATGCAAAGCATACACTGTCAGGTTAGAGGGTCGTCATCGGCAGCTCATTACCATCAGTCACCTGAGAGCTGGAGGCCTTGGCGTCAGAACTCAGCTGCCCTTTCTGTTGACATTCCTCTTCCACCCTTCATCCTACTGCCTACCCTCGCCTTCATCATCCTCTCTTCGTCGTTCGAGACGTGCTCTCTACCTGTGGTTGGCCTGCTGACATCTATCGTACACTTGTTGATCCATCTGCGATTTGAAATTCCGCTGCGGCTGCCGTGGTTCAGGTGCCGGTGGTTTCGATCCACCTACGCGGACTGTCCATGGTTGAGTAACTTCGCCGTTGTAATCAGCGCTGGACTTCCCTCTCTGGCAAGGGTATCTACAATTTACTTTGCCTATGCTGCCGGGTTAGATTAAACATACAAAGGCGAGCGAGTGGAACGTTTCAAATTTGTTGGCCTACCTCCTGTGTTACTATATATGCGATGTTACGATATGCAATTCTTATAGGTTTGGCATTTTTGAGGAGGAGCCTCAATCGTGTCGAGCACCATGTGGTCTCACACTTGTGGTGGAACCAGGAAGCTGGAGCCTCCTCCTTATGGGAGGTTCACAAGTGCGCGTCTTCGTGCGTTCGGAGCATAAGAAAACTCCTCTGACCTGGACGTTGGGTGCACATTTAATGTTGGATACACTAATATTGTTGGTTCACGTATCATTTTAATTTCTCGGAAATGTATCGTACATTGGTCTATTCAGTGTAAAGTGATCTTGAAAATTGCTCGGCGCTGTTATGCCGCTAAAGAGGCACTGATGAATGGAACGCATTAATTAAAACGCCCTCATAATTAAAAAGGTTTTAGGCCAGGTACGGGGACAATTTTTAAAGAGCAATGTACTTATAATGAAACGTTCTAACGATCGCCGGGTTTGAGCTTGATGAACCGACGCGTGAAAGGAACACATACGCCGCGTGCTTTCAAAGGTCAGGGATTTGAAAGGTCTGTAGAACTTGAGTGATCTTGTTCTCTGTAGTTGCGTGTGACGACCGCCTTTTTTCCTCACTGTGTAAATGGATAATATGTATGGCGGTCGTAAAATGTGTAATCCGGATCTGAGATTCAGAAAGAATGTTCCAATACCGCGGACTTTGCCTCAAATAAAAAACGTTTACCTACTCGACTGAAAGTTTTATTAAATCTAAATTCGATAGGTCGAAATTAAATTGAAAAATCTAGTCCCACATCGTCAAATATTCAGCATTCTCCAGTTTGTCGTAATGTTTATCTTATTGTTCGTGTGGAAAAAAATCGATTTTACGTTTACAATTCGTCATTCCCTCGGTAGCCATCGTTCACTTCAAACCATTGTGTTGCGAAGAATGGGGTTAAAAAGCCGAAGGGTATCAGCGGAGGGGTCGAAGGGTAAGAGTAGGGTCACGGCAATATAGTAAACGTTGGAAAGCTAATTTTAGACCCCGAAAAGGGAAACAGGATTGAGGAAGATGAGATAGGTCAGGGATCCCCGTCAAACGGTCGATCGATTGTCAAACGTAAGAGCCATCTTAATACGTTACAATGAACAAGGTTAAGGGACCGAATCGCGTGTTTGAATGTCTCTTGGCCATTTTGCAGGTCAGTAATCGCTTTTTTACTCCAATGCCCTTTTGGGATAGCCGCCGATTAAGGTAGGGGGCGGATTATGGGTTGGGTTGACCAGGGAATTTATTGACTTTGAATTCATTAATTATGCTGCTTATCAATATATATCGCTCGTGGGAACCCAGCGGTGCGTGGAACCCGTATACACCTACTCTATAAATGCATGTATCATCTTGTCTTTTTAAATATTTGATGAACTTAGTTTCTTTGCCAGCAGGCAAACTCTGACGTCTTTCTTGATTAAAATTGAATTAATTTCAATTCAAAAGAAAATTTCTCTTTTTACTTCCATATTTACAGAGTAAATGGAAGTATTGTGATCGTCCTAAAATCGAGAATCGGAACGGAGCTTCAGAAAAAACTTTTTCTTATACACATTTACTCAGAATCACTTCCTGAACAAGTGTCTGTGTGTCCGTTAGTCCGTCCGTCCGTCTGTCCGTCCGTCCGTCTGTCCGTCTGTGGTCATTTACAAAAATGACCATAACTCCCTCAATTCTCAACCTTTTTTCAAATTTCTTGAACTGAAATGTTTGTCTCGGCAAGACCTAACACCCTGTTTAATCGAAATTTGGATAACGCACAGTACTTCCGATATATTTGCATTTTTAGTGTTTTCTATTTTATTTTTTTCCGGCCACAAAAATGAACCGATTTGAGCGTTCTTGGTCTTAAAATCTTTGTTTTACCTTGCAGAATATGTGGATATTTTTTGTATTCCGATAATGTGGTGTATTTTTATTTTGGGCAAATTTTAAAATTTAAATAGTAAATTTTTTGATATTTTTGACCTAAACACCCTCAAAAGCAGTCAAAATATGATCAAATTGTGTCTCAATTTTACGTTTCAAAATATGGAAGTATTGTGTGTTATCTACGCACCACTCAACTCAACGCAGGAAAACACAATTCCGTTTGAACATTGGTCGAGAGCCGACTCTCCCGCCATGGAGACGCGCCGCGCTGCCGGAACCCGAGCCGGGCGGTGCCGAGCCGGGCAATCCGAGCCCTTCGATCAACGATATTACTAGCCGCCCGGACCAGCATGGCGGAAGTTCGGACCAGCCGCCCGGCACGGCTCAGCAAGCCGTAGGCGCTACGATTCCGAGAATCTACGACCCGCGCGCATGTTCGTTCGTGTAATTTCATGTTCGGCTATCCTGCTAGTGCGAATCGCCTGTTCGCGGCCTCAGTCTTCCGCCGTCTTCCCTCCGGGTCGGTCGCGTCGCGCTCGCGTGAGTAAATTTTCCTTTTTGCCCCCCTAGGATAGGAAAAAACACTTCGAAAAATATTTTACATAGAAAAACTTCGTTTCTAATTGTCCTTTTTCTGATTTCCTTCTTCCTCAGTAAGACCTATCACCCTGTTGAATCGAAATTTGAATTACTCGCAGTACTTCCGATAAATTGGCACTTTTAGCGTTTTCAATTTTATTTTTTTCCTGACCACAAAATTGAACCGATTTCAGCGTTCCTAGTCTTAAAATCTTCGGTTTAGACTGCAGAATACGTTGGTATTTTTCATGTTCCGATAACTTTTCATATTTTTAGGCGAGTTTTAAAATTTGCATTATGAGTCCTGGTATTTCTGAGCCATAAAGCCTCCAAAGTAGTAAAAATGTGATACAATCGTGTCGAAAATTTGCGAATCATAATATGGAAGTATTGTGTGTGCCACTGGTTTTGTACCTTATGTACGGTTCCCAAGTTCCTGATTTCTAATCAGCTAGATCATTACGTTCATTGTTTGAGTAACCCTCTACAGAAAAATACCACTCATGAATCATTCTTCCTCTAGCTGACACCTGAATTCTTATTCGAGCGTGCAATAATACCTGTTGCCCGCTTAAGTATTTTAGTAGGTGAATAATTGACCTGTTGCGTCTTCTCTATCATGATTTTCTTATTAGAATCAATTTTCCTCGGTTTGTCGGTCGGGCTTCAAGTACAAATAATGTGCTGCGTCTTGAATCATCGATCGAGGTCGGGCCAACGTATTGATTCCCCCCTTGTCTAGCCCTGTCTGCTGACCTAGTTCAATATTATATGTTCGTTGCCTTGAATACCGATTCTGCTAATTCAGCCTTCTCCGATAATGCTGATTCAGGCTGTCGAAACGCGATATTTTTATGTTCGCAGTGCAAGCCTTTCTTTTCTAATGTGTCACAACCGTTTCTTTTTCGAACCATTTTTCCTCGCTTAAGGCTCAGGTCTTCGAACCTATAAAAAATTTACCTACCGCAGTTTTCAATATTAGACTCTCAGAAGCGGAAATTTGAATTTTTGACGGAGTTTCGAATTTTAGTCATTCATCAGACGTTCCTAGTCGTTTTCGGAAATAAATAGATAACCTTATCTACTCGTATTCGACGCGTATTAGGCACAATGACTTTCGCCTCTGATTTATTCATCTACCACCCAGGAAACCCACAATATTGATATAGTTGCGTGTTGAACACCTCGGGTCGTTTCATGTCACACCATCAATTGAATTACGTCCCATTTCCCTCTCGCTTAATCGAATGAGGCGGCCTCGATAATAATTCATAAATCTTGAGGTTATAATAATAGCTGTGAGTCAACTGTGTAGGCTATCTCGTGTCTCCATTAATTAATAACACTTGCGTAGCCTGCGGTATTGTTGAAGTGATGATAGCTCGACACGGTTTGATACATGAATTACCTACCAACTTCATATTTTGATCGCTTGTTAGCAGAGAAACCCAACATTCGATTTTCTTCTTCTATGCCACCTCCTGTGCGGCTTTCCCTATCATATTGATAAACGTATAGATTGCTGATTTTTTTCGATTTTTTTTCTGTCCACGTATCTCTTACCTCCGCAGATAAAATTGCAAACCGCTTATTTTTGTTCTAAACGCGTTGGCCGATTTCACCTATTAATTTAAACCGAGTGTATTTTCAAACGGTATTGTGCATCGTAATAACTGGGTAGTCATCCGTGATTATTGATCTAGCTTCTCCTCTCGATTATAATTCACTTTATGTACCTACAGTGGTAAAGAGCATTGACTAGTTTTTTTACGTTTTGGCGTTCTATTCATTATGCTCGTGTACACCGAGAAGTGAAAGTTGATATTTTATTTTTATCGCTCATAAATATCGGTATTTGTACTGTAAATGCTAATATTTCGTACAATTTAACTATAGAGCTTTTTGAAGAAATATTTTTGCTTTTCCTCGCGCCGGCGTTGATGGTATGTACTTTTTGTGCGACGAGCAAAAATTGCTCGGTATACATATTACGATTTAGACGTGGCGCTTCGTGGAATCGATTCAATCACTGATTCCACGATGAATAGTTCAGAAATAATATGGTCGACCTTGGGGTTGAGGCTCTCCGTGTCGGGATATTTTTAACGAATTTATCGAAAATATTATTTTTAGAGGAACGTCGCCTCCTCCGGAATCGATTTCTCATCAACTTCACTATTAGGCCCCAATACTCATTGATGAAAAATCCTCCCGGCGCCTGTGTTTATGGTTATCTAATCGAACGAATTCATTAGGACACACGAGGGGCTATTTTTATAGGGAATGCCAATGAATGGGTTGCGTAACGGGTGAATAAATTGACATTCTTCCCTTGCATTTTGGCCGAGTTGTATGGAAAGAAGAGACCGTAAAAAGACAGTTAGGATGAGGTGGATTTATAATGCCAAGCGCCCGAGTTTGTGTCCTTACGGTTGCGATAAAAAAATCTCCCAACAATCTCTTTTGCCTAATGCGGATCCTCACGAAACCGAACTCACTCGAATTCGGACAGACGGACGAAAAAACGGGAATGCCCTATTTCATGTTCATACGTACGCAATTCGTTTTGTCCTATTGAAGGTGCAGTGTTGGTGAATTTTGTCAGTAACCGTTGCAGAAGCAACTAGTCAGTTTTGTCGGGATTAGGGTCGTATAGACGACACTGATTAGTTAACAGTCAGGGTTGATCTACACTAGAGAGTTTTTGCAAGCCACTAACGGGCAACGTAGAACCTCACGACAGAGCCCGTGAGAGCCGGGTGACGTTAACTCGACATGACGTTAGCTACGGGTGCCGGTAAAATGGTCCGTTCAACGTTGCCCGTTAGGAGCCCAAGAGACGGGCCCGTTGAATGCCTAACCTTCCGGTTTTGTAACACGCCTACGGTGATACGGTTACCATGGCAACCAACAGTTCGATTCCAAGACGCAAACGGCCGTCAACCCGAGGTTGTTTACTTGTGAATGAATGAAATTGTGAATTTCATTATCCTGCATCAAATTTAATTTTATACGAAACAAGATGGAAGATACGGTAAGTGATTCACTCATGTTGTGTAGAAGTCTTTGTAGAAATCTTTCTTCTCACATTTCTCAAATCGTGCATTCCCAGAATATCGAAAGGTTGAATAGGGCTGCCATCCCCGTGTTTAAGAAAACAGGACGAAGGCGTCCAAAAATCAGCACGCAAACCTATTGGATGCAGGATAAATCGCGGGACTCATGAAAAAAAGTCCAAACTTTCCCCAACCTCTGCTACCCAGCCTAATCTTCCGGAAGGACACTTCCAAAATCAGGGTAGAACGCGCAGGACGTGTCCAGCGAAAGCAGGATAGATGGCAGCCCTACGTTGAACTGATCGTAGGTTTGTAATGTCGAGTGTAGAGAATGGATGGATAAAGTTGATCTCATATTTTGCGAAATAAACCGAATAATATCATATATATCATAATTATATATACTGTATGGATTCAGGCTGCGAAAAATCGTACGAAAATTAAATTCGACGGCGATGCCGATGTGGTGTTACTTGAGGAGGTGGCGGGGGAAAACCCATTCGAAGACGGAGGAAAATGGAATGATAGCGGAGAAGATGAAGAGGATTATTCCTAAGGTTAGTAATCGTGTTGAATATAGTTTTATTGAGATTTCTATGAAAAGTACTTCGTAGGTAATGAAATTTGACGCGTCGTCATAATCGACCGTGAATTCACTCAAAATCCGTTTCACGCATCCAGGATCTGAAAGTTTAAATTTTAAATTTACAGGATGTGGTAGAAGAACTGGGGATTCATGAAGACGCCATGCATGAAGATCTCTGCACGGAATCGGAAATTAGCTGCTCCCCGTGCTTACCAGCACGAGCCGCTGAAAACACTACCGCGTCCGCTGACAACACCACCACGTCCGATTCTGCCATTCCACCGGCTCCGTCCAACTTCACCTTATTATGATACGTATTGTTACCTAATTGTACTCGTCCCCGTTGCATTGCCATTAGAATATATGGGCTGTGATTGATTGATTAAATAAATGCAGGCATACATGAGTCTGACATTTTATAAGTTTTTTGCGATTAAAATAAAGGTTTCAATAAATTGATGCTCACTTTTATTTCGGAAAATTAAACGATTACCTACTGAAATCAATAAAAACACATTGTTAACTATTTAAATGTCCTTAAAATACTCATCAAGTCGAACCCTGTTTAATCGGAATTTGGATAACGCACAGTACTTCCGATATATTGGCATTTTTAATGTTTTCTATTTTATTTTATTCCGGCTACAAAGATGAACCGATTTGAGCGTTCTTGGTCTTAAAATCTTTGTTTTACCTTGCAGAATATGCGGATATTTTTTATATTACAATAATGTAGCTTATTTTTGTTTTGGGCGAATTTTAAAATTTTACTAGTGAATTTTTTGATATTTTTGACCTAAACACTTTCAAAAGCAGTCAAGATAATATTTTGACTTTTGATCATATTATGATCAAATTGTGTCACAGTTTTACGTTTCAAAATATGGAAGTATTGTGTGTTATCTACGCACCACTGGTTTAATAAATTTTTTCGAACTAGTGAGGAGGAAGAGGGGGGGGACGTGAAAACGCAAGAATAGTCAATCGAAATTTTTAATAAAAATTTTAATAGTGACCAATAAAGACTTATCACTGGCTTTCAACACAATGGACTTTTTTCTACACAATCTGCCTCCTTTCATGCTGAAGGTAATCCTCGAGTATAGGAGGTGTCACGGTAGATTGGAATTTTTGGCAGTGGTACCTCTTGTGCCCTGAGGGAAAAAGACATTACATAGGAAAATATAGGAAACCGTTTGAGAATATAAGAATTAAAACAGACAAACTAGCAAATGTCGATTGAGTAGAAAGTAACGCCTCGCTGCCGTGCGGCGATTCATATTGCATCTATATAGACCATGATCTCACCATGAATTGGAATACCGATGATATGGCGGCCGACGACATTCCAAAAAACCGCTCAAACTCTGACAAGCGATTGGGATACGCCAGTCTTTTAAGCAGTAGGTATAGCGAGGGCGGTCATCCCCGGTACTCTGTACCGTCTGCCAGGAATGTACACATCGTCAGGGATCTGTGAAACAAAGGCCAATTGAAGAAACGACGTTGGTGTCGGTGTCGCATAGTTGTGGATTCATATTTGAAATCCTTCGGAAGAATAATGAAGCTACAAAGAAAAAGAGGTTTTTAATACGCCAGAAATAGCGGTAGGGATAGGGGGTTCCCCCAGGATTAACGAAGCATTTACATTTACACCTGCCTATATAAAATGCAAATCAACACCTTGCGTTACCTATAATTTTATTAATCACACTTACCTCCAAACATCTCTTTAGCCGAGGCAAATCTTCTCGTCGGAATCGAAAATTTTTTAAAATTTCTTCGTCGCTCAGGCGGTCGAATGTGAACGCGTGGTAGCGCCGCCTCAGTGGCACAGGAGGCCATCTCTCGCCAAGGGCCAAGAAGTACCCTTCTATGGCCGATTCCACTTCTTCCCACGAGACCAAACCGTTCTCATGCAGTTCGATGAAATCACTTACGATTTCCATTCCGACTTAATTAAACTTGCTTGATTCTCGATTCGCAAAGATTCACAAACTTCACACAACTCGCAAGCCCCGCGAAACAAATAGCGTTACACTAGCACTAGCCGTTCACGTCACTCCAATCGTAGACTCTAACGGGCATGGCATTTTTCTAACGGGCCTAGGCGTTAGCCGCTGGCGTTGCTGCCCCTAGTCGTAGTTAACGTCACCCGTGAAACGTTGCCCGTTAGTGGCTTGCAAAAACTCTCTACTCTCTACAGTTGCAAAACCCAGAAAGGTTTTCTGTCCCAAGCTCATAAGGGGTTGATTACATTTTTCCAAAAATTTAATGGCATTTGCCAAATTTTATTTGCTCTAGCATCTTTCCCGGAAATTCATGATGACCGGCTTTAAAAATTTGCGCGTAAATTGTTAAAAAGAAAAACAAGAAACCGACTTCTGAAGTTAGAACGTGTTTTAAATTATATACGGGTATCTGGCTAATCATTTCATTGAGTTTTGGTCCAGTTTTCTCTAATGGATTGTTTGATTTGGCACAAATTGTTGAAAATCCGTCGACTCGTCTGTCATCACGACGTCTCTCCCGTTCTGACGTCGATTCTGTCGTGTGAACCCACCTTTAGGGCTCCTCCAATTCGTAATCTTGATTGGTGAAGTTCTAATTTGAAAGTCAAAAACATCCTTTTTTTCTTCGTTCCAATTGAATGCCCGGTTTTTCTTTCTTTTGTTATACCGTCGCTGGCGCGACCGGCTGATCTATATTCATCCTGCGTCTCTGGAGAATCACTTCCTCATACCCTAATGCCGAATACGAATGCGCACTGTATACCGGGCTTTACTTGTTTTTCTTCGTCGACGGATAGATCTTTCGCCAAAAAAAAGCCAAGGGCTGGCAGGGAAAGAAAGCTATTGGAACGGCAGTCAACCGGCTAATCCAGAACAACCGTTTACACGCATCTCTATGCCCACACAATCAGTTCGAATTTCCTCCCCCGCCCTAGGGCCGTTTTTCATTTCATTTCAAAGTTCAATCTTTACCAAAATAGATAATTCTCGCGCTTAATAAATAATAAAGCGAGACGCTTGAAAGTGGGCAAATAAACAGAATTCACGAGAAAGTCGTGGGAAGGCAGTGCATAATAAAGGGCAGGAAAAAAGTTGATGTATACTGCTATAAGTAAACGGAGAAACGATGGGGGAGCACTGTAAATAACGGTGACGCAACCACCAGGTGACGCGGCGGCTGCGTCGGACGTTCACACTGGCGCGGTAAGAGTAAAAAGCCAGGCATCCGCAGTAACGTTCAATATTGAAGAACAGGCATGATTGATGCTGTACATTAATATTAACACAGGCATGCCTACATCTTCGTCTTGAATTTAACCATCAAAAAATCAACCAAATCCATTTCAAACGTTAGCAGACCGCGATAGAAGCTATGGAAGTGTTGCTAATAACCTATTTCTTATCATTACAAACTTGTACGGATATTGCAGTCAACGGCTGTAACTAATTACACTGCATTATTAATCTGTTGCAGTTGGGTGGCAGTGTGAACAACAACGGTAGCATCGGTCCGGGCCCTGGCGACCGGGTGGGCAGCGGAGGCGGTTCGTGGAGCCCTGGCCCTCCAACCCCTCAAAGTCAAAGTGGCACTCAGGGCGGACCACAGGGAGGCCCTCAAGGACCTGGCTCTCACATACAAGAACCGCCTTCGCCTCAGCAGCCTCCTCCGTCGCATCAACCGCAGCAGACGCAACAGCAGCAAGGCCAGACACAGCAACAACAACAGCCTTCGCTGCAACAGCAACATTCTCAACCTCAGCAGCTACCTCCGCAACAGTCTCCTCAGCAGCATCAGGTAACATATCTGGAGTATTGCTCCATTGGCCTTCAGCTATTAGACATTCATAGCTAATTTAAGGCATACGAGAGCTATAGCAAGGCCTCAAGGCTTTCTGAAGACACTGAAACCATATTATTCACGTTTTTTTCTGGTTTTGTTTCAGCAGCATCCGCCGCAGCCGCAACAGCCGTCAACCCCTCGAGCTGCTGAACAATCACCTACGCGGCACGCACCTGACCAAGGGGTAAGTCATTGCAAAATGTCAACTCTCATAGTTTGTACAAATACAAAAATACTGTGTTGTATGAACTTTTGGTGCGGAGATCGTTTAAAAAAGTCAAGTATTTACCTACATTTTAAGATTTGCCTAAAACTGGAGTCCACACAGTTACTGCAATCAAAAATATTATTCTATTTTGCCTATCCCAATATTTTGAAATTTCAATGCTGATTTCAATATATCGACTCTCACGATAGTTAGTTGACCAATCCTCCAAGGCTCCACTTCAGATGCTCGCTATGGAAAATTTGCAAAATTCCAAATTTACTACGCTTTTCACGAACAGCTACCGAAATCTTATTTCACCGTCTAGGTAAGAACTGATCCGGCATTCTTGCATCAAATACGTTTTTTGCTCCACGTAAGTTTCGCGAGGATTATTATTCCAGATGGCATTCCGTTAATTCGAGATTTGCGGCGAAGTACACGTGTTCATGCAGTAGCGAGGCATAATTTGTTCAAACCTGCCTTCACGCTGGAATGGGGGAAAACAGCGATAAAATGGAGAACGAAAAAGAGATGTTTTTCATTTGTCAGGATACGAATTCTGCCAGCCAGCCCTCTCGCTCGCTCGGTTTAACTCTCTCTTTCATCGCGCTTAACTCTCAATCATTCACCTTCTCTTTCCATCGCTCTTTCTTCCGTCTCTCTCCCTTTTCAGTGTTTACATTGAGTTTGCCCAGTTAAGTAGCGAGAGCGCAGTTCAGCCGGCGAAAGGGTTCGTTGGAGGGGGTAGTTCGGTCGGGAAAAGGGCTTCGAGTTTTGGAATGATGGGGTTGCAGCGGAGAGGCCTACAGGCAATTGTGTAGTCGACGATAAAAGGGCTTCACTTAATTAAACGATAAGAGTCGACGACGATGGGACGCGGCAAAACCAGCTGTAAAGCGAAAGAGAGTCAGCGAGTGAAGCGGTTCTACGGGTCCGAGAGAGAGGATTTGTTATTTTCACGAGAGAGCGATAGGGACTGGCAGAGAAGGTATCTCTTTTGACGAGCGATATGAGAATGGATTAATTAGTGCCTTCTCGCTCTGGATGGAAAGCCGACGACGAGAAACGAGATGAGACAGATGGGGTACGGGCTGCCAGCATTTCCCAGTATTTGCCTGCCTTGTTCCCAATCGTGCCTGCTCTGCCTACATCTGTCTGGGAGGTTGAAGATGTGGCATGTGCTCCGGTACGCCTCGGCCGAGGGATCCGGTTCGTGGGAAATTTCCCCGCCGGAGGGATTTTCTACGCTCGAGAATGTTTCTCTAGGTTGAGAAATGTTAGTTGAATTCCATATTGTTTCCAACGTTTCAACTGACGCATTAATAATTGGCTCTCTGGTTAAACAGGAATTGAATTTGAATTTCATATTAGTCCACTAACATTATTGATAAATCAATGTTCCACCGTCGGCTTTATTTCTCAAGTGCCCTTCGAAAGCATTGGTTGTTTCGGGAAATTCGGATTTTATATTCATTCCAACCACCTGGGCGCGGGAATGGTTAATCACCCGGTGCTATTCTGTTTCTCTTGAGTGCTATCTCACTCTGCTAATTCACTTGATTCGCTTGTTCGTGTTTTACTTCCCCAAACGGCTCGGACCAATGTGAAAATTTGCTCGTTCTCCGAAATCAACTGCGATAAAGCGTCGTCCTTACCTATAGCGGAAAGAGGGAAACTTTAGCGAGAGTCGGAGGGATATTTCAAAGTTGGAACTGGCAACACTGTCGCTGTTGTATGGAGTCGGTTGGGCCACTCTTGCCGTGTTCTGTGGAGATGGGATAGCCATGGGAATGGGATGGGAAACATGCCGGCTCGGTTGTGGGCGGACGTTGAAACGGAGTAGATGGGAATAGGGCGGCCGCGAGTGGGAGAGAGAGGGCGATAGATCCTCGTCAACCCTCTCCTTCCCACTCGGGCCGGAGGGATATTATTGACGCAGGTGTGACGTCACCCGACCGGTTACCTAGGCAACGTGACCGCCTCTTCTGCCTCGTCCTCGATCGTTCTCGTCCCATCTTTATCCCGCTTTCGTTTCCATCCGTTTTCCTCGTTCTCCTTCTCTTTCTGTCTTCGCTCTGCTCCCAAATGGCTTTTATTTGCAGGGTTGGGAACTTCAGGGTATGCTCCTCATCCCATGAAGTATAAAAGGCCCATCCCGGGGGCTCTACGTCCCGGCCACTTTATCATATTACCCCCACCCCTGCGATTCTGCTATTCTGTACCGCTTGCAACGCCAGCAGCGAAAGAGTTGCTCTTGCGAGAGAGATGGGGAGATTGCCGAGGGTTTTTAGAGACTAGAGAGTTTGAGGAAAAAGCGAGACCGAAGCACGAACGTGGCCTTTACTCGGTAAATGTGCGCAGGAGAGAGAGGGCGAATGAATGGGATGTCGGCCGAAAGTCGGCGTTGGAAAGAGATGGAACGAGACGGGCTGGCGTTAGCTGGAGGGTTGTTGGCGCTCAAAACTCCGTTTTACTGTTTTTTAGCGCTTTCCGTTTCCATAGCCGCCTCAGTCTCGGAGACTTCCATCTCTTTCGGCCGTCTCTTTCTTTCTGTTGATGGCTCTCAATTAAGGAAATTCAACTTACAGTCATTTTCTCTCTTTGTCCGCCTCTGTTCCTGTCGTACTTTCCGGTTTACTTTTTCATCCATAAATCATGCTCATCCTAGTCCGGTGATCCTGGCGCGCGTTTCCGCCTTCCGCTAAAGAACTTGCTGATCTCTTCGCCCCCTTTCGCCATCAAGCTTTTATAAACTGAGTGCCTCCGGCTCCAGTGTTGCACGTAGAGCCGCAGTCGGATATTCAAAAGTTTTTTTTTTGTTTTTCAAAAGCCTTGAAAATGAACCTCGAGGTAATTGAAAAGTTTGTAATTGGATTGTTACTAGTCGGAATTATCTTCTTGTAACTGTCTGTGGAGAAATATGAATTTATCGAATTCTAGCTTCACCGAGGGGAAAAATGACGTTATTTGCATTCATCCAATCAGGAAATGAAAGGACAAACATTTTCCAGGATAGTGCGAAAATACTGGTGAGAAATGAGTTTCCTGCTTGGGAGCTCAGATGATGGCCTCTTTTTCGATCTTTGGACTTGAGGTTTCAGTGACTCAGCAGTCGTTGCTTAGCTTGAAGAGATCGAGTAGGTACTCCCATCTGAATGCTAGAAATTTCGGGCGCAGCTGATGAACCAAGCATTGGTAATCAGCCAATCAATACTATCATCTCGTTCTAGAAGCCTGAAAAATGTCCTTATCGTCCATGCCATTAATTTTTTCTTTGTTCTGTACAAATATTAATGAATCGCCATAGAAATCGCTCATATGCAGGATTTAGCAATCGTCTTTGTTAATCGGTAGCTCTCGGGTTGTATCCCAGGATTCAGATTCCCATTAGATCTCGTTCATCTCAGGTGTTGCAGGTATCGTAGCCGTCTTTATAGCTGCGTGTATAATTTATCGCGTCCGGTTTCTCTGGCGGCCACGGGAGCACAGATTGAGTTTGGGTTTTGGGATAGGTCGTTATCTCCAGCTGTTGCCTTGTTGTTGGTGAATAGGCCTTGAAGGGGGGAAGGGGTGCGAGGGGTTCACGTGTCGAATGATGAAGAGACGCGATTATTTACTAAGTGGTCAGTGACCCGGTTTCCCCCGTCTCTCTTCACACTCAGATTCCCCATCTCTGTTCGATGGTTCAACTTGCCAGCGAGGGAACGAGAGAGAAGTTCTATTATTGGGTCTCTCACTGACGGCCATCGAACGGGCTATGGTGATGTTGGGGGCGCTATGTTGAGGAAGCTATGCGTTTCGATGCGAGATCGGCTGGATTGTTAGTGAGAGAGACAGACGAGCAAAGGACGGCGACTGTGAAGCGGGGGAATCCTCGACCGGCTGTTACGTGAAATGTGTAGTTAATCGTCCGTCAGGGAACGACCTTGCCTCGGGTCTTGCTCTCTTTGAATGTGATCTCTCGCCCATTTAAACACAAACCTCACTCCGCTATGATTTCACGTTTACCTGAATCCGGTTCAGTTCTATTTAAGCCACCATGAGGTTAACGCTTTTTCCCGTCGGTATATTCATAACTGGTAAGAGACCTCGCTCAACCTGCTTCAATATCATGAAAATTGTTATGTACCTAGTTGTTGACGTTTCTGGTATGAGAGAGCACTCACTCTTATTCCGTTGATGGTGATTCTGGACGGTAGACCGATATGCAGCTCACGTGTTGTCAGACTGCATTGCTCCAAAACAATTTTGACGTTCACGAACCAGTGCGTGTCAAATTCTGGGCCAAATCCATGATACTGTTCTTGCTAATTTTGAGATCGATAGGTTCAGCAATGCGTAATAGCTAGCATCTTGAAAATTGAAATTTTTGTGTAGGTACGTGTGCAGAAAGTTACCTAAATGAAAAGATATGTTTGGTTGACAGAATCTATTGGCAAAGACGAAAATTTAAGGCCTCGAAAATTCAAGGAAGTCATCTAGGACGTCCCTTTAGGTGAAAACGTGGAACGAATTATGGGTGTCAAGGGCTCTTCAGAAGAGTTCTCAACTAAGGTCAAATTAGTTCCAAATTTCTCCCCTATACTAACTTATAACTAAAGGGAGGCCTTTTTTCGGGCGATTAAACTTCAAAATTGAGATTGTCATCGTTTGAAAGTTGACGTGATTGATCGAGCTATTGTTCTCTCGGGACCCTTTCCCTGTCCCAAAACTAAGTTGGACCGATTTCGATATTTACGCTTTCGCAGCCTTGGGGAGTTTGGATAAAGATTGTGTCCCAAGCGAGTGCAGAGGGTGTAGAGTGAAGAGGGGTGCGGATTGTCGTATGTTTATTTAAGTAGCATTTTTGAGGTGCGCTGCCCCAGAGTTGTGTGGAAACTGGAGCAACAGTTCATCCGGAATCCGTAGGGTCATGTAGTCAGGCCAGAAGAACCCAAAACAGTACTGTAAAATGCATTTTTATGTAGTACTGATGATTGACCGACGTGCATATTTTTTACCTGTTTTACCTAGTCCTATTCATCACATACCCGATGCATCGCAATGTTTCGCAAAGCCCGGATCACGATCAGCAACTTGGAGCATTGAAAATTGGTTCAAGGGACATGCTATGTTCAAAACCTTATACGACTGAAAACAATTCGCGTCGGTGATCTGGCATTTCGATTCACCCGAGTGGGTTCACAATTACCTGAGGCACCTACCTACTTCTCTTCACTAATTGTTCGCTACATACGCGGCTATAACAATTGAGTAGGTATTTACGCTTAGCCGCAGTAAAAACCTAATTGTTTCGACGGCCTTCACTCATTTCGCCATGGTCGTAAAATCTGTTATACCTACCGGAGTCGGGTAGTATCGTGGGCTTTTATTTTTATAAGGAAGAAGTGCGGAGGCTTGAATGGAAGCTGCGATACGCAGAAAATAGGGAGACTCGGTTAGAAGGGTTGGCGGTGTGGGGGGGGGGGATAAAAGCGACGGAAAGAGGGCAACACAACACAACTAAAAGGACTTTGACCTCGGGCTCAGCTGAGCTCAAAGAATTTATGAGACTTGAAGTACCTAATCGATACGAGATAACGAGCTCAACAGCTGGTGCTGGCCTGGAGATGATGACGGTTGGCGATGACGGCGACGCCGTGCACCTTTTTGCTCTCTCCCTCCGTGTCTTTCTTCCGCCGATCTCCATCTTCTTCCGCCTTATTGTTCGATGTCGCCCCTTTCGCTTGCTCCGGTAAGGAGTTCGTGGCTGGAGGCTTAGCCGCCCGGATGAACTTTGCGCAACTTTTGACTGCTCCGCCGGCTCGGATGCTGTCGGGTTTCGCCAGTGGAGTAGACAAGGAAGTCTGTGGTGAGGTCGAGGTCTGGCGCTTTGTTCAGTGCCTGATAATATGAGATGGCTGTCTCGAAATTTTGGAGCAGTTCTCCATCAAGAAATAAATTTATCTACATCTCAGTTTAGTTGGGGCCAAATGGTCTCTTTTACTATGTAATCTGATTCTATGTGATGTGTTTTTACATTTTGATGTTTTATCTTTAGACTTGGTTTTAACTTATTTTATGAAACTGACTTTTCAACGTATGCTTGAAAATACATTCAAGATTTTTTTGACTATCAACCGGTTTTCGTATGTCTATTTTCGGGACTTATCATCCTTTTTGATGCTACATTTTAGAACCTGCTGAAGTCACTATGGTTTCATTCGTCCCCACGACACGAGTTGACAGATTGCCACTAGAAGCATAGCGTCATGCTAAAAGCTCCTCAATCTATAGCATTTCCAAGTCGAATTGAGAATTTTCAAGGCAATCCTGTACCAAAAATCCTCAATCAGGTTTGAGAATTTTCAAATTGGTTTAGAAAATTCTCAATCCGACTTGGAAATGCTATATTGAAAGCCTAATATTGATTGAAAAAAAAACTTTCAATTTTACCAATTCTGACGTATGAAATTTTTTTGACCTTCGATGAAAATTTAGAATTCCTTTTTACTTCCATATTTACAGAGTAAATGGAAGTATTGTGATCGTCCTAAAATCGAGAATCGGAACGGAGCTTCAGAAAAAACTTTTTCTTATACACATTTACTCAGAATCACTTCCTGAACAAGTGTCTGTGTGTCCGTGTGTCCGTTAGTCCGTCTGTCCGTCTGTCCGTCTGTGGTCATTTACAAAAATGGCCATAACTCCCTCATTTCTTAACCTTTTTTCAAATTTCTTGAACTGAAATGTTTGTCTCGGCAAGACCTAACACCCTGTTTAATCGGAATTTGGATAACGCACAGTACTTCTGAGATATTTGCATTTTTAGTGTTTTCTATTTTATTTTTTTCCGGCCACAAAAATGAACCGATTTGAGCGTTCTTGGTCTTAAAATCTTTCTTTTGCGTTGCAGAATATGTGGATATTTTTTATGTACCAAAAAACTGGCGTTTTTCTATTTTGGGCGAATTTTGATATTTGAATACTGAATTTTTCGATATTTTTGGCCTAAACACCCTTAAAAGCAGTCAAAATATGATCAAATTGTGTCACAATTTTACGTTCAAAATATGGAAGTATTGTGTGTTATCTACGCACCACTGGTTTTTATATTGCTTGGAACCTTAACCGCTTCCGATCTCCCACCGTTGGGGAGAATCTCTCGCACTCCCTGCCAAAACAGCGACCGTTTTGATTGCAAGGTCGGTCATTTAATATTCTTTCCACGTTTCTCCTTCTGTAGTGTATTTTTCAACAAACGCCAATGAGAAGAGGAAAAAGGTCCAGCTTCGCTGTTTCTCTTTTTGGCTGTCTTTTTTCTGTCCAGCTATCCTCGTCTGTTCTTTTTCTTCTACGAAGGGCAGTCAGTCACAAAGGACCCCGCCGGGTGGGGGCCTGGGGGAGCAGCCGACCGTGCGGCGGGGAAATGGGCCCAACTGCGGGGGGTCGGGGTCTCTTTTACAATAGGAGGGCCCTTCAGGCTCCAGCCCTTCGCATTCTCTTGCTCGCTCAGCCCTACGTCCTTCTCTATCAGTAACTCTGCTGAGTTCGACAGGAAAAGGAGGGGCCGTCCTGAAGGGAACTCCGCTGACAGCCAAGGGTGCATAGTAAGGGCTCGACTGAAGCTGAAGAGGGTCGACATTGGGAGAGGGCCCTTCCCTTCTGTTAAGAGCTAAGAGATCTACACTACCACGTACAAGGGATCGCTCGGGCTTCCACAACCTTCGAACTTCTCCAAAAGGGCCTTTCCCCGGCCTCCCTTCACAACAACCGACGAAGGGCTCTCCATCTCTTTCACCCTGCCTCCCTTAAAGCCTGCGCTGCTGGGAACCCTCCGATACTACAACAGAGCCGACTACACCAATACTGTGTGCACTACTGTGCCATTACTGACTGCCAGGCAGGACTGCACGTAGTCCTACCAGTGCTAGGGGTCCTTTTGCCCCTTTTCTCTCATCCCTTGTGTGCTGCCGTGCCACCCTGTGCCTGCCAGGCAGCGCTTATGCTCTATCCTCCCTGCTCTCTGTACAAACACGTTCTCAAAGAGCAGGTCTGCTCCATCTGCGACCAGAAACGGCTCCAATGTTCGCAGAATGCTCCATCATAGATCTGCAGATCTATTCTCAGCTTGTATCGTTAAGCCCTTCAGAGCGATGTGCCTTTTTACATGGAAATGAACCTTTTGACTGAATGAATGAGTTCTTTTTTTCTTACTTTCACATTGTTGATTTGGGAGTTGGATTGCAAAGAGGCGTTCAAATTTAGGCGTTTTGATGCAATTGGAAGAGCTGACATTTTCTGGAATCAAAGCGTTTCTTTCAACTTGATTTTTTTCACAATTTTGTAAACAACCGAATGCGAAAGGCGTTACATTAATAGATACTATCCAACCGTGTGTGGTGGGGCAGGTAAAACCGATAGTTCTTTTTTAAATTTCATTTTAGCATCTGCGAAAAATGTCTCAAAATTTTGCCAAACCTTTTCGGTTAGGACATTTTTGAAAATTTGATCATTCCCTGCTTGTTTTGGTCCTTAATGTTTCTAATCCAATAATTGCTTTGTCCCAAAATCAAATTATGTCTTGAGTGTAAAATATATGTCCAATTTTCCTCACTAATATTTCAACGCTACGGTATTGGTATGAACATTTTTCTATAACATTAGAAGACCAAAGAGCAGGTTAGGTTGATTAATTGAAAAAAAGCCCCATGCTCAAGTAATCAGTGCTTGGAATTTTCAATGAATGCGGGCTTGAAAAGTGTACAGATTAAAGGCTTTAAAATCACTCGCGTGATTATATTTGTTCAGAGGTTCAAAATTGAATTTCCCAAAAATACCCTCCATGAGTAGCAGTCCCTATATGCTTGTCGTTAGGATAAACTCATTTGAATGTAACGTGCCTGTTTCTCGAATTAATGTAATATCCAGTTACCTGAAATTTGATTTCTAATAAGCCATCCGCTTATAATGCCGTTGAATAACGAATTCAAAAACGAGTTTGCAATTATTTCCCTTGTATCAACAGGCTGAAGGGATGAATTACAAAATGCGGCATCGTCTGTTTTCTTTTATTCATCTCGAATTTGAACCAGGTGTGATTTTTATCTCGGATTCGCCCTGCATACTCTCAAAGGAAATCCCTCCGTGCATTGTGAATGTATTCTGAAATGATTCATTTTAATCCCGAGAGGAGGGAATTCGCTCGGGTTTCGAAATGTAGGGTGAGCCGAAGGAAAAAGAGACGCTTTGTCACGTGTAATGGTGTGCGCTCTTGTATTGGGCGTCCACGAGCAAAGTTAGATCCTTACCCCGGCACTGCGATACGGAAAGGGGGCCGGTCCGTGGACTTTCAGCCTCCGAGGGAGTCTGTATAGTAATCATCTGGCATGCTGAAGAGGGTGCCGTAATGCGCCCTATGACATTCCCCATAGCTCAGCATGTAATACAGAGGGGTCCGCTCTGCGCTCGACTTGTAATATGAATGTGCAGCCGAGTAGCGTGCGAACGTTCCGACCCTAAAGCACAGATGTGTCCGCCGCTTTTTGCTGTCCATTAGTTTACTGCGAATGAGTCAAAATTGCATTCAGGCGTGGGTGGGAAATTGCTGGAAATTGCCGACCTGCTGAATTCGCATCTAAAGCCGCTCTACGCGGTATTTCAGGATGTAAACCGGTTGTAACGCCATTGTCTGCTGTAGTAAACTAACTTCATTTCTATGGTACCTTATTTGGGCAGGTGCATGACACGAAAAATTGGTAATTTTCGACACCTCTCTAGCACTGAGAAAAATGCAAAAGCCAATCCACTCAAAAAATCCAAGGTATGAGACTCAAAAAAATGATGGATTTGACTAATCTTTTGATATTGACTAGGGAACATGAAATTTACCGTTTTTTCGAGATTTCGATCAACGTGGTCAATTTCGGGGGAGTGATAAGGCCTGATTCCAACGATTTGAGATAATCCCGATGTGGATTTGAGACATGTATCGAAAAACACTTATGTTACAGTTACAGCTCATGCTTGAAGACAATCTTCAAATCTGCTGGCCTCGGCTCTATAATGTGCCGTTCAGACGCGACTCTGAATGGCGCACTTCTGGAATTCTGGATGGCGCACTTGAGTTTTGAAACTTTTGAAGGCAATGTTTTGATCTTAATTTTCTCGGAGCAAAATGGTTTCAATTTTTAAACGTCATCGCTGATTCTGAGGCTGGCAGTTCTGACACTTTAATTCGTTTTTTCATGTACGCCCTTTGCTTTTTGGTGCATCAGCTTTTCAAATATCGGTGTCCATCATTCTGGCTTCTGTTCCCCCAATTTTTCTTGGAAGCCGAGAGATGTGGTGATCTATGGTCAAAATCGACTTTCTAAACCTTCGGTAAAGTTTTTTACATGAAGCTGGATGTTCGGCCATAGCAATAGGATGCCTCAAGACTATCGAAGGATAATTACATTATTCGATTACGTAGGGTGCCAGCTGACCGAGTAAATTTGAAACGGTTTGAGATAGGGAGATATCTTCAAATTATTGCCTGTAAGCGCTTATTGCATTACTCATTGTATTCGACTCATACTTCCAAACTGGTACAAACTTTCCATCTGTTGTATGTACATTACCCAATTCAGCGCAGATTTATTATTGCTCCACTGCTACGATTGCACTCAAGTTGCAGAACTTGAACATCTTCAACGCTGTACATTCACCTCCTCTTGAACTTTATACGATGTGAAGTTGAATTCCGAAAGCCTTGCCTTGTTAGGGTTTGCCTTTTGGAGACGTCGACGAGACGAAAGTGAAAAAAAGGATAAACAGAGCCGAGAGAAGAGATGAAGATACAGAAAGGTTAAGTAGAAAGGGTGCCGTTGGTGGAAACAGGTGATGGATCGGTACACCAACACCGCTAAACACGGAAGGCCTTGGTATTTGTGAGGCCTGTAGGTGTCTGTGAGTGTGAGTTGTATGAATACTCCTCTCGTCGTCGTATATGGGTCAATGGCCGTAACAGCTGGTGAGAAGAGAAGAATATATATGGCCTCCCACGACCCTTGTCATGAAGGAATCAGCTGATCGCACTCGCCTCACTACTGCCTATACACTTCATCCTCTTTCTCTTCCTCTTTCGCCCTTCTTTATCTCTTTCTATTTCCCCTCAGTTCCCAACTTTGATGCGACCTATCCGCATCGGATCGTTTCGTATCTCGTAGATGAGGCTTTCCATACTTGGACTCCTCCGGCAGTATTTTGGTCCATTCGTGACTGAATCCGATAGTTGCTCATTAGGTTCAGTAATTAGGTACCTATAACTAGTAGCATGGTTGGGGCGTTCGACTCCTACGTGCCAAGGTAGGTTAAGGGATCGATAATCGATTTCCAGTTTACAAAATTCAGTCCTCCGCCAAAGTGTACGACTATAGAAGGATGAGTGTTTGTGTGACCTGGAACGATTTGCCTGTTAATAACAGGCTGTTGTGAGTTCTAACGTACCCCTCAAGATACTCTGGTAATTTTTTTTTACGAGGCCGATGTGTAGGTCATGCGCTACCTCCAATTGCCCTCCATTCAATGACCCTACGCAAAAAATCTCACAAGTCATTCTGCCCGAAAAGTATGACCGATTATCGTCTATTGAATGCGGCAATGAAAACCGAATAATTACGTCCATTTCACGTAGTATTCCTTCGGGTATTCCCTGCGCTGGTCAAAAATGCAATTTTCACCGACGACACGATCTCATAATAGTATTTCGCAACGCATCCTCAACTTCGAAGATCAAAGCCAATTCTTCGAACGATGGCATAACATTAACCGTGTGGAAACCGCAGATTCCTAAAGCGATAGCCCCAGAGAAAGTAAGTCAATTGTTACAGTGGACGGATAAGTCCTCAGCTTGGAACGGCCGGCGCATTCCACAAGGCGGGAAGTTGCCCTCCTTTCACGGGCTATTGGCCTTCTAATTGGCCACTGGAGGGCATTTACAAAGAAGAATGAACCCTACGACATACCATCACCCCTAATCGGTCCGGCTCAAACCTCGCCACAACCCTAAGCTATAAAACTTGACGAGAAACTGCAAAGCCCTTAAAAGCTTATCCGAAGCCAATGAGGTCGATCGGAAAATAATTTCCTCTTTGTTTGCTCGGAGTTGCCCGAAATAGGGAAAGGAAACACTCATTCGCTGAAACGTTCTTCTCTTTTGTCATGAAATTCGTTGCGTCCTATAGTAAGCATTGAAAAGCCATCATGAGTCCTGGGGAAAAATCTACATCTTCAATTGAAACTCGAACCCGTACTCATGACTAGACGCAAACTCAAACTGAAACGCTGACTCATCATCCAACAAAAACTCATAATCAAACTTGAACTCAAACTGATACGCGGAATCAAACTCATATTCATAGTCGAATTCAAACTCAAACCGAAAGTTCAACCCGAACTGAAACCGAATCCGAAACCATAATTCAATCGACGACTCATACTCGTTAGTCGAACTCATACTGAAACTCAAGTTCAAACTGAAATCGAAACTCAAATTCAAACTCATAATCAGACACAAACTGGAACAGAAACTGAACATGAAACTCATAATAATAACCAATCTCAAACCCATAATCGAACTTACACTCACCTTGAAACTCAACACACAAACTCATACTCATTTTCAAAGTCGTACTCACCATAATCGAACTCAAACAGAAACTAACACTTGCAATCAAACTCAACCTTATAATCAAACTCAATCTCATGACAAACTCATATTCATACTCTTAATCAAATCCAAAATCAAACTGAAAGTCATACTCTAACTCAGACTGAAACCGAAGCTGAAAATCAAACGCAAACTCATAATCATGATCAAACATAAGCTGGAACAAAACTCAAACTCACAATCAAACTCAATCTCAAACTGAACTCATTTTCATAATCAAACTGAATATCAAAGTCGAACTCAAACTAAGACTCAAGCTCGTGATCAAACCCAAACTGAAAACCTGAGACTCAAACTCATCGTCGTAAACCGAACTCAAACTCCAACTCGAAATGGAACCGAAACTGAAATCACAACCTGAACTTTAACTCATAATCAAACACAACGTCAAAGTCATATCCAAAGTCAAACTCAAACTCAAACTCATGCTCATGAAACATCGAACTTCAGTCTGAAACTTCAAACTGAAAGTCAAACTCAAGCTAAAACTCAACCTCATTATTTCAAACTGAACCCCAAACTCCAACTAAAACTGAAAACTAACTTGAAGTCATACTAAAACTCGAACTAATTAGACTGTTTAAACTTTAACTCAAACTGAAACCGAAGCTGAAAATCAAACGCAAACTCACAATCATGTTCAAAGTTAAGTTGGAACAAAACTTGAACTCATAATCGAACTCAATCTCAAACTGAACTCATTTTCGTATTCATACTATTCATCGTTCATAAAACTGAAAACTTAAAGTCGAATTCAAACTAAAACTCAAACTTGAACTCAAACATCATCAAAATAAAATCAAACTCAAACTGAAAATTAACATAAGTCAAACTGAAATTCAAACTTTTAATAGTGCTCAAACTTCATCTCAAAGTCGAACTCAAACTTTATGTTTGATTATGAGTATGAGTTAGTGCGAGTAAGAGTTTCGGTTGAAGCTTCAGGTTGATTTTAAGTTCGAACTTGATTATGAGTTTGAGTTTGATTTTGAGTTTTGTTCCAGCTCAACTTTGATCATGATTGTGAGTTTGCGTTTGATTTTCAGCTACGGTTTCAGTTTAGGTTGAAGTTTAAACTGAATTATTAGTTCGAGTTTCAGTTTGACTTTAAGTTAGTTTTCAGTTTTAGTTAGTTTGAAATAATGAGGTTGAGTTTTAGTTTGAGTTCGACTTTCAGTTTGATCATGAGTATGAGTTTGAGTTTGGATATGACTTTGACGTTGAGTTTGATTATGAGTTTAAGTTTGATTGTGAGTTTCATTTTCAGTTTGAGTTTAAGTTCTAGTTTAAACTCCATTATTAATTTGAGTTTCAGTTTGACTTGGAGTTAGTTTTCAATTTAAGTTTGGGTTCGGGTTCCAGTTTGATGATGAGTTTCAGTTTCTGTTCCATTTTGAGTTGGAGTTAGACTTGGAGTTTGAGCTCGATTTATGATGATGAGTCTGAGTCTCAGGTTTTTAGTTTGAGTTCGACTTTGAGTTTAGGTATGTTTAGTTTGACTATGAGCTTGTTTTAGTTTCAGTTTGATTATGAGTTTGCGTTTCAGTTCCATTTTGAGTTGGAGTTTGACCTTGAGTTCGATTTATGACTATGCGTTTTAGTTTTAGTTTGAGATTCACTTTGAGTTTCAGTTTGATTATGAGTATAAATTTGAGTTCCAGTTTGGTTATGAGTATGAGTTTGAGTTTTATTATGAATATGAGTTTTAGTTTGACTTTGTGTTTGATTATGTGTATGAATATGAATTATGGGTATGGGTTTGGATTTCTGATTGAGTATGAGTATGAATTGGAATTTGGAATTTTAGGCATCCCAAAACTCGATTTGGCCGATTTTAGCCGTGTTGCTCGGGCCGGAGAAATTAATGTTCACCCCC
Organism: Nesidiocoris tenuis; assembly: GCA_036186465.1. Lineage (NCBI taxonomy): Eukaryota > Metazoa > Arthropoda > Insecta > Hemiptera > Miridae > Nesidiocoris > Nesidiocoris tenuis. Next base: position 13,007,800 of record AP028912.1, on the reverse strand, counting down.
TCGAGGTTATGCCTACTTTATGGATTCCGTTTCAAGTTCACTGAACTTTCCAATGCACTTATTTCAAGCCTCGAGGTTCCACCGGATATTTTCCTCCCAGTTGTAGGAAATTTGTGAATGCATTGCGTCCCGTCATATTGTTGTGAAAATGTTTCTGAATGGAATACAGTCCCTTTGTATTGAACTGCCGAGACGGTCTCACGTACGATAGCTCCTTCGGCGTTCAAAACATCATAAAGCATGTGCAAGTAAGGGTAAACATCGACGGGCAAGGGAAAGATGTACCTGTTATTATGGCGAGCGCACCGTAAAACCCACCGGTAAAAGTGCGGCGTAAAACGAGAGCAAGGATCCCATCTAAAGATCGTCCTGTTTGTTGTTGTCGGTAAACGACGGAATAAGGAAACGACCTTGACACTCAAACGAAGGACAGGAGCTCTGCAATGTGGACTGAGCAGCGACAATAGACAACCAGGTCCAGGGCCGGGGGTCTGGCAGGTTATTGAGAGACACCGCTGGTTGAACCTAACGATGAAATGGGTCGGATGGTTTGTCGGAATGGGAACGATGAAGAGGAATGGACAGGTAGGACGTGGATTGGGATGGCAGTGGCGAGGTAGTTCGGCGGTGAGTCATCTCTTGATTCTCTTTCTTCCTCTGTTCAACGCTGCAGATATCCTCTCTATTTCGCGGTAAACAAAGCCGGCCAGCCCCGGCCGACTTTTCGAATCGTTCCTGGAAAATTCGTTTTCCCCTTCCGTCGAACTGCGAACTTTTTCCACGACATAGAACCGTCGGATTGGTTCGGTTGGACTTTATATAGCAGTCAACTTTATATATTGGCCAAGTTGGACCGTACGGCCGTGTTTATCCGCGGATTGTTTCGCTTGAAAAGGTCGTCCGAAGTTATACATGAATTATTCGACAAATCGGAGCACCCGAGATCATCCGGATCAATTATCGAGACAAATTAATCTGTTAACCTTTCTACCGGTATATTTGACCCCTCCAATATTTATCCGCACGCTATCGTCCTGTATATAATTTGACTCATATATCTCGACTATGCCTGATGACTCAAATATCGTACTTAAAGGTCAAACGTTAGTACTACGTTGATTTATGGTAATATATTTCGAGTCAGATGTAGAAAGAGGCTTCGAGCTCGCATTTGTCGTGGACAAACTGTCATTTTCTTAGGTAATTGATGAGTATCTAGGAAATTATTCAGTAGGCATTTTTCAAAATAGATTCTCCTTTGTTCTAAAACTATGGTGCCCTATCATATTGAGTATTGAGACTGGGATAGCACCTTCAAGAGCTAGGATTGTCATGTATTCACATATTTGTCGGAGTTGAAGAACGAGAAAGAGTCAGAACTTTCTGAGTTTTTCTAGCTATACTTGTTACTTCCATATTTACAGAGTAAATGGAAGTATTGTGATCGTCCTAAAATCGAGAATCGGAACGGAGCTTCAGAAAAAACTTTTTCTTATACACATTTACTCAGAATCACTTCCTGAACAAGTGTCTGTGTGTCCGTGTGTCCGTTAGTCCGTTAGTCCGTCTGTCCGTCTGTCTGTCTGTCCGTCTGTCCGTCTGTCCGTCTGTGGTCATTTACAAAAATGGCCATAACTCCCTCATTTCTCAACCTTTTTTCAAATTTCTTGAACTGAAATGTTTGTCTCGGCAAGACCTAACACCCTGTTTAATCGGAATTCGGATAACGCACAGTACTTCCGAGATATTTGCATTTTTAGTGTTTTCTATTTTATTTTTTTCCGGCGACAAAAATGGACCGATTTGAGCGTTCTTGGTCTCAAAATCTTCGTTTTACCTTGCAGAATATGTGGACATTTTTTATATTCCGAAAATGTGGCGTTTTTTCATTTTGGGCAAATTTTAAAATTTTAATACTGAATTTTTTTATATTTTTGACCTAAACACTTTCAAAAGCAGTCAAAATATGATCAAATTGTGTCACAATTTTACGTTTCAAAATATGGAAGTATTGTGTGTTATCTACGCACCACTGGTTTTAATTGTGTTCATACATTGTGTTTCTTGGTACATAGAACGGAGAGACAGACACGTAGTTTGAAAAAAATGGGTACATTCCCACCTATTTTCGAAAAATGAATGCACGTGCGTACTTGAGAATTTTCATCATGTGTAAATCTTACCCCTATTAATTACCTAATGTTTCTTTGTTCCAGGTAAGTGTCCTTATATCAAGTCACCCTCACGTAAGTGAATTCTGCCTTGAGTCTGTTTCATTTGAGTTCGTACGAAAAGTTGAGCCGAAGCCTTGCATTACTACAACTTGGCGTTGTACGATTTCGTATTTCATTTTGATTCTACAACATAAGCATACTATTATAGCATAATACTTCTAGAAGTATAATACTCCTGATTCCTCATTAGGAGCATCTAGTTTTGATAGAAAAGGTTTTTGTACATCACGGCCCCACACGGTTTAAACAATTTTATTTTTTGCTATTTCCGCGTTGCATTTCTACGTACGCAATTACATGCAGAGCGTCCGTATCCGATTAAGGTGCGCAAAAATTCATGCATCGAGTCGTCATGCATTATTCCATTCATCAAAACACGCAGCTTTTTTCGTTCCAATATTTTTCCAATCCGGTTCCATGAAATTTCATTTTTCACTCCGTACTTGGAATAACATTTTCTCGGATTCCCTACTACCCTTTCATTCCTAGTATTCCTATTCCTGCAAGCTCCGAGTTGAGTTGAGCGTTGGAAAAGGAGTCAGAGCCGGGCGGCCCCGGGTCGTGACGGGGAGGGGAAGGCTCTCGTGAGGCCGGCCTGCGGTGTTGCCAGCTCGTGCCCCCCGCCGCCCCGCCAGCCCATCCTCGGCCCCTTAGGACGCCTCCCCCGCCCGGCACGGCCGCTCCGCTCTCTCGTATTGATCACCCCATCGCCCATCGCCGCAACGCCGCCTTCCTCTCCTCTCGTTGGGCGACGCTCGGCTCCGCCGCTTCAACCAATCAAAAATTCCATCATTTTTCTTATTGCCAAAAGTGCTCCGAGTTTCTGCTCCCTTTTTTCCTATCTTCTTCCTTTTCCCTTTTTATTTTCTGTTTCTTCTCCGTCCCTATCTGTCCCTATTTTTCTCCAACCGCCCCGTCCCGTTTTGCCCTTTGCCGAGCAACCCTCGTTCCCAACCCTTCCCTTCAGTCGATAGCACATTTTTTAAAAACTCCCCGGTCCTCGTTAACCATTTAACTTCCCTTTTCTCCCTACCAATCTTCTCGACTATTACTCGTCTATTTCCTCTCGCTACAAACACGGTGTAATTAATTCTTTATCGTTTGTTAGGGCCGTTTGTCTTTTGTGCGCTATCTGCAGCCCACGTCACACGACCTCCCGTCGTTTCATTGTATTTATTTTCCAGCGAAATTCGTCCTCTGGCCGTCAAATGATGACGTCACGATTCCTTAACAGGTGCAAAAGCTTTTCTGCCTTGTGTCATCGGACAATGGCCCTTCTGGTCGAAACAAATTTTGTTTCTTCCTTCAATTCGTATGCATTTGAGGTTGTTATGAGGTTGTTTTGAAAAATGCAGTATGGGAGTTAGCAGAAATCATGCAGAAATTCGTAGAAACTCGTGAAAACTCAACAAAATATTTGATGTCAGTTATCTTAGTTTGCTGCTCACTGCATGGCCAAACGTTATGTTGTGGCTTTTTTGCCTGTCCATCTGTGATCATTTACAAAAATGGCCACCTCTCCCTCAAATCTCAACATTTTTTCCCACATTTTCTCAACTCAAATGTTCGCCTTGGCATCCTTTTTAACCAAAATTCGAACGCATAGTACTTCCGATATATAGGCACTTTTGGTGTCCCTTCGTAGGTAGATGGAATTATGGAGCCAGGGAAGAATATACTAGATCGTGTCCTTCGGAGCTATAAATTCGCAAAACTTTAATTGTCCCGTTCATTGCATCAATCAATCCTCATGTGAAATGATCACAATCGATTTTCATCCCTGCCCTATCTCCTATCGATTGCGGCTCATGTCATCGTTCACTAATCATGCAGAAGAGTTTTTATCTTCTCTTCCATTTGACGTTTCGAACTCCCGGGTAGTCAACACCGGCATCCGTCAATTAACTTTTTCAAGTAACGCCGATGTTTACATTTCATTCGGTACCGTTTCACCTGTGAAATAAGTGGACGGAAAGGTTCAATTTCCATCGGTAATTGAGCAATTGAAACAACAAGGGAAACGAACAGTGTACGATGATTATCGCATCGTAGGCCCCGTAAATCTATATCGGTCAGGCTGCCGACGGAACAAGCAACGGTATGATGGCACGAAAATGAATAATTCATCACGTTCGGCGTTGAAAGATGTGATTATACTAATGTCACAGTTTTGTATTCATGCGAAATGCCTCAATTCGTGTTGGTGTTGAAGTGTACGTGAGGCCTGTTACTTATTATAGAAACAAGCATCGGATTCCATTCCGCTCGGTCATCCGATTCAAACTTGGACATTTACCATTAGGGCTGTGAGTATCTGTCTCATTTGCGTGCTAATCGCATTAAGTTCATTGTCCACTCGTCCCATTAGATGTTTTGGGTCACGGCCAAGGGAACTTCGGCATCCATAAATCGCCAATGGAATTGAACGGATCATCGAGCGTGTCGTCTTATCGGTGCATAACATACACCGAGCGATGCGCTTGGTATGCCGCAGTGTTTCCTTATTGGAAGTCAACTTTATGCAGCAGTTTTAATACTGAATTATTTGGCAGAGTAAACACTTTTCTAACATTAGGTTTGTTCCCAGCGAATGAAGTTATTGAACCGGAAAACCTGGGCAAAAGGTTTAGCATCAAACTATTCTAAATAGTGCAGAGATAGTACCTTGGTGTCAGTTAGATTGTGATTTAGAAGCGTCTGTGTGTCCGTCCGTGATCATTTACAACCAGTGGTGCGTAGATAACACACAATACTTCCATATTTTGATACGTAAGAGTGTGACACAATTTGATCATATTTTGACGGCTTTTAACCCTTTTAACGGGTGTTTTGATCAAAAATATCAAAAAATTCTCTATGAAAATTTGAATTCTCGCCTAAAATAAAAATACGCCAAGTTAACGGATTATAAAAAATACCCACATGTTCTGCGAGGTAAAATAAAGATTTCAAGACCAAGAACGCGACATCATTATTACAGTTTAATTAGGGCAAATACGATACCACTATAGGGGATAGGGGAGCCTATAGGGGATGTAAAGTTGTGGAACGTCCAGGGATGGTAGGGGCACGGGTGGCAGTTGTCTACGGCTAAGCAAGACCCCGGGTGGCAGTTTATCAAAAAACGGGATTCTGATTGCAGTTGTGTTGGTTGAAGTGGTTCGTCTCACTTGTTTCTCCCGGGATCGCGAAACCTTGCATTTTCTGAACTCCAAATCTGGAATTTGTATTCCGTTGCACATCTAGGCTAAGCTCAGATTAGAGTATTCCCTCCTGCAATGCTTTCTCGCAGAAAAGCCTTGCGGCTGACAAGGGTTGAAAAAATACCCGGAAATCGTGAACTGGTGTCAAGGTCACCGGCAAGGGAACAGCTGTGAAGTCGACTAAATGGGAAATGAGAGGTGGATCGTGAGAGGATAGGTGGAAGAGGGGAAGCGTAATTTCGCAAGAGTTGAAGTGAAAGGGAAGATGATAGAGAAGGAAGGATGGGAGGGTTTAGTGAATGATAGGGGTAGTAGAAGTACGAGGACTGGCTGATAAGGGTGGAGGAAGGGAGTTGATAGTGAAGGACCACAGGGGGTGGGGAGGGGCCACTCTAGACAAGAAAACTCATAACCCCTTCCCCCTCACGTCCTTTTGCGCGGGTTTCTCTCTTTATTCAAGCTTTCTCTTTCTTCTCCTGTCTCTCTTTCTCGCTTGCACCCTCAACTTCGAACACTTTCTCTGTGACCTAGTTAGAAACGAACCCTTTATACAACATTTGTTTACCGAATTCGACCTCATTTTGCCCTTCGGTGTACGGTAGTCGAGCTGTCGCTGGCTTGAAATTCAGTAATGTTGTTTACAGTTTAGAAACCGCATCGTCAGACGATCAGGCACAGTGTACGGTTTGAAGTGATAAGCCTCGATGCATTCGGAATCATTTTAGTTTTTGAGCGCCTTTTGGGATCGGTTTTGTTATTTTGCTAAAGTTTTTCGGTGAAATTCTTTAATCTACTCCTTTGTTTGGCTCAAGACAATCGCCTACCCCTGAATCTCAACAATAGCGGAGCGACTATACCTCAATGTAATTTTCGCTGTTCATGAGGGAGTTTTTGGAAACTTCGTACTTTTTGCCTCTTTGTAGTGCGAAATTAGTATTTTGTACTATGTAGTCACCTGGCAAATCAAGAAATGCTATGAAAACTCCTATCTCCCGTTCAAGAGTCTACAAAAATTTCGGATTTGATTTTTTGTGCATTAGTTACGTTGATGCCAACAACTTCGTACTATTAATTTGCATGATTCGTCTACGAATCAGGAGGAGAAAGTTCGTAAACGAGTTAAGAAATTTTTATAGAACTTCTGAGACGAATTTGTAGCCATGGACCGCCACGCTGAACAAAAACAAAACAACTCAAATCTGGACTTTTGGAAAAAATCCATTTTTTTCGCTTACGTGTCTAAATTTTCTAAGCATTCTCAGGATTTGCCTTGTGACTACATCTTTCAAACTATAAACTTCGTACTAAGAAGTGACAAGAAGTACGAAGTTGCCAAAAACTCCCTTTCAATCTTCCGAAAGTACAAGTTTGGAACGCCTGCGCAACCGACGGCATCCCCCGTTAGTCGAAACAAATAAAATGTGAGGAAATCGTAAACAAACACCTACTAGAAGGCGAGGAATCAAAGAGAGCTAAGATTTTATAAATAACGTTGAAATGACTGCACGCACACTGGCGCACGGGGACGTGTATTCATGAATAGATTGACCGTCAATGTGGCCACCGTCGACAGACAGTGTTGTATATGTCCGGTTTAATGGGAGACTGACTGCCTCTGGTGGTCTATTATTAGACAGACGGATTCACCACCTTCATCACCCTATCGCATGCATACATGGCCGATATTCCACACTTACACAGTTGCTCGTTTCCTCATCAAAGCCATCCGAACTGGGATCGTGTTGGGTTGACGAAGGTCCCTGACTCCTGGCATTGACCTCTAAACAAAACACTTTCACGCCACCGTCTTAATTTGACCCCACCGGTCTAAAAAGCCAACTAAACACACGCTTCTCTACCTAGCACAAACACGAAGACACAACGTTGGCTCACGAGGCGCATAAATCTAATAGAAAGAACAACCTGCCTCACCGTCGTTTACATTCAAGCTGGTCAGGCTCATCTCGTTCCCATAATATTAGGGAGAGTATTTGCTCCTTTTTTCCAACGCCTATCTCTTTACACGGCTGTGGTTATTTTTTGGCCGCCAGCTGATTCCTTTCATCTCTTTAGCACATCACCGGATTGGAGTTCCTCGTGAGTTTGTTGACCTTCCTTTTCACTCTCCTTATCTTTTGTTTCAGCCAGTACTTCTTTCGGTTTCCGTCGATCGATCGGGGTTATTGTTCTTTGACTATTCCTTTACCAGGTATTCAGGTTTTGACGTCCCCACTAACCTCAGTCAACTTGGATTTTCTTATTGGCATGAAGGATGAGGTCCTTTATGCTAACCCTGGCGTGGATTTACGTCTTAGCTCCTGCACACATGAATGATGAATCGTTTCAAGGTTGGGGATCAGACCCGCACTCTACGTTACCTCAACTTTCCGTTTGTTGTAACGCATTACCTTACGTAAATCGCAAAAGGCACTCTGTGCATTGACATGCCTTTTTCTCCGTCCAGGAGAGTGCTAATAAATTGCGAATTTATTTTACCTTCGCAAAAGCTACCCAGTTTGTATTTAAATTTTGGCCGCTACAATTTAATCGATTGTGACATGCACGTGTTGAAAAATAAGCGGATTCGTCCAAAAAATCCGAATTTTGTTCGCTAAAACTCCTTCAAATTGGTAAAAACGCAAAAAAGGAAAAAATTGCAATCAAGAAATTCTAGCTAAACAATCGTTCTGTAAAATGTCTGAAAAAACATCCTATCCTATGGTACATCATTACAGAAATTTGGGAAAAATACTCGAAAAATTCTATACCTACGGCATCGCCTTAAAAATCGGCCATTTCCGTTTTACAGAAATGTATGCCGTATTAATGCCGATTTTGGCCCCTTAAACTTTTCCGATCGGATTCCCCTGACAATATGCATCAAGTTGGAGCAAACCACAGCTTATAAGCTAGTTTCCCCAAAATCGGATCCCAAATTTGGCTAAAAATTGCCTGACCGATTACATTATTCTTGGAAAACCAAGGTAAGGTAACTTTTGACTCGAAGTTTTGAGCCCAAATTCGGACGATCTTGAAAATATGCAAGTACAAACCTATTTCTGGTAGGCTCATAAATCGTGCGGGAAAACACATACCGCGCATTCGTTTACACTCGGGCCGGTCAGGCTTAGCCTCTCTGTTTTTGTTATTATTCAACGCCTATCCGATTGGTCTTTGATCCACAACCAGCTGATTCCCTCGTCCCTCACCTACTTCAGTCTGTTCAAGCTATTGGGATTCAACATCTCGGGTTTATTGACCGCCTCTTTTCGCCTTCTCTTTCTGTACTTCCCTCTACCCACGCCGTCACTTCGTCCCTTTCGGTTTCCTCGTTCTTTCTCAATGGCTTCTCAAATCGTGTCAGTAGTTGAAAAAGGGAAGTCTTCGAAAAGTGCTGGTTGACGTGATTGGAAGGTAGGGAGGGTGGGTCCCCTCTTCTTACCCGCTACTGTTGAACCTTCAAACTCTTTTTGCTCGAGCCTCAGAGTCATCTGCGAGGTGGCTTCTAAAGAAATGACCGCATTCCTCGTCCATCCTGGGGGTTAGACGAGTTTTCGCCTCTTTCACCTGTAGTTGTGCCAACAAACACGGGGCAGGTGAGCGTGAGAAAGGTTGAATGACTCACGATCGAAGATCGCGCATTGCCCGTTCTGATACTCCCATCTGTATACAAACTCCTTCCCCAACTGTACACAGGGGCAGACAGTCTGCTGATGCAATCTCAGGAGTCGATCGGCCGCCAACTTGGGACGTTAAAGGATACCTTTAACGGTTTCGGTTAATCTTAAATGCCTCTCGTTTGGCCGAGATGGGGATTAGGTCATCAGCTGTTAGCTGTTACTCGTGTTTCTCGGGTTAAGGATATCGACTGCTTCTCGACATCGTTAAAAAACTTGGCTTCTTATTTTTAAAAGCTGCAATTTCCAACGGGTCCGTATGAAATCCTGGAGGCTATTATTAACGTGTTTCATAAAGGTAAACACTGGTTTAATGCGCATTACGCTGTATCCTGTCTCAGTTTTCTAGCAATGTGCTGCGAAAATAATTATTTTTCCAATTTCCGAGAAACGTGCCTAAATTTGAACCGTATACATAATTATCATCGTGGTACAAATATCATCGTTTCCTGATACCTACTTTTTCTGGGGGAAAAGTCCCCTTGTTATGCCGACCTACGCATGTAAAACTCGAAGGGTCGATCATCTGTCCAGTGCTGTTTCGAATGACGTCGTGTTTCCAGACCTCTAATTAAAATGATCACTTTTGCGTTATTAAACTCATTAGTGCTCCGTGAAAATTGAAACGTTTCCGTTTGAGCCACCTGCTGTTTGGGGAGGGACTTGATTTTATCTGTATGACAATTTTTCCTGACGCTCGTTACAATCAGCAGTTGATATTGTCCACTGGCATGCAACCGTTTTAATTGATATCCAGTTCACAATTTCCTGATTTTTTCCATATTTTGGCGCTTGGATAAAGATATAGATGAAGTGCCTAGCTTTTTGCTAATTTCAATCATAACTGGAAAAATGCTCATATTTCGGAAGTTAAGGGCGTTTCGTTGAAATTGCGTCCAAGTATGATGTCAAGCGTAGAATAGCAGCTATGTGTGTACCCGTATTCAATCCATAAAGCTTGAATATAATCTTTGAATCTCGCATCTACTTCTTTGCATCTGCTGCCCTGAATCTACTTGAGCTAATCGCATCTAACTGGAGTAATCCATGCTCTATCTAGGGATCAATATGGGAACATGATTTTGGTGGTGGACCCAATGTTGCTACGATTGTCTGTTCAGGAAGCACCTGATGTGTCAAATTCCCGTTTCCATATGATTCGAACCCGTCATGCTAAACTGAAAATGGGTGAACACTTTTTTATGCTCTCGTCTTGAAAATCTATCACTCGATGCCAGACGTGCAGTAAAAAACAAAAACCACCGCCGTTCCTTGCATTCTAATTTGGGCTCGGACTGCGACGCGCCCCCTTAATTAATTAGTCAGGTGGCTCGGCTGTTGGCTTCTACTTCCCAGCCGCAATCCATTCCAACCCATGCCAACCAACCTATCCCTTCATCCCGCAGAAGTCTCTTCTCAGCTCTATAACAACTTCCTGCCAACGAGCGCGCGACTAACGAACTTGACCGAGTTTGACCCACATTTCCCGTCTGTTTGAGGGAAGACCAATGCTGATGGGCTAACGTGATTTTCAAGGGCAGTGTAGTTGTCTACTTTTTGTCTGGATGCATACATCCTTTCACTTATGTAACTCTACTTTTCTTGAGCACATTACATTTTGGAACAGACTTTTGATTTAATTACGAGTATATGACGTAAAATACGTTAAAAAGTGTCTTGCAGAAATAATTTTTTAATAATCTTCTAGTTGTGAGCTCTTCTGTATTTTCAGGCTGCTTTCACAGAAGCTTTCTTTGGCAATAATTATAAATCAGTTACCTAAAGTTTTTATTTTTAAATGTTCTCATTTTTAGGAACTTGGAATTATTCAATAATAATTTTCCAAAATTATTTCAACTTTTTTGGTTTAACCCGTATTACATGTTAACTTATTTTGCGATGAGTGATGTTATTGTATTCCTGCGGTGGAAGTGGAAAACCATTGCAGAAACGAGCAAAACATGTTTTGAAACCGGAGAAACGTACGAGGGAAGAATATTATCGAACAGCTGGGCAGGAGTTAGTAAAAACGATGGAAGAAGGGAGAAGGGTTGAGTGAGAGGGGAGGCCCGCTGGCGCTGGTAAAGCGATAGTCGGTCTTGCGCATGCGCAGTTGGCCTTCTGTCGGTCGCCGTAATCCTAGGTATGGGCAACTGAGGGGAAATCTCCCCTTTTTATTTCCCTTTACCGGGATATTCATTGTGACGCTGATACAATGGTAGGTTTGGATTTTCATCTTGAACCAATTTTCAAATTTCTTAAATTTGAAACGTTCCTTTTTAGGATCCTCACTTGTCCCAAAGTCCTTTCTCAACATTTCATTTTTGGGCTTCAAGAGAATTATTTTGTTTATGTCGTTTGAGATAGAACACCTTGAATTCTGGGCGAGTTTTGTTTGACCGTAGACAATGATCCATCACCGAAAATGTTTGTTTTCAAATTACCTCGATTTTAATGTTCCTTGAAGCAGTAAAACGTGAGACCGATGCCTAACGATCTGGCCTGAATATTTCCATTTCATTGGGCCTGTTCGATCAGGCCAGTCCTGGACCACTATTATCGACACCAAACAAACTCAAGCCAAGTTCGGATGAATTTGCTTGGAGCGTTGGTAACTAGTCCGGTATTGTCCAGGACTAGCCTGGGAGAACAGAACTTATGTTCGTTTTCAAAAACATGGGCATGAAACAATTCAGAGGATCGGTAGGTTCGGGGATTTCGCCAGGAGTTGGGGGAAAAACTAGGGACTGTTGGCGGCATCACTGCGGGCCAGGCCAGCCACTGCCAATATCGTGACCACCTACTTCCACGACGCGGCTGGCAACCTCGTTCCAAAAATATTTTTCTCCAACTGCTCGACTCCCTCTTAGAAAAGAGAAGAAAATACCCTCGCGCTATCTGGTTCTAACTTCCCCCAGGTTTACGTCGGTGGTGGAAATAGTCAACGACGTGTTTGGAAAAATAAAAGAACCTTTATTCGCACTTGGCGAAGTCCATTTATTTTCTCGTATTCCATACTAGAATAGCAAGCTCACTGTAAAAGTTCGTTCCAGACGTAATTACAATCTAATCAATGCAAGCATTGTCAATTATTGCAATTTACAAACTTAATTATACCTATGTATGAAGGTTGAGCATTAAAAATTTAATATTTTAGAAATGGGTTCTATTCTGTATACTCGTTTTAACTGCTTTTTATCAAGTGGTCGTTTTTGGTCAGACCTCGAATATCGTCATCTGATACGATTTGTTTTCTGTTGTCAACCGGCGAAATCCAACCTGCGGGTAGACTAAGATGAGCAAAAAATGAATTTTTATATTCCTTTCTGTTTACGACCGTTCTGGTAATTACATTCATAACGGAAATCAGCAAATAAATGAAAAACGTTGCAAGCTTTTTTGTGACAGAGACTGTTGCTGGCTTTGTCGAATCAGCCCTCTAACCCGGCATGACTGTACTCGATTATGGCTTGTTCGTGCATTCATTGCAAGGGCTCATTATTTTGATAGTGGAAAATCAGCTGAACTTCGCTCCTTATCAGAGCTTTCAAGGTTGTATTTTAATAGCTGTCAATGGCCTTTGAGCAAGTGCGGTGTGAATATTTTGCTAGTGAGAGAAGGCACTGTACAAGCTGCCGATGAAAATCGTCATAATTATTATGAATGACTTCCAAATCTTGTTTACCAATCATGATCCACTGGCATCAAACATAAACCGATGGCAACACGATTATGAATCACCAACGTTGAAGGGATAGGAGGTGTGGAGCCGGTACGGTCGTGAGAATCCATTGTTACTTTAAGAAGGTGGATCCTTAGGAGTACTGCAGACAGTAGATGAGGAGCAGGGATGATTCTACCTTTGATCTGCTAGCTGCAAAGTTCATTGTTACTGCCGTAACCCAGACAGAAAGTCGTCCTTTTCGACTGCCGTTCTCTTTTGAAAATTAGGGCATCTCTCGGATTCATTAATACTATGCATCAGCGCAAGAATAATTTTGACAATAGACTTACCTATAGACGTGCAAATGAAGAACATCAATTGAATTCAATCATCTTGCAAAATTTAAGACATGAGATAGATTGATCTCTAAAAACGTCTCCAAAAAACTTGTGGGCATTGCGAGGGCCGAGCGCGGTTCAATTCTTGGGGGTGTTGGAAATTATTCAATGAGATTTGTGAAATCATGCTGACACGCTCCCGTTTATCATCCTCTGTATGAATAGGTAATAGGGTATTGTTATTAGGGCGTAATGAACTTGGACCGTTTGTACTACAAATCAACGAGTTCCAGAGCTTCTGGTATCTGCCCTGCTACCAAAATCTGCCACAATAATTGTGGAAGAATTGTTCTTCATAACCCAAAGTAAAAATGCAAATTCCTTTGTTGGCAATTTTAAAAAATTTCCTCGGCTAAAATTGGGGTTTTTATAGTTCCTCCGCCAGTCGTGTTGGCTTGCTTCGTAATGCGTAAAATAGCAAGTCTCGCTCCATACAATTTTCGCGATCCCTAGCCGATTTCGAGCCGAGGCAGAAGGCAAGAACTAAGGCCTCGATGCGGGGCGAGATCTGGCAACAGCGCACGAGGAGCGGTTAAGCCGCCATTTCACCCCTTCCCCTCCTTCCTCACTATCGGTGGTGATACCCCTCCAGTCCTTGTCAGCCCCCGCCCCTCCGGCCCACCCGTGTCAGGAAAGTGGGGAGCGCACCAACACTCCGACACACTGGCATGCCGACTCGACTTTGTCGCGAGTTATTGGTCGGCCCTAAAATTTCCGCGGTTTCTCCGTTCCGCTGGTGAATCGTTCGTTTCAAGGAATTCGTCCAAAGTTGTACCGCTGTATTGTCGTTTCTCGACAATTTCGCTAGTATTTTTCGTCGTTTTCACGTGAGTCGAAGGCTCGCAGTATCGAGTGGTTGCCCCACCACTGCGGCGACGGAAGCCGGCCTTACTCCCTCCCCTGTAGAGCGCCCAACGCTCCCAAGGCATTTCTGTGCTGTTCGTTGGGCGCAGTTCGCTTCGTGAAACCGTCGTCGGCGACGAAACCCCGTTTCAAGTGATAATAATTCGTATATTTGTCTCAAATCATAATAATTTTTCGTCTTGAAAATTTCCGGCGTATTTATAAAAATTTATTTTCGAGCTGGCCGGCAAAGTTATACAGCAGTTTTCGCTTCGGCAAGACTGGAGCCCGTCGTCGTCCGATACGGTAAGATTATTTTACTGCCAATCCCGAGAATCCGATTCAAATCGCTTGACAGGTCCTGATAAGGCGGCATCGAAAACAGCTGACTGAGGGAATCACGTTGGGGCGATATCGAAGCGGAGATGAAGACAATTTGTTATGAAAGGGCGGGGGGAGGAGGTGCCAGTTTAGTGTGTGAGTGCCCGACAGAGAGGGGAGTATCGGAGAGGGAGCGTGTACGAGCGAGAGAGAAGTAGGGGCTCCCCCACGTGGGCTTGCCAGCCCCTCGTCGCCTTCTCGCTCGCACTCTTAACCGAGCCCTATCAGCTGATTGTGAAATCAGTGTCGAGATAAAGTTGTGTTTTCCTCGCTTCGACTTGCCGCTGCCGAATCCCGACGTTGCGATTGAATTTTAGAATCGATACTGACGTCGTGATACGTTTTATGTGTATCCATGTGTGTTATTACGATAATAGTATGTCTATATTATATAATATTACTACTAAGTACTTATACAATAGGGAGAGGTACCTGGACAGAATTTGAGAAACATGAACCGGCATCCTTGTTGATGTAATTTAGGGAGTCGAATAAATATAATAACCATTGGTGAGTTGTAACACACAACATTTTCTTATTTTGTTAACTAAATTTTACTAAACTTTGATTAGTTTGAGTACGATGAAGGCTTTAACGATAAAAATGACAAAAGAGTATATTTTCAAACCCGCCTGCTATTGATATATTCGCTTCTGCGCACCTGTATCGATGTTGTATCTTCTTTCTAAGAAAAATTACCAAAGATTCGGTTTGTTCAGACGGTCAATGGTTTTTACGTCGTGTCGGTCTGCCGTGTTACACCATATCACCACCCCAATTTGCACCATAAGAGCCAAAGATCGGAGAAAATATATCATCAGCGGATTTACACTAACTACCAGATGAGAAGAATCTTGTCGGATAGCGGCCTATATGGGCTGAAATTTTGGGGATTTCAGGAACTGTCTTACGTTTATCAGAGGGGTAAAAAGCAAATGTTAAGGCCTGCATGAGGTGAGAATATCATCGCGGGGTCCCGGGCCATACCTACTGGTCCTGAGCTCATTATTACAACCATTGATGTAGAATGCATGTGCGCATAATTTTCAACCACTTACTTTCAGAACTCTCAGGTTATGCGGGTTTTAACATAATTAAATCAAATTCGTCTGCAGGTTATAGTATTCCGATCAATTGTGCTAGACCAGCTATTTTAAGAATTGGAGAAGTCAGTATTACTTTTCCTTTATTCCCGTGCGTTCAATACTTTGTACAATTCTTTCCGCGTTTCTGAGTCATTGATTGAGACCTGCGAAACGTCGACATCCTTTGGATAGCTGTCCTGTGGGATTATAAATTATCGTTTTTCGATGCGTTTCACTCCTCAAATTTACTCGAAAACGTATCTGTCCGCCGAATTTGCGCCATATTTTCGTGCATACTTTAGCACAGAGCCTCGACGCCAATGAGGAACGATGACCGGCGAGCGCGAAGCTAACAAGCTCACCGAACTGTCGTCTCTCGTTCAATTCCACATTGAAATTCTGTCGCTTGCTCTCTTTCGCGCACGCACGCCGACCTATCCGCCCTCTCTCCATTCCTCGGCCCTCCTGCCTCACACGCCCCGCGGTCCCTCTCTCTCGCACTCGCTGTCGACCCCCTCGCCTATGGTTTTCTTGGTCTCGCGTGTATTCGTATCTCTCACGTACACAAAGACACGGAGGCCGACGGTATCCGACGTGTCCGTGTATGCGTGTGATTGTTTATTATCGAGTGTTCCCTTCTTGGTCTCCCATCCTCCGGGGGATCAGCTGTTTTAGTTGAAGGTAGAGCACGTGCTTCTGTCGAGGTCACTGACTTGGCTATTAACATGACCTACAATTGTGTTGGCCTGGCCGGCAGTTCACTTCTCTTTTACCTACATCACATTCCCTTTTCAGACACGTCTACTGATCCTGCTACTCTTTTCATCCCGTTTCTCCTATTTTCTACTTTTTTCGGTTCCTGGGTTTGTTTGTGTTTAGTGTGCCGTTCTCACGGATAATTCGATGAAGGCGGTTGAACTTTTTCGACCTTTTTTTTAACGGTTGCTGACACTTTCCTTGTGCTCTCTTACAGTGGCAACAACTGGATGAACCCTGCCCGTAGGTATATAACCCACCCTTCTCACGATTACCTTTATTATTATCTAATTATTAGATTCTAATATGTAAAGATCTAGGGCCATGACCGTGGTGATTATTATTGAAACCCTCCGAACCGGCTCGACCGACGGCGAACCAAATTTCGAAATCAATCATAAGCCGAACTCAAACTCTAACAGAAACTCAAACTCAAGCTGAAAATCGATCTCAAACTGAAGCTCAACTCAGAGTCAATTTGATCTCAAACTGATACTCAATTTGAAACTCAAACTCACACTGAAGCTGAAACTCAAACTGATACTTGAATTCAAGCTGATACTTAATCTGAAGCTCAAACTCTAACTGAAACTCAATCATTAAAAAACACTAACTGAAATTCAAATCCAAACTGCAAATTGAATTCAAACTCGAGCTCAAACTGAAAATCGACCTCAAACTCGAAGTCAAACTCAATCACAAACTCAAACTGAAGCTGAATTCCAAACTCAAACATAAACTCAAATTAAAACTGATTGATGAATGCGCATGCCTCGAACAAGGGAGTGTAAGGCCAGTTGTATTAAGTAAATAGGTACTTAATGGGTTATTTTTCTTTTTTTTTAGCTTAGCTATGTGGCAATTGGATTTTGTTTGACTCGTTGTAAAAAATTACGGAGTTCGTGACGTCGCGCCATTTCATTTGTACCGATCCCCCCTCCGTGCTTGAAGTACTTCAACTTTAACTACAACGGTCGTTGGGAGATCGTGAACTTTTTACGAGGGCTTCATTTTCTTTCAAGGCTAGCGAGAGGGTAGGTAACGAATGAAAATTTCTCCATCTTGTCACAACTTGTCTAATTTCGTTTATGCCCCTCCTGAAACGTGAGAATCTGCTACGCTTGTCCCAGCATTGAACAATCAGAATGTACTCAGTTACGCCAAAAGCGAATCTGGGCGCAGATTTTGGGATATCAATGCGAATGTTAGTCGTTTTTTCAACATTTGAACGGCGCCCGAGCGTAGATAAAGACAATTTCTTGAATTTTTCAATTCTCCAGCGTTAAAAAAATGTTTTATTTTGAACAGTGGTTTTGTCGTGATTTTTCTCGTTTCTCTTTTTCGATATAGGAATGCTTTTTCTCTCCGTTTGCTGGTTTGTGTATAATTTTTTACCTCAAATAAATATCACACCTTGTTGTGTCCCTCGGTATCGTCACCAGGCTGTATTCCTTTTCTTATTGAAACGTGCAAAAGTTGAACGACTTTTAACGAGTTTATTCATAAAGAGTGGCCCAACAAGTGACGTCTCTCTCGGGAGATGACGGCGGATCGAGTGCACGAAATGGGATTTAGTGAATGAAACCTTGAACTAGTCAAAGGACATGAAAGAAAGAGAGCGAACGATCGTCGGTCGGATGAAGGATTAGGTAATGGAGCGTGACAGGAAAGGTTAGGTCTATCAAGCGAACGACCGCGACCGGCCGGCACGGCAGACACGTCATACGGAATCAAAACTCCCGCGGAAACTGTGTCAACGCTCTTTTGCCACCTTCGCTTTTATGCCGCCTTTTAACCAAACTTGCAACCTTCTGAGCCAAAACGTTTTGGCCGAAATTTCGACGTTCGTTATTTGGTGTGATAAAATAGGTGCTCGTTTGTGATGAATTCGCCGATTCTCCCAAACAGATTTTGCCTCGATTTTTAGAATTTTTTCTCAACATTCTTGTCCTCGGACTATTGAAAAACTTCCACGGGATACCCACTTCTCTGTAGGAGAAACTCGAGAGTCAGGCTAACTCAGCCGTGCATAAGGAGTCATAGTACCTATATTAGCTGTCGTGTAGGTGCAAATTAATTTTTCTCTTGCCACCACCGTTTTTCCAATCTACGGCGCCACTGTGCCGGAAAGCAATAAGTCGAATGCTTATAAGCACTATTCGAGCCAAATAAATTCGAGCCATACACTTTGATGTGATACTACGAAAATCACTGTAGATTCCAGAAAATTTGATGGCTGGAGCGAATATCAAGCGATCAATGTACTGAGGTGTTGTTGTGGAGATAGTTAGGTTGTTAAATTTTCCAAAAAATATAAAAAGATCCTGTGTTACGGAAGATCCTTCGATATAAATATCCATTATATCCTCTGATATGTGTCCAATATACCCTCTGATATAAATATCCTTTATATCCTTTGATATAAAGATCCTATGTGAGGGCCTGCAGGAAGACATTTCTTCGAAAATTGTTGGTAACTCAGGGCGAATCGGAGTTGGCAGTGAGTTACGGCATGCTCCTTAACAAAGTTAACCAGAGGGTTCTGCTGTATAGTCGTGATGGAGCGGTTTTATAGAGGGACATGCTGCGTTATAGAGGGGCCCATGGCGGATGTGAGGGCCCATGGCTGCTCACGGACAAGAGCAGATGAAGCGGATGCACGAGGGCCAGCTGGCGAAGCTCATGCCCTCTCTGGCCATCGCGCCACCTGCTTCGCCTTCTGCTCTCCACCGGTCCTTCGTTTTGAGTTCTCTAGAAAAACCCAGGCATAATTACTGTCCAACATCAACATTAAAAAAGTAAATGAGCTTTTGTAAGCATGAGCATCGCGATAAGGTAGATCACGTCACTCACCCGGCCCCGCTGCGAACGCAGCAGGTACAATGATCGAATAAGGTTGACGTAGATTTTTCAGATATGTACATCAATCTTGACCCCGCTGATGTGGAATTCCCGGATATTGAATTTGGATAACATAACCGTGAATCCGTAAATATCTCGCTATTATAGAATTCGTAGAATCTTAGAGTAACCGTCAATCCATTAATGTCCCTTTTTTGCAAATTTACGGTGATGATGTGTCTCAAAAACGAGCTAATATGGTAATTTGTGCTGGTAGCTTGAAATTTTGGAGCGAATTTCCAAAACCCTTCGGAGCTCTTCGTAATCCTGAACCGTTGATTGTATGTCCCTTTCCTCAACCACCTCCATCCCCCACTGTTAGGGTAGTGTGAATGCAGCTCCGGAATTATTCTCCTTTTGTTAGGATTACTCTCTTCTCATGAAATCAGCTGTTTTCGGTCAGACGTGAACTAGACGGACGTCTGATAGCGAGACATCAGCTGGAAAGATAAAGACAGAGATACGAGTAAGGACCCGAGAGCGGGAAGGATGGAAAGCAAAGGAATGAGAAACAGGACATGAAGAGAGTGAGTGCTGGATACTGCGAGGTGCGTTAGTCAGGATCGGCAAAGGGTAGGTGAACGGGGTAGCATGGGACGGGGATGAGTCGAGAATGGGGATGAGCCGGAATGGGGATGAGGTTCCACCTTAAAGTGGATGTTTGGTTTATTAAAGAGGAAATACCCACGCGTTTGGAGCCTTGCTGCCCTTGAAAGGGAAACCAAGGGACTCTCGTGCCCTTGACACTGAGGAAAAGTTGTGAAGGCTACCGAAACCAGAGGCTGCGGTGGAGGCGGTGGTGGAGGCGGGTACCGTTCGTCGACCCCGGGCGAACCTTTCTCCAACCGTTCGCCATCTTCCTTTCGCACTCTTTCTCTTTTATCTTCCTTCTCGCTCCGTCCCTATCCGTTCACTATGGTATTTTCCTTTTCCAAATCTTCCGCTCATTCTTACGTCAAGACTGAATCACACGTAAGAACCTTTATAACTCGGCTTGACGATTGACAACTGCCTGGTGCTGCACGGCACCTGAATTTGATGGAACCTAAATTTTAACATCTAACTGCAAAAGACCTGATCGATGCATTCAGAATGATCCATGCTCAAGTCGAATTGAACTGATGAGGGATATTCTTATTGTTCGATCGATTCGTAGAATCGATCTATTCAGGCAACTGGGATTCAAGTTCCTATGCTGATATTTTTCCTTCGATGTGTGCCTTTTTAGGTTTTTTTTTTTATGAGGCAATTTCAAAAAATATAAATAAGCGTTTCGAATGCGAATATTCAAAATTCTTCAATCGCTATCTACCTATTAGCTCTGTAATTGGTATAGTTACCACCTCAGGAAAGTGTGACACGCGATAATCCTCATGACGTAATACCTCCACTATCCGACCGGAGGTTGGGAATTCTTCTAATTCAATTTCTGCGAAACGTTCCTTTGTCGGCTCGTGTTTGTTTTGACGGGACCCGGCAAATCCCATGCCAGACAACTTCTACCCGCAGACGACTAACACTGCCGCAACATTCAAACCCGAACGACCTCTTTACGATTACGGTACCTGTACCACACGGTGTCCTATCTTTGGCCCTTGCAAGTAGACACAAAAACAAACCACCTGTTTCTCTTATGTGGACAAAGCTGTACGAGTTCAACAAGGATCGGACTAGACAGCTGACAATCCCATTACAGAAATAATTCACTCAAAAATCATTGAGTTGGGGTGCCTCCAGGCTGCAGTGACGCCAGGCGGGTTTGATGTTATCCGAAATTCTCTGTATCATGAGACTGAAATCTCGGGGTATGTATTGGCCCTTAAGAAGTATAAAAAAATTTCAGGAGCCAAAATATTTCGAAAAATCGTGAGAGGCGAGGGCAAAGAGTGGTGACGACTTCTTAGCATTGCGTTTATCCGAGCTCGAGCGCTTTCGGCCGTACGACCCTCTTCAGGAGCCCCTGTCTTTTGCCAGGAGAGTGATTGTTTCTCGTTCGCTACAGTCTTGGTAAAATATGTAAATCCTGAAATTGGACACAACATCGGTTATTGATGGAATCGCTGACCATAACAGAATCGTCGGTCGGTTATTGGCCAAAATGTGTCGCCGAATTCGATGGTCGTAATCGTTAATCGCATCGCGTTTCCCGACAAATGGACCCAAACGACGGCGAAAGAACCCCCGATTGTTTGCAGAGGGCGAACTGATGGATTGGGGAAGCGAGAGCCGATAGAGAGGGAAATTCGACGGACGCGTCACGACCTCGGTGAACAAACAAGGGCGCAAATAAAGAGGAAGCAAAGAGGAAACTGGATCGGGAGGAAGTCTCGATTAGCGAGCTCCGATAAGGCACGACTGCAGTTCGAACACGCACACATTCGGCGGGCGAGGATTGTGAATGAAAATTGTAATCGTGAAATGGAGAGTGAATTGATTTGTAACCGAGTGTTTTCACTTCCACATCCACGAATGCGATGGAAGGATTGTTGTGGTCAACAAAGGAAAAATCTATCGGAGGTTCAGAAATTTACACTCTGACTAAAAATCATCTATCCCTTGCGCAAATCGTGTGTATCTGTCAATCGCATTCGAGAAGGTGTGCGCAGAAAATACGGCTTGAGTAATTACATCGTTTTTGGGTAATTTTTCATCAAATTAATCAAGCGTTACTCACTTGAAGATATCGATTATTAAGCGTTCAAGTTGTTGGTGTTGTCAAAATTTGGTGGCGCCGAAATCTTGGAAATTGGAATCTATGTTCGCCGTATACAGTACCTTAATCCCGTTATGACGCATTATTTGACGCGTCTAGATATTGAATAAAATAAGAAATGTTTTATTCGCAACGCTCATTTATTGTTTTGACGATTCATTGTTCTTTTTGCCAAGTGAAAATTTGAATTATCGTTAGGTTCTCGATTATCTTTACGTTGGATAAGCTGACTCACCCTGACTCGTCATTAATGAGAGGCAATAACCTCTCCAAAAATTTCGGCCTTTATTAATGAGGCACTTACCCGATTTTTTCCATTGATCGATTTACTCACATTTTTTACCGGGCCACGCGTAAACCTGCCGGATGACGTCTTTTGAAAAAGTGAAAGAAGAAGGATTTCTCGGTTAAGTAAAGAAACCTAACTGTTTCATTATGACCGTTTGAAGAGAGGTTTTGTATTTTTTTCTCCTTTTGTGATGACAGCGGAGGAACAAAAAATAAATAATGAAAGGTTCGGCTTCCCCTTTTGGCGTTGATCCTGTCTCGGGACTCGTCCTTCGCCCTGGGGATATCCTTGTCCCATATCACCTTTGGCAGCCAATGCATCGTCCCACTGCTCTACATTTTTCATTCGTTAAAAAAAATCATTTCACTTTCTTCGAATCTTTTCGTCATCTTTTACGCTTTACTACGTGGATTATTCGTCTTAGCTTTTGATACCTATTCTTTCCCATACGTTTTCGTGATTGTGTTTTCCTGCCTTGAGACATCTACTTCATTTTCGACCTGAGTTTTCGTGCTATGAAAAAATTAATTTTAGAAAAAAAAGTAAAAATTACCAATAAAGCTGATACCTACTTAACTCATACCTTAAGTGAGTACTTAGGTGACTAAATAATTCAGTGAGAATTTTTGAAAACTTCCTGAGGGGGTGTATTATTCAATTTAAAAGCTCTATTTCACTGCTTTTGAAGAAATATACGGGTATGTGGTGAAATTGTAGGCCATGAGGAAAATTACGGAAGTTAGTGACACGAATGCATTGGTGCTTCGTTAGCGATGACTTGCAAGTTCTGAGCTACGGGCCAAGCTGAAAGCTATCAAGTTGTCCGCTTGCCTGTCCTCGCTTGGTCGCTAAAACCGCCATATCTACCTGAACTTACAACATTTTTGAATTCCTTTCATTTAAGTTTTCAGCTGAGCGAGACTTTGTTTGGTGATGACATGGACTTTGCTTAGATTGAATTGTAATTTGGCACCTTACATACCGTTCAACGGTTCTTGGTTTGTATTTTCTGGTCTTACATGATCCGATTTTGACGTTCAAGTACAAGGTCTTGAAATCTTCGTAACGTAGGTACAAAACTATCTACAACTGATAGTTTTGTAAAATGTGGACCAATTCTGCACCTGCCATACACCAATTTCCACTTGACTTCCTGGGCCTGCGACACGTAACAGATCCAAGCCCCTGACACGTGTCCCGCGTACTACACGTGTTGCTCTCGTAGTGACAGAGGCTCGACCTTTCGCTCGTACGATATTACCATTCAAAGGAAATCTGTGCCAGGTCCACACACTTCCATCCTTCCCGTCCCAGACAACGAAAACGGAAAGTAAATCGTGCTGTAATCCGGAACATTACGAGGTTTCCGACCTCAGTGTGATGATAGTAGGGGGGGGGGCTCCCATTCAGATCGCTTTAATTGAATGGAAGCCGATCTTCTATCCCACTTTTCAACGCAAGCTCGAACATCTTCGCTTCTTGTCCCGGTCTCTTTCGCTTGCCAACGATGGTCGTTCTGTCCTTTTCTAACCCGCCCGAGTATATATATATTCCCCTCTTCCTCACCACCGCCAGTCGAGACGACCACCATCTCAACCTCAAACCTCACTTTTCTCTCCTTTGCTGCCTTTACCGATATCTCTTTCTAAACTTTTCTCCCCATCTCTTTTCAACGTTCTTTCCTATTATGTAGGCCAGCGTCTCATCGTCTACTTGTTTTTCTTCCTGTCTCATAAATTAGATCCCTGTACCTACCCCAGGACGGCGCTTCCCTTTTTTAACGTTTTTTATTTCCTCCTTGTATTCCTCTCATTTCGAGTCCGCTTTCTTTAAATTTGCTCGCCAATGTCGTTCGAACTAATTTCGTTAAATTGTTAAACGTCGAAAAATATATTTATTAAATGTTCACCGCTCTCTCTTCGTTTTCGAATTCCAGCTGAAAACGATTTTTCCTCCTATTTCCCTCCGAACGATTCGAACGTTCTCTTCAGAATTTACTAAATGTTCGCCGCGCTAAGCTAGCGTCGAGTTATGCAGATGGTAGCCTTGCTAGGGAGAACACGGAGAAGTCGGTTTGGTCGGATGAGGAGAGCCATGAGAGAGCTTGTCTTGCGTGGCGAGAGGCGCTGCGACGTTGCCGGTTCGTGCTCCCTGGCAACGCTGGGCCTTCCAGCGTTGCCAGATCTCCGCCGTTCTCGCCTGAACCGACCCAGACCATTTCGCCTTGCCTTCGACTCTCCAAACCCTCTCAATTATTCCGTCCTTTTCTATCGCTTTTCGAGCCTATCTCGCTCTCAGACTATTTCTCGTAGGTATATATCTTTCTCTTCGCATTTCCGCCAAATTGACGCTTTTTATACCCTTTGTGTCTCTTTCGCCACTCTACCTCTATAGGAGTCTATCGTTACGCTACAAATGCGATAAAGTTTCAATGTTTATCTTTTTCCTTTCATGTCCTGTCAGCGATTATTGTTTTCGATTTTCGCGAGTTTCTAGCGCTGTTGAATCTTTGATTACAGATTGATTTAGCTAGATATGGGTTCGACTTCTATGTTGGTTGAAAATTAATTTTCTACCTTCTCATGAGAAATGTTATTAAGTTCTTCAACGTTCAAGTCTTCTGCTGGGGCAGGAACTTTAAAACTTAAAGCTAGCTAGACTTGGAACCGGATTTTTTGTAAAAATTTCGAAGATATTCTAAAAACCTTTTTTTTATTAAATGCAAGACGGTGGACGGGAAACAGATAGTTCTTGCAAAAAAATTGCAGTTTGATTATGGTTACGTTGGTCTGCGATGCGGAGTAATTCTGCAGTAAAGAACTATGAAACAGTGAACCTAGTGAAAGGCATCTTCTGTCTCCTTAATTCGGGATTGGCTCTCCTTTCCTTCGTCAGGACTGGGCGTTGAAATTCAAATTCGTTGGGGTCTTATCAAAATTCTCGATGATTTATTTTCTCTTCGAATTGTTTCGAAATTTTCTAAAATTGATTCGGTCAGTTATCCGACAATACTAATAAACTGTGTGCTCTTTAGGTACTCCCTCCGCAAGAAATTGAATGCCACCCACGAAAGTGTCAAATTAACGATTGTGTCTAATAGTAAGTTTCTTTTTCAGGACTTGACTGGACAGAACAGCAATGACAGTTCGTCTGGTGGGGGGCCCGCCCCCGGCACACCCAATTCTCAAGGGATGAGGCCGACGCCCTCACCCACGGGATCCTCCGGTTCTAGGTCTATGTCTCCTGCTGTCGGTAAGTTTGCAAAATGGTTTATCGTCTGTTTCGATGAACGCATGCTAGAAAATATAGATGCTCAATTTTCAGTAGGTATAATTACCTACAAATTAGCTGTACTTGTGAACCACACTCTTTTTTGCTCACCCTGACTGTCCAAAGTGGACAAATCCGTTGAAATTGCTTCGGTGGAACGAGTGGTATTGTTGAACTGGGATTGAGTAGATTTAATTCTATTGCAGGTCAGCAAAGCATAGCGATGCCTCCCCGACCATCGAGTGGTCAATCGGACAGCGGTAATGGTCCGACGAATCAACCTAGCAGAATTAGCCATTCCCCCATGACGAACCAAGCGACTCCTCCCCTACCCTTAGGTGAGGAAATGTGAAGAAAAAACCTCTTCTCGTATTTTGTTGAAAACGGATGAAATATTAACAGAATGATGATAATTTGCGTGTAGGTATATCTTTTACATCAACTCGTGTTTTGCTCATTTTCAGGACAAGGTGGTTACCCCGGCGCAGGCGCCCCTCACCTACACAATTATAAAATGGGCCCACACCAAATGCCTCCACATCCGCCTCCTCAATCTCAACAAATGCCCCCGTACTCACCTCAAGGCCCTCCACAGCACCAATACAGTGAGTATCGATCATATTGCTAGAAATGATTCCTGGTTCGAATGGTTTGGTTTCAAAAAACTTATCTGCAGACAAATCTCAACGCTTTGTGGGCATTGATGCAACTTACGAAAACGTTCGCTGTACTTGGAGCTGAGCTCTGCTTGAAGACTTCACGCGTATTATTGGAGAGAGGTATATCCTCTAATTTTACAATACCTGCGTGATCGAAAATGAAATGATGACCTCCAGCGTAGAAATCGCATCATTTCCTCTCCATCAATGTCCCATCATGTTCATTAGGCTAACAATCCGACGTGAAGCGGAAAGCGTCAGGTTTAATGAACGCAATGAATCTTCACGATTCAAGCGCAATCCATTCGAACTTGAAATCTCCAGCCTTGGACGCTAAGCGACTAACCGGTCTTACTGCTGCCACTGTAGATAGATAATAATCCAATCCAAGCTGGCTTACTTGGCCACAAAGGCGAACCAATGCCGTAAGTCGGTCCCAAGTTCTGAGCGTTCGGCGAACCTATAAATTATCTACTTGAAATCCGACCGGCTTAAAGCAGGATGATATTTGTCGGTCCCTGTATAATTTTTTTCAATATCGTGGGTTCAATGCTATAAGTGGCTAACCCGAAATTCATAGTTTTGAGATAATCGAGGAAAACAGATGAGACGCCCGGTTGACTTCACTCTGGGAGCTGCATAGTTTTTGTTTGGCTATGTTGGTGACTCCATCAGTTCTCTAAAACCCTTACCAAGGGTTACCAATGGTTTTTTGTGAAAATCATATCAATTAATTAATCGAGAAAATTCGAGTTAGCCACTTTTAGCACTGAGCCTACGATATTATGTTTCATTATAATCATTGTTTTGTTACAGCGAATTACTCAGTGCGAGGCGGAATGGGCTACTCGGGGCCGGGCGGGTACCAGGGGCCACCTGGGGGCATGCCCCCTGGAGGCGGACCTCCTCCACAGTCCCAGTACCCGCCCAGAGGGCCCATACCTAATCATGTACAATACCCACCTTCACCTTACCAGGTTCGTTTACTATTGGTCAATCGTAATTTATTGTATACTTTGATATGTCTAAAACCAAATTAGAAATATCCTGCTGAGTAAAACTGTGCCGGCATAATATGAATTCCGATGGTTTTTATTCGTTTGTTAAAATTATTGATCCTTTGACTCCAACTAACTGCTGACCATCAATTTATCTTTGCTACAGCATAAAGTCGGTTACGGCGGGAGTATGCCCCCTAGTCCAGGCAGTTACAACTCTCACGGTTCGATGGGGCCGCCAGCCTCGCACCACCCAGGCATGCCGCCGCCCCCACCGCCTCACCATGATGGACCCATGCCGCCTCCGCCTCCTGCCTCGACGCCTTCTCAGCATGACATGCATGATCCTTCCTCCATCATCACAACTAATGCCAGTAAGTGCAACATTTGTGTTCTAGTAAGGAAAATGAAAGTGCTGAATTTGCTGGATTTTTTGTATCGCCAGTCAAAAATGTTCTGTTTGTTTTTTGATATAATTTTGCCGTTCAAGTATTTTTTCCCGGTCGTTCATTGGCCACTATGCGGTTCAAACTTGAGGACAGAACTATGCGGTCCTTACAACGAAAACGCGTTAGCAATTTTTGTCAATGCTTAATTCCTAATTTAAATTTCCTGTCCGCGCCGTTGGTAAAAACCATATTAGATTTTTTTAATAAATGATTTTTCTTCGCTCTTTCCAGGCAGTGGCAGCATGACCAATGTACAAAATAGTGGTCCCCAAGGGCCACCAACTAGTAACATAGGTGTTACGTCGATCGTCACCACAGGCCCCGATGGTGCTACCTTGGACGAGGCCTCTCAACAGTCGACACTTTCCAACGCCTCTGCTGGTAATTTTTTCAATACCTCCTTATTTATAAGTTTATGACTGACATTAATGCCTACGATAGAAATAACAATTTTTTGTTGGTCTTTATTGGATAATTTTGGAATTCCTGTGGGCTTCTTGGACTTGGAGTGAATGTGGTACAATTTTGCATAAAATTAGTTTACTAGAAGGATCAAGAAGTCGCAAATTTGAGTTTTTTTCCTGAATATTTGTTACAAATCTTAAGATATTGGCCTTTTTACAGCTTCGGGTGACGACAGCAGCTGCACCCCCGGCAAAAGCAGGAAAGACGCCAGCGGCGGCATCGGTGGCCCCGGGGGCGGCGTCGTCGGCGGTGGGGGCCTGATGAGCTACCATGGTCATCCGGCGACCCCTCAGCAGAACACGGTGCCATCGCCAGGCGCCGCCCCGCACAATTCGATGCTCGACGATTATCAGACGGATAACAGTCCAACGTGGTCGAGAACTCCAGCTAGTCCGGTATGTTATCGCAGAAATATCGCCTTTATTTTTTGAAATTATTATTTCAAAATTTGATGTACACACTTTTAAATTGCCGTTTACCTTTTTCAAACAATATCCTCTCCAGTAGTTTTCAATTTTGTTATTTGCTGTTCTTCAGTGTCATGCTCCTTTCTATTTCAACCATTTTGGCATTTGCCTGACTTGAGCGAGTCATGATGAAAGTCGTGTTTCTCTTGAATAAAATTATATCCCCATGAAAGAACTTGATTGGAGCGTTTCTATGTTGCGAACGATCGAAGTTAATCCGTTAACCTTTCATCGATAAATATTTTGCAACTCTGTCAGAATAAAATTTTTGACTTGCCATGCAATGAAAGAAGGATAATACCATAACCATGTAACCCTCTCAGTTTTTCTATGTCCACTTTTTTAATTCAGTTACCAACCTTTCACGTTGAATCGTATGACCCCCCTCCACCCACAGTATCTCGTTCTCAATTGGGCGGATCTTTTCTTTTTGCCAACTCGTTTTGAAAGGTTCGTTATTTGTTCTGTTTCCAGGTGTTTAACAGTCATGTACCCCAAGAATTATACAGGCCTAAGGTTATAATTTATTTATATTTCTGAATTTTAACACCTGCCTGCCGCTTTCTAACGCCTGGTCTTTGTACACCCTCACCGAATTTCACCAGCTTTCGCTCACCCATAGAATATTATTACACTATTAACCTCACTAAAGCACGCATTCCTACGAATGATTCATGTTACAATAATGTTCATCTCATTCGTAGTAATCATAGCACGTATAGTATAGTTTATTTATTTATTTTATTTTTAATGGTTCCTTTTCTAGATTGTTGATTTTTGGCGTGATAATTCTTGACTAATTTGGAGTTTGATTTCATGTTGAAATTTTATTTCGGAATAGCATATATTTTGAAATTTCGAATTTATTTTATTTTAAGTTTAAGTTTTTTGAGTCTAGTGCAGATATTATAAACCGTCGTCCTTTAAATTAGATTTCGTTCAATTATCATCCCCGTACTAGGTATGTTTTGTGGCTGCCAGAATTCATTCGAGATTTCAGAATCCATTTTTCATCGATTCATAAATCCACAAGTTCATCGAACCCTGAATTTAATCATATTAATCCAAATCGGGTATTATCTTCACTTTTTATATTATCGATGGTTTACGATTTAAGCTCCTCTAACGGATAAGTTGAAATATGGCATTCTCATTTAGCATGGGCTTGGTTTGTTTGATTAATTTGAGTTTTTCCCATGGGCTGCTTGAATGAAATTCTCATTTCTTCGTCCACGTTGTTGGGAATTACCTTTTTCTCCCCTCTTAATTTACTGTTTTGCAGCTAAGCAGCAGATTCGCCTCAGAAAATAACATTCATTCAAGCTCCTCATTCTGTATTTAGCATGAACATGATTCTCTAGAATCCAGCTGAACAGCTTATCTCACAATTTGGGGTTAATCACGATCTTCTGTTTAAGAATGGCACTTATTCTGGGAATTGGTAATCACAGGTTAACTATAGTTTAAGTTATCATGACGTATAGGTGAGACGTATGCCATGACGTTGTTGAAACAATTTCATTTTTAATCTTCCGAGCGCTTTCGCCGTATTTGGGGAACCCATGCTGATGTTGAGGGATATAGACATGGCTGGTGTGTGAAATCAGTTTGAATCGCCCTGAGGGAATGATTTTCTTGATGAATTCGTCTAAGAACGATGAAATGCCACGAAATAGGCATTATGCCCCGTTGGCTGGCCAGTCTTCATCTTTCCAACTGACCAGTCTAAAGATATGATGTAACCGTTAATTCGTTTAATTCCTTAAAGATGTTATTCGTTTAATTCCCCTTGAGCCGATAGGTACCAATGGATTATACCATTTCCCTGATAAACATTGAGAATTTTCCTAACTGATTCAAGAATTTTCAAAATAAAATTTAGAAATCCCCAAATCAAGTTGAGAATTTTCCAAAACAAAATGAGAAATTTTCAATTTGGTTAGGGGAATTTTTATTTGACTTACTCGGTTCGGAAATATCCTAACCTATCCTGGATTCCCCTGAAGAGGCCGAATGCGGTGAAAGCCCTGAAGAAAGCTCTTCGACACCAAAGGAGTAAATATGAGGTGTAATCTTGCTGTTTGGGGATAACATGCTGATGGTTTAATGTTCCACTCCAAAAAGGTGTTTTTAGCAAGACGTGCACGCTCCTTTTAATTTTCACGCTACTTTTAAGTAATTCTAGGGAGCAATAACTATATTTTGCTTATTATAGCCAAAACTTCTTCCCTGCGATTGTTTATCATGGTCGTGATTTTTTTGAAAATCTATTAAGTAGTAGAGAAATTTTGCCAAGAGCAATAGAGGATTATTTGAAGTAAATCGGAAGACTCAAAAACAGGCTTTTCATCGTTCAAAGAAAGCCTGTTCTTCTTTCTCGTCTTCAAAGACAAATAATTTATTCTGGAGAAATTTCGTGTGCGTACCTAATGAGTTTGTGGTGCTTCTACTCAACAAATTTGCATCCTGCCCCTCCTGGAAATTGTACCGATGCTGATTTAACTATGCCATGCGGAGTTTTTTACGATCGATTTTGGTTTGGATTGGTTAGCTCTCGTCGCCCAATTTTATTTTCAAACCTGAGTTTCACTGTTACAGAAACAGCACGACAGTTTGGGAAAACTGTACGAAATGGACGAGACGCACGATCGACGGATATGGTTGGACAAACTGCTCCACTACATGGACGAGCGAGGATCGCCGATAACAGTATGCCCGACGATATCGAAGAATCCCCTGGATCTATACAGGCTGTACCATTATGTCAAAGAGAGAGGTGGCTTCATGGAGGTATGCAAGGTGCAGTTGTAGTTCCATCATGGTACCACCGGTTTTTGATCGCCTATAGCTCCTCGTTAATATTTTTCATTGCCGCTTTTTCGAGAATTGGACTTTTAACCAAATCGAATACTAACAGCATCTGGTGGTCGAAATATGCTACGGAACCTCTGAACATCTACATTTTGACATCACGTAATATACACTTGAAAGAAAAAGATGAACTCTCATTGTAACTCAAAGAATCATCATCATCGTCTTAAAAGCCCCATAGTACATCTCCTAATAAATCATGTGACGCTCATTAATTAACACAATAACCTCAAGGTACCAAGTACCGTAAACACCAATCAACGCTGGAAAAAAGCTACATAACTCCACTAGCTGAAGAAAAGCCCATGTAAGCAAAAGCAATCAGGTACTTGAAATTCTGTCTACAGCTCTTGCTTGTAATCTGAAAATAATCTTCCAAGTTTGACATAAATACTTATATTTTCTAAAATCATTGAAAATTATTAAATCGTCGACCCTACCACCAGATGGTTTTTGACTGCATGTTTTTTCCCCGAAAAAAATGTTCATAGAGTATTGGAATTTTTGGCTTGTATATTCTAAATTTTTTGATCGTTTTCCAAAACTTTCCTCTCATTTTCCTTGAATTTCAATCTTCTTCAGCTTCATCTTGCACTTTCTTCTTCATCTCCGCTATTTCTTTCTTAGCCGATTACTAAATTTTCGGTGGTGGGTGAACCGCTTTCATTTCATACCCCGCTTCTGCATCCCACGTTTTTTTCCCAAATTCGTCCAACCAAATGACCCTATCCCTACAAACCGGTACCAAATGAACTACAATTTAAACTGCACATTTTCTATAATTTATTAGATTAATTTCTGTTTACGTTAAATATTATCGTTAAGAAATATTAGAATGATAGAGTTGAACATGATCAACCGCTTACAGTGACATATTGAGTCGATTTATCCCATTGATTTGCCATAGTTGGAGTACCGACTGTTGCCAATTTGGAAATTCCGGATTACATTTTTAGTCCCGCTATCTGGATGAGCCCATAGTTAATCCATATAACCGATATAAGCGATAACCAGTCTACTGTATTTTCAACACCCGTTGCTCAATTTAAAATTTATGAGTATCCTTTGAACAAAAATGTTGATTTTAAAAAATGATTGAAAAAAATTACGCTAACGTTCTATTAGTCGCGTCTATTTTTGCCGGACTTCCCTAAAAATCCAGAAATATTGATAAAAACCGATGTTTTTTATTGAGGTCAAATAAGGTTTTAAATCTGGAAAATTACCCATTTCAAATAAATTTTGAATCGAATAATTTTCACCACAAATTGCAACATTCTGACTTGATTGTGGTCCCCAATCCTTAAACGCATCCCGATGAAATTTGAAGTTGGTTTCAGTCGAAGTCTGGAACAAATATTGGAAACTTTTCCTGTTCAAAACAGCCCCCGATTGCATCTCGTTTGTGTTCCCCAGTAGCTTTGATGAGTGATTTCTTTTCCGTTGTTCAAACTATCGTTCTGTATTTAGTTCTCTCATTCCATGAATATTTTAGTGCTTGATACGGAAGCTATGTTGTCAATGTAACGGTCGCGCGTCGTCGGAAGTTGAAGAAGTCGATTTTGTCAAGAGAAAAATCTCAATTTCGTCGAGAAACTGTCGGTGAAAATGGCGGAAGACATATGCGAGAAAACGGTACTCGATTACAGATTTGAAAATTTAATTAAGGCGTGACGAGATTTATCGTTAATTCGTGAAAATACTTTTTCTTCTCTCGTTGGAAAAATCCGGGGGTCAGATTCTTCAGTACGTACTAAAAACATACTGGGGGTGTGTGAGGGCAAGAGATAGTGACAGATGGCACTTTTTTTACTTTACCAAAGAATTCCCCGGCTATATACACGAATATATCTACGATCTGGCTGTGGTATACATTTATTTAATGTAAAAAATCCAAAAATACTATGCCACAAGTCTATCTCTTGCACTCGGCTGATAGTCGCCAAATCTTTACCGTCTCGTTTGTCACTTTTGGTAACTTAATTGAAAGAATGGTCGACAGCAACTAACAAGACGTTAACAGTTTGGTGAAATTGGCATTGAATCATAAATGAAGCAACGACCGATGAACAATTACAAATTTTTAGCTTTCCTGAGTCATGAAGATTCTTTTTTGGGTTTTAAACCGTAATAAAGAAAAGGGAACTTCCAAGAAAGTGTTACTCAAGACGCAGACGCGCGGCTCCGCCTATCTGACGCTGCGTCTGGAAAAGCGCAATTCGCTATTTCTACACACACATTGTATAAACGCAGCTTTGGCTTAGAAACCTCCGTCTGCGTCTCAAATTACAATTTTTTTTTTTTTTTTTGAGTTTTTATTAAAACGCGAAAAATTTACATGTACACTCCGCGGCCTCAAAAATTTTAGCAAAAACTTCCCCTCTGTGGAGACGCCCGCTTTGTCGTGTCCTCAAGATGTGTCACAACATGGCTTCTCGTTTTCGTTTTGTGCATCGTACTTAGTAGTTGTGTCTAGTTCGAATGTTAGCTTCTGTTTTTTTTCTTTTTTGTTACCCTTTTTCGACCGTTGCTTGTATACCTTTGTCGCCTGTGTGCCCTTCAGTAGTTCTCTCCTGACGATTGCCACATCCGTCCATCGATACTGACCCGGTCCGTTTCTCTAGGTGACAAAGAACAAAATTTGGAAGGACATCGCCGGCCTTTTGGGCATCGGTGCGTCATCCAGTGCAGCCTACACGCTCAGGAAGCATTACACCAAAAATTTGCTACCCTTCGAATGCCATTTCGACCGAGGGGGCATCGACCCTCAGCCGATCATAAATCAAGTGGAAGCAACTTCGAAAAAGAAAACGCCCAAAGCTGCTCCAGTACCATCGCCAGGTAAGTCATAAAATTAGCAATGACATTGGCATCATATGACATTGGCCAGTCCTGAAAATTTCAGATGTGATAATGTCACAGACAAAAAATTGAATTTATTTTTTTTTACTGTCTAAATTAAGTTGATTTCAAAATTAAATCAATTTTTTTTTTTGTTGGAACCACCATAAACCATTTTACCTATGAACCATTTCCTTGGTACCTTTGTCTTGGTCGGCTTCAATTTTGAATCAGTTGCCCACTACAGTACAGGCGTTAGCCTAGTAACGTTAGGTATCTCTAGCATTATCAGGTGTTCGTTTCCTGTCTACTGTTGATTATCTCTTTTGCTTTACAATTCACTTGTGGCGAATTTAATTTTCGACTTGAATTGATTTGAATTTTATTCATTTCACCTTTCGCAATTATTCTTGTTGCTAGTAACAACAATTAGGTGATTACTGTGGTGCATAGTTTATTAAAATTAGTCGCAACAGGCGGGAATATTCTTTACTTGTGGTTGGTATGTGAAATTTGAACTTTTTTTGTTATACCCTCTTAATACCTGTTGAATTGGGAATGTAGGCGCATTTTTATTATTGATGTATTCGGGCTTTTATTATTTTGTCGTTTTTCTATTTATAGGTTCGTCAAATTCGCAAGACTCATTCCAAGGACCAGGTGCAGGCATGGACGGGTACGGCGGTTATGGTGGATATTCGCAAGATGGTTACAACCAGCAGAGGCCGCCATCGCAGAGCAGCCAAGGTAAGCAACTATAGACACCTCGGTCATCATAGCAAACAACAATTCGAAGAATATGCTGCTTGCTGTTTGAATTTGAATCCGAAATGGTCAATTTTTTTTATCCTGACAAAATTAATTTTTTTACAAAAGGCAGAAAAACCAGCAGTTGAATTGATGCGAGTACAGGATGAGGCTTCCTTGGATATCGGAAGGATAAAATTTTTCAATACACCAACCATCAGTCCTCATAATCCAACTTGATCGTCAATATATCAACAGAAATAGATATCTACGCCTAAATATCGGGTTCGATTGCAAAATTTTGACAATATCAAAAATTTCTTCAGCCAACTGTTTCGATCATGATCAGCAGCCAGCATATTCTTGTTGCATAGTTTTAATGTGAACGCCAATTTCACCAATAATTTAACAATCCGTTGGAGGGGAAGGGTGGAAATCCGAACTAACTAAATTTCTGTTTATCGGGGCATCAAGGCTTTGGTGAAATTGGAATCTTACGTTACACAATCTAATCTCGCAATTTCCTTATCGGCACAACTTTAGACTGAACGCACTTAACCTCCTGCATTTGGTACTAATTACCAGAATGATCAATTCCTCGTTTCGGCATTGCACTCTGCGTAGCATGCACTAATGTACATAAAATAGGCGATGAAATGTGAGTTATGACGTCATGTTCGAGATGGAATTTACGTATGAAGGAAATGAGGTTTCCAGACTATGAATATTAATAAGAAGAAAAAAGATGTATGAATAATAGTGACACAAAATAGTGGTCAAAACTGGTGGCATTATTGTCGGATTTACCCCAATTGGTAATCCAGTTAGCTGGCTCCGGTCAATGTGTCAACTTCACTTACCTTAACAGCTAGTGTTGCGTGGATATAGATTCAGTTCAGAGCAGCATAGAGCAGAGCATAGAACAAATAGAATAGGCACTTGGCGAGAAGAATGCATAAGAACATGAAGGAATACTTACGAAAACACTATGTTTCTATGTTACAAAAATAAAATATGACAAAATCGTGAATGGCTCAGTAAAAACAACATGGAGAACAACAATAAAAAATCTATGATGGCTCAAACTAATTGAGAGGTTTATTTCCAAAAGATACTAGAAACCATTTTTTTCGAAATTGAGATAAGGCTTGCGTGGGGGTTTCGGGGCTGAGTTTTATGGAAAAATGAAGTTTTTTTTGAGCAAAAAGTAATATATCCCTTTAAAAATGAGCTAGAAGTTTCGTTTTCACTTCATATAGTACTATACGGTACCTTTTGAAGTGAAAACGAAACTTCTTTGCTCATTTTTAAAGGGATATAATACTTTTTGCTCCAAAACGACTTCATTTTTCCATAAAACGGCACGCTCTGGACAACTTCGGTTATCGGGCGAAAAGCCAAGGCCTGGAACGGCGGTTTACTTTACTTTTACTTTTTTACTTTACTCTAGTTACTTCTATGCTCGCTGGTTTAGAGTCGGGCCACTGTAGCATATTCGGGGCCAATTGACCGTCAGTTGCTAGCTTACTGGACTGCCCGCAGGTGTAATCCTGGCGTAACTCTGTCCCAAAACCAATTTCTGCCAATCCTGGATGGGCAGTTGGGTCTTGTACTGTTTTCTGCCTTTCTTAGTTCGCAACAGCAGACATTTTTTTGTTCTTGGGTGGGTACCCGTAATTTTGGTATAGGCTCGCTGTACATAGTCGGGTAGTACATAGCCGTTCTACCTTTGTCCCAAAACCGGTCAGTCTTACAGCAGAATTGATGATGAGCTTTACTAGGATGATAATACAGCTTCCTTATCACGTTGTTGCCTGTAAGGAAATGGCTTTAGATTTCTTATTATTGTAAGATACGTTCTAGAACATTTACCATTGCTCTCGTCTATCCTCTTGAGTTAATTCGTTTCCTCCTCTCCTCCTTACCTGTCGATTTATTTGTTTTTTATTTATTTCTCATCAAACTGATTAACTCGCACTCTTGAACATTGAAATTCTTGAAAATTCTGGTTGAGTGTGGGATTGACAGTTAGTATCTGGTTGGTTGGGTTAGGTGTAGGCGTACCGAGTCATGAAGCCCATAACATTAACGTTTCGAACCCGTTCGATGATCATCCTGCATCGCCAAGGGGCCCACGACCAGGTAAAACGATACTACCAAGCATGCAACTCTCAAATTCCTCTTTAACTTTTGATTTTTCGTCCCGTTTTCGTTCCGTTAGGCGACAGCCGTCGTCCCGAATTCCCAATCTCATCTCCTTCCGTTCCCTTGTCTTTATAATTAGTTTTGTTTTTAATAAATAGCGTCCGTTTACATAAAATCGTTTCCTTAATTATGTTTTCCGTTCAGCATGGATATGTGTTTGATTCTTCACGATGTTTTCCGAAGGAAATCCAAATTTAGGATTGTTTGGACAGTTGTCGTTCCGATTTGCCATGTAAAATTGGTTTGATTGTGTCGTCTCCAGTTGATAACTGTGCAACTAGTAGTGGAAATGGAAATATTCGACGTAAAATTCTACCCTACAAACTCTTGTCTGTTTGCAATTCTTCAAATATTTCTAATCTGCATTCGTACGTACACCAATTTATCAAAATTCGGCCAGTTTTAAAACGAGTTTCATTTTAAATTGTTTTTTCTCCATCTTGTGTTTCACCAGAATATTTGACAATCTTCGCCCCACACAATTTTTTTTTTCTTTTAACCGTGTGTGTAGACTTGCTGGGAAGGGGGGGTTGGTTCCGTGAAAACGTTGAGGCCAAATGGTACGGTGATCAATTAAAACATTAAGTTCGAAAATTATGGAAAAAAAGCTAGGCCACATACTGGATCAAGGAAAGACGTTGTAACCTAAAAAAATTGACTTTTCGCTTATTTTTATTCTTGAAAAATTATTTTTACTTTTCTCATTGGGGGGGGGGAAGGTGCCAAAACAGTGCTTTCAAATCAACAAAATCAATTAAGTATTTCGGCCTTTTTCCATTTTTTTTTCTTTCCTCTATTGCGTTGGGCGTACTGAACCATTTTTCTCATTGAAGGCTTCCCGATTTTTATCTGCATAAAATCTTGATTTTGAATTTTATATTTTTATCAACCTACGAACCCCTATAATTTGATGATTTTCATTCGCAATTGTCGAAAACGCAACCGTCAAATTGAAGAAAATCAAATGGCATATTATATCTCGGCCTCACCCTCGTACCCCCTTTAGGTACCTACCTATTTCAAAAAGAGTTTTGTCGTGGGGTTGTTTTTAGCTGGTCGGGGTACCCTCCCCTACGTATGAACGTTTATTTCGAAAACGATTATTTATTTCTCTGCTTGAATATCCAGCTTTGTGTGTCCGGTTTATTTTTCCGCATTAACCCTCCCCAAATTCCTCGTCCTGTCCATTTTTCTTGGCTTTTATTCCTGCTTGTAATCATCCCTCGTGTTCCTTTAAGATGCAGGAAAATCGAAGTAGTTTTCGGTTGCGGTGGTGTTTGTGGGTGTACAATTTGTCTCCTGCTTGTAATCATTCCTCGTGTTCCTTTAAGATGCAGGAAAATCGAAGTAGTTTTCGGTTGCGGTGGTGTTTGTGGGTGTACAATTTGTCTCGTGTTATGGGCGCGGTTAAAATTTCTCTCGACTAATTTCTCTATTATTATTTTTTATTGGAATTCTGATTATATGAAAATAGTTCAACCGTCCTGAAATTTCCCCCTCCTTGGAACATGTTTGGTGTAGAACAGGGGATTCTTAAAACTTTTTTTTTCCAAATTATCCAAAAATTTGATCAAAATAGTTGACTTTGGTGGGTTTGTCTTTTTTGCCGCATATTATGCACCAGTAAAAAAATTTATTTGGCAAAGGCAGGGCTGAAAAATGATAATTTACATCAAGTAACTCATTCGGAGGAGGTTAATATTTTATTTTATGTGGATAATTAATTTTGATCGGAATTTAAATTTTTTGGGGTTCAGATTCCTCCCTCAAAAAAGTAGCCTCTCGTGAAGTAACCATTGAGCAGGCTTAAAAAAATATTTCATGGAAATATTGTAAAACACGGTAGAATGTATGAAGTTATTCATCACGTCGTAAGTCAATCACAATTTATGTTAATCTCCTTTTATATGCCTTGCCTAATTGTTCAAATTCTCTTCCGTTTTCATCTCTGGGTGTCCACAAGGATTTCAATTTGGCGTGTTCATTTTCCTATTAGTTTAGAATTACCTGTTTCCAATTCTTTTAGTTTGTTCCCAATCTATCATCTGCTATGGCTGCGATCTAAAAATGATTTAATTCATGTGATATTATTGTGTTTTTTTAGGTATGCCACCGAGCGGCAGCTACCAAGGTCAGCCTGGCAGTCAATACAGCCAACCGTATGGTGACCAGTACGGTCAGCAGTACAGTGGCCCCTACCCTCCTAACCGGTCTATGTATCCTCCTTATGGTGGACCCGAACCTGATAGGTAAATTTCATATCTTTCCATCGTCATTTTGGGCCATCAGAATTTCATTTAATTCAATATTGCTGTTGATTTGGCTAGTTTGAACGAGAATTTAATTTGCGAATGAAATTATTATTTTTCAGTCGAGTCTTCAACCAAGCAAGTGGCGGTGGAAGCGGTCCTGGCGGTCCTCCACTCCAGACGAGCGTCGGTACGGGAAGCCCCAGTCCGAGTGGTGGTGTTGGTGGTCCAGTGGCCCCAGTTGGTGGGCCCCAGGACTACAACCGATACGGGATGGGACCTTCAGTGCCTGGAGGACCGGGAAGTGGTGCTGTTGGACCTGGTGGGCCTCCTGTTGGTCCGGCTGGTACGCCAGGTCCCTACCAACAAGGCCCCCGTGGCTACCCGCCTCCACCTCAAGGGCCCCCTCAAGGCCCTCCCCCGCCAGGCAGTCCCAGTCCCAGTAGTACACCTCCTAGCCAACAGCAGCCATCTCAGGGCGTCCCTCATGGAGCGACTCCTCCACCTCCTCAGACTGGACCACCTCAACAAGGGCCTCAGTTCCCAGCGTCGGGGGCAGCTCCGCCGCCTCCTGGCCCCCAAGGTGACTACTATAACCGGCAGGACGGTTACCCTGGAGGTCCAGCTGGTGGATACCCGCCTGGTGGCCCCAATAAAAACATGCCGCCTCCTCCTGCCCAACCGAGGAGACATCCTGATTTTGTGAAGGAAAACCAGCCAGCACCATTCCCTGGGTACAACACGCAGCGGCCCAACATGTATCCTGGTAAGACTCATTGATTAACATTATTCAGTTGAGCGAATTAAATACCGTTGTATAATGATCTACTTCGGTTGTCCCTCTCATGATTTGTGACTTTAATCGGATTACATTTTTCAGCAGGTTGGTCCAATAACAACAACGCTGGATACCGAGGCCAGTTCCCCGGAAGTGGCAGCCCAGGCCCCCAGCAATGGGGTGTTCAGGGACCGTCCCGGCCGGGAGCTCCTCCCAATATTCCAGCAAACAACAGCCAATGGGGTCCACAGCCGCCCTACCCGCCCAACCAGGTAAGTTTTCATCATTTTTTGAGGAAGAGGCGATAGAAAAGCCAGGTCGCTAAATCTATACTTTTCAGCAATGAAAGATTTTCTGCTGTTGTTCCTGATCCAAGCTTGAAGCACATTCGAATTGTAGAGAGTGGTGTCATCTCAGTATCACCAAGCTGTACCAATAGTGCAAAACTAAAGTGAGGGTTGTTTGCTTTATTTGGCTCCTATGCTGAATAAAGTTTATTCCCCCTCAAACATTTTGAAATTTGGAAGATCCGGCATTACTTATTCTGCGTTATTTATTGATTTATTTAATTGAAGAAATCTTTGCCGCGGTCCAAGTTTTGTGACTACGTTGATAAACATTACTGGATGTCCCAGAAATCCTCCCGTTTTACTGTAGAAAATTTCTTGGTAATAATTATTGAAAAGTTACTTTCTCAACTTCTACATAATGCACTAAATGAATATCGAGATTGGTGTTTTTGGTAACAACAAGCTTCATCAATAGTGCAATATCAACGGGAGGTTGTTTGCTTCCTTCGGTATTTCAATGCTGAATGAAGTTTATTCCCCTTCGAACATTTTCTTTCTGTGATTTGCAGTGTCGAGAGTTTCAAAACAATAATTCAGCATCTCCAAATATTATTCGTGATGATGAGCCGATTTTCAAATTTCAGTCGCAGCAAGGCTGGGGCATGGCGACACCTGGCGTCGGTCAGAGCTCACCACTGCGGCCGCCATTGGGAGGGCCAAGGCCAACCTTCAGGCCCGATGCCAAGCAGCCTTATCCGCCTCACACTGGCATCGCTCCCCATCCGAGCCAATTGAAGGTATGATGGGCACTCTGTTAAAAATCAAAAGATTTGATGGTGGTTGGTCTAATTCAATTACCTAATGCTCCGTTTCCAACAAAATACTAAACATTTCTCTTCTCGTTCCTCAGGGTCCTGGTATGGTGTCGTACGGTCAGCCTGGCAGTCAGAACCAAACGAAACGCGAACTTGTCTTTCCCGTGGATAGCGTTGAAGCGACGACACCTGTACTATACAAAAGAAGAAGGCTGACCAAATCAGATGTGGCGCCTGTCGACGCTTGGCGGATCATGATGGCACTGAAGTCCGGCCTTCTTGCCGAAACCTGTTGGGCTCTGGATGTCTTGAACATTTTGCTGTTTGACGACTCGACTGTCGCATATTTCGGGCTCCTTCATCTTCCTGGCCTTATGGATATTCTTCTCGAGCATATGAAAAAGGCGCTGGCCGACATGCTCGAACCATCACCGACGATTTCTCCTTTCAACGAAGAGGTGAAAGAAGTGAGCCCGGCAGATCTGGGCGCAGTCGGAGCGGTACCTGACCCGAACGATCGTATCACGCCGTTGAAAGCTGGCGACTACACGTTGAAGAGCCGCAAGGGCCTGCCGGTCACCTATTCCACCGAAAGCGAGGAGGACATATTTGTCACGAGTGGCAAACGACCTTGGGATTCCGAAGATGCCGTCGAAGACGCTGTCGAACAGGACTGGAGCAAATATATCATCAGCTGTTTCCGAGCCGAATTTGGAAACATCCCCTTTTCAAAGAAGCTCGACGGTCGGCTCAGTTCAGAGGAGAAAACAATTAAAGAAGAGACTGAAGACTCGTCATCGGCAGCGGTTGACAAGCCGGCCGCGACAAGTTCGAGTGTCGTGCCGCCATGTGATGACAAGAAGCCTGAAACCGGCAGTAGTTCTTGTCCTAGCAGTCGCAATAAGAAGAAGGTGAAATCGTTGAGCGACGTGCTGTCCCGTATCAAGAAAGAGCCGGCAGAGGAGACGGGACGTCTTGAAACGCGACCTTCGACAAAGGAAGAGGCCACCGCACCCGTAGCGCCTGAACCAGCGGCAGCATCGACGTCGCCTACCCGTTCTGTCACTCCGGTTCTATCGTCGCCGGTCAAGGACGAGCCGCTGAGCACGGTCAAATCGGAACCGGAAGCTGAAAACGACACTGTCAACGAGGATAGTGAGAATAGTGAAACTCCACCTGCCGAGCCCGAGTGTAAAATAGGTGTTTTTAATATCCGCGACCCGGCAGGGACGTTGAAACGCCGCCGAATAGAAGACTACGAAGATGAGTGCTATACTCGCGACGAAGCGAGCTTATACTTGGTGTCCGAGACGCAAGACTATGTTGCTAGGCGGTGCATATGTTTGTCGGCTATCTTAAGAAATCTGACTTTTGTGCCGGGCAATGAATTAGAATTCGCGAAAAACGGAACGTTTTTAGGTTTAGTAGGTAAACTATTGTTGCTGCACCACGAGCATCCTCCTCGGATCCCCAAACAGAGGAAGTACGATCGTGACGAGGAGCAGGACTTTGGCGACTGCTGTTCGAGCCTGCAGGGAGACGGCGAATGGTGGTGGGAGTTCCTGCATCATCTGAGGGAGAACGCTCTGGTCAGCATTGCCAACATTGCAGGCCACGTAGACCTGGGCCTCTACCCCGAGGAGATATCCAGGCCCATCCTGGACGGCCTGCTCCACTGGGCCGTCTGTCCTGCAGCCCAAGGCCAGGATCCCTTCCCGACTGTCGGCCCGTCCAGTGCCCTCTCGCCCCAGCGGTTAGCGCTCGAAGCGCTTTGTAAGCTTTGCGTCACCGACTCTAACGTCGACCTGGTCATCGCGACGCCTCCGTATTGCCGACTCGAAAGGCTCGCCGCCGTCCTCACCCGGTTACTCTGCAGGAGTGAAGAACAGGTGAGTTGACATTTCCATTCACTACTTTGTTTCTGGTGATTTAGTTAGTAACTCCCAGAGTAATGAACGTAATTCTGTCAGATGGTACATTCTGATTTTTCCATAAATTTGCCCACCCTCTTAAATGTCTGTAATCACTCTAACCG
This sequence comes from Nesidiocoris tenuis, assembly GCA_036186465.1. NCBI lineage: Eukaryota > Metazoa > Arthropoda > Insecta > Hemiptera > Miridae > Nesidiocoris > Nesidiocoris tenuis. Next base: position 12,964,517 of record AP028912.1, on the reverse strand, counting down.
TCTTCCGTTTTCATCCGATGCAGGTGCTGAGAGAATTCGCGGTCAATCTACTTTACTACTTGGGCGCTGCCGATAGCGTTATGGCGCGAACGATAGCCATGCAGAACCCGTGCGTCTCGCAGTTGGTCGGCTTCATCGAACAAGCCGAACAGAGCGCGCTCGGAGTGGCCAACCAGCATGGCTTGACGGCTCTGCGGGACAATCCCGACTGCATGGGCACGAGCTTGGACATGCTCCGCCGCGCGGCCAGAACGCTCCTCAATCTAGCGGGCCACCCGGACAATTGGCCGCTCTTCCTTCAGCAGGAGCAACGTCTGCTGACGCTCGTGATGTCGCAGATCCTCGACCATCAGGTGGCCTCGATCATCGCCATGGTTCTCTACCAAGTCTCCAGAGCTTCGTCCTCCGTTACGTAGTAGTCGTCGTCGTTTTATTGTACAGTGCCGTCGTCGGAGTCTCAGTGTTTTCGTTAGTGTGTACATAACAATTTTTGATCATCTTCCTTCCCTTCCCAGCACGAAACCTCGTTCCTCTCCTCCTTTTTATCCACCCTCCCCCCAACACGAACGTCGTCGACAAGTGTAAAGTTTCGAAACTGACTGGATTGAGTGTGATATTATTGAAACGTGAAAAAAAATGAAATAACAATTATACGACTACTAATTACGAGATACTTAATAGATATGACACTTGTGATTCTAGGTCTTGTGGATATATATAAATAATATATATACAGTTTAAAAAATAGGTAATTCTCCTGAATATAATGTTATATAGTATATATACACACATGCGAAATGAAATATACATAAAGACAATATGATTATCGCTGCGATGATGTGGTTTTGAACCGAAGGCGGCCATCGGTGCGCCTAGGATACATGTATTTATTTAGCAGCTCTATATATATAAATATTATCAACGTACACTCGTGTCAAAATTGCATTGACCTTATAGTTTTAACTAAAAGAGGGGAAATTTTGACGGGACGACGAATTATTTCAAAATTATTTTGAAAATTAAATTCTTCGCTAGTTGGAAAAAATACTCTCCTGTTCCATATTACGTTTCGTTCTTCAATATTTATTCTGTACAAATTCGAATTTTATTTTCCCACAATTGTAGAAGTCTTTGAAAGAAAGGGAGAGAGAAGTTTTTTGAGTTTTTCGCGTTGACCATACTTTTATTACGTCAAAAATTCGATTGGTATTGTGCAAATGCTTTATATATATAAATGTCTGAATTTAATATTGAAATATATACCTGTAAATAAGATGGTTTAAAATATCCACAATGTGTTATAATGACTTATTTTTTAAAAACTAAAAACTGGACTAGATGTAGACTTTATAATAAATTGATTTTTAAAGTTGTCTCAGGGTTTTTGCAGTTAGCCGCGTTCGCCTTGGTTTCATTTTTTGTTTATTTCCTTTTTTCTGTTACGTTTTCGAGGCAAAACAAAAAAAAAAAAAAAACGAGGAATAAACAAAACAAAAAAAAACGACAAAAACACTGATGTCGTCGACTTATATAGGAAAATTGGTGGCCAACTAATGGTAGAGTAAACGAGCAAAAATGTCTATTTGTTGACTGTGAATCCAAAAAAAAAGAAAAAAATGTATAGCTGCTTTTTTCTAAGGAGGAACTCAGTAGGGACATTTATCATCGAAGATATTTTCAATACCACGTTTCGTCTTGGTTTCGTCTCATTCAAAGCTATAGTTTTACCGTAAAACGTTCAATAACCTCGACCTCCGTCACTGCGATCGACAGAACCAGTCGAGGATACGATATCAATAATGTACATAACTATTCATTATAATATAGGTATTTAAAGAATACACATTTACAATTTAGTGCCTGATGATGGATTTGTACACCTGATTTGTTATTCACAGTGAAAAGAAAATGACGAAAAAAATGTATACAATGATTTATGATTGCATCATAATGTTTGTACATCTCTCAAAGAGAAATTAGGCAGAATAGCAAATCAATAGATATTGCCAACAAAATAAACCGAGACATTTCTTTTTTATAAAACCTTTTTAATTATTTTCAACAAATAATTTACAGTCTAGATTGTAACAAGCTTTGGTTCAGATCAACGTGAGGGCAATGTCTTGTTCGGTAGGTACGTGTCATCGGGCCATGTCAAACTAGCGGCGTCAAGCGGGGGACGTCTGGATACGCAATCCGTGCATGTCTTTGATTTCTTCTTTTAAAGCCTGAAACGATGAGAAATAAACGTCAACTTTTCCAGTCGATTCTGAGTTGTTTTTTTCACGAAAACAACAATTTTTTAGACGATTTGAGTTGGCTCTGTCCCGTTGTAGATAGCAATGTTTCCATTCTCAAGGTCACCCAAGAAAGGCAAACCAAGAAAATTTTCTTGGAGAAACGGGTCGATTGGCCAAACTTTCCAGTCAATCTCGTCGAAATTGTACGGCTGATAGTTTGCCTATGTCGTCAAACCAGTTTTTTTTTGGCTTATCAGTTGAATGACAAAAACATTTTGAATAATATGATTTTGCTTAAAAATGAATGATTCTACAGGAAAACAATGAATAGGGGCAAATTTGGATTTTTAATTTAAAAAAACGAGAGTTTTGATTTTTAGTTAATTGGTCAATTGCAATAAAGAAGGGAATCTGCTACAAACTATTTTAAACGTAAATCGGTGGGTGATACCTCAGAGTCGGTAAACGTTGGGTGAAAGTGGCCCTCGGGACGATCACCCGACGGATTTGGAAAATGCTGTCAATTGAGCAATGTGTGAACGTATGGAGGTTGATTCAACTTGGCCAAATTCCGTATGAAAACATTTGGGAGCCTACAACTTTTCCTTAAGTGACTTACCATCAAATTGCGTGGGATGGGATTTCCTTATTTTTGTTTCCGCCCCCCCGGAACTACCAAAAACCAAATTTTAGCCCAAAACTAGACGAGAGCTTGGAAATTACATAAACAGCTAAGGACCCAAGTTTTCCATCCCTTAATCAATGTCCCAAACATTTCTAATCCCTAAAATTTCAACCTAAAAACATTTTTTAATATGCGAAAAATTTGAAGAAATTTGAGAAGCATATTGAAGATGTTTGCGGTCAAGAAACTTACATTAGTGACAAGACGATGTTGTTTCACAATGCTCAGGCCTTTAAATTGCGGAGCTTCAACATAAATTTCATACATGGCCCCACATCCGCCTGAAATTAGATTATTACAGTTGGGAAAATTGCACAAAATTATTATCACGTGAAAAAGAATGTTTTTGTAAATTTGGGGATGATAGCCTAGTGACCTTGCTGCTGGGAGGTGTGGGTTCGATTCCTGTAGGTGAAATGAAAAATTTGGCCTTCAGGAGGCTCATAGCCTTAAAATTCATGTCATTCCTGGTAAACAGGGTTTCTCGAATCGTCTGAACTGGAGAACTCCCGAAAATCCCATTGTTACTGCATAAGTTAGGCTAACGCGATGAAAGAGCGCGTGTCTGGTATGCAGAAACGGAATGAGAGTTTGATTTTCTGGATAAAATTCACTTAAATCATCCAATTCTACGGAAATGAATGAAAGGCCTTTTATTTAAAATTTCAGAGTAATCTACGCTTTAGGTTCACCTGAAACGTCGACTACTTCAACCGATTTCGCTTCAGGAAAAGATGTCTTCAATATGCTCTTCAATTTCTCCTCTGCGTTGGATTGACTGCAGAGAAACCGCTTGTACACCTTTAACAAACATCAAGGTTTTTGCAGGATGGCCGTTGAAGAAAATACGAGTCCAAGGAATAAACAAATTTGAATTTTTCGGAACTTTGAGCGAATTAAGTACAAGCGCACACGTTTATTTCCAATACTGGATTACTCCTCGTTTGCTGAAGGAGCACAGCGGACGATTTTTTTTGCTTCCCTGTTTACGAATTGAATTGAAAATTGGAAAATAGTTTTAACCAATCGCTTCCTAAACAAGTGTGCGTGTCCGTCTGTGAGCGTTTACAAAATGCCCATGTCTCCTTCGATTCTCAATCTTTTTTTCAAATTTCATGAACTGGAATGTTCATCTTGGCAAAACCTATCATTCTGTATAACTGTAACCCGGATTACTCTCGATACTTCCGATGTATTAGCACCATTTATGTGTTTCCCAATTAATTTTTTCTGACCATTAAAATGAACTGATTTGAGCGTTTTTGCTCTTGAAATCTTTGTTTTGCCTTGCACAATGCGTTAATATTTTCAAATTCCGGTAACATGACAATTTTAGGCGGGTTTCAAAGTTTGCAAAGAGAGTCGTTGACTTTGTACTTCCATAGGCGGCCTATGATAGGCCCCAAAGTATGCAATCAATTTGTGTGAAAAGTACCTACGTATTATGTGGTATCTACGCACCACTGGTTTTAATATGGAGCCCCTGGAATTAATTTATGACAAAAATTCCTTTTTCAAGATTGGGAGGGGCTTCCAGCCAAGCCAATGAGGAGGTTCACGACAATGCTCCTTCGACGGCAATATGAGTTATAAATCCATCCGATTCCAACCAATTCCAAATTTTACCCTTGCACTCGGAATTTTCCAGACGATGGAAAGTAACTGCTTTACGAACAATGGTATTTGCTTGAAACCAAGTGCATGGTTTTACTCACCGATGAAATTAACGTAGGCGCCGGTTGAATTGGAATATTGATGAGGTTGCGAGCTTTCTTGATCAAATTCAATAGTAAGCTTGAAGACATTGTCGAGGGAGATAGAAGGATCCAGAGAAAAAAGGTAGGTAAAGTATTTATCCTATTTTGAAAAATAAAGCGGCTGCTGCATGCTTTTTCTTGTTATTATCTGGCTAAACCCCCTCCCCCCTTCCTCTTCTTATCACAGCGGGGTAGAACAGCTGTTAATACAAAGGAGCAAAGAGCAGAAATGGCAATAAAAACAACAACAAACTTGGTTCTCTCCTTATCAAAATCTGATAAGATTTCCTGGTCGATGGTCTTCGCGTTTGTTGTGGTCAATTTAGGTTTTTAGAGAAGTTGATTAAAGAATTCAAATTACCGTTCATATATCTGGCGAATGAAGAGTGAGGAAATTTAACAAATCGAGGAAATATCAGGTAAGTACTGGTTCTTTACACTCATGGCCATCAGCAGCAGATCATGCGGGACTTCCCTCAAAACGAAACGCAATGTTTCCTAAATTGTCATATAAAATATTGACACGATTTTTTTTTACTTGATGAATTTTCGTCAACCTCTTTGGTGAGCGTATTTTTCTTCGATTCAGAACTGATATGGCTACCGATCGAGAGGTCCTTCGAGAAATTTGGGAAGGAAAGCTTCCGATTTGTTTTCGCTTGGATCCCGATGAAGTGAACGATCTACAGGAACCTGAACCATTGTACCTTATGGTCCCGAGGCTCAGTTATTTTCCTCTTGTCGTGGACAAGGTAATTGATTGAAGTTTTAGAGATTTTGTCTATAGCTAAATTCGTAGAATTTATGAAACGAATTTGTCTATAGGTCAGAAAGCACTTCCTCAAACTCATCAGTGAAGAGAAACAAGATAATGAAATGTGGCTTGAGCACAATGGAATCGCATTGAAATGGTAGGTGCCGGTGTACCTATTGCTTAAAAGAAGCACTTCTTTGTCAACAACAAATAATAAATATCACTTTCTCTAGGAGCTAAGTAACCAACTTACCCTTAAAAATCCCATTGGAAACTTCAGCAGCATGAAAACGCTTAGCCCCATCTGTGACACATTGCTAGTTTGGGGATACGACCCTTAGAAATCATGAATTTCATAATTTGCTCGTCGTCATGACAATATTTGGTTCTCAGGCACTACCCGATCGGAGTTCTTTTCGATATGTACAAAGAAGATGTCCAGCTTCCGTGGGCTGTCACTGTGCACTTTGAAAAATTTCCAGAAAATGAACTTCTTCACTGCAAAACGAGGTAAGAATGAGCCGCAGTGTGCGAGCGAGGGCATGGTTTTTTACGATATTTCTGTTAATTTATTTTGTTTATTAGGGAGGTTGTCGAGTCGCACTTTATGGCCTGCTTAAAAGAAGCTGATGCCCTCAAGCATAAAAATCAGGTGGTGTCGAATATGCAGCGAAAAGACCACAATCAGCTCTGGTTGGGCTTGCAGAACGGTAACTATTTTATTTAAGTAAATTCCCGCACTTCAAGATGCGTCGGGCGCACAATCGCGTAAAATAACACTCGTATTTTGCTAAAAGTCTCCAATTTTACTATCCGCGCTCAATTTTTTGTTATTTGCAGATAAATTCGATCAATTCTGGGCCGTCAATCGCCGGCTGATGGAGCAAGGTTCCGAAGAAGGATTCAAATACATACCGTTCAGGCTCTACCATAAAGATGACAGCTTGATCCAGAAACTCGTCAAACCGATGAGAGATAACGGAGAAAGGAAAACTCTGGAGGACTTGCTCTCAGAGATATTCCCCGGCGACGAGAAAGCGAGCGAATGTAAGTTTTTTGTTACTAATTTTTTCCTCCTCTTACCTCCTTCCAGGAAGAAATGATGGATTTTTATCAATTTATTTTGCAGTGCAAATCGTCACTCATGGTATTGAGCCGCCGAAGGACACCCCTCTGCAATGGATGAGCGAACATCTCAGCTACCCCGACAACTTTCTTCATCTGCTGGTAACGAAAAGTTAACGGTTCCAACTCCTTCGATTTTAATTGTATTGTTCAGTGTTGCTGGTGATGTTCTCATGTTGGGTTTCCATCGATTCAAGGCAGGAGCTCTCAAATTTTCAGTTTCGGAAATTTCAATTTCTGGAGTTTTCTATCGAAATTTCCATAATTGTATTTAGGGCTGGCTTCACCAAACTTTGTGAACTTCTTTGAGGGTTACGCCGTACCACGACCATCAAGAGTTTTGGGGGTTCTGAGGTTTTTGCTTCTTTTGGAATAGGTAAATTTTCAATGTTTGGTTGTTCGCCACTCCTGTAAAGCTGAGAATAGTTTAATTGGTCGTGATACGGCTTGACCCTCGTTGGGAATCAAGTACTATCAACTACTATCATTCTCGTTGGTGAGTGGCCCTTATGTTTCATCCCTCTATCTTCTGTTCGTTGCACCGGCTAATTGAGTAGAACTCCAAAACTAGTGTAGGTATGAGGGTGTGAGAGATTTTACTTCAGTTCTACTCTGAGTTTCGTTAATTGTTGAAAACATTTCGGCTTTTACGCCATCATCAGCGATAATGACTCTTGTAACGGAATTTGTAATTACAATCTCAGCTCTGTAAAGAATCGGTGTCAATTCGCTATAGTATCGTTGTTGTGCTTACTACTGCAGTAGTATCGCGGCGAGACTACTTCTATTGATAAGGATCACTGATAGCGTAGTGGTTAGTGTCGGACTCTCACCGCAAAGCTTCAGCAGGGGTGATATTGTTCATTACCATCCTCTGAGTGATCGTTTATCGGTTTGCATACGAACGGGGTTACAAAATGGCGGACGACAGGCAAAATAACCTATAAATTAATCGATTATTCGATTAAATCGAATAAATAATCGATAAAACAGGGTGTATTCGGGGAGGCAGTACCGGAACGCTCCAAGTCTTCAAGGAGTTTAAGTTTTAAGATCAGATGGGTTTGTTCGTGAAGCTGTACACCCAATCACATGGCTTGGCGTCAATAGCAGCTTGGCCTGGAGTAGTCCGGGACTGCCTGTCCGAACCGACCCAAAGAAGCTACCTACCATAGCGTGGAAAACTCACGGCTAAGATATTTCTTTAGAACGTCCGCATTGTCATTGCTGTTGCTTCTTGTTGTAATTTTCGTGAGATTTTGGCACGGTGTGCAATAAGGGGTTGTACCTTGTTGGAGGACCCTGGAAAGTATTAAAATTTGTGGCGAAAACGGAGTTCCATAATTTTTTACCCTTTGTTTTCTTACTCTGTGATTACGCTTCAAAGACTGATCGGTGAAATTCCAAGGTGGCGAAAGTCCCTCAACCTGGAATACTTCGGACCTTGAATTTTCTCAAAACCTTACAGCTCAGTTCATTTTGTCCACGACAAATTACAGCCATGAAGAAAAGCCTTTTCCCACTTTCCATATCGAAGCCCAAAATCAGCTGACATCTGGCGCTGGTGAAATTTCTCGTTTCGGCTTACCCCCTCCCCCCTCATCGAACCAAGTTACGTGCTTGGACATTTTTGAAGCTGTTAAGCGTCGAACCTGGCCAATCCTGATCTCAGATTTAACTTGGAGAACTAGAAGTTGAAGGAGGTTCGTGAAGTGGGAGACGTGGCCAGTGGCCAGAGTTGGTGCCGGATAGAAGAGGGAGAACGACCATCTTTCCGGATAGAATGGGTGGGAGAACATGGCCACCAACCCAGCCCAAATATGCGATGTGAGGAGGGGCGGTCTTGCGGAGGTGAGAAACTGACCAGCGGGGGTCAGCCGATAGAAAATATATATTTACATTGTATAATATATTATAACGCGGGATCAAAAATTGTAGGCGTTAGTCGGGCGGCAATTAATACATTTCGAGCAATAAAATACAATCAGTCGATGAAACAGACAGTCAAAAATCTATCTAGATTGGCATATTTCTTCGTAGTTGAATAGAATTCAAAACCAGTGGTGAACTGATGACACGGTACTGCCATTCTTGGCAAATTTGCGAAAAAATTGATAGCAAGTCTTTGCAGCGCCTCCATACCGAACCATAACAAACCACTACAGTGACCAAACCACTGAAAACGTTTGTTTCTAATTTAGAAGCGCGTTTTAAGCTAGTATCCAATGAAAATGCCGACCAAAAAAATTCAAATAAAGGTGGTGAAAAATTCGACTTGGGCCCATCTTTGGTGAAACTCAGTTATAGGTGGAGGGGGTTCCCCAAGGTGATAGGGACAGACTTGTAACCTTTTTTCAATTTTTTCATTTTTTGCGGATTTTGAATCGTAGATATGAGGGCTCATAGTGTCGCTTTCGTACAACACCAACAATAGTTAAAATCGGACCAGCCGTTTGGGCGGAACATCGCCATTAGAAACACAATGTTTAATATTCTGCTATCTTCTGTTCGTTGCACCGGCTAATAAAGTAAAATATCACCCCCCCCCCATATCTACTCGAGGGTCAATATTCTGTATTTGGACCGATCCCTATATTTTTCATTCCTTAGGCACGTTTTGTACCGTGGGAGGAAAATGGCAATAAATTATTTATTTGGATCGCACTGGAGTTGCAGTATCATGCCCATTTTGTCTAATCAACCGTCAGCTTCCTATGAAATGTTAATCTCTAGATTTCCTACTTTCTCTCGCATGTTCTCAGATACAGATTCTTTTTCTAATCGCCGACTATTGCTTGACGATAACCTCAATCGTTCTAATCCGTATCGTTTTGGGTCACCTGAAGTAAACAATCGATCGTGATTAGCCGAGCAGCAGACATGACGTGCTTATCTCGAACCGTGCAATCATCATATCAGTTATGCAAGCGCATAATCATATCCCACCTATCCTGATCCCGGCCATAGTTGAGCTCCATTTTACTAGTTCCACTATGGACTCGGAAAATTGTGGCCAACTTGAGAGTTTCGGGAATTCAAATTTTTGAGTTCATGCTAAAATCCTCCACCCTCAAAGACCTGAGATTTTTTTGGGTTTATCCGAATAAAAATTTTGGGTATGGAAAACTCTTCATTTACTCGCATGAAGGCTGATTTACGTTATTTCGGCTCAATACCGTAATAAGCTCTACTCTTCAGAGACATGTGTGAGGAGTGAAACGCATTGCATCTTTTCGGAATCCAGCACCGCGCTCTGCTACCATTCGAAACAAGATTCTTCACAGAAACACCTACCTATAGTTTTATTTTTGGGTATTTTTCATTTTTTGAAATTCAATTATATAATTATTTTAATTTAATTATTTTATTGATTTAAGTTCCATGCACTGACGTACAAACGCTTCGTTGTTGACTCTGATGTATCCTGAATTAATCCCTTATTTCGAACAATGTCAAAACGTGTTTCAAGCCCCTAACTTAAACGCCTGTGGAATTATTGTTCGAACTTAACTCGAAGCTGTTGGTCACACCTGAGCCGGGGCCTGTTCCCTGAATCTCTTTTTCTCCCTCCCCGCCCCCCGGCCCTTTCTTGTTTTCTTCGAAGCGCCTCCCAAAAGGAAGAAAAACAGGTACACGACGAAGAGGTAGCCGGCGAAGGTGATGAAGAGAAATGGCGCGCTTAGCCCGGACCGCTGAGGAGAATCTTCATCTTCCGTGCTGCCGGTTCAGGTTTTCTCAGTCGAAAGATCCTACATGGGACCGGGGGGATACGAGGGTATGTTGGCCCAGGAAGATCCGAACACACTTAAGACACGAGATTATCATTTTGGTAAACTATTTTCCAAATAATAGACCCAAGTTTATTTAGGGTAAAAGTGAAGAACGAATTTCTCTGAAATAATTCCATTAGGTCGGGCTCTAGGTACCTCAAAAAAGTGTTTCAAAAAACATACTCAAATTGGATTTTAATACTCAATTGCTCAAATTGGTTAATTTTTATATTAGCCCGAAGAAAAAAATCCATGTTCTGGAAGATCCTGTCCAGACAAACATTCGGATGAGAAAATTTTGAATAAAGTTGTAAAATTGAATGAGTTATGACAATTTTTGCGGGCGGATCCCAATTGACATTCCCGATTTTTCACCAAACTGCCACCCGGTGTCCTACTTTGCTGTTGTCAACTGCCACCCGGTGTCCTAATTTGCCGTTGACAACGAACCCCTACCTGCCTGTTGACAAGTGCCACCGGATGTAGTATTTTACATTGAATTTAATGGGAATTCAACCAAGGTTTGGCGTGGTTGTCTATTCAATCCGGTTGAGGCGGTTTTTCGCATACTTCGAAATCAGTGATCAGAAATTTGGCCAAAATCGGTTACCTCCCTCCCCGGATTTTTCAATTTCTATCTTTGAAATAAAATCGTTCCATTTCTTTGAAAGAGTGTTATTCGAAGTTTCATTCCCTCGCCCGGGTAGTGACTAAATATCGATACCAGAGAGCAAGAAGGGCGAATCTGCTTCTTTCCTAAATAGCAGATTCGCCCTTCTTGCTCTCTGGTATCGATATCATCTCATAAATCAGCAATTTTCGACCCCCATCTTTATGAGGGGAGGATAGTTTGTGATGACTGATGAAAAACAGCTAAAATCGATTAATTATTTCTTAATTTGGTCGTTGAATAACCTCGACAGCTCAACGTTCCTCAAAAAACATCATCAAATTAAATAGTTCTCTATAAAAAGACACCAGAATTTCGTACATTTTATACCTACCAAACTTTGTCCATGATGAGTTTTTGGTTAATTTAAATAAGGAATTACTGTGTGTTGGCTGCAGTGGCCATAACTTCGTTCAGGACGAACGACAAGATAAACCACGTGTGGTACGGTTCGTAGGTTGGTATGCCGAGGCTCCACACGTTAGCCTGTTCCTTGAACCAAAGGGAAGATGGTAAGGGCAGCCTCCTCCTTAGCTGGAACTCTATCTCTTTCCAGCTCGCCCTTATCGCCGTCTCTGTCCTCCTTCGACCCAGCGTTTACCAACATCTCCGTCTCGCACGTTCGTTCTCACTCCAGCACGCGGACCTATCCGAGCCAGAGGCACCAGTCTGTCTGCCAGAATCGGCCGGCGGGCGGCTGGGCAGCGCGAATATTGTCGCTCCCGTCGGATGTCATTCATCTTCTGTCATCGCCTGCAGCTGTCGTTTCCTCGGAGGTTGCACTTGAGACGAGTGTGGGATTTGTAAATTATGTTTCTGACCAGTTGGCAAGATGGGACATTTGGAACGAATACTGGATACGAGAGGATGACATTGAGATTTGAAACCCAGGTTCATTCGAGAACATGAATAATAGCTAGCTTAGCTATAGCTTTTTTTGAGCCCATCAAATTTCAAAGTTCAATTCAAATTCCCGGCCGAACGGTGTGTTCATACAAATTTTCGCTAGTGGTACTATTAGTTGTACAAACGTTATGTACTGCTAAACTAAATGTTTCAATATACATTGAAACTGACCCTCTAATTAATGAGTTTTAGTTTTACCTCTTCTTCGAGTCAAAAAACTCGATTAACCTGAACTCGGAATAATATCGTAAGCATTAACAGAACCTGGGTTCTAGAAAATGGGAATTTCACCACCGCCATTACGTTCACATTTATTTTTGGCAGTATTTGGATAGGTACGTCAAAACGAAAAAGCGGCTTTGAAAAAATGTGTGCAAAAAAACGGTAGATTTTCATCCGAGCGATCACTGTACTTTATCCGTATATTTATCTGTACGATTATTCCTTTATGAACATGGAAACGGTCAGTTTCATTCTTGATTGTGATAAAAACATCCTTTTGGGTAATGCCGATGAGATTTCTTGTTTTTTGAACATTTTCGTAACTTGACTGTAAAATGGCCAAGCGAAATTCCAATACCAAACTATAAATTTACAAAATATTTCTTCAAATCATAGGCATCGCGATTTCGTGTGAAGGATGATGTCTCTGAAATGTTTTGGTGAAAACTCAAATCCGAAACTTTGCAGGTTCGCAGTAAGGTAAGAAGGTACCTACTCTATGTGGCTATATTCGAGGAAATTCAGCAGTGAACGCGGAAACCATTTTTTAGCATGAAATTTTATGGCTCGATCATTTGGTAAACCGTAAACATCTCGAAATGTAAAAGAATAACCGAAAAGCTGCAATATTAGCGACTCGTAGACCTCGCGCTCCCTTCCGCTCTCCTCCTCCTTCTCAGCTGCCGTGGGGAGGGTGTTCCCCGGTGCCAGCTCGGCTGCTCCGGCGGACGACGACGCCATCCACCACAAGCCAACTCGACACAATCTCCGGCCGCTCTCCGTCTCTCTTCCGCCCGTAGTTTCCCCCGCATTTCCCCTCTCGCTCGCCGCACTCTCGGCAGTCCCGACCCGGGGACCTTGAGTCATTCCTATTAATTCCGTTCCGCCCGTTCGCTCTATCTTATCGCCCGTTCCCCACGTCCCGCAGGGCCGAGGAACATCACCGACGGCGGTCACAAACCGCACAGATTAGGAGAGCCGACCCTTCCCCTCCTTGTCGACGGTTTTTTCTCCCACCGCGGGCTTTTCCTCTTCTCGGGAACTTAACGACGGCTCGTTAGGATTCTGAGACGAGCCACAACAACTGGCTGTTAAACAATAACGTTTAACCTGGAAACTGTACGGAAAAAATAGAATCCATTTTCGTTTTCGAATTGCGGGAATCGCTTCGAAATATCTAAAATTTGAACCGCTAAAAGAAAAACATCTTTGATCCGAATTTATCCATGAAATTTTAATTTCTCGGTCGTATAGTTATGGAAAGGACTTGTGGAATTCCGAGATAAAGATAAGCATGACATGTTTAACATTGTTATCTAGGACACAGGATGAAAGCTGGGAACCCCCGTTATCTTACGATAATGACCTATAGCACGTATATATGCCGAATGTAACTACCCCTCAAAAACATAAGTATCGTATTGTTGATCATGTCGAGTTAACCGCCACTCTGTCAGTCAGTATACTCTTCCGCGAGAATCTTTGCATTTCGTCACTTAAGTTCTAACACCACCTAACTCAATTTTTCCAAGTTTTCAGGAGGTACAAAAAACTAATTATTTCAATATGGAAATACATTGAGCGGTGCTGTCTCTTCTCCATCTCCTTCTTCACTGGTTGGTTCAATCTCCTTGGCAGTTTTACCATGATATCGGCTATTGAAAAATCTATCGAGTGGTGTGTCCAACTCATTTTCGCCAAAAATTGAGTTAGGCGGTGTTGTAACTTAAGTGACGATTTTTAGTTTTTTCTATTTTATTTTTTTCCGGCAACAATAATGAACCGATTTGAGCGTTCTTGGTCTTAAAATCTTTGTTTCACCTTGCAGAATACGCGGACATTTTTTATACTTCGATAACTTGGCGAACTTTTATTTTAGGCGAGTTTTAAAATTTGCATAGTGAGTTTTATGATATTTTTGACCCAAACACCCTCAAAAGCAGTAAAATATGATGAAATTGTGTCACTCTTTTACGTTTTAAAGTATGGAAGCATTGTGTGTTATCTACGCACCACTGGTTCTATATTAGGTAGGATATAGGAGGATATAGGTACGCAAATGTATCGCGGAGAAGTTCCCTGCGGCCAATGAACAGCCCATAGGCCAATGATCAGTTTGGAGGCCGTTCTCCCGTCGGAAGACGAATCGCCTTTTTTTTTGCCCGCCCGAAAATTAAAAGGGCCCCGCGACATTGCGGAAAAGAAATTGGCTCATCCCGACTGACTTGGACGTCGGCCACAGGTCGGATTTGCCAACACAGAATTTAGTCTTCCGAGAACAATATTTTGGCAAATCGAACGTGATGACTACATTGGCCGAATTGGGAATTCGGGAATGCGGGCTGCTACATGGTACGATGTACCGTACAATTTAGCAATTTTCTCTTGGAAGTCCGTGACGGAATATCCGTGTTATTGAAAAAAAGCAGCTTGGGATTTCGGTTATCGGATGTCACCTGTGGCTATTTGTTTCGGACGTTTCGCTCGTCTGGTAATTAGTGAAAAATAGCCAACACTCGGGCTACCCGTTTTTACTATCTTCGTTGCCCATATTCTGTTTCGTTTACGTAACTGCGCGCCAAGACTCCGAAAACAACGATGGCATTTGAATACGGGCCGAACTCTGGTAAAAGAAGCTAGTTATCCGAACAGAAGAAGCACGTACGTGTCGGGAATGTTGAGAATATCCCGGGTAAAAGCAGTTTACTTACTCGAAAACTTGAAAAATAAATTCGAGAAAAAAAACGCATTTTTTTCGAGCCGATTTAACGATTGGACGAGAAACCGCAGTGGTGCGGACGGATTATTGTCTTTTGTCGCCTTTTGTTTGCAAGCCTTTTCGTTACTACCATATTTACAGAGTAAATGGAAGTTTAATCGTCCAAAAATCGAGAATCGGAACGGAGCTTCAGAAAAAACTGTTACTTATACTCAGAATCACTTCCCGAACAAAAATCTGTGTGTCCGTCTGTGGCCATTCACAAAAATGGCCATACCTCCCTCAATTCTCCACTTTTTTTCAAATTTCTTGAACTGAAAAATTTGTTTAAGTAAGACCTAACACTCTGCTTAATGGGAATTCGAACAACTCACAGTACTTCCAATAAATTAGCATTTTTAGTGTTTTCTATTTTATTTTTTTCCGGTCACAAAAATGAACCGATTTGAGTGTTCTTGGACTTAAAATCTTTATTTTATAAAACTATGCCAATAACTTAGCGTAGTTTTATTTTAGGCGAGTTGTAAATTTTCCAAAAGTGAGTTTTTTATATTTTTGACATAAACACTCTTAAAAGCAGTCAAAATATGATCAAATTTCGTCACATTCTTACGTTTCCAAATATGGAAGTATTGTGTGTTATCTAAGCACCACTGGCTTCAGATCTGTCCTCGATGACGAGTTCGTTATAAAATCCCAAAAATGATAAGAGGGCTCGATTTGGAAACTGTCAACATTCAAATACCAAAAATCGACTATCGCGAAAAGTTAATCTTTTTTTCTGGCGCAAACCGCCATTGTTTCGAGTCTTTTCTTCATTCGGATTCGCATCTCAACCAAAAAAATCCTTTTGTCTCAAAACTCGATCCCTTTTTCTCCGAGACGAAAAATATCGTGAGCGGTTCGTCATGCGATAACTCGACAAAGACAAATGAGCCTCGTAAATGGTTTTTAATTTCCGTTCAACCGACAAGTTGAACTGATGCGTCGCCGATAGGAAGTTGAGCGTGAGTCACAGTTGAAATGGCGGCATTTCAAAACTCAAGAGTCAACATATCCTTTGTGTTAAATGTAAAAGCTATACTCTTCTCAAGGCCGCAATCGCCTTATTTGTCCGGGTGAATCATAAAAGCAAAGAAAAGGGCGAACGTTCCGAGGGAAAAAACAGCCCGCGGGCCTCTCACCAGTTGGCGTAAACCGAACGATTCCATCATTACTGGAACAATCGCTTAGATGCGATCTATCCCGGTTGGAAATCGACGGGTTTTGCTTAACTTGCCCGCCGCAGATGCTGGAAATGTCAGCAATACAATGAGCTTGTCGGCGAAGTTGAAGGGTGACTTGAAGAAGCTTGATGTAAAACACCGAAGAACGCTACCGGTGCTGTCAGAAGAAATAATTGTAGAATTTCGAAAAAAACTGGCCACAGCAGTTTTTGAAGTCAAATATCAGGGTTAGGGTCTTCAGAGAAACTGCCTCTTTCGCCGAGCTTTCGAAAACTTATATTTTCTTCATCAGGGCTTGGAGACAGGTCTATTCAGTACCACCCGGGGGGGGGGGGGGTCCTCAGTTGTCAAATGTAGTAAAAAGGAAAATGGAAAAATTTATTTTTGACACTATATTATGAATTTGCGATACTTGTAGGAAAAAGGTGCCCCCCTGTGTGGGAATACCCTCATATAAAAAAATGTCGCTCCCTGAAGAGGCCCAGCGAGGCGAAAGCGCTCGGAGAATAAAAGAATATCGACGGTCCCACAGCAACACCCCATATCGTCATTTTTGCCAAAAATGAGTTATGCATATGGTTGGAAAGCTCTCTCCAGCACGGATTCAATGAAATTTGAAGTTCGATCACAATCCCAATAGGATGTGCGCAATTCAAGTATTAGATAACAACCTGTATCTTCATTTTGTTGGTAACGAGCTGTTTTTTCAGCTATTTGGCATCTTTTACCGTTTCAGACGAGGTGGCCTCGCATGTGCTTCAAATTTTACCACAAGAGCGATTTTATTAGACAGCTTTTATACTATTTTTTAAATTTTTTTCTATCCTTGACAACCAGGGTTTTGGCTTTCCTGAAAAGTTACCAAAATGACGATATGGGGTGTTGCTGTGGGACCGTCGATATGAGAGTACGATGGGCTACCACTCTCTCCCTCACCTCAACAATAACCCTTCACCATCAACCAATCACAGAAATAAACAAGGTCTAACTCAAATTGACCAAAAATTGAGTTATCGCATGTTGCCGCTTAATCGACGAAATTTTGAATTTCGTTCACAGGTTCGCTCGAGAAGGTGGTGTAAAATTGGGTTAACATACGAGTACCATACGAGTATACGTAACATTACGTAACATACGAGTAACATCTCAAGTACGAGTTTGTCAGCTGATTTTATCGCAAAAACGGCTAGAAACAAAAAAAAATATATAAAAAATAGAAAAAATAGAAGAGCGATTGTACCACGTACTTGAAACAAATTCGCCGTATCTATTGATGGCCATTGAGATATCCCAGTACACACAAGTACTTGCGTTGCATTTGGTAGGTTACGATACGTGTAGGTACCTAATCTGTAGCTCTATAACTTATCAGTCGAATATATTCAAATGAAAGCTGTCACTCATCCAATCTAAATCCATTGGAGGGATGAGATATTGCCAGTTGTAGGTACCCACCTACCCACTCGAAGTGATAACGATAATTATCAGGTAAATTGAGGGAAACTTCCCTTCAGCAGATGTGAGATTCTTTCATAAGTTTTGTACTTCCTCGTCGAATTGTTCGCGTCGAATTTTGAATCGTCTCGCCAGCATGCCATTCCTTTTTCATGCTTGCAACTTACATTTCGATACATCGAATACAATTATAGATCACATTCTAGTCTCCTCGTATAAATAGACGCCCGTCATTGGCGTTTGGCAAGCTGGCCATTGACGGAGGGTGTCAAATTCAGCAACGTCTGATCCGATTGACGTTGACACCTTTGCATCGTCTGACCCCTCAGCCTATTGCAGATATTAATTATGAGAGACTCATAATCACTGAATTACGCCGACTGCCTCATGCAAAGGGAGGAAGATGTAGCTGAAACTGAAACACGAAATCAATGTGAAACTGGAACTGAAACTGAAATCCAAAGTGAAACTGAAATTCAAACTGCAATTGAAAACCAAACTCATAGTCAAATTGAGACTCAAAGTCAAACTGAAACTGAAAGTCAATCTCAAACTGAAACTGAAATCCAAAGTGAAACTGAAATTCAAACTGCAATTGAAAACCAAACTCATAGTCAAACTGAGACTCAAAGTCAAACTGAAACTGAAAGTCAATCTCAAACTGAAACTGAAATCCAAAGTGAAACTGAAATTCAAACTGCAATTGAAAACCAAACTCACAGTCAAACTGAAACCGAAACCCAAAGTCAAACTGAAACTGAAACTCGAACTGAAAGTCAAACTCAAACTGAAATTGAAATCAAAAGTGAAACTGAAATTCAAACTGTAATCGAAAACCAAACTCAAAGTCAAACTTGAACTGAAACTCAATGTCAAACTTGAACTGAAACTCGAACTCAAACCGAAACTCGAACTGAAGGTCAACCTCAAACTGAAACTTGAACTCAATGCCAAACTCAAACTGAAGCTGAAATCCAAAGTGAAACTGAAATTCAAACTACAATTGAAAACCAAACTCAATGTCAAATTGAAATCGAAACTCGAAGTCAAACTGAAACTGAAACTCGAACTGAAAGTCAAACTCAAACTGAAACTTAAAGTCAAACTGAAACTGAAACTCGAACTGAAAGTCAAACTCAAACTGAAACTGAAATCAAAACTGAAACTGAAATCAAAAGTGAAACTGAAATTCAAACTGTAATCGAAAACCAAACTCAAAGTCAAACTTGAACTGAAATTCAATGTCAAACTTGAACTGAAACTCGAACTCAAACCGAAACTCGAACTGAAGCTGAAATCCAAAGTGAAACTGAAATTCGAAGTGCAATTGAAAAAAAAACTAATAGTCAAACTCAAACTGAAACTCTAACTGAAAGTCAAACTCGAACCGAAAGTCAAGCTCAAACTGAAATTCAAAGCGAAACTGAAATTCAAACTGCAATTAAAAACCAAACTCAATGTCAAACTGAAATTGAAACTCAATCTGAAACTCTAAGTCAATATCGAACTCGAAGTGAAACTCAAACCCAAATGCAATCTTTGAGTTTGACTTCGACTTTGATTGTGAGTTCGATTTGAACTTTCAGTTTCACTATAAATTTCCGTTTCAGTTTTTGTTGACTTCTAGTTTCAGTTTCAGTTAGACTTTGAGTTTGGTTTTCAATGGCAGTTTGAATTTCAGTTTAAGCTTGATTTTCAGTTCGAGTTTCAGTTTAAGTTTGAGTTTCAGTTTTACTTGGAGTTTAGTTTTCAACTGCAGTTTGAATTTCAGTTTCACTTTGGATTTCAGTTTCAGTTTGAGTTTGACTTTCAGTTAGAGTTTCAGTTTGAGTTTGACTTTGAGTTTCAGTTCCAGTTTGACTTCGTGTTTGGGTTTCAATTGCAGTTTCACTTTGGATTTCAGTTTCGAAATTTCAATTTCAGTTTAGTTTTTTGAAATTCAGTTTCAGTTTGACTTCCAGTTAGAGTTTGAGTTTGACTTGGAGGTCGAGTTTCAGTTCGAGTTTGACTGAGTTTCAGCTTGCGTTTTAATTTCAATGTCAGTCAGAGTTTACTTTCAGATTGAGTTTCAGCTTGAGGTAACATTGAGTTCCAAAGTTAGTTTCAGTTTCACTTCGAATTTCAGTTTCATTTTGAGTTTTAGAGTGGGTTTCAGACTGAAACTTTCAGTTTTGTTGGAGCTCCAGTTTTACCTTCTGATGAGTTTCAGTTCGGGTTTGAGTGTGACTTTGAGCTCTGATTGGGTTTAAGTTTGAGGTTCAGTTTGAGTTCATCTTTTTTCCGACCTTTGAGACAACGACGGTCAGACGAAGACATTTATTCATCATGTTAATATCTCGAATAGCAATCGGCAAAGAACATTCAAATGATTGATCAAATTTTGATCATATTCGTGAATATATGGGGTTAATAAATTATTTTGGTTTCCACGGACAAGTGCGTATATGAAAGTCGGTTTTTATACGACTTTATTTCTTCCTTCGTCTTCGCTTCCCACGACTGCTATCCTGTTACGGCTTCTACCGAGCCAGCAAGTCTAGCCGATTTGTTTCCTCAATAAACTTTGACGAAACACCCAGAGAGTTCGGAGCGGAGTTCTATTTTTACTCAAACTGGTTCAGGTGGCGCCGAGGTTCGCCAAGAGCGGACACCCGGTGCCCTTGATTAAAAGCAAAGTAACCGACACTAGGTATGCGGCCTTCATCAATAATGATAATGATTATAGGCTACACCGCTCTAACTAGTGCTTTCCTCGCCAGAATGATTGGAATGCCCTCGTCGCATTAGTCTTGACACTGCTTCGCCATAATATGCTAATCGGCGCATTGAGATTGGCGAAATTCACCATTATCCGCGAAGGCCAAATATAATGACCTATGAGCTAAGTGGTGGTCTAGTATCAAAATAAGCGCAAAAACGAGAGAAATTCCATTTTTATCGCGATTCTTCTGCTGCCGTGGAATCCAGGATTGAAATGTTGATAGAGGTCATCAGCATAGGGTCGATTTTGGGGTATTCGGGCCATGGGTCGTTTTGGTGTCCTGAAGTTTGAAATTTTCAGTAGTTCAAGGTTCTTGCCAATGCCTCTGAGTGCCCAGCAGTAGCAAGGACTTTGAGCTATTGAGAAATCCAAACTTCAGGGCACCAAAATCAATCAAGGCCCAAATACCCCATTGCCCCAACTAACCCTGGTGGTTGCTGAGATCTGAGTCAAGCTAACTTGTAATATTACGAGTACTGAATTCTATTACTCTTCACTTTTCCTCTATTAGGTACTTCCATATTTACAGAGTAAATGGAGGTATTGTAATCGTCCAAAAATCGAGAAGCGGAACGGAGCTTCAGAAAACATTTTTACTGTCTGTACGTCTGCGGCCATTTACAAAAATGGTTATACCTCCCTCAATTCTCAACCTTTTTTCAAATTTCTTGAACTGAAATGTTTGTCTTGGCAAGACCTAACACCCCGTTTGATCGGAATTTGAATAACTCGCAGTACTTCCAATATATTTGTATTTTTGGTATTTTCTATTTTATTTTTTTCCGGCCATGGCCGGATTTTTGTGCACAAAAATGAACCGATTTTAGCGTTCTTGGTCTTAAAATCTTCGTTTTACCTTGCAGAATATATGAATATTTTTTATAATTTTTTTTTTTTATTATGCAATAACGTTTATTTGGATAGTAGTGTAGTAGGATAGTAGAATATTTTTTATAATTCGATAATTTGGCGTATTTTCATTTTGGAAGAGTTTTGAAATTTGCATAGCGAGTTTTTTTTATATTTTTGACCTAAACTCCCTTAAAAGTAGTCAAAATATGATCAAATTGTGTCACATTCTTACGTATCGAAATATGGAAGTATTGTGTGTTAACTACCCACCAACGGGTTTTTGAAACATCTTTAAAACTAGGTATCTTACGTGTAAATGAACTGAATTAACATGAAAACGTGTACGGTCTTCATCACTCTTCGATTTTATTCGAACTCGATCGCGAGAACATTGAGGATTTGTAACACTTATCTGAAAACGTTCCTAATCAACTTGGAAAGTCAGCTTATCTGGCTCCTAATCGCAACGTCAGGAATTATTGGTAGTCAAAACAAGTATGGATTTCCGAGAAACCCCCGTCTCACGTTCGAAAAAGGGTCGCCAAGCAGTCTACCTAGGTGTAGGGCACGTATCTAGCTGGTAGTTTTCGGGCAAAACTAGTTCTTCTGAAATGAGGATAATTTCCTACGTGGAAGCGTTTTCGGCAACCGTTAGTTGGGTCGAAAACTTGATCTGTTACAGCTCAGAATGCAGTCTTGAACAGTTCGTTGAAATTTTTGAGGAAAGTCAAAATAATCTCAACTAAAAAATCGACTGGTTTCATATACAACTCAAAACCGATTAAGTAAAAGCACAAAATTATAATTATCCAGGTCAAGCTTGAAATTTTTCTCCGTCCATAAAAATACGGAACATACACTTATTACGATGCAAAGATGAACAAATTCAATTAACTTTTTAATAGAAACTTGAATGTTCGTCATCCTGAGGATTATCCTTTAGGACGATATCTATACAGAGTAAATTGAACTCGAATTTACTGCATAGAACAGTCGTTTTTATGGGTTTGAAATAATTAAATTGAACATAGCCTTCGAGAGATGAAAATTAATAACCATAGTTGAAATAAAAAGATGAACACGGAGGCACTGTCAGCAGGTGCTCCATAAGATAACTAGGTAGGAACCACCTCTAACTAGATTCCCCCCAAGGCATCGAACTTGATATTTATAGCAGGCATTGCATACTTAAAACTATATGACAGCTGCATAATACGAATTTCTGAATGGCTTCCTCTATTTAGAAAAAAGTTTGATGATTACATTGAACTTTTCAATAATTCGGCACAAACAAAATGTCTTCCCAATAAATAAGGCAGAAGTATACTTTTATAATGTGAGGTTGATAATTTCAGGGTCAAATGTAAGTAATTATTGAATTTTAATAATTAATCAATTATTTAAGTATTTATTAAAACAGGTTTTCGTGTCTTATAGCAAAGGAAAATCATTCATTTCAATTTTGCAATCCCCCGATAAATTTTATGAAATAATATCGCCCAATTGACGGATCAGAAAGTGTTCATTGATACATTAACGATAAAAATAGGTGTCCCGATCGGGTATCAGATCGGAGTAATCCCTTGATCGGCAATAAGACTCAACTCGCACGTTACAGGAGACAGTTTGACGTGAGTAAATATATTGTTTTTCCCAAGAAATATAATAGCAGATAAGGTGACGTTTTGATCCTACGCCGCTCCCAAATATGCGATCTGTTGATCTAAACAGGGTTGTTCGTGATATGTTGTTTCCGCTCGGAAGATGAAATGTGTACCTAGTCGCATTTAGATACCGTCACTCCGTCGAACACGGAATTTTATTCCAACATCAGAAATATTATTAATAATCCAGAAAAAACGAGATGAAATTGAAACAGCGCGTCCCATATACCTACCTATTTATGAAATACCAGGCGTTAATAAATTATTATCTAAGTGTAAAATATTATCCCAACTCAAAAACTTCTTTCTATGCCTATTGCGAATTAATTTCAACCCCCGACAACAAACTCAAATTAAAGTTATTTTTACGAAAAAAAAGGAGTTTAGAACAAAACTAGTGGTGCGTAGATAACGCGAAATAAGTACTTCCATATTTTAATACGCAATTTGATTTTGACTAATCTAGTGGCTACAATTCAAAAAATGTCAAAAACACACCCTTTAGCTCTAGTATTAACTCATAAAAATAGTCCTGCCAAAATTCATGATTCCAATAAAATCCTTCACTCAAAAATTAGTCAAGGTATCAGATGAATTCTGTTTTCCAGGGATTTAAGTACACGAAAGATGTTTAAAAATCCAAACATTTCGTTAGTGCCAATATTTGAAGATTTACCATTCGTGTTTTGGTCACTTTGGACGACGTACAGAGAGAGAAAAATGTGTTTGAGAATCTTGCGGTTTTGGGCGAATCTGCCGGTCACATGACGCATGCGGCTTTGACTATTTCATCGCAAAATCCGTGGCGTTCGTTGATAGCACACAATACTTCCATAGTTGGGTAGCTAAGAAATTATTTCGGAATTTCAATTTTTCAACGATGGTAAGTGTCGACCCAGCAGGTTTTATCCATTGAGGAAATTAGGAAACGGTGTGCGAACCCGAATAGAATGACGCCTCGGCAAATCTTTTGACCGGACAGTACAACCTGAAGTTGGGCTGAATACCCACCAGGTTGAAATACGTTAGCCATGAAAGAGGTCCGGCCGTAGCTGGCGCCGCGCCTTCTACCTAAGCCAGTTAGGTATACAAGTTTTCTTCGTCCGTAAAAGGATCCAAGAGGATGTGGAATGTGGGAAGGAAGAAGGGAAACCAAGACTGAAGCTGCTTCTGCCCGAGTTTTATCGAAGGAAGCCGAGAAGGAGCAGCGCCAACAAGTCTGCCGGAGCTGGTTGGCCGTAAAACCGACGTTCACATGGTGGCGGATGTTTTACCTACGTAGAATAAATTGACTCCGATGTTCGAATGGTAACCCAGGAATTGCATAGATACCATCATCAACGAGGCGATTCGCCACTGACTTTTTCTTTTGAATAATTTGTCGCGAAAATCTTTGAATTCGTAAATTAGCAACTGCTGGAAGATAAACAAGCATTAATGCAAATGGACCTGAAGGAAATTTAATTCTCTTTAACTTTGTTCATGACGACTTTTATGCTGAGATTAATAGTTTAGACGACACAGCAGAGATATTAATCAAAAACGTGGGAGTCAATAAGTTTTTTTTTTTCAAGGGCAGTCATTTTTGACAGCGTATATCTCTGAAACGGTTGGAGTTAGAAAAGAAAAGCATGGAAGGAAAGTTGTAGGAAATTTTTCCTGCTTTTGTTTTGAATATGTAAACTTTCTCGGTCCGACCTCCTCTTTTCGAGTCGTTCGAGATCAAACTCAACATTGAGATCAAACTCAACTACGAGATCAAACTCAACATCGAGTTCAAACTCAACTTTGACATCAAACTCAACTTCGAGATGAAAGTCAAATTCGAGATGAAAGTCGAATTCGAGATGAAAAACAACTTCGAGATCAAAATCAACTTCGAGATCAAACTCAACTTCGAGATCAAACTCAACTTCGAGATCAAACTCAACTTCGAGATCAAACTCAACTTTGAGATCAAACTCAACTTCGAGATGAAAGTCAACTTCGAGATCAAACTCAACATCGAGTTCAAACTCAACTTCGAATTCAAAGTCAACTTCGAGATCAAACTCAACTTCGAGATGAAAGTCAAATTCGAAATGAAAGTCAACTTCGAGATCAAACTCAACTTCGAATTCAAACTCAACTTCGAGATCAAACTCAACTTCGAGTTCAAACTCAACTTCGAGATCAAACTCCACTTCGAGATGAAAGTCAACTTTGAGATCAAACTCAACTTCGATATCAAAGTCAACTTCGAGATCAAACTCAACTTTGAGATCAAACTCAACTTCGAGATGAAAGTCAACTTCGAGATCAAACTCAACTTTGAGATCAAACTCAACATCGAGTTCAAACTCAACTTCGAATTCAAAGTCAACTTCGAGATCAAACTCAACTTCGAGATCGAATTCAACTTCAAGATCTAAGTCAACTTCGAGATCAAAGTCAACTTTGAAATCAAACTCGACTTCGAGATCAAACTCAACTTCGAGATGAAAGTCAAATTCGAAATGAAAGTCAACTTCGAGATCAAACTCAACTTCGAGTTCAAACTCAACTTCGAGATCAAACTCCACTTCGAGATGAAAGTCAACTTTGAGATCAAACTCAACTTCGATATCAAAGTCAACTTCGAGTTCAAACTCAACTTCGGTTTCAAAGTCAACTTCGAGATCAAACTCAACTTTGAGATCGAAGTCAACTTCGATATCAAACTCAACTTCATGATCAACGTCAACTTCGACATCATAGTCAACTTCGAGATCAAAGTCAACTTTGAGTTCAAACTCAACTTCGAGATCAAACTCAACTTTGAGATCGAAGTCAACTTCGATATCAAACTCAACTTTGAGATCAAAGTCAACTTCGAGATCAAACTCAACTTCGAGATGAAAGTCAACTTCGAGATCAAACTCAACATCGAGTTCAAACTCAACTTCGAATTCAAAGTCAACTTTGAGTTCAAACTCAACTTCGAGTTCAAAATCAACTTCGAGATCAAACTCAACTTTGAGATCGAAGTCAACTTCGATATCAAACTCAACTTTGAGATCAAAGTCAACTTCGAGATCAAACTCAACTTCGAGATGAAAGTCAACTTCGAGATCAAACTCAACTTCGAGATCAAACTCAACTTTGGGATCAAACTCAACTTTGGGATCAAACTCAACTTTGAGATCAAAGTCAACTTCGAGTTCAAAGTCAACTTTGAGTTCAAACTCAACTTCGACTTAAAAATCAACTTCGAGATCGAAGTCAACTTCGAGATCAAACTCAAATTTGAGATCAAACTCAACTTCGAGATCAAACTCAACATCGAGATCAAACTCAACTTCGAGATCGAAGTCAACTTCAAGATCAAAGTCAACTTCGAGATCAAAGTCAACTTCGAGTTCAAACTCAACTTCGAGATCAAACTCAACTTCGAGATGAAAGTCAACTTCGAGATGAAAGTCAACTTCGAGATGAAAGTCAACTTCGAGATGAAAGTCAACTTCGAGATGAAAGTCAACTTCGATATCAAAGTCAACTTCGAGATCAAACTCAACTTTGAGATCAAACTCAACTTCGAGATGAAAGTCAACTTCGAGATCAAACTCAACTTTGAGATCAAACTCAACATCGAGTTCAAACTCAACTTCGAATTCAAAGTCAACTTCGAGATCAAACTCAACTTCGAGATCGAAGTCAACTTCAAGATCAAAGTCAACTTCGAGATCAAAGTCAACTTTGAAATCAAACTCGACTTCGAGATCAAACTCAACTTCGAGATGAAAGTCAAATTCGAAATGAAAGTCAACTTCGAGATCAAACTCAACTTCGAATTCAAACTCAACTTCGAGATCAAACTCAACTTCGAGTTCAAACTCAACTTCGAGATCAAACTCCACTTCGAGATGAAAGTCAACTTTGAGATCAAACTCAACTTCGATATCAAAGTCAACTTCGAGTTCAAACTCAACTTCGGTTTCAAAGTCAACTTCGAGATCAAACTCAACTTTGAGATCGAAGTCAACTTCGATATCAAACTCAACTTCATGATCAACGTCAACTTCGACATCATAGTCAACTTCGAGATCAAAGTCAACTTTGAGTTCAAACTCAACTTCGAGTTCAAAATCAACTTCGAGATCAAACTCAACTTTGAGATCGAAGTCAACTTCGATATCAAACTCAACTTTGAGATCAAAGTCAACTTCGAGATCAAACTCAACTTCGAGATGAAAGTCAACTTCGAGATCAAACTCAACTTTGAGATCAAACTCAACATCGAGTTCAAACTCAACTTCGAATTCAAAGTCAACTTTGAGTTCAAACTCAACTTCGAGTTCAAAATCAACTTCGAGATCAAACTCAACTTTGAGATCGAAGTCAACTTCGATATCAAACTCAACTTTGAGATCAAAGTCAACTTCGAGATCAAACTCAACTTCGAGATGAAAGTCAACTTCGAGATCAAACTCAACTTCGAGATCAAACTCAACTTTGGGATCAAACTCAACTTTGGGATCAAACTCAACTTTGAGATCAAAGTCAACTTCGAGTTCAAAGTCAACTTTGAGTTCAAACTCAACTTCGACTCAAAAATCAACTTCGAGATCGAAGTCAACTTCGAGATCAAACTCAAATTTGAGATCAAACTCAACTTCGAGATCAAACTCAACATCGAGATCAAACTCAACATCGAGTTCAAACTCAACTTCGAATTCAAAGTCAACTTCGAGATCAAACTCAACTTCGAGATCGAAGTCAACTTCAAGATCAAAGTCAACTTCGAGATCAAAGTCAACTTCGAGTTCAAACTCAACTTCGAGATCAAACTCAACTTCGAGATGAAAGTCAACTTCGAGATGAAAGTCAACTTCGAGATGAAAGTCAACTTCGAGATGAAAGTCAACTTCGAGATGAAAGTCAACTTCGATATGAAGGTCAACTTCGAGATCAAAGTCAACTTCGAGATCGAAGTCAACTCCAAGATCAACGTCAACTTTGACATCATAGTCAACTTCGAGATCAAACTCAACTTCGAGTTCAATGTCAACTTCGAGTTCAAAGTCAATAACTATTTTGGTGTGGTTTTTTATTATTATTGATTCGTTATAATACACAAAATGATGGCTAGAAACAGTTCAGGCGTGAATTATAGGAATATTATCAGAAGTCCGGCGGTTTGCACATCAGAAAATGAAATTATTCGAATAGAGACTCAAATTATATGAACTCAAGTATAGAAACTCAAGTTATGGAGTCACAAAACTTCTTCTCAAATGATTTGATTCGGTGGTTGACAATTTTTTCGGACCAATGTGAACAAGTCACGAGCAGCAACACGGAGACTCCGGATCGTCTCTGTGGGTATTCCGTCGACGGGGAAGGAGAACCGAACCAACACGTGTCGGCCGACATCTTGGCCTTAGTGGCAGCATCCGCACCTCTTTTCCGAAAAATCCTTGACGATAGACTCCTGAGGATAATATCGTGGTCTCTATAAGTGGCTAGATGTAGCTCCTTAACTATAGGCTTGAGCAACGGGAAGGGGGGCAGCGCTGAGTTGTGTTACCTGCGATAATTACGGACAACGCACAATAATCAACTCGGCTCGGGGGTATACCTTCAAATCGCTTCTCTAGGTTTTCCTAGAACATAAAGAACTTCTACTCAAATACTTCGAGGTCCTGGAATTTCAGTTCGGTTCAACACGGACGAGTTCTCGAAAACGTTCGAGTTTCACCGATTTCAAAGGGGGCCGTCGGTATGAGCCAGTCGATTCAAAAGAAATTGAGGTTGCTTTGGAAGAGTTTCTGAGTAATTGTATGCTGAAAGATACGGCCGAATTACTTTACAAACTGCAGCGGAACAGAGAACTTCTTCCCTCTCAATATCGAATCGAGAGACAGAATAGATAATGAATCTCACTCGCGGAGAAATTTTGGAATCCCATAATTTGTATTAAAACTCAAAAATGAGTGAAAAACGAGTGAGAGATTGTGCCTCAGTAGTGGAATAGATAATTTCTATTCTCTCATTTTTACTTGCATATTTACAGAGTAAATGGAAGTATTGGAATCGTCCTAAAGTCGAGAATCAGAAAAAACGTTTACTCATTCACATTTACTCAGAATCACTTCCCGAACAAGTGTCTTTGTGTCCGTCCGTCCATTAGGCGTTTTAAAATTTGCATAGTGAGTTTTTTATATTTTTGACCAAAGCAAGTCAAAATATGATCAAATTGTGTAAAATTTTCCCGTTTATAAATATGTGTCATCTACGCACCAATGGTTGAGTTTTTATTCAAACTACAAAATAGGTATTCATTCTTGGTGAATCCGGCCATTAATTATGATATTTTCTGTATAAAGTGCAGGAAAATTTTAATAGCGAGCGAGAGGGCAGGTACGTTCAAATAAGGAAACCAGATGTTTCGGACGAAACTGTCCGTCATCGCGCACAATGCGGTGCGTTTATCCGCGCAGGCCGTCAGATTGACTCTTATATCACGTCATTATAATGTGTATACATAAAATGGGTGGGAAATTCAACAACCTGCACGCCTGCGTGACTGGAACTTTTCTCGCATTTTCGGCAAAGGTGTTGTAATTTCGGGAACGGAGGTGTTGCTCTTGTGCTAGGTGCTATTCACCGAGGGTCTGTTGTTCTATTATATTTCGTATTCAATAGAACCTCGTCTCCGGTCGTTCGTGTTGAAAACCGCGCCACCTTCGGTCGCACCATCGCCGTTTCAAGTGTCAAGTTGAAAAATATAAAAAAGAAGGCGGCATGAGGTGTTCTGTCCGTCAATAGGGAATAGGCTGAAGGGATGTCGGGGGGTGGGGGTTTGTGGAATGCGAAGACGTGGAAGGTGTTCGACGTGGATGTGTGGGGCGGCGGGGAAGAAAAAAAGACGTGGAATCGTCGTAGTCCGCTTGGCGCTGTGGCACCTCGGGGTGGGGGAAGGCGACACCCTGTCTACGGCCGTCGGGCCACTCCGGGGCATGTGGGCGATGCGGCGTTGCCAAGTCGAACCAGTCGCGACCAGAACATGCCACAGGTGATTCGTCTCGATTCCGAGTTTACTTCCCTTTATCGGAGCGAATTGCGGATTTTCCCGAAGATCGAAACGGATCGAAAGCTGTTGTACGGTTTCGAAATTCAACCGACCGAAATCTTAAGGGATTTCCAATCTATTTAAAAGCTCGGAAGTTTGGCAACGTGGGAGATATAAAGCTCGAGGGGCTCCCTGGCTTCCCGCGTCGTTCGTGGGCCGTCGGACGAGGATCCCAGAGCCGGTGGAGGGGAGCGAGGCAGGGCAGGAGGGCAGGGCTGCGGGGATTGCCCACTCGCACTCCGGATCCTCTCCCGTCGCCGTGTTTTTCATTCATTTACCGAGTTGTGCAATAGTTGTGATGTTCTAAACGTTCTCGGTCCGCGGTCGTCCTTAGTTAACATTGTGTACCGTCAACAATAAACAGTCGAGTTCGAATTTCGGAAAATGGCTCACGGCTTCAAGGAGATCCGCCAGCAGGGCAACTCGTCGCCTAACGTTAAGGGCTGCTGCGAGAGGAAGAAGGCCGCGCTAGTTTCAAAATCGAGCGACCGCGGCGGCGCTAAGGGCGGAGTCGGATCGAGGCGCATGTTCTCGACCGCTTTCAAACTCCAGGTGCTCGATTCGTACAGGGCGGACGCGGACTGCCGAGGCAACCAGCGAGCAACGGCTCGCAAGTACGGCATCCATCGGCGTCAGATTCAAAAATGGCTCCAAATGGAGTCGAACCTCAGATGTTCGGCCATGGCGACGGAAAATGGCAACGCGGCCGTCGGAAATGGCAGCGGTGAAGCCGTGGCCTTGAACCTGGCAGCGGCTCAGGCCAGACAGCGCGACGGCACATGCGCTGCGGGTTGCCTATCCGTCGTCAAGGAGAGCAAAACGCGACTGGAACCCGTCCCCAAGGCGGACGTCCAGGCGAGCTATATGATGGCGACACCGCCGGCGACGGATGACGACGACGACGAGGAGCTCAACGTCGACGGCATCTCCGACTCCGAAGACGACATGAGCAGCGGCGGTGAGTCGATCCTCGAACAGGACCAGGCCTTGGACTTCACCTGCGCGGCGCTCAGTCGCCGTCGTTTCTATTCGCTCGAATTCAAACTCTCCGTATTGGACGTATTTCACAACGAATGTTTCCGAAACCAGAGAGCGACGGCTTTGAAATTCGGCATCCACCGACGGCAAGTGCAGAAATGGCTCAACCAGGAGGCCTTGCTTCGGAGCGAATACGCTTCGACGACGAAATCGTCAATCGCGATGCGCGAACCGACGATGCCGATCATTTGCGAGCCCTCCCCGACGTTGGCGATTCGCGAACCGTCGTCGCCCTGTCTCGATTTGACGCGCAAGCGCAAACTCGACGACGACGTCGGTGAAGTCGCGCTCAAGAAAAGCTACATCGACCTCGACGCGAAACGTCCGCTCTGCCTCGTGAAGTCGTTCGACGTCCCTTACGCCCCTTCGACGCCATCCTGTACGCCACCCTACACCTCGGACGTCGTCGTCTTGCCCTATTCGACGAGCCCGACGTCGCCATATTGGCCTCCGACGTCGTGCTGCGGTGACTTGTCGCCTCCGCAATTCTACGACTGCTGGACGTCGGCCGGCGCCGGTGCATCGCCCTACGTCTGCCCCTACGCCTGCATTACGAGCCGCCTGCATCAGGATGCCGTCTATTACAAGCAGGCAGTCAAAGATATCAACCTGTATGCCCCTACGGCCCTGTACAGCTAAGGAAACAAAATGGCCGACGAGAACCTGTCAATGTATACAAAAAATGTACTAAAAACGATATACCAGTACAATAAAATCAAGTGCCTTACTCCTTGATTAATCTAGTTTCTCACTGTTCAATTAACTATTTAAATTTTACTCGAATGT
This sequence comes from Nesidiocoris tenuis, assembly GCA_036186465.1. Taxonomy (NCBI): domain Eukaryota; kingdom Metazoa; phylum Arthropoda; class Insecta; order Hemiptera; family Miridae; genus Nesidiocoris; species Nesidiocoris tenuis. The sequence goes on along the minus strand of AP028912.1, from coordinate 12,932,797 downwards.
GCCAAAATTGTGTCGATTAAGAAAAAAAAATACTGAAACGTCTCGGTCACAAGCCAAAAACTGCCATTGGACGAATAATGAAAATGGTACAACATTTTATGTAGGGAGACAATCACAATGTGCCTATGAAAACAAAGACTTGAAAACTATTAATACATTTTTAAGATTTTAAAATTATATTTCTATTTTTTGTTTGTTCTAGAGAAATTTAATAAGTGAAGTCGAAAATTGCTTAAACGTGATGTAGTGACCTATTTTATCGTGAAATTTATTTTTCTTCGAAATATTTTCATCTGCCGTTTTGGAAGATTGTAAATTCTATAGCTTAAATAATTAGTGTGATGAATAGATCGTAGTGATTTTATATGATTAGAAATTTATGTGCCTTATGAAAAATACTACGTGCCTTGTACAAACTCATATTTATACTCTAGTTATATCGTGCATATTTTATCCGTTCATTAAAACCACGTATTAAAACATTTCTGGGCTTATTTTTCACCTTTTTTCTACAACTTTTTAACGCTGGCAAATAAATGGAAAATTTATACGTCATAAGATGGCGCCCGAATTGATCTTAGACCATCGAATGGATACTTATCAGACTGAATTTAGTACGTACAATATTACAATAAATTATGAAGGTATTGGATAAAATCGTTCAAAAATTTCAATGCCCCAATTTTAGCCATGGTCTTTTGAGTCGGACGAAGTTCAAATTTGTTTTCAGCAGGACAAGCAGATACATGGTACCGTTCAAACAATTGTTCAGAGATCTTTTGCTCTGAATTAAAATTGCTTAGAAAAAATAACCGACGAATTTTTCTTGTTATTTCGTAATTGGGACTTTCTCTGTTTCCGATATTGAAAAAAAAAGGATTTTCAAAACACATCTATGACTATCCTGGTTTTTGATGTGCTCAGTATGCTTTTAAACTCATCTTATTGAGACAAAATTAGATACCTAGTTGGATAATTTATTAGGTATTTATATAAAAAAAATTAGTTATTATTTCCAGTGGTGAGACTCGTAAATATGGATACTCATAAATTATGGTTGATCAAGGGTGCACACAAAATATACAACATGTATATGATGCATATGTTGAAGAGTGGTTCTCCCTCCAACTAAAATTACAAAAAAAAAACTTTTTCAAAAAATTTTATTGTTTAATTAACATTTGTTTAATTTAATTTTCAAGTTTTTTTATCTTTTGATTAACAGTTGTTTAATTAGATTTTCAAGTTTTTTTTTATCGTTTGATTAACATTTTTTGAAAAATGAATAAAACGCTAAGAAAATTAGTAAAATCAAAAAACTCAAGCGAAATAAATAAAATGTTAGAAGTATAAGGGCCACTTAGTTACTGTTGGTCACGTATCGATAAACATTTTACCAACAGCAATCAACAAGATGGTAACTCAAACGAACCAAAATTGGGTTGGTGGAATTGGTCCTATCATATCGCATTTTCCCGGCCATATCAACTCAGCAAATTCCCTTTTTTAATTTCCTTGAAAAGGAAAAAAAACAAATTGAACAATGAGGGAATAGAAGGAGAACAAATAAACGGTAAACGGTACGATGAAATTATTTTATTTTCTCCTGTCATAGAATCTAAGACAAATCTAGTTTTAATTGTTTAATTATATTAATTCCTTAAACGTAGTAAATATTCTAGAATTATCAATAATAACCATACGTTGAAGTGTAAAGAGGAGGGGGGAAGTAAGGGAGAGGGTAGGAGATATCTCAGAGATATGACGCAAAAGGTGGGGGAAACCGAAGGGGAATTTTTACTTGTTGCCCATTTTATACTTTGCATTGAATCACTAAATAGGTAAATTTCGATAGGAAACAAATAGGTTCGTGTATAATATTTACATTCAATTGGGGGGTAAGGGAAAGCTTTGTACAGGTGGAAAGAGAAAAAACGTTTTCGTTTTTCGTCACCAGAGCCGAAAAGCGTCTAAATTTGAATTTAATTCATACGACGTACTCGCGACATAAATTCGCGACGAAAAAGAAAACAAGTGTAAATCCTACGGTAAAACGTGCGAGAAAATTAAACACGCCGGAAAATTGGTAGACGATGAACTAGGACGCTGCAATAGAAATGACGTAGATTTTTTTCTGCTGACCACCAACGTTTTTTTTTTGCAGGGAAGGAAGTTTCGACAAAAAAAGGGGAAATTTCCCACGGCTTTTCGCCCCGCGAGAAAAAAATGACATTCAACACTACCGTCAGGAAATTACCGATAAAAACGTTTGTCTCCGTTAATCGAGAAAAAACGATTTAAAAAATCCGAAACAGTTAACGGAGAAGAGAGCGCCCTACAGAAGCGAACGTGATTTCCAGAAAGAGAATTTCGCCAAATTCGTCCCACTTTTATCTCGTGTTTTCCCCGTTTTTGTTTACGTGTGCTACGAATGGATAGCAGGTATGTGCGTGTACACAACTCGGAAAGAGACTATATACATCATGTACACCCATATACAGCAGGTACCGCACATTTTCTCTTTCTTCTCGTTACAAAAAAAAAAGAAATACGGAACATTATCATAGTAAAACCAACGTATTATAGTTATCATCAGTGTATAAATTACATTAACGCACTAAACATGTTGATGCTCATCTTCCGCCGATCGCGGCCGATATTCGTCAACTCTTCTTCTTTTTTTCTCCAAAAAATTTTCAATTTATTTCGAGCAATCGGTTAGGCTGCCCCCTAGTGGGTACTAAGCTAGAGCTAAAGTCTAGCAAGCACAAGTCTCGCATCATTTTCTTCATATCGAGTGTTATTTTTTTTTTCTTCTCGCTAATAAAAACCTATTAGAAAATCACACATTCATTAAAGTCACATCAAATTTTTTGTCAGTTCCAATAATATAACAATATGCGAAAAAAATGAAACGAAAATAACATAGAAACGAACCGCAACTTTTCATATAAATACGTGTATTATATATATTCAAACAAATCAATAGATTTACGTACGAACGAATCTATATTTATATATACCATTGAAACAATCGAGTTTGTCCTTTAATCAAAGATATCTCGTACACGTAGCAAGATCAGATACAATTTTAATGCTCACATATAATATGTGTATAATATATAAACGGCGATATATACTTTTGTTTTTGTTCTGTTTTTAAGGGTGGCTGTACAATGTGTCAGTGCTTCTCGTACACATCATGGGATGGGGGATGGGGGGGCTATCTCCTTCCTTCGCCCCCTTTTGCCGACAACAAAACTGAGATCAACGAAATAGCGTCTGAAAATGATTTCGAATTAGGAAAAAAGCGTGCCGTCGATTCGCAAATTAGTACTGTTGGTGCATTTATGCCGTATATTGTACTAATAGCCGTAGTGAGAACTTGGTGGACCCATGAGGAACGGCCTTTTTTTCGCTAGCTTCGGAATCGAATTTCGAGTAATTGAATCGATCGAGATACAGCGAATAATCGATATTTCGACACCTGAGCGGCCGAAGGGCCAATCTGCTTCAGAAATAGAGAGCAGATTGGCCCTTTGGCCGTTCAGGTTTGCTGAAATGATGTACAATCTTTCATCAAGATTTTCAATTCGTTCAAATCAAGATTTCATATTTAGTCTGGGAGCACACGATGATATTCCTACCCCATTCAGACGCCAGACTTATCCAAACATTTATTCGCGCCTCTAACAGTTTTTACTCAGCGGAACTTTTCTGAAAAGACCTGAATCTCACTTTTACGTTTTTGGTTAGGACCTACTGACGATAAATTAGCGATAATCATCGCCTCTTTTGAGGTAAATTTTGGCCGAGCAGTTCAAATTTAAGTTGTTTTTATTGCCTCCATGCACCAGATCTTTTCTTACTGAGGGTTTCACCATCCAAGGTCATACAAACAATTTGAGAGGAGAAAATATAAAAATTACCGCGGACCCCCGGGCTACTTCTTCAATGAAGCACCTTGAAAGAGTAGAAATTTCGAGTTTTCGAATTAAAATTTTGATTCAGCACTCAGCTGACCTCAATATCCTAAGTTTCAGCTCGAAATTACGCTTGTTTTAACCAAAGATTTCGTTTACGAGGAATTCGCCATTCAACTTTTGAAAAACGGCAGTATTTCGAGTGCGGTCAATCATACAGTTCAACGGTATCTATTGCCGGTTGACGTAAATTCTTAGCATTGCTCGTTCATTTGCAAATTTTTAAAATTCATTATTAACAGAAAAGATACAGCCCAAATTTATTATTTAGCGCCAGATTATCCACCCCGAAGAACCAAAAGTTCAGACTTTTTTAATGATGAATTTTCAAAATTTTGTAAATAAACCAATAATGCTATGAATATTGGTCAACTGGCAACGGTATCGTCTAATCCACAGTGAGGAGCGATGTCGGAACGAATGGGCGCCTATCCGCGAGACAAATATCCGCAATGCATATTTTTGCTCATCCGTGATGTTATTTCCCCGTACTTCGATCAGACGATCCGCAATGGGTAGGAACTCCTCACGGATCGCCGTGCCAGATTTTCACGAAAAAAATTTTCTTTTTCTCAGCGCAGCGATAACAAACACGAAATTTACTTAGACGAATTCGCAGACTCGAAATTCAACCCGAAGCTGCACAGTCGCTATACCACTAAATATTTATACCCTAATTTCGAATAGAAAACCGAAATTCAAACCCAACCCAAGAGGATAGGAAACTCGCCTAAGCAGGCGACGGGTACAAGTGGATACAAATCGAGCTGATCGGGATCTAAAAAGCAAAATATTGAAAAATGTCAATATTTTTCGTACGAATACACCAAGTGGGCTGAACTAGAAAACTCCGTTTCGACGGTATTACGAGTATAATAGATATCGACATGGCATCTGCTGATATCAGCAGCTATTGGCTAACGAATGAACTCCGGCGGCCGAATGTGGAAGTCCTAAACGCGTAGCGTGAGCAACATTACTTCAAACTTCACAGATACTTCACAGTTATTGGTCAATCCTGAAGGCTCATCGCTTGGCTTGTTATGGCGACATAATAAGTCGGGATTTTGAATTTATTTCGAGTCATTGTATCGAAGAATTGGACGAAATTTCGAATTTGAACATTGCGAAATATCGAGCCAACTGAAGATGGAATATTAGGCTATCGAGTCCTTCGAGTCCTAAATTGTAATTAAAAAAAAAAAGAATAAATTGAATCAACATTTTTGAGTCAATTTGAATGAAAAAATGTTATTTTCATTCGCGATTTCTGCTATTTGGGTCCAATTAAAAATTATGCGCCTCTGCAAAGGTCAGGTGAACGATTTTGAACCAAAGTTGCAAAATTGAAGAGTTTGATTCCTGAAGGCGCCCCAAAGGATTTTTGGCTTCATCCAAGAACGCCAAAAGTATGGGGCGTCAATATGGGGCAATTGGTGGACAAAAATAACGAAATTAACTTTTTCGTTTCAAATTAAGAACGTCTCAAAGTTAAATTTCAACTTTTTTTCTCTCATTTGACGAAAACTGTATTATACGGTCCCATTTGAAATCCAACTCCTCAATAGCGATGCGTATTTTCGGCCCTAAGTATCGGGGTTTACACATGGCTGTATTTTCATAATTCATTTATCTCCACGAGAAAACGTCGAGTGTGTAAAATTCTAATAAATTTGCGTTTTCGAAATCAATCCGAACCCAATCAACCGATGTGCCTTCAGGAGTGAATTCGATTTAATCGCACACAATTCACACTAATCGATAACAAAATAACAATTTTAATTCGCAACCTCTGTGTTCTAAAACAGTGCACGATCGGTAAGAATTTAACTAGTTAATGAACACACGGCTGCCAAGTGACCCGCAGTGTGACGATCCGTGTAGTGTTTCCCAATTTTCAAGAAAAAACGCCCGGGTGGGGAAATGTGTAGGGAAATTTTCCCTGTAGCGAGCGAACCTCGGATATTACAGTATTTTACGATGGAAAACAGTCTGAAAATTTTATTGATTTAATGAACGAATAAGTTATTACAATTGTCCCCCGCACAGGATATTGAAAGATGTCAAGCGCAATGTTCTTACAATACTGAACATTTCTATGCTGTCGGTTATTGGACGAAATTGCCCGGCTGCGGAATTTCGTCGGGCGCAGGAAGAAATCGATGGCGAGTCGTCACTGAACAATTTAATAAGGAGGACAATCGTCGGAAGTTGTAGCAGAAAAAAGAAACGAAGAAAATTTCAAGACATTCTCATTGGATTTTTACTGTGAAGAAGTCAGGAGTTGGATGGTGTCAGGTGTATTACCTAGATTCATGCCATGTCAGTGGAGTGGGGCGTTTGAGCAGCCAAATCGGCAGTTGTTGCCGGCCCGTCAGCGGTGTCTTGTGGCGATGGTCCGCCGCCACTGGCGCCGCCGACTGATCCGCCGCCGCTGCCGCTCGCTCCGTCGACGCAGGGCGGCGATCCGCCTCCGCCGTTTCGCGGGATCAAAAGCGAATTCAACGAGGGTTGAATGCTCAACTCTGCAACAACAGGAATACGAGGAAATGAGATTGTGAAAAGGCTCGGGCGTTCATGAACGATTTTGTTACCAAAATGCACTGAATGCCATGTTTGACTGATGAGGTTACTCAATTTGACTTGTAGGGATATTTCGAGGGTGAAGTGGCAACATAAGCTAACTCGTTTTCCTAAATTTCCAGGAGACACCAAAAACGTTTTTTGACGGTGTTAAATATAATGAGTAGGACTTTTATGACTCGATTTTCCACACAAACCTGCGTAATTTCGTCCAACCTGAGCTCACCAATCGATTCAGCGCGAAAATTTGAATCTTGTAACAATCTTAACTGAATACGGCCGAAAAATGAGTTAGGTCATGTTGCCACTTCACCCTCGATTTGTTTGTCGGCTTTAGGGATGGCCATCGATAGTCGATAGTATCGAAATATCTATGTTTTACTTCAATATATCGATGTTTTCCCATTCAATGATGCAAGGGCCAATAGTATCAGGTGTTGATAGTTCATAGCTGATGTTCAATTGAGTTTCAATCGATATTTTTTGAACCGATACATTGGCTTTATCTGATAATATCAGATTACCAACATATTATGTTGGCTCGACCGTAAGTTCCATGTTTTGACGTCACACAAATTCAAAAAATATGTGGTCCCAAAAAATTCCCAAAAAAATTGAGTTCATCTTGCTGGAATATCGATATTCATTCATGGTAATCGATCTCAGTGGTTTGTAGGATCGATAGGAAAACTGAAAGGTTGTTGATGTTTTTTCAGGCTGCGTTGTGTTGTTGTTTGTGAGTTTGCGTACTGACTGTTCACGAAGTTCATGGTCGATTCTTTTTTTTTCCTCTTGCGTTGATTTGATCCGCGATGCCTCCCAAAAGTCTAATCGGTAATATTATCACAATAATTGTGTAATAATTATTGAGATTCTTTGTAGGCCAAGGAACAGAACAGAGAAAAATAAATGGTTAATTGTTCATTTTACTTTCCATTACTTTAACCGATATTTTTCTAAAACTATCGATAGTTTTAGGTCGATAATATCGATGCTACATACTCGATAGTTGACCTACGATATTATATCAGCATCGATATTATATCAGCATCAATATTCTACCGCCGATACTATTGAACACTGATACCTGTATCAGGTATTGATGCCCATCCCTAGTCGACTTTTCTTGGTATGCATGTTTCGCTCCCGCGCAGCAAGTTTTGATTGTATTTACAAAAATTCTTTCACCGGGATGTCGAACGAAGTCTGCCAATTGGTACCAATATTTTTTCCATTTTTTTAGGATCAATATTGGAGGCTCTACAGCCAAAAATGTAGGGTAAATCTCAAAAACGTGGGAAAAATATTTTCAAAAATCAACATGCATCTGACAGCTGTTTGACACTGTTTCCAACTTTTTCCAATTTCCAAATTTGATGGTTTTGAATTTGAAAGACCAATTAAATCAACGAATTGTTCAGAACATCTGTACAGACGGTCTGTCTGATATGGAGGGGAAACGTCTGACGCGTGATACGGCCTTGATTGCATGGCGTGCAGAATTGTCCGCCGAAGCCCATGTTGTAGACTTGAGGTACGTAATGATACCACTCAAGCAGGGGCACAGTTCATCCCTTCAAGTCTTTGTCGCCCCATACGGGAACTAAAGAATGAAATCTTCTAACTTAACTTAATTGTATCGAACACGATAAATGGAAATCATACAGTACATGGGAATTACCTTGTTCTGTAAAGTTGAAAAGGGGCGGCAAAGCTCGCCCGTTGGGCAGGCGCGTGTTCGGTTCTCGCAGTTCGTCGAAGAAACTGTGAGCGCACGCTTGCAATGGCGAAATGCGCGAAGAGGGCGTGTACTCCAGAAGGCGGCTCGCCAGTTCGATGGCTTCGGGCGGAGTCCGAGCACGGAATACCTATGCATTTACAAATTGATGATATTCATGATGATGCACAATGGAATGGCGTGGATGGGATTCGGAATTGCTGGCCCTAGAATGAATTTTGGCGCTCTTCGAAACTGAACAGCCACAGAGTTGCCAAAGGGCCCCCTGAAATTACCTGCTAGTACCTTCGGAAATCAGTTTTGAGAAAATTCAGGTTTGGCAAACGAAAACATAAATTTTCTTAAAAACGCTTTCCTCCTTTGAACGGCAGAACTCGTATGTATGCGGACTTTAATGATTAGTTATCTGAGGAAAAACCAAAAACATACGCGGAAAAAATGTCTTCCGTCTTCTCGAGCAGCGCCATTTGCGGGGCCTAATAGCTAGCAAATTAACAAAGGCTCGGATTAGCGAATTTCGACATGATTATCCTACATGAGATCAGACCGATTTAACGATGAATATCTTTAAACCACGATTTATCCGAAGGTGCCTGCAACAATTACCTAACGTTTTTCTGTAACAACAAATATCAATTTTGATAAAAAACGTTCAATAACAAAACGTTCGATAAGAAAACGTTTCATTCTGTTACAATATGGAAAATTTGGTTTCCTTTGTTAATTATTTTCATTGCCTAATTAATTACAATTAATTAATCATTATTCGAGGGTTGTGGGCAACAGCTCATTGACAACTTCCTCTTAATTATGTTTTTGTTATATGCTCGAGCGCTTTTGGCTGATTTGCCATCTTCAGGAACAGTATCTGACAATTGAAATCCCATCAGGAGATTGAGGGGAGCAGCTACACTCCCATTCAGATGAATTAGCGTGCCACAGGTGGCTTGCTGTGGCCCCTCTTCAATCTGTATGAATGGTTGTGAGGACATCCCCACGTTCAACCGAATAGAGCAACAACAACAACCTCAATCCACGCTGCCAATAAGAACCTAGCCAGTTGAACAGTAGTAGTGTTTGTAACAATTTAAGGTACTATTATGGTTGCTTCTATTGCTGCTTTATTTTTGCTAGCTGACTTCCTGAAGTTGATGGACCACTGGAACCGTACCCTCCCTTTGGTATTGAACATTTACAACACAGAAACTAAACAATTCTTAACTCAAACTGAAATATAAATCGAAAAAGTGTAGTTTTCCAACAGTAATCCATACGATTCAACAGTTTTCAACTTTCTACCCAATACCTTTTCTCACAGTAACTTCCACAATGCCTTCGCTACCATGCAGCTTCTCAACAATTTCACCCACATGCTGTGTGCATCATGAATGCATGATATGACCTCCAAAACCAATATGCACCTCGCCTTGCAGTTATACTAAGATGAATGGCGAATTAATGTTGTGATCATACCATGACTATGTTACGATGAATGACAAAACTTGAATGATTCATCCATTGCGTACCTATACGATGAATTACCCACCTCAACCAGCAAAGATGTACCAAATAGGTATGTTCATGATAAATTACAGCTTAAGTCCGTTTCAGACGTCAGACCGTGTCTGCGGACGGTCTGTGGGATGGGGAGTGTCTGACGATTGATAAGGACTTAAGTAACCACGCAGAGTAAAGCTGTGATTAGAGATACGATAAATCGTCTATTAGCTCTTTTCACAGTTCCATTCTGCATGTACAATACTTCAAAAAACGACTGATAAGTTATTTACCCGTTTAAAAAAATACCAGATTGTTCCAGGAGCTTGGGCATGTGAAGGTGCATTGTTTTGCAATGTTTGTAAGTGCCTTTGCCTGAAGCTTTGCCTACCAAACATTGTAGGTGCCTTGCACTGCCCATGCGCAAAGCGCCTACAAATGCCTACGCTTTTCGCTCTAGGAACCCGCCCTACGCCGTATTCCACTATGATAATGCCATTTACCCCGTATCCGCACTCTGCAGACTTTTCTACCCTCTCGAATATATCGACGGTCCCACAGCAACACCCCGTATCGTCATTTTTGCCAAAAATGAGTTATGCATATGGTTGGAAAGCTCTCTCCAGCACGGATTCAATAAAATTTGAAGATCCATCGCAATTCCAATAGGATGTGCGCAATTCAAGTATTAGATAACAACCTGCATTGTCATTGTGTCGGTAACAAGCTGTACTTTCAGCTATTTGGCGTCGTTTACCGTGTCAGACGATGTGGCCTCGCATGTGCTTCAAATTTTACCGCAAGAGCGATTTTATTAGACTGCTTTTATAGTTTTTTTTTAAGTTTTTTCATTCCTTGACAACCAGGTTTTTTGGCTTTCCTGAAAAGTGACCAAAATGACGATACGGGGTGTTGCTGTGGGACCGTCGATATTTTTCAAAACCCCCTCAAGAGAAAGGGCAGTCACGATTTCTCAAGCGTTTCTAAGCAATGCTGGTTCAATATCCTCTAATCGAACTAAGCAGGTTTGTAGATATCGGCAATAAATTGCACTATAACCTTTCCTCGGCAATCATGATGTGCTCTATCAAAAACTCTACACAAAAACTAGAAAATCTTTATTCGCTTTTCCATTGTACAGTGTTGTGAAGACATAACTCAACCTCCATACTCGAAGATCAACTTTACAAGAGAGGTATATGCAGTTTAGAGTCACGCCATTGACCAGGAAACGTCAAAATCTGTACAGTCGGATTCAAGGGGGAAAAATGCTCGTTAGAGGCAAAATAAAGCGTCGAACAATTCCAAAGAAAGGCAACTTTTCAAAGCGAGTCGCCTCTTTTTCTCAGCCCCTACTTACTCTAATCGGCTGCCGATCAGTCGCTTTCGAGTTCATGCACTTTTGCTGAAGCATTTGCTGTAAATTTTTTAATAAATGAGAATTAAATTTAGAACCCCATTTTCAAAAATTTAGACTTTTCCCTTTTTCACTGAAGATGCGTATTGAATTTTCCGTTTTTCAGTCTCACGCGCGGACATGGAACTCGAGCAGTGATATCCAGAAATTTGCCATTCAGAAATTTGTCAATGATTTCCTTACTCTCGGTCTGCAAAACCTCGCTAGATGGCAGAGGCGATTTTCCAACTAGCTTTTCAAAACCCGAAAGCCCATCCCTTACACAAGAGTTGTGACCACCTTGGATTTTAGAACTTCTTAGCCCGAATAAAAATTTAACAAAAAAGTGGAACCAAAGTGAAATTAGAAATGACCTGGTGAGAAGGGCAATTTGAAAATGTTCATCTCAAAATCCTTTCTCAAGGCTGAAGTGAAAGAAAGTTAAAACTCTATAATGTAAAAATCTTCCATCTCCCGTTCAACCAGGGACCGTACTTCGGTTGCTTGGTTAGCCACTTCATCATTTTGCATTTTTAGATCCCTCAGAAATAATAAATGTTATGGTTATCCATAATTACGGTCAAAAATAAATCCCTACCGACCCAAAATGATTGAAATTTGAAAATTTTTCACGTAAAACACCATCATTTTATTGGTGAAGTACGAAAACGTCATTCTCTTTCATGAGTTGACTCTATTTGAACTTTCAAAGTTTTGAGCAACGACTCGAGCGACATGCCTCTACGATGTTCTACTCAACAATGACAGACGTTTCAGCATGTCACGAGAGGCAGCTAGCCAAATTCGATGATCAGCAAGCATAGTCAGCATATAACACGGGAACATACGAAATTAACGTTTACTACCATGAACATGTTTTTGACTTACTTTTTGCCAAGGATGGGATTTTATCTGCGGAAACTTGAACTCTGTGTAGTTGGGGTTCATTTCCCGGATCTGTTCTCGCGTCGGCGTGCCCAGCACTTTGATGATTTCAACGAGCTGGTCGACGCCAGAGTCACCAGGGAAGATCGGCTGACCAAGGAGCAATTCGGCAAGGACGCAGCCCGCGCTCCACACGTCTGCGAAACGGAGACGATCCGCGATTAGAACAATGGTACACTCAAAAGGGAGTTTTTGGACGATAACTGCACCACATGCCACCCTAGGAAACTAGGAAACTTATTATTGTGTCACTCATGATTTTTACAATAATCATTATCAAGGGGGCTATTCTGTAAAATTAAAGCAATATGTCTTGGCAGTCGCTATCGATTCATTACACTAAGGGCCGCTTTATCAATTCACCTAATCAACTGATTATCCAAGGACGCACTGACTAACTGATTGCGTGGAAACGTGACGTATGATTTTTCAGCATGAAGTTACCTGGAAAATAGTTAGTCGGTGCGTCCTTGGATAATCAGTTGATTAAGTGAATTGATAAAACCAGCCTTATTGTCATATGTTGTCATTAGATTTGCCATGGCAAATTGATATTGATTTCCATAAACATATTGCTTTCAGGTTACAGAATAGGCCCCCAGGATATTTGCCCCTCCTAAAGATTGGAAAGCATAAGTTACCCGGTGTTGCCACTAGCGTGACACATTATCGTGTCCAACCGACCCGAAAATCCCCAAATTCAGGGTTCATTGGGATCATTGGGTTGGTGCGGGCAAGGCTATAGATACCCACAGTGTACCAACGTAAACTCAAACCGGAAGGCTTGAGATAAGGGATCACCAACAACAAAAATTTGGCATTTAAGGCTGCTTTACCATTCATAACCCGTCCAGAGCGGATGAAATCAAAACAAGGCACAGAGGAGACTCAAGATTATACGTGAAAATCTTACCAATCTTAGTTGTATAGTCGATGGCACCGAATATTAGCTCAGGGGCACGATAATAGCGCGAACAGATGTACGAGACGTTCGGCTCGCCTTTGATAAGGTGTTTGGCTGAGCCGAAATCGCACAATTTCAAGACTCCCGTCTCTTGATGCAACAGCAGATTCTGCGGCTTGATGTCACGGTGGCAGATGCCCATCGAGTGGATGTAAGCCAAGCTTCTCATCAACTGGTACATGTATAACTGGGTAGGAGAAAAAGAGAAAATTAATTAATTTGTTTAAACGATAAAATTTATTCATTTTAAGGATACAGTTGAAGAATTCATTACAGAAACAACCAATGTAAAAAAAAACTGATTTTCAGGAAAACTGCCTAATTAATGAGTGCAACCAGAATACGCTGAAATCTCAATTTTTTTGACATTGGTTGTTTTTGTAATGAACTCTTCAATTGATGGAGAAAGAATATCGGTTAAAGAAGGCCAGAAAAGGGCACTTTTGTGGAAAAGGGACACGTCAATTGTGATTGTTCCACGATTTAAGGTGGTGTCAGACGAACGGCTCAGCCCGCAACGCGAACGGGTGGCCGCAGCCGGCTCAAAACATTTGATGGTTGAATCCCGCGGCTGGAGACGTCGGGGGAGGGACGATTGCTTCTCTGATTGGCTGAAAGCTTCACGTTCCTTCCCCCAACGGGCCAGCCGGGCGGTTCCAAGGCTGAGAAGGTCAGCGGTTGCGTGCCGAGCCTATCGTCCAATTCCCACTTTTGAGGAACGAGGGTCAATCTGGAGGGCGGCTAGATTCTGAACGCTCACTTATGCGTTATTCGATGGCCTTTTGGAAGCGGGATCCGCTCTTAGCGACAGTTTTTCAATCCCGCCTCCAGAGACATAATTAGGATAAATTTTAAAGTAGTGCTAGGTGGTATTCTGATTTATGGCCTTAGGTTTTTTTTGGAAATTCGAGTGAGAATCATTGAATATGTTGACATATTTCGCTCAAGCTCTAGCAAGGATTGATTTGAATGGAATAAGCCTAGAACGGTCAGAATCTGTTCAAACTTCCGGATGTGGTTCAACAAACCAATTTACGATTTTCCTGGAATCACGCCCAACACAAGCCCGTTCCTTGTTCCCCAACCCAATTTTTGTAATATAATGAACATCATTTACCTTAATAAAACTAATTGGTATGGTTTGCTTGGTTTTGCTGTAGTGCCGGGACACCTTGTACACAGTTTCTGGTATGTATTCCAACACCAAGTTGAGATACACCTCGTCTTTCTGCAAGAATAGGGAGAAAAAATGAAAGTCAGCGATGAATTCAGTCATAATATGTGAATATTATTGATCTGCAATAGCGTCAATATTATTATTCGGATTGGTTTTTCAGTATGGATATAAAACCAACATAAAATGAATGTTTTTGGACAAAAATAAACAAAACCTGATAATCGAATGCAAAACTGAACAGTTTGGATTCATCTACTAACACGATACCATCGTGGCTATTTTGTAAAATATAATTTTGGTTATTGTTTCAGTTATTTCAGCGACTTGGTAAAATCGGACTCAAACCCGATCCGTCAATCAAAAATTAATCTTAACACCTTGCAACCATTACACAATTAGGTGTGTAATGCGTAAATCAAAGACGAACTCCATAAGCTAACAAAACGTGCCAAAATCCACTTAACTCAAGTTAGAGACGGATATTTCTGGTACAAATAGACATTTAACTAACGACTTCCACCCCATTTGGCATTAGGATGCGGATCTGTCCTTTAAATAACTGAATGGCGCGTTTATTTTCGGTCACCAATATTTTCCTTATGACGAATACACGTCCTTAGTCGAGGGAAGATTTATTGGGTAAAATAAATTGCGATGCAATCCTCGGACCGCTAACTAGGTATTCGGCTCTTAAATTGTCGCGAGGAGACGTTTATGGGGATGGTATGCGCATTTACGACACGATTGGAGAACCGCCGAAATTGTTAATCCTAGATTCGAACATTAGAGAATATCCTCGTGTCAACTTACCCGATCACCACTTGAATAGAAGAAGTACTTGAGTTTCACTATATTACAATGTTCTAGACGTCTCATAATCTGAAGTTCCCGGTTCTGAAAAAAGAAGAATCGGTCAATTAAGTCGTCCAGTAAGAGGTATGAATCAGGCAGAAATGGAGACTCTGAAAGGTGTTTGCCCCATAATGTTAAGCACAAATAATTATAATAGAGCGGGAAGTCGCAAATATGTCACTCCCCTCCAGGAGTCAAAACTGGCACCTTCGGCCAGCGGGAGGTGCCAGGTCCGAGTCCTGCCAGAGTGAAATCATTTCCACTTCTGACTTGATCTAATTTCTTTATTAGTGATTTTTAGCGATGAAGCTTACCGAGACACTGGCAAACCACTCTGTACAATAGAGCTCCAGTGCAGATCCACCAAACTACTGGAGTCACCAATATCGATAAAGAACTCATGAATTTAAAAATCGAACAAAAAAACATGCAAAATTTTCGGAGAATCCATTGAAGGAAAGGTGAGCATTACCTTGAACCTTTTGTCCTGAAGGACTTTCTTGATTGCGACCATTTCGTTGGTGTCGCAAAGTTTTGCTTGGTAGACGACACCAAAGCTGCCATTGCCGATGACTTTGGTGTCAGTGTAGGAAACTTCGAGAGGTCTGTCAGGTCCCTGCCCCGGTGTTGCTACCACTGTTGTTACCTTGTTTCCATCTTTGGCTATAAAAAGAGGAATACGAAAATGAAAAAATGTCGACTCCAGTTCGCAGGGGAGACAACATGATACTTCCTGGCCGCTGCACAAGATGACACAATTTTTTTACATGAAATCACGAATTTAATAAGATTTTACGAAACATTCATTCATAAAACGATCCTCGACTCAAGACAAAAGCTGAACAGCCACAAAACACGGAAATTCTTAAGAGCTAGTCCTTACCACACAATTTGGGAACCATGAATCGCATATCAGGCCATTGTGACAGAGCTGTAAGCATGATTCAACTAGATATCGGAAACGCTGAATCGAGAAATTCAGAACTGAAAAATGCGACCGAATTTCAAAAGCGCCAGGATAAATCCGAGGGATAATTTTAGTAACATTCAATCCAAAACAAGCAAACTCCATTCATGAGTTGTCATATGATTGAGTCAACTACTGAATAGAACAATTTTTGATTATTTCGCCAGATTTTTGTAGAGCAGAAAAAAGAGAATGTTTTAGGACTAATGAACGACCATAGAGACGAACTGTAAGCTCGCAACTGAACCGGCAACTTCTAAAAGCGATGGAAGGATAATGTAAATAATTGATTAACGTAAGGGCAGCTCGAAATCTTTTGATACCAGCACGAACGACCTTTTGTTTCACGCATACGACCTAAATAATTATCGACCAGGTTCAACGATTGTACGATAGGAAGAGAAGAACTAATCCGTCCAATTTTGCTGTCATAGCTGGAGAAGAACTAAGAGAATTTTTAACTGTAACTACCCAAGTAAACGAGAGCCTAACAAATTTGCAGCGTGAGAGCTGAAAAACCGAAAAATTGACAAAAGAAATCCTTAATAGGCAACTATAGTAACCGGTTTTTTTCACGCTTACGAAGTAAGCGAGAATTTTCATAAAAACATCTACAATAACATTTTTTCCTTCATTTTTTTACTAGTTTACCAAACCCATGGTACACTGAGACGGAAAAGACGGTGAGTAAGTTGCAAAAAATAGAACCCCTGTAAACGGGAATCCCTTTTTCCGACTATTTAATTAGCCGATTTTCTCTCGGCAGTTGGCAAAAAGAGAGAAATGCAATCAAAGCTATAAGTTCGGGCAGCAGGCCAGAAGCCCAGATATTCATGCCAATCAGATCAAGGCGAATTCCGATTCCCAAAAAGAATGAACCGCAAAATGTTTTAAATTCGAATAATAAAATTGACGAAGAGAGAAGGAAACGAGCCAGCAAAGCCGGAGCTGAAAGGTTGGAAAATATTAGCGATTAAAACGGAACTAATCTTGGAACCGGGAGAAGTTCGTAATTCGATCCGGCGGCATTGTAAAATATGGTTATATTGGTCAGTAGAAAACTATTTTACAAGTTGGCACGGAAATCTGGGTCAATGCACATCTCAAAGAGACCTTCACTCCAATGAGCTGAACTCAGTTTTTGCCCATATCCAACCCGGCGGATGCAGAATCTAGAACTGAAGATAGGCATCGAACCGGTAATTCAGGTTTTTAGAAAAAACATTTTTTTATTTTCAATTGGTTACTATAAATGAATTCCCACGAAAAAATACGGATGGAAGGGTTTCTATTGCCCCCAGTTAAACTCCCCTAACGGATCTTCGAGTAGATTTTTCCATTGTCGCAAAAGGTTGATTGTGAAGATTTTCCAAAAAGACGCCAAAAATCGAGATAGTAAAACTTGGCAAAATATGTGACACTATGACGTCAAGGGCTCCAATGTCCTTCGATGGAAATTAATCGTACCAGGCTAGAAGCAAAAACTTGCATTTTTTGTGAAATCTCGCACCATCAAAAATACCTGCAGCCTGCGAAAGAATCCCATTTAGGTTATGGCAGTCAAGTGAGCAATACCGGCCAGAAAGCATCGAGGGCATCAGCTGAAATACTTGCGGGTGAAAAATACCAAAAAAGCTTTTTTTAGAAGCGATGAAATCATAAAATACAGACAAAGCACTCACCTGATCGATAATTTTACAAGGCATTAAAAAAAAGAGATTTGTTAAAGAATGCAAATAGTACTGTGTTAAACCTACTTGTATTAAATACAAATTTTGACGGTTTTTCATTGCGATAATACGGTCACAAATTTACCTACCTCAAATCATAGGAAAACGGGGAAAACAAAATGCAGAAATTTAAAAGGGGGTTAAGTCAAATTATTAGGGGCAAAGGAAAACTGGTTAGTTAAAAACTTCCATATTGTTATTTGAAAAACATTAGCGCATGCAGCAGCTTAATTAAAGCACCTTATTAATTTCTTATCGACGAACGTCAAATTTGAGAGCCAATAAGTTTAGTCGATGGTTTGGAGACTATTTAATTTTTACTGACCCAAAGCAAGAGTTAATATGAACGTTAAGCAAAAAAATTAAACTGAATTTTGAGAAACATTTCCGCTTAGGAGGAACATTGAAAAATTGAAAAGAAATCGCTCAATGGTTCTTGCTTTCAACTATAGCACAAACTGAGATGGAATCGTTTAGTAACCAATATGATAGGAAGTGGCTGTCAATTGAAAACAAAATTGTTAATGGAAGAAGGTAAGATTCTTTCCCATTAAGGGCCGGTTTATTGACAAAATTTATCTATCCAATATCCAAGGAAGCTTCGGATGAACTTCACCGCGTTCCTATTTTAATCAAATTCCAATGTAAAAATCTCATCTGTAATGGGTAATGGGAATGTTTCTTTGGATATGGTAGGAAAAAAAAACATTTCGTCAATAAACCGGCCCTAAGACAAATTAGACGTGGCGCTCGGTTCTAGTTGCAGGTAAATTTACTCAAAAGAACCTGCCTATTCAAATTTCGACAGTTTAGCTTGATACATATTGTGCTAAGTCAAATAGGCCTGATGGACCTGATCAAATAGGCAGAGTTAGTTGGGGCAACAGGGATTTGGGTATTTGGACCATGGGTCGTATTTGAGCTCTCAAATGTGAGTTGTTCAATAGTCAAACTTGAGAGCCCCAAAACGACCCGAAGCCCTGATAACCCATGTCCCAACTGACCTTACCAATTACTTGAAAAGCCCAAGGTGTAACAACTTTCAACATCCAAGATTAGTATTTTGACAGCCCCTATGCTTAGGATTCAGGGACACCTTCAGAGAGAACCTTAGTTAGCCAAAATTCCAGATAATCTCCTTCTTTACAGGTATTCTGGTATGACAGAGAAGAAAATAGTTTAAGAAACAACTGAGCGCCACAAGTAACTCGTCCTGGAAGGAACTCTCTTAGATAAGGAAGTTTACACCATATTGGTTACTCAAGCCAACCATCCGCAGCGCCACCTTCAGTCTCTAGTGCTGCAATGAACGGGCCGTTCTCCCAATCACCAAAAACCTTCCCATCCTTCTGTTTACACTCAATTCAAACGTACGTCATTGGTTTAAATCCGGCCCGGAGGACCAAAATGTTGTATCCTGGGGTATCAAGTGGACTGTATTCCACAGAATAATTTCAATTCATCGAGTTGATGAAAACCTTAATGCAAATTGAGCAACATAAACTTGGAGCAAAAGTGACGATAAATAATAGTTTTTTTTTCTAAATGTCAACAAAAAAATTGGTGATTCAAATTGGTGAGTGTTCAATGGTTTTTGGTGATTGACCATTCACAGCATCACCCGAAACGGAATGTGGCTCGACGGACTAGCGGCTTGACCATCGGATGATAACGTAACATTGACGAGATAAACTTACGTGAAAATGGAGGCAACGAGTAAAAAGGCGCTTCCAAAGCAAAATGCCAGATAATACCTTTCGACTAGCGTAAGGCTCGCAACTTCCAAACATTTAACACTATAAGCATACGTACACACGCACACTCAAAGCTCGAATGATGGCAAAATGACAATAATTGAAAAGCGTCGGGTACGAAGGACTCAAGTGCCATTTTCCACTTTTGTTAGCTGCAAGTGGTTGTCAACATGAACGTCTAGCCGGAGCCCGGTACGAGAAATGTTAAAATTCGCCTAAAATCAAAACACGTCAAGCTATCGGAGTAAGAAAATATTAAAGTATTCTCCAAGGTAAGACAAAGATTTTAAGACCAAGAACGCTCAAATTGGCTTGTTTTTGTGGCCAGGAAAAAATAAAAACTCTAAAAGTGCTAATACATTGGAAGTATTGTGAGAATTTGATTTCCAGTTAAATAGGGCGATAGGTCGTTCCGAGACAAACATCCCAGTTCAAGAAATTTGAAAAATATTGAGAATTGAGGGAGCCATGGCCATTTTAGTAAATTACCACAGACGGACACACAGACACTTGTTAAGGAAGTGATTCTGAGTAAAAGTGGACATTTTCTGAAGCTCCGATCCGATTTTCGAGTTTAGGACGATTACAATACTTCTAATTACTTCGTAAATATTGAAGTAAACACATGCCGGTCCAATTTTACATGCCCAAATCGGCACGTGCTTACAGGAAGGTAACTCGCAGCGCTCAAGTGGAATTTTTAGGAAGTAGGTGCTAGTCTCCGGCTAGACGTTCGTGTTGTCAACCTGCGAGCATGCTAACGAATTTCAAAATAGTGATAATCATTTGTAGAGAAGTCAATCGTTCGGGCCCTTTTGTACCTAACGCCTTTCAAACGCAGTAGGAGAACGCTTTTTGAATTTCTCCTTCATCAGCAGAGCTAACTAATGAACAAATATGTACACAAAAATTGTCTAGAATAGGTAGGTAACAAACAAGAATAATAATAAGTACACTGTGAAGTGGAAATAAGCAGTAAGTACAGATGGATATTACCAGGAAGCTTGCTCGCTCGTTCCAAGAGATGCAAGTATCACGCAGCATTAATACTGTCCGTCACGATTTCAGTTGGGGATCTAGCACGGGGGGATGTCCACCACCATTTTTGTCTTTGCTACGAATTCGAGAAATTTATGGCATTTGATAAGAAATACGACGGCGAAAAAGGGAAGAGAATCGTTTTTCTACTCAAGCTCGAGTGAGTTGGTAGATTTTTTCGAAAATGGATAAGGCATTCTAGACTGGAGTGATAATCTAATCTAAAGAAAATCTAGGGTAGTCGGGTATCATTCGAATGTGTTCTGGGCTAAAGGTTTAGTGATGGGTGACTAGCAGCACGCAAAGGACATGACAAAATACTAGCGGCAGTTACGTGTCAAGGGGTGAATGTCAGAGTTGAAGAATCAAGAGCAGCCAAAGGAAAAACTATATCAGTGTCAAGTCAAGTAGGTATTGTGAAAGATCGGGGTCACCAGTGCATCATGTCCAATCAGGGGTTAAAAAAGAAGATAGGGTAAAACCGGACAAGAATATGCGAAAAACCAAGAATTTCCAATGGAGTAGACGAATTTGAGCAGCAACCATGTTAGTTCGCAGCCTATGCGACACACGACCGAATACAATCAGTTTTCATAACTGATTCTGACACAAAGATCGATCATTCTGCGTGACATTATATATTCCCAGTCCCTTTTTGGGCACAGACGCTTTCTCACTACTAGCGGTCAGTTGCTCAGACATAATGGTGAACGGCTTGTTAAAACCGGCGATTCGAAGTTCGAAATCTATTAAACCCCCCTAGAATCGAAAATAGTCCGGCCTATAAATACGCCGGCGCATACTCGTGGATATAAAAGAACGCCCTAACGGAAGCAAGTAAACCAGACTCGTTTCCCTCTCTTGCAGTATTTTGTATCAGAAAGCTGTGTGCTCCAGAATGTCTAGTAAAATTCGAAGCCTCGAAGTCCTAGCTGAAATTTCCATCTCTAGGTTCATTGAGCTTTATTTAACGAACCGAAATGCTCAAGCTCAAAATTCTTCGGATAAGCGAGACGGTTTTCAAGTGATTTTGTAAAGCGCATTTTAGTGAATTAATATTTTTTCGAATATTTCAAGCCATCGATGGTTTTGGAAAGAGATAACTGGGAACCACCTTGTTCCAATTGGATCGATATTCGAGGTCAGGTCGCCTCGAATTTAGTCCTGACCCCGGGCTGTTTCGTTTACAAAGAAAGATCAAAAAAGTATCTTCCCGAAAACTAACCGAACATACCTAAGTTATTTCAGAAGAATACCACAGAGTTGAAAAAAAGGTAGTGGAAAAAATCAAGAGAAGAATATTCATTGAGATCGATAAAATTTACGCATAACAACAATCGGATGACTACCAATGTTTAGTTTATGATCGTGTAGGTACAGGGGGCAAAAATTGAGGGGCAAAGGGGGTAAGTTTGAACTGGAATAATATGAAATAACGGTATAGTTTAATAAACAGTGCCAATTGACTGGCTTTAAACATTGGCGGTGATTTATTTTTAACAACTTTGACGCATTCTAGAATTTAAATTTCCTCGCTTGAAACGATTTGAAATTCCAAATTGACGAGTGAATAATTCCAAGCTCCTTTTCTTAAAGCAGATAATAAATCAGGTGCCTATCTTTTACGGCGCTTCCCACATTAGCATCGACTTCCTCGCGCGGGCGGCTTCTGGTTGTTAATTTTATCTCATTGTCGTAGATAACGACACCTCCAAGGCTTGAGAACATTACAAAAACACGTGCTGCGACTGGAAAATTGAACTGCTCCGAGGGGATCGTGACGTCAATTAGTTAGTAAACGTTTATTACAATTTCTAGAGAAGAAAGGAAATTGTTTACAGGGCAAATGGTTGGGAATCGTGGAAGATAATAAGTATGTACAGAAAAAAGTCAAGTACCAGCCTCCGACCCGTGCAATAATTTGGAAAATTTTTAGTCCGAAAATTGATATTTTCACGCAACCACAAGCAACAAAATGGAACGGATTTTTGAAAATTTAATTTGTGACTAAAATGGGAACTTTTTAAGCCATGGAGGGCAGGAAATAAGGCCAAGCGAGATAAAATACAAACAATATCTCGAAATACCAAATAGGTACAACAATATCAAGTCGAAATGAAGGACGTTTGCTTCTGCCTAGTCAAACTCAGGTGCCTTACCCTCTGGCCTCTGCCTATCAGCACAAAGAAGTCAACAGGTTAACAATGTCAACAGTTTCTATGGCCGGAGCAAGTCCGCCTTTTTTTCTTTGATCAGCCGACGATTACAGTCGAGGACAAGTTCTGAGGAGACCTACCAAAAGGTAGACTTGGCCTAAGCCATAAGTTCCATGGGTCGGGATTTTATCATACTTGAAAAACGAAGCTTTGATGAGATGACAAAACCAATTTTAAACCTCTGCCTTTTCGGGCCTTGACGATCGCCAGAAGATGCCAGGGTTGACGGAAGCGCTCGAAAAATTAAATTCAAAATACGGAGCTAACCTAATGTTTTCGGTCCTGCCGTGTTGTTCAAATGAGAAAAAATGACACAACAGGAGTGGAAACCGTTTCATTCCTTCTTCGAGAAGCAACGATGCCAGAAACATGACCAACGGACGGTTATCAACAAACAACATTATCATTCCCTGGAATTCTTGCAAGTCGTAATTTCTCCAATATTGCAAATCCAACAAGTTTCTGATACTTACGAAAATAATGTTTACACGATTTGAAGAATCTGCTGAGCAGTTTAGACTTCTTTGTTTGAACGTCGGAATCGATCGTCATTGCGAAAATTGTTTCAGACAACTGCAAAACTTCAGACGGCTGTCGTGAGCTCGAAGTGAGTCACCGAAAGGTTGGAACCACATTCGGATCGTCCGACAGAGGAACGACGCAGTTTTCACCGTTTAAGTTTCTCAACAAAATTCATCTGCCCCGATCACGAGCGGCGGGAATTTTTGGACAATGTACCTACGCCCACGTTAGAAATTCCGGCTGTCCAAAAATAATTCAAATGTTTACGCGATTCTCAAAAATAGCTAACGAGATAACATCGGTTATGTAACTATTGTTTTTGGGATAAAAAAGGATGTCACGTCGCAGCTCAAAATTTATAAAGTGAAATTCGTCAGAAAGAAATTCTAGGTATTCCAGTCTACGTAAACATTGGTGTTATCAATTTATTACGATCTACAGGAAATGAGGGAAATTCGAGAAGATAACTAGGTATGGATTCGACTCACTAGTACCCAAAATTTACTCAATTTAAAAAAGTGTTTATTAATTTCAAAAGCCTGAAAAATTACCTGAATTTTCGTTCGAAAAATAATTTGAATCAGTATTTTTCAAGCCTAGGTCGCACTTCGAAGGAGAAATTTGAAACAGAAAAACTGAAGGAAAAAGGAAACTGAAATCGTATACGTCGAATCATCGAATTATTTTAAGACTCGGTTTGAACACGCTACGATGCCGTTGAAAGTTCCATGATTGTCCAATAAAAAAAATTGAGGTTCAAAAATAAAATCCGATAAAAAATAACCTATAATTTTTCTCTTTTTTGCGAAATTATCATAAATTATGTTAGTCACCGATTCTCCTGTAGTGGGAAAACGGCAAATAGAGGTTTTTACAATAATTTTAAAAAATTAGGATGAAAAAGACAGCCTACATACTGTTGTAATCCAAATTTCAACTCAAATGCCATGAAACCAACGTTGGGGATTTTTGAGCGTGCGCCGTGACTATGCAGCTGATTTGGTTTGTTTGACTTGGCTGAGAACTTGGTGTGGCATACCAATTGATGGCCTTGATGCCCAATTGATGATATTCATTAGGCAAGTTTATTTGATCGTGCCCACTGAACGTCTGTTCTAGACAGCCTATCACTCAAGTGGAGCCAATACATCAAAAAGAGATCTTTCTAACCGATGGATCGTATGTAGCTATTTTTCAGAAAGTAAAAACTCGAAACCTGAATGAATTTCTCACTCCGACGCCGAAAGGACGCGCATCAAGTAAACGCGCCGAATCGCACAGAACTCGCGCGACGCAATAACGACAAAGCCGAAAGAGAAAAAGATGGGCAGAGCTACCGGCAGCTACTGATCTGGAATACGTATCTCTCTAGACGCTGGCCAAGGTTTGTCCCCACTTCGCCGGCCGACCACTTGGTTTATCTCGAGAAAACTAACGAACACAACTAGGTAACTAAAGGTAAACTAAATATTTTTCGTCGAACCCGACGAGGCCACGTGCAAATTCGCTCAATAATGATATTAATTTTCGAAAACAATCTCCTCCGAGTCGGCCTTCGAACGAAGGTGAAATAAACAGCATAAATGCGCCTAGCGACGAAGACACGACTGAACTTGCAGACATCGACTCGGAGACGGAAATAGAACATTAGAGAAAAAGAAAATACGACGGGAAAAAGGTCGGAGGAGAATAGCTGCCAAAGTTCCAGCCAAGAATATTAACAACCCGGTTACGAGTTGAGGCGGTCAAGCCCATCAAAAAATGCGCAACTCATTTTCCGGACTGAATTATTTTCTCGGAGTTTTCGAACAATTAGAATTTCTCGCCATTCAATTCGCCGGAAGCCGGATTTTTCGGATGGAACATTTCTCATTTCAGTCTTACGACAATGTTCGAGAAACGGAGAAATATTAAGAAGGAAAAATACCCCCAAATGGTCCCTGAGGGCCGAATGGCTGAAAGCGCTTAATATAATCGAAAGGACGTCGTCTAGACCCTCACAACTCCCGCCACTGTCTCATTTCATAATCGTACCATCGAATATGTGTTGTAAAGCAATCGTCCAGCAATGAAATTTTAATAAAATTTTACCACAGGCCTACGGATAAATAGACAGCCTTCATTCACACCTAGTCCGGCCTTCATCTCTTCACAAATCCTGAAGCAAATATGGAGAAATCGGAAGGAGAGGTTTCCGTTCTACCTTTCGGTCCAAAGACAATGAAACTGTTTAGTTTACCAATAACGGTCCACGGATTCAGAACAATGGACAGCGCGAACACGAATGGCAAATTGTCACAGAACGGCAATCACTTTCTCGCCAAGAGGAATAGTTATTAATTGTTGGCTGTAGAGATTCGCAACTAATTCGGCTATAAAAAAATGGGGTATCCGGGTATATTTCCACACAAAACACACAAAAAATCGAGTCGAAAAAACCGCCTGTGGAGGAAGATATCGACTAAAGTACTGATGAGAAATACAGAAATTATGGAAGAAAATATGAAAACGATGGAGTGGTATACGTATCCCCCTCAACTCAAGCGCATTCGCCAATCTTGGCCTCACCCTAGAGCTTCCTGTGGAGGCCGAGATCAGCCCGAATTCCGAAAGTCGGGTACCTAATTTAAAATATGATAAACCGTGGCAAATAAATTGAGGCAATAAAAGGATTTTACCCGCCTTAAATGAGAGACGATTAGGACAATATCAACTTGAACAGATATGCGAGAAATAAGGACGGTGTTCCAGTGTGTCTACCACCTACAGGTATCATTAAAATGCGTGATTAGGTAGGTATGTACTCCGTTTGAACAGAGATGGGGTAATTCTGCCAAAGTAATATAATAAAAGTGAAAGGAAGAAATACTCCTGGGTGATTCTCAAAAAAAAGCAACTTTCATGTTAATCGACCATAACTCGGGAACCAATCATCTGAGACTCGTGATTTTTTTTTCTATCTGTTCACTAGGCGGCCGCTGACGTAATCCAACCCAAAAAATAAGGGAGGGGGATATTGGAAGTTATTTATTGCTAATCAAACGTTCAAATGTTCAGTTCCGTGCCCTGTAGCAGTATACGTTTTCAAGATTCGAAAGGTAAGTATTGATTGAAATCAGCACATTTCCTTGAAAAAAAATCCTTGAATTGATTCAGAATTAGTTCTTCTTTATGTTTTGCAAGCTTATATCAACATTTCTTTCGAATTTAGTCGGCCACGGTACCTCAAACTTGTGTACATGATTTTGAGTTCAGTTCCATGGCTTCATCAAAAAAGTGTCCATTCGCATCGAGTATGAGGGACAAAAGCCGGGAAACTGCATCAGTAGTTGGCAAAACTGTTCGCCTCTATGGCCCTACAGTTGCACGGCGCTTACACCTCTCATTGCTCCGCCAGCGCTCCTGAGGTGAACATGAACGCGTGGGTGTTTTTTCTCCATTCCTTTCCATGCCCCTATAGAATCAATTCTAATTCGACGCTCATGCTAATTTTTTTGCTTTCAACGCATTCTACTCGTCTGTTACCATCAAGAAAAATTCAATTTAGCACCTTAAATTATTTTTACAGTAGTATACAATGGATTGAAGAACGATTTTTCAGTTCCATGTCCCAATCAAGTTCCTTCCCATGCCCTTATTGATAATGTGATGTGGCCGTGGGGCCGACGGTAAGGACATGGGAGTGAAAAATCAGCAGTATCATTGCAGTTTTTTAGATTTTGATGGTTTTAAGTTGAATTGAAAATAGCGTAGGTACTTGATTGTTGAGTGATGTGAGAACCCCTATATTATTTCAAGTTGTTTTATTCAGGAGCTACGTCGATGGCTCCACCAAAATTGTTCACTCCAGCAGAAATAAAGGAGCGTAGAAGGCTCCGGAAAAAAGCCCGGAGGGAAAAAATCAGAAACGACCCAGTCCTACCATCTTATTGTGGTTTTATTATTAAAATTAAGTTATTTTATTCCTATGATGAGTTTGATCTCAACCGAGTGTTTAAATGTGATCTACTAACGAGTAACAATGTTAGAAAAAAGTTTGAAATTTTTCTGAGCAACAAAATTTTAAAAATTTACTCGACCCAAAAAGTTGCTTTTTTTTGAGAATCACCCTCCTGTCCAATCTTTAAAAATGATGAAAAATTGAAATAGTCCAGTCCTGTTAGTAAATTAGGAAAAAAACCCTCCTTACACATCGATCATCAGAATACGTGGAAAAAATTCATTGACTTTAGGTTAGGAGCTATATTCGAGTAGATACCTACATTGACTTTCAAGGGATTCAACACCAAACTTTAACATGTTTCAAGATTAATGGGAGTGATAAGAATCACAATAGCTGAGGTAATGGCCAGAAAAGGTGAATATGCATTGATTTTCCTTTCCATTTCTAATTTTCAAAAGAAGGTTCAGATTACCGGAGTATTGCGGACCGAGACTAAGGTTCAGCCTCGTAAATTAGGGGATTCATTCTAAAAGTTTATTCAAACGCCCACGAGCCGGTAAACAATGAAGTCTTGTGTAATCACATGAACGTTTCAGACGAAGGGGGGGTGCTATTCACCTTCAAAAACGGCCAAGAATTTTCATTGTGCCCCTGAAAATATTGGAATAGTATCTGAAGCCTAACTCGAAAAGCTCCAATCCCAAAGTAGGCATCTTCGATTCGTGAACAAAAATATCAAACGCCTGCGACTGTTCCAGACTACCGATGCTGATACATATATTCCGGGCGTAATTCGAGACAACTTTTGGCCCAGGATAGCGGCGTGACAAGGCGTCGTAAACTGTCAACTATAGGGAGGGAATACGGAAGTGAAAACGCTCAGGAGATTTAAATAAAGAAAGCGTGAAAAAGGAAAACGGGAGCACCGGCGTCGGGCGAATTCACTTCGCAGCCTGACGGAGGGATTTTCTCGAGTTACACGTAACTCTGTTACTGGGAATAGTTCGGTCCGTATGAGATACTTCGGAAAAAGGCATACACGCAAAAATTGAGTTTTTTAAAAACTGTGTGGTTTGTAGAGATTTTATTGTTGGTGGAGTCAAAAGATGTACTGTCATTTCTTTTTGGCGCAATTTCATCAAATTCGAGCAATTTTTCCACTAGACAACGTTGTAGCATAGGTACCTACTTATTTTTGAAACATAAATCGAATAACGTATGCCCTTGATTGGGATTCCAGTTAGAGTTGAGCGCGGTACGCTGAATCTACCCTAAACCAAAATTTCTTTATTACGAATATACCCTCGTAAGATACCCTCGATTAAGTCCGTCGTCGCTCAACAAGACTCTCGTTTATCTAACGGTCAATTCACACGTGAACAGATTCATTAAATATATAAAAATCGATCCATCCCACGATTGGAATGGGCGATAAATAAAAATTGAACCCGGTGACCGTTACGTCGTAGAAGCCACCGTAGCGAGGGAGCCGGCAACCAGAGGAGGAATCAATAAAATTTTACAGGGTGCGGGGGCGGTATCGAACACAAGGAAATCGTTCGAGCGGGTGCCGCAGTGGAGCAGCACCGGCCATGTCAACCCATCAGCTGTTACTGGGGAACTGGGTGCGCTGACTGGGAGGAGCAGGACATCGCGTATCAAGGCCCGGCCTGGTACCGCCAAGATACCATCTGAAATATTGATAGCCAAAACTACCATCCATAACCATGATACAACGGTGGCTAATGGGCTCATCAGCGCGAGAATCGTGGAAATTTTGAGTGGGAAAATAATCCAGGTCAAATTAGTGGTGGGAAGCATATTATTTAAAATAAAAGAATCAACTAAACGAAGAAATTTTAGAATAATATTATTTTGGAGATAAAGCTTGAAAATGCACAGAAATTGAATGCATCATCCATTCAAAAAACCCCATGAAAGAGATTCCGTCGAATGGAGACTCCACGAATGGAATATGGAATTATAATACCAAAACGAACACAGGAGAACAATAAAGACGCCAATTGTTGTGGCTGGAGCCCATCGAGCATAGCGTCACTCCTGATCTTGCGTAAGGCGTCACTAGGCCACTCAGTGGGTACGGAAACGGCATCAGAAAGATTTGAGGTGAGCCATCCTCAGGTGAAGGTGTCATGCTCAATTCCTACGATCCGATTTTGCTGGCAGAAGCTGGGATTACCTGCCAGATTCCTTCTCTTAACCGAAAAGGTGGCCTAGTGTTAACGGTGTCTGACGAGAGATACAAAGTGTCGATTTCATAGGCTTCCAAAAAAACTTTCATAAAAAAAAAAACAAATTGCCTTAAAAAAGGATCAACTCCCAAGACAATCGGTGCCTATGGAATATGGACTGAGAAGCGCCAAAACTGTTGTACCAGAGGCCATAGAAAAACATCCGAGGCGCCAAAAAAGCTTGGAACTTTTTTCTGCATCCTCGACACAGCTCGAGTGGCGGATCACCGGGCGCGAGGTGAAACCGGTTTTCGGACAATGCGATCTGCTCAGCGGGCTTCAAAGCGGAGAATTCTACTTGTTCCAAATTTAGAAAACTTTCATTCATTCTATCGCGCAGAAATGAGTGCTGAAATTTCCTTAGCCTCCTCCAGGAATTGGGATTGGAAGATGCAAGAGTGTGGAGTCTAATTCAATTTTGATTATTGTCCAAGTCATCCAACCAAAAATATGGAACAGAAATTCTGTACCCCTGCAACATTACGAGTAATACGTGCGAAATAACGGGAAGTATTACTACTTGATAAAGATAGTGAATATCGTCGTCTGAGGCGCAGCATGGCACATCTAACAATTTGGCAGTTTTTAGGTAAAACAGAAAATCATGTTTACTCTCTGTGCCACATCACTGCTCGGTTTCAGATTCGCTAAATTCGTCGTGGAACCCACTGAAATATCCCTTAGATACGCTTGGATACCTATGTTAATGCATTCGAAAATAATTGATTTTTCCTTTTTCCTGAAAATTTGCCAAATGTTAGATGTGCCATGCTGCGCCTCAGACGACGATATGTACGTATAGGTACTTGAAACTCGTGTGAACATCGGCCTGAACTGTCCATAATCTAATTTAAATCTGGTGTCTACGAAAGGCTCTGAGCAAGCCACATCACACCAGCCATATCAGATAATGACAGTAATTTTAATCTTAATACCTATATTATGAACCTACTTATTATTACCCATTAAATCATTATAGCAACCCATGCTAAGCTGATATGTGAAACATGTAAATTCTGTCTAACACAGAATTATCCTGACGAGGGCTGCCAAGCCGAAAGCGCTAGAGAATACAACGTCCATGAGAGGAAGTCGGCATGTTTATCTTACCCTTAACCACCGCAAAATATTATGAAAAGTCACGGTATCTACTTATATTATGCATTTGGTTCCACGATTCCCAAACTTTATTCATTTTATTTCTACCACACATAAAACGATAAACCAAAATTTTGAAAAACATAAGGCGATTTCACGTGATTTTTAATTTATTTTAGTTCACACTTTCTAGCCCTAAAAATGAACCGATTTGGGAGTTCATTTTTTAATGGAATTCGTTAACGTGAAAAGGGTTGTATCGAGATTCAAGATTATTGAACGGGCGGTGATTCTCTTTACCCTGATTCAAATGTATCGAAAATTCAGATTATACCATGAATAGAAAATACCAGCTTGACTTGCAGGTATACCGTATAGGGTAATCAAAGTTTTTCAACCGTTCTTCGGCTGTACGATTGCGGAAAAGTAAGTTTTGGAATCCATTTCAGAGGAAGCGTTATAGGTACGAAAAAACGTTCATTTGTCTCACGTGTATAGTTTTTCATATTTACTTCCAACCTACGATAAAATTTATAACTTGGTTCTATTCTGCCTTCGGAAGTTGGGATTTTACTGCTTTGCTCAGTCAAATCGGTTCATTTATGGACGCAGTAAAAATTGGAGTAGAAGAACTAGCATTGCTCCAATATAACGGAAGTACTCTCCTATAAATTCCCATTTTGTTAAAACGCGTTTATAAAAGATATAGGTCCTAAAGTACTTGAACCAGATAATAAATCAGCAAATTAATTTTTTGTATTTTTTAAACAGCACAGAAAGACCATTTTAGACAAAAAATGTCAATTACTTTCGTTTCAGCCAGGCCAAAAAAAATTGTACGCATATTAAAATGTGGAAATAGTTACTGCGTAGTAGGCATGTATCTCAAACCCGAAAAGAAAATGCAGTCAGTTTTAACGTTTCACCAATACGTAGGTAATGAATTTAACAATCCCATGTGCACTAGTCAAGGACAGTCATGTGAGTACGCACTGATTAGCTAGGCAGATCGAATATTGGACTATCACACAGGTCATTGTCAACTGATCGATTATAAAGTCGCAGTAGAGGGCAATCGTGCTTTCTGTGACCGATTGACACGCGAAAGTGATAAGGGGGAAAAATGGGAACAACCGGCCAAACGGACTGACAATGGAATCGAAATTTCGAAAGAAGGCGACGTCGTACGACGCAAAAACCGCCGGAGACAATCAGAACGAAAAAAGAGTTATCTAACTGGGCAGGTTCGTCACTGGGTCCAGGCATAGGTATCAGTGAGGTACACGAACGAGCATACCGCATTCACAGGGTAGGAATTTCGTTCAGGAATAAGAAATTCGAGAGCAATCGAAGAGATAAAATGCTAGAGAACATGCCAAACTCATGCAACCGAGCTACTTTCAATTGTTAGTGGAATATGGAGAGGTCCAGGGGGTACGGGTCGAATTCGAGTCGTATCGTCGGCCGATCGAATTCGCTTTCGCGTTATATTCGACGTCGATCGTTTTTGGCAATTCTACCTCGCGTGGAAAAAAAGGTGGGGCCGAATTTAGTCCAGGAACAATTCCGTGGCTCATTTGATTATAGGATAGGTTAGGATTACAAAACGGGGAGGTGACGTCCATATTAGAGAAAAATCATTTTCCGTCGCCGTCAAAGTTTCGGACCGCGGGACGGTCGGTTGAATTTTGACATTTTCCCCCCACCCCTCGCCACCCCTTTCAAAGGCCAAATAGCGAAAGCTGCGGCGGAAAGGTCGGCTGTATTTTGAAAAGAGAAAGAAATCGAGAACAAATTCAATGGTTGGTGGAACGACTGCACTTACTACTTATTTTCATTCCACCTAAAACGGGTAAGTGAGGCTGCTTGTTACCCTCAGCGAAGGATGTGGTACGTGGCCGTCCACTCATTTCTCTATCGGTGAATAATTGTCAAAAATACTGCTCTCCACGTCATAGAGGATAATCACATTTCAATGCAACACCGTCCGTTCCGAATGTCTTCGCACTGTCCGACGACGAGCCAACGGCGAGACCGAGGACGAAAAATTTTTCACTGCCGATCACTGGTAGAACGTGGACCGCGCGAACACTCGAACGGATGACGATCCATTCAACCGCGAGGCGCAAATCGCGACATGGACTACGAAAAATGACGACGTACTACTCAAAACGAGAGTAAAAAATTCACGATTGACCCATTATACATTTTCTCGCTAACAAATTTTGAGATGGTGAGAGGAAGAGAGATTGACTTGGAGATGGCGAGTTCCGACTAGCGCCAGCAATCGGATGCTAACCTGTTCGATGAGCAGAATCGCGCCAAAACTGAACTGCTTATTGTTGTTAAGTCTCTGGCTAGGCGTTTTTCAGTTTAAATTCAAACCAATAATTATCATTGAATTACTGATAATACATGCGCTTGGTAGGAGCATTTTAGCTTAGGTATCGGCTTTTTTTCAACATACATACTTACGTACATTGACCAAGCTCAAGGGGGATGAAGAATCAAAGAGCCACGTGAACAACATAATTTAGATGCGACAACAAAGTTCAAATTATGTTGGTGGGTAGCTAAAACTGGACCGTAAATCCCCCTCCGACCGGGGATCGAACCCTGCGTCTTCAGTCGGACGTTTTCCCCACTAGACCGTTGACATCAACGATAAATTTTCAATAGAGTCAGGAATTTATCAGGATAAATTTTGCTGTCGCGTGTTTTGCAGATTTGGTAGGTCCTGAATTGAAAAATAACAATTTTATCCCATAAGATCCGAAACCAAAAATATTTATTGAAAAAATTAACCTTTTTGGTGAGGCTGCATCTTGATCTTTGGTGAAACCATGGTTAAATTCCAAATCGACGTAACTCGACTGCATAACGCTGATCGATTGAGCCATCGGTTATGCACGGCGCGCCCGGTTAGCCGCCATTCCTGCTATGCTCAGACATCAGTCCCACCCGCCTCCGCGACCAATCGCAGCTTTCCCTGTCTTTTCCCAGCAGCGCGACATCTGCATCGTGTGACCGAAACTATTCTTATCCATGTGAAAAGCGAAAATGATCGACAATATTCGCAGGTTATGCAAACGGATTGCCCGATAAATTCGGAAATTATTCTGCCGAAGACTCGACTTTTTTCGGATTTTTGGCCTTTGGTGGAAGTTCAGGCAAGATCATGCCGGCACATGGTTCGAGGGAAATTTTGTTAACCGGGAACGCCAAGGAGGGAAACAAATAATGATAAATTGGTTAAAAAAAGAGCAGGAGTGCTAAAATAAGGTCGAGGCTTGAAAATTCGAGCAAAGAAATCTCGTTCCTTAATTTTTCTGACCAAATTGATGAACTTCAACAGGTAAAAAGCTAAGTAAGGACCAATTTTTTCATCCTTCGAAGAGGCAGGCATGTAGGCTTTATGCAGACATCCGAATTTGAAGAGGGAAACGCTTTCGGCCGAGGGAAACTATATTAAACCTATTGGCAACACTGGTTGGGCAGGACAAAGAAAAATTGATGGCTTCCAAGGAAACCTTCTTCTCATGTACATCGCCCACTGAGCACGTTTGAAGTTCTCGTGTTTTCGGTGTAAACAAGTTTTCGTTTAATTTCTGGCCGAGCAATTGTCGAAATATTCTCACCTAGTCGTAGGTGACATTTTAGCGTAGTCCGTAAAAGTATTAGTAACTCCTGTCCGTGCGATAGGGCGAGTCAACAGCTCCATTGGTAAGTCGTCGGTGAACAGTTGTTTCGTTTTTCGCCCGCTCCGATCGAAATAATTTCAAAATGATGCCGATTTTGGTTTTAAGTCAAAACACGAAGCGCGAACATGGTAAGAAAGTTCAGTCGGAAAACATCAACGCGGCCAAGGCGATCGCCGAGGTGATCAGGACTTGCCTCGGGCCGCAAGCGATGCTCAAAATGCTGATGGACCCTATGGGCGGGATCGTCATGACTAACGACGGCAACGCAATCCTAAGGGAGATCACCGTCCAGCATCCGGCGGCAAAGACTATGATCGAAATCGCCCGCAGTCAAGACGAGGAGGTCGGCGACGGTACGACCTCGGTCATCATGCTGACCGGCGAGCTGCTCGCCGAGGTGGAACGCTTCGTCGGCGATTATCACCCCGTCTCGCTGATCAAGACGTTCCGCGCCGCCCTCGACGACATACTGGAGGCTTTGCCCAAACTGGGCAAGCCGCTCGACTTGACGAACCGCGATCAGCTCGTCGAAGTCGTCCAGGGCTGTTTGGGCACGAAATTCCTCGGTACGTGGTCGGCCATGGCGTGCAATATGGCCCTCGAAGCCGTCAAGATCGTCTGCGAGGATCTGACCGGCGAACATAAGCGGATCGATTTGAAGAATTACGCGA
Source organism: Nesidiocoris tenuis (assembly GCA_036186465.1). Lineage (NCBI taxonomy): Eukaryota > Metazoa > Arthropoda > Insecta > Hemiptera > Miridae > Nesidiocoris > Nesidiocoris tenuis. The sequence continues at coordinate 12,897,770 of AP028912.1, read as the reverse complement.
AAATCGAAAAAGTGCCGGGCGGCATCATCGAAGATTCGCAGATCCTCGAAGGCGTCATGATCAACAAGGACGTCATCCATCCGAGCATGAGCCGCCGAGTTGAGAATCCGAGGATCCTCCTGCTCGACTGCGGGCTGGAATACAAGAAAGGCGAGAGCCAGACGAACGTCGAGATCACCAAGGAGTCCGACTTCACGCGCCTGCTTCAGATCGAAGAGGAATACATCAAGACGCTCTGCGAGCGGATCATCTCCGTCAGCCCGACGGTCGTCTGCACGGAGAAGGGCGTGTCCGACCTTGCCCAGCACTATCTGTCCAAGGCGGGCATTTCTGTATTGCGGAGGCTCCGCAAGACCGACAATAACAGGATCGCGAGGGCCGTAGGCGCCACGATCGTCAGCCGTATGGACGAGCTAAAGGTACGCAAAGGCGCAATATGAAAATTAAGCTGATCGAGAGTTTGACTAAACTCTATACTAAAAAAATTTTTGTTAAACTAAAAAAAAACTTAAGAAATTTAAAAAAAACCGCTTAATATCTGGTATTTTTCCAGGCACATCACGTCGGCACAGGCAGCGGATTGTTCGAGGTGAAAAAATTAGGCGACGAGTACTTCACGTTCATCACGAAATGCAAAGACCCTCGCGCCTGTACGATCCTCCTCCGCGGGCCGAGCAAGGACATCCTGAACGAAGTCGAGCGCAACCTGCACGACGCCCTGAACGTGGCGAGGAACATCTACATTAGCCCGATCGTCGTCCCGGGCGGCGGCGCTATCGAGATGATGCTCAAACGCGCCCTCTACGTCAAGAATCCCGACCTGTGCGTGTCCAGCGAGCCCTACTCGGCCGTCAGGGCCGCCCTCGAGGTCATCCCAAGGACGATCCTCCAGAACTCCGGTACGGGCAATATCGTCCGCGCGATGGCCGAACTGGAAAAATCGCACGCCAACGATAAACGCGTGGGAATCAACGGTATCACAGGTACAGCCATTTTGAGATACATACGATTTTCATTTTTAATAGCAAAAAAATCGACAGGAAATATGCAAAACCATTCATGTAGAAAACCCAAAATTGAGATGACCTTGGGGGACTTTGCTTCGAAACGCCAATGAAATTTGATGGTTTCATTTTTAAAGTTACCTTGAGAAACCCAAAAGAAGAAGTTACCTTGGTTGACGTCCAACATTGATTGTGGAACAAAAAAAGAAAGTTGAAGTTAAGAATGACATTGAAGTTTCAAGTGAATCTGAGGTTGAAAATGAAACTAATGTTTTGTATGAATCTGAAATTGAAAAGGAAACTTGAATGTAACGCTTGAAGTGAACAAAAATTGAAGGTGGAATGGAAAGGTTAAGTTGAAGTTGAAAATGAAATTGAAGTTTCAAGTGAATTTGAAGTGGAAATTAAACTGAAGTTTCGAATGAAAGTTGAAGTTGAAAATGATATGACGTTCAAAGTGAAAGTTGAAGTAGTGAATGAAACTGAAATCGAAAATGAAACTGAAGTTTCAAGTGAAATTGAAGTTGAAATGAAACAGAAGTTTCAAATGAAACTGGAGTTTCAAGTGAATCTTAATTTGAAAATGAACTTGACGTTTCAAGTGAATCTGAAGTGGAAAACGAATTTGACGTTCAAAGTGAAAGTTGAAGTTGAAACTGAAATTGACGTTTCAAGTGAAAGTTGAAGTTGAAACTGAAATTGACGTTTCAAGTGAAAGTTGAAGTTGAAACCGATTGACGTTTCAAGTGAATCTGAAGTGGAAAATGAATTTGACGTTGCAAGTGAAAGTTGAAGTTGAAAACGAAATTGACGTTCAAAGTGAAAGTTGAAGTTGAAACTGAATTTGACGTTTCAAGTAAATCTGAGGTAGTGAATGAAACAGAAATCGAAAATGAAACTAAAGTTTCAAGTGAAATTGAAGTTGAAATGAAACAGAAGTTTCAAATGAAACTGAAGTTTCAAGTGAATCTTAATTTGAAAATGAGCTTGACGTTTCAAGTGAATCTGAAGTGGAAAATGAATTTGACGTTTCAAGTGAAAGTTGAAGTTGAAAACGAATTTGACGTTCAAAGTGAAAGTTGAAGTTGGAACTGAAATTGACGTTTCAAGTGAAAGTTGAAGTTGAAACTGATTGACGTTTCAAGTGAAACTGAAGTGGAAAATGAATTTGACGTTTCAAGTGAACGTTGAAGTTGAAACTGAATTTGACGTTTCAAGTGAAAGTTGAAGTTGAAACTGAAATTGACGTTTCAAGTGAAAGTTGAAGTTGAAACCGATTGACGTTTCAAGTGAATCTGAAGTGGAAAATGATATTGACGTTCAAAGTGAAAGTTGAAGTTGAAAACGAATTTGACGTTCAAAGTGAAAGTTGAAGTTGAAACTGAAATTGACGTTTTAAGTGAAAGTTGAAGTTGAAACTGATTGACGTTTCAAGTGAAACTGAAGTGGAAAATGAATTTGACGTTTCAAGTGAAAGTTGAAGTTGAAACTGAATTTGACGTTTCAAGTAAATCTGAAGTAGTGAATGAAACTGAAATCGAAAATGAAACTAAAGTTTCAAGTGAAATTGAAGTTGAAATGAAACAGAAGTTTCAAATGAAACTGAAGTTTCAAGTGAATCTTAATTTGAAAATGAGCTTGACGTTTCAAGTGAATCTGAAGTGGAAAATGAATTTGACGTTTCAAGTGAAAGTTGAAGTTGAAAACGAATTTGACGTTCAAAGTGAAAGTTGAAGTTGGAACTGAAATTGACGTTTCAAGTGAAAGTTGAAGTTGAAACTGATTGACGTTTCAAGTGAAACTGAAGTGGAAAATGAATTTGACGTTTCAAGTGAAAGTTGAAGTTGAAAACGAATTTGACGTTCAAAGTGAAAGTTGAAGTTGAAACTGAAATTGACGTTTCAAGTGAAAGTTGAAGTTGAAACTGAATTTGACGTTTCAAGTGAAAGTTGAAGTTGAAATTGTTGTTTCAAGTGAATCTGGAGTGGTAAATGAAATTGACGTTTTAAGTGAAAGTTGAAGTTGAAAACGAATTTGGCGTTCAAAGTGAAAGTTGAAGTTGAAACTGTAATAATTACAATTATTGACGTTTCAAGTGAATCCAAAGTTGAAAATGGAACTGAAGTTTTAATTGAAAGTTGAAGTTGAAACTGAAATTGACGTTTCAAGTGAATCTGAAGTGGAAAATGAATTTGACGTTTCAAGTGAAAGTTGAAGTTGAAAACGAAATTGATGGTTAAAGTTAATGGTGGAACATAAAGTGATATTTTAAGGGGAAGGAAATATGAAGATGAATCTGGCTATGATCTTGGAGTAAAACTGAACCTGAAGGTGAAAGTAAACCTAAACTTAGTACTCAGTACTGAGTAACTTATTTTATTTCCGATTCGGTTAATTCTTTCCGTTGGAACTTCTGATTAAAATCCTGTGTCTTCAGTTCATTGATTACAGTGTAATCATTACACTTCCAATTTTTTTCCCTTTTGTGAATTTTTTCCCTTATTCCTTGCAGGGGAGATCGAAGACGTCGACAAACTGGCGATCTGGGAGCCTCTGGCTGTGAAACAGCAAATCTACAAATCGGCTATCGAAAGTGCCATCATGCTGCTGAAGATCGACGACATCGTTTCCGGGGCCAAGAACAAGGACAAGGAAAGGAAAATGACGTCGACGATGCCCACGCAAGAGTCGCAGAAAGAGTAACTTTCGCCTCGTTTTTCCCCCCAATAGCTTTCGTTCTTTTTTTTTCCTCACGCCCTTAACAAATAACTTTTCACTTGTTTCTAGAGATCGAAAAGAAAGAAAGTAACCGGTCAACGCTTAAATTATAAGTATTTTTTAATAAACAAATTTGCTATTATTGAGCGTCGTTTATTGCAATTCCAGTTCATCAAGTTTTATCAAAATCTTCGGATCGTAATTTGAAGAGTTTTCCTCCAAAACTGCATTCATCCACTTTCGAGTTTTGTCGATATCGATTTCGATTTTCGATTGCTTATAAGTACCAAAGCTGCTATGAATCGAAATCAAAAAACTAACTCTTCATTTGTTGTTTGGTCAAACATCAAAGACTGATTATCAACGGAGTATTTAATAATAATTTTCACGTTTATTTATGTACTTTTTCAGTGAGTGCTAGTGTGGCTACTTGTCTTATCGATTAAACGTACTTACAGCGCGCGCTACGTACCAAATTCGTCATCAGGTGTCCACTTTTCATCTAGGAGAGAAATTATCATTTATTAAAAATTTTATGCTGAAACCAAATAGTTCTTGAAACTTGATTTTTATCTGTGGGTTTTAATTAAACCACGCACTCAGGTGGTACTGCGTCCCATTGTCTTCTTCGACGATCGGTTGAGTCACGACCGCAGTGGTTGATGGGTGGTTTCTCATGTAAGAAGTTGGAGCGTCGTCCATCGTCTTCCAATCCTGCGTTAATTTTTTATTTATTTAAAAATGTGAAAAAAGCAAAAGCTAACATATGGTGATATTGCTGGACTGAAAGCACCGGTTATCTCGTAGGTATTCTTACTGTGTGTCGAGCGTATTCATTGGGATTGAAGTGATTCCATTCCGCACCTACCTATCGGGTAGGTACGATGTTGTCTTAAGGTAGTGTTCCCATTTTTCATCCTCGGGTGTTGTGCTTTTGGCAAAATAATGTTTGGAAATATCCATGTACATAATTTAGTTGGTATCTCGTGGGTTTCGTTCTCTGACGCTACTAGGGGTGATTCTGAAAATTGACAATTTATTTGTGGGTGCCCGCCCTTGTGTAGGCACATCTCTGAAAAAATCACCAATTTTCTACCACCTTCGAGGACACATTTTGAATAACTGAAAGGCCAAAAGAATTTTCAAATGTTAGAATCATCTTTGGGTGGGTGGGGTGTGCGGGTTGCTTCGGTACAATTATTTGAGATCATAATTACCTATTATGATGATGATGGATTTCTGTAATAATCGTCAAACAACAAACAATATCTGCTTCAAAGGCAAATTTTTGTTTTCAAAAAGTTTCATCAAATTTTGAAATTGACGTTTCTCCTCGAAAATATACCAACCCGCAGTTTGTTGAAAATATATATATGGCTTGGACACTCGCAAGAATAATTAATTTCATAAAACTTTGTACCAATGAAAAGCAAAAGACCGGGAGAGCTAAAAAATTGCACAAATTGATAATCAGATAACAAGAGGTGATATCTAGGTTGGGTTTTGAAGTGTTGTTACCGCTGATGTTGTTACCGTTGATCCTAATTATTAGGTACCTATGCGAAAAATTATCGCTCAAAATACCACGAACATAGGACAGAACAATGCTAACAACTTGAAAATGAACATTTTGTGATCCTCTATGATTAGGTATCTACATTATTCAAGTACCTACCTATTGATAGAATATTTTAAATATATTAAACCTGATCCTCTCCGAAAATAATTTTCTCGGTCTCATGCAGGAAGTCCTATCCAATCGGCCCGATGTTGAAAGGGTTCCCTAGTCCGTATTTCACGTCCAAATCTGTCATCCATTAGGTAGCTCGATCCATGGTTGTCATTAACCTCTTGAAAAATCTATAATAGCGCGGAACATTAGCGATCAGTTATTTTGGCACTGCTGTTTGTGAAACTTGGCTCGAGCCTTTGGTCGTTTCGAAACAAAGATATCCCTCTAAAACAAACTGTACATCAATCGTCTACTCGTCTATAATTATTGAGGTAGGGTTAGCCAAGGCCAAGGAATGAGACAAATTTAAATCCTACCAACCGTCGCTCCATCGGTTTTTTTCGAAGTTATTTCGGATGATCGAGGAAAATCGCATTTTTTACTTCCATATTTACAGAGTAAAATTTACTTCCATTTAATGGAAGTATTGTGATCGTCCGAAAATCGAGAATCGGAACGGAGCTTCAGAAAAAACTTTTTCTTATACACATTTACTCAGAATCACTTCCTGAACAAGTGTCTGTGTGTCCGTCTGTCCGTCCGTCCGTCTGTCCGTCTGTGGTCATTTACAAAAATGACCATAACTCCCTCAATTCTCAACCTTTTTTCAAATTTCTTGAACTGAAATGTTTGTCTCGGCAAGACCTAACACCCTGTTTAATCGAAATTTGGATAACGCACAGTACTTCCGATATATTTGCATTTTTAGTGTTTTCTATTTCATTTTTTTCCGGCCACAAAAATGAACCGATTTGAGCGTTCTTGGTCTTAAAATCTTTGTTTTACCTTGCAGAATATGTGGATATTTTTTACATTCCGAAAATGTGGCGTTTTTTCATTTTGGGCGAATTTTAAAATTTAAATAGTAAATTTTTTGATATTTTTGACCTAAACACTTTCAAAAGCAGTCAAAATATGATCAAATTGTGTCTCAATTTTACGTTTCAAAATATGGAAGTATTGTGTGTTATCTACGCACCACTCAACTCAACGCAGGAAAACACAATTCCGTTTGAACATTGGTCGAGAGCCGACTCTCCCGCCATAGAGACGCGCCGCGCTGCCGGAACCCGAGCCGGGCGGTGCCGAGCCGGGCAATCCGGCGGAGCATGGCGGAAGTTCGGACTAGCCGCCCGGCACGGCTCAGCAAGCCGTAGGCGCTACGATTCCGAGAGTCTACGACCCGCGCGCATGTTCGTTTGTGTAATTTCATGTTCGGCTATCCTGCTAGTGCGAATCGCCTGTTCGCGGCCTCAGTCTTCCGCCGTCTTCCCTCCGGGTCGGTCGCGTCGCGCTCGCGTGAGTAAATTTTCCTTTATGCCCCCCTTGGACAGGAAAAAACACTTCGAAAAATATTTTACATAGAAAAACTTCGTTTCTAATTGTCCTTTTTCTGATTTCCTTCTTCCTCAGTAAGACCTATCACCCTGTTGAATCGAAATTTGAATTACCCGCAGTACTTCCGATAAATTGGCACTTTTAGCGTTTTCAATTTTATTTTTTTCCTGACCACAAAATTGAACCGATTTCAGCGTTCCTAGTCTTAAAATCTTCGGTTTAGACTGCAGAATACGTTGGTATTTTTCATGTTCCGATAACGTTTCCTATTTTCAGGCGAGTTTTAAAATTTGCATTATGAGTCCTGGTATTTCTGAGCCATAAAGCCTCCAAAGTAGTAAAAATGTGATACAATCGTGTCGTAAATTTGCGAATCATAATATGGAAGTATTGTGTGTACCACTGGTTTTAGTGAAGGTTTTCGATAATTCAATTACCGATTATTTCGGTCATTTCTGCGTGAAAGCAAGTGAGTTCGGCATAGTGCGGGCTTAATATCGATAATAAGTTAAGAAAAATGCCATTGTTTTCGCCCGTTAACCGAATTTATCCCGAATTTTACAGAATTTTTCCGATTTTATCGGAGAGAGGGTCGGAGCTAGTTAGGGCATGTCGCTCTAGTCTCATAGCTTAATATGTACTTTGGTACACGGCGGTCATTGCCTCGCCGCCTCGAGCGGACTGGATCCAGCGTGTTGAGGGCGTTGGGTCCATCGCGGTCGCCTCGGGTTCAGAGTCCGTTGGACTAGCACGCCGGGCTTAGCCAGGAATGGCCTTGCCCGCTCATGAAGGTGCATAGCGCTGCGTCTACGGAAAAAATAGTCGGCGGCGCATCGCCGCGTAGACGCAGCGCCGCGCTCCCGGATTTCGCCAGTGGAGCGGGGCCGTGTAAATTGAATTGTGCCCTCGCTAATCGATAGTTTGTGTTTGTTATTCAACAACAAATCTTTGTAATCGCCCAAGTTTCAAATAATTTTAAAATTTTCCGTAGGTAGGTACTCTCACGATTATTTCTCATTATCCGAAAATTTCTTTCTACTCCGACTGGTTTATTTCTTGGTAAGAAAAGATAGTTTTGGTAAATTTCTTGGACTTTTGTTGTTAATAAAGATAAATAATATAAATGTAAATATAATATAAATAAAGGTAAATAAAGATAGATTGGTCAATTTGATATAAAATAAAAATAATATTAATAAAGATGAATAATATAAATATAAATAAAATATAAATACATGAATAAAGGTAAATAAAGATAGTCTTGGTAAATTTCTTGGACTTTCGTTGACCTATCGATAGTATTGGTTAATTTCTTGGACTTTCGTTGGTAAATAAATATTAATAATATAAATAAAGGTGAATTAAGATAGTTTTGGTAAATTTTTGATAAATAAAGATAGTTTTGGTAAATTAAGATAAATAATACAAATATTTATAAATATAATCTATAATAATAAAAGCAAGACTTACACATAGTGTAATGTGTCTGTCGGTCTGTCTGACCGAGCTCTCCAGCCAAATCTATCGCACGCAGGGGCCTGGAATTTTTTACACGGAAGCACAAAGGGGCTGGCCACCAGACCTCGAAGCCCGATTTTCGATTTTTAAATTAGATAAATTTGAATTTTTTTTTATTTGAAAAAATTACCTGTTCTTATTTAAACTAATTTTTCAACGGATTGTTTCTTTCTATCGACGTTCAACACAACTCAACTCAACTCAACTCAACCCAACCCAACTCAACTCAACTCAACCCAACCCAACCCAACCCAACCCAACCCAACCCAACCCAACCCAACCCAACCCAACCCAACCCAACCCAACCCAACCCAACCCAACCCAACCCAAACCAACCCAACCCAACCCAACCCAACCTAACCCAACCAAACCCAACCCAACCCAACCCAACCCAAACCAACCCAACCCAACCCAATCCAACCTAACCCAACCCAACCCAACCAAACCCAACCCAACCCAACCCAACCCAACCCAACCCAACCCAACCCAACCCAACACTACACAACCCAACCCAACCCAACCCAACCCAACCCAACCCAACCCAACCCAACCCAACCCATCCCAACCCAACCCAACCCAACCCAACACTACACAACACAACCCAACCCAACCCAACCCAACCCTATCCAACCCAACCCAACCCCACCCAACCCAACACTACACAACACAACCCAACCCAACCCAACCCAACCCAACCCTCAACTCAACTCAACTCAACCCAACCCAACCCAACCCAACCCTCAACTCATTTAAAAAAAAAATGACCTGTTCTTATTTAAACTAACTTTTCAACGGATTGTTTCTTTCTATCGACGGGGAACTCAACGCAACGCAACTCAACACAACACAACACAACACAACACAACACAACACAACACAACACAACACAACACAACCCAACCCAACCCAACACTACCCAACCCAACCCAACCCAACCCAACCCAACACTACCCAACCCAACCCAACACTACCCAACCCAACCCAACCCAACCCAACCCAACCCAACCCAACACTACCCAACCCAACCCAACACTACCCAACCCAATTTTACCCAACCCAACCCAAACCAACCCAACCCAAACCAAACCAACCCAACCCAACCCAACCCAACCTAACCCAACCAAACCCAACCCAACCCAACTTAACCCAAACCAACCCAACCCAACCCAATCCAACCTAACCCAACCCAACCCAACCAAACCCAACCCAACCCAACCCAACCCAACCCAACCCAACCCAACCCAACCCAACCCAACCCAACCCAACCCAACCCAACCCAACCCATCCCAACCCAACCCAACCCAACCCAACCCAACACTACACAACACAACCCAACCCAACCCAACCCAACCCTATCCAACCCAACCCAACCCCACCCAACCCAACACTACACAACACAACCCAACCCAACCCAACCCAACCCTCAACTCAACTCAACTCAACCCAACCCAACCCAACCCAACCCAACCCAACCCAACCCTCAACTCAACTCAACTCATTTAAAAAAAAAATGACCTGTTCTTATTTAAACTAACTTTTCAACGGATTGTTTCTTTCTATCGACGGGGAACTCAACGCAACGCAACTCAACACAACACAACACAACACAACACAACACAACACAACACAACACAACCCAACCCAACCCAACCCAACCCAACCCAACCCAACCCAACCCAACCCAACCCAACCCAACCCAACCCAACCCAACACTACACAACCCAACCCAACCCAACCCAACCCAACCCAACCCAACCCAACCCAACCCAACCCAACCCAACACTACACAACACAACCCAACCCAACCCAACCCAACCCAAACCAACCCAAACCAACCCAACCCAATCCAACCCCCAAGTTGAGTTGAGTTGTGTTGAGTTCCCCGTCGATAGAAAGAAACAATCCGTTGAAAAATTAGTTTAAATAAGAACAGGTCATTTTTTTAAATAAAAAAAATTCAAATTTATCTAATTTAAAAATCGAAAATTGGGCTTCGAGGTCTGGTGGCCAGCCCCTTTGTGCTCCCGTGTAAAAAATTCCAGGCCCCTGCGTGCGATAGATTTGGCTGGAGAGCTCGGTCAGACAGACCGACAGACACATTACACTATGTGTAAGTCTTGCTTTTATTATTATAGATTATATTTATAAATATTTGTATTATTTATCTTAATTTACCAAAACTATCTTTATTTATCAAAAATTTACCAAAACTATCTTAATTCACCTTTATTTATATTATTAATATTTATTTACCAACGAAAGTCCAAGAAATTAACCAATACTATCGATAGGTCAACGAAAGTCCAAGAAATTTACCAAGACTATCTTTATTTACCTTTATTCATGTATTTATATTTTATTTATATTTATATTATTCATCTTTATTAATATTATTTTTATTTTATATCAAATTGACCAATCTATCTTTATTTACCTTTATTTATATTATATTTACATTTATATTATTTATCTTTATTAACAACAAAAGTCCAAGAAATTTACCAAAACTATCTTTTCTTACCAAGAAATAAACCAGTCGGAGTAGAAAGAAATTTTCGGATAATGAGAAATAATCGTGAGAGTACCTACCTACGGAAAATTTTAAAATTATTTGAAACTTGGGCGATTACAAAGATTTGTTGTTGAATAACAAACACAAACTATCGATTAGCGAGGGCACAATTCAATTTACACGGCCCCGCTCCACTGGCGAAATCCGGGAGCGCGGCGCTGCGTCTACGCGGCGATGCGCCGCCGACTATTTTTTCCGTAGACGCAGCGCTATGCACCTTCATGAGCGGGCAAGGCCATTCCTGGCTAAGCCCGGCGTGCTAGTCCAACGGACTCTGAACCCGAGGCGACCGCGATGGACCCAACGCCCTCAACACGCTGGATCCAGTCCGCTCGAGGCGGCGAGGCAATGACCGCCGTGTACCAAAGTACATATTAAGCTATGAGACTAGAGCGACATGCCCTAACTAGCTCCGACCCTCTCTCCGATAAAATCGGAAAAATTCTGTAAAATTCGGGATAAATTCGGTTAACGGGCGAAAACAATGGCATTTTTCTTAACTTATTATCGATATTAAGCCCGCACTATGCCGAACTCACTTGCTTTCACGCAGAAATGACCGAAATAATCGGTAATTGAATTATCGAAAACCTTCACTAAAACCAGTGGTACACACAATACTTCCATATTATGATTCGCAAATTTACGACACGATTGTATCACATTTTTACTACTTTGGAGGCTTTATGGCTCAGAAATACCAGGACTTATAATGCAAATTTTAAAACTCGCCTGAAAATAGGAAACGTTATCGGAACATGAAAAATACCAACGTATTCTGCAGTCTAAACCGAAGATTTTAAGACTAGGAACGCTGAAATCGGTTCAATTTTGTGGTCAGGAAAAAAATAAAATTGAAAACGCTAAAAGTGCCAATTTATCGGAAGTACTGCGGGTAATTCAGTGCCCAGTGGAGCGGGGCCGTGTAAATTGAATTGTGCCCTCGCTAATCGATAGTTTGTGTTTGTTATTCAACAACAAATCTTTGTAATCGCCCAAGTTTCAAATAATTTTAAAATTTTCCGTAGGTAGGTACTCTCACGATTATTTCTCATTATCCGAAAATTTCTTTCTACTCCGACTGGTTTATTTCTTGGTAAGAAAAGATAGTTTTGGTAAATTTCTTGGACTTTTGTTGTTAATAAAGATAAATAATATAAATGTAAATATAATATAAATAAAGGTAAATAAAGATAGATTGGTCAATTTGATAAAAAATAAAAATAATATTAATAAAGATGAATAATATAAATATAAATAAAATATAAATACATAAATAAAGGTAAATAAAGATAGTCTTGGTAAATTTCTTTGACTTTCGTTGACCTATCGATAGTATTGGTTAATTTCTTGGACTTTCGTTGGTAAATAAATATTAATAATATAAATAAAGGTGAATTAAGATAGTTTTGGTAAATTTTTGATAAATAAAGATAGTTTTGGTAAATTAAGATAAATAATACAAATATTTATAAATATAATCTATAATAATAAGAGCAAGACTTACACATAGTGTAATGTGTCTGTCTGTCTGACCGAGCTCTCCAGCCAAATCTATCGCACGCAGGGACCTGGAATTTTTTACACGGAAGCACAAAGGGGCTGGCCACCAGACCTCGAAGCCCGATTTTCGATTTTTAAATTAGATAAATTTGAATTTTTTATTAATTAATTATTATTATTATTATTATTAATTATAATTACCTATTATATTAATTATTTTTTAATTGATTTTAATAATTTTTATTAAAAAAAAATGACCTGTTCTTATTTAAACTAACTTTTCAACTGATTGTTTCTTTCTATCGACGGGGAACTCAACTCAACTCAACCCAACCCAACCCAACACAACGCAACGCAACGCAACGCAACCCCACCCAACCCAACCCAACACTACACAACACAACACAACCCAACCCAACCCAACACTACACAACCCAACCCAACCCAACCCAACCCAACCCAACCCAACCCAACACTACACAACACAACCCAACCCAACCCAACCCAACCCAACCCATCCCAACCCAACCCAACCCAACCCAACCCAACACTACACAACACAACACAACCCAACCCAACACTACACAACACAACCCAACCCAACCCAACCCAACCCAACCCATCCCAACCCAACCCAACCCAACCCAACCCAACCCAACCCAACCCAACACTACACAACACAACACAACACAACACAACCCAACCCAACCCAACCCAACCCAAGCCAAGCCAACCCAACTCAACCCAACCCAACCCAACCCAACCCAACCCAACCCAACCCAACCCAACCCAACCCAACCCAACCCAACCCAACACTACCCAACCCAACCCAACCCAACCCAACACTACCCAACCCAACCCAACACTACCCAACCCAACCCAACCCAACCCAACACTACCCAACCCAACCCAACCCAACCCAACCCAACCCAACCCAACCCAACACTACCCAACCCAACCCAACCAGACCCAACCCAACCCGACCCAACCCAACCCAACCCAACCCAACCCAATACTACACAACACAACACAACCCAACCCAACACTACACAACCCAACCCAACCCAACCCAACCCATCCCAACCCAACCCAACCCAACCCAACCCAACCCAACCCAACCCAACCCAACCCAACCCAACCCAACCCATCCCAACCCAACCCAACCCAACCCAACACAACCCAACCCAACCCAACCCAACACTACCCAACCCAACCCAACCCGACCCAACCAAACCCAACCCGACCCAACCCAACCCGACCCAACCCAACCCAACCCAACCCAACCCAACCCAACACTACCCAACCCAACCCAACCCGACCCAACCCAACCCTACCCAACCCAACCCAACCCAACCCAACCGAACCCAACCCATCCCAACCCAACCCAACCCAACCCAACACTACCCAACCCAACCCAACCCTGCCCAACCCAACCCAACCCAACCCAACACTACCCAACCCTACCCAACCCAACCCAACCCAACCCAACCCAACCCAACACTACCCAACCCAACCCAATTCGACCCAACCCAACCCAACCCAACCCAACCCAACCCAACCCAACCCAACCCAACCCAACCCAACCCAACCCAACCCATCCCAACCCAACCCAACCCAACACTACACAACACAACACAACCCAACCCAACCCAACCCATCCCAACTCAACTCAACTCAACCCAACCCAACCCAACCCAACCCTCAACTCAACTCAACTCAACTCAACTCAACATTTCTTTTATAAATTTAAAAAAAATGACCTGTTCTTATTTAAATTAATTTTTTAACAGATTGGTTCTTTTTATCGACGGGGAATGTTATGTGTGTTGGGGGGGGGGGGGAGAGACAGTCTACCTAATTACTTAATCAATTAATCACAATTTTTTTGACACGGGCAACGCCGGGCGGTTACAGCTAGTATAAAAATAAAGGTAAATAAAGATGGTTTTGGTAAATTTCTTGGACTTTCGTTGACCTATTGATAGTTTTGGTTTATTTCTTGGTAAATAAAGATAGTTTCGGTAAATTTCTTTTTTCACACCGACTCACTTGCTAATTTGGACTACCGTTGACCTAGTGATAGTTTTGGTTTATCATTCAGTATTAATAAATCTTCGTAATCGTCCAAAAAATCAAAAAATTTTCAAAAAATTTTACCTTTTTTCGCATTCAACTGTAACTGTAAAGTAGAATTTGATTATTTTATTATTATTATTTATACATTATTATTATATTAGGTATATATTGTTTCATATTATTATGGCATAGTACAGATGATACATTGTATCATTACTTATATACATTACCTATTATATTATTATTTTTATTATTGCCAACCTATCTATTAATTTATTATTAATTAATAGTTCAATACTTAGTTAATAATTGTGTCTCTAGCTCGGTGTACTGATATCTATGGTAAGATTTGGTATCTAGCATGGTTTTTTGGGTCATCCAGATCCGGAATGAGGACAAATATCTTTTTTTTAATAAAAGATTCCAAATAATTTGGAAATTTAATAAGATCATTAATCAGCATCATTATTAAGACCCATTAATCAGCGTAAATGCTGTCTTCTTGATTTATTTTTATTTTTCAGGACTTCAGGTTATCATAGTAGGGACTTGAAGAGCGTTTTTCGTTTTTTAGGTAGCACCGTACTAAGCCAGCACTATTCCGTAATAATAATTCCACGAAATCTCGGATTCGATTAATATAACCGAAAATTTTTGGCAAAATACTCATTTCATTTTCTTACCGTCCCGTTTCGCTCGTTCCGATTCGCGTCCGTCCGATTTCTCGTGCCGGTTGAGGGAACAACAATTTTTAAATGGTTCTGTGTTGTGTCGCTGTGTTGTGTTGTGTGGTGGATTCGCTTTGGACTTTGTGTCTGCCGCCCTGGTAACGCCACAAGTCAAGATTCCATCGGTTCGATGAAAGTAAGTGCTAGAATAGTGTCGAAAATCTTTCATCCTATGCTCGTTCTGGCGCATTCCTATGCTCGTGGCTGTCGTTTTCATAATCAACTTGGAAATTCAGATTTTTTTATGATTGAGATTTTCATCTTACATTTTTATGAACTCGTCCTCGCTGTAGTCTACAGCTAATCCAGTGTAGTAAGCAATATTTTTTTCTCTCGATTTTATTCAAAATTTGACGTCTAACCGCAATGCTTCTTCTTGTTTGTTGCAGGTGTGATCAAGTGCCGTGTTTATTCTCAAGGGAGTGCAATTCCAAACATTTGATCAATATTAGTAGGTGATTACGTTAGGTTTGAAAATTTCGGTTTGGTGTTCATCTGATCAAACTTCAAAGTTCAAAAAGTTTCAATTCCTGACTGGAGCCTTTGACAATTGAGTCGGTAGGTATTTCTTTGCTTTAAATTTTCACCATAGAAAGCAATTCGATACAAAAGCTTTGAGTAAAACCTAGTTGTTAGAAAAATTCAAAAATCCTTTAAATTCGTAAATTGAACTGTTTTATGGATTTTTCTCCTAAAATCAAGTTTTATTTTGACAAAAAAAGTGTCGTGCTGTGGAAACATTCTGTGGTTCGAGAAGTGCAACACCTCGGAGTATGCAGCCGGAGGACATCGGCCAACGAGGAGCGACGCGGCCAAACGTAAGTTACCATTAAATGATAAATTTTATCATTTTTGATAAATTTATGATTTATATCACACTATTTCTATTATTTTTATTATTATTATTAATTATTATTTATTCTATTATTTTATTATTATTTATTCTTATTATTTATTCTATTATTTTGAAGCAAATGGAGCTTTAACGGATTTTCCATTTTTTTGTTACAGGTATGTCCGAACTTGTCGCGTTTGGTCCAAAGGTAAGAGTTTTGGTTCATTTTTCTTAAGAAATGAACCTTTGTAATCGGTCGGGAAAAAATTTTTTTCAACACCCCCTGAAAATTTGTTGGTTTACGTTTCAAGGGGTGTAGAATCCGAATCTGCAATAAAAATTTTTTGTCCGTCCGCCGTCCGCCGTACGCCGTCCGCCGTACGCCGTCCGCCGTCCGGGGTTTTTCAGGGGGAAGGAGTTATCGGATAATTTTGAAATTTTTACCAAAAATCAAGTTCCGTATCTAGTTGGTCCTAACGTCTCGGCAGAACCCTACCTTAATTTTAAGGCCAGTAAAACAGCTGTTGAAGTGAGAAAAAATTCGTGCTTTTCAGGAAAAAAGCAACATAGGCATGTGAGGCATCATTTCATATAGATTTTTCTATGCTGAATCGAATGAGACCATCGCCACGCCGGTAGCTTCAACCGTTTAGGAGTTATTGCAGTTTTAGTGAGGCATTTTTGAGTTTTCCAAAATTTCCTCAAATCCTAATAACTCGAAAACTACTCGAGCCACAAAATTCGTTTTCCACTCGTTTGAATCCCCACAAAAACTTCTGTCCCCCCGATATCTTCAATTTAAAGAATTTGGTCGCATTACATAAATCAGCAAAACAAAAATTGGAAAAACTTGAGAATTTGGCCTCGGCTCTTAGATACGGTTGATTGATCTACTTACGACCACTAGCCTATTACACCAACAAGGTGACGCACTCACACTACGACCAGTTGCGCTTGGCAACATGAGAGCGAGACAAGCTTCAACGAAGGTTCTGAGGCATTTTTAATTTCATCATTCAGAGAATTTAATAATTATTATTATTCTGTTAATTATGAAGGTGATTAAGAATAGATTTAAGTGAATTTAACGGAATTAAACGATCTGCTGCGTTGAAAAGATGGATAGGTAGGTATTCATCAAGCGAGAAGGATGATCATTTTTTGCCTGGTTGAAAAAACGTTTTTCTAAATCCCCATCTAAAATACAAATTTATACTGAAATTATAGAATAATAACAACTAAATTCTGTGTTTAAGGATTACCGATATATCGTAAGGTTTGTCTTTGCAATCGAAAAATGAACCCCTGTGCAAAATTTGCAGAGTTCTTCGGACATACCGAAAACTAATCTGCACATGCCACTGATCTACTTAGCAGCGTTTTTCATTTGAAATCGAAGAGATGCATGGCTTACGAACGAAAAATAGGTAAATAGGTAGGTATTGTAGTGAAGGATCCCCACATTTTGGCACTTTATCGACCCGCTACATTCCCATAAACTAGAATTTCGCGTTTTTTATTATCCCGTGTCCTGTCCAGTTTTTCTTGACATTTCTGAAGTGTTTCTCGAAAAGTCTTCGCGATTTATTGTGACTCGGGTTTCTCCTGATGTTCGAGCGTTCAATTAAGTCGTGGGAATAGGTAAGTACGATTCATTTAAAAAAATGCCAATTATTAGATACAAAAATTACCTTGAATAATTTTTTGTGCTTTGAATATCCACTGTTCGTAATCATGTTACGGCCATCGATCAGAAATTAGGCTGTAACTCGATCGGAAATTCACTATTTGTTTTCACACAATGTCATTGCAGTGATGGACAATACTACAACTATCCGTAACATCTTCGGGCTGAGGATTCATATAATTTCGACCGAACTTCAGGTAAGTTCGATCGGTCGTCAGTTTATTAAAATCATCATATTATATTACTATGAGTATAAGTACCTATGAGTATGAGTACCTCAATTTTTTGAAATTTTTGATTTTTGTTAAATAATATTTATTTAAATGAATAATAAAAAATATTTATTTTTTAAAAAGTATTAATTAATATTTATTTAAATAAATAATAAAAAGTATTTATTTTAAACAATATTAGTTATAATAATATTTATACTTGTATTGCAGATTATGCGATAAGGAAAAGTCAAAGCAAGGTGCTCCTTTTTGGGATTCTCCAATGTTTCCGACAACTTCAAGTCATATTTCACACTGTCTGGCGCCGGAGGGTGAAAACTTGATTTTTTCACCGCCTATCTGTGACCACTGGTGCGGCTCCAATTCGAGAAGGTAAAACTATGAGGCAGTTTCAAGTTGAAAGGGCTTGTTTTTGTAAACGATGGCACCGAGCAATCTCTGGTACCATTTGTCGGCAAGAAAACATCGAATATTTGGCCAGGGTCCACATTTGTTTCAGAAAGTTCATTCTCGCGACCTTGTTGGAAAGAGTTGAACGAGACGTGTACCGGGTAAGTGAGACGAGATGAATGGAGCTCGTATGGAATTCCATCTCCTGAATGAGTAAGTATGTGGTATGCTCTGATAATTGTCCCAGCTTTCGTAGCTCTCTCAACAATGCAGTTAATTTTATTGTTACATTGAAAAATACTTGAACCGATCAATTAAGGGCTCACAGAAAGTAGGTCAAAAACATTTAAAATCTATTTTTTTAAATTACCTTAAAAGACTTAAAAGTACCTCATTTAATTCAATTTCTAAGTTTGACCATTTTTCAATACATTTTTAATAACAAAGAGTTATTTTTCATTATTTTTTTTCTCAATTATTCAATAAGTAATAAACCATTGTAATCGCCAAAGATTTTTTTCACATGAGCTAAACATAAAAATTTTCAGTTTTTCTTCTAGAGCTTATTGTGTGTTATCTGTACACCTGTTATTTCCTTCTAGATTTTATCATCAAACTCAATAGGTACCTACTTCTTGGCCCTTGGCGAGAGACGGCCTCCTGTGCCACTGAGGCGGCGCTACCACGCGTTCACATTCGACCGCCTGAGCGACGAAGAAATTTTAAAAAATTTTCGATTCCGACGAGAAGATTTGCCTCGGCTAAAGAGATGTTTGGAGGTAAGTGTGATTAATAAAATTATAGGTAACGCAAGGTGTTGATTTGCATTTTATATAGGCAGGTGTAAATGTAAATGATTCGTTAATCCAGGGGGAACCCCCTATCCCTACCGCTATTTCTGGCGTATTAAAAACCTCTTTTTCTTTGTAGCTTCATTATTCTTCCGAAGGATTTCAAATATGAATCCACAACTATGCGACACCGACACCAACGTCGTTTCTTCAATTGGCCTTTGTTTTCACAGATCCCTGACGATGTGTACATTCCTGGCAGACGGTACTGAGTACCGCCCTCGCAATACCTACTGCTTAAAAGACTGGCGTATCCCAATCGCTTCTCAGAGTTGGAGCGGTTTTTTGGAATGTCGTCGGCCGTCATATCGTCGGTATTCCAATTCATGGTGAGATCATGGTCTATATAGATGCAATATGAATCGCCGCACGGCAGCGAGGCGTTACTTTCTACTCAATCGACATTTGTTAGTTTGTCTGTTTTAATTCTTATATTCTCAAACGGTTTCCTATATTTTCCTATGTAATGTCTTTTTCCCTCAGGGCACAAGAGGTACCACTGCCAAAAATTCCAATCTACCGTGACACCTCCTACACTCGAGGATTACCTTCAGCATGAAGGGAGGCAGATTGTGTAGAAAAAAGTCCATTGTGTTGAAAACCAGTGATAAGTCTTTATTGGTCACTATTAAGATTTTTATTAAAAATTTCGATTGACAATTCTTGCGTTTTCACGTCCCCTTAACATTTTTTGATCGGATTCCCCTGACAATATGCCTCAAGTTGGAGCAAACCACAACTTTTAGGACCAACCGCACCAGCGGTGTTTTCTATTTTATTTTTTTCCGGTCACAAAAATGAACCGATTTGAGCGTTCTTGGTCTTAAAATCTTTCTTTTACCTTGCAGAATAATATTCTGCAAGGTAAAAGAAAGACATCCACATATCATGAACATATTATGTGGATATTTTTTATGTTCCGAAAAACTGGCGTTTTTTATTTTGGGCGAATTTTGAAATTTGAATAGTGAATTTTTTGATATTTTTGACCTAAACACCTTTAAAAGCAGTCAAAATATGATCAAATTGTGTCACAATTTTACGTTCCAAAATATGGAAGTATTGTGTGTTATCTACGCACCACTGGTTTATTTTTTGTATGCACAATCTCTGCGTGTTTTTGAGGGTTGCTTGTCACCTAACCCTTGTGGTCTCGATCGGACTGGCCGATTGGGAGAGTAGGTGAAAGGTTCAGATTCACAGAAAAAGGGCAATTTTGATGTATCGGCCCAGTTCTAGCCGTCCTATGGCAGTGAGACCAATTTTTCTCTTCTCTCACACAAATAACTACCCCTGCTATTAGGTATGCACATTACTTTGTTCTAGAAGCAATGATAAATTTTATTTTTTACGCCGAACGTAGGAATTGTCAGTACCATGGGTGAGTCAAAATCATTTCTGAGTGTGTGACGTTCTAAATTTTTTAGAAAAATGGTCAGTAGGAACCAAGAGTCTTCAAATCTTGTAATAATGTACCTGCACCTATTATTTCCAAAAGTCTCCGATACTATTGGGTATTTCGTGCTATTGCTACCTTTCCTACCCCAAGACTGTTGAATTAAAATTTATATTTTCTACAATTCATCGTATTCTTTCATTAGGTCATACTTTCATTAAATATATTCATGCATCTTAACCACGAATTTTTACTCTAACCCATAGCATTGTCAGTCCCGTGGCAGTATGAAAATTGAAATTTTGCATTTCTGGCTCCAAAATAGAGTTTGACCTCTCAAAATCCTCTTAAACTGTTTGTTTGCATCTGGGGAACGAGTGAAAACCGCAAAAAATGTAGTTTGAAGTATGTGGATTTTCGGAAATCACTGACGCTGAAAATTGCCCTTATCTGAGAATCACCCAGCTGAATGAGGAAGGATCAAATTTTAATATAAAAATCTCATTGGTGATGTTTATAGCTTCCTTGGTTATTGGATTGATATATTTCGTCAATAAAATGGCCCTTATTGCGCCTAATTGATAATAAAAACCAGTTTAGTCTATGATGCATACCTATGTATCGTCGAAGAATTATCCTTGGTAATGGTCCAATATCAACCTTGTGAATTTCGTCCACGAACTGCATTCTCCATTGATAATTGCCCTTCCCTTGGCAATGAATGGGCTGCTCACCTCCCATTACCTGTATCTCAACTGCTCCAATTTCATCAACTAGAAAGAACCTGATAACGAATTACCGTCTATTTCCAATTTAGTCCGTTGATCTTAGAGGCAGATCTCTATCTATTTATTGTACAACGCTCAACCGCTGCCAGGCCGGACAACCTACGTATTTTTATAATAGAGTAACATGCCACGTTTTCCCTATCTGAGATTTGACAGTCAGGTAAGTCGAGGTGCGTTGTTGGCAGAGGAAAAGAAGGCAAACACTTCTCTTGAGATCTCGTATTGCCAACTTCGCGGTCACATCTGACGTTCGCTTTTCCGAGGTGAATCTTCGGATTTATTCGTCGGATAAGTCCGTATCACACGTACAGACCACAGACCCATTCTCTGATTGGCTGACGCTATGTTCACTTTTGCGCACCTGCGTAAGGGTGATTTCCAAAAAAAAAAAAACGCAATGACCAGGGTCTGAATTCTAAGAAAGTGAACCTTCTCCAAAAAATTTCAAAATATTCACGGAGCTTCGCAGGATTGTAAGAAAGAATCATCAACTCAAAACGCAACTCAATTTCAACCTTAGGCCTTCAAACTGGAATTTATAAAATTGATTCGGTGGTGGTAATGAGAAGCGCAGGCGGTAATGAGAATTGACTGTTTTGAGGCCCACTCAGCAATCGTAGGAAAATTGCTTTTTCTGAGTTTTTCATGTACGCAGAGAGGGGCAGACCCTAAAATAAACAAAAAATTCGAAATAGTGCTCCCAGTTCAGGAATAACCAGGGTACGCCATGTTAAAGTTTTTTTTTTTTTTTTTTGAGAATCACCCATAAATGTTATTATTCATCTACCGAAGAATGGGTTTGTGCAGACGGTCTGTGGAGTGGGGAGGAGAACGGTCTGACGTGTGATTCGGGCTACAGACGTTCATCGTGCCAAGGTGGAGCGAATCTAACGCGGATTTTCCTGTTTACCTTCAAAGGGCGCTAGAGATAGAATTTCTCTGGTTACTACCTAAGAAAAGTGAAAGTTGGGTATGCAATGGAATCTACAGATACAGCGGGGATCTACGCATACAGGTATGCGATTTGGGCAGGTACCCCAAAATTCACCAACATTTTCCACACGCTCCAATGTGGTGCTCATCATTCAAAAATAATATGTCGGACATTTTTGAAGGCACAGCGCTGTTGACTCAAATCTTTTAGGCCGGTATTTCCATAATCATTGGATTCGTAATGAAATGAATCCATTTCTGTTTTGGCATGATTGTCCGTCTATGAAATATATGTTAATTTTTTTGCCGGACGAATGAACCGATTTGGGTCTTAACATTTCACGTCTTAGAACGCGCGTCTGATGGCGTCTCTAATTTCTGGCGCATTAGACAACCATTGTTTTATTAATAGGCGAATTGATAGTTTAGTCTAGCCGAAGAAAGCGGGCGGCGCGGCCTACGAAAGCCAAAATACTTCGAGGAAGACGCATTCCGGACATTCCGATTCGCCTTCCCAAGGGCCAAGTGGATGTGGTCCTTGGGCCGTGGCCAGAATCCGATCGTCGAATTTCATTTTTTCGACCGATGAAACCTTTTTTTCGCCACTTATGCCCAAATCGACGACAAGGCTGAGGTGGCGACCTCTGGCAGTCGAGATATGACCTCCATATGACCAATCGAATGCTGTAAATGTGAAATAAAACTATCTAAATTCGGAAAACAAATTGGCGACGACATCGTTCCTATTTTCGAGCGTTGGAAAATGTCACGCCGACGATTGTCCTACATTGTATTTCGGTAAGTAGGTCGGTGAATTTATGGAATAATAGGTAGATATGGTCATCGTTAACTTTCATTTCTGCTCCAATTTTTGAACAAATTTTGAAATGGTTTTTGTAAATTATTATGCAGGTGAATTTTTTGTCTAGAATATAATTAAATATACCTGTATTTTCTATCGCATAGGCATATTAAAATTTTTATACCTATTAAGTAAGTAGCTAGTACTAATAATTTTTTAATTTTTTTAATATTGTTTTTATTATTATTATTATTATTTTTTTTTGAAAATGCAACGGCAACATACAATGATGGGTGAAAGAGTCCATGGGCTGTTATGTTAAAATTATTTTCAATGATCAAATTTCAATTATGTTAAAACATTTATCAGAACATAAGAAAGTTGATATATTGTTCTGAAGTTATTGTAATAAAAAATGTTTCCCCCTTTCTGACAATTGGCTGATGACAATTAGGCCAGCCTTTCATTGCCAGTTTTCTTTGACAATCTTCACATAGCTGAGGGATAGTAAAAAATTTACAATCAGGACACTAATTTTATTTACTTTGAAATTTGGACGATATGTTGGGAAAGAAGAGCAGACTGCACCAAAAATGACTTTTACACTTGCTTCTGGAATGATAAAGGGGGCCGTTAACAGAATCTCATTAGTCAAGAGCTGCGATATTGTTAAAGCGGGATTTACCTGAATACCTAATTTCTTCATGTAGTCTTATTCTCTAGCACGAATGTCGACTACCTACTACAAACATACTAAAGACAAATTCTACCTGCTGCTAAATTGTTCAAATATTTACAAACGTTTTATGAACTTTCCAAAACGCATTGTGGTGACCACTTTCACACAATTGGAATGCACATCATTATTCTAGTCGAATATTTCAAATCAATAATAGGGTAAGTACCTAAGTGGGAGCGAAATCGTTCTAAAAATATTAATGTTTAAAATTAATGTAAGACCTAATTTTTCCAAATTTTTTTCACAACATTTCTAAAATAATTAGAGCTTACTCATTCTAACCTTTCGAATTAGATGTTTCCCATTTCCACATGCAATGTCGATAAACGATAAAAATTACTTTCCAAAAATTGTGAACGATTTCAACATAAAAGTACCACCGTAGTTCTTATAACTGTCTAATCATTCTAAAAAAGACCAACAAAAATCTAGAAAAAAAAATCTAAAAAATCTAGAATTCTATTTGACTTCATACTTAGCACGATTTCTGAAAAAATCATTTTATCTCAAAAATATAGAAAATTTTCGCTTCTGCCGATCACGTTGCACCGATGAACCTGTTGAAATAGTTCGTGGTCGCCAGGTACTCAGATTCGAGCACGTCAGGAATTATACCGCGGGCGCCCAAATTGTAAACCATGGCGACCGTGGTCGAACCGGTCAGACGTTTTTCGAAAGAGATGAGCTGCTCGAAAAAGGCATTGTTGGGCCGAATACATTGGCGCCGCGAGTGAACATGGTGATACGCTTCTTGGAGACTCATGCCGCCATATTTGACCAGGTAACCCAGACAGAGAGAGGCCGATCGGCTGACACCAGCCACACAGTGGACCAGAGTTTTGCCACCTTGATTTTTTACCTGTAAAATTGCCGTTGGTTGTAATAAAAAATAGGATGGTTGGGTATTTATAGGTAGGTAGCATTTCCAAGATCGAGAGAATTTCCCAAATCGAATTGAGAATTTCCAAAGCAAAACTACCTTGAAAAATGCTCAATTCGGTTTGAAAATTCTCAATTTGGTTCGGAAAAATGTCAAATTAGTCCAGTAAATGCGTGTTTAAAAGGGGAGATTCGGAGAAAAAAAAACAAGTAGGTTTCTCAACGGTTTTATACGCTTTTTGGGGTGTTGAATTGGAATTTTTGGTTTGCCACCTCAAAATCGCGCGGCGTCACAACGAAAATCGCATAAAACCTCAAATTTTGAGACAATAAGATTAGCATTAGCAAATGATTGAATGTGTGACAATCCAAGCGCAACCTCAGCTCTCTAACTCAAATAGCCCCTGCACTAACAAAAAATTGCCATTTTTTCCAAAAGTTGCACTTTTGAGTTTGGCTTGTTTTACAAGTTTAATACCAGTATCAAAATGTAAAAAACGTGGTACCCCCTGCCATAAATTTTGTGGTAAACCTTATCAGCTTCAATTTGAGAGCAAAAGGGGGTAAAAAAAGTAAATTAAATAAAATAAAAGTTGACTATTAGCGAACTAAAAATTCGAATTCAGGACCCCAAAAACATACAAAACCGTTGAGAAACCTACATCAGTATTTTTTCCTCCACCAAACCACCTGATGGAAAGATTTTAAATTCTACTTAGGGCCGGTTTATTGACAAAAATTATCCATCCGATATCCAAGGAAGCTTTAGATAAACTTCACCACGGTGGCATTTAAATGAAATTTTAATGTAAAAATCTCATTGGAAATGTTTATCTATAGCTTCCTTGGATATCGGATAGATAAATTTTGTCAATAAACCGGCCCTTAGAAATGCTGATAATAAAAATCATGGATTTCAGATTTGAGGGGTTCTTTCTCAAGGTAGTACCTCATACAAGGGATTCGGATTTTCAATGAGAATTCCACTCATTATCGAGTCTAGTTGTCGGAATGTATGTCCTAATAGGTATAATGGATTCATTATTTCACCTATCAAAATTTGGGGAAAATACTGTGTCAAATGGACTACTGTTTTTTAAATTCTCGAGAGTTTAAAATAGTTCGACTGAAAATATTTTTGGATTTTCATTCACCCGTCGAAAATGAATATTTCAGATCGAACTTCATACCTATGCAATAGAGTTGAGCCAATAAATTTGTCAACAATTTTGGCACCGTCTCCGCGCACGTCTATTTGTGAACGGGATGCAATTCAGCATGACCGGTGCCTATATTGACTGTCAGATAGGCCGCCTGCAGTTTTATAATTATCCAGCCGTTTATATTCGCGAGATAGATGCAATCAGTTAACTCGGACACTACCGGCCCATTCATGAAAATATCGCGCCCCGCTAATTCGGTCCGCCCGCGGCATTCTGGCCGGAGTCCAGGGCCGCAATCGCCGTTTGCTTTGTAAAATTTGAGAACGGAATGCATCGCATCGATCTTCGTAAAGTTCGTGTTCCCTGGCGCCGTCCCTTGTGACTAACCGAGTGTCTGGAAGTGGCCGAATATCGCACACTACGAACTATTCCGTAAAACTGAGGCCGAAATATCGCACACTACGAGGGAAGAGGCCGAAATATCGCACGCTTCGAACTATTCTCTAAAACAGCAGCGCCAGCAGCGAAAGAATTGTAGCCAAAGAACAGAGGTGAGTTTCTGGGTCTTTTTCTAATTTATAAATATATCCAATTTATGAGATCGTCCCGTGGCAACGATAGAAAATTGTGGAATCTCGTAGGTAAACTATTTATAGGGATTATAAAGATACCGTGTCCTGCTGCTCGTGGAACTTTTCAGATGACATGAATTAAAAAATAAATAAAAAAAAAAAAAAAAAAAAAAAAAATATTGTGTTTTCTGGATGGTCAAGTTTGAGTTCATCGTGAAAATTTTCAAAACTCGAGACTTCGGATAATGGTTGAAAATCGAGGCATGAGAAAACCTCTTATCTTTGCATACAAACGCCGATTACTCCTTAAATAAGCGTGGTAAATCCGAAATTGATAATATCGTTGGAAAGTTAGCATTCTGCTTTCCCGGAACGTGCGCGGGATTTTAAATTTTTTTCTTATCCTAAAAGCACGTTTAAAAAACGTTAATTTCTGAAAATTGAGCAGTTCTCGACTTTGGCTTAATTTTTTGATTTTTTAGCTTGATGTTAGAAAGTTGATAATACCGTAAGTTTATTGGAAATTTGACGCTCTTTCCAACGGTATCCTCATTTTTGCAATTACCACAAGGGACTTATGGCCATTTTACTTAGACAGATGCCAAAAATACGGAAAAAAATCTTCTAATCGAAAAAACTGTGCTTTAGCCTGAGCTGAGAAAAATCTTTATGGAACAAAAATTGTAGCAAATAAGCTAGAAAATCGACCCCTTTATAAAAGACAATCTTACCCCGGTAAAATTGGAGGAGGCAGTGTTCTTAGCAAGGAATTGCCCCATAAGCCCAGAAAATCTGATATGTTCGGAGCAATGAAATAAGTCGAAATCAATTTTTTTTTAAATCCCAGCATTTACTTACCTCCTGTACCAAATCAGCCACGCGGTCCAGATGCGGAGCCAAATCGGATCCGAGTCGATCAGTGACGTTGACGACATGATGATCGACGTCCGGGGGCAACGGAACTCGGGGTAGTTCTGGGGCAGCGCTGATAACGCAGGTGATGCCCAATTGGCGAATTTTGCCGGCTGTAACGAGCGCAGCCCCGCAAAGGAAAAGCCAGGGCTCGATTTCTGCTACGGCGAACCTGGAGACAATTATGATACCTATACTATATAATAATATGTAATAATAATAGGAATGATAAAAATATTTAATAGTAATATTACCCAATAAAAATGCTACCCGGTGTTATTTAATTAATTTTACACTCGCATCAAAATAATTTCGCTTCAATTGTAGATTTTTGAAATATTTTTGCTCTTGACGATCACAATTTTAACTCAGGCGCTTTCGCCGCACAGGCCTTCACCAGGAGTAATGTAGCGGATGGCTTGTACTGTTTTGACAGGTAGGCCTCTTAGTAGGTACATATAGGCTCTCCTTAATTATATGAAATGTAAAAATAAATTTTGAAATGTTTTTTCCTCCTTTCAGTTAATCTTAAAAATGGGCAAAGCTTTCAATATAGATACCTACCACCCTAGATACTTTATTATACGCACTTGCCTAATTATTCTTCTACAAAAAAAATTTGATTGATACTTTTCGACAACCCATCACAGAAAGGAAACAACCCCATAAAATACCTATAGCAACAGAACACGTTGAATATTGAAAGATGGGAAACTATTCGAAAACAACGCGGTAAATTGCGTTGAGGTGGAGCATCAAAAAACGGTGAGTATCATCGCTGTTGAACTTGACCTATGTGGATTCGAACTGTCAAATCGTCAATTTTACAAAATCAATAAACACCTACTTACATCGAAATAAATATAAATTTTATAATTTATTTTGCGGATTTCATTTTAATTAATTAAAATTGATCCACTTTTTCAGTATCCTCTCACTTAATAGTGACTAATTGAGTACCTATAAGTACCTAGCAACAACATACATTTTTTCTCAAAAAGTTGATTTTTTTCCTACGTAGGTACTTATTTACCACGTAATAATGAGTTGATATCACTCGGTATCAAATTATATAATTAATTCATCACATTTTAAATGATTCCGATTATTATTCGTTCATTACGCACTCATCGTGATAATAATTATTATTTGTCGCATTAGCTGTCGAAAATTGTAGATTTTTGCCTACGTAGGTACTTATTTACCACGTAACAATGAAATGGTATCACTCTGCATAAAAGAATATAATTAATTAATCGCATTTTTTAATGATTCCGATCAATATTTGTTTACTACGCACGCATCTTAATAATAATTATTATTTACGCACGCATCGTAATTTGTCGAAGGTATAGTTTAGTGCTTTTTACCCATGAACTCTTAGTATACCTACGCTACTTACAATTTATTGCTTTCATTCTGAGGCTCCTGATGACCGGATGAGGAAGACGACGGTTGGCTGTCGGCTACCATTGTTAACAAAACACGCCGGGCAACAAAACGATTCGACAAACAGGCAAATACTTGTTCGCGATTCAAATTGAAAACTGGATTCGTAATTACAATAAACTAAATTGTGATTTCGCAAATTCAAAACTTGATTCGCAATCCGCAAGTGATCGAATTTATCTAAAAACCGGTCGACCTGGTCGAGAGCGGACAATCATTTGAGATCTGAGTTCTGAACTCAACTCAACTGAACTGAAGGTGGGTAAACAGAGCAGGATGGGCCGGCGGCCAAGGAATTCGAGCATTCCATCCCCCCGGCCACCTGACCAACCCGCAGATTCCTCGGCTCAGCTTCTCTTGTATCCGAACATCTCATTTTCCTCCCACGTTGTTTTTTTCAGAAGTCTCGATAATTTTAAAATATTTATTTCGCTCTGGAAAACAGTAAAGTGTTTGTAAATTCTTCTCGCACTGCTCATCCAGCTATTCTCATGTGAGAGGGAGTCGAGCGAATAGATCAACGACCTGATCCCTACGGCGCAGGTGTACTATTTCTGGAGACAACTATAAGTAGAAATAAACATAGGTGCACCGAAAGTTCATCGGTCCTCGATTATATAATATTATATTATGAGGTATTATATAATATCATATTATGAGGTACCATAGGCATAATATTATATTTTAGCATAATATTATTATAGGCATAATATTATATTATATCATATTATGAGATATTATAGGCATAATATTATGAGGTATTATAGGCATAGTTGGTGTTGGCATAGTAGTAGGCATAGTAGTATTGGTAAATATGCTTATGCTTACTATAGTAAAAATACCGGGGTAGGTATACCGGGGTATATGTAAATACGATTTTGATGTAGCCAAAGTATAATTTACATTAAAATTTTTTCAATTATTTTCAGTGCATATCCAACCGGAGGCGGTCACTTTCTGCAGTTCCTACCCTCATATCAGTTGGGTATTGCGGTACTAGCATGATATAAAAGCAAAACAATTTTTTTGACATTCACGATCAAAAAGAATAATTTTCATGAAAAAGTCTACATGAATTTTAGCAAAAAGTTGATCTCTTTATTCAATTGTCAAAATTGCACCACAATTTTCACAAATTTGTACAACACAATATTATATACTATGTAAACAGCATACCTGGTGCGAAGATACCTAATTATAGCCTGAAATTTTTCTTTGAATATTTTTTTTTTTGGGGTTTCCGACATTGCGTACAGTAAAATGGTCATAAGTCCCTTACATTTTGACATAATTACAAAAATGATGATTTTTGCCCTTTGAATGCCCTTTGCATTCCTCAATACTTCAACTCTCCTCAATGCTCAACTTCGGCTCTGTTTTCTGCTTATTTAACTTGATGTTAAAAAGTTGAAAATACCGTAAGTTTATAGGAAATTTAACGGACTTTCCAAAGGTATCCTCATTTTTGTAATTAGTTCAAAACTCAAGGGACTTTTGGTCATTTTACTGAGACAATGTCGATAACGCGAGAAATCTTCAAAGCAAAAAAACTGTACCTTTCCCTGGACTCATAAAAAATTTCATAGAACGAAAATTGTAGCAAATAAGCTAATAATGTTAATTAGTACCGAAATTTCATTAATAAAAATTTTTCAAATTCAGCTATCAATATTTGATTGCATTTTTATTCATTTATTTAGTTTTTTGAAATCCATTATTCGAGAAATCGTAAATAGCAGATATATGGGAGATAAGATCTGTTTTTATCGTAGAAAGGGCGTCGGATGAAGTGTAACGATGACTCAGATCGTCAAGACCGAGCTAAATGGCGAGCCGTCTCTCGAAGGAATGCGCAGTCGAACGCTTGCCAGACGCCACCTCTAAATGTAAGGGAAAAAAAAGAAGAAAAAATACCTCGAAAAAATCACCTGTTTCCCTCCGTTCCGCTATTACCATAGCTTTCGCTCAACTTCCATCTCCTTTCGGTTCGTCTTTGAGTAGATTTATTAGAGCAAGAAATCTTCTCCGACTGTGACATCACACTTGAGACTACCCGCCCCCTTGGGCGACCGATGACGCCGTGTTTTTAACGCGAGAGGCCAAGATTCTCCTTTGAAAAACACCTTGACAATATTATTTTTGGCCGAAAGAAAACATGGTCACAGTCGGCCGTCGGCGATTCCCATTAGTGACTTAAATTTGGGCTCGCCAGCGCATAGGACGCGACAGTTTGGGCGTTAAAATAAATGTAAGGGTGAAACCGTCCAGAAAATGAAAATGGGATCTAAGGTATGAAAATTGACTATATCAGTGTGCACGAGAAGGCGATGGATTCAGAATCACAGTCGGAAGTGTTTTCGAGCCGGTTTGTGTACGCAGTTTAACAAAAACCAACAATCCCCTGGCGCCTACGAAATTTTCATTTTCCAAATTTTCTTGGCAAAATTTGGTACTTTTTTCCAGGGCTCGAAAATACACATCAAAATTGGTCGAGCCGTTTAGGAGAAAAACCCGAGGACAGCATAACTTTTGTGGCCGTTCCGCCCGACCGCGCGGGGTCGTTTTCGAGGCGGATTTTCGGTACGAAGGAGTCGTCCGACGAAAAATCGGCACGAGTCCAAAAATGTTGGAAATTTCCTCAACAATCAAAATCCGTCGTCTCCCACTACACGATTTCCCACAGTTCTCAAAATATGGGCAAAAAACGAGAATATTTCGAAAAATTTTCTAAAAAAGTCCAAATTTTTCCGCGAACGAAATTTTGAAACGAACTTTCAACTATACCCAGTTGTTGGGAATTTAACTGGCTACAAAAAATCTTATCCCTGGTCTGAACAAAAGTTCAACGCTTCTAGTCGAAAACCCCTAAAAACCGAAACTACTTTTCCAAAAAAATCCAGTTTCTGGCACTTTTTCCCAAAAAACAAAATTTTGATTTTGAAATTTGAAAATTTGGAATTTCTTCGGTTAATAACTTGCTCAACTCGACATTTCCTCGAAACCGCTCTTACCCCAACCGTTCCCTCAAGGTTTTCTGTCATTCTCCTCCTCTATGTAACTCGGTTATAATTTCAGTGGAAAGGGAATATGACCCAAAATATAGATTTTGAGATTTCGATTTCAAAAGAACCAAGGACTTATCAGGACCTATCAATCCCACCAAACATCATGATGAAAACTTATGTGTATTTCGCATTTTTCTCAAAATACTATTTTTGGGCCCTTTGCGCTTCAAGGTATTGATGCGATAAATGGGATTCAATGAAGGTGACTTGGAAATGCTATTATCATCTATTAATACAGTCCCTACTAACTAATTTTGATCTGGCGCGACGGCTGCAAGCTGAAAATTATTTATTCAACAAATTATCATTGACGTTTTCCATATTGAAAGTACA
The DNA here is from genome assembly GCA_036186465.1 of Nesidiocoris tenuis. NCBI lineage: Eukaryota > Metazoa > Arthropoda > Insecta > Hemiptera > Miridae > Nesidiocoris > Nesidiocoris tenuis. The sequence goes on along the minus strand of AP028912.1, from coordinate 12,865,554 downwards.
ATACTGAGGGTACGTTCACAACATTACTGGCGGGCTCAACAACCCTATTCACCATTGAATCACCATCAAGTACAATACCCACCGCAAATGTATTTGAACTTTTTCACCCCTCAACCCTCGTCCTTGAACAATACCTAAGTAGATTACCTCCCTTAGCGAAGGGCGGCCTCGAGGATCAACAGGCAGATACGCATCGGCTCGAAATGCGCAAGACCCGAAGGGACAGTTGACACCCCCACGCAATGGACGCTACCTCAGCATAGGAAACCAGTAACGGAACGCCGAGGGTCACGGCTCAAGGTGCAACTGGACGCGGACCTACGGCCGGGGCGGCTGCGTGTACTCGTCGTCAAGGTGAGTTCAATATAATTGAATTGAAATTTAAATGTGCACATTCTAGCATGGGAGAAGAACCTGGAAAATCGCAACTCATTCTGGCATTAGATTTGACCACAATTTATGAAAATCCAGTCCATCGGGGTTTTCCGGCCATAACAAGTAGACCGAAGGTCAACTCCTTACAATTTTAGACATTTTTGCCATTTTTTGCCGGTACGTAGCTCCAAAACTATTGATCCTACAAACAAAAGTTATGTTGGAAATTTATTGATATACAAGTTTGCTAATAGTCCTAAAAGCCAAAAAATGCAATGGGAAGCAACTACAGGTCAAAAACCAAAAAAGTGCAAAAATAGCGTGGTTTTTCGACGAAAATTTGGATTATTTAGCTTCTAAATGACCCAAACTACATATCCAAAATCACGAAATTATGAAAATCTAGCCCATCAGTTTTCTCCGGCTCATCGCCATAAAAAGTAGACCGAAGGTCAAATGTCCACAATTTTGGAAATTGTTGCCCTTTTTTGCCGGTCCGTAGCTCCGAAACTATTGAGCCTACGACCAAAAGTTATGAAATCAATTTTGTTGGAAATTTATTGATCTACAAGTTTGCTTATAGTAGCAAGACCTGAAGAATGCAATGGGAAGTAACTACGGGTGAAAAACCGAAAAAAGTGCGGAATTGGCGTGGTTTTTCGCGGTTGAACGCGACGATGTATACAAAATTTTGGCCTTGCAACAAAAAATTATTCGATTCGATTTAAATTTTCTTCAGATCCTTCCTGGTCGTCCTGGTGTGGCAGATGGGTAAGAAGAAGGAAATCAAAGAGCCAGTGATCCCAGTGCAGGACAAACGGATCTGTGGTGGGATCTGCCTTTGCCAGTTCACGATTGTCATCTCTTGCGTGTCGCTTGTCTACCTAGCCGTTGCTGTGTACATGCCTTCGTACAGGTGAATATATCGTACTTCCAGCATAGATTTTTATTCTTGTAATATTGTTATTTACATAAGTAAAGGTACATCAAATTTCTCAATTCAAAAAAGGTATTGAGAAGAATGTTATTTTCTCTTTAAAAAATACAATGTCAGTATTTTTCGAATAATTTTTTAGTATTTTCATTTGCAGCACTCATTTTCCTAATTTGTTTTTTGCTCTTCGTATATAATTCAATCAACTCCAATCTGACGACTATCGTGTCTGTTACGCTTTAGAGCGTTCACATACGGCATGGAAACTCGGCCGGTCATGTGCCAAGCTGTGAACACAGTCATGGCCAAGAACTGCGACTGGGCGTCATGCGGCGAGTGGTGCTTGACCAAGACGAGCGGTTTCTGCCCGCAGATACAAGTGACAACGCGCAGGAATGGCACGACCATCACGTTGGAGAATTGTACCGAGCTGAGAAACTTCTCGTGCCCGATGGTGAGTTAAAGGAAATACTGCGTGTTATCATCGGACACAGGTTTTTTTAGGTTTCAGCACACTATTCGATTTTCCCGAAAAACGCGATACGGAGGGCCACGTGTCCTAAAAGGTTTTTGCCAGGATGAGGATTGGCTAGTAATTCAGCAAAAATACAATGCCGGCTGTAGCACTTTTTTCGGCGATCTTTCATGACTTAGACGAGCTGAAGAAGAAAAAAGCTTTCTCTAGGATGTAGGTACAAAGAAGCATAAAACGCAGGATGCGCTCATGTAAAGGGCATAACATAAGAAGAACGCATAGATAAAATACGAATGACAGATTAACTTTGTTTTACTATATGAAGTAGTACTTCCGGGTTCCTGGACATGCAACAGGAGCATAATCCTACTGTCGGCAGTCACGCCTCATAATATATCTGCGCGGATAAATTTCCCCTAACTACATGTAGGCCTTTCGGGCTTGAATGTGTTATCGCCACTTTTGCGTGACTTCCAAGTAGATCAAGGGCACAGCTTGTGTCGGGTTGCTCGTAGACGTGCCCGTGCTATAACTTCCGGGCAAGGATTCTTCTGTAGGAAACCACAAAGAGCAGCTACATAAACACGAGACAATGTCGGAAAATACAGGGTAGTTCTCCTCCCATTACCTACCTACCTCGTACATAATAGAGTTTCGTATCAAAATAATTTTAGATGTTCCAATTATTGTAAGCTCTTTCCAAAAAAAATTCAGCGAACGAAATAATCTCAAATCTCGATTTTTAACCGTTCTCGAGATATGAGCAAAAAAACTTAAAAAAAAACTGAAACATTTTCCAAAAAAACCAAAATTACTCCTTGAATACAATTTCAAAAACATTTTTAAATGCACCGAAATGTGGGAAATTTAAATGGCTACGACAAATCCTATCCTAAATTAGTTCAACACTTATGACGACAATTGCAAAAAAAACTAAATCCAGAATATTACCGATATTAACCTTCTCGGTCTAAAAATTTGTAGGAATGTTTTTTTGAACAAAAATCATAAGTGAGCACTTGTTTGTCTTACTTCTATGGGGCTAATTTGAATGTATCACGAAAGCAATTTGGGCATCATGCATTACCTATTTTTCAATTTCGCCAGCAAAAAAAGTCATCATAGGCCTTAAGCTTTTCCAATTGCCTCAGCCCACTACTCCGAAACCTCTCAGGCACTCTATTTAATGGACTAGAGACGTTTGGATCAGAATTCGTCAGGGGCCTCTCGTCTGTCGTAATCGCGAAGTCGTGAGGAAATAAAACGTCCCAGTCGGCTAAAATTTCCTGATTGATGGAAAGTCGATAGCTCCCGCTCGTCCGCAGGGTTCGACGCTTTCCTGCTCTTAATTAACGAATGTGGAGGCCCAACATTCGATTCCTCCTCATAGATTATTTACCTTGGTGCTCTATAAACTCATTGAAGAGTGGAAATTTTTTTGTACACCAGTGGAGCGTAGATAACACACAATACTTCCATATTTTGAAAGGTAAAAATGTGACACAATTCGATCATATTTTGACTGCTTGAGAGGGTCTTGAGGCCAAAAATTAAAAAAAGCTCACGATGCAAATTTTAAAACTCATCTAAAATGAAAATGCGCCAGGATATCGGAGTATGAAAAATGTCCCCATATTCTGCAAGGTAAAACGAAGATTTTAAGACCAAGAACTCTTGAATCGGTTCATTATTGATGCCAGAAACAAATAAAATAGAAAACACTAAAAGTACAACACGCTAATACATCAGAAGTACAGTGAGTAATTCAAATTCCAAATAAACAGGGTGTTAGGTCTTAGGTACAAACATTTCAGTTGAAAAAATTTGAAAAAGTTTGAGAATTGAGGACGCTATGGCCATTTTTGTATGATGTGAATTGAGCATGCATGTTTTTCGGATTATCCGCTTCCATCGAGGAGGTTGGTTACCCGGACACAATTTTCCGTTTCCTCCGACGGAAATTCCGATTACTGTCGGGGCGTTCGGCATCTGCGGGTCTGAAGATTACGCCGAATGCGTTAGACGTTGGTCGATCAGTGGGCGCCAGACAAGCAAAGTCTCTCTTGAAACCCAGTCAGGGGGGTCACCCTCGGAACCATCAATTCGCCCCTCTCACTCGGTCATTTCTCTTTCACCCTACTCTCTCTTTCTTATGCATACAGCGATCCAATGTATAGAAATTGTTTGCTTCCCTACCCGTCGGACTCTTATTTTCCAGCCCTCACAGTTCCGATCAGAACATACCCCTATCGCCGAGCGAGTTTTCGTTTTTGGGCTCAACGGGAAACTTGGAGCTGTCAGGATTTTTGTTGTAGAAAACGCCTGCCAACAGCGACCAACGAGTCAGCAACGATTACTTGTGAAACAATTTGGTGAAACTGGAAGTGAACCAGGCCCGTACCAAGAGGGAGAGAGGGCCAAACGGGCAGAGGCCCCCAATAAAATTTTCTGGAAATAATTCACATAAGTACCACGAACATGATATATTTTTCATTATCTATCTGTAGAGTGCCAAACTCACAATGAAACAGAAACTCAAACTTTCAGTGAAACTCAAACTCACAATAAAACATAAACTCTAACTCATAATCGAAATCGAAGTCAAGCTCACAATGAAACAGAAACTCAAATTCATAATCGAAATCGAAGTCAAACTCACAATGGAACTGAAACTGAAACTCATAATCAATCTCGAAGTCAAACTCACTATGCGTCAAAAACTCAAACTCATAATCAATCTCGAAGTCAAACTCACAATGAAACAGAAACTTAAACTCATAATCGAAATCGAAGTCAAACTCACAATGGAACATAAACTCTAACTCTTAATCGAAATCGAAGTCAAACTCACAATGAAACAGAAACTCAAACTCATAATCGAAATTGAAGTCAAAACCGCAATGAAACAAAAACTCAAACTCATAATCGAAATTGAAGTCAAAACCGCAATGAAACAAAAACTCTATCTCAAAATCGAAATCGAAGTCAAACTCTCAATGAGTCAGAAACTCAAACTCATAATCAATCTTGAAGTCAAACTCACAATGAAACAGAAACTCAAATTCATAATCGAAATCGAAGTCAAAACCACAATGAAACAGAAACATAAACTCATAATCGAAATCGAAGTCAAAACCACAATGAAACAGAAACTCTATCTCAAAATCGAAATCGAAGTCAAACTCTCAATGAGTCAGAAACTCAAACTCATAATCAATCTTGAAGTCAAACTCACAATGAAACAGAAACTCAAATTCATAATCGAAATCGAAGTCAAAACCACAATGAAACAGAAACTCTATCTCAAAATCGAAATCGAAGTCAAACTCACAATGAAACAGAAACTCAAACTCGTCAAAAGTCATCGTGAGTTCGACTTCGATTTCGATTATGAGTTTGAGTTTCGGTTTTATCGTGAGTTTGAATTCGAGTTTGATTGTCATTTCGAGTATTTGTTTCAATGTTAGTTAGACTTCGAGATTGTTGATGAGTTTGAGTTTCTGTTTCATTGTGAGTTTGACTTCGAGTATTACCTGAGTATGAGTTTCTGTTTTATTGTGAGTTTGACTTCGATTTCGATTATGAGTTTGAGTTTCTGTTTCATTGTGAGCTTCACTTCGATTTCGATTATGAGTTTATGTTTCTGTTTCGATGTGAGTTTGACTTCGATTTCGATTATGAGTTTGAGTTTACGTTTCATTGTGAGTTTGACTTCGATTTCGATTATGAGTTTGAGTTTCTGTTTCATTGTGAGCTTCACTTCGATTTCGATTATGAGTTTATGTTTCTGTTTCATTGTGAGTTTGACTTCGATTTCGATTATGAGTTTATGTTTCTGTTTCATTGTGAGTTTGACTTCGATTTCGATTATGAGTTTATGTTTCTGTTTCATTGTGAGTTTGACTTCGATTTCGATTATGAGTTTGATTTCTGTTTCATTGTGAGTTTGACTTCGATTTCGATTATGAGTTTGAGTTTCTGTTTCATTGTGAGCTTCACTTCGATTTCGATTATGAGTTTATGTTTCTGTTTCATTGTGAGTTTGACTTCGATTTCGATTATGAGTTTGAGTTTACGTTTCATTGTGAGTTTGACTTCGATTTCGATTATGAGTTTATGTTTCTGTTTCATTGTGAGTTTGACTTCGATTTCGATTATGAGTTTGAGTTTACGTTTCATTGTGAGTTTGACTTCGATTTCGATTATGAGTTTATGTTTCTGTTTCATTGTGAGTTTGACTTCGATTTCGGTTATGAGTTTGAGGTTCTGTTTCATTGTGAGTTTGACTTCGATTTCGATTATGAGTTTGAGGTTCTGTTTCATTGTGAGTTTGACTTCGATTTCGATTATGAGTTTGAGTTTCTGTTTCATTGTGAGCTTCACTTCGATTTCGATTATGAGTTTGAGGTTCTGTTTCATTGTGAGTTTGACTTCGATTTCGATTATGAGTTTGAGTTTACGTTTCATTGTGAGTTTGACTTCGATTTCGATTATGAGTTTATGTTACTGTTTCATTGTTAGTTTGACTTCGATTTCGATTATGAGTTTATGTTACTGTTTCATTGTGAGTTTGACTTCGATTTCGATTTTGAGTTTATGTTACTGTTTCATTGTGAGTTTGACTTCGATTTCGGTTATGAGTTTGAGGTTCTGTTTCATTGTGAGTTTGACTTCGATTTCGATTATGAGTTTGAGGTTCTGTTTCATTGTGAGTTTGACTTCGATTTCGATTATGAGTTTGAGTTTACGTTTCATTGTGAGTTTGACTTCGATTTCGATTATGAGTTTATGTTTCTGTTTCATTGTGAGTTTGACTTCGATTTCGATTATGGGTTCGAGTTTCGATTTTATTGTGAGTTTGACTTGAGTATGACTATGAGTTTGAGTTTCCGTTTCGTTGTGGGTTTGACTTCGAGTTTGATGTTCATTTCGAGTTTCGTTTTCAATGTATATAAACCCTAAATTATCCCTTTTTCCAGTTCAAACCAACACAATAAAATAATATCGAAAAACAATATCGATCCCAGTAATTTCAGCAAATAAACTGATTTCAATCAGTGTAAAAATATGCTGTATAAATCCTTAGACCAGGAAACCCTCAAAGCTGAAACGATATGCTTGATTAGTCTATTTTTCAAATGAGCAACTATGTCTCGAATTAGCGTCAGAACGAATTTATGAGAGTGATTACAATAATGAGTTTTGCGGGGATTGTTTACGAAATGCATTCGCTTTTAATCCTCTGATGATTTGCGAACTTGGATTCGGTCCAAGAGAAGAAAAAGCGGCTCTTCGGTGCCTGGTCATTCGTCATGGTTCAAGTCAGGAGGTTTCGCTTTCGACTTATTGAAACACAAAAATGACAAATAAAACGTTTTTTTCAGGCGGCCATGATTAATGAGCCCAATTTTATTAGGAGAATAGAACCTAAGCAGAATAGAAGTAGATCGGTTTGTTTGCAATTTATGGGCTTCATGGGCCCCCGGTTCAATCCCAAACTAATTTTCTTAATGTCTTAATGACGAAAACAATTTTGAGAAAAATTGTCGGCGGTCTGCGTTAAATGATCCAGCAGCTCGCACGTCATCAAAGGGTTTTCTCTCTCAGACCAAGTCGAAAATGAAAGGTCGCCCTTTCCCGGTTGATGGCACCTTTTACCCGCTGATGTGGAGCCCGGCGAATATTTTACAGCGCGATACCCTTTTCCTTTTCGGAGTTTTCGTCTTGGGCGGCCTCATTAAAACGGGAAAGAACGACGGCCATTCGGTTAGGCGGGGGTAGTTTCAAGGGAGCCACCCCATAGTTCTAAGGGATCTCACTATAACACATTCAAAGCGCAAGCCAAGGGTCGACCTATACGCCTTCGGCGTCTTAATCAGCGGGAATTACATAGCTTCTCAACATTATCGATTGTACATAAACTTGTTTACATCGAGGGGAGCCTCTATGGCCTGGTTTCTTCGCTCGCCTAACGCCTCCCGCCATTCAAGGCTTGAGCCACTCTTTTGCATTTCAGACCGATTTGCTTCAATTCAAGTAAGTACGACGAATTTAGGTAAATTTTGCCATGATTCGACAACTCTCATCGTGGTAACAGACTGGTAGGTGGTTCATTTTTGCGGCCAGAAAGTAATAATAAAAACACTAAAAATACATGAAGAACTGCGAGTAATTCGAATTGAGGTTAAACAGTGATCGGTCTAGCCGACATTCTAGTTCAAGAAATTATAAAAAGGTTGGAACTATTGCCATTTTTGGATAGGTACATAGACGGACACATAGACACTTGCTCAGGAAAAATGTGCGGGTGATTGGTGATTGGTGGTTGGTGGTTGGTGGTTGGTGGTTGGTGGTTGGTGATTGGTGATTGGTGGACCTGTTGAAAGTTTGAACGTAAGGACCTCATGAGAAAGTCGGCTCATTTAAGCCTTGATTATATAACAACGGCCCAGCTAGCTATACAGATTCGCTATACCTATTCATCATTTAAAATAATCAATTTTTGACAGGAAATTCAAAACTCGACAAATTGCTTATTGAAACACGTAGAACCCAGATCAGTAAAGAATATCCCGACGCAGTGATACGTATCAGCCAATTCGATTTCCTATGGTTTTAGCCGAAATAATACCGTTCAGAAATTAAGTTCTATTTTTTAGGGTTTTCCTCAAACCTTCCGTCCCTTACGTTTTCTCGTATCTCGGAAATCCTTCTATTGTTATCACCCAACGGTCAAAGTAGGGCTCAACTGGTTCTAACTGGCTTCGAATTCGACCCCCGTCCCCAGGATGGTCGGGTTTGCCGAGACAAGCCGGTGGACGATTGTAATCGAAGCCGAGTTTGAATAAAATATGGGCCATCGCGTGCCACAGCGCCACCAACGGACAACCTACGGATTCGAGGAATACCTAACCGTAGGTGCTTGTGTTCTTGAAGAGTACGTGCCAAGGGTAGAAAACCTATCGAACGGGCCAATCGATTTTTAAGGAGTTCCGATATTGTTCACAAAATGAAAAACAGATTTTTCTGGAGAAAGTTTTAAGAAGACTGGAATGTCTGAGTCGCAAATAAGTAAATAAATATATCGTACAACGTGGACGGTCAAGCCTACCTAGGATAATATGATTTTGTTAAAATCCCTAATTTAAGCATAGTCCACTTCAAATTCAAACATTTCGGAATGGAAAATAAAATTTTTCCTGGGTTTCCCCAGTGGTTGAACATGGATTTAAAAATACTTTGGGGCATAGGAAACTCCAAATAAAGGATCAGGTACATCGCAATTAGACAAAAAAAATTTAAACGTGATTTATTTTCATGTGATCGATGGACACAGAACAAAGCGATGCAGCAAATACAGGACTAGGTACCTATGCTTTGTGTGACATAGTGCAATGAGTTTGACTTCGATTTCGATTATGAGTTTATGTTTCTGTTTCATTGTGAGTTTGACTTCGATTTCGATTATGAGTTTGAGTTTCTGTTTCATTGTGAGTTAGACTTCGATTTCGATTATGAGTTTGACTTCGATTTCGATTATGAGTTTATGTTTCTGTTTCATTGTGAGTTTGACTTCGATTTCGATTATGAGTTTGAGTTTCTGTTTCATTGTGAGTTAGACTTCGATTTCGATTATGAGTTTGACTTCGATTTCGATTATGAGTTTGAGGTTCTGTTTCATTGTGAGTTTGACTTCGATTTCGATTATGAGTTTGAGTTTCTGTTTTATTGTGAGCTTGACTTCGATTTCGATAATGAGTTTGAGTTTCTGTTTTATTGTGAGCTTGACTTCGATTATGAGTTTGAGTTTCTGTTTTATTGTGAGCTTGACTTCGATTTCGATTATGAGTTTATGTTTCTGTTTCATTGTGAGTTTGACTTCGATTTCGATTATGAGTTTGAGGTTCTGTTTCATTGTGAGTTTGACTTCGATTTCGATTATGGGTTCGAGTTTCGGTTATTGTGAGTTTGACTTGAGTATGACTATGAGTTTGAGTTTCCGTTTCGTTGTGGGTTTGACTTCGAGTTTGATGTCCATTTCGAGTTTCGTTTTCAATGTATATAAACCATAAATTATCCCTTTTTCCAGTTCAAACCAACACAATAAAATAATATCGAAAAACAATATCGATCCCAGTAATTTCAGCAAATAAACTGATTTCAATCAGTGTAAAAATATGCTGTATAAATCCTTAGACCAGGAAACCCTCAAAGCTGAAACGATATGCTTGAGAATAGACTAATTTTTCAAATGAGCAACTGTGATTTATTTTCATGTGATCGATGGACACAGAACAAAGCGATGCAGCAAATACAGGACTAGGTACCTATGCTTTGTGTGACATAGTGCAATTTCCCATTTCGGCGTAGGATTAACAATGAAAGTCGAAAATGTTTAAAATTTCACAAAATTAGAAATTTCATATTCTCATCTTATAGCGCACTTCTCTAGCCCCCAAAAGAGGGTATGTTGTTTGCCCGATCCTAATCAATTTATTAGATTCGTGGTGATAAGTAATTCTGCAATAACAAAAGTCTCTCTCTAGCCCTATGATTAGCCAGCACGAGAAATGATGCAGACATTGCAATAATAATGAAATTTATAACAAATCGTTCGCTAATTTATTCGCAGCATAGGAAATAAAAAAATTTGATTGGTTCGTGAAGCGCTAAAGAAAATTAGAAGAACTAATTCATTTGGGTTTCCAAGAGATGTTGGACAACCCTTGGAAGGAACGTTTCAGAGAAGTACTATCAGCCCACTGGGAATTGTGGTATTCGTCGTCGTCATCGATTTCGAGTTTCTGTAACAAAAATGCACAAGTATTCGAATTACCAGTTTTAGTACGCAGGGATGCATTCAGACACAATTGATGATGGTTCTGCAGCCTTCAAGGAGAGGACCAGAAACTTGAACTCTGAGCCTCCCTGTACCTGCGCTGAAAATTGCAGTATTTCGTCATAAATCATGTAATTTGAGTTCCTGGGCGTTGGGGGAAATGCCTGAATTCACTCGCTCCAAAATCGAATTTAGCCATGGGGAAAACCCGGCTCGGGTAGAGGGAAAACTCCGTTTTGAGTTCGGAAGAAAATCGAGAGCTCGGCTTCACAGGCCGCTGTAAATACAATGAAGACAAACGGGCGAACGATCGGTCGTCCAATACCGACCTGATCCTTGGGGACTTAACCGCGCTTGTCTCTATCCACGTAGATGTGTGAAGGCAGTGCATGTGTGGGGTCGCTTTACGAGCAGTTCCGCATACTTATACCCCCCCGTTCATGTAAGGCAGGCATGTTCGCCACGAAACTACCGACATGAAACCCTTTCATTTTCGGCATCTCGTTTCCACGAAATAAGTTTTTACGAATATCCGCAATGCCCAACCTGACCCGGAAGAAAGCAAGAAATGTTAACAAAATGGTAAAGAAATCGAGAAGAAGATAAATCGTACGGATTACCTGCGTGAAATTGTAAATTTTACGCGAAGGAACGATTGAATCGCTTGTAGGAATCTTGTAGGCAGTTTTGGGACATTTTTGTACGAACTGTTAATATAAGTGAGGATGAGCGGAAACACCAGATGAGCCACTGTTGACAACCGAACTCGAGAACTCAAATCGAATAAGGGTAAAACCAATCCTATAGATTCGCTTTCATATTTTTTCAAAGAGCCTGCAGCAGGCTCTTCAAAGCTTTTCTCAAAAATGCTCTGCAAGCGAAAGTGTTCGACTCTCAGTTGGCGGAGTCATCTTCAGATTACAACACATCAACGCCTTGACGACTTGTACTCGGATGATTGGTCCGCTCCAAAACCAAAAATCCTATTTCGGCTATTTTTCACACTTGAACAACTCATCATTCGCTTATTTCAGGTAGACGTAACAACGACGCTAATAAGGAAATACAATTGCAACAACGACACGAGCTGCACGAACCTCACTGGTGTGTTCTCTTGTCGGAAAGGCCATTGTAAGGATTGGTCTTCTATGTTCCTCTGCCATAACCACGCGGATGGCATATTGGTCGATTCGAGCAGAGACAATCTCAAATTAAACGGATTCTTCGAATGCAAACACTCCAAGTGAGTAAAACCGTAAATTCGTTTTAATCGCCACTCATCCAACGTTAAACTGCCATTCTCTTGCTCTATAGAGGTTTCTATAGAAACCTTTTTTTTATGAAGGCTTTGAGGGAATACTTGAAAAGCCCTGTCCCCATGACCAAGATTCAAAGTTTGGTGCTCAACTAAACCATAAACAAGATGTTCCTAAATTCTTTTGATTTTGTATTTTTCAGCTGGGCATTTTGAGAATTTTTAATTAAAAAAATCGGTTCAGTAGATATTTCAAAAAATGGGTCCAAGTCCCAGAACCAGTATGTTTCTAGACACACTTTGTTACACGCAGGTGCTTGAAATACAAGACGGACCTGATCTGCGACCGGTACTGCGTCCGGATCAACACAACCGACGCGAACGTGTTCCTGGAATATCACGAGTACAAAGATGGCAAGGAACTCGGCAACAATCTGTTCGTGGGGAATTGCGAAAGAGCAATTGCACATACGATAGTCGACGGCAGCGAAGAGGGGCGTAAAATTCCTCCTAAGGTCATCTGGACTAAAACGTCCAACAAGACGTTACTTACTACGTGTCATGTGGTCGTAACGAACGAGCTTAACATCACGTAAGTTTCGTAAATAAAATCAAAATTTGTCATTATTTGATGACGGAGGTGAGGGAGAATAATAAATAATAACAAATGAATAATTTTATATTTTCTACTTAAAGCCAAAGGAAAGAAACTGAAGAGCCCCCTCAGGGTGAAACCAAATGACGAATCGGCTTGCGTGGGAAAAAACCCTAAGAAAAATGCCAACCCTTGAAGAGGCCCAGCGGGGCGAAAGTCGGAGTAATGAAACAAAAGAAAACGCGAGTACGATGGGCTACCACTCTTTCCCTCACCTCCAAACTCAAAATCATAATTGTTCATACCAGTTGGGCATTAGGTGATACCATTAGGACTCATTGAAGGCAGGAGGGGTTTTGGCTCATTGATGGCTTCAAAGCCATGGTGAGTTCCTCCTATCAACTATGGTAACAACGGTTCACAGACGGAAATAAAAATTTCTTCTTGAGATAAGATACTAGGGCATAAAAAACTACCTTTTTTAGCAATCGTTTGAAATAGATGCCAACGCAGGTGTGCCATGATAATTGACCATAAAAATAACCAACATAATAATAATAGTGCTGGGAGATCGATATGAAATGGAAAGTGAAGCCACGAAAATTCGAGGGCTAAAAGAATGAACCGAATGACCTTACTGCTTTTAATGCACCGCCAATCAATCGATTAACAACGATAGTTACAAGTTATAATCGGGTCGCCAACGATTGCCGAGCACGATGGATTTTCGATGGGGCAAAATTTTCGATCGCGTGACAACACGGACCGTAGGGTGGAAGGGGCCGACCGGACGAAAACTGCCTCTGTCTCAGCTCGCACACTAACGTAACTTCAATCTTCATCAAGTTAAGAAGTTAATTTGGTGGAGTAAACGGTTATTAGCAGAGCCGTAGGGCAGGGGAGCGAGGCCGGGCTCGAATGGGATGAAACGCCGCAACGTGGTCGGCTTGTATCTTGTAAACTGAGGAGCATCGCTTGCCACCCCGAAGAAAAACTAATTGTTGTTTAGATGGCACGCAGTATTTCCAATTAGGGGTTGATACTTTCAGATTTCAGTCTCAAAACCAGTGGTGCTTAGATAACACATAATACTTCCATATTTTGAAATTTTCATTTTTGACACAATTTGATCATGTTTTGACTGCTTTCAAGGGTGTTTAGGCCAAAAATATAAAAAAACTCGAAATATAAAAAATATCCACATATTTTGCAAGGTAAATCAAAGATTTTAAGACCAAGAACGCTCAAATCGGTTCATTTTTGTGGCCGGAAAAAAATAAAATAGAAAACACTAAAAATGCAAATATATCGGAAGTGCTATGAGTTATTCAAATTCTGATAAAACAGGGTCTTGCCAAGACAAACATTTCAGTTCAAGAAATTCGAAAAAGGTTGAGAATTGAGGGAGCTATGGCCATTTTCGTAAATGACCACAGACGGACACACAGACACTTGTTGGGGAAGGACGATTACAATACTTCCATTTACTCTGTAAATATGGAAGTAAAAATCTCTCGTCATCTCTATTCATAGATATTAGATGTAAACGTTTTCTGTCCCCCTCAAACTACTTTATCTCAGGTACCTCGTATGTTTATAATCCATTATGCCATTTTTTACGATCAAACATTCAGTCAGTATCTAAGACATTTTTTTTGCTCGACAAAGAAAAATTTTGTCCCGCTGGTTTACATTCCCCGTCCATCAGTTACGGGATCGCCCGAACGATAAAAATCATCCATTCCTTTCCACTCTGCGTTTATTCCTTGAGAGAGAATGAGATAGCGAACTATGATCGGTCGAACCGGAGCGGAATTATTCAAAGCACCGCGCGAGCCCTCGAACCTCGCGCTCCTCAAGGGAGCGATGCCTTACTGTGATCGATACAACCTCTGCTCCATTAACTGATTGCAGAACGGACATCCGAAACATAGCTGAAGTTTCTACAATTTTTTTTCTTCAGTTTCTAATCGAATTTATGACAGTAGACCAGTCAATAACAAATTTACAATTTAGGACGTTAGGAGCCTTTCTTATTTGATCGGGCAATGAAAGAAAATTCGATTCCCTCCGAGTGGAACAGTATAAAAGATAAATTTCATCGATCTAATTTTGTTTAGAGCGACAGACTGCATCAACGGGACGGTCATCGAACCCAACAAGATACCGACGCCGCAAACGAATTTTACGACGTTTTGGAAAATCGTCGAAAACAGCACGACACAATTGGATCCGACCAACCGTTATCTGCCGCCGCAGAACACGTTGACGATTTTCAACTATTCTCGACTGTACATCAACCTTGAAGGATGCGTCAATACGTTGCGGGGCGAGTGCGAAGAATTTTCAAAATCCCACGGCAACGATGGGGACAATTCGACGTCGCAGAGTCGTTTCATCTGCTATTACCGCAAGGTATGCGACAAAATTTGTTTAAAATATATTATTAAATAATAATAATATGTTAAAATTTAATTAATAATTAATAAAAATTTGAATTTAATTAAAATCCAATTTAATTTCAATTAATTTAAAATTCAAAATTTAAACTTTTAAATATAATTTATTTAATTATTTGTTTAAAAATATTCAATATGAACCCCGATGAGGATGGAGTGGCATAAATAAACATCTATATTATTTAATGAATTATTTAACTATGTACCTACAAACGGCAATTTTTTCTAGACTGTGCCATCAGATTTGCTATGTTTTTGACCTTGGGAGGTGTGACAAGACCAAAAACTAAATTTCAACGATCCCGACTGAGCTCGCCATTCGAAAAATTGAGCTCAATTTCGACACCACGAATTACCAAAAATGTTATTTTGAATTATTAACAAATCTATTTCGTCGATTTTTTTCGGCCAGGATGACCCGTCAATGGTTGTAGCAAGATTTGATCTCAATAGAACCTGGATGGAACTGATGATCGCCATTTTCGTGCCATCTACGTTGTTCATCATCTCGTTCATTACACTTCTCATAATTGGATTTTCAGTTCAGGTAACTCCTAGGTTGGAAAGCATTCAACACAAAACTAATTCCTACCGCCAACGTAAAAATCAAATCCCGCAAACTAGGCGCTACAAAAATTATTTAAAAAAATCGAATTTTCTCTCATTTTTCACAGGTTGGAGACGACACAAGGATGAGATGCGTCTTGTTCAACAAAAAGGCGAAAAGGAAGAAAACTCAGGAAGAGATCAACGCTGAAATCGACCTCGTCATGGATGGCATAATCGAAAGAACCAACGCCATGGCAGACCAAGATTCGCCTACAACTGCCAACACTGCAACTTAGAATGACAGCTTCGAACAATATAGAAGAGCAGCAGACATCTTGCTGGAGTGAGATGTTCAAGGAGGACAACTCTTGGACAACTAAGCCGATCAGAAACTGAGCAGCGAAAGAATCGAATCGAAACCCGAAATTTGGAAGTCTAATGTGAAAAATTTAGCTGTTAACAGTGAAAAAAAAAACTCCCATGCTATGAGAAGAAGGAGGTTGCCGTACAATTACAGGCACTGCAAGGATAAAGCATGTCCGATAACATTATGGGATAGGAAAGGCTGGACAGTTAGTAGGAGGCCTGGATGGCGAAATTTGATAAAATGTTGAGTATGGAATCACTGGAATGGACTGATGGAATGGTCATTTGGAAAAGATGCAATACGTGGGGCATGGGGGAACTAATCGTATCCATCGATTTCCTCTATTCTTAAAAAATGATCAAATCATTTGAAAATCGTTGACACAGTGGCTGAAGTGAATTCGTACAATCCGTATTACTTCCAGGGCGATCGATAGGAGGGGTAAAATTTTTCGGGAATACGAGGGGAAGTCTTATCATAAAATAAGGGCGTGAATGGACTGTAAATAAAGATAAGGAAGAAGGTAATCGAGGTCAAATGCCACGTGACCCTATCAAATGTCGACACGTGGGCGAAGTCGCCCGGACGGGGTTTTCCACCCCGGCGTTGCTGTTAGCGATGATGTGTCAACAAACCATCAGCAGCGAAGATCGACAGATCGGAAAGAAACAATCCACTCCATGAGAAACCCAATTTTGAGATTTTATGTATCCCAATAAATAATGCTGGCTTTAAAAAAAATTATGCCTGATAAGACTAGTTTTTCCTCGCCAGTTTTTTGCCGATCATCACAACCCAAACTAGAGTATTCAGCTATTCAGGCCATTCCAGGGATACATGTTCCTCGATTCCACGAAATTTGTAATAGGTAATTTAATTTAACATTTAATAATTTAATTATCATAGACATTCCGGCAATTTCAACAATCGCAATTTCCACGCCAACCGTTCGTCAATGTCAATCCAATGTCATTAGGACTTTCGAGCAATTTAATGGGACAACCCGTACTTTTAATAAATCCAGTTGCTACTCGAGCAGGGATCAAAATCCGAAGACTGATTCTCTAAATTTAAAACAATGGAAACTTCGAATAGATCAAAACGCCGTCAATTCAGTTATCTTGGAACAATCGTGAACGAGCGGTCGAAAAAATCAAAAGCTATCAATATTGGCAAATATTGTACAACTAGGCTAAGGCTTTGAATTCGTGTCTAAAATGCGCATTTATGAAATAAATGACGTGCCTTGTAACGCATGATTAATCTACAAAGCATTTAACGGAAGCTTAGCGCACATAAACAAAAATAATACCTATGTCAATGTTGACCAATTTTCAATAGATCGTAGTTGAATGTAATTGTTTTTTAGTACCAGCTATTGTTTTTTACTGTTTGTTAATTCATAAGAACTGTAAAACACAATGTAAAAACAACAGAAATGTAAAAATAATTTGTTGGGCATTACGCCCGAAATTTGAATTTGTAAAGTTCTGCATAATTTATTACGCATCACGTCCAAAATTCAAATTTTAAAAATTCTGTGTAAATATTTACAACGCTTATTGCATCCGTGTTGCTTTTGACAATGTTCAACAGTCGGAACCAGTCTGCATTTCAACCTCAGTATTGAGTTAAGATAAATCATCTATTTTATCTTTGGCTTCACTCAATCAAAAATTCCATTATTGAAGGAAATTTTATCGTAGTGGAGGAAAAATACTTAATGAATTGACATGAAGCACGAACCATATATCCGAACCATATATCAAAGATAATTATAATCCTGCATTAATGGAAGCAGTTTTTCCAATTGGAGAAAATGTTCTCGTTAAATGATCGTTATGAATAAAATCATTCTATTTATTTCTCCCCCGGGAATTTTAGCATTTCGAGTCTGGAATAAATCTGTAGTCCATTGCCTCCCATCTATTTTCCAACGAATTAAAAGATGATACGAAATTTAAGCGACACTTGACTTCTTTTTTAACCCGGTATCCGCAACTGACGTCAGCAATCCTAAAACCAGCGTCAAGCAGTGAATTATTACTGATGCTTGCAAAAGTCATGCCTGGCCCTGGAAAGAGTTTTTGGTGTCAGATTGTTGTAATTTGGGAGGACATCGGCCGGCTCAAGAAAAAACAACGGTCAAAGTATACAATTATATTTCTTTCAGCTTACTTGGTATCAACAGAACGTATAAGTATGGAATAATACATAAAAATAGTGAACGAAAAAAATGCCGAGCTTATTTGAGCAGTGACCATTTTATCTGTTCCTTGGCCGACTGCAGAACCTGCGCAACTGTCTGTTCTCCGAGCGGGATGTCGTCCGTTCGGACTGCAACGCGTTGGACGACGGCGGACGGATCTGCTTCGAGGAGGATGCCGCCGTCGCAGATCTCGTCCATGGCCAGCATGACGATTTCCAAATTTTCGAAAACCGTCCTCTTTTCCACGTTTTTCCTCAATATTTGGCTTATCGAGTCGTACAGGCACTGGAGAACGCTCATTAGGATGAGCTCGTTTTCGTGCGAACTGCCCATGACGTAGAAGAACAGGTCGACGTTGGATTTGTAGACGCAGGTGAGACCGTCCAGCATGATAATTTCGGCATTGGCACGATGCGTTTTATTGAATAGGTTTTTCTCGAATGCTCGCTGTTCTTTCGACGTTGGGAAAACGGCAGAGTCGTAATACTTGGCCAGGACGCGATGACCGTCGTTATCCAGGATGGCGATCCCCTTCACCGTGTAGAGAGAAGGCTCGAGCAGTAAACCTTCCATTATATTTTTGGAATAATGAAAATTCAAGACCAGTACTTGTATTCTTGTAGATTTGTCAAATATTTCAGGATCCACGGGTCCGCTGATTGATAAGGTTGGTGACGTGGATAGTAAACGCTGGGTGGAGACGCCGAGGGCGAAGCGTTCGACCGATTGTTTCACCCAGCACAAAACGCGACCGAATATTTAGGATATTTTACCTATTAATTACCATAGGAATTCACGAACGGATAAATAAAGTATGCCAGGGCAAAACCCACAGGCGAACAAACAGGATAACAGGATCGATGAACGACGGCTTGATAGCGGTTATCAGACTTCGACGCCATCACTTTAAATGTCACCGCCCAACTCAGTGGTGGACGGAAATTGTCTTTTGCAGGTTAGCCAAAGTTTCAAGATAGTTTCCAGGGAGCCGGGTGAGAAATTTAACGCCAACGAAATCGCCAGGAACACACATGAACATGTTGTGGCCCCCCACAAAGGTGATGGCGAGAAATATCACCTGGCAAGTTTAACCACAGGATCCCCTCGATCGGATCCCAGTGGGGAGGTCTCACGGGGCAACCAGTAGGGTAAAACCTCCAGTCGTTGGACACCCCCAGTTGCGGGACAGAGAAAAAAATTCAGTTTGAAATAAGGATAATATCCTTATGTATATTATAGGTATATTATACCTATCTGACCAATCGTTACTAAAGTTCTTAAGTCACAAATTTCCTTGGTAATGCTTGCCTGGTTTCTACCTGAGATTCGCCACTGGTGCCTGCACTGACCAGTAAAACCGTTTTCGTTGAATTTTTCCACTTTTTTTAGCAACCAACAACTAACAACAAAAGTAGACAAAATAGCTCACCTTGAGTTCTTCTTGTCTGCGATATTCGCGAAGCATCATTTGTTTGCGCTCCTCTTCCGTCATAACAGGCTCTCTGCCGGGGGGCCCTTTTCCGATCTAGGAACAATTCGAACAATTTTCCAATTTGGGGAGGAAAGGAGATGGGTTTTTCCAATGGGTGAGTTCTAAACTAAATTCGAAAATGCGAAAAAGCAGAACTTAATCCAACCTGAGATATTTTGACGATGATTTTTGTTTTCTCATTGGCTCCTACAAAGTCCTTCATTTTTTTGCCTCGCAAGATTTCTTTGCCCGAGAACCAGAGCTGGGCTGTGCTAGGGTCTACAACCTGCAATTGGGTCAGGAATATTTTAGCCCCAAAAAGTCTAAAATAGATAGCTGTTTATAAACATTCGATGCTCACTAACTTCAAGAGCAGCTTGAGTGCCACCCAGGTCTTCTTTGTTTTCCAATTCCATTCGAATGGGCTCGTGTGGTGGGAGGCCCATAGGGTATACGATCATGGTTGCTCCCCGGAGGATATCCAGAGTTTCATGAATGGCTTTATGATTCAAACATTTGTTAGCTTCGACATTTTTCTGAAGAAAATAGAAAACCAGGGGTTCATAGATAACAAATTGAATTTTGACGAGGTTGGAGGCTGCAAGGATCAAAAATGTCAAACAAAACACTAGGTGCATTTCAAAACCAGCCTAAAATCAAAGCAAATCATGTTACTGGAACAAAAAACCGCTGCTAAGTAAATTAGAGAGTTGGGTTTGTGAGTTCAGTTCGTAATTTGAGTTTGAAATTTCCAATCAGCGTTTATCACCTTTGAAATGCGAGCCCTCGCTTCCTCTATAGTCTTGTTCAGGACCTCCTGCATCTTCTGGTTGGGCTGCTTGCCATTCCTCCTGCCAACTCGATCTTTATTCAATGTCCAGCCCCCGGAGGGTACGCACTTTTCGCCCCAGTCATCCTTCAGTTTTAGCTCCTCGACTTGTTCTTCGAGGAGGCCAAGAATTTCAGGAGGGTAGGTCGTCCCGTGTTTTGCTAACTCTTCCATTTCTGAAAAACAGACGGATACCAACCTTTACGGGTTATTTATCGCTTCTTTGAGTATATTGATTTATAGTGGAACGTTTCTTCGAGTCTATTGATTTATTGTGGAACCAACTATTATAATTTTGAGCAGAATACGATGATTCTTACCGTAGCAAATCCTGCTAACTTTAAGACGACCATTATACACAGCCGTGACGTCTGCGATGACCTCCGTCGTCGACGAATCGACAGTCGTCTCGAACAGAAACTGGCTCTCGTCACGGCATTTGACGTGAAGTATGACCATCTTGAATCCTTGAAGAGTTTATAAACACAGCTACGTAGTCGATGGGTTTAGTAGGCTGGATTCACACCTTGGATAAATCATAGGACCCAGGGTCCCAGGGTTGCCTAGTCATGATCCTGTTACCCATTATAATAATTTACCAGCACATACACTTACCAATGTAGGCTGTAAGTTTTGGGAGCATTCACTTATTAATTATTAGGTAACTTATACTTATAAAAGCAGTATGAGTATGACTGATGACTGTGTATAATTGTGAAGGACCTACCTCGATAACAATCTTATTATTATGGGTAAAGCTTGCCAAGTTCAGTGTGCCCACTGCTCGGCCTTTGGAAAAACTCTCGTCTCGCCCTTGAATACGTATTGACGAACAATAAACGATGGAGAATGAATTTAAAATCCAAAAAAACTGCCGGATTGTGGTCGCGGTGAAGTATGAAATTTCAAGTCCGACTCATGGAACAACTAGTTGTTCCATGTCCGACTGTTGACATGTGGTCATGGAGATGGAGATAACAGAGATGGAGATTGCCGCTGCGTTGATAACAGAAAGATGTTGGTTCGTTCGGTGATCTAGCTGCCTCCACGCTGTCCCGGGATGTCTTTCTTTTTTGAAGACGGATGAGAAAATACATAATGGTACAAAAGTAATCTTTTTTCCTTTTCCAAATGAGTTCCATGTCTTCAATTCTGAAGAAACGAGGAAGGAACTTGGCAGCGACAACAAAGCGATACCTAAAGATCAAGGTTAAACTTTGTAGGTTAGTTGGTGAAATTTCCCGGAAGGTTTGTTCCGATTGCGCATTCCGGACGGGAAGGACGCGCATTGAAAACCTTCGCCAATTTATCTACAATGAAAACCGAGTTTAATCTTGATTTTAATGGTTGGTACTTATCAGAGGCGTTCATTAATGTATTGAATTGACGAACCTACCACAAGGCCTGGTTTAGGGATGAAATTTGTCCATTCGGTTTATCTTATCCAAGGAAGCTCCCAATACACCTCACTAATGAAATTTTCGAATTTATATTTTGAATAAATACCACCGTGTTCGAGTTCATCTGAGCTTCCTTTAATATCGGACGGATACATTATGCCAATGGGCCTAAGGGTGGGTTGATAAATTCAGTTAATTATCGAATGTCCATTATTCTCATAATAAAATTTTCCATACGTACGTCGACGTGGAAATTCATAGTCAACATTTTCACAAAACTACTTATTCGGAATATTACTTACTCGACGAATTAACCAAATGTATGAACCCACCCTTAATCAATCGAGTACCCAAAAATATCCATGATTACCAAAAGACGTACTATTTGAGGCTCGAATCCAACAAGCCTCCTCTACTCCTTAGAGGACCCCATTTCAGTGAAATTTAAACAAAGTAACTTGGTAATCTCTCGCAGCGACAAGATGATAGTTGAAAACAAAATTTGGGGTTTTGGATTGAAAATCGTTTGAAAAAAGAGCCCGTCAGATGTTTTTATTTCCAACGGTCAGGTAAAACATATTAAACGATAATAAATCATTTCTCGTCGGGTTTATTGAAAACGAGAGTGTAGCTACACTTTCCGCAGTAGTGGCGATCTTCCATGGCGGCCATGAACACTCCGGCACCGCACTGTTCAGATGGGCATTCTCTCCTCAACCGGCTGATTTTGCCGTTCTCGTCCACCTGCAAAGAAACGGGATTTTATCAAAATCAAAAACCAACTAAAAATTCCCGATATGGTTATGACCCTAACGCCATTTGAGCAGCTGTTTGCAGCAATTGAAGAAACTAACCCCGAAGGAACGCTGTCATTGCTCACATATTTTGTGTTCTGAATATTCAAGAAACCAACATACACCAAACATAATACGGTAATAAAGCTTGTGGTTTACCTTGTAGTACTTGAGCACAGCAAGCTTGACCTTCTTCTTCTTGTGCTTGATTTTTTTGGGAGTGGAGTAATTCTTCTTCTTTCGCTTCTTGGCACCACCGCGCAGCCTGAGCACGAGATGGAGGGTCGATTCTTTCTGGATGTTATAGTCAGACAAGGTGCGACCATCTTCCAGTTGTTTGCCGGCGAAAATCAGACGCTGCTGATCCGGAGGAATGCCTAGAAAATTGGGATGATTTAGATGTGAAAGCTGAGGCAATGCAGCACGATCAACAAACATAGAGCGAGCAATGGTGCAACATTAGTTGAAATTCTTCAGCAATGAATGCTAAAATGCCAAATGAGCTGCAGATGCCAAACGTACCTTCCTTATCCTGGATCTTAGCCTTCACATTTTCGATGGTATCGGAAGGCTCGACCTCAAGGGTGATAGTTTTCCCCGTGAGGGTTTTGACGAAAATCTGCATCTTGGCTCTGTTGAGGTGTCACTCGATCTGGAAATAACAGAAAACGAAAATTATTTACAAATGAAACGATCAAGTATTGGAACCGTTGATTGAACTTGACCTAGCTGTAAAAGAATACACCTACCATCACAATCCTGATTTCCAATATACGGGAGTAACCTCGAAAAGTGGGGTTTCCAGAAAATTTCGGCGAAAAACGTTGACATTTTGAAGGTTTACGATCGCCATGGGGTCCAAGACAATTCAAGTCTTGAATGATCAAAGTCTGTTATGTATTTCAACCGATTTTGATCATGCGAGGCTCTTATAATCAATCCCCCTGACCATCGTAGAACAACAAAACGGTATGTATGTTTCACGAACTATTATTAGGAGGCTCTAGTAAATTTTGGGCCAGAATTAACTTTACGAATTCTCTTTCTAATTGATTTTGAATGAATGAATGGAGGAACGATAGCGATGTGTGAATCTCTATTGACTTGAATGAGATAGAGAGCCGCATCCCAGTCACCCGAGTCCAACTTGCTGTACTTCTCGTGACGGCCAATAACACTACTTATCAGTGTGATGGTGCTTTTGAGAAGAAACATGGTAATGTAAACATTACAAGACCAGCATCATTAAACCACTGGCTGTTTCACAATAAATTATTTCAATGTTAGGAACTCTATTGACTTGAATAAGATGGAATACTAAATTCGAGTCACCCGAGTCCAATATTATTTTTCTTCTCGTGACGGCCAATAACACTACGAAGTGTTTTGGTGCTTTTGAGAAGTGCAATTCATAAATTCGTTCAAGCTGATAACGCAGTGAAATCCGACCGTAGGCATCTCAGGTCAATTGAGATGGCAGCCGATCATTTCTAAACCCGGCCTAAAAATTTGACCCTCAATCGATGGTTGACCAGCACCGAGTACCAATGAAAATGTCAAAAAAGGCCACCAGGTAGCCCGTTCAGAATGGCTTGAGCTCTGAAAACTCATCGTAGAGTCTCAGACACCAAAAATTTTCCAATTTCATTATACCAATATAATCATGGCAATCTTGTATGAAACTCTATTGACTTCAATGAGATGAAAAGCTGCACCAAGTCACCCGAGTTCAAATTTCATGTTCTTCTCGAGACGACCTGAGATACTATCAACAACGTATCACGGTGCTTTTGAGAAGGAATGAATAATGATGACCATGGTCGTCGTACTGGAGCCATAACTCCTACTTTTTGGCGGATTTTTCATGTATCACGCTGCTTTCGAGAAGGAACGGACTCATCAACAATAGGCCATAAAAATTACAACCACAATTATGAGATACTGCAACTGCATGAAAAATAATAGGCTCTCCCAAGCTTTTGTTAACAATCAGAAAAATCAATACTTGAAGCCTCAACTCATGGACTGAGACGCAATCCTAAAACATTTTCAACATTTCATCGTGTGAGGGGGGCCTAGTAGGACTTGAATTGGGCAATGCTAAGTAAAGATCTGCAACCGGAAAAAATTAAACAAAAATTAATACGTCGTACAATTTATTACAGTATCAAAACATGAAATCGTGGCATAGGTTTAAACAAGAAGTACAGCATTGATGCATCCGTCGTTTTCAGGGTTGTTGGTGACTTGGGCGTATTTTCCCCAGACGACTTTGCCAGCCTGAGTGACCATACCGAGCTCGCTGACGTTCACTTCGACCACAGTACCTGCAAAACCCAATAAGCCAGAATTCAAACAAATGTAGAGTAAAAAAAGCGCAAAATTTACTGTATAATTGGATGTTTTGGCCGTGAAGCTGCATCAATTAGTCGAACTCACCTTTGGTAATAACACCAAGCGACGTATACATTTGTGAGCTGGGGTTTTTCTTGACTCCAATGATCGGAAGGCAAAAAGTGGCCTTCAACTCCGGATGCGTGACGTGGGCTTTGTTGAATCGCAATGCCATCGGCCGTATGAACCGTTCGAACTTCGGAGGCTTCCTGGTAAATCCTTCGCCAACGTAGCAAATTTTCGTGACCATCCGTTTCCAGGCTTTCCTTCGCGTTTTACCAGTTTTGATCACTTTGAATACTTCGGCGTCGCTTTGAGCTCGAACCTTCGGTATGGGTACATCCCATTTTCCAGCTTTTTCCTTCCTTTTCTGCTTGATCATGTTTGACAGAACTTTGGCGTTGGATTGAACATCTCGGTCGAGAAGGTAGACGGGCAGTGCGCCCTCTTCAACTTTGTCCTGCTTCCTCTTCACTTGCTTCTCCTCGTGAGCCTTGATCTTCTTCTTCATCTGTATCTTTTCATTTCGTCTCTGTTTGTTGTACAATTTAGCCTTGAGGCCTCTCAACGTTCTCGCTCTCTCTGCTCGTTTGTGAGGCTCACGGGCCTCTCGCTTCCTCTTGCGCTCCTCGTAATCCAGACGGCGACCGTGCAGCTTCCGGTGGCGCTCGATATATTCGTTCTGCGGCATGGTGGATTATTCTGCAAGGAAAAGAGAGAAGAAACACTTAGACCAACACTGGCTAGAGGGACGGCAGCTTTGATTAAACTCCAGTTTCAAAAGTAGTCAACGACAGTCAATACGAACTATAATGCCGGGTTAATATAATACAATATTAAAACAAGGATGCTTGATCAACTTACCTTGGTTAGAACGTTCAATTAGCTCCATCGAACAAACCACTTTTGAACGAACAGTTTAATCAAAACTGCATTATTATGATCACGAAGGTGGATAGATGTTAGAATCTACCAATGGTAAGTACAGCTTGGTATCAGGGAATTTCAGGGATGGTATCTTGAAATTTTAATTCAAGTTGAAAATGGAGGCACGCAGCCAAGCGCTTTCGCCCGTTGCTCCCTCATCGGGAATTCAATCAAGTACGCTGATGGGAAAGTGAGGATCGAAAACATTGGACTTCCGTTCCCCATTAGCATTCTTCTCTCGAAGCCCTCAAGATTATGTTTAAAGTACTGATGGAAAGACAACCGAAACCCTCAACTACACGTGTATCAAGGCCACATCGCATCAAAAGCTCTTTACTATCGATTAGAACCCCCTCAATGTGGGGTAACCGTACCAGATACACCGACTAACATGAAAAAGGAATGGGAATTACATTGTGGGTCGTCAGTCTACCAACTCACAAAAACCATCGTCTATAACATCCCGGCCAATGCAGGCCACGAGTTGAAAGCTATGTTCGATTCATAACCTAAACTAATGAATGCACACCGCCTTCCACTCAATGCACCAGGGATTGGCTTCATACAAAACGTATGGCTCGCAGCAGATATTTCCTTTCATAGTTGAAAATTGATCTAAAATATCAGCGAGTCAATCGCAACTCAATAAATAGAAGAGGTTTGTGCAAGACAAGATTCGCACCGACCATGTGGTCGACCCGTGTTTTCAAACTTCGAACTTTGGTCGAAAACTGTGTCCCGAACAAGCGGAAATTTAATATTCATGTTCAGCAAAGGAATACCGACGGATAAAGAGAATGTAAGAAATTTTAAAAATAATAATTATACTCACGTTAAGTTACACCATGCACAGAACCAATGAACTCACAATCAGACGAGCCCAAAAGAAACGCTACTTCTGGGGAAAACAAAATGGAGGATTGAGCCACGAGCTTTGCCAGGGTGCCAGTCAGTAGTGCCACATGAACCAAGGGCAATGGACCACACGAACTTTAAGAAAGTATCGTACGCCAGGCAAAATCCATCCCATCGGCTTCCACTTTTTGTCACAAGCGGAATTTTTTGAGCCACCGAACGACTGTTTGTTACAAAGTTTAGTCTTTTTTGAAATCCTTGGGTATGCTGGAAAAGTCAACAAGGACGCAGCAAAGTAGGTTTATTTGCGCTGAAAAATGTTGACGTGTACGGTAATTGACTCACCTTGAAATCAGCTGATGCTGATTTGCAAAACGTCTACGATAACTTTTCACATGCCTACTCACCCGCAACGACGTTCCAGTCATGAGTGTTTTCCTTTGAAAAATTTCTCACAAACCACTCTCAACCCATTGCAAACCGCGGGGTTTATTTTCGAGTTTCAAATGCTCACACAAACTACCAAAATAGCTGGAACATTCGAGAATTTAAGCGATGTACGATAACTTTGTACGATACTCTTGAGACAGTCCTGAGTTGTGGGTTGTCCATTTTTTCTTGGTCGTTGTCGTTGGTGAAGGTCACACGTCAGTTCTGTGTACTGTGTGGTCGTTATCAGATTTCGATTTCAGTGTAATGTAAGGAGCTGAGGCTGGAGTGTGGGAGCGAGATATGTCAAGTCCTTGTACGTAACTCACATTCTACATTAAATTTGCCATTTCATGGTTGGTTAACATTTAAAATTTTCTACTGTCACCTTGCTAAGTTGCTTGGTGTTCAGTTCAAATAAATTGAATGGGTACAAGATAATCCATTCTTCCTCCCTGTTTGGGCCATTCGCATACGAATGATAATTTTTTACTGTTGCCGAGTGTCGATATTTTAAAATAATACCATGTAGCTGTAACTGTAAGGGGTGTGCTTGGTTTAGCTTAGATAAGCACCCGTACTAGCTGGCCCGACTGTGGGACTAGTTATCTTCAGATGCCTGCGAAGAGGAACAACCGATCATGATACTTCCAGCAAATTCGAATACCCAGAGTGGGGAACGCTCGGGTCAAACTTACAGTTCAGCGAATTCGACAATTGAAATCAAGTAAGTTGGTCTTACAGTCCCAAAACTATCAAATTTACGCTTTCTCTCTGAGTTCCAATATCCTGGCTCGCTTTTGACGAAATGTGAGGTTTTCTCAATCGTGTTGCTATTTAAACAATCGAGACTGACTGCAACTCGATTGACAAATCTTGCTCAGGAATCAAGGATGTTCCTTTCCTCTGGAGGATACCATCATTACCCAACCGTGATGAGGCTCGTAGGATGGCACCATAGGATGGGATGACCTTTGGGCTGGATGATATTGCTGGACGTTCACGTGCCCGGTTGGCATTCCAGTTGAGCTGGCCAGTCAGCTCTCCGGGCTAGGATTCAAAAATCGATAAAGACCGACGTTTTATTTTGAAGTGGAACCTCAAAGTCCTTTTGACTGATAACAGCTCAAATGGAATGCAAAATCGACTCGTGTACGGGCTTTAGGGATGCAAAAGCAGCTCCAGCTTCGAAGCTTCCTGTGCGACGAATGAGCATTCCCGGGGGTGTTGCGAGGAATCCTTTGGGGAAGGGAGTATTTGATTATCCAAAATATAGGCTGATTGATCGAAACTAGGGGGCCCTTAACCACGCTGTTTTTGAGCAGACTCAGCGAATAATTTATCACTTTTAAGCGTCATTGCCTACGCCAGCTGAAAATGAATAAACGTTGCTGTATCATCTCTGTATCTCTCTCATGAGCTGTACTGGCCCAAGTCACATTCTTATTCAAGCCCACTGTTGACAATTCTTGTTTCTTTAAGGCAGTTTTTGGCTCTGAAAGCTGGCCCCACTTTCTGGAAACTCATTATTACCCTTTTAATCCAACGCCAGAATTTCGTTCCCCGAGTTAGCTTCACAGTTGTCTTTGCAAGAATGAGTTTAAACTTCATAAGAAAAATGTTTCCATTTAGGACGGCTTCGCCTAACGTGAGCCCTCAGCCAAGCCCTCAGCTGGCGACGAAATCGCAGCACCGGCGAGAGCCGTCAGTCTCCAGTGTCAAGGAAAAAGATTCAACCACTCCCGACCGCTCCGATGGGCTTAATTCTCAAAAAGTAGGTTGAGTCCTTCTTTGATTTTATTTTTCTTTCTTCCATCTTCAAGATTCAAATGGAAACCTTCCAGAAGTCAGAGGTTGGACCTGGGATAAAGTTATCAAGATTTTTCCATCTCCGGTCAATTAATCAGGAAGACTGGTTCATTCGAACGAAGTCATCTGAAAGTTTCAGGTTTTTCAAAATTTTCAAACTTTTTCAAATTTTTTTGTTTCTTTTGTTGAGCTATTGTGATCCTGTCGTTGCAGTCGTTATTAGTAAATCAAGCACATTTTCGAGCTAGACGGACCCCTGATCTGCTTCAACGGTTCAATGATATAAACAAATGGAAAATAAAACCATTGCATTGTGCATTAGCATTTTACGATCCCATTTTCTATTATTATTGCTTTCCAGCCTTGTGTACCTTTACTTTTTATGGCCTCTTGAGATCTAAAATCCTCAAACATTATCCGATTTGCGCTCATTTGTCGCTTGAAAACCTCTTTATTTAACATTACGACTACATTGAGCGGTTTCTTTGTTCATGACTCACCTGCATTCAAACACAAACGTTTATCTCTTGGTAGATAAGTAAAAATACCAGTTTTTCCTTTACCTCCAAGACGTCAGTCGGCTTTAAACTTAGCATTCAAAAGAGGAATTAGTTGTTCATGAATTTTCCATAACATGGACCGTACGAAGTGCTGGATCAAGTCATATTTTGCCGTGGAAGAGGTTCTCATTCACGTTTACGGCGTTAGGTATTTTGTTCGGCCAGTGAGTTAATTCAAAGTGGAAACGAATCAAATTATATTACCAACCCATGAACCTAGTTGAAACGAAAAGAAACATTGTTTTCTCTCTATGTACTTCTATTTTATTGGTGTTCCGGTAATCTCTGAAATTGGTGCAAACAAGATGTTGTCTAACACTTTGGTGAAAATCGTAAAAAACCCGACCGAGGTTTAAAATAAAACACATTTACCTCTGCACCAATGTTAATATTGGTGTTCGATAACAAAACCCCGCATCATTTGTAATGTTAATTTTCTTGCTTTTATATTTTAGTCTTTTCGTTTCCATAATAATTTTTCCTCTTAATTTATGATTTTGTTTTTCCCTTTCGTTTCATTTTCCTTTGGTTTTTGAGAGTTCGCCAACAAACGAATGCTCAGCTGATCTGAGTTCCTCTTCGGCCGACCCGCAAACGGATGCTAACCAAAGGGTAAAGTATAAAATGTTACGATTCTTTTCTTTTCTTCTAGAGTGGGAAATCACAAAAGTAGGTCAAGCATCCTTGGTCAAATACCAAAGTCGCACCCCAATATAGGTAGCACTTTTCAGTCAAATCGAAAATTTCGCTGACCAAATTGCTAATATTCCAAATCAAATTGCGATGTTTCCAAATCAATTGAGCATTTTCCGAATCAATTTGAGCATTTCCCAAATCAAATTGAGAATTTTCCTAGGCAATGACGTTTGAAAATTCTCAACTCGACTTGGAAATGCTATATTCAATTTTCAAATAACGAATGTTGAGATTGGTCAATTCAATGTTTTTTTCAAGGGCTCATCAATGGAAAGCGTTGCTGGAAAATCAACTTCTGATTTGAGCGGAATGGTAAGCTTCCAGGAGCCGAATTTGTGTTGTCCAGTGTCGTCTAAAATCGCAAAAATATAAGTGGGACTATAATATAGTTCCATATTATGGTGAAAGCTATGCAGCGGCGTTTTCTGTGTCAAAACAGGCGTACGGAAATTATCAGTTTTCGTGATGGGTATATTTTACCACAAAAATAAGTTATAAGTAGACAGTTACCATGAGTTTTTCTAGGCAGGTATTTTCAGGAATTTCGAAGAAGTAGTTGTTCTGTCAATTCGGATAAAACTCGGGGATTGCAATATAATTGTTACTAACTGTAGTGGATTTTCAATTTTTTTTTTTTGTCCAATTGAATTACGATTTTTTTTTCACCTGCTCCTTGTCCGGGCAGACGAAGACCATCCGCGCTACTAGCTCACTGCACTCACACTAGTTACCTCGCAGCTCATGTGACACGTCAGAACTGATTTCTGTTCCAGGTGTCCCTGGAGCCGTCACCGAGCCGGGGGGCGTTGAGCCGTAGCAACAGTCAGGAGCCCGTTGCCAAGGATAAGAAAAAAGTCGACAGGGCCAAAAAGAAGACGCCATGGTACAACGCATTCAATCCAACTTACAAATCGCGTAATGAGGATTTCAAACGGATATTCAAGGACATCCCTCCGGAGGAGCGGCTTGTTGTCGGTGAGAAACATTGGCTGAGAAAAATCTATACTCTAGTGGTCAAGGCGTCGAACTAGAAATTCGGAGTTACTGGGTTCGATTCCCGGGTCGGGTGTAACTTTTGTGTCGGTTTTTTAAGCTCAATTTTCTTCTCACTTCACAGATACAAGATTGAATTTTAGCCTATTCTATATGGTGCATTCCGAGACGTTTATCAGACGTCCTCCAGTTTTAAGCTAAAATTAATTTTATTAAATTCTTCCTTTTTTTATTACTTTTTTTTATTATTTATATTTTATTAATTTTTTTTATTAATTTAATTTTACTTATTTCTTCTTTTATTAATTTCTATTTTATCGATTTCTTTAATTTTCATTAATTTCTTCTTTAACATTTTTCAGATTATGCCTGCGCTATTCAGCGCGATATTCTGGTCCAAGGTCGCCTCTACGTGTCGCAGAACTATCTCAGCTTCTACGCAAACATTTTCCGATGGGAAACCCTTGTAAGCCGCCTTGATTCGATTTGTTCATCACTTTTTCAAATTGCTTTTTCGATAAAGCGAAAGAAAATCTCTTCAATCGGAAAAATGAAAATTTTGTTATAGGTCGTCCTCAAATGGAAAGAGGTGACCGCCCTCACGAAAGAGAAAACCGCTCTTGTCATCCCCAATGCGATTTTGGTGCACACCAATTCCGACAAGCATTTTTTCACTTCCTTCGTCGCCCGCGATAAGACTTACCTCATGCTGTTTCGAGTTTGGCAAAACGCATTGCTCGACCAAGTATGTAAAAACTCAGTCTTTATTATTTTTTTTTTACTCAGTTTTTAATTTCTTTTGTAGTTACTTCAGTAACTGTATTCCTGTATTTCAATACAGGAAAGTATAGCAATCCGGGCAAAAATTCGAAATTGCGTTTTTGCCATACCTTCGCCCTTAGAAGGTTTGCAAACGCTTGAATTTAGTGCGTTAGAGTAACACAGATAACCTTCCGCCATTGTCAGATTAATCCATAATCGAATAATGTCTGAAATACTATTATATTAAATTTCCTAAAATCCGAGAGAAGGATAGTCGTGATGTGCCTATCCCGGTTTTTTCCCTTGTTTTCGTTCGTTTCAAGTTTGTAACTTCAATCCTGGAAATTTTGAATTTCAAATCCGCCCTCTGGCCTGTTAGTATTTACACATTCAAAGAAGGCGGCACTTGAGGCCGTATTCGCTTCTGATCAGCTTGAATCGAGAATGAGGAAGCCGGAAGAGACTGTTCATAAATAATAGATTTTTCCACCTGAGAATAAGCGTTTTTCCGTATCCTCATCTAGTTCAGCTCCGGACTTCTGTAGTATGGCTTGTTTCGATCTGTTCCCATCCTTCGAAGAGATTTCTTCGAAAATTTCTCTATTCTGCATCGTGATACTGGTAGGTCTATCTTCGATCGGGAAATCTTCAGTCTTGATTGTGTTGTAGAGATGTTCAATGTCTTTTTCCTAGAGCAAATGAACGAGTTATTCTGTCGATATTTTCTGGCGCTTTCGACCTTTTGGCCCTCTTCACTGTCAGTCCTGACTCCTGGTCCTTGGATTCTGGATTGGTTGGCTTCACTGGGTCCTCAACGGCCCTTTGTTTCTCTTGTGAAGGCAAAGTGGCGGATAGCGCAACGTCGTACAATAATACACGTTTTCAGTATTTGAGGTTGTGCAGAACCCAATGAGGCAGAGTGAATCGTAGCATAGTGGAGCGAGATCGACGTGTCGTCCGATTTGAGGTGGGACAATTCAGAATCATGGATATGCAACATGGCTCCGGATTCATTGTCCCATCGCAAAACGACCATTTTGTCTCCCCCTCAAACATCCTATTCTAATATGGCATCTAGTGATTGATAATCGTAATTTTCTATAACCCTCATAACACATCGAAAGCAGTGGGTAGGTACAATAAAAACAAATTCAAGATTCCTTGCCCCCAATAGTTGGCAATTCAATTTCAGAATTAGGAAGATATCGATGACTAACCGTATTCGTCTATTTTTAACCTGTTTTCAAAATAGACATTACTCAAGTTGACTTGTCAGGGTTTTTTTGCTACTTATTCGCCAACATTATCTCCATTTTGTCCACAGCCAATGTCCATGCAAGAGATGTGGCACTGGGTGCATTATCTGTACGGCGAAGAGCTCGGACTCACCAGCGACGACGACGATTACGTAGCCCCCGCCACCGACGACGAGCGGAACCAATTAAACAATAACAACAACACCAACAAAAAAGAACTGCCTCTCTCCGACGTCGTTGAGGTACGTGAATTTGACTTATTTCACTAACTTTCACTTATTATTAATTTCACTAACCTCGGATTAGCGTTAATCTGGGCATAGGTTACCAAGATGTCCGGATTAACTGTGATCCGAGGTTGGTGAAATCGGTCATGGGGGTCACTTCCACAAAACAAATTTTGTTTGGTTAAAGTTACTGATACTCGATAATGGTTCATTAGTTTCTGATACTGATCGTTAAAAAATACTGATGGTTTTGGTTAATTACTGATACTCATTAATGAAGGATGGAACTATCAACCCAAAAACTTGATGTTGTCAGCTGATTGATCAGGTCAAACCAAAACAGACGCCTCTTTTGACCTCTCCTATGCGTTTTGTTGCTGACGGCGTACGTAAAAATTTTTATTGCACATCTGTGCTCTAGACCCTTTGAAACGTAGAAGAAAAAAATTTGAGGGGGTGTTGTAAAAAAATTTTGCTTGACCGATTACGTGAAGTCACATGTAGTTGTCACATGTAGTTGTCACATGTAGTCCTACATTTTTTCTTGAAATAATGTACCAAAATGATTTTGTGGAATTACATATGTTTAAAATTTGACTTCTTCCTATCACATCTCAAAAACTGCTGTACTGATTGAAATTTTTTCGGAAATGAATAATTTTAGAGTTATTAGCAACAGGTTGCCCACGGTTTAAAAGGCTGAATCGTCGAAAGAATATAATACAATATACCGTCCCATTCCATGCAGAAGGGCAAATGTGGAAAAATCGATTTTTGGGTTATGTTTGAATCTTAAAGGTTTTTTCGCGAGGAATTCGAATTTGAAGAGAGCGGGACGATCTGACCAACCAGAAAGGAGTTACTTTGGGAGAAAGAAGAGGGAGCATGGGGCGAATGTGGCCGTTTTTGAGGTTCCGCCTAACCCAGAAGCCATAGGTTTGTGTCTTTTTGAACGTTTCTGAAAACTAGGAAAGTAGTAACAACAAAAACTACACTGGAAACAAAGAATTTCGCTACAAAAAAACGCGATTTCCCAAAATCTGCTCATCAGACTCAATTAAGGTCTGACCATAATTTTTAGATCGAACTGAAATTCAACTTGTGTGTACAATTTCTGTATCCCCAAAGCGCTCTAAACTTGGATAAACAGTCAGGAGTTGTGGTTTGAGTGAATCACATTCAAATATATCGCCTCGAGTATCGTTCGTATTTGGTTTAAAGCCCTTGAAATGCCTATCATATCAGCTTGACGAATCTTATCGGCCACTCGAAATCGCCTTGTCGGCTGACGGCAGGTGCACTCGGCGGATTCGGTCAGTTAACACATGAGAGTCGCGGCTCGTCCGAGTTATCGATTTCCGTTCGTTCCCCTGGCCGCAAGTCAGGAACTCGAGATGTATCGATACCATCAGGTCATGGTGTGTAAATTCACTCAAACGGCTTGAAAAACCATTCATTATTCGAAGACTTAATTCGTCGCCGACACCGTCATTTTGGCTTCTTTTCAGGAGAGCCGAAAAATCAGTTGAAATTTTTTGTTCTCCTAAGCATGTAAATTATGTTTCATGGATAAATTATGCTCCTCACATTCTCGAGTATCATGCTGATCTCCCCAAAAGTGAATTCCCCTGAAAACTGGTGACGATGTGGTGTATAACATAAACATGAAGGTATATTCTTATGGTGATAACCAGTGTCGACGGTATCTAGATATTGTATCTAAATTGTATCTAAAATAGATATAGATACCGAAAATTTTGTATCTGTATCTGTATCTAGATAAAATTGCGTCCCACGTATCTGTATCCTATCTAGATATAAAAAATGGGTATCTGTATCTAATTTTTATCTAACTTAGATAAAATTTTCTATACTTCGCTTCTTCAGTTAAGCTCAGCCGAAGCCTCCTTGTATGTCCGAAGAACTCTGCAAATTTTGCACAGGGGTTCATTTTTCGATTGCAAAGACAAACCTTACGATATATCGGTAATCCTTAAACACAGAATTTAGTTGTTATTATTCTATAATTTCAGTATAAATTTGTATTTTAGATGGGGATTTAGAAAAACGTTTTTTCAACCAGGCAAAAAATGATCATCCTTCTCGCTTGATGAATACCTACCTATCCATCTTTTCAACGCAGCAGATCGTTTAATTCCGTTAAATTCACTTGAATCTATTCTTAATCACCTTCATAATTAACAGAATAATGATAATTATTAAATTCTCTGAATGATGAAATTAAAAATGCCTCAGAACCTTCGTTGAAGCTTGTCTCGCTCTCATGTTGCCAAGCGCAACTGGTCGTAGTGTGAGTGCGTCACCTTGTTGGTGTAATAGGCTAGTGGTCGTAAGTAGATCAATCAAGCGTATCTAAGAGCCGAGGCCAAATTCTCAAGTTTTTCCAATTTTCGTTTTGCTGATTTATGCAATGCGACCAAATTCTTTAAATTGAAGATATCGGGGGGACAGAAGTTTTTGTGGGGATTCAAACGAGTAGAAAACGAATTTTGTGGCTCGAGTAGTTTTCGAGTTATTAGGATTTGGGGAAATTTTGGAAAACTCAAAAATGCCTCACTAAAACTGCAATAACTCCTAAACGGTTGAAGCTACCGGCGTGGCGATGGTCTCATTCGATTCAGCATAGAAAAATCTATATGAAATGATGCCTCACATGCCTATGTTGCTTTTTTCCTGAAAAGCACGAATTTTTTCTCACTTCAACAGCTGTTTTACTGGCCTTAAAATTAAGGTAGGGTTCTGCCGAGACGTTAGGACCAACTAGGTACGGAACTTGATTTTTGGTAAAAATTTCAAAATTTTCCGATAACTCCTTTTCCCTGAAAAACCCCGGACGGCGGACGGCGTACGGCGGACGGACAAAAAATTTTTATTGCAGATTCGGATTCTACACCCCTTGAAACGTAAACCAACAAATTTTCAGGGGGTGTTAAAAAAAAATTTTTCCCGAAGCCTCATAGATTGATAAAATTAAGCAATTAAGGGAAAATTCATTTTTTCAGTGATTATAAACCGAATAATACCCCTTTTTTAATAGGCACGACTCGCACAACGTAATTTAGATAGAAAATATACGTCCAAAATTAATCGGTATCTATATCTAAATTAGATATATTCTCAGTATCTGTATCTCAGATACAGATACTATGTAGGTATCTGTATCCGATCTAGATATTTTTATAGCAAAATATCCTATCTATATCTAGATAAAAAAAACTGGTATCTTCGTCGACACTGGTGATAACACAAACCCGATTTGCGCGCTCACTGTGCACTGTACGTTGGAATTCGGTGGCGAGAATTGATTCATTTTAAGAAGCGCAAACTCAATCGAATCATGATTTAGTTAATAATATGGGAATAACTATTTCTCAAGTTGATGCAAAGAATTTATGAAAATATCATAATTGTATACATGCCTTCTGCTCGTTTCGACC
Source organism: Nesidiocoris tenuis (assembly GCA_036186465.1). NCBI lineage: Eukaryota > Metazoa > Arthropoda > Insecta > Hemiptera > Miridae > Nesidiocoris > Nesidiocoris tenuis. Next base: position 12,828,637 of record AP028912.1, on the reverse strand, counting down.
TCATTTCATCTCTTTCTTTCGCCGATGTTATTGCAGAATATGACCAACGAGAGTGAGAAGTATCAAAAGTCCTCGAATCAGCTGAGCGATAAGCCGGCTAACAGCAGCAGCAGCAGAGACAAGGAGCCCCTCACGCCCGGAACCCCCGGGACTCTCCCCACTGACCTTAGCGACTCTTCCCCCAGCGAATCGGAATCTGAGAAAAACGGTATTTACATGCCTAGTGAATATTTGATCCTTTAAATTTTACGTATTTTGATTTGTAACATTCTATCGCATAATTTGAAAAATCGCCTTTAAAAATTGGTATTTTGTCTGAAAAAATTGTATACAAACACTATGATCACACGGATCTAGCCCCTGTAGAATTTCAAGAGTCAATCGTCTACCATTTTTTCAAGTGTCAGCTTTTACTTTTTGCAGAGGCCATCGCTGGAGGAATAATCAAATGCCCCGTAGAGCACGAAGGGCGGCTCATGCTTCACATGCAGGCGGCCATTCACGTCGATCAGCTGTTCGCTCTCCTGTTCACTGAGTCCAAATTTCTCGTCGATTTACACGAAACCCGGAAAAGTTCAGGTAAAATAAAAATTTGTAACTTGTCTCTCTTTTCACTTTCTTCTCAAGACCTTAGGCTATAACTCCAAACCGAAGATCCTTGCCTGCCTGATATTATTTTTCGAATTCGCTCTTCCACACCTTAGATATCAAACAGTCTCCGTGGACGTTGAATGCAAGCACGAATCAGAAGGGGAGGACCGTGTCGATGACTGTCAACTTGGGAGCATCTATCGGGCCAAAACAAGCCCTTGTCACGGAATCTCAAGTGAGTGTTATCACTGTTGCCACCCTCCGACATCAGTCAGTTAGCTGATATGAGAAAAGTGATGCACTCCACCTATAGTCTCAATTTTGCAAATATTTTGCGACATTTTAGAGTTTTACGGGTTCAGGCACTAAAACTATTTATCAATTTGATGTCCTAGTAGGCGCGAAATTTGCTAAAATCAATCCTTTTTGCAGCAAATGCTACCTTGCAGTAGCCCCGGTGAAATCTACGCCATCGAAGTGGAAGCGAACAATTCGGGCGTCCCGTATTCAGACACCTTCTACATCACCACGCACTATTGTCTGACGCGGGGCGCAGACCCCAACACCTGCTCAATAGCCGTTTACAGTCAGATCAAATACAGAAAATCCGTTTGGGGCCTGGTGAAAAATTATATTGAAAAACATTGCTGGCAAGGCCTGGAGGAGTATTTCAGCAGTTTGGTCAAAGCGCTGGAAGCCGAATGCGAGAGGACGCGCCGCACTATGGCGACGGGTCTGCCGTGCACAAAGCGGAAGACCGTCTGCCGACGGCGCACGACGTCGCGTTCTACCCCAGCGCCGCTGGATCCGCTGGAAGAGCAGCCGCTCATACAGCCGATCGTCCTTCCGACGCAGACGTTGCCCAACGTGCAGGCCGGCGCATGCGCCGACACGCTGGCGTGGATCGTCTTCCTCACACTGTTCCTCCTACTTGTGCTCAACGCTGCTCTCTACTACAAACTCTGGGGCCTCGAGCAGAACGAACGGAAAATGTTCGATCCCATGGCCGATCTGGATTTCTCAAGTCTGAAGTAAGTCTTCGTAATCGGTTAGGTTTCTGGTTTACAGGAGAATAGTGTCTTCGGGGGTCCTAATTTTCCCCAAAATCCCCCTCTTGCAGCGTGATAATCAATCTTGTGTTTCTCGCATGATCAGGTCCGCCCCCCGTACGCCGGATGAATGGAGAACGCTATTGCAAAAGCAAGAACAGCTTCACGCTTTCGAGGTAGAACGATGGCTCCGAATTCTGAAAGCGTCAGTTCATCTGCTTCAGCAGGTGGGTTGGTTTTTTCAAAGGTTTGGAGCTGCTGCAGCTCTGAGGTTATGTACCGCTTAAAAATGCGTACATCTTACTTTTCAGGTTGAAACATCACTTTCCGGCCTACAAGCCAGTATCCAAGGTGTCGTCGAAGAGGCTATCAGGGACGGCTCTCCCCAGGGCGATCCCACGGCCAGAACCGATCTTTAGTGTAGGCTTGTGTTCCCGGACTTCCCCCCAATCACTTCTTCCGTGAGTCACTTCCCTCGCCACGATTTTAATTCGCAACGTCGCAGTTTCCGTTGAACATTTTAGAATTAACGCTCTCTCGCATCGTCCGGGAGATGGCGCACATTTTTGAAAAATTTACCTACCGAGTCTTCCTCAAATTCAAGGTCGATCGGAATGATTCGTGCGCGAGATGAAATCGGAAATATCCTCGGCAATAATCGAATATTAAATTCCTTGCTCCCACATGCCAAGACAATCAGATAACAATGAATTTGAAATGATTTGATAACAATGAATGAATAATGCAGGTATCGAACATCTAAACATTTCGCTCGTGGTCTTGGGCATGGAATTATTTTATCCCAATTTGATTGCGTTACCCACGAATTTTGTCCCGGACTCCTCCTCCTGGATGCTAATGATGCCAAGCCATGTGATTGTATGAACAACTCCATGAAGTAATGTGATACGGTAAATTAATTTAGAATTGAATTTGCTCTGCGTCGTTAGCAACCAAACCTGGAGTAGTTCGAGACTGCCTCTCGGAACAGACTCTTTGTAGCCTGAAACTTTTGACTGGATCATAAAGGGTCTGTTCGGTAAGGTCTGCCCTGGGCCCTTCAGAATGAATGATTTAATGAATTCCACGGTTTGTACATCGATGCGTCAAAAACTGGAGAATTAAATGTAAAGATTTAAAGATTTTCAGATGAGGCTCGGGTTTTCAAGATTTTGCCTAAATTTGGAAAATTGACATGTATTCGTAAATCGTTCGTAATTTTCGTACGGCCTCTCGCTCACGTTTGGGGATGGCTAGAACGCGTGTCCGACGTATGGCGTAACTGGCCGTTTTGCCCGTAGAGCCGCCTGGTTGTGCGGCTCACATCCCGTCAGCGGGCCGGTTAAGCCCGTATCGCACGACCGACGTTCCCCCTCCCCAGCCCTTGAACAGACCATTGTACAGACGCCGGAGGGGAGAAGGAGAGAAAGGATCAGCCAATCCGCGAAGCTCTCGATCCACCCACTATAGACGCAGTCGCGGGACGGGCACAGATCGTTAACGTTCGGGTTAACGTACCAACGCATGGCTATCCCCACCCTCGTGCCGGGCGGTCCGCGTCTGTAGTCTGTACGGCGGGTCGGTCTGGGGGCTGGTTGGCTTTGAGCGGCACTCGGCCCGCGCGTTGCGTAAAGAGGTGACCGAAACGTGCGGCTCTAAGCCAATCAGACTCGATCGCCACGGCCTTTCGTCTCTTTCTACCGTTCCAGCCGCTGGATTCAATTTTCAAAAGTTTCTCGACCGCCCCATTGCGGGTTTGTCTGACGGCCTTCAATCGGCTCCAGTGCGCGAGAGGCCTAATTTGTAGTTTCCTTAACGACTTATCTGCTTGATAGGTTAGCTGAGGTTTAACCGTATGTAATTTAGGTTGAATTGTGAAAATTGAATAGTGCTCCGTAGGTGATACTGTATGTGATACTGCCAAAGGTTATCGTAAGCTAATTGTAAATTGCGTGTTTCAGAATAAGTCATATTGGTGAAACTGGGTGGGGTAAATTTCTAGTAACCAAGTGTTCCTGATGTTCAAAATGCGTGTGTATGTGAGTTATCTAGTTGAATTTATTGTTGACTTTTTGAGTGATAATCGTAGATTTAAGACTGGCCTGGTTATCAATTAGTGGTAAACTAAAACCACGATTTTCTGGTTTTGGTTTCTTATCCAATATCTCCCAATTGGTCAACGATGGGTAAGGCGTTCCACGAGTTAACTGCGTATCTATAAATTAGGTTTTTAGACATCTATTTGTTATAATTTGTCTTATTTCTGTTAAGATTCGCCATTTTTCTATTGAGGGACCGGTCTCACATAGGGTTGATCAGATTTTAAATCGAAATTTAATAAATATTTCAAAGTTGAAAGAGAAAATTTTCTTCGGAGCGAGTGCCATTTATTTTCAATCAAAACCATTTATTATTTAATTTGGTTTTGTTTATACCACTGGTAATTCAAGAGACATTCGGAAGAAAAAATGTTTCATCAAAAATATTACCTAAAAAAAAAACGAAGTTTCAATCACGTGTGGTGTGCACGGCCTAAAATGCAGGTTCAGATTGATCTCAATAATTTTTTGGTTCCTGGCCGTACTGTCGCGATCAAGCCGGCTGGAGCGATATTGACTATCTCCTGTAGGAGATCAGACTTCGTACGATTCGCTTTGGTGATCCGGGCAGCAATCTGGAAATTTGTAAATTGGTCGAAAAAATTGTTTTCTGGACGCTAATTTGCTCCTGGAAACTGGACGCGGCGTAATTCTTACCTAGCTCAATGTTGAATTTGTTACACAAAAATATTGATATTACAATGATGGATTTTTTCATTCAATAAACTTGTGTTTCTTACGAAAAATATCGACGGTACCTCGGTACCTCAGCAGGAGGATGCAGGTTTTGAAATTGTTAATCGCGTAATAGGATTATTGACAAGGGCATAGCCGTATGTCCACGTATGTGTAGCATTACACTGTTTAGCATGCACTGCGCATTGAGACTCGAAGTACCAATGCATGATGGTATTATCTAGATAATACATTCCTGAGAACGAAAAGAGTTACACTGATTCACTATGTATGGAGACAGATACCTATTTAAAAATTGGTACTAGCGTTTTGACCTAGATGCCTTGAACTCGTTGGAACTCTCAGCAACTGTTTGAGAAGTTCACGGCCCTGGAAAATATGTAATTATCCTCGTTTAGTTAGGGCCTGTAATCTTTACAGAAAATGAGTGTCGACGTTTAATAAAAATATTACGCACAACAATCTATTCATTTGCCAAAACCCGCATTTCCAGCGACTGAGACTTCAATCACGAACAGGCTCCAGGCATGAAAAACTTATCATTTTCACCGTAGCCCATCATCCATAGGTGGATAGGTACCATACAATATACCATAAGAATAGGTAGGTAGGTAAATTGTATGGTACCTAAACTACATACCAATATTTCTGAATTGTTGAATTTGAACTCAAAGTTGAATTTGAACTCAAAGTTGAATTTGATCTCGAAGTTGAGTTTGAAGTCGAAGTTGACTTTGATATCGAAGTTGAATTTGATCTCAAAGTTGAATTTGATCTCGAAGTTGACTTTGATCTCGAAAATGAGTTTGATCTCGAAGTTGACTTTGATCTCGAAGTTGAGTTTGATCTCAAAGTTGACTTTCATCTCGAAGTCGACTTTGAAATCGAAGTTGAGTTTGAACTCGAAGTTCACTTTGATCTCGAAGTTGAGTTTGATCTCGAAGTTGACTTTCATCTCGAAGTTGAGTTTGATCTCGAAGTTGACTTTGGTCTCGAAGTTGAGTTTGAATTCGAAGTTGACTTTCATCTCGAAGTTGAGTTTGATCTCGAAGTTGACTTTCATCTCGAAGTTGAGTTTGATTCGAAGTTGAGTTTGATCTCGAAGTTGACTTTAATCTCGAAGTTGAGTTTGATCTCAAAGTTGACTTTCATCTCGAAGTTGACTTTGGTCTCGAAGTTGAGTTTGAATTCGAAGTTGACTTTCATCTCGAAGTTGAGTTTGATCTCGAAGTTGACTTTGATCTCGAAGTTGACTTTGATCTCAAAGTTGAGTTTGATCTCGAAGTTGACTTTCATCTCGAAGTTGAGTTTGATCTCGAAGTTGACTTTCATCTCAAAGTTGAATTTAAACTCGAAGTTGACTTTCATCTCGAAGTTGAGTTTGATCTCGAAGTTGACTTTGATCTCAAAGTTGAGTTTGGTCTCAAAGTTGACTTTCATCTCGAAGTTGACTTTGATCTCGAAGTTGAATTTGAACTCAAAGTTGACTTTGAACTCGAAGTTGACTTTGATCTCGAAGTTGACTTTCACCTCGAAGTTGAGTTTGATCTCGAAGTTGACTTTCATCTCGAAGTTGACTTTAACCTCGAAGTTGAGTTTGATCTCAAAGTTGACTTTCATCTCGAAGTCGACTTTGAACTCGAAGTTGACTTTCATCTCGAAGTTGAGTTTGATCTCGAAGTTGACTTTGGTCTCGAAGTTGAGTTTGAATTCGAAGTTGACTTTCATCTCGAAGTTGAGTTTGATTCGAAGTTGAGTTTGATCTCGAAGTTGACTTTAATCTCGAAGTTGAGTTTGATCTCAAAGTTGACTTTCATCTCGAAGTTGACTTTGGTCTCGAAGTTGAGTTTGAATTCGAAGTTGACTTTCATCTCGAAGTTGAGTTTGATCTCGAAGTTGACTTTCATCTCAAAGTTGAGTTTGATCTCGAAGTTGACTTTCATCTCAAAGTTGAATTTAAACTCGAAGTTGACTTTCATCTCGAAGTTGAGTTTGATCTCGAAGTTGACTTTGATCTCAAAGTTGAGTTTGGTCTCAAAGTTGACTTTCATCTCGAAGTTGACTTTGATCTCGAAGTTGAATTTGAACTCAAAGTTGACTTTGAACTCGAAGTTGACTTTGATCTCGAAGTTGACTTTCACCTCGAAGTTGAGTTTGATCTCGAAGTTGACTTTCATCTCGAAGTTGACTTTAACCTCGAAGTTGAGTTTGATCTCAAAGTTGACTTTCATCTCGAAGTCGACTTTGAACTCGAAGTTGACTTTCATCTCGGAGTTGACTTTAACCTCGAAGTTGAGTTTGATCTCAAAGTTGACTTTCACCTCGAAGTTGAGTTTGATCTCGAAGCTGACTTTGATCTCGAAGTTGAGTTAGATCTTGAAGCTGACTTTGATCTCGAAGTTGAGTTAGATCTTGAAGCTGACTTTGATCTCGAAGTTGAGTTTGATCTCGAAGTTGAGTTTGATCTCGAAGTTGACTTTGATCTCGAAGTTGACTTTGATCTCAAAGTTGAGTTTGATCTCGAAGTTGACTTTCATCTCGAAGTTGAGTTTGATCTCGAAGTTGACTTTCATCTCAAAGTTGAATTTAAACTCGAAGTTGACTTTCATCTCGAAGTTGAGTTTGATCTCGAAGTTGACTTTGATCTCAAAGTTGAGTTTGGTCTCAAAGTTGACTTTCATCTCGAAGTTGACTTTGATCTCGAAGTTGAATTTGAACTCAAAGTTGACTTTGAACTCGAAGTTGACTTTGATCTCGAAGTTGACTTTCACCTCGAAGTTGAGTTTGATCTCGAAGTTGACTTTCATCTCGAAGTTGACTTTAACCTCGAAGTTGAGTTTGATCTCAAAGTTGACTTTCATCTCGAAGTCGACTTTGAACTCGAAGTTGACTTTCATCTCGAAGTTGAGTTTGATCTCGAAGTTGACTTTGGTCTCGAAGTTGAGTTTGAATTCGAAGTTGACTTTCATCTCGAAGTTGAGTTTGATTCGAAGTTGAGTTTGATCTCGAAGTTGACTTTAATCTCGAAGTTGAGTTTGATCTCAAAGTTGACTTTCATCTCGAAGTTGACTTTGGTCTCGAAGTTGAGTTTGAATTCGAAGTTGACTTTCATCTCGAAGTTGAGTTTGATCTCGAAGTTGACTTTCATCTCAAAGTTGAGTTTGATCTCGAAGTTGACTTTCATCTCAAAGTTGAATTTAAACTCGAAGTTGACTTTCATCTCGAAGTTGAGTTTGATCTCGAAGTTGACTTTGATCTCAAAGTTGAGTTTGGTCTCAAAGTTGACTTTCATCTCGAAGTTGACTTTGATCTCGAAGTTGAATTTGAACTCAAAGTTGACTTTGAACTCGAAGTTGACTTTGATCTCGAAGTTGACTTTCACCTCGAAGTTGAGTTTGATCTCGAAGTTGACTTTCATCTCGAAGTTGACTTTAACCTCGAAGTTGAGTTTGATCTCAAAGTTGACTTTCATCTCGAAGTCGACTTTGAACTCGAAGTTGACTTTCATCTCGGAGTTGACTTTAACCTCGAAGTTGAGTTTGATCTCAAAGTTGACTTTCACCTCGAAGTTGAGTTTGATCTCGAAGCTGACTTTGATCTCGAAGTTGAGTTAGATCTTGAAGCTGACTTTGATCTCGAAGTTGAGTTAGATCTTGAAGCTGACTTTGATCTCGAAGTTGAGTTTGATCTCAAAGTTGACTTTGAACTCGAAGTTGACTTTGATCTCGAAGTTGAGTTTGAACTCGAAGTTGACTTTGATCTCGAAGTTGACTTTGATCTCGAAGTTGACTTTCATCTCGAAGTTGACTTTCATCTCGAAGTTGACTTTCATCTCGAAGTTGACTTTCATCTCGAAGTTGAGTTTGAACTTGAAGTTGACTTCGATTTCGAAGTTGACTTTGATCATTTTATATTCGTATTTTGGTTCATTTTTCTATAGAAATGAACCTTTGTAATCGGTCAGGAAAAAAAATTTTTAACACCCCCTGAAAATTTGTTGGTTTACGTTTCAAGGGGTGTAGAATCCGAATCTGCAATAAAAATTTTTTGTCCGTCCACCGTCCGCCGTCCACCGTCCGCCGTCCACCGTCCGCCGTCCGCCGTCCGCCGTCCGGGGTTTTTCAGGGGGAAGGAGTTATCGAAAAATTTTGAAATTTTTACCAAAAATCAAGTTCCGTATCTAGTTGGTCCTAACATCTCGACAGAACCCTACCTTAATTTTAAGGCCAGTAAAACAGCTGTTGAAGTGGGAAAAAATTCGTGTTTTTCTGGAAATTTGAAACATAGGCATGTGACGCATCATTTTCTATAGATTTTTCTATGCTGAATCGAATGAGACCATCGCCACGCCGGTAGCTCCAACCGTTCAGGATTTATTGCAGTTTTAGTGAGACATTTTTGAGTTTTTCAACATTTCTACAGTTCTTAATAACTCGAAAACTACTCGAGCCACAAAATTCGTTTTCCACTCGTTGGAATCCCCACAAAAACTTCTGTCCTCCCAATATCTTCAATTTAAAGAATTTGGTCGAATTACACAAATCAGCATAACAAAAATTGGAAAAAGTTGGGAACTCGGCATCGGTTCTTAGATACAGTTGATTGATCTACTTACGACCACTAGCCTATGACACCAACAAAGTGACGCACTCACACTAGGCCAGTTGCGCTTGGCAACGTGAGAGCGAGTCAAGCTTCAACAATGGTTCTGAGGCATTCTTGACGCATTTTTAAGTTAATTATTATAAATTTTATTTAATTATAAAATAATATATAAATAATAATAATAAATAAATTTATTTAATTATTCAGATAATTTAATAATTATTATTATTCTGTTAGTTATGTAGGTAAATAAGAATAGATTAAATGATGATTTCAACAAAAATTAACGACGCGCTGCGTTGAAAAGATAGATAGGTAGGTCAAGCAAGGAGGACCAAGCAAAGAGGATGATTATTTTTTGCCGGGTTGAAAAAACGTTTTTTCAAATCCCCATCTAGAACACCAATTTATACTGAAATTCTAGAATAATAACAACTAAATTCCGTGTTTGAGGAGAACCTATATATCGTAAGATTTGTCTTTGCAATCGAAAAATGAACCCCTGTGCAAAATTTGCAGAGTTCTTCGGCTACACCAAAACTGATGTGCACATGCCACTGATCTACTTAGCAGCGTTTTTTAATGTTGGAGTTAAGAGCACAACTTTTCGAAAATCAGAGGTTTTTAGTCGAATTCAGAGGTATTTTCGGTGTTCGATAGAGGGAAAGCAAGGCGACGAGTTCGCAACACTGCTTCCAAGTATTCCTTTTAGTTTTCTTAAAATTGAATTTGAACGAATTCTTTGAACGATTCTTGAAATTGAACCAAAGTTTTGGTGATACATGGCTCCGACATCGTTCCTGATAACTGATTAGCTTCCCGCCTTTCCTACACAACAACGTATCAACAAACTAAAGGGCTTCTCAAGTTTTCGTGCATATAAATTTCTTACAAGACTAGAATTTCAAGATTTCTTGAAATTTTCGCCGTTAAGTAGCTAATTATATTAATTTAATATTCAAAAACATGAGTCTGTGGGTTGACAAGCACCGGCCGACTTCTCTTCAGAAGCTCGATTTTCATCTCACTCAAGCCCAACACCTCAAGAACCTCGTAAGTTGTTATTTAAGCAAGTGACTAACTCAAACTGAAAGTCAAACTGGCAAACAACATAACAGTATCGAGGAACAAAAATCCAAGTACTCAAACTGAACGGATAGATACTCGAAATTATACTCAATCTGAATGAAGAGATGCTTAGACTGACACCCTAAGTCGAACAGAAACTGGATCTCAAGCCTAAAGTCAAACTTAAGCTCAAGCTAAAACTGAATCTCGAACTGATACAAAAACTCGAAGTCATACTTGAACTCAATCTGAAAGTCAAACTGATGCTCGAACTCAAACTGAATTATAACTGCTACTCACCCTGGAATTCAAACGGATACTCAAAGCCAGACTCAAACCAAAGCTCAAACTGAATTAAACTCAAATTCAAACTGAAAGTCAAACTAGAACTAAAGCTGAAACTCAATACTCAAACTCTAAGTCAAACTTAATGTTACACTCAAAGTAAAACTCGCAATGATACTCAAACTCTAAAAGTCATGCTCAATCTCAAAGTCAATGTCAAACTCAAACTGGAACTCAAATTCAAACTAATAGCCAAACTTGAAGTCACACTCTCTCAAACTGGGTCACACTCTGACCCCTGAAACTGGAACTCAAACACAAATTCAAGCTGAAAGTCAAAATCAATCTCAAACTCTAACAGAAACTCAAAGTCGAATTCATTCTCAAAGTCAAACTGAAACGGAACTCGAACTGAAACTCGAGGTGAAACCCGAACTGATCTTCAAATTGAAACTGGAACTCAAACTAAAAGTCACACTCAAACTTGAGCTAAAAGTAAAACTCAAATTCTAACAGCAGGGAAATAAATATTTGAGAGTGAGTTGTATCGAACCGACGCAAATCGATTCAAATACTTGCAGGAACTAAGAACATACAAACTTGGCCCATACAGGTGAACCAAGGTGATTTCCCCCATTTGCTGTTCTACGGTCCATCTGGTGCCGGCAAAAAGACTCGGATCATGGCTCTGCTGAAAGAACTGTACGGCCCCGGAGTGGAGCGTCTCCGAATGGAACAAATGACTTTTACAGTTGAGTATGCTGTCTGCTCTTCGAATATTTAAGATAACAAATTATTTTATTAGCTGAAAAGTGTAGTACGAGTATTTGAGATAGGAAGAATCCGAATATCCTTACAAGTATAAGAGGACATAGTATTAGAGACCTCTGATTTTAATCTACCAAGAGCATCTTTTAAAGGAATTCATCTTTTATTTATGGTGTATTGGAGTGATCTGCCCTAAGCCATTAGCTGGCCAATCAATTCAACATGAATTTCAACGAAATGTTTTGCCGGCAGACCCCCTCGAACAAAAAAGTGGACGTGATGACTGTAGCTAGCAATTACCACATAGAAATCAATCCCAGCGATGCTGGCATCCACGATAGAATCGTCGTCATGGAACTGATAAAAAATTCGGCTCAAACTCACCAACTCGATACATCCGGTCAAAGAGAGTTCAAAGGTGAGGACGTTTTTTATCTTGGTCATAAAACCAGTTGAATATTGCGTACATATCGATACCAGAGAGCAAGAAGGGCGAATCTGCTTCTTCTTTAAATAGCAGATTCGCCCTTCTTGCTCTCTGGTATCGATATGGTGTCCCCTTGGAGAATCGGGTTTGCTGGTTTCCTCTACGCGGTGCTGTCATTTACTAGCACCTGTTTCCTTGTGTGCCCGTCCCAGATTGTTGATTCAGGCTGACCATTGCCGAAATTAAGGCGTCTGCTTAGAGAGTAGAAGATGCCAGGTTCGAATCCTGCCGGAGAGTGAAATTCTTCCGTTTTCCCGCTTGAAAAGGACGAGGACAGTGGTGAGAAAGCCATTTGTAATTTTTCCAGTGATCCTCCTGACCGAGGTTGACCGTCTCAGTAAAGACGCTCAGCATGCTTTGCGCCGTACCATGGAGAAATACGTCGCCACCTGCCGCATAATACTTTGCGCTAATTCGGTTTCCCAAGTGATACCCGCAATCAAGTCTCGATGCTTGTCGATAAGAGTTCCAGCCCCCTCGCTTCAACAGGTTGTCGCTGTTCTTCAGGTTGGTAGCCATGTTAATCGTTTTGAGGAGTGGATGGGATTGACTGTTTCCTAAAATTATGCGATAAATGGGGTCGGAGCCCAGACAGGAAAGAGAAAGAAAACGACCACAGAAAAATGATTTAAATACCCCTGGTATAACAATGTTCCAGAATGTATGCAAGAAAGAAGGTCTCACTCTACCTGCTGAACTCGCTGAAAGGATAGCCCAAAAATCGGATAGAAACCTACGGAGAGCGATTTTGATGTGTGAAGCCTGCAAAGCGCAGCAGTGAGTCGTTGAACAAATACTTGGATCGGCGTTTTCGAATAGCGAGGCCGACGTAGACCTAGAGTTGTGGTGGAACCAGGAAGCTGGAGCTTCCCGATACTGCTCATCCAGGATTAGGACCTATTCCCTGGTTCCTGGTTAAAAAACGTTTTTTCGGCACTACTTACTCTCGTCAAATTGTTTGTGCAAGCTGACCGCTATGGGTTTTATGAAAAATGTAAGAATCCTGGTACATAACCTTTTGAGATCCACTTTCACCATAACTCTTGGCCTGCTCAGAATGAAACTTAATAAAAGCAAAAACAGAGTCGTTAAAAATAATGCTTCTCACTAATCTGGTTCACCTCAGGTACCCATTCACTCCTGGCCAAACAGTCACGGAACCGGACTGGCAAGTATATTTGAGGGAGACTGCCAAAATTATACTGTCCGAACAAACACCGAAAAAGCTGATGGACGTGCGCGGTCGGCTCTATGAACTCCTCATACACGGCATCCCGACAGATGTTATATTTAAGGTTTGTAGCTAATCCTGAGAATAGGTACTTGGCAAGGAGTAGATGCGAAGGCCACAACACTTAAGAAAGGGCAGAATCTTCAGAATTTACAAGATCGGTTTTCAACTTGACAAAATCCGTTTCAGAGCCTTATCACCGAATTGGGGAAAAGCGTCGACATGGAGCTAAAAGTGCGCATTGCTGAGATGGCGGCTAAATTCGAACACCAAATGCACAACGGGTCCAAAGTGATTTTCCATCTCGAGGCATTCATCGCCAATTTCATGTCGCTTTATCTGCATTATATTGAGGATGGCGTCAACGCTATGTTTTGACTATATCTCTTGCGGTTCGTGTTTTATCCCTTGTTGAATTTGTGCAAATAAATATTGTACATATCTCTCCCGTCCCTCGCATTTCTGTTATTCTTGAAGGAGAGGCCCATTCGGTGAAGCGCTGGGTCAAAGCCAAGTTTTTCAAGCCTTGTGACTCATGAACGATCAGTTTAGTGTTTCAAAATCCGTTCAAGGGAAACAAAATTTGACTTAGGTTACTATACTGTCACTCCCCCACTCCTCGCCACACTAGGAACTCAGGTCGTCTCAAACGTCGAGCCCCCCAACAGCCCCTTTCGCTTCCAAACGAGAGCAAAGATGGAGTCGCCAAGCGGAGTAATGTGAACAGTGAAGTGGTATCGCTACCAACTGTTACAAGTCAGATAAGTTTGGAAACCAGTACAGGAAGGTTGAGTAGACATGGTAAAAAGAATCTTCAAAAAAAATTCCATCTCCTTGGTATGGTAAGCCAGCGAGGCCCACTTATTATATCTCTGATCGGCTGCTCCTTTCTCACTCTTGCGTGTCTGTGGGCTTTTGGGGGGAAAAGTCTGACGCTTGATACTCGTTTTGGGGGTAATGTTAAGGGCATATCTCAGAAAAATTCTGCTGACCTATCGGGAGGTCGATTTGAAGAGACAAACCTTCAATTATTAAAATCACTCCAGTATTTCTAAGTTTCCTTAGAAGTTCTAAGGAAAAAGAGCGGTTTTCCTCCATCAACTTTTGAATCGCCTACTGAACCGATTTTGGCCATTCAAAACGGCTTATCCTTTTCAATTGAATCTCTTGAAAAGTCTCTTTAAAAGGACACCCGAGGGGCCAATCTGCTATATTTTTCTGAAGCAGATTGACCCTTCGGCCGGACAGATGTCGCCAAATATAATTGGCACGGGCTTGACGTAGATATTTGGTCTGAACTTCAACGATTTATTTGAAAAACTTTCTAGAAAATCTGCACATCGTAAAAATACGCAAATAACTGGCACAATAGTATAGTATCAAAATATAGGAAGGCATCTTCACAGTCATATCAGTTCTTCAAGGATTATGCTGCATAAATACCTAATCCGAGATTTGAAAAACCTTACTTTAAGTAATTGCCAAACGAAAAAAACTCAGGCACTTTGATAATGCAAGGTACGTGTAGCAATCAGTACCTTTGAACGAATAAAAAAAAAACTCGCCAATATAAAAAGATGTCGCTGTGAAATAGCCAATGGGAGATTGATCGTCAATAGGCAGAAAGCACATCCAATATGGCGTTGCACTGTTTGATCCACCGTTTCTCCTAAAAAAAGCGGTATTTTTCAAGTTTTTTCATTATCAGAGGACTACTCTTTTCAAGCGACATTAGTTACATAGCTGTGTATGAATACCACGTTAACGAAATACGTACCTTTTCACATAGCTCTTCCACCTTGGAGGGGCGTGCCATTAGTTTGTTGAAGGCTCGCTGGAACAACTTGCCATCTTGGAAATTAACAGGGTCAGCCTGTCAAAATAAATCTTCGATATATTATTGCTCATTAAGATAAAAATTAAGAGAATTTTTTATTGGAATCCTGGCACAATAGGCAATCGACTCAGTAAAATGAAACGAAACCTTGATTATTGTAGGATACTAATTTTCAGAATGCAGAACTCCGAGGTCGGAAGAAAAAACTGTCTAAATTTATATACTTAATCACCGTTGTAAATTTACTTTCGGTGTAAAAAGTAGCCCCCATGGTAAACCATAAGTCCTGAGTTTTTTCAACGATTGGCTCGTACATTTAAGGTAGAAAGGTGACCGGTCGTACGATTTGCACATTTTCAGATAATCACCCGCTAAGAATTTGGCACCAAAAAAATTTGTGGTTTTTACCAATTTGAAATACATTCCGTTTTTGATCCCTGCTATTTTACATATCGGCCCTATCCTTAAAATAAGAGGGAAACTTCAAATTCAGCCAAAATTAGCTTCTACAATCAGTGAAGCTTAAAAATTGTTGACTACCGGGTACATCAAACTTGGGACGTGCACGTACCTCGTCTTCGTTTATGGGATAGCCACAGGCGGCGTTCAGCGTCAGGATTAACCTGCACGTTTGATACACGATCGTCGCCAGTTGCACAGGCCGTGGGTACAGATCGACTTCCATGTCAGCGATCTGCTGGGCGGAGTAGTGTTCCACCATTACAGCTGAAGATGCTATAGCGGCAAGCTCTTGGGGTTGGAAATCGACTTTTTCATCCTAAAAAGAGGCAGTGCTGCCAGTCAGTGGAACAACAAAGAAATGTAAGAAGTGAAGTATCTGGAGTCGAGTTTCCTGGAGAGTTAGCTTGCACCAGTCAATTTGGCTTTGAGCTGCAACGGCGTTTCAGTTGAAAATTTAACCGGCTGCAACCTGATTGAGTTCAATTCACTGCCAGAGATGGATCGTACAAGATGACTCCAACTAAATCGCGCTAAATTGCAAATAATCTTGAATCCTAAATTATTGACCACCAGCTGGGAAAACTTACGATCAAATATTTCAACGCCAACGTCAACGCGTACAGACGTGGCGGGACGTTCGATTGATGCAGAATATCCGGATCGATGCCCATTGGCTCGCATAGTAAAGCCCAACGTTGGCCGACGTACGTTTCACTGGCGGACCAGAGCTCTCGCAAGCCCGGGTGTGGAGCTGAAGAAATTGAGAAAAACTCGCGTCATTATAGCAGGCCCTATAGGTTAACACGATTCAACCATTATTATTTTACGTTTAAATTGTTAACGTATCTCACTTTTCGGCATGATGGCTGAAACAGGTGTAAAGCTGCGATTCAAGCTTTCGGGTCCGGTAACAACCAATTCGCGAACATAGTGTTCACCTCCTTTGGGAGGCTTTTCGAACAGTAGGATTCCGTAGATCTTCCGACGCAAAGTCAACGTCACCTGCGATAAAGGAGTGAAGGGAACAGAAGGCATAGAAAATAGAATTGAAAAGAATAGAAAATTGAATAGAAAATTTAGCTGAAAACAGCTCTGATACCTGTTGATTCGGTGGTAAAGGTTTCTCATCTCTTTGTCTATATTCTTCCAAACTGTGCGGATAGGTGTACAATCCTTTCACAGCTGAACCGTAAATTTCCAAGGGGTTTCCCTCAATGTGACGTTTCCTCATCATTCTGCAGACGGCGTTCCAGTTCTCATCATCTGAAGGAGGATCATCTGGGGAAAGGTGGTTGAAGTCCAAATTCTCAAAAGGTGTGCATAGATAAAGGATAAGTAGGTACCTATCTCCTTGGGTAGGTGTGTACCCAATTTTATAATCCTTATTCTCTAATTTATATTGATTTTTTAAAACTATTCATTGTAGTTAATTGAAGCAAAAATAATACATCACTGTAATATATACTTCATAGACCAACAATAAATTATAGAATATAAACAAAATGAAATTAAAAAATCCTAAAGCAGGTCAGGAATGGGTCAGCATAGTTCTTGAACCGACAGGGGAGTCGCAGTTCCTATTTGACTAGGTACTAGATCATAATGAGCATAAAAATTGGTAAACCTTCGCAAACAATCTCGGTTATGCCATTACCTCGGACTGACGTTTCAACGTCGTAGGACTGGACGCTTTTGAAAAATAATTCTTTAGCTCTGCCGGTCAAAAATGCTTTGCGGGCAACGAATTCGAGATCGGGCTCAGATGACTTGGCGACGGCACCTCTGATGAATGAGGCAACAAGCGTGGCCTCGGGAAAATTTTTTGCCATTTTATATGCTCGGTGGAAGGTCTAGAGGGCATACAATTTAGAGAAAATCAAATCTAAGCGGAGACGCATGAGCCTTTGGGCAGGAGCGTTTCAGAAACAACAAAGCTGACTGCCCACAAGGCATTAGCCATTGTTCACAGTAGATACATATTATGAGAACCTAGATAGAAATGTCGTCTGAATAGTTCTGAGGGCGGCAGGGCACTTCCAGGATAACCTTGGACAGGAAATTGACACTTGGAATAGCGGTTCGTAATTTTTAATCCTATAGTTGGACATTCCAACTTGGACAGGAGTTAACCACCAATGAAGAGAATAGGCATGCCTGATTTATAATAAAGATTACCGAAAGGTGATGTCGTTCAATGACGTCGTTGCCGAGAAGGCTAGCTAGGATTGGGAAATGACGAACATCGATGCCCAAATTCAAAGCGAACTGCGACTTATCAAAGGCCATCGTTGTCATCTTGTCCAAACAGAGGTCATCCAATGCCCAAAATTGCCAGTTGCCGGGAAAAATGATGAAATCCGAATCAGATGCCAAGACGGCGAGGCATTTTTCATCACAACCGTACCGGGCGATTTCCAAATCGCAGTCGCCAACGGATCTGATCACCTGGAAAATTCACAATGGATGATTAAATCATTGCAAATTTTGCAACAATATTAATGCATGTTCCTGATTTTCACGACAAGTTTTGTTCGAAAGAAAGATATCTTCTCTCTCCAAGAGCTTGAACAAGAAGAGCGGGAGAATATCAGAACTTATAAGCATTTCCAAGTCGAATCAAGAATGTTTCAACAGAAGTGGATATAAAAATTCTCAATTTGGTTTGGAAAATTCTTAATTCGACTTGGAATTGCTATGTAATTAGGTATGCTTACTTCACAGCCACAACGTCGGAGTGCCCGAACCGCCGTGAATCCCAAGTTCTGAGGAAGCACCTCAATGTGTCCTACCCCGATCCCACAAGATCTTCTGCGCATATTATCGAATATATTTTGCACAATATCTATTTTTGATTTCTTATTTTTCTTCCACTTTTCCTCTTTAGCCTCGTCAAGAGAGCCGTCGATGTAGAAAACCAGTTTTATTCCAACACGCTTGAATCGATCAGCGAATTTTTCCACTTCACAGACGAATTCTTTAGTTTGGCCTCCTGGGACCCAAGGAAGACTTCCATACATAATCCGCAGACAGGCCATCATGTCGACGATGACTACTGGCTCTCGACCTTCTGACCTGAATCAAAATTATTCGGATTACCGATTGCGCCTTCAGAGCTCGAAAAGTTGCCAGTATTCATCTGAAAAATGCTCAGCCCAGCAGAGGCAAGTTGACCCTCACTCAAAGTAGACAGGCGGGTAATTAGGTAAACCTTATTAATATTATTACTTACTATAACTTACTTATAACTTACTAATATTATTAGGTAAATTAGGTAAACGGGTAAAATTAGGTAAACCTAATTAGGTAAAAATTTATTAATTGATTTTTTTTACCTGACTTTTTCCGCTTCTCTTGCGATGTCGACCTGTTTGTGACAAGATCGACTTCTCTTCACCTGAGACATTAATCCAGGAATCCCCATGTTGAGCTGAATCGAAAAACGAGGATCGGTCAAAATTTTGAGACGATCTTAATCTCTTTTGATGGTACTTTGAAAGAGATCAAGCGCAAATCCCCACCAATCACAATGGAGTCCATAGTACACGCGGATTACGTCCATTGAATGACGTAATTCACGTCAGTGATGCCAAGGTGCGGACGTCAAAAACCCCTGAGACAACGTCAAAAAACCCCCAAATCCCCCCAAATGAAACCAGTGGTGCGTAGATAACACACAATACTTCCATATTTTGAAACGTACATATTTGAAAAAATTTGATCATATTTTGACTGTTTTTAAGGGTGTTTAGGTCAAACATATCAAAAAATTCCCTATTCAAATTTTAAAATTCGCCCAAAATAAAAAAAACGCCAGTTTTTCGGAACATAAAAAATATCCACATATTCTGCAAGGTAAAACAAAGATATTAAGACCAAGAACGCTCAAATCGGTTCATTTCTGTGGCCGGAAAAAAATAAAATAGAAAACACTATAAATGCAAATATATCGGAAGTACTGTGCGTTGTCCAAATTTCGATTAAACAGGGTGTTAGGTCTTGCCGAGACAAACATTTCAGTTCAAGAAATTTGAAAAAAGGTTGAGAAATGAGGGAGTTATGGCCATTTTTGTAAATTTTGTAAATGACCACAGACGGACAGACGGACACACAGACACTTGTTCAGGAAGTGATTCTGAGTAAATGTGTATAAGAAAAAGTTTTTTCTGAAGCTCCGTTCCGATTCTCGATTTTAGGACGATCACAATACTTCCATTTACTCTGTAAATATGGAAGTAAAAACAAACTCCCCAAGTACTTCCATATTTTGATACGTAAATTTTTGACTCAATTAGATTATATTTTGAACCCTTCGAGGCTGTTTAGGTAGACATATAAAAATCTGACTATGCAAATCTTCAAAGTCGCCTAAAATCGAAATAGGTATGTCAAGTTATCGGGATACAAAAAATATTCTGCTGGGTAAATTGGTTAATTTTTGTGACCAGGAAAAAAAAAATAGAAAACACTTTAAGTGCACGTATATTGGAAGCACTCGGAGTAATTCGAATGTCATTCGGACAATTTTTAGGGTGAGATTCTCAACTTGATTTAGAAAATTCTCGATTCGACTTGGGAAATTTTCAGTTTTAATTTGGAAATTCTCAATTAGGTTTGGCCTATTCTCAATTTGGTTTGGCGTCAATCATATTTCAAGTTCCGAAGTACACACGTGGTCACCCCCTCGGGTCTGTCTGCCATGCCGGGTACAACCTGCTGATGGGGACGATTCGATGGCGCCAGGAGGAATGATTATGTGCCAACTGGGATGGCGCAGTCGCGATTTCAGGCGGCGGTGCGCGTTGGCTCAGCTGTGAGTTCGCGAGGAGTCCCTCGAAGGACACGCAAGTGCTCGCACGATGCCGCCGCCTGAGCGTCTGCCGCCCTTGCCGCCCCCAGATTGCCGCCATGGTACGTTCATTAAATTACATCACTCGATTGTGGGTATAAAATTTATAACCACAATATTTAATATTATTGTTTGAATTTAATTTTTAAATATGATATCGCTTAAAATGTCTCTCGGTCGGTGATGGGATTGAAAATTATCGAAGACAGGCTTCTCGTGAATCCTGGGCCAAGGGGTGTAATCGATTGGATAGCTCGCCTCCTGTTTGTGTTACTAACCTCACCAACAGTGGAATAACATCAAATTTGAAGGTCATTGTGCTTTGAATTTTTCAGGTAGGTAGCTAATAAAATGTCAACGTACTAACACACCTACCAATTGAAAAATTATGTAAAGCAGTCCCTATCTATCCCCGATTGCGCTATTTCTTTACAGCCTCATTGCGTGCAATTGAACAAAAAATGGTTTTGGTCGGTGCATACAGAAAAAATCAATACTGGAGCGTAAGTTAATGGGCGAATAGGTAGGTGCCAATTCCAGAACAACTTGTACGTTCAAGTTTACTGTCATGTTGTATTATTTATATTTATATTCTTCCGCATAATCCGCCACAACTCGCTAGTGAGTGGCACCTGACCTATCTCACTCTAAGTATTCACTCGTGAAAAAAGGAAAATTCATTTATGCCTTCAGATTATTCAATCATTTTCCATTCGCCCGTATGGATTAACATTTTAGAAAAGTTTAATGATAAATTAGAACAGTCTTGCATTTAGTATACATGTATACTACAGCGCTGATCTGGTGGACGGAAACTAAAATAACCAATCGTCTCAGATTAACCAATGGTCACAAAAACTCGCAGTGCTTCAATATTTATGTGGTGGGTGACATATTCGACCAAACCAATAATAATTATTAGATGTTCTAATAATTAGATGTTCCAAAAATGATGCTGCCCGTAATCCGCACAATTAGAGAATATTTCTAGAGGTTTTGAGCAGTTACATGAATTCAGTGGGTTTTCCGACTGTTTCCACGAATCAAAGTTTCAGTTTCAACTCAATCCCCATGAGTTTTCTTGGTAGGTCTATGATGAGTGTTTTGGACAAGAATGAGAGTTATTTCAAAACCCGAGAACACTAAACCAGCATAACCGATAAGTACTGCGGGCTCAGTATCATTACAAAAAAAAACCCTATTACAAAAACGCGTAATAAATAATTGGTAGGTTAATTCAGAAAATCGGTCAAGTTTTGAGGCCATCGTTATAAATTAATGAAGAAAAAAAAAGTAAAAGGCAGGTACCTGTTCAGAAAGTGATCCTCAGCAAAAATGGATGATTTGTTTTCAGGACGAATACAATATTCCCATCTACTCAGTGAAAATGGAGGTAAAATTATGCAAATGTGCCAAACTTATCTTGCTCATGATGCTACCGATTAGCCCACGTATACAACTTAAGTTCCATTCGTTTCCAGGTTATCGAGCATAGCTGGCAGAGCCATGGAGTATGCCGTTAAAGTAAGTAATTTTTACCCAAATATTTCCTTACATTATACCCTATCTTTTATGAAATTTCAAAATAGAAAATACACGGTTAGTGTACGAAGCTTCTCTAATCTGGGGCCGGCTCCTAACCCCGCCTAATCTGATTCGAATTGAGGGAGTCACTTAATTTTGGCTGAAATCGTCCAGTACCCTCCTATTTAAACGAAACTCGTAATTCAACCATGTGCGGTGAAATTAGCATCGATAAATAGGCACCGGGACATGCCCAATATATTGATAATTTTAAAATACTTACAGTCAATTCAACCTCTTCTGCGGCAATATTGTAACTACGCTGCACGTTCGCAGCTCGAGAGGCCAGAATGAATCATTTCTAAATGCCGGCTGAAACCTTTCAAAAGGCGGCTAACTCATAATTTGATTATTGAATCGTTTCAAACCGCAATAAGTGTCCACTATTGGTGCTTTTCCCCTAATTGAGTCATAATATGACTCAAACATATTATGTTTAATTATCGAAAGCAGATCAATTTGTAATTGAGATAAGTGAGAGTAAAAGCCTTTAATACTTATTTAGTACCTATTTTATTCCAAAATATAATACAGAGCAGCACTTACGTGTACAAACGAAGCAGCAGGAAAGAGAGCGACAGAACGTCGGAAAAACAGACATTATGCGCTAGGAGCACTAGTATCACATTCCAAGTACAATGTTGCCTAAAGTACATTTTGAAGAACCTATTTTCCCGCACTAAAAGAATTCATTCGTCGTCCCCCCTCCTTCATCTTCCAATCGACCGATTCTGCATCGTCAGCAGTCTGGTTTTATCACTGTATAGATAAGATGCAGTATCCTCTGTCTCGCTAAAATGAATAGCTGGAGGAAAATACTAAACTGGATTTTGTGGACAAGTGCCAAGTGCTTAGAAAGGCATCAGATAGGCAGGTACTGACCCTGAGAGACTTTTCAAAAGAACACCACTCTATTATATTTTCACTTCATGAACGGTGAATTTACTCCATTGGAAGGAAAAATGTTGGTAAATTTTCTTGTTGAAACAATTTATACATTTGAAGAAATGAACTCTTCAAAATCACATTAGTTATTAGGAGACCTCTTAAGGAAAATCTTCAAGTTAGGTACATAACCGGGATAGATTTAATTTGGAAAATGTTTCATTCCAAACGAAATAAATAATTGATCCCCTATGCGTGTTATTCACGCCGAGGTGAGACGCCTGGTCGTCTGACAGTGCCGCCAAGGATATCGATTTTATGATTGGCGCATTCGCTTCACCCTTTGCCTGCGAGGTACAACGAAATTCGGCCTCAATAATTTTACGAAAAGCAAAAAAAGTTGGTTTTTGATGGAAACATTCATTTTTGAAATTATGGGCACTCGACGTCAAGTTAAACTGCCTCAATAGGTACTTAGTTTTTTAAAATTCGATTTGAATTTTCTGCATCTACCTAATTTAGCAAATCCGTTTTATTGTTAACCCCAATCAGTCTTGAGATTTTTTTATAAAACTGATTCGGATCGAAAACTTTTGAAGAATAAAAGCAGTTTTTTGGGTGTTGGGACATTTTCACTAATGCATGAAGTGAAACAGGGAAGTCAGGAAAGATTGAATTTCTTTCGGTAAATAAACAGGAGGCTCCTCCATTGTAGGCTGAAATGAAAATAATTTCGTTGTTTCCTGAAAAATTTCGGTTGGAACCGGGTTGCCAACCCCCGGTCAGCACCATTTGAAAGAGAATCGGCTCCGCGGGAAGGTTTAGTTCGGCAGACGTGCGCTAGGAGCGCCAACTTCAATCTGCGCCCAGTTCGCCTTTCTTCTGCTCTTTCATGAGTGGAAGAAAGAATTTCGACCCAACTAGTTCGCAGTGCAGCGACTCGAGCGCTCCAGGCGCCTTTACCACTTAGCTACTCAAATTTGATCTAGATAGGTAACACAGAATACTTTCCTAAGCACGTTGTGACACAAATTGATTATATATCGAGGCTACGTAGATGATAATGTCAAAAACAACAATTTTTCCGAGGGGGTTAAAACTGACACATCGGCTAAAGAATTGGGGCTGTACCGGAATAAGGTTGATTTTCCTGAGAATTTCGAAAAAATCTCCGGCCGTTTGTTGGAAAAAGTGTTCCCGGCGGACGGACGAATTTTTTTATAGCAGATTCGGATTCTACACCCTTTGAAACGTATACCATGAAAATTTCCACCTACTATGTGAGTGATCCGAATTCCGGTTCAACGCACCACACAACATTCCAGCTCAAGAAATTTGGAATACTATGAGAATTGTGGAGGATTTTCAGTTTTTGTTCGATTGCAATAGGTACATCCATTATCTCTGTTAACATGGAAATGAAAAACAACCATCATCAGTCCGATTGGACATACGCATCATTCAAAAGCTGATCGAACGGAACCCGCAAAGTGGCACCAACCATTCGCACCCATCGGAGAATACTGTTAAGACGCAAAAATGGTCAATTTTGAGTTTTTGGTATAGTTGGATTAAAAAAAAAAGAATTAAGTAGTTGGATTAAGTACAGTATTAATTACTGAAATGATGAAATGATAACGTATTATTTTGAGCTGTTGCGTTATTGATGAACAAAATTGCAAGTGGATCCACAAAGGATTTTAACTCAGTAGGTATGAGGTTAAAGATTTATACTTTGAGAGAGTGTTACGTCAAAATTCATGCAACGAAAAGTAACAAGCGTAATTACCTATTGAAAAAAAGAGGGTTCAAAACTGATTGTTAGAGATATTTCATGTTACGGAAAGCTGAAAATAACACCATTCCTGGACGGAAACAGATTTTTGCATTTGCTCCAAAAAGAGGATTCCTGAGTTTTAACACTATTCTCGCAATTGTGCGAATTGTGGGATTGCATACACCCAGCCCCTTGCTTCCAGTTGTAGGTCCGTGAGAGCGAGGAGATTCTCCCCTTGTATTCATCCGTGGGCAAAACCGAAGCCCGACCAGCTGACTCGTCCCAACCTCAAACTCCCACGGTCGCTGTCGGTTTTAGCTTTCTTGCTCGAGTTCAGCGCTCAGTTTCTGTCCAGTCGGTGATACTGCGCCAGTGGGCCGTAGGCGTGTGCCGTCGCGTTGCCGACAATTCAGCAACAATTTGGCTGTAACGCAATTGCGAATCTCCGTTATTTATTCGGCCGACCAGACAGCGATAGGGAATTTTAACGGAAAATGTCTCCCTTTCGGTAGCGAGCCGAAGGGTCTCTCGAGCGTCCGTTTATCTGTGCGCTTTCCCGGATCGGTTTGAAGTGTTTGTATTTTTATCTCGAGGAGGACGTACCCGATAAAGTTTTATCGTAGATTTTCGAGCCTTTCGAAGCGTACAGTTGTTTGAACGAGATTTTCAAAACGACGGCGGTCCAGTGCGGTTTGTCAGCTGATGGGCTTCGCGGTGTGACTCCGTTGGGCCGCTCCTTGCCAAATTTGGTATAACTCGGGTCGGAATTTGAGTTGCATGCTTTGCACCGGAGTTTGATTGCAATTTTAACTCGCTCCATTTCGCCCCCGGCTTCGAAACATGTCGACGACGAAGCTGGCGAACAAGCCGGTGGCCAGGAGGGTCCGCAAAATCAGCAGAGTGAGCTATTTTTCGATATCTACTTACTGACAACCTTCATAAATGCACTCGAATACGGAGTGTCTGCTAAAATTAAATTTCCTTATTTGGCTACTTACATAAAAGTCTACATGATTTTTCGCGCTGAATTCAGGACAAACATGTAGCTTGCGCCAGACCAAGCGTTATTTAAATTATTATTATTTCATTATGTGTTATTCCATTTTTTAAAATGGGACCCCCCTCCATTTAATTGTGCAGATTCGGATCCTACTCAAAATTTTATGACAAAAATCATAAATGGTGCTCTATAAGCGCAAATCGACCAGACAGCGCAACTTTCCCCAATTTTCTAAAGCCAAAGCGTGGTAGGTACATGTTATACCTAACAGTTTTTTTGGCGTTGAATTATGCGGTGATATCAGTTTGCTTATGCGACTATATTCATTGTGAGATTACACCACGTAATTCAGCGTCAACAAAAAAACTGTTTAAACATGTGTCACGCTTGGGGCTTGAGAAATTGTATTTTTTTCAATGAAGTAATCCAATTAATTTGGAATTTGTAGAAATTGTATAATGTTTTCGATTAATGTGCAATTTGTAAAAATTGTAATTTCCAACTAGTTTCTTGGCGTACAATTACTGTTGGAAATTGTAAAAATTGTACGTAGATTTTTCACTACTTACTATTCACCAACTCAAAAACATCTTCGGCAATTTTCAATAACCAATTACCACCTTCACTGTTCTGAATGTGCTCTTCAAGACGATCTCCTGTGATTTTTGTAATTTTAGCAGGTCCCTACCAGAGATTACAGAACTAGACCTATCTGGATTTTTTGAGGAATTATTTTTTAGTAGCTTTTAATAAACCAAACCTCGTGCAGAGTCTTTTAGAAGGGATAGATTTTTTTATAAAATGGGAAAATCAAATTAGGACGGAAGGGGGAAGGACGGGGGTTAGGTAAGAGGAACCTGAAAAACTTTCATATTATTTAATAGTTTTCATTATAATTTTTAATTTTATTGTTCATTATTATTATTATTTTAGTATTTTTCATTTTTAATTTCAAATTTTCGTATTATTACCATTTATAGTAGGTATTTAATTCTGTAGCGTTGTGAAATTAAAAAAAAAACGTGACCAACATCGTATCGTCGATGACGTCATTCTACATTATCAACTCGTAATGGATTTTTCGATATTGTTGGTGTTTTACCCACGCGCGCCATCCGTCAGTGATTTCGGCTCTTTTGTTTCCCGATTGTACCGGTGAAAGCCCGAGGTCCTTGCCGTTCAATTCGTCGATAGCGAGCTCGGCTAATCCATTGATTATGACTCACTTTGCGTCACATATCCTTTATGTTTATAGAAGGGCAACAATCACCTTTGTTCTTGACTTACGGTGGTCCATATTCGTGTCCTATTTACCTTTGTAAACATTGAGTCGAATCGTGAGTCAGAGATAGCAGGATGAGGTGGAAGCTGAGGATTTTTGTTACTTCCATATTTACTGGAAGTATACTTCCATTTCCTCAGTAAATATGGAAGGATTAGAATATATTGCGCGTAGGTCTTGGTCTCAAAATATTTTTTATACCTTGCAGAATGCGCGGATGTGTTTTATATTCCGGTAACTAAACGTATTCCGGTTTTAGGCGGGTTTTGAAATTTGGACGGTGTTTTTTGACATGATTGATCATTATAGCCACCAAATCAAAGTCAAAATCAAATTGCTTTGGCTCTACAATTTACGCATCAAAATATGGAAGTATTGCGTGTTATCTTCTGGTTTCAGTATATTTTAGTATACACCATCTGCGATGCACAACCGTCTGCGGCCATTTTGTTGCAACGAGAAAATCGAGGTTTCCAAAAATAGAATTTAAAAGCGGCTTGGCTTAGCAAGTAAAGAACATTCATGGTTTTTTATACTAGCGGTTTAATGTTTCCACTCCGCCATATTATATGCTCAATGCAAAGGGCAAATCAAGATAAAGAAAATGTCATTTTTGAGTTTGATTAGGTTCCAGAGAGAAGTTTCATAAGAGAATCCATCGAAAACTCGACACAAAAAAATCTCACCCAAACCACCCAATTTGTCTTAGAAACAGTTTTTGTAACAGGGTGTGTTGGGGTCTTTACTGGAATTAGGGCGACTCAGCTTCAGCCGTTTACAAAATGTTTTGTAAATCCATACGACCTTCAAAAAAATGTAATTCAAATCGGTCCAACCGTTTGGCCGGAATTGAAGTAGCAGACAGGCGCAATGGCAAAAAACTCGACTTTTTTTCCCTGCCTTAGGCATTCTTTCCTTACACTCAAGAGAAGGAAAGTTGGAACCCTATGCTTCCACAATTGTTCGGTACAAAATGCTCAATGCTTAACAGCTGAAATCGGGGCTACCTATTGACTTCTCGACCAGCTATTGCTTAATCTCGGTTTCACGATTTCGTCCAAAAGTTTGGCAACTGACCAAAGCGGTCAAGTCGCGGACGCCGGTTTGTCTGGGCTCGTAGTTGGGTTCGCAGTTCCTGAGAGAGCCACTCGACAGTGACACCCTATTCGTAAGAGAGAGTAGTCCGTGGCTTCGGTCCAAAATTTACCGAAAATCGCAAGTTGTGTCATCGCAATGGAACATTGTTCTATTTCTGTTGCTAAATCTTCGCTATTCCTATTGTCGAATTCTCCAATTGTAATTTTAACGTGTCGATCCCCAAGTAACAAGACTGGCGCATTCTAAGAATTGAGGGGTCTGCGTTAACTCCACTTTTTCAAACTTTGGAAAATCGAAAAAAATGTTAAAAATATTAGAAATTAATTCTAACTGCTTTTTACTCAAGCCTCCTATGTGTCACCTACCGATGCATGTTCTAGCCGAATGCCCATGAAAAATTCGCCGAATTCGTAAACCTAGATTCAATTTCGTTTTGGAATTGACTCTTTTTTGCTCCTAATGTTCTAAACTCGCCCTTTTTTCAAAGTAGGAAGCATTGAAGAAACGAATCTTTCAAAAAAGTTGGTTTATTAAAGAAAAATGACAGTTTATTTTGACAGTTATTTTGACAGTTTATTTTGCTAAGAAGTTGGAGTACGCTGCAAACCTCTATTGGAGATGGGAGAAGCCTATTTTTGTAGTCAAAGCTTCATTTGATCCACAAAAGGGCTTTACCCGTCTATTTTGGTGAGCGGGTTCTGGAAATCGGGAGGTGTCTCGGCAATCTCTCGGGAGGTGCCGCAGATCACGAGGTTGAAACTTTTCGGTTCATTGAAACGCGGCACATCGTCGATCCAATAAATTGACTGTGAGCTATGTAGGCATGACTGTTCTATCTTGAAATTCCGTTCCTCTTCGTATCTCAAGACCTAAAAGTCAAGTACCGAGTTCATTATTATCTGATAACTAGGGATCGGATCCGTATTTGTTTTCATTTTCTTTTCTAGGCCATGTACCTACGATGTTTTTCAAGTGGGCGTGTTCATATTGGCATGTTTTGAACAGTTCAAGCCCACTTTCATTTCACATATTATGACATATTCGGCTATAAATCCATATTTACAAATATTTAATCCAGTAATACACATATTTTTCAATTTTGGGTAGAAACCTTCAAGGAATCGAACAAGCACAACAACGGCAAAAACGTGAAAAAGGAGAAATCACATCTAGAAATTCCAGCCAAACCGATTTAAAAACAAAATTTTCCGGAAAAAACCCTTTTTTATGGTAAATCAAGCCAGAAACCCGGGACAAATACTCAAAAAATTCTAAACCCTCGACATCACCTTCAAAATTGAGTTTTTGTGTTTTTTCGAAAATGGACCATACTAATGCCGATTTGGACCCCTTAACCTTTTCCGATCGGATTCCCCGTATAATATGCATCAAGTTGGAGCAAACCACAACTTTTAGGACTAGTTTCATCAAAATCGGATTTTGGCCAAATTTTGTGGGCAGGACCATCTTGTAGCAACACATTGATTTTCCGTATCGACTTGACTCGAGAGGAAATCAAGCAGGCACGTGTGGAACAGCTTCAAAACGTTCGCATCCTCAAGCCGAGCATCTGTTAGCAATAAATGGACGATAGCAATCTTGGCCGCTTCTCGGAAACGGAAACAAGGATTGAGGTCGCGCACTGATGAATTGATGAAACCGTTCCGAGAATCCGCAGTCGGTCCAAACGTATCCCCGTATTCGAACGACGCAATTCGAAACCATCACTGGGCCCACAGAACCTCATTTTGATGGGAAATGGTCAGTCTTCAGCTCCTCGGTGGTCACTCACGATTGCGGTCCAAAAACATAAACGGTTAACATAAATGTTCGAAATATACGTTGCCGCTTCTACTGGGCGTTAACCTGAGAGACCGGCCACAGGCAGGGAATCGATTCTACGACTAATTTTCGGCATATTTGCTCTATAACATTTTTTTACTGGCTTCTTAATGCCACTTTTTACTTCCATATTTACAGGGTAAATGGTATCTAGTATTGTGATCGTCCTAAAGTCGAGTATGTCAATTCAAGTATGAATTCAACTAATTGAAAATGAAATATTTGTGCGATTCGACAGAAGTGGAATATCTCAATTTTCCACCACCTACTCATACATTGTCGCTTGTATGGAAAGGAAATGGAGAATCGACCACGTAAAAGTTGAAGTCGGATGACGGGCGCCGACTGGCACTTCATGCGAGGTTTTGATGTTTTGTCAACCGATCCAATCTAGTTCCACTGTTATTGACGGGAATTGGCTCCGTTGGACGACTGGCTTGCTTTTCAAACTTTTGGTCATAACGCTTTTTGGGCTTCAGGATTTTGAATCGACTGGAATTTTGAACTTCGAAATTTTCGGACCCTATTGGTTTTCCCATCAAATTGGTTTCAGATTTCTCGCTCGGCGATCCAAAGTTTTCGAAACTGCCAATCTGAACATTTTCGAGTACAATATTATCTGCTCAATCAACCGGTCGGGCTCTGTAATAATTCACCGTAATAAGATGATATGGCACAGCCCCGTTATCGGGACACTTGACAGAAACGTTAGTTTGTGACTTTTGAATATTCTTTACAATCTACAAGACAATCGATGTTTCAAATGGGGCCACTACGCCGATTAGGGGCCACTTGACTTGAGTCTCTGCACAGATGACAATTTTGGAATGTTTCAGATAAGAATTCAACGTATGAATTATTAATGGTAATATGCCAAAGTAGCAGGTTAACGGTATGTTCATGACCAGTTCTTTAAATAGGTAATCAACTAGGGATTCAACTTCTTTAGAACACATTCGATTTGGCCGGTGCCAATTTTTACTTTCCTGGCCCGATACCAGAATGGGTAGAAAGTATAGCATCATTACTATTATCATCGCCGGTGTTTACAATTCCGAATATCATACCGTAATTTTGTCTTCCCGGAGTTTGACATTGTTGATCACTTTCCATAGGATTCCTACAGATAGATAAGTAGGGCAAACACGACTATAATAATG
The DNA here is from genome assembly GCA_036186465.1 of Nesidiocoris tenuis. Classification (NCBI taxonomy): domain Eukaryota; kingdom Metazoa; phylum Arthropoda; class Insecta; order Hemiptera; family Miridae; genus Nesidiocoris; species Nesidiocoris tenuis. Next base: position 12,797,985 of record AP028912.1, on the reverse strand, counting down.
GAAACTGCCACAACTCATCAATTTCAAGAAAGGTCGCCCTATCGCATTTGCATACAATCGACGTCCGGTCATCGTAACATGAACGACTTTCCTTATCTGTGGTACATGACACATTGGCCTACACAAATGAAAGTCGAAACTAATACAACATCATCTAGCAAAAGTTACCTCCCGTAATTTTGAGAGATACTTTGACGTGATTGCTGGAAATCTATATTTTTATTCTTTAATGCAGGTGTAAATTTTGGTAGCCATTTTCCTAATATCCGTTTTTTCGTTTCACTTCCCCCTTTTTTCAGACATTGGAGAATAATGTTTTCAAGAAATTATGTTTTTACTTCCTCATTCAGCAAAATACACTTATTTTAAATAAGGAAGGTAAAAAAAATCTCATTAAATCGAACTGCGACTTGGTTTGCTTCGGATTTTTCTCATTCTTTCGTCTGTTCATCGCAAAATACCGAAATCAGCTCGACTGCCTAATGAAAAAATTACGAAAGTTGCCCCATTTTCACAAAGTTGTGACAGCTCTTCTTCGGGAATCTGACGAGGAAAAGCTGTTACATAAATTCCAATTAGAAGCGTTAACCGTGAAAATCTCAGTAAAACAAAGTCCTTTTCCCAACTTGCTCGAGCTGGTCGGCCTCCTACGACCGATCGATGAACCTAATATTAGCCGATCTTATCGCCAGTTTGACTTGGAGAATTCTCATTTCGCCGTTAGAAAATCCAAAAAAGCCTTCGACGAAAAAAATTCGGATAACGCGAATTCCTATTATACTTCCTATAACTAAATCAAAAAGTTATCATAATCAATGTGCATATAGGTACTTCCATATTTACACATTTAGAGGATTTAATATTTTTAACTGTCCCAAAATTGATAATCGGATCAGAGGTCCACAAAAAATTATTTATAAACTTTTATTCAGAATTTCAATTTTTGGTCGATCAACTCGTAAGCTTGTAAACATGGATGTAAAAATCGACTAATCAAGTTCATCGGGGGTACATTGTACCTAAACGAGCTATGATGGTATGACCCCCTCATACAAATCAGGTTGCGAACTATAGTGTTTAAGGGTGGTTTATCAGTTCGGTAAATCGAACTTCCATTATTCTCCGAATAAGTAGTTCTTGATAATGTAGACAATGAATTTCCTCGTCAACCTTTCCATGGACAATTTTATTCGGAAAATAATTGATATTCGATGAATAAACTGAATTGATGAACCCACCCTAAGGCCTGGTTTATTGACAGAATTTTCAAAACGGAAGCTGCATATAAAATTCACCACGGTGGTATAATTCTAATGTAAAAATCTCATGTTTATCCAAAGCTTCCTTGGATATCGGATGGATAAATTTTATCAATAAACCGGCCCCAAGTCGCGTATACGAGAGGACGCGGCCTCAGTATGGCGGACAGGCGTTCAGGCGTGGGCACAACGAAACTCATCTGGTGGGGAATAATTATTATGATGGAGCGGATAGACGACTACACCAACACCAGCATCGCGATCTGTTCACGATCCGAACGCATGCCAACTTGACGCCAACTCGTTTAGTCGGAATGAAAACGAGCCTTCGAGGATGAAGGATTCGCAAGCGGCCGTCGCTGGGAGTTGAAAAACCTGGCAGAATTTTTTCTCCTTTTGGGACCCTTTTTGAAGCGAACTTCGCAAAGCGGTTGGGTCGACGAAATCGTAAAAGTCGGATCGGTGGTTCATTTTTATCATTAAGATTTTTCTGGTTCATTTTTCTTCAATAATTTTCCCTCTGATTTTAAAACTTCAAATAAGGTTTTCCAAATCCGTCCGAAATTTCGCCTTACGAAATATCTAACTGTTATCTTAGCTGGTCGTTGGGGAAGTTAGATCTGAACAGAATAAGGAAACAACAGGGCCAGTTGCAAGTTCCTGTGCGGCGGGTTATTTTCGTGACCCGCCTTCCATCAGTTTCGCTTTTATTCGGGGGATCAACCGGCGGTCGATGGACCCGGATGGAGTTAAAGTTTGTATCGCAAAAGGGAGCAGATACTATCTACTAGGTTGGATTAAGACTTTTTAAATATAACACATGCCATACAGCATAATATATTACCTATATTTTATTATATATTATATATAAGTATATTATACTTAAGCATAATAATATAATATATTCCATATAATATATGTATATATTATATACGCAGCATATAATTTATGCTATATTATGGACTGTACTTATAGCACTTTTTCCTATTTCTTATAATTTAGAAAAATTTATAATATAGAAAATATCATCCATTACCTATCAAATTAATATCTACTATTCTCGAAATTCATGGAAAGAGTAAGGAAGTAAAAAAGAAATACAGCCATCAATTGGCTGAAAGTAAATATGGAAGTACTGCGTTTTATCTGTTTCAAATACGATTAGCGTAATGTTTACTGTTTTAACATCGCATGCTGTTGCATCGCTACTGCAGAGACTCAAGTTCCCATGTCAGGTATCGTGACGAAGAGCAATTTTTACATCAGCCTGCAAGGAATTCAAAATCCGCTATCTTTCGAAGAAGCTTAGATTCGAAAAGGCAAATATTTCCCTCGCAGGTTAGAGAAGCTGGCAAAGAACTCATTCAGTTTCTCTTCGTTTTTGTAAAAGCGTTACCTACTGGTTTAGGTTCCCACCCCGAATGAAGCTTGAGCTTTGTAATTCTTGGCTAGCTTTCATCCTCAGGGGTTTTCTTGCTTACTTTGCACTTTTTTAATTCATTTCCTTAAATAAAAAAGGCTTAGTTAGGGTCAGCTCAACGTTCGATGGCTCTTCATTATTTTGGGGAAATATTTGTGAATCATATTAGGTACGTATACAGCCTCCCAACAGTGTACCGCAGAACCAAACTTTAATAGGTTAAAAACTGACTATCGGAAATTCTACCAATAAAAACTTCCCGTACTTTTTTCATTTTTTGGATTATTAAAAAAAAGTAAATTTTTCTACTTTTTGCCAATGTTTTTGTACTCGATTTCACAATAGATTGGATCCGTTGCTAACATTTCATTATAGCCGGTCGACTCGTTTTCAATTCAATTCAAGTCCGCGCGGTCAGGGTCTGCAACCGGTGAATAGAATCCGCTCAAACGTGCCACGTAGCGCACCGGAAAATCGTTAGAGCGAGTAAGGACGCGCGGATTTGGTGTCGGCTTGGAGCGGCTCGTTATTCGCCATCCGCCAAACTCGTTCGCGGATTTACCCGATATCGGATTCGAAGGTTACGTTAACGAAGTTAAGGCTTGCCGTACCAAGTATCAGCTATAGGTCATATCGGAAAGCCTCTCGGAACTTCGATAAAATCATATACGAAAAAAAATTGGTTTGTGTTAGTACATTTTTATAAACGTATCGAGCCCGTATTCACTCTGTTTAAATAGTCAGAACTCGATATGTTATTTTGTCTCATCATTTTTTCAGCCACGAAATTCAGCAGCTTGAAAAACCAGCTTCAAAATCTTGGAACCTATACCCTGCATTACCTATCAACCTAACAACAACTAATTTTCGTGAATTTCGATATCTCAAGTGCTGGAAAATGAATCTAGCTGGCCGAGCCGTCATTCCCAGCACTGAGTTAGAAAAAAAGAAGTTAGAAAATGAACTGACCAAGACGTGCGAAGCCCTCAACCGTAAGATAACCAGCAGTTTTCCAAAGTCGGGAAACTTATATCGCTAAAAGTTCTCTCGAATCGACGAAGTTCGCGGTCCAAGTTGCGGATTTCTATTTGCCAAGGTCTTTTACCAGGAACAACAGAAGATTGAGTCGTTTCCAAAGCTGCCGACAACAGATCGATCGTCAAAAGTCGCGAGAAAGGGAGAAAACCAATTGAAAAGGTTGGTTCGAAAAGTAAAAGTTCCAAAGGAGAATTACTTTCCGGCTGAAGTTATCGAATTCCTTACAATTCCGGCGAACGAAGGATTATGAGCGGTCAGAAAAACAATGAGAACCAGTGCCGCATAAATAAAGCACAGTATTCGACGAGTTTAGGGTCGTATTTCGGTCCAATTGTTCGATTGAAAAGGACCCAAAATTCTCCCATTTATACCCTTTTATCAGCTACCTCTCAGGATTTATTTGCCTGTTTTTGGCATATTATTTTCAAAATAAAGATAATATGCTAGGTGTTTTTTAATGTATTTTCAAATTTTTTATTTTATCCATTTTTTAAAAGCCGACGGCTTGAAAATGAGGGCGATGAAGGAAAATGCCACAATCCCATTTTCATCACCATCATGTTTCGAGACGGTTTTCAACAAGTGGAAAATCCCCATCCACGATTTCCTAGTTTTTGGAACTGGGTGAAAACATTTTCACCGTTCCAGACGAGTGATTGTCCTCAGAGAAATGTTTGCCGTATTATCGTAATTGGGCAGACTATTAAAATCAGTGGAAAGACACGAGCTGGGGAGACTATGCAAATGTATGCCGAGAGGTAATGGCCGGCATTTCGAGCTGCGACCACTTGTCAGCCTGAGATTAGGCGAACTACATTACCTCTTTACGGCACACAAATCACAAACAGGCCGCCATTAGGTTGTCAACAGTGAAACCTATCTACGTACACTGTACGAACGTGACGAACATTCCGAACATTTTACAACATTCCGATGCGGACAAGCGTGAAATTCTTGGCCGAATACGTCATTTTATTTGGCCTTCGTTTCGGCCTCAACTGGTGGTTGCTCTCGTGAGTAAATGGCAGTGTAATATAGTCATTGTCCAAAAATCAAAAATTGCGTGTTGGATAGGAGGGAAGAAATCACACTCGATTTTTACTCAGAATATCTGAACTCCTGGCCCATGTCCGTCTGCGAGCGTTTACACAAATGGCACTGGACTGGGTGCTTTAATTATGGCATATAGTGCCAAATTTATGGCATACTGACGGTTTTGGGCCAACCATACGCAGCGTAAAGTGCGCTCAACTGGCCGTGTTACACTGCGTAACAGATGTGAGCCAAGGAGGTTATAAGGGCTAACTGTTCACAAACGTGAAAGGTTGAGTCCGTCGGAGTTTTTCAGACAATTTTCAGGAGGATGGAAAAAAAGGTTTATGCAACTGGCGTTCTATTCCCAAGCCAGTAATAATAATGGAGCTCAGCTTTGCAAAAAATTTTCAAAGAGAAATAATTTTGGTTCATTTTCTTGAGCAATGAATCTTTCTAATCGATCAGGAATTTTTTTTTAACGCCCCCTGAAAATTTGTTGGGGTGTAGAATCCGAATCTGCAATAACAATTTTTTGACCGAAATTTTTTGAAATTTTCACCAAAAATCAAGTTCTGTTTCTAGTTGGTCTTAACGTCACGACAAAACCCTTCCTTAATTTTAACCAGTAAAACCGCTGTTGAAGTGGGAAAAAGTTCGTGTTTTTAAGAAAATTTGCAACATAACCCTCTGAGGTATCATTTTCCATAGATTTTTTGATGCTGAATCGGAAGAGACCATCGCCACGCCGGTAGCTTCAACCGTTTAGGATTCATTGAAGTTTTAGTGAGACATTTTTGAGTTTTTTTTCAATTTCTACAATAATTAATAATAAATAATAAAGAATTAATAAAATTAATTAATAAAGAATAAGAATTATTCTTAATAACTTACAAACGACTAGAGCCACAAAATTCGTTTACCACTCCAAAATTATGTGCATATGCCACTGATTTAACGACGGAAAAACGTGTGGTCCGCCACATTACGGTACCTTGCCCTGCATTCAGTTTATCTAATATCTCGATTGGGTTGATCTTTTCGGCTGAAAAATTAGATTGATTTCCAGTATACACCTCAGGCGAGGTCAGTCCAAATATTTACCCCACGCTCACTTCGAATTCAAAACAAGAGGTATCCTTACAATGCAAGCATTTACTTAGCCCTTACTTCGAAGTTGGCCTGGTTGAACATCAAGTAGTTTGAATGTCGAGTTTATTTATTAAATAAATCACAACAAAAACCAGCGGTAGTTCCGTAGTCGATACGTAAATATTATCTCGACGTAACTATTTTGTCTTAGCATTTCTGCTGTACGATTCAATTGCTTACGAGGCAGCAATTTTCGACAAGTTGGTGGAAGTTGATTTCGATCGTAACCATCTGCGTTTCTTCTGGTGCGGGCTTCATTTCGAGCCAATTGGAACATTCAATTCACCAGTTAGGACCAGTATCAATTAATTTGACTCTCCCCCATTCGGTTCGTGGGCACAGGAACAGAAGAAAAACTAGCACAATTTCATTGGTGATGATCCGATGACAGACTACATGGTATATATTAAACAAGAAATTACAACCAAAAATGAACGATGAATAAATACAAATAAAATGAATAAATGATAAATAAATAAAAACAAATGAATATAGATCGCGGCAATAATAATATAGGCGAGATAAATAAACATGACTTTTATTTTTAATTTTCAATGGCAATTTCAGTTTTTTTTTTTTTTTTTTTTTTTTTTTTGTTATCTCAGTAGTCGGTTTTTTTTGTGTTATTTTTACTCCTATTCCATTCCTGACAAACTAGGTACTCAATAAGTTTTGATACTATGTTTTTCGGACTATTAATACACAGGGAGTTAAAAAATAAGTAAACCGCCGTTCGAGGCGTTGTTTTTCACCAATTAACCGAAGTTGTCCCGGGCGTGTCCTGCCGCCTTCTAAGGAGAACTCGTCAGGACTCGCAGCACAGAGGTTCTTGTAATATACGGTTACTCATTGCCTCACCGAATCGAGGAATCAACCCACCGTGCTAATTTCTGTTTATTTTGGGTGGTCGAAATTTTTCATTCATTCCTAGTTGTCACCATCCAAAATTCCCGAATGAAGATTTTAAGTTTGTTCGAGGTCAATTATTTCGATTTCAGCATTCCATTTTGGCAACTAATCAAATTTATCGGATAGTTTTGCTTTATTTTATCCCAGCTATAAGTAACTTAACTATAAGTTCGCATCGTACAAACATTTCTCATCTGACATGTTGAATAATTTCCTCGTAATTACACGATGTCGGACGTCTATTTGCGGGAGTGGGCCGTCATCTTGACTCAAGCGAAGACCGACAATTCATAAATGTTTAACTGAAATTGAGACCAATTAGAGAAAATGGCGAGGGATAGAGTCGAATTTCTGGCCGCTGGCTCAAGCACGATTATGAAACAGGCGAAGGAAATGACCCATTGATGGACGTGTTTATTGATATTCAATACTGAAAGGGTTGTTACTTCCATATTTACGGAGTAAATGGAAGTATTATAAACTTCCTAAAATCAAGAATCGGAACGGAGCTTCAGAAAAAACGTTTACTTTTACACATCTGTGGTCATTTACAAAAATGACCATAGCTCCCTCATTTCTCAACCTTTTTCCAAATTTCTTGAACTAAAATTTTTGTTTTGGCAAGGCCTAACACTCTGTTTAATCGAAATTTAAATAACTCACAGTACTTCCGAAGTATTAGCATTTTTAGTGTTTTCTATTCTATTTTTCTCCGGCCACAAAAATGAACCGATTTGAGCGTTCTTGGTCTTAAAATCTTCGTTTTACCTTGCAGACTATGTGGATATTTTTTATGTTGCGATAAATTGGCGTATTTTTATGTGTTATGTGTTTTTTGGTATTTTTGACTCAAACGCCCTTAAAAGCAGACAAAAATTGTGTCTCACTTTCACGTTTGAAAATATGGAAGTATTGTGTGTTATCTACGCGTTACTTTTTTTTTGTATTTCCTACCCTGGTGGAATGCTCTCCTACCTGTCACAAGAACTGACTTCTAAGCCCATAAAATTTGGAATTCACTCCAATAGCAAGACCGCATTCTACATTTATGGGCATCCGCGTTCGTTATTCATTTGCTGGCTGCTCTGGTAGCTACGGAGAACCTTGCATACACTAGTCCATTCTAACTGCTGAGGTCCTTCTAACAGGTAGTTTTGTAATCTTGCTATCCAGCAAGGCTAACGTCTCGTTGCATAACGGGCCGGCGCCTCGAAGTGCAGCAATAATCAATCGAAATGGTCGACCAGTTTTTCAGCCGAGCTTGAAATGACATAATTCAGAGAACGAGTTTTGAGTAGGTAAGTGCCTTGAATTTGAAGTCTAGTTGGTTGTTGTATTCAGGGCGTACCGTGATTAGGGTGAAAAAATTGGCGGTACGAGACAAACCAGTGGTGCGTAAATAGCACACAATACTTCCATATTTTGAAACGTAAAAGTGTGACAGATGTCATCACACATATCATTATAAAATATTATTTTGACAGCTTTTGAGGTTGTTTAGGTCGAACATATAAAAAAACTCACAATGCAAATTTTAAAACTCTCCTAACATAAAAATACGCCTAGTTTGATTGACCAAATTTGACCATGATTTTGACCAAATTTATTGACCACGTCATCGTATCGAACCACTGATCCGATTTTGATGAAACTAGTCCTAAAAGTTGTGGTTTGCTCCAAGTTGGTGCGTATCCGGGCAATCCGATCGGAAAAGGTTAAGGGGTCCAATTTGGCATAGTTGGGGTATATTTTTGAAAAAACGCAAAAACTAAATTTTGAAGGTGATGCCGTGGGTTTAGAATTTTTCCAGTATTTTCCCAGCTTTCCCTCTTGATTTACCATAGGATAGGGGGTTTTTCCGAGAAGTTTCGAAAATTTTGTTTTTTAATCGGTTTGGCTTGAGATTTCTTGATGCGATTTCTCCTTTTTCGCGTTTTTGGCAATTTGAGGGAGTTCTACTGAACCGATTTTAAATTTTTTGAGCTTGTAGGATTCCTTGAAGGTTTTTACTACCTGTAAGTCAAAATTAGTTAGGTTTTGGTGATCAAAAACTGGTTTGACGACTAATTTTTAACCTAAAAAAAATATATTTTTTTGACTCTTTAAAAAAATTTTTTTAATTTCAAAAAAATATTTTTGAGTATGTTTTGGGTAGGTACTTGACACAAAAAATTTGCAATTTTCCGAGACTTTCCCGGACTGAGGAAAACGCAAAAAACCAATTTCTCATGAAAAATCCTAGGTCTTTAGGCCCGGAACGGGGATTCCGGATTCTCGGAAACTGCGATTCGGTTCTTAGAAAGAGAACGTTCCATCTACCCGCCAACTTAATCGCGTAGACAGAAATTAAGAAGGGGGGTGTACTGTAGGTGAGGTGCAGAAGGGTCCTGGGCGGGGTATGGGAGAGGCGGATGTTGTAAGGAGTGGTTGGGAGGGGTGCCGGGCGCTGGTGAGGGTTGAATTCCGGGAGGGGTTGGGGCACGCGTATTTTCGTTTTGTACCTATTTATTCACCATTCTGAAAACGCATCATTGAGCTCACCATGGACCATTACTCCACAAATGATATGACGATAAACCGACCCACTCCAACTATTTGAACTTAATTTTCTGAAATACCCAGACAAATAATGTACCCACGTCACTAATCTACTTAGCAGCGGTTTTTCTTTGGTAGCGGTTTGTACTCCTATAGTACCCAATTTTCGATTGTCTATTTTCGTATTAGAATCGATCGAACATACTTGATTGGCCCGTTTATAATTAATTAAGTTTCACTTTTTTCAACGACAACGGCGTAAAGCCCTTTCTCTCTCACCTCATGAGAGGCCCTTCAGAACTTCGGATTTTGACGTGTAGGGTCTGAGTCGAGAGGTTCACGACCCCTATTACCTACAGGCACTGTACATCAATCACCTTTAAGTTACTCGATCGGACGGGAGACCTTAGAGCAGGTCGATAAACCCTCAGTTAGGGCCCATCTCCCTATTCCTGTCAATTCAGTCGACAGAATTGGCGAAAAATTGGATCCAAGGGACCTAGGCGAATCAGCAGTTTTTCCTTTCAAATTTCTTCTTTCATTTTTTGTTCAAGTTTGTTTTCCTTCAACTTCGATACCTATTAAAATTGAAGCAATCCCCTTTTTGTACCTCGGGTAGGTATGCAATAAGTTTAGTTCTGAATATTGAAAAATTGATAATTTAACCTCTGCAGAGATTAGGAGGCGCTCGAGAACGAGAAAAAAGAGGTTGAGGTGTTTCACGTGCGCGAAAACAACCTTCGAACAAACAATTATAATCGTTGGACAAACATTTTGATGGGTACAGAAATGAATGATCGTTTTCCTGAGCTGAGAATTTTTCAAGCTGCCTCCTTATTAAATTGAGCTGGTTATCATGGAACCGCAATTTTTTACGATCGTTTGCCCGTGAAGGTTATTATTGCAAACCGGCGTTTGCAGGCTGGGGTTCAAATATTCAAAATCCGAGAAATGCTGAATTAAAAAATAACGAAAATAATGCATGAAAATAGAAAGAAGAAAGTTTTTCGATGATCTCCGTAAACCACTCAACAAATTTATTTTCATATGAATAAATTCTCAACATGTTGAAAAAAAACTTTTTTGCGGATGTTGAAGTCGGCCGAGCACTATCCGATTGCTGGTGGAGGGGGTATGGGAATGCATCGCTTTGATTGGTCGAGGTGGCGTCGGGGTAGAGCCCAATAAACTTTATTGACGTTTCCAATTTTGGCGCTTGCTCATCATGTTCCCGACCCAGAACTAAGCACGGCATTATGCTGATTAGATGTCACTGGAATTACGTGCATTACATTATCGATTATGCTCACTAGCTCGGAAAATGTAAACACGGCAGTAGAGGGCGACCACATTTTATTGCGGTTCTGTGGCGCTTGCGACGGGTCAGTGGGGAACTGTGTCAAGGTCTAGAAGCTCCGCGATGTAGATCTGCCAGAGGCTTGGTGGAGTCTGTATTGCGCATGCGCCGGTCCAGTCCACCTTGATCCACCCGCTCCTGGCTCCAGTTCTATTTGCATGACAGGTATAAATATTGAAAGAGCTCCGTCAAATGGAATATCTTTTACTTTCCCCCACAACTTGAAGAATAGCTACTACTTGCCAGGGAATAAGTTAGCCCATAGTTGGTGCCAAGTATATTATACTAATTTTTCAATATATTATATTAAAATATGAAAAAATCAAAATTTTCATATTTTTTTGAAAAATTTTCATAAATTTTTTGAAAATGGGGATTATCTGCTAGGAACTTGCGAAATATTTTTCTGGACCTATGACATAAATCTATGCAGATATCGGAGGCCCACAGCAAGATTTTCACTACCGCGTACGCCGTGCCGTTATGTTCGGCTCAAAATTTCAGTTATTATAATGTACTATAATATAGTACAGGCATATTATGCCGGAGCGGCGTTCTTCACACAGAATAATTCACACCTTCGATGGTTCGAAAAAACTTGCTAATATTGCTAACAATGGCATACAGTCATGCCGATGTTTTGACCACTATTTAGCAGTAAAAGCCAAATTATCAATTCAAGACTGAGTTATTGCTATCTGCAAATTAGTTGAATATTTTCCGACTCAACAACCACTGAGTTTCTCAGAAACGACGTTATTAATTGCGATTTCTCGACCAATAAAAGACTCCTTTATATTTCTGCGCTATTTATCTACACTGAGATATTTCCAGTTGATGGCGCAGGGATTTGTTTGACGGCGTCATTAATTTCGCTGTGTCGGAGAAAATTGGACATTTTTCTAGGTTTTTCAGAAAGATTGCTCATCAATATTTCCCAGTTATCGCATAACAAGTGATGGGTATTCTGCTCTCGTTAAAACTGCGCCTCTCGAAGTTAAATGCGATAAATAATTGAAATGCAACTCACGCATCATGCCAGCGATTTATAGTTTCTACGATGACATATCTCATTTTATGGCACCTACTTGAGGCTTAAGCTGAAGAGCACATTTTTTTTGTATTTTAATTCTTTCCGATCGCAAAAATAAACCGATTTGAGCGTTCTTGGTCTTAAAATCTTTTTTTCACCTCGCCGAATTTGTGGATATTGGTTTTTGGCAATTTTATAAGAAAATTCCACATGGGTAGGCAATTACGACGAATTTTCTCTGTTACAGACGGAGAGCGAGGGGTCGGATAGGGCGGGCGGTGGCGAGGAAGGTCTACCTCTGAGAGGCGACGTCCAAGACGGCGGCGATTTGAGCCCCGACGGCGACGACGACGGAGGCGACGGAGGATGCGAGGAATGCGACTGCGGGGAGGAACATTGCGGAGCCGAGATCCCTCCTCCGCCGGACGGCGGCTACGGCTGGGTCATAGTCGTCGCCTCGTTTCTATGCAACATGATCGTCGACGGTATCGCCTACACGTTCGGCGTCTTCCTCGGCGAGTTCGTCGATTATTACGGCGAGGGCAAGGGCAAGACCGCCTGGGTAGGCTCGCTGCTCTCTGGCATGTACCTGTCTGCAGGTCAGCAAAATCTTTTTTTTTTTGTACCTTCATTTGGTAAAAAAAGAACTGTAATTGGTTAAAAAAATGAGAAAAAACCAATGATTGCAAAACCCTATTTACGTATTTTTAAAAATTCAGCCGAGTCTAGGAAATACTTAATGTATATACATATAGGAGTCTAGGAAATACATTATATTATAATGCTCATTGAAACATAATTATTCTGCTTCCAGGGCCAGTTGTAAGCGCTCTGACGAATAAATTCGGATGCCGCGCCGTCTGCATAGCTGGCAGCATCCTCGGTTGTGTCTCCTTCGTGCTCAGCACATTTTCGCCAAATGTAAACGTCCTTATGCTCACTTACGGTTTTATGGGTGGTAAGTATACGATAATTTCACAATTTCCAGCACTCTGAAGTACGATTTAGAAATCGCCGTTTTCCTTCGAAATTCATAGAATATAATACGGGGGAATAAAATTTATTTCAATAAAATATAAAATTTATAAAAGATACAAATTATAAGACATATAAATTAATTTATAAATTAAAATATAAATTTATGAATTAAACTATAAATGATTTATAAATTAAAAATTATAAAATAGCATTTATTTAATGAAAAATAAAATAAAATTTTTAGGTATCGGATTCGGCCTGATCTACCTGCCGGCCGTCGTCTGCGTCGGCTACTACTTCGAAACGAAGCGTTCCCTGGCGACGGGTATCGCTGTCTGCGGATCCGGCTTTGGCACATTCGCCTTCGCCCCGCTAGCGTCTTTTCTGATCGCCGAATTCGGTTGGAAAGGGGCCAACCTCATATTTGCAGGCCTCATACTCAATTGTGCAGTAAGTTTTTTGGTAATCGAGTCGATAATGCTGGCTAAAGTCAGCCATAGATCGCTGGCTGTTAGAATGGGAATGGACATGGGAACTTGGCTTGGGAACGCCATTGAAACTTATTGTGTTTTACGCCGACGGCACCTCGACCAATCACAGCATTTGCTTACTCCCTCCACCAGCAATCGGATAGTCTATGGCCGACTTTAGCTAGCGACTTAACCAGAGGTTCGTTTGCAGAGGGAGTTCTTGAGTTCATGAGAACGGGACAAAAAACCTGGGAGTTCTGGGGCTGTGGCACCAGTTCTTGCACTGCAAACGGTTTCAGGACTCAAAACATAATTTCCAATAAATTGGCGTATTAATAGGCGTATTTTGTTTACCAATACGCTGCAACTCCGACGGTGCAACCTACTGCCCAATTTGAAGTATCGTGTCTTTTGGGGACGTCTGGGTTTACTTCTTCTCAAAACTTGGATTGGTGGCAACTTGGCATATCACGCGTCCGTAAATTGCATGGCAAAAGGATTGGGCAGTGTTTTCTGCACCGTCGACTCAAAATTTTTATGTTGTTTTTCGTTGCTACGCTCCTGCGTTCCAGTTCTGGAATGTTTGGTCGTATTTCTGGGACAGAAGTATCCCTCTTGACACTTCAGCCTCTATATTCGGAGCATTTTCCGTACCAACTTGCTTTTTATATATTTTGGAGAATCTCTTTGGGGTGTTTTGGACGCTATTCACACAGTAGTTAGAGAAATGAACATTTTATGGTGTAAAATAGCAAGAATTGATGAGATCTATGGTTCCTTTCATCGTACCGGTCAATCTACATTGCTCAAATTTTCACCGAGAACCGGCATTTTCAGGTATTTGGTGCCCTGATGAGACCCCTGGAATACCCCAAGGGCCCAAGCTGCAAGCCCCTCCTGCAACGCATGGCCGACGAAAAACGCTACCAGATGGAAAGGGGCTCCATCGGTGGTTCCTATTTTATCGTCCAACTTCCCGACGGTTCTATGGAGAAACGAATGAAAATGCCCGTCAATATCGACCCGGGGGTCCACTCGATCTTCAATTTGAACGAATTGGTCGGACCAGGGACGCCGGTGACTCCCAATCCGACGCTGCCCGTCCTTCCAACTATTACCGAAGCCAAGATAACCGAACAGAGCGGTTCTTCGGGCAATTCGTCTTCAGGTAAATGTTCATTTTACATTTTTGACTATCTGCTATCTTCACAGCTACCTATCTGTAATTGTAAGCAGCAATAATTTACGCTGGACACGTTCCAAAATTAAGATTCTGTAATCATTAGGCAATATTTCAGCAATTTTTCGCAACGCGCAGGCCTGTTATGTATTAGTCGCCTGCTAAATACTTTGGATATTTCATAAGCTCTTGGTTTTTGATGCTCTTTTGGCAAAATCATCATGATCAGGAGCCTTTTCAATGTTTTCTCGTTAATACACTGCGTCTGTTTCTCTCCATAGGCCTTCGTAACACATCACTTCTCAATGTTCAACTTGTAATTGTGTCTCACTGTATCTTTACCTACCTCGTTCATTGTGCCTCTCTCCTTCTGACATTGCAAGCTGTACTCGTCGACTATCCTGTCATCTAAAGCTCGTACATACCCGAAACGATTAACCCATAAGTAACGACTTCGGTGGCCTGAGATGCATAGGCCAAAGGATAACAGGGCTAAAATTTTTTTTTTGAAAATTACTTATTGGATGTATCGTTTTTTGGTCGGTCGATATCATCAATCAAACCTATAATTTCATAGCTCTAAAAAAAGGGGAAAGTAAGTTGAAACCTATGGTAATTAAAACGAGAAACCCGGGAAAAATACTCGTAAAATTCTAAACCCCCGACAACACCTTCAAAACTGAGTTTTTTTTTTCAAAAAATTACCGTACTTATGCTAAATTTGAAAAATCCTCATTTGTTACAAAGCCTTGGAAAATCCTGCTGTCTAACACAGGATAATAGGAAATCGGTTACCTACTCGGTAATAGGAAATTGACTATCAGGCTAAAAACGGCCTAATTGAATCAACAGTATCAAAATCAAATGTTGCAGACGATTGTTACACGTCTCGGGGCCAATATGCCCCAGCACTTCTCCTTCCATTACCCACACTGACACACTCTCACGTCTCTATGTTGGGTAAGGTCTGATCGTCGGTGTTTTCCTCGTATTTTCATCCTTCCCGTGTTCTGCCTGCAGCCACTCGTTGACCATTTTTGTGGCATTTTCCATTCTATTTTTCATCGCTCGTGCCATCTTTTTTTCTCATTTATATCTGCCCCTACCTAGTGCGTTTGCTCCTTCAGCTATGTTTGAAACTGGCAATTATTCTTCGGGAATGCATTAGATGAACATTGGGCTACTTTTTGCGTTACCACATCTAGCGAAACTAACCTAACCTAAACATCTGCGTCCTAATATTGCGCTGGAGGAGCAAATGTAATTTACTAACACTCGAGGGCCTTCTGAGCTGCCAGACGAGAGCCGCTTTTTATGTGTTTACATATCCGTTTTACAATCCCGTAGTTATTTGTACATTGCGATAACATGGTCATTGATGCGATCATAAGTAGCTAGTGAATCCAGAGTGATGGAACACATAGGTACGATTAATTTTAGCCGAACATTTTCGACCGGACATTTAGTTACCTATAGCAAGGGTTTCTGCACAAAGTCGTCCTCATTTGGTAGGTAATGACTAGATTTGGTGCTTAGGATAGATAACGGACGCCTGTGCAAAAACTCTCGGTGATAGTAATGAGAAAAGGCAACGTTGAAAAAATAAAGTGATCCTCTCCAGAGGTTTTTGCAGTTGCTGCAGCTTGGTGCCAATTTATATTAAATATATCAATCAAATTTGGATTTCGAGCCGCTTTCATCAATAGTCGGTTATCCGAAAATCATTGACTAGTAGACCGCTGAATTCTTCAAAATGAAGCCTATGCGGATCCAGCTAATAACCTTGAAATCAGTGGACAATGAATTTCAATGTCAACGTCTTCATCGAAAATCTTATTCGGAGAATAATGGATGTTTGATAAATAAATTGAATCGAAGAACCCAACTTTAAATAATATAAAATGCCCCTATTTCATTACTATCAATGTACCTATTCTTGCTTCTTTATTTTTCTTATTCTGTAGAAAGAAATTTTTCTAATGCTTATTTTCTTACGTCGGAATTCCATAGATACTTTATCGGAAGGTGAGACATCGGAATGCCTTTTTGTTTGGGTTTTGTGTCCCTAATTCCGTTTGGAGTGTATATTAATAACTTGTTTTGTCAAAAATATTCTGCTTTCTCATTGAAATTGAACGTAATTTTGCAATAAATATATAATAAACTTTGTTTCAAGGCATGCGTGAGGTCACTTTGATATTTATGAAAAATGATGAAAAAATAACCAGTGGTGTGTAGATAACAATCCCATTAGAGGGTCCAAAAAAAGGTTAAACTGAAAAATCTGTACACAATGTGCATGTCGTGCAACAATTTTCATGATGAAATTTTTCAAAAAACCCGAATTTATTGAGGTTAAGTTTATCTGGAGCAGGTGAAGTTCTCTTTTACTATCAGAATACTCGTATGCATTTTCGTAGGTACCAACTGTACATAAAACTTGTCACGTAGCGTGGCAATCATAGGCTTATCTGATCATCATGATCATAAAAAACGTGGATCAGATTAACATTCGCCTACTTTGGTGGTGTCTGTGTTATCCAGGTTATGTAATGTTTTACCTAGGTACATTTTTTGATGTTGGCTACGTACCTAATTTTCACTGTCTACAGTTGTACAAATTTTACCCGTTTTTATAATAACCTCGGTGTGATCCTATCTGTTGGTTGCATGTATATTTTTCATGCGGTTTTATCTTTTGTAGTACCATATATTAGGTACCTACGTTAATATTTTTATTGCGATTTCTAACTATGGAATCGGCCGTGAGTTCCCGGTATAGTAACGAAAAGTGTATCCGATAAAAATCCTCGACTTTTCTTTGAACAAATTTACCAATTTCACTCAATGTTACATTTACCAATTTTTCTTCTAACAAATTTACAATTTTTTCTTGGAGCAAATTTACCGACCGTCACAAATCGAGTTGAGCTTCTTAACGAGCAAGATTCAGATTCCGCTGCCAACCGCGAACTTTAGTCTCCTCTCAAAAATATTTTTCCGCCTCCGTAGGGTTGACAGTTGTTTCAAAAGACCGGAAAAACGCTTTACTGTACGAAGAAAAAAAAATTACGATCTGGAAAAATTGCAGGAAAGAAGAAGATTTAATATGATACACTGAAATTTCATGCATAAATCTCTTATAAATTTCTTTCGTACAGGCAGCAACGCTGAAATGAAGTTGAAATCCAGAGAAAATCCCAACGAAGCCCCGAGCGCTCCCAGGCCGGCGATGCCTCGTAACCAATCGCAGCCCGCCTTTTCTACCCAGACTCAAGGCCTACCTAAAAATGGAAGCGTACCATTTTTCGATAGAATGCGCAAAACTAGCCAAGGTATTTTCCGTTTCGATTTTTCCATTTATGATCCAAATTACAGTCGAAAATTCTGTGATCCCGAAGATTTGGGTCCTACCTGAAACAGTCTGAAAAAATATCAGGATTTTTAAATCATTGGTATCAGAGACCAGAAGAGACGGAGCCATGAATGTTCCAAATCACTCCAGCTGTTTGGACGCAATTTGATGATGTTTTATTCAGTTGACCTTCTGAAATTCCAGGTGAGCGATACAAGCCGTCCCTTCAAGCCATCAAGGCCGCCTCACGTCCTAACATGAATTCCAACGGAGATCTAAGACGATCGATGCATCTTCGCTTGTCAACAGCATCCGGTATCGGGAGCAGCCGCAATAACAATTGCGACGAAATGTGGTCGAAAACTGATGTACGTTGAGATGCACATGAGCTAGAATGATAACTTTTGATATCACAAATGGTCACCATGAATAGTTCTTCAAGTATATTTTATGTAGTTAGTTGACATTTTTAACTTTCATTGAAACCTAAACCCCAAACTGATATTCAAACTGAAACTACAACTCAAACTAAAACCAAAACTCAAACTAAAATTCAAACTCAAACTGAAATTGAAACTGAAACCGTAACTGAAATTCAAACTGAAACCCAAGAAGAAATTCAAGCTGAAACCCGTAAAGAAATTCAATCTGAAATTCAAACTAAAACTCGAAATGAAATTCAAACTGAAAACAAAAGTGAAACTCAAAATGAAATTCAATCTCATATTCTAACGGAAATTCAAAGTTAAACTCAAACTAAAAACCTAACGGTAACTCAAACTTGAATTCAAACTGAAACTCAAACTAAAACTTACATTCAAACTCATATTAAAACTGAAATCTAAATAAACTCAAACTGAAAATCAAACTGAAATTCACACAGAAATTGAAACTAAAAATCAAACTGAAACACAAACCGAAACTCAAACTGAAATAAAGACTGAAATTGAAACTTAAACTCATACCTACTGAAAGTGAGACATCAAATGGAACATGACATGTTTCATTCGTTCATGACATTTTTTTTTTTTTTTTTTTTTTTTTTTTGTGATGAATCGTCGGCCGTGGAATATTCTTGTATTGGAAATAGTCGGGATTCGGCCAATTGAATTACTCCACTCCTCAGTACATTTATTCAGTGACGTTTCGGGAGCCCACTGCTCCCATCTTCAGACAATATTACAACACTCCTCAGTACATTTATTCAGACTGTTGACTGTTTGTTTTGTAATATTGTCTGAAGATGGGAGCAGTGGGCTCCCGAAACGTCACTGAATAAATGTACTGAGGAGTGGAGTAATTCAATTGGCCGAATCCCGACTATTTCCAATACATGACATTTTTTTGTTCGTTCAAACATTGTATGAGTTTTAGGTTGAATTTTGCATTGAGTTCTAGTTTGAGCTTCACTTTGAATTTCAATTTGAACTTGAGTTATCGTTTCAGTTTGAGTACTAGTTTAAGTTTGAATTCCGTTTGAGTTTCAGTTTGAATTGCAGTTTCAATTTAAGTTTGAGTTTCAGTTTCAATTCAAGTTTGAACTCAGTTTGAGTTTCAATTTAAGTTTAAGTTTGAGCTTGAATTTCAGTTTGAGTTTGAATTTCAGTTTGAGTTTCGGTTGACTTTGAGTTTGGTTTTCAGTTGCAGTTTGAGTTTCAGATTGAGTTTGAGTTTGACTTTCAGTTCAAGTTTCAGTTTGAGTTTTAATTTAAGTTTGAATTCAGTTTGAGTTCGTGATTGAGTTTCGGTTTGAGATTCAGTTTGAGTTTAAGCTTGAATTTCTGTTTGAGTTTGAGTTTCAGTTTTAGTTTGAATTCCATTTTGAGTTTCAGTTAGGATTTCAGTTTGAGTCCCGGTTTCAGTTTGATTTTCACTTTGAATTCCAGTTTGAGTTTTACTTAGGATTTCTGTTCAGGTTCGTTTCAGTTTGAATTTCAGTCTCAGTTTGAGTTGAAATTTCAGTTTCAGTCCGAGGGTGAAAATTAAAAATGTCACCTAGCAACACATAACATTGTATTCATTTGTGATAGCTATCAAAACACGCGAAGGATCAGTTAGTTTAATGATGAAAAATATCACATAGGTATTCAAATAGTATCCTTTCAATGGTAACGATCTTTCGTAGGTGGATGCCGAAAGCGTTGGTTTCGCAGCGAGCAAAGCAAGCATCAAGGCGCGCAAGGAACTGATACGGCCGTTGAGTCGTAAGGACATCTTCTATTCGGGTTCGATCGTCAACTTGCGAGAATACCAATCGCAGCGTTCGATCGCCAACTATCGCCAAAGCGTCATTTCACTGTCAGCCTCCCGTTACACCCGTCCTGACGCCGACGTAGAAGAGCCACCGCCGCGTGAGTAATCACTCGAAAAAGATACTTGCCTAGCTCCGAACTAGGGATGGCCATCGATACCTAATATATCGATGGTCGATAGTATTGACGGTAGAATATCAGTGCCGTTATATTATTGGAGGTCAATGGGTAGTATTGGCCTACAAAGAATCTCAATTCTGATGGTATTATCGATTAGGTATTGTTCATGTCCTTCATGTTCATGTAAAGGATGCCTGGGTAGTAGAAACACCAAATTCGTATTGAAACATCCTTAAAAACACAATTATAATATAAAATTAAAAAAATTAAAATTAAAATCAAAATTAAAATTTAGTACTTTGCAGGTATATATTATATACCTGCAAAGTACTAAATTTTACCCTTTGAACCTGCTCCCTTGCAGCGGAATTATGCCCATGCCTGACGTTGCCGGATTCGTTCAAAACGGCCCTGGCAGCCATGTTGGATTACACGCTTCTCAAAGATCCCGTCTTCCTACTCATTGGCATCAGCAACGTGTTCGGCATGGCCGGGCTATACGTACCTTTCGTTTACTTGGTTGATGCTGCCGTCCAAGCAGTAAGTTAAAAATGACAGTCCTTATGAATAACTTGCGGCACTTTTGTTTTTTTGATCAATCACACTTCTTTAGTTTCAAGCACTCAGGTACCTACCTACCAATTCCTTTGTGAACGTTACGAAAACTTTCGTTCCAGGGTTTAGAACAGAGCAAAGCTTCGTTCCTTCTCTCGATCATCGGTATCACGAACACGTTCGGCCGTGTCCTCTGTGGGTGGGTCGCCGATTTTCCGTCAGTCAATTCGCTATTGCTCAACAATATCAGCCTTGTGGTTTCGACGGTCGCCGTCGGAGCGATACCTTTCTGCACATCGTACGAAATGTACGTGGCTGTCGCTGTCGCCTTCGGCCTCGCCATATGTAAGTACACAGTCCAGTCAAATTCGGGGTTCCTAAATCATGACAAACTGGAACCTCTGTTGGTTATTTCTGGTCGCATTTCACATCTTATTTACCACTAGCCGCAAGTCATGATCCAATTTTGATCTACTTTTTGTTGCAGCCGCTTACATTTCGCTGACTTCCATCATTCTGGTCGACTTGCTCGGCCTTGACAAGCTGACGAACGCCTTCGGCTTGCTGATCCTGTTCCGCGGTGCCGCCGCCATCGTCGGTTCGCCTCTCGCCGGAATCGTGTACGACGCCACAAAAACGTACACCATCCCCTTCCTGATGGCGTCCATTTTCTTCCTCCTGTCGACCATAACTTCTTTCATGGCGCCGATGATGAAGAGCTGCGTCAAGAGTGAACCCGAGCCTGTCATGATGGACGCGCTGACGCCGATCGAAGAGGACGAAGAAGATGAAGATGACGAAGACGACGATGGCGGGGCGGATCTGCCGGAAATCGTCGAGACGGCCCCTTCGCCAGCATCGCCGCCGCCGAATTCGACGTCGATCGAGATCAAACAGATAGAATCTGTTCTGTAAGGAAATTGAATTTTTTCAAACGTGCAACTGACGAGTCAGTTGTGCTTAATTTACTGTATGCCGCAAACAGTCGCCAATTATTTGGGGAGCTTGGTGGTTTAGCATTTTGCGAGCTGATTCGCCGATCCTGTTTCAATGATATTATGTTCCAATTCAAGCCCCGATGTAGAACGGTCTGGTGAGATAAGTCTGAGGCCCCCACGTGTCCAAGAGGGACGTGACCCCCAACTCCCGCGTGGTCAGTATCATTAATGAAAAGATTCAGAGTCTGGAAGATTCTCATGATCCTACTGGAGATCTGGAACATTGGATTTCGGAAAAGGAGGAAAATATAAATATCAGGATTTATTTTTGAGCACCAGATTTGCATTGATCAAAAAAACTAAGAAAAGTGTATGATGGGCAAGAAATATCCATCGACGTACTGTACCAGGTTTACAAAATAGGCCTTGCAGCTGAGGGGTTAAAATCGATACGTGGAGGCCTCAATTTTATCTTTTCAGACATTTCGTATCGCGACCTGCTTGGCTCGAAACCACCAGGATTTTTGATTTATCCGGTTACTTTGATATTTTGAAATCGGTCAGTACCTAAGCTTTGTAAATCGTATATTTTGCCAACTTATTTTGTTGCGGGATCGATTTCTCGATTTACTATTTATTTTTGTAACTCAAACATTTATATTATGTATTTAGTGATGTACTTATGTACCTATTCGACTTTCTGTCAACTCAACTCATGATTGAGCTACTGACGCCCAACATCATGAATGTACCCTAAACTGACTCGTCAAGGCTGAGAAGATTTTGTTCTTGTTGAGTACAATAATTACTATGACAAAGTCTAAGACAAACTGATAATGTTTTTCCAATTGAATTTTCGCGAACGTGGAGGAGCAATACATACCGAAATGTATAAAAAATTTTGACAAATGGTTGAACGCTGAATTGCCTAAATTTTTTTTTGGTAGTATCGCTGTTAGAATGCCCTTATTCAATCGATACCAAGTATTCCTGGCAAGAAGCTGATTTCAGTTCAGTATTCGTCGATTCGTGGAAACGTAATTTCACCTAAATGTAAGTTGAATTGTGCTGTGATAATTAAATAAAATTATAGTATTTTCATCGAGCGAAGTGCAAAAACGAGAGGTGTTTAACGGCCCTAGGAAATTGCAACTGATTATTGACGATCGGTGATTGTGAAACAAGTCATCACCCGAAGCGTAATA
The DNA here is from genome assembly GCA_036186465.1 of Nesidiocoris tenuis. Lineage (NCBI taxonomy): Eukaryota > Metazoa > Arthropoda > Insecta > Hemiptera > Miridae > Nesidiocoris > Nesidiocoris tenuis. The sequence continues at coordinate 12,775,194 of AP028912.1, read as the reverse complement.
TCTAAACGTAATAGCGTTAGTCTCAAAATAGGATGTACTTGTCGAAGTGGCTCCGTATGCTGGAATGTGCGTTACCAGGAGATAGAAGAATAGACCGATTTATAGCTCCAATGTTGAAAAATATTTAAACCGATAGACCAATATAGTTTTTTTTGGGTTTGCGACATCGAACATTTTATGTACGTATCTATCATTGACCAAATTGAAAATTTGCTGTTGGTATTTCCGCCGTTTGTAAGCGCCCACCTACAACCCTCTCGGTAGTGTCAACCCCATAGTGAAAAATTCTGCCAGATACCCTGATCGCCATTTTCCAGCATGCGGTGCCATATTGGTGTTAGCTAACAACCTTGCAGCGTATACGTGAAAAATGAAAATTGGTACGTTTACGAGCGATGTTGACGGTGTTAGGAGTGTTTTATAATTGAAATCGACGAATGGATCATTCGCAGGTAGAGAAAGATAGATTAGATGGGTTGAAGATGCCTTTTCTAGCATAGGGCACGCCCCCTTGCACTTGTTCGCCAATTTGGCCGTCTTCCCTCTTTCCCGAAAACTAGCCTAGTTCCGACGAATCATGATTCAACCTACAAATAATGCTAAAAATTGTATTGTAAATTTTAAAAAAATTAAAGTTGTATTTCTTTATTTAACCATTCACGGGTAATCATATCTAATTTATTACAGCTCAATTGGGAGTAATGCGATGACATTCTCTCGATAAACTCTATACAAAAATCGCCGTTTTGCTCTTGCCTTCACAAACTAAATTTACCTAAATATTCATGATTTTCAGGCACTCATTTTTGTTGCTAGAAAAAGTGATCCGATTTCACAATTATCAGTGTAGAGGTTAGGGCAAATTAACCAACGAATGGTCCATTCGTCGGAAAACGGTAGCGCTCTGAATGCGCACAATCAAAAGTATGTCGCATCGTACTTATCAGAAAAATGGTAACATTATCACATTGGTTACCAGATGTAATAATTCGAGTATGCAGAACAGGTCGACCGACCTTTCAGTGGATTTAATACCAGCAATAAATTCGATTAAGCGTAAAGCTTCCCAGTCCCTTTCCCTCGAGGAGTCAAGTTGGAAAACTGCCTGAAAAAGTCGGAATATTCGAAAAATACGTCCGTCTTTAGCGTATAATTTTGGTTATTTCGAGGAATCGATCAGAATAGAACAGGCCTTTGTCCGAATCAGCATAGTACATCGTCACTCGAGTGGCCCAGCGTAGGAGATAGCTGGTGTTGCCACTCGAGCTATGATAATGAACCCATTCTAGGAAAAATCACGTTGCAGGTTCTCCTCGATGCGTAATCGAAATTCCGAACTGATTCCGACCATTTAACTGATTATCTTCAGAGCAACCCCCTCCTCCCCACAACCATAACCCAGAAATGGCGGACGTATTATTATAATTTTCATTCATTAATGAAAACCCCGACTTTCCTCAGGCTGGATTTCAACAGCCCCCAAAATGAAGTAGATTTTTAAGAGTAGTTTCTAAGTTTTATTTCACCCAATGAACAGCGGGGCACGAACCCATGAGAGAACCGATGTATTGTACAAAACATTTATTGGTCGAGATTTCCGTGAGATATGCGCTAGTACTATTTTTGTATAGACACGTAAATCCTGCATAATCACAAATGTAGGACGACAATTGCGTCCAAACGTTTTTCGTTTTATGTTATCCAATTTCAATCCTCGAATGCAGAACTATGTCGCCAATAAATCCTATTTTTACAAGCGTGGGGAAATTCGATTTCCTCTCAGATGGAAGCTGAGGTGAAATTGCAGCTAGGTAGTTTTGCTTTACGGTAGAGCTGAACGAACAAAACCCAAAAAACCCTGTAAATATTTTCATTTACTAATGTACAAGTTTAATGAAGTAGTTTAATGAAGATCGAAATAAAAAATTGTACAGCTTAATATGGTCGATTTTTTCGTAGATTTCCCTTGCCTACCAGCGATTTTCTAAGAAACACCACAATTTAATATTACAATCGAGTCAACTCAAAAAATTTCGGTTTTCGAACTCTCGGTCCCCTGGACTGGGGCAGGGACAAAAGCGAGATTTGATTTCAGATACGATTTTGATAATATTGCTGACATTCTAGGCCAAATGTGAGGGAAGCTAAATAACGTTCCAACATTTGCAGAACCTCTTGACTGATGAGTATGTCGAATTTATTGAACCTAGACGCTGTGCGCTGGTCAAACACCCAAAAATGTTAATCTAGGTAGCGTTTTTGGTCGCTCCCAGTTTCTGCTGGGGTGGTTGAGGGCTTGTATAAGATAACCCCCGAAGAGCACACGGTGAAAGCACAATTGAAATATAACCGCAAAAATGGTAGCTAATTATTGAATAGCTGGCTGTACGCGAAACGTTTTCCGGAGTTTTTCGGGTACCCATGGACCACATTACTCGAAAATCATTATGAATTTTCTCATAGCATGGCGTCACTGCTGAAATTTAAGAGCACCGTCTTTAGACTGAAAAAAATTACGAAAAAATTGTAAAAAACGTATGGCCTAGCTATTTATAATGAAATTGCACTAGAGAGAGAACAAAGTTTTTATTTCAGTTCAAAAATTGAGATTGCATAGCATCCGGTGAAAACAATTGAGCATTTAAAAATATCAAGTATCAAAAATGAATTTCAAGAACTTCGGTAAAGCTTAGGTACTTATTTCAATTTAATCGTCAGTAGAAGAAAACAATTTCCAAGGAAAACAGCACGAATGCGGAATAAGCCTTGTGCATAATTAATAATTATTAATTAGCGATTACCTATCTCGATGGTTTGGCAGCAGTCACTTGGCTCCATGTTGATTCGCTGGCTCGATCCTGGAAACAGATCGATACAATTCGATCATATTTAAATGCCCCATCACAATAATTGTTCACGCGTTTAAACTAAAAACATAAAAAACGATTTTACCTTGATTTCTATCCCGACGTTTTTCAATTTATTCCTGAATTCGTCGCAAGCTGTGAGTAAAGATATTTTGGTTTCCTTGTGCTCCTGCAATTCTTACAAAAATTTGTTGATGAAATTGATTAATAATAATTCAACAAGGTCGTATCAAGTTGAATCATTTTACTCACTTTCAAGTGAGAAGAGGTGAGAACCTGTTGTCGAATGGTCGATCTGAGGGTCAATGACGATTCCATGATATGTTCGATCAAACTAGAGTCGCTCTTGCCCTGAGAGTGTGACAAATATTTTTATACATAAAAGTTATGTGAGGACATCCGCTGACCACGATAATAAAAAAGGCTGAATTGCATTTTCCCCCTCCGGGCGAACTCCCACCGAGCTCGCACCTCGGCTAGAGAAGCCTAGATCTCCTCGCATTTGGTCCTCGGTCTTCCCCGTGAATAATTGTACTAATTAACCGTGTATCTTGTACAATATAAGTGTGAAACGCTAATAAAACTTATAATTTTTCCGGGAATTTTTCATTCCGTTTTTTAAAACCATTTCGCGGGTTCCGCATCTTTAACTGGCGCAGTCGTGCAGACTTTTTAATTGGAGCTGACCAATACCAGCGCGTTTGTCGTCAGCCTTCAACAGAACTTGGCTTCCAGAAAACCGTAAGTGGACGACCTCTCGACCCGTACTGTCGATCCTTGCCTTACGACCTGGAGCAGTTTTGGACGTTATCAACCTCTCGACCCGTACTGTTGATACGTCACCAACCGGATTTCCTGACCTCTCGCCCCGTACTGTCAGTCGAAATCTCCGTTTTGTACTGACCTCTCGCCCCGTACTGTCAGTCAAAACGCCGCACATTTAGAAGAAAGAAGAAAATAGAAGATAAGGGAAGTAGATCGACCTCTCCACCCGTACTGTCGACTACGAGTAATCAAGAGGACGAACGCCTCGAGCCCTACTTGGCTTGAATAGAGAAGGAAGACCGACCCCGACCGTGCCCGTGCAGAACAGAGGAGCAGCAGACGAACGCAGGAAACGAGATAAGAAATGAGCATCTACCTCCTGTAAGTGCAGTTTCATCATTTCTCACGCCCGACTTCGATCTGTCTCATCCCGTCTACACGTTAAATCATTTTAATCTTTTAATATTTTACTCTCGCTAGAACGAGATAACTAAATTGCCATTTGAAACTAACTCTCGTAGATCATTTTATTGAAACAAACATTTTCAATTATAATTTGAATTATCAATTATAATTCGAATTATATCATTTCTCGTTTTAGTAATTTTAATAATATAAGGTTGTAGAAGTTAAGAGCAATTAATTACAAATTTTTGAACTCAAGAACCGTCAAAATTCCGAAATCTTTCAAAGGTTACATTTTACATAAAATAAAACAATCACTTTATTCTAATCCAAATTTAAATTCAAATTCAAACTTAAACCAGCAAGAACCAATGGCTTCACCATTAGATAACCTTGCCGCAGCCGTCGGTGCCGCTCTGGGAGACATTCCGGAGGAGCAAGCCGAACAAATTAGGCAACAGCAAGAGATGGCGGCCTACATCCAAGAAGTTGTTAGGCAAACCATCCAGGAATCTCTCAGAAATAATACCATTCCAACCAATAGAGTCAACACGGTTCCCGAGTTCAAGGAAAAGCATGCCAATATGATTCCCGTTTTCACTGGGGAACCAGGAAGACTGGAATACTTCATAAACCAATGTCAATTAATAGTGGACCGATTTGTCGACCCCCATGCTATAGATGGCTTCCAAAACCAAGAGGTTTTGGGAACTATCATCCAAAGGATTCAAGGGCAGGCGGCCACCATGATTTCCGCCTACAAGTTCAATTCTTTTGCAGAAATTAAAGAGGCCTTGTTAGACACGTATTTGGACAAACGTGACATCTTCACTTTAAATCACGAACTCACCGCCCTTCATCAGAAGGAAGGCGAGTCGCCTTTCACTTTCCATCAGAAAGTGACCCAAATTTTAAATTCGATTGTAGCTTACCTAAAAACCCACACAGTTGACCCAATGGCTCAAAATTTAATGATAGAACACTACAGAACCCTAGCTTTGAGGACATATTTGCTACGTTTAAAGGAACCCGTTGGGAGTCAACTAAGGACAAGACAACCAAAGTCCTTAAACGAAGTATTATTATGGCTCCAAAACGACTATCAAACAGCCGATAATAAACAGAAACCACAATTTAAACCACCTGCCAAACCCCTTCCATTTACTAACTTTCAACGATTCCAACCCCCGGTATATCACAACCCGCAATATAATCATAGGCCGGTAGGTCCGCCACCACGGGCAAGTGCCCCCACTTTTGTAGTCCATAGGCCGGATAATCCCTCGGCAAATTTTAACAAGACTACCAAACCGCCACCTCGGCAAGAAACGCGACCTCCGCCCACCTCGGGAATAAGGAACAATCCATTCCAAAATAGGAATCAGAGTCATAACTTTCAAAATAGGAATCCGACCTCGGGATTCTATCAACAGCGACCGATGTCGTGGCAATCGGTAAACCCAAATCTGAATGCGATCGAATTTCATCAGGGCGAAGGCGCCCAAGAATTTGACTATCCGGAACCTGAACCGACGGATCAGGATCAGGATAACAAAATTTATGAAAACTCAAATTTTGAAAATGTGGACCCAAATTATTTTTTAGCCGAAGGTTCAGATGCAACAGAGGACGAATAGACGATCTTTTGCATCTGAATGAAAGTAAACACCCTCTTCCGTTTATTCAATTAAATAACCCCCCATTGAAAATTCTTCTGGATTCTGGAGCTACTTCTAGCTTCATCAACCCAATTGTTGCACGAAAATATTTTGCTAATAAAATTGTGTCCGACGACTTTCAAGTCAAAACAGCACATGGAATCACTCGCGGAAATCAAAGCGTTCTGATCCCATGTGGTGAAATATTCAAAATACGAAATTTAAATTTGCCATTTAAAATGTTTTACTTCCACGACCGTTTCGATATGCTGCTAGGTATGGATCACCTTAAAACCATCAAGGCTCAAATCGATTTTGCCAATAATAAAATTGTCACCCCCAAAACGGAAATCGAAATCAATTATTTAGATCTCGTAAAGTCGGAACAACCCGCGCTAAATCAGCCATCCCAGAAAATTGCACCCCGCGCATTTTCCCAAATAAAAGTACCCGTCAAAAACATGAAAAATGGAGAAGGAGTGATTCCGTACTTTAAACAAGGATCCCTCGAAATCCCCGAATGTCTTGTTAAGGTAGAAAACGGCGAATGCTACCTCGGGATTTTGAATACGGACGTAAAAGAAATCACTCTCACCGTAAAGGAACCCTTACCTGTCGAAATCATTGAATTTTCAGAACCACCTTCGAAAACCCCAAATTTAAATTTGTACGATTCCCGAAAATATCAATTAGATCTGAACAAAATTAGAACCGATCACATGAACGCTGAAGAAAGGCACAAAATTTTAAACCTGGTCAAAGAATATAAAGATGTTTTTCATTGCGACGGTAACATCCTATCTTGTACAGACAAGGTATCTCATCAGATCAGAACGACTGATGAAATTCCCGTCTATACTAGAAACTATCGTTACCCAGAAGCGCTAAAGGGCGAAATCGATAACCAAATCAAAGACATGTTAGCCCAAGGAATAATTCGTCCTAGTTCCAGCCCCTGGAACAGTCCCCTCTGGATCGTTCCGAAAAAACTTGACCATTCAAATATTCAAAAATACCGCATTGTAATTGATTATAGATCCCTAAACCAAAAAACAATTTCGGATAAATATCCACTCCCGAACATAACCGAACTTTTAGATCAGTTAGGGCGCAGCATGTACTTCTCATGTCTTGACTTGAAAAGTGGATTCCACCAAATTCCCATGCACCCTGACAGTATCGAAAAAACAGCTTTCTCCACCGGTAATGGTCACTACGAAATGTTACGAATGCCCATGGGAACGAAAAACAGCCCTGCGACGTTTCAACGCCTTATGGACAACGTTTTACGCGGTCTACAAGGTGAAATCTGTTCTGTTTTCCTAGATGACATTATTGTATTTTCCAAATCTCTTGACGAACACATATTGCGCCTGAAAAAAATATTCGACCGCCTCCGCGAAAGTAAACTCCGCATACAACTAGACAAAACGACTTTCCTCGAAACTTCTTGCATTTATTTGGGCCATTTAATCACAAAAGACGGCGTTAAACCGAACCCCGCAAAAATAGAAGCCATAACTAAATATCCCCTTCCAACGAATACCAAACAAATAAAGGGCTTCCTCGGTTTACTCGGTTATTATCGCAAATTTATCAAGAACTTTGCCGCGGTCACAAAACCCCTAACGCAAAGGCTAAAAAAGGGCGCAACGATAAACCCCAAAGATCCAGATTTCGTTGAATGTTTCGAACGCTGCAAACTTCTATTAGTCAACGAACCGATTTTGCAGTATCCGGATTTTGAAAAACCGTTCAACTTAACAACCGATGCCTCCAACATCGCGATAGCCGGAATTCTAAGTCAAAATACAAAGGGTGGTGATTTGCCAATTGCGTACGCGAGTCGAACACTTTCGGATTCCGAAAAAAACCTTTCCACTATTGAAAAAGAGTGCCTGGCAGTTGTTTGGGCAACTCACCATTTTGAGACCATACTTGTTCGGGCGAAAATTTAAAATATTCACGGACCATAGGCCCCTTCAATGGCTGTTCTCCCTTAAGGAGCCCTCCTCCAAATTGTTCCGCTGGCGATTAAAACTCGAGGAGTATGATTACGAAATTCATTACAAAAAAGGCACAGCTAATGCAAACGCAGATGCCCTGTCCCGAGTCGAAATTCAAAATAACGAAACCAATTCCCCCAACTCTCCAAATTCTCCTTCAATAGACTACTTAACCGGACCCGGAACAAGTTCGCCAAATTTTAGGGTGGGAACAATGTTCGACGCCCCCTATTCACGTTGACCCTCGAACAATCATTTCCGACCCTGACGAAATCCAAAGAGTTATCGGCGAAAAATTGGAAAATGCTGGAGTGGAGAACGATACAATGTCCGTAATAGACGAACTGGTTAACCGAAGACATGACGAACTAGTACAAGACAGATCCGACCAATCGCTGGTAGTGAATTTAGACGAAAGCGACCGACTCACTGAAGATTCCTCTGTAGCCCCAACAGTTCATTCCAACTACGAAGGGAACACCACATTTGCTATTCCAATTTCAGACAAACCAGTCAACCATAGCAATCACCAAATTGTAATTAAACTAACAGACTCGGAAAATGTCAGGAACCCAAGAATCGAAAAATTGTTTGACAATAAAACCCGGACGACTGTGACGTTTCGAAAAAACCAGCTCGAAGCTGACATAGTAGATTTTGGCAAAAACTATGTTGTACCGCGCGTGAATTACGCGTTGTATTTTGAAGATAACATTTACGAAGAATTTTCCAGAGTCATGAACCGAACATTTAAATTTTCAGAAATAAAAATGATTAGATGCAACTCAAAATTAGAAGATGTAGAAGACGAGGAAACCGTTCACGAAATCATCAGTAATTACCACATAGGCAAAACCAACCATCGGGGAATAAATGAAACTTACGAAAAATTAAAAACAAAATATTTCTGGCCAAATATGAAAATTACCATACAAGACTTCATCAACAAATGCGAAATTTGTCTTGCTTGCAAGTACGATCGCAACCCAATAAAGCCAAAATTGAATATTACTCCTACCGCCTCAAAACCTTTCGAGATTGTTCACATAGACAAATTGTCAATTGAAAAATCAAAATTCTTAACAATTGTTGATGCCTTCTCAAAATACGCTCAAGCCTACCCTTTAAAATCATCCAACAGTATCGACACAGTGGAAGGATTGCTGACCTTCTTCACTCATCATTCGATCCCTTCGCAAATTACTATGGACAATGGTGCCGAATTTAATAGTTCTCTGTTAAAAGAATTCCTTGCAACGCACAAAATTAAAATCCATTTTATAAGTTCGCAACATCCAAATTCCAACGGAATTGTAGAACGATTTCATTCAACACTTATTGAACATGTTCGATTATTTGCAAACCGAGAAGAGTTTAAGAAAGAAAGCATTCAATCAAAGGTAAAATACGCGATAATTGCTTATAACAATAGCTACCATTCCGTGACAAAACTCACCCCCTTCGAAATAATTAATGGCCACATCTCCAACGATTCGATTCTAGAAGCCGAAATAGATAAAATTCTTATGAACAATTACGTTGACCGACATAGGGACAAAGTCAAACTTTTATATGAACAAATACGAAAACGAACCGAAACCCACAAGGACAAAGTAGCATCCGAAACAAATAAAAATCGAGAAGAAGTTCCGAAAATCCCGCAGGATGTTTTTGTTAAAACACACCAAATTCAAAATAAAACCAAACAAAAATACGTGAAGGAACAAATAGAATCTGTAGACCCTGAACATGGGACAGCAAAAATCGTGCCCAGGCACCATAACACCCAACAGAAAATCCACGTATCTAACATTAAAAGGCCAAGGAAAGTAAGAAACCCGGAACGCACTAACCAGACTGACGAACCTGTTCCAGGACCATCTTCCTCCCTTTGACGTGGACGTACGTACTTAAGGACCTTACTCGAAACCATGGAATTCTACCGATAAGACTAGGCGACGCAAAAATCATAACTAACTACCACACGTTGACTCATTATTACGAGACAAAAGACCTTAGAGACCAAACAGAAAAAATCCGAGAAAATTTCAGAACGATACTCCATTCACTTCGTCACGATAAGAACGTTACCGATAAAGTTGCCCTCGAAATCAAACTCCTAAATGAAACCCTTTTACTCATTGACAATAAGTTGGATAACTTCAAATTCTCTCGCCCTCTCAGAAAACCTAGAGGACTATTTAATGTCGCTGGTACAATGATCAAATTTGTAACCGGAAACATGGACGCCAACGATGCAGAAAAATACGATAGGATTATTTCAGAACTTAAATCCAATCAGGTCGATCTAAAAACGAGAATCAATCAACAATATTCCATTAATGACGTTGTCTTAGAAAATTTCAACCATACTATTGAAACTATCAAATTTAATACTGAAAAGCTGAAGTCGGAGCTAATAGATCTAAAAGAATTGACGTCATTTAGAGTGTTTGTGGGTACAGTCAAAAACCTCATTGATCACCATAGAATATTGTTAGACGTCATTCTGGATACTGTTCAGGACATTGATAATTCATTAACTTTTTGTAAATTAGGAGCTCTTCATCCTTCGATCATTAGTCCTCACGATCTGTCCGCTGAACTAAGAAAAATTTCTGAATTTTATCCAGGAAGACTTTTACCTTTTCACGGAGAAATGTTTTTCGACCTCCAACCATTTGTTAAAACCAAATGTGCCATCGGCACCGATGAGATAATATACTTTCTCGATGTACCTATTGTTGACCAGGAAAACTTTGAACTACTTCAGTTGTACCCGATTCCTACAGAATCCGATTCTTCATGGTTAACTACCGTACCTTCAGCGAACTATGTACTTAAATCAGGCTCTAGCTTTAAGCCACTGAAAGAAAATTGCGTACAGGGAAATCCGTACTTATGTGCTGAACATTTGATCAAACATACGCCTATTGAATGCGAAATTAATATCTTTTCAGGTAATAATCTCAATCATTGTAACTATGTTAAACTCATAATCCAGAACAATTACGTAGAATTAATTCCCGAAATTAATCAACATTTGTTAGTTTTTCCTACAGAAGAGAAACTTACAATTAAAAATGAAAAAGAAATAGAAATTCGCACCTTACGTGGTGTTTTCTTGTTAAATTCCAACCAAAGTGAAATATTGTATAAGGGTCACAAATTAAATTCAATTCATTCCGTAACTCGTGGAAAACCTATGATATTATCTAATGTCGCTCTTGATCTTCAGTTACAGCAAATGCCAAAGACCGAAATAAAGCTAAGAGAATTTGAAATAAAATCGATCACATCTAGTAGAAATTTTCAACCTATTGAATCATTGTCATTTCAACAATTCGCTTATCCCAGTGTTTGGACTGCTGTATTATACCTTCTGATAATAATACTCCTAATAACAGCCTTTATAAAATACCAGACGCATAAAAGAAAGCTTGTAATCGTCTCAGATAAATTAGACCTGTAAAATGCCGCTTCAGTAAGAGCTTACTTTCCTTTTCATTAAATTTACGCACCAACGAACTATGTGCCTCTGTTGCTCGCTTCTTTTCATTCCTTGGTGTTATAGTTAAGATTAATTATACGTTGTCATAATGGTGTATTACAATGTTGTCATTGCTTTTACTGAAATTAATTTTGTAATTTGTAATTCAATTGGTATTTTACGGTTGAAAATTATTTTTCCAAAATAATTTTCAATCTGGGGATGGAGGAGTTATGTGAGGACATCCGCTGACCACGATAATAAAAAAGGCTGAATTGCATTTTCCCCCTCCGGGCGAACTCCCACCGAGCTCGCACCTCGGCTAGAGAAGCCTAGATCTCCTCGCATTTGGTCCTCGGTCTTCCCCGTGAATAATTGTACTAATTAACCGTGTATCTTGTACAATATAAGTGTGAAACGCTAATAAAACTTATAATTTTTCCGGGAATTTTTCATTCCGTTTTTTAAAACCATTTCGCGGGTTCCGCATCTTTAACTTAAATTTATATATATTTTACATAATATATTATATATTATATAAAACATTTTTCATTTTTACATAAAAACTTTTTCATGGACAGTAGAAATCTGATTTTGGTGTTAGTTTCATTACCTGCTGATTGGACATGAATCCCATTTCCAGGAGGAAATTATTCACGAAATTCCTGACAGCCAACAACGACATTGAAGTGCCATGGACCGACTCTTTCTGCAAAAGTGGACATTAACGAAAACTCGTTGCCTTTTTTTTTACGGCTAGCAAAAATTTCAATTGTCTTCTGGACAATTTACCCGAGAGTTCATTCCTGTAGACGTTCGTCCAATGAGACCGACGAGTTCAGCCATGGCAGACGACGTGTTAAAATCGACTAGTAGATGTTTGGAAATTTTCTCTTTCGTTAGATTCAAATCCTGGAATGCACAAAAGAGACAGATACAGTCAAATTTTTCATCGCAAAAATTTCACAAGAGGTCCAGGAACTTCATAAAAATGGGATAAACCGTTGAGTTTGGCATTGATAAATAACACAAACTAATATAATGTGAAGCAGAACTTACCATTAGTACTGTGGCATCGTCTATAACAGCTTTAGGGGCAATCGATTTAATATGAGCGTCTGCGTCGGATAGAAAATTGACGATTTTCGAATATACGCTAACCGCATTGACCATGATTTCTGTAGAGTATTCAACCCCTGAAACCATCAAAACTTCACCATATAGCTAATGTAGACACTGCGGACTAAAATAGCCATTAGTATCATTTTTATGAAGGACGATAACGGTCTAATTCAATGGTAACGCAGTTAATGGGGTGAATATTTTTCGATAATCGAAGTAGCAGAATACGAACCATTTCTATACGGAACTAGCATACAAAGCGTTCTCAAGTGGTTGGGGGTGTACTCGTCCAGAAAATCCCACACAGAGACCGTATTCTTCAACGATTTGGACATTTTGACGTCGCCACTTAAATGGAGGTGTCCTTGAACCAAAGATCACACTGTTAATGCCCAGTACCTAAAATAAAATTCATAATAGGTCATGGAGAAGTTAATAGAATCCTTAACAGCTGATACGAATGTACTGAAAAAACTCGAAATTACCAGAATGAAGCCAGTAATTGACCCATTGCTGGCACCCATGGTGTGCGCAAGACTGAGCTTCCTCGTTCTCGTGGTGGGGGAACAGCAAGTCTATCCCTCCAGAATGGAAGTCCACGGAGTCGCCAAAATATTTACTGGGACAAAATATTTCCAAATTCGAGGAAAATGCCGGTATACATACATTTCAGTCGCAAGTTTTCCTTGGATTTTTACAACAACATCTTGCGTTTTCGGCTGCATAGTCCTCTTCATGAGGTTTTCCAACTGATTTTTTTAAAATTGGTTTGCCTATAGGTTGATTTCTCGTCAGGGCCATATGTTGAAGATTATCCTTACCTAGCCATGGCAGAACATTCAATGTGCCATCCCGGCCGACCATGGCCCCACGGACTGTCCCACGATGGTTCCCCTGGTTTAGCGGCTTTCCATAGGGCGAAATCAAGACTAGACTTTTTCTCGGCTGGGGATTCCCGCTCCTCTTGAGCAGGAGCTAGTCTACCGTAGGAGGGGTATTTTTGGACAGAAAAATAAACAGAGCCTAGAGAAGAGAACATTCAGAAACAGTATTAGCCCAGATAAATCAGGTCGGAAAAAATGCTGTCCAGAAATAAGTACAGGCTATATGGGACAGGCGTCCGTTGAATCTGCAGTAGGTACAGAGGAGTTTTAGAAAACACCAAAGAAGATAAAGAACCAATAATCACCATCTTTGCCAATGTAGGCCAGACCTCGGCTCAATATTTGTTCTATGAAACCGATTATGTCTGGAATATGGTCAGTGACGCGTAGTGCGAGCGACGGTGGCGCCACACCGAGAGCCGCCATCGCGTCAGTGAATTCCTTTTCAAATTTGGAACTAATTTCTGTGAAATTGCACCCCTCGTTAGCTGCGCGGGCGATGATTTTGTCGTCGACGTCCGTTACGCTCATCAGCATTACGACATTCAGATTGGCGCAGTTCTCCATTATTTTTCGGATGAGATCAAATTGCATGTAGGAACTGAAAATAGGAGCGTAATATCAAAAAAATGTTTTTGATAATAAAGCATGCCCCAAATGCTGTAAGGGATGAATGTGACCAAGCGACATCTCTGTTTGCCAGGACTTGAACTTGGCACCTTCCGCTTATTAGGCAGACGCCTCAGCCCTACGGCAACAGAAGATAGTCCAGACAGTCTGGGAGATGCATTGAATGAAATTTAGGCCTCTGAAAAACAGCATTGCCAATTCCTATCTGTATTTAAATGATCGTATAGCTTTTTTCTGTTGTTGACGGTTTAGGGGAGGTACTGAATCTATCGATTTGAACCCTTCATCTGACAGCTGTATCAATGGCCCACTCTGTACTTCTTGAGGGTGGTTAACTTAACTTAATTCCAAAGGCAATGTGTCACTTGAGCACCACCCAGGCTGTCTGGACTCAGGCTCTCTGTAGCTGATGGGTTAAGGCGTCTGCCTAGTGAGCAGGAGGGGCAAGGTTCGAGTCCTGCTGGTGTCCGATCTGACGAAACTTACCAGGCATGACCGAGATGGGGCGAATCGTAAACTGTGGGCCCACAGGAGTACCAGCTCACAATGTTTGGGTGCTTCGTGACTACGTCCACGGTCGAATTTGACAAACGACTGTAGACTTTCAATTTTGTCGGGTACTTGGACGGAGATTGGGAGAAATCGCGGCACAACTTGAGCCATTTCGATTGGAAGAATCTCTTTCTCAACATTGTTCCCAAAATGAAAATATTCTCCCCAAAGAATCCGACGAAAAACGCAGGTATCTCATGACATAACCCGGTACAAAACCCGGTCACGGCGCGATGTTATCTCTGATTATCACTTCTCTATCAGTTGATGTTTTGATGAGATTTCCTATTTCTGGGCTGGGCACTCAGCTACAGAGAACGCAGATAATATTCTTTTATCGAAATGGCATAATTTTCCCTTTTTATGCCAAGAGCTAGAACGAGAAAGTTCTTAAATGCCTTGAAATTTGAGATGGCTATTCGTTTTGAGACGAGATTGAACCAAAAATCAGGTAGGTATGAACATCGTTTTCCGCGGTTAGGGAGAGGTTCTTTATTTTCCATCACTGTCAGCCTTTCTTATCAGTCAAGACGTTAGCTTTGACCTTGTCGCTTCATGTACACCCAAGCCAAGACTGATTTTATGATTTTTTGACGGTTTTATGTAGACGAAAATAGACCTGTAAAAAGTAAAATACTTAATTCATCGAACATTTTGCTGAAGTTCTGTAAAAACACTCAAAAATGGGCATCCGAGGAATGGAAACTTACTTGGAGAAGAACAACCCTCAAGCTTGTTATCCCGTCAACGTTGAATTGCTCATCACAAGAGCCCGGTTAGTCTTTTTTTATTTGTCCCTCAGCAGCATGGAGCAGGCAGATGTCTGCCGGACGTGGGAATAGGAGCTTTCCCGAGCTAGCTCTAGATTGGCCATCATTAACCACTGTGCTTTTGGTAAAAGCAAAAAGCCCATGTGCGTATGCTTCCAACCCAAGGAACCGGTCATAATTCCGGATGAGCAGTATGAGGAAGTTCCAGCTTCCTGGTTCCACTGTAACTCCGGGCTAAAGCATTTAACCTCCGTAGCGTAGACTGTTGTTTCGTAATGACCAGAAGAACTTTGCAGCACTGACAAATTGAATTACATACCTACATTGTTATGTTAACAAATTGAACTGGACAGAGAGAGAGAGAGCTAGACGAATCCCACACGATTTCTTCATCAGTTCCTGCGCTTTCGGCCGTACGGCCCTCTTCAGTAGCTTGTACTCAAATGGTTGCCGGATCGTAAAAAGTTCGAGGATCCTTTTTCTAGCAGATTGCAGGGGGCTTTCATAAATCTGGAAATACAGCTTGGCGCAAGCAGACGCTGGGTGGAGGTCTGACAACTGGGTCTTCTAGAAACCTCCAGAAACTTCCATGAACCATGAGGAGATTAGTTTTCTTGCGGGTTCGGAACATGTTTCATGAAGCTTTTCAATCTCTTACCATTCAGAATATGCTTTGAATTTGCAGAAACGAAGGACAGAGCAATACAATCGTAGTCGACGGCATGTCATGCCTGCAGTACATCTATGCCGACCTCCCATGGCTGCCCAGTGGCCAAATGAAAGAATACGTGGAGTACTTGCGCGACTTCGTCAAACGGTTAGATACGTTTCACAGATTATGACTTGATCACGTTCAGATAATAGCTAGACAGCTTTGGCCGAGCACTGATCATTCGAGAGCATCTGCAATGCATTGATACAATTGTGTCAATATCTGGAGATAATCTCACGGGTTTGCTATGTTCGTTCGTCGGTGCTCGGCATGTGACACTGACCATCGGGCCCACATTCAAAAACCCAAAGTTGATGACTTAGGTACCGTTTCGATTTTGAAAGGCCTCATTCGACCCTAGTGGAAACCTATCTATTGTTATATTCCCCAGATTCACCGACCTCGGAGCTGAGCTGGTCTTCTTTTTCGACGGACCTCCAGCTCGCGTGAAAATGACTGAATGGAAAAGGCGGAGGTTGAACGCGATCAACGATCTGCAAGAAATGCTCGACCAGCTCGCCAGAGGCGTACCCTCGACCAGAGTGGAGCCTCAGTATTCCAGACACCTGCCGTCCAATATTGGCACAATGACGTGCGTCCTCTTGAAACAGTTCGGTTGTCGAGTGAGTGGAGAGATAGTTTCAAATATCCGCAATATCACACGCTCTTGGCCATCGGTTAACGATAGAAATTGACTTCAGGTGATCAAAGGAATCGGAGAGTGCGATGAGGAAATCGCTCGATTCGCTTATCAAAACCGCTGCCTCGCTATCCTCGGCCAGGATACGGATTTTGTCGTCTATCCCGGAGCCAGACACTATTGGTCGATCAAGAACTTTGACAAGCACAGAATGAAAACCTTGGAGTACAGCGGGGCTAGACTCGCCTCGTCGCTGCACCTACACTATGGTCATCTTCCTCTCCTCGCTTCGTTGTTGGGCAACGATCTCATCAAAAGGGAAGAAATCGAAGTAGGCTTGTCTCAGGAGTCTGGCCAAGAAGTGGTTGGCTTACTCTACCTCTTTGATGAATCCCAAAACTACTGATCTTATTTTTGTTCTGGCAGACATTCCATCGAAAGCTCGCCTCTCGCTACTGCGGATCCAGCAAAATTTGGTTCCAAATGAACATCCAGAATGTGGCTCGATTCATCAAAAGCTATCCCCCGGCTATGGACCAAATCATGCCCCATCTTCCAGGATTGGCTCTCGAGGTTTTCAACGACAGCTCTAAATGGCAACTGCTCAAGGATAGCCTAATTTCCTACGACATCACCCAGCCCCCTCAAGGTATAAGGGTTGATAAGATTTTTTTTTAAGACTAAGGTGAATGCGTTGATGGTTATCAATGTACAGCTCGTTAATCGTAAGATAGCGCGCCTCAAATTATAAAAATTGGTCGATTCAGAGAAAATTTTCAGTTTTCTTTGACTAGTGCCAGAACTACTGACCGGTTTTGGCCTATCAAGGTTTGTCTTCTTCTGATTGATCTCCTGTAGATCAATGACCAAAAAATCTGGGCATAACGACGATATTAATGAACATCTCCAATACCAAATTGACTCCAGACCCTATCTCGCCTATCTGGACCAACGTCTCTTTCAGATGACATAGAATGTTCCTCCGGCGATGAGAAATGGGACGCCATCATGAAAATGGTGAGGAACGTTCACCTTAACGGCGCCACTTCTCAACTCTATGGCGCAGTGGTTCGTGGAATATACAATTGCTCCACTTGCTTGGAAGATTACAGACTTCAAGATCTGCCGTACAACCAAGTGGTCAGTATCATTGGATTATGGGATTTAAATTGGGATTTTTTTCAGCCTTCAAGATATTCTACTACAACTTATTACGTTTTATGTTGATTTAATACCACTCAACATTTTTTGTGACGTTAAATGCCTTTTCAGGGCTTCTCGCCGTTGCACAAGCGAGTGAACTGCCAAAAAGAACTACAAATTCACCTATATTAGCTTGTAATTCGGCTTCCTCGTATTTTATCCAGAACACTGTCAGTATGATTTTCTTTAAACCAGATTCTGAAAAAGATGAGGCAGAAGATTTGGGGGATTTTGCTGTTCGAGAAGCCGAGAAATGACGAAATGGCTTACGGCGTCTGGGAGCTGGCTGTTTCCGGGCCAGAAAGTTTGGAAAACTACGTTTTCAACCCTGCACTGTCTCCTCGAGGTGAAAATTTCGATTTACCTATGGTGAAACAGGCGTTTTAAGGTACATTGGTACAATTCGCTGTATGGTCTAAAGAAACGGCACAACCCGCAACTTGGAACGTCATGAGAAAAAATATGAAAATTTGTGTTTATTTGGAGAACAGCAAATTCATGGTAACGTAATAATTACAGACCACATAACCCGCTGTGCTTGAAATCCATAAAAAGCGCTCGAATCGGCCAAAAAGCCCACGAAAACCATAAAAACTCTATGAAATTTGTGTATTTAATAAGCCAAAACGGCTTTTATACGAATGAAATAAAACGCAAAATGAAAATCATTGGTTTTTTGAATTTATAGTTCATCACCCTGGACTGTTGGCTCTGTGGAACCTCGACGATCGACAGTCGGCCATGGAAGATGTCCGATGGGCCCTCCTCAGTGACGCGATCGATATTCACCACAATACAATCGATACTTCGAGCATTCCTATGCGGCTGATGATTTTCGTCCTGACCATGATCTACCTCATGGTAATATGCAGGACCAAGAACGTTCGGATATTGAAAATTGCATAGCTCTAATTTATAAATAAATAATATACCAAAGTTACCAGTAGTTACATCAATCAAAAAGATACAATTACTAAATATAGGCAGGTACTCCGAAATTCCAGTAGGTAGGCATTTAAGATTACCAGTATCGTTAAGCGGAAAATTAAAAAATTCTGAAATGAGGTTGAAAATATTTTTTAGAACGAAGGCCTGAAAGTTCAGCTTTTTGAACTTTTCGCCCTCATCTCATCGGCTGTGATTTTGGACGACTACACGACGAAAATGTTGAAGTCGTTGTCGTCGGATGTGTTCGATTCGCGAGCTGCCCGACTCTACACTTTGGTGACGCGATCTTTCGGCTCGACGCATCTTCTGAACATCGCATGCGGCTATCCGATCTCCCAGTCGGACGTGAGTCGAAATTCAGTCGAGGAAAATACGTGGAAAAATTCAAAGAACTCGAATTCAACTGGAATTTTTTCAGGCGAACGGCTACAATTACCAGGATGGCAAGTTGTTCCATTATTTGTACAAGCGAGCCTTGCAAGGGAGCACCGTCGAACAGCTCTGCGAAACCAGGGTGAGTTGAAAGTTAACTTTTTCTGCATTTACCGACAAAATAAATTGAAATTTTCACATTTTCTCAACCATGGTTTTTTAAATTTAATTCAATTTTTTTTTACTTATCGGAATTGAAGGCTTTTTCAGCAAAATTGAATCGCTACTCGAAAAAATTAGATTTTGATTAGAGAAACTGTAAAAAAATAGATTGTCATTATATTTCTAGAATTACAAACTCAACAATTCACAATTTCAGGCCAAAAGAGTCGAGGAATTCAAAGCCATCATGCGAATCCTTCCCGTGGACAAAGCTGTCATCCCTGCCTAAGGGATAGTTAAATTTACGGACTGAATCGTTCGATATTTGACAAATTTTCGGACTAAAAGATGTTCACCACATCGTAAAAGCCGCTCGGTCCTGCTGATGAACGATTGACAACTGTTCCAAAAATATTGACAACTAGTTTTTGAAATTTCTTGAGCGTCAAGTGCGCACTTGATTTCATTCTCACCTCCAGTACAAGTAGCATCACATAATCTTCTGTTTAAATGTTCATGGTGTTTTCTGTATAATTTTATCTGTAAATACGGGCCATGTACATACGTATTTTTGAAGTAAAACATAATATTTGTAAACCTTTCTCGTTTCCCTTACTATTGTGTTTTTTAAAATTTCAATGAATACCACGAAGAATTACGAGGATTCAGTCGTTTGTATTTTTCTCAACCCAGAAGAGTCCAAGGAAAGCGGTAAATTTGTGTGTTTTATATGTACCCATTTTTTAAAATTCTATAACACTTTTTTAAGGGACAAAAAATAGTACAATTCGTCAAAAATTCAACTTCAAGATGGTTTTTGACCACTGAAATTCAATCAGTTTTGACACTTGAAGGGTGAAAAATGTGCAACGAGCCAAGAAAAATCGAAATTGGATGTTGTTAAAAAAATTATCCCGGCATAGGTAAGTAAGGACAGTTGGGGCATAAGTAAGTACATTTTTTTAGGAAAAACGCTCCAAATTCTTACACAGGGGTGGGTACTCACGTGGCTTGTTTAACTTTACTCACTACCGACCTAACTATGCTAAAAACTAGTCAAATATTATTTGATAGGTAACTCAGGTAATGTACCTGACATTTAATTGCACTTATCCAAGGGTACGCCTTATACGGCGGACAGACGGATTTTTTCATTCGCTGATTCGAATTCTACTCGTTTGAAACGTAAACCATGCACATTTCTGGGAAGGTCAGAAAAAAAATTTCTTGGGCGAATAAAATGGATAAAAAACCAAAATGCAGCATGCCAAAAATGATATTTATGGCAAAACCTGTCAAATGTTTCGCCTTGTTAGGCTTTAGCTGCCAAAAAAGTTCCAACTACTATATTTGATTGAGTCGAACATTGTGTGAAAACGTGCGACAACAAAAGCTGAATTATCGATAAAATGTTCGGAAGTACTGTGCGTTTTCTGTATAATTTCGGTGCGGATTCGCCGGGACGTCTACGCATCTCCTGCGGCGGATCCTCCCGTACCGCCGGCGGTCAAATGCCGCCCGGAGCTCGTCACGATATGTCACGGGCCGAAGATGTGCGTGAGGTTCGGTGGCCCGCCGGCCGTTCAATGGCGTTCGTCCTCGGCCGGGCTTTCGTGTTGTGTCCGGATCGCGGCACGCATTCGGCCGCATGGACACATGTGAGGACACATCATGCATGTGTATATTGTACACCTCGGCCACTCACACGAGCACAAGCGGCGTAGCACGCTTGAACGTCACGAACACGTTCAAACAGGCGGTTCCGTGTCAGGGAGATCTCCAGTCCTGTGTCAGTGTTTGTCCATCGTGCATCGTCACAATATCGCCGGGATATCGGGTCGGAAAATATCGAATCGCCAATGCCGGATATCTCGAGATCGGATCGCCGGCGTTGCTTGAAAACGGGCCGAGATCACTTCGATCCGATATCGGGTTCGTCGATATTAGTGCGTTTGTCATGATAATCATGGCCGCCGAATTCGATCGGATTCTCACCAAATCGGATCTCAGGCGGGAGTGCCGTAAAATCGGATTGTCGAGGTTTGATCGGATCGTCGGTGTTTGAAATCGGATACCTATGTGAAATCGGATCGTAGGCGTCCGATCGGATGATGGCTGTGAAATCGGATCGTAGGCGTTCGATTAGATCATCGCGAAATCGGATCGTAGACGTTCGATCGGATGATCGCGAAATCGGATTGTAGGCGTTCGATCGGATGATCGCGAAATCGGATTGTAGGCGTTCGATCGGATGATCCATAGATCCAGCCATAGATCGGATTGCCTTGACTTCGGAACGCGTCAGTTTCCGATCGGATTGTCAGTTCGGCACCGAGCCCGACACTGCGGCTCCTGGTGAAGGCCGTGCGGGCGAAAGCGCTGATAAGGGTTGATAATATCGACATGGACGATATCGTACGACCTGTAACTATCACTTGAGAGATCACGAAAACGTATGTTATAGAGTCTATATTATAGTAGACATTTTTTTTCGGCATTCGAACACGAATTTCTTCACGAAATCGAAAGAAAATCGAAAAGTCGACTATATCGTTAACAAGTTGATTGAGTGGGCAAATATTCCTGAAATTCGACAGCTTCTAGCTCGTTATCTCGACATGCAGTTAACTTACAAATAGAATTTCTGACATTTTTCCCCGATTTTTGACGTTTGAACCGCATTTGCGGCATTAGGACTTAGTTTTTGATTATGATTGTACAGTTAGCGTATGGGAAATGTAACGCTAATAAACCAAACCATAAAATCATTATTTATCAGCATAGTAGTCAGCGGATAGCACGCAATATATTGCGTATACTTCCACATTTTGATAGGTAAATTTTTGACACAATTTGGTAATATTCTGACTACTTTGGAGGCTGTTTGGATCAAGAATTCCAAGAAACTCACTATAGTGAGTGCATATATGCAAATTTTAAAACTCTCCTAAAATCAATATACGGTGAGTTATCGGA
Organism: Nesidiocoris tenuis; assembly: GCA_036186465.1. Taxonomy (NCBI): domain Eukaryota; kingdom Metazoa; phylum Arthropoda; class Insecta; order Hemiptera; family Miridae; genus Nesidiocoris; species Nesidiocoris tenuis. The sequence goes on along the minus strand of AP028912.1, from coordinate 12,753,032 downwards.
TTACAAAAAATATACACACATTGTCTGCAAGGTAAAACAAAGATTTTAAGACCAAGAACGCTGTAATGGGGTAATTTTTGTGGCAAAAAAAAAGAAAGCGCTAATATATCGGAAGTAATTCGAAGTTAAACAGGGTGAAAGGTCTTACTTATTGAGACAAACATTCCAGTTCAAGATACTTGAAAAAAGGTTAAGAATTGAGGGAGCTGTGGCCATTTTTGTAACACGAACGAACACACATTGTTTAGGAAGTGATTCAGAGTAAAGTGTATGAGTGATAATGTTTTCTGAAGCTCCGGTCCGATTTTCGGTTTTAGGACGATTACAATACTTCCATTTACTTCGTAAATATTAAAGTAAAAATGACCTCGAAAGGTAAAAAAAATAGTTTTGAACCGGAATTTATTCAATGAGAAATGCGATTTTTCTGGAAAAATTGAGGGTACATTATTTCTGGGTATAATAGAACGAAACTTTTAAAGAATCGTATCTTGGAAACGGGTAGAGATAGGAAAATGCGGTTGGCGGCGTTTTGTTCATATTTTGTTTCACCAATTTTTTCTACACAAGTTCGGGACAACCTGGATAACGTAAAACTCGCCGTGATTTTCATAATTCCTCTTCAGGCAGGTATACCAATAAAAAGTCAAAATCAAGAAAAAGCCTCGAGGATAGTCTCCTGGTTTGACAGTGGAATAATGGCGATTACCCATTCGTGGTTAGCCCCGGGGGTTGGACGAGGGTGGAAATTGGATCGAGGGTTGCTATCCGCGGTCGAGGAGCTAATAACACGATCCGGTCCTGGCGGGACACGACCGCAGACGGAAAGAACCGGGACAGTAATGGGGACGGTGCGCACCCTCGGGCGGCAGCTGTCACTCAAACCGCACAGATCGGGAAAGAGACGGGAACCGGAGATCGAGAAACCGACTTAAGGCCGGTAATTTCCCTTAAAACACGGACCGGTAATTGCCCGGTACGGGCCGCATTTCGAAGATGATAAGGACGGGCCGCGCGGAGTCGGAGAAACGACTGGAAACTGCGCAGCAACGGGCCAATTTGTAACGCGCCTTGCGAATTTGAAAAAGTGGTGCGTAGATAACACACGATACCTCCATATTTTGAGACGTGAAAGTGTGACACGATTTGATCATATTTTGACTGTTTTCGACTATTTTGAGGGTGATTAGGTCTAAAATATTAAAAAACTCACTATACAATTCTAAATACTCGCCTAAAAAAATAGGTACGCCAATTTATCGGAAAATAACAAACATCCACATATTCTGCAAGGTACAACAAAAATTTTAACACCAAGAATCGGTTCATTTTTGTGGGCGAAAAAAATTAAAATAAAAAACACTAAAAATGCAAATATATCAAAAGTACTGCGAGTTCTTAAAATTCCGATTAACCAAGGTGTTAGGTCTTGCCGAGACAAACATTTCAGTTCAAGATTGAACATTTTCAGGGTAGTTAGAAATTTTTTTTCTCTTGGGCGATCAAAATGGTGTATTATTAATAAAAAATATGAGCATTGACCTCTGGGCATGTAGACATTCCTCGATATGCTCCTCGGGTAAGAGAACTCGCTAAAATCGTCCAACTCAAAAAAATACAACATCAAAAAAGTAATGATCTCAAAAATGTTTTTTGGCGTTTTCTTGACTCCCAGCACAATAAGCATCGACTTGGAGCAAACAGCTAATTTTCGAACCAGTTATTCAAAATCGGGTCAACAGTTTCGATACAAAGTCGGGTATTTGGCCGAATTTTGCGGACACGATTTCGTATCGAACCACCAATCCGATTTTGACGGAACTGATTCTGAAATTTGCGTTTTGCCCCATTTTGATGCCCTTGATTGTCCGGCGAATCCGATCGAAAAATCGGAATTATAGAGCGGCCCGTTTTTAAAAAAAACTGAAAAATTCGATTTTATATTCAATGCCTCGGGTTTATAATTTTCAAATATTTTTTCCGGACTTTTCGCGTGATTTAAAATAAAATAGGGTGTTTTCCTGGAATTTTGGAGTAAGAATATTTTTTGGGCCAGGTTTGTGATAACCCTTCTCCTTTTTTCACAATTTATAAAAGGCTCAACTAAACCAATTTTAATTTTTTGAGATTGAGGAGAATTTTGTAAATTTTTTACTTCCTAAACGTCAAAATTTAGCCTAATCTGAATCTAGCCTTCAAATACGTTTTTGACTTCGAGAATTCGTTTTAACGAAAGAAATGTAGTTTTATTGAACTGTACCCAGCCAAAAATGTGTACCTATAACCTTGTATGTGTAACCTTTTTAAAATAAAGTTTCGACAATTTCAAATAATGTTTGGCTAACCTTTGGGCATATATGAAGGGTAAGGGGAAGGAACGAGGAATGTCACAAAAAGTACTTTTAGAGAAAAAGCAGGTTTTGTATATTAAATTCTATGTTTTTTCCCCTTACACCGAATCTTTCGTTGCTTCTCAGGGCGACATTTATACTTTTTTCCCCTTGGAGTTTCACTATACGGTTAGTACCTTTGAATTCCTACAAAATGCGATGTTTTCGGGAAAAATGGACATTTCCTGTTCTTTCCCCTTACCCTTCATATTATGAAATTGAAAAAAGTTGCGATTTTCTCAAATCTCATGAAAGTGCACTGCAACATAAAATTCGACGTTTTCCGTACATTGATCAACATGGCCAAATTCGAGTGTTTCCTCAGCTGCCTATTTTGGTTTTACGGTTGTGTTCGGGTTCAGGGAAAATCTTGATATTGGAAAAAATTTCGGGAGTTAAAATTCCACATGCATCCCGTGCATATTCCGATTCTCTGTCGACGCAAAAGAATCGCAGAAACGTTCTTCAAGCTGCCATCGAACCGTCTGCAATGCGGCATTCCTTCATTGTCCTCATTCAAATTCAAATTTAGTCCCCCTCGCTGACCTGCCCCTCGCCTTTAATGTAATTCAACAAACGGGAGAGAAGGAAAAAAGATTATGGAAGCCGGAGGAGAGCAAATGATAGCGTTGAGCAAGGAGAGGAAGAGGTTCAATTATTTTCAAACTGCTGGAAAAGGAAAGGGAGTCTCGACTCCAGGGTCGGTCCCTGAGAGAAGAGCGTCGCTGGGGGGCGTTCGCGTGCAGGCGCCCCCATCAAAACGCCCGAACGCCATTGGCCGATGGGCCAGCCAATGGAAAGCGTCGGCGAAGCGTCGGGCCGGCAGCGTTTTTGCCTCCGTCCGCGTCCCACACTCGTCGGCTGGCAAAATTGGTGAAAAACAAAAAAATTCCGACTTCGGCGGGGTTGCCAAATCTCGGAGAACTGAGGTCAGGGCATTTTTCCAAGTTTGGTGCCCTTCCCCGACAGCCCTGAAAGTTGTTCGTTTTTTGTGTAACTGAAATTCCTTTCAATTCGAAAACATTTTTACAGGCAACAATATTGCAGCATGTCAAATTAAAAAGGACTTTAGACCCCTTTATTGACTGGACTATAATGTCTTTTGCTCAGTGTTGCCAAGTCGGGGATTTTCTCCCAAAATTTGGTGTTTCTTCATGCCAGAGGGGGATTTTGGGGATGAAATGTTTTGGGTTTTTTTGGGGGTTCTTACGGAATACAGGGGGTCCAGGACAAACTTAAAAATGAAGTAATAACAGTAAAGTACAGCAGAAGGCCAATTGGGAATCGGGATGTACCTAAATAGGTACTTGCGGGTATATATAATTGATGTTTTGGTAAGTTTATTGACTGACTTTGCGAGCTAAAGTTCTCAAAATAGTTTGTCATGCTTAAAGGTTTGTATTAAAGTTCGGTTGTATGTATATTGACTGATAGGTAGTCAGAAAGAATGAGTTTTATAGTTTTAGGGACTATTTAAAATTTTAGTTGCATAATATTTTCGATATAGTATATTAAGTCGTGTTTTATTTGAAATCGTTTATTTTAGGTTAGGATTTTGGGTTTTTTTCGGGGATTTTTTGTCTCACTTGGAGGGACTAGGGGTTTTTTTCGTTACCTCAGGGGTTTTTGACTTCGCACTTTGGCAACACTGCTATTTTTGTTTAATGAAAAATTTTTGAATATTATTTAGGTTCATCAATAAATTGGATTCGGCATGGCGATTCTATATCGATTTTTGAGGACATGTCGCTTTGAGTTTACAGAATAGCCCCCAGGGTTCATAGATTGGAGTCGGCCTCAATGTCAAATTTGTTGGTTTCAACGCCGACGCCACCTCGACTAATCGCAGCAATGTATTTTCGGCATGTTTTACGGGATGCAGGAGTCCAGTTTTCAGTTAGCCAATCAAATCGGGCGGCGTTACAACGAAAATCACAAAAAAAACTCAAAATTTCAGGACTTTTCCAACTTTTTGGGAAAAATTGCTCATTTTTGACAAGCCATAGCTCAAGGGCTGTTTGAGCTAGAAAGCTGCGGTTGGGGTTGAATTGTCAAAAATGTAGCCATCTTCATCAATGCAACTAATCTTTTTTCCTTAATACAAATATTTTTGGAGATACAAGCAATTGAGTTTACTCAATAGGTACTTGTTTTAACAAGTCCTAAATTCGAGATTATTTGCTATTTCCGTTGTGACGCCGCTCGATTTTTCAAACCAAAATTCGAATCCATCACCCCAAAAAAACATATTAAAATTCAGTATGTTTTCCTCCACCAAACCACCAATTTACTAGGGTGGATAAATAAGTAAAAAGGTCACAAAAAAAATCGCGTTCGTTTTTGAATGTTGGGTTTGGTGTGGACGAGGCCTTATTCACAACGCCGTAAAACGTGTCAGTTGCATAATCTCGTTATATTTAATAGCAGGGTTGCAATTTTCATAGCACATGCGCCAGCCCACATATGAAAAGTCGTAAATTCGCCCAAACTGGGAAAAGGAGAGAACCCTGTAATTACACGTTGATGGATACGGGTCGTATCGTGAAACATCCACTTACCATTTTAATCGAAATGACAAATTTGTATGATTAATTGACAACATTTATCGAAGGAGAACAACTCGATGCTACTGTTTTCTTGCCCGCATTTATTTTTCAATTGACTTTAAAATACACTGGTCGACAATGAAGTGTCGATACCGAAGATTCATTACCTATTGCGAACAAATTGAAACGTCTAATGCTAGGTCGGTTGACTAATCGACAAGGAGAAACGCAGGTTTCCGCGCAATTTCGATAAGAAAATTGCCACCTTCATGTGCGATGCAGCTGGTGAAAAATGAGTGATTTCGCATGATGAAGCAGTATAAACAATCATGAAGTATCAATAACTGGGTATGTGGGCGAATTTAATTAAGAGCGTTCGTTAAATTGAATTAGAATCGCCTCTGTTTGAATACGGCAGGTGTTAACTTCCCTGATAGGCGTTGAATTATTGCCATTCTTGATAAGATGCATCTTTCATAACCAATATGAGGATCGATCAAATGAGCCGGGGAATATTTTTTTAGGGCATTGAAATCCGTTTAACTTTCTAACTGGAAATACCACGAGTTCACAATACAATTTCCCATCCCTCAACTAACATAGGGTAACTACAGTTTTCAAGGAAATAGGCCATCAATTTTCTATGGTCTTTCAAAATCACATTTATGGACGGTTGAAACCAATGTGTCATGCAAGAAACGAACCAACCTTATTTTTTTTCAATTTCAAGTTGTTTCAAGTTCATTATATATATTTTGTATATCAACCTTATTATGCTCAAAACAAGCATTACAGGTTTTTGACAAAAATAGATTCGGCTCAAAAACATTCGCTGAAACACAATGTTTCTTTAAAATTTCTAGTATATATTTATTTATATATTTATTATGTATTTAATATGAGAAAAACGAGAAGCCATCGCCTGTAGCTTTTGAACGAAGAAAGCTACCTATAGTCCCCCATACGATTCAACATGAAAAAGCGATAAAATGTAACAATTTACGAGCAATTCGGAAAAGTTTTGGAAAAACCTATTTTCTCAGAATTTTGAGAATTTCTGTATTATATATTTTATTATATTTCTGAAAAGAAAACAATGAAAATTTCAGGGAAGGTTAGAATAATCTTCTCGGGCGATTGCAGAGGTTCATTATTGAACAATAAAGCAAAAATATCCACTTATTCTGCAAACTAGCACTAGCATTTTAAGATCAAGTAAATTCGCTCAAATTTTTGCGGTTTATAAAAAAAAATTGGAAACACAGAAAGTAGGAAGCATATCCGAAGTACTGTGAGTAATCGAAATTCTGGATAAACAGGATGTTTGGTCTTGAATAAAAGTTGAATTGTCTGACGGATTGATCCAAGTAGCCTTCAGATCAGAAGTTTCCAAAAACTCCCAATTATTTTCGAACCTTTGGTTTCGAGAATGCGCCGAAAAAGTATCCAAATCTTCGGCTCGAAGGCTTACTTTTCATTCTATTCCAAAGATGCACAGCTTCCTTCTAAGACCAAAAGTGTGCATTTATCTCGAATTGTTTTTTTACGATTTTCCGAAGAGTCAAAAATGGTTCAGCCTCGGTTTTACATTTAATTATATCCCACGGGAATTGGGACGGGTGGCAAACCTGAGTGTTTAATGCGTCGTATATTTTTTTCTCTCATTTCAAGCGTTTAATTGACTCGATGTTCATCTGACTCGGACGGATGGGGCCGGCTCATAATACATAGATTACAGGCTGGGAGCTGGAGCCGTCGAGAGGAAGACAATTTTGTGTAATAAACGCCGGGAGGTTTCCAATTAGAGCTGTTAGCAATCCCAAGGCTCCATGTTTTCATGGTGCGGCCATCTTGAAAATAACGGCGAGAAGGGCACAGCCCGGGAGGATGAGGGGGGAAATTATCCTGATTTCATAATGATAATATCCAAGGAGCGGAGAAAAAGTAGAACTTGTTCTGGAAATAACATCCTACGCCTTGAGGCCGACCTGTTGTGCAAGTTGATCTGGCTTTTTCGAAAAAGAAACAACTCCCGTCGAAATTGAAGGCATAATGTATGATATTACTCGTTACTGAATATATTAAGACCTTGGTACAAATATGCATTTAGCTATCAGGATATTACGTTAAGTATGAATCAAGCACCTACCTATCCTGGGGGCTAGATGAGATGATGATCCTAATACGAAGAATGTAATTGTGTTTTACATCTATATGCTCAACAGCTTGCACATAGGATACAGTTCCATCGAACGTTTTTATCGCTAAAAATATCGAATGCTTAATAGATACAAAACGCGTTATTTAGTTTTAGTTTCCTTACCACTAAACAAATTCCTGTCAAGCTCTTTTTACTTCCTCCTTCTGATTACTTCATAATCTTTGTTTCACCTTGTAGAATAAGTGGACATTTTTTAAAATTCGATAACTTATCGTATTTTTATTTTAGGCGAGTTTTAAAATTAGAATAGTGAGATTTTTGATCTAAACACCCCCAATAGCAGTCAAAATATGATCAAATTGTGTCACACTTTTGCTTTTTAAAATATAGAAGTATTGTGTGCTATCTACGCACCACTGGTTTTTCTGGCCACAACAATCAATGGATTTTTTGTCTTAAAATCTTTGTTTTACCTTTCAAGGAAAATTGCATGCAATTTATATTCCGGTACCTGGAGGTAGTTTGATTTCAGGCGGGTTCTAAGATGGGTTGAGATGGGCGCGTTGAGTTTATTGACATTTTTGAGCCACACAGCCTCCAAAGTTGTCAAAATATAATCAAATTGGGTAAAAATTTTACATGTCAAAAATTAAAAGTATTCTGCGTTATCTCCACTGGTCGAGGTACGCAAGCACTGCAAAAAAGGTTCTTCTGGTACTGTAGGTCTACAGCTCCCAATATTTATTTAAGCAGGTAGTCCCTATCCCTCCTTTAATAAAAATAATATTCACTATCACTGCGCCATAAATTCACTATCTCTCTATGTTCACAGACGAACTGACTCAAGATAAACCAAGGAAATCGAGTGTGACTGACATTGCGTGCAAGGACCATGGGCAAACATGGACACCTGCAGGCTCAACCAAGGAAATTGGTGCTGCGCGCCACCTTGCGCCAACTCATTACAGATATTGGGCTGTCTACCATCCCCTATGAGTACAGTTTTTTCAATACTTTTCTACCCTTATGCTCAGCTTATCAATTTTTCGTCACAGCGGTGAGGGTAATTAGGAAGTCGCCGCAACATTTTGGGACGGATGATGAATTTTCGGGTTTTATAATACGCATTGGATGATCAACAACAATAGTTTTTATACTGTTTTCGACGAAAGTGAAAAATTGCTTCTCGGCGACCACTCCCGATACCCGTACACATAAATCCGTAAACCTGTAGCCATAAATAGTTTCAGGAGCTTTAACGTCTTAATTAGTGAGGCGTTATAAGCCCTTATCAAGCTGTAGCCGAGCTTTTAAAAGTATTTATAGTCATGGCTGTACATTAATATTTATGTAATTGGTCCTCCTATTAACTAATGTTATTCGATTTCTTTTGATTTCGATTTCTTTAAAGTTTTAGAAGGATTAAAAAGAGAAGAACATTATTAGTACGTAGATCACTAAACTTCCATAATATTTTACACAATTTTTGGAAATTGAAAATTTGAGTAATCAACTGGGGTTAGTGCTTCTGATTGTAGAAACGCCTCGTACCCTGGGGCATGTTTTTCTAGTTCACTTTTTGACCCATCGAATGCTACTTAAGGATGTCTAATTTACCGGTACCGACACCCATTTGATAATAAGCATCAATCGCCATTTTAGAAATGGTTTTGTACCCCAAAACGTCCAGTAAGTCCATCCGAAAATTGAGATTCATGACATAGGTCAGAAAAATAATATCCCCGGGATGAAATCCAACAAACTGAACACGTTTTTCAAAAAATCTACCGAGTGGCATGGTGAATAACTTTTCGAAAACATCACACTCACGTCGGGAGCAACTCCAAGTAGAAAGGGAAGCAGCGCAAAGAAAGGTAAATTTTTAATTTCCAACTTACCATTACAAAATTACATTTTCCAGAACTAAAAAAAAAGTTTTTTTTGGGACACATATTTAGGCCTAATCTTACCAACAATTAGAACCTATGTTGGAGTCGTTTTGAGGGTGAGAGTGATACCCCTCAAAACCCAAAACCCCCTTAAAACGACTCCAACGCACGGAAAACGACACAATCGCCAAATTAGAACCTAGTTTTCCTTGATCTTGATGGTAATGCTGTATCTCGCACAAAGAAAACCATGACATCGAAATTGTGTGTTTCGCTTTACCTACAGTTCGTTGGTGAAATAGGCTACCTGTAACTAATATTGACAACAATTACATGGACCCACACATAAACAATGCTAGGTGAAAATAAATCTGCTTTGAAATTAGCTTCAAGTGCATTGAAAAATTTTCTATGCAATTTACCACCGCACACCGTTATTTTCATAACTTGAAGAGCAATATTTTGATCGGAGTAATAAATTTTGTTTTTCTTCATTTGAAATTTTGTTTCATTTGAAATTTTGTTTTGTTCGAAAGCGCGAAATGTAGCGCACTTACGAATCTCTCGACGCCTTCCGTAAGGCTTAACATCAAACATTGCCCACATAATAGGTACCTAGACTATAATGTGTAGGCGGCACGAGTTGCTCACCAAATACTAGGAATATGTAGCTATAATTACTTTTCCCCATGTCGCCCATCTGTTCAGAATTGATTCGATTCTGTTTCATACACTCGTCTCATTTCTCGCGAATCGGTAAATACCGGGTGGTAAATGGTTTAAGCGGAATTCTTCATGTGCGCAAAATGAGCTGCTATACGTCATGGGTCGCCAACTGGGGAACGCCCATCGGCAAAACTTGTGAAGGCTATAGAAATGCGAGTATTTCCTGTTCAAAACGACCATGTCCCCGGACTGCCGAGCGTTCGGCATTGGAGGCCTTCCATTATTCGAATAACTGACCCGTATGATTCTGTTGAATCGCTCATTCTAGAAATCGTTACCGCAAAATGGCCATATTTCTCTGAGTAGCTGGTCCGAACCGCGAGACGAGACAAACCTTGGCGTACATAAAAATCAAATCCGTCCTGACACCCGATCGAACGGAAGAAATCGAATTTATTTATTTTTTTTTTTCAATGCAACAACTTTCAGATTTATTTGGATAGTAGTGTAGTAGGGTTGATCGAAGTCGATTTATTGGTTGTTAACTGTCAAGTAGTATAACGACGATGAAACTGCAATACTGCCCAATTCAAAGCATCGTGTGTTTTGGGGGCGTCTGGGTTGCCTACTTCTCAAAACTTGGATTGGTGGCAACTTGGCAAATCACGCGTCCATAGATTGCATGGCAAACGAATTGGGCAGTATTGATTCTACACCGTCGATAATATCTTACGAGCAATCTGCAATAATAAAGGGGTAAATGAGGCGTGATCTATCAAAAGGTAACATATCCACTTCTGGTAGAAACATTTTTTCGCATTTTTCGAGTTGTCCAGATGAGTACGAACGGTCCCTCTAATCCTTAGCATGAAAAATTGAACAAATCCTATGTTATTTGAAGCGCAAAGTGCAGCTTTTTGCTGACAAACATTTCAGTTCAAGAAATTTGAAAATAGGTTGACAATTGAGGGAGCTATGGCAATTTTTGTAAATTACCACAGACACACACAGACAGACACACCCACACACACAGACAACACAACACACACAACACGGCCACGGGGACAATTACACGGACAGATGGATACACAGACACTTGTTTGGGAAGTGATTCTGAGTAATTGTGAATAAGAAAAAGTTTCGATTTTAGGACGATTACAATACTTCCAATTACTCTGTAAATATGAAATGTCCAAGTGAGGGGTTGCCCTGAGCTATTCTAATTGCTGAGTTTCCCTAAAATTGTAAAATAATTTAATGATTCAAATCGTAAATTTATGTGAACTAGAAAAATTATTTTTGGAACTGTTTGGAGGTTTTCTCAAACGTATCGTACGAAGGTAGGTTAGTTCTGATAATTATGGAGCCTTCGACATACCCCTATGACGCTCTTAATGATTTCGGTCCTGAAAACCGTTGAATAGATAAAGTTCTTTCCCTCGTGAATACATAAGATAGTGGTCGGTGGTAAATTGCGTGATCTGGGAACGACCGGACGAACAATAACGTCTAATTGGTTAGTTTAGAGTTGGAGAATAACAGTTTCCAACAATTATCTCCGTTCCACAGGCCGAGGGCTCAAGTTGGCATTTAACGATGGGATCCAATTAGTAAACCAAAAACAACGTTCAGGGCCGTGTCTTTTTTCTACAGTTGAATATATTCTAAAAAGGTTTCTAATGGTTGTCGGTAATGGTGGAAAAGTCGAACGCCGTTGCTATTACTTCAATTAAACGAAGCCGTTGTTGCAGTTCGTGATCCTCGTTTTCCGCAGATTTTCCCTTCCAACTGTTCTCTATACAACAGTATCCTTTCAGGTCGAACATTGTTTCGGCCGAGTACCCAAATGGGTACAACACCATTTTGCTATTTAGGGAATCCAATACCTGCTAAGAAGGCAAATTAAGGGTTGGGGTTAACATTGAAAAGGAACCTAAATCATGCTGCTTCTGTACTCCACCAATTGTTAAGGTGGATTTCACCGTTCAACTCCGTCTCTATACTTCAAAGGGATTTCGTCTTCGAACCCCTCAAAATGTAACCAAGGTTTGTCAAAATGGTTGGTGCCTACTTTCCACTAGGTACATACCAAAGAGGGATTCTAATGTAGAAGAAAACTGGATTGGATGATAATGTGCCAAACTGCATCTATCACCTGCATGTTTATGTTCGAATTGTAAAATTATTACCATTTTTCAGACGCCGACGAAAATATAAATGGTTAAAAACCACAGAATTTTTAGCTATCAGTGGGCCAACGCACTCCGGTGGAGGTTTGGCAAAACGTTCGGGCTCGATTTCTTTTTTCCTAGAATTACCTGCTGCCTCTTTTATAAACAGGAATAACCCATCTGTTAGGCGCTGGGAGACAAATGACAAAATTAGTCCTTATTATTTCCCTGAGGCTGAGAGAGAAGGCGTGGCATTTGCGAAACCATTTCTTTTATTCCTTGAAGTTTCCTGGTTCTCGTGTGAGCCATGAGCCGAAACTCGAGTGATTTTTCAACCGGTACACGTGGTAGAACTTGATTGAACCCAATACTTGACAAATGGAAATTCCGCAATGTCGAATAAACTCAATCAAGTTAAGTACAAGCAAGGCAAGAGCATGGACACAATACTCCCATATTTATTGCATATAAAGTTCGCTCATATATGAACAGAGTTGACTCAAACGCATATATGCGTATATTGGGTATACCCGAACTCATTTCCAAACTCATGCTCAAACCCATATTCGAACTCTTAATCAAACTCATACCCGAACTCATCATAAAACTCAAACTCATAATTCAAACTCATACTCAAATTCATGAACGAACTAATAACCAAACCCATCATCAAACTCACATTACAACTCCTCTCACCTCATAATCAAACTTACGAGCACACTCATGATCGAACCCGAACTCATATTTAAACTCATAATCAAGCTCATACTCAAACTCGAAATATCACTCGAACTCATTTTCAAAATCATATTCTATCACACAACTCATAGTCGAACTCATAATCAAACTCATATCCAAACCCATAGTCAAACTCATGTTCAACTCATAATCCAACTCTAACGCATACTCCAACTACCTAACACTCAAACTCATTTTCAAAATCATATTCACACTCATACCCAAACTCACAATCAATCACATAGTCAAACTTATTCTCAAACGCAAAATCAAACTCATAACCTAACTCATATTCAAACCCATACTCACTGTCAAACTCATATTCAACTCATAATGAAAGTCAAACTCATACTCAAACTAACACTCAAACACATTCTCAAAATAATATACAAACTCATACCCAAACTCACAACACATACTCAAACTTATTCTCAAACTCATAATCGAACTCATAACCAAACTCATTTTCGAAATCATGGTCATAACTGAAGCTCATAAACAAACACGTACTCAAACCCATAGTCAAACTTACAGGTATTCAAATTCATAATCACACTCACATCCCACTCATAATCAAACTCAAACTCATTTTCGAACTCATACCCAAACACACAAATCACAGTCAAACTTTTTCTCAAATTCTTAATGAAACTTTTAATCGAACTCATGATCATCAAACTCATTTTCGGAATCATAATCAAAAACATACTCAAACCCATACTCGTAGTCAAACTCATAATCAAACTCAAAGTGAAACTGAAACCGAAGTCAAATTGAGATTTGAAGTGAAACTAGAACTCGAAGTCAATCTCAAACTGAAGTTCAAACTCGAACTGAAAGTCGAAGTTAAACTCAAAGTGAAGTTCAAACTCGAACTGAAAATCGAAGTCAAACTCAAACTGACGTTCAAACTCGAACTGAAAGTCGAAGTTAAACTCAAAGTGAAGTTCAAACTCGACTGAAACTCGATGTCAAACTCAAACTGAAGTTCAAACTCGAACTGAAAATCGAAGTCAAACTCAAACTGACGTTCAAACTCGAACTGAAAATCGAAGTCAAACTCAAACTGACGTTCAAACTCGAACTGAACGTCGAAGTCAAACTCAAACTGACGTTCAAACTCGACTGAAACTCGATGTCAAACTCAAAGTGAAGTTCAAACTCGAACTGAAAATCGAAGTCAAACTCAAACTGACGTTCAAACTCGAACTGAAAATCGAAGTCAAACTCAAACTGAAGTTCAAACTCGAACTGAAAATCGGAGTCAAACTCAAACTGACGTTCAAACTCGAACTGAACGTCGAAGTTAAACTCAAAGTGAAGTTCAAACTCGACTGAAACTCGATGTCAAACTCAAACTGAAGTTCAAACTCGAACTGAAACTCGATGTCAAACTCAAACTGACGTTCAAACTCGACTGAAACTCGATGTCAAACTCAAACTGAAGTTCAAACTCGAACTGAAAATCGAAGTCAAACTCAAACTGACGTTCAAACTCGAACTGAACGTCGAAGTTAAACTCAAAGTGAAGTTCAAACTCGAACTGAAAATCGAAGTCAAACTCAAACTGACGTTCAAACTCGAACTGAAAATCGAAGTCAAACTCAAACTGAAGTTCAAACTCGAACTGAAAATCGAAGTCAAACTCAAACTGACGTTCAAACTCGACTGAAACTCGATGTCAAACTCAAACTGAAGTTCAAACTCGAACTGAAAATCGAAGTCAAACTCAAACTGACGTTCAAACTCGAACTGAACGTCGAAGTTAAACTCAAAGTGAAGTTCAAACTCGAACTGAAAATCGAAGTCAAACTCAAACTGACGTTCAAACTCGAACTGAAAATCGAAGTCAAACTCAAACTGAAGTTCAAACTCGAACTGAAAATCGGAGTCAAACTCAAACTGACGTTCAAACTTGAACTGAACGTCGAAGTTAAACTCAAACTGAAGTTCAAACTCGACTGAAACTCGATCTCAAACTCAAACTGAAGTTCAAACTCGAACTGAAAATCGAAGTCAAACTCAAACTGACGTTCAAACTCGAACTGAACGTCGATGTCAAACTCAAACAGACGTTCAAACTCGAACTGAAAATCGAAGTCAAACTCAAACTGAAGTTCAAACTCGAACTGAAAATCGAAGTCAAACTCAAACCGACGTTCAAACTCGAACTGAAAATCGAAGTCAAACTCAAACTGAAGTTCAAACTCGAACTGAAAATCGAAGTCAAACTCAAACTGACGTTCAAACTCGAACTGAAAATCGAAGTCAAACTCAAACTGAAGTTCAAACTCGAACTGGAAGTCGAAGTTAAACTCAAACCCCCTAATTATGAGTTGTGAGTTATAATATGATTTTGAAAATGAGTTTGAGTGTTAGTTGGAGTATGAGTTTGAGTTTGATTATGAGTTGAATATGAGTTTGGGTATGAGTTTGATTTTGAGGTGTGCTATAAGTTGGAGTTTGAATTCGATTATGAGTTTGATGATTTCTTCAGTCATTTCGATGAAAACGAAAGGATTAAAAATCAACGAGAATCAGAATTGAGCTAATAATATTTCTGCTTTGAAAAAGAATCAAATGATGGAAATTTTTAAAGTCGAACAAGTCGCCAAAAAGCCAGAAAAACTCGTCATCCTACCTATGGTAATCGTTGTAATTATCCTGTACGTGGGTAAACTACGTAACTTTCCTTAGCGTCGCTACGAAAACAACTGATAATGCTACTGATATTACCGTAATCGCTAGACCATTTTACATCGTTGTATTCAATATAATACTTGCTACCAATACAACGGGACAAAATGTAAAAGAAAATGGGCAGCATTGCGTGTTAGATTGTAGATTAGGTTTTCGTCCTTTGCGCTAATAATTTCCCCTCCGAACTTATAGTCTGTTACTAGAGGGGAGGGTTGGAAAAAACAGGACACAGATAACATCTGAGCCCGGCACGAAGGGGAGAAAAAATATTAGAAAAACTGTACAGGGTGTAGGAACTTTCTAGCATAATAGCCCACTTACCATAAGATTGGGGCGAGGGTGAGCTGGGTTTTAATGTATTTTTCACCGGGGGAAGGGAAGGGAAGGGAAAATTCAACCTACCCCTATGTTGGAACGCCATACTAATTTTTGTAACCCCTCCCCCAGCGATTTCTTTTTTCCTGGAGGGCCTTTCCATATTATTAGAGTCCACGCAATCCTTTCGCAAACATTGTCACGACATATCACGAATCAAAAAATTTATTTACAGTTACCCATACTATATACCTAGTATGTATACCTTTTATAGTTATAATTATTATACTATAAGGGTTATAGGGGGTAACTAAAAGTTAGGTTGAACGGAAATGACATTTATTTTTTCAGGCTTAAGTACTAGGCATGTGCCTACTTCAGAAAATCGTTTAAAGTAAGACAGATTCACCGTTAACATTCAACATAGCATTCCTTCTACGTTAATAAAGCAAATAAGTTCCTTATAAGCTAATAATAAGCTAATGACACCATAGAATGAAATTGAGGTGGGGTAAAAGGTTAGAGGAAAAGGGCGCTTCATACTATAGCAAAGAGGAAAACCAATGGTCTAACCCTCTCAAATTGATGAAAAACTAAAAAAATACCCTATCAAGAAATTGAAGCCCTCCAGAGCCTACAGTGGTTTCCCTGACTCCCAAAAATGAAAAAAAAAGCACTACCAAATCCACTATAACCTTTACTGTACCGAATCAAGCGAGAACACTGGGAAAAATTCAATTCGAAAATCCAAACCCACGATATCACCTTCAAAATCGAATTTTTTCGCTTGTTATTTGGCTTTGTTTTTGTACCATTTCATGGGTCAATCATCAATCCAATACGGAACACAAGCCCATGAGATTGCTCTGCAATGTCCCGTCTTCAATAAGGAGTCAGATAAGGGGTACCAAATTTCTGGCCTCCTACGGCAATCTTTGTACATCACATCATGTCTAAGTATATGAAATTAATGGGCCAGTTAGCAAGGTGAAATGCCACCCTGTAATTACTCATTGCTCATTAATATTAAGCACGATTGCAGCTGCTCCCAGCATTGTTTTTACTATTGCAGCGCTCACTGACTGTATTATAGGTAGGTACAATTTTTTCTCCATCTCTCCCATCCAAAATGGAACCTCTCATGTATTTTTGTAATCGTGCATCCATTAACTGCGATCCCATCTTTTTAATCACGAGGTTCCACATCTATTAAACTCCGTTTAAAACCCTCCCACCGCCCATGATGAAGGTCTTCGACTGAAATCAGCCCCAACCTCTAATTAAACCTCACGAACGGCCAGGAGGTAACGAACGATTGTGGTTGAAAAGAAAAAAGCAATAAAAAAGACATCCTGCAAGGAAAATAGAAGGAAACATATAAAATGAAAGAAGGCAAAGGATAGCGAAGGCATCATTGTATAGGGCTCTGATGGTGCATCCTTTTCGCCATTTTCATCTGCGGTGCATTGTGAGGCAAAGAGAACCTTCTGCGCATGCGCACGTTACCTCAATTCCTTTCTTTCGGGCACAAAAGAATGTTTGCAACATATGGCGGGTGGCGTTTTCAATGATACAGAATGAAATAAAATGTATTCTTTCCTTAAAACATCTGTGTACTTTGATAGGTACCCGACAATAATTATAACTCGATGTCTGTATAATGCACGTTTTTGTTATAGGAAGGCAAGGACGAAGGCGAAGTCCTCTACAGTTCACAAATATTCACAATTCCTAAAGCTCGAGGCAAACGCGGGACAGCTCAGCACCATAGCAAACTACGTCTTCCATGGAGCTGATTTTTGGGGGTAAAGGCTTTTGAGTTTATACCTGATTATCACTGTTTATTACCTGATTATTACCTGTTTATTACTTTATACCTGATTTTATCGTGACTTTATTCTACGTGTATAAAGCAGAGTGAGATTACAATAGAAGCTATGAATTTTGCATAGCGGGTATACTCGCTAATGTATACATACATTTTCCGCATGCTGGTTAATTTTGTAAACCCAGGGACCTGATCAGGCGTCTATGTACCTATTATGGACTTGTCATTAAATTTTAATAAACTATTTTGCATAATTCTTTTGGCTCCTTATCCTATCCACCAAACTTTCTGGCGGCATAAAATTGAATTCCTATTGGGGGAGGGGTGATTAATAAAAAAAATTAGCCCAAGGCGAAAATGTCCGAAGTCTGAAATTAGTGGAATTTTATGATACATTAGCAAAAATTGTACTCATTAAGTGTTGAGTCCCATTATCGTGGCACTCCGTATTCAGGATGGTGAAGTAGGAAAATGTGGAAATATCCGTTTTCGAATTGAGTGTTATATGATTCCTGAGGGATTTGAGATGATTGAAAAAGTGCTAAAAAAATCCAATTAATAAAAAATTTCAGGAAGAAAGAGAAAAGGTAGATATGGGTTGGGGCGAATGTGGATCTCGTATACGAGATAGTATACTAGCAGGCAGGCAATGTTGGAAGTATCTTAAAATACGTTTGAAATTTTAAAAAATTCGTACGTATATGTATTTATCCGTATACGAATCGGATACGAATGGTTTTTGTCTTTTTTAAAGGCTAGAAATTTCATATAACTTTTGTCTAACAATGGCAATTCGCTAAAAAGGAGATACCTACCTATGCCAAATAATGAATTTTCCTCAGCGCCTTTCCGCATAGATTGCCACGAAATGCTGCTAAGTGATCCCAGGTTATGTGGACCATTTTTGGAGGTGAAAATTCTCTCTATCTGTGGGAGTGTAAGTCGTTTTGCAGACAACCCTGTGATTACAACACGATTGGGAATCCCAACAATTTTGCATTGGCTGCATGATACCTTCATTGGCACCTTCAGTAACAGGAAGTTTTTGAAGGAACAATCATCAATCAAATATAAACGTAGCAACAGTAATGTTGCAATAGCATTAGTAATGTTGTTATATTCACGTGGGTGTTCCTTCAGATACTTCCAGTTATTGCATGCAAGGGGTTGCATTAGCAAGCCCTTATAATGGTAGTACCCGTCATATGGTAGTATCAACTTCCTATTCGTAGTAATATCAGTTCGTAAAACTTAGAGGAATAGCCTGGCAAGGGCGGCCATCTTTGTGGTAGAGGGAGATTTAACAAAATTATGTGTTCAGTTGGTGCTGCAGCCTGTCGGCCACCCGTCGAACAAATCGTTAGCCACATCGGCTTGCCCTATCATCTACAGCTCGGTGCTGGCCTTCTCTCTTCGTTTAGGTCACTCCTGAGATCAGTAACTGACAGATCCGGTTTAGGCAGGGCTATTTACAAACCAGGTGGTTTAGATCGGAGGCTTATTAAACAAATTACGTTGCCCCTCATTCCCAAAATGTCAGTTCATCTTGAGCTACGATATGAGGCTGGAAATTTGCACTTTCGAAAGTTAAGTAGGTATCGGAATTTTCGGAACAAAAATCCACATTCGGTGGCTTTTGATTGGCAAGATGATCTATTATGGAGCGACCTAACTGTCTGCGTAGGCTATTTTTAACCTATTATCAGCGTAATAATTTATATTATATACACTATTGCGCAGTGTAAGTTAGTGCCTAAATCGCATATTATACTTACTTACACTGCGCAATAATATTGGCCACTTCATTTAAATGACAAATGTTAGCAAAATTCCAATGGCAGAAAATATTGACAAACATTCAAGCACCACTATTCAGCTAGAGTGGATTTACTTTTATTTCATTCCCCTCATTAGCATCGAGTCGTAAATCATTGATCGACAGGAAGCGGTAGCTACAACATGCAGTAGGACAGCAGTAGCCCACTTGACTGCAATCTCAACTTGTCTTCGGTTTTGCTTTATTTTTATATCAATTCTTCTTTATCGAACAATAACAGCATCGCAGACAAATATATCTTGCTGGTCGACGAGCGAACAAGATCATCAACATTCTGGCTACTGAATATAAATACGTCCAGTTAATAAAACGGTCAATGGCTACAGGGCTGGCCAACCTCGAGAGGTTTGTACGCCAAAAATGAGTGGGTGGACTCGAATTATGCACGTGACGTCGAAGAAATGTGCACTACACGAGTATCCAACTGCTATGTTTACAGAGCATGAGAGTTGGACCTCCTGCCGACTTCCATACCAAGAATAACCAGTTTCAACTTGTAATTCAGCTGGCGAAAAATTAACGATAGGATTTTTAAAAATTACAATTGCCCATAGCTCATGGCCCATTCGCAAGCCAACAAAAATAACCCGCATTGAAAAACGTAATGAGTTTTTTTATACGTTTTTAGTACCATACCTACCTATTCTAGATATCATACTTGAACACATATTTTTATATCCTTCAAATCATAGATATACATTTACAGGGACCTACAGGAAACATTACCTCAATTTTACTTTTCTCAGGAATTAGGTGTACCTACCTACCTATGAAATTGCGTAGATATGACCAATTCGCATATTTCCCCCATTTCAACATTAGGTAATTTGGGTGGGTAGATTTACCGCCCGTACGTCAACTTTTGGTACAGCGATTCCGACATGAGCAGCAACGGTTTACCATCACCCGTGCAGCTTTCCTCAAGATACACACTCACCAAGGTGGTTTGCCACGATCACCAAGGCGACGACAAATGACCTCACGGCCGCCATTTTGGTCGTGGGTTAATTTAGTTTAATCAAGATCATGAACACGGGGCTGGACGTCACGTGACGTGGGCCAGATCTGATTATACGGGCTGCCCTCCCACAATTTCATGTGTGCCTAATATTTTAAAAGCATCGCTATATTATTTGAAACTATTTTACCATTTTTATCCTTAGAAGAAACGGTGTACCTATTCACGGAGGCGAAGAAAATAAATTTATAACGATACACAAAAGCATGGTGTAGTATGTGGAATAATTAGGTACCTCGCTTCCCCATGAACAGCAGGGCGCTAACCCTAGGCAAAATCTGATCACACAGGAAGGTACATTGTACATACACCCCCTAAACATCCCCAATGAAGATGAAAATGTTCAAAAATAGTAGAATTATTCTACTCGAATTATTTTTCTACTCCCATTTGTATCTGGTAGCAGAACATAAATACCTGAATGCTCCATTTTCGATAACGGGGGTTCTGATAGCGTTACAGCATACCGTCGTTATGAAAGAAAAAGTTGAAATAATAAATAAAGCGGCTACTTATCCCCACGTCTTGGATCTCACCTTCCACAATCTCAGCCCGACTAATTATAACACTCAAGAATCAATAAATTAGTTGAAATAGGATACTGAGTGGACCGGGTTGAACATTCCGAGAAACAGAAGAGGTACAGGTTCTCAGAGAAACCTGCTCGGGTGCAAAGAGGAGCATCCAGGATTCACATTTCATCGGACCGACTCGAAATGTGTCGCTCCTGATTTAAACGAGGGCGATCTCGAGTTCCTGGGTTGGATGCGTATCTCCAGCTGCAACTCCCGGGATGCAAGTTGCATGCATATTTGCGATCTATCCATCGTCGGCTCACATCAATTGGTAAACCTGTCGAGCTAGGATAACTCCCTTTAGTCATTTACCTACTTTCTTTTTGAGGCTAATTATGATAGTTATATTCGTAGCAGTTTTGTGGCATCTAAGGTAAAGAATGATGAAAAACTTCCTACCTATTATGAAATTAATTGCACAACTGAGCAAGGCAGGATGGCAAAAAAGGCATCCGGCTTGCCAAATTCGATCGTAATTTGATGAAATGTCTCAATTGGCGAAAATTGGACGAGAACAGGAGCTGGCTGAAGATCGTCGATCAAAAGCGCAGCTGTTGTTATAGCAGAGTCAAAAGATGGTTAGTCCCCTTCTTCAGACAGCAATATATTTTTGTTTAAGACGGGTGATCAAATTATTTTTTTAATGAATGGATTGCGCATCCTGCATTCTATTAACACTTTAAAAAACTGGGTATTTTTTATTTGAATATCTATGCGAAGTCCGCATTGCGGACGCACTACTTATATGTACTTATAAGTCGATATAAATGTGGTAAATCCAGAAAAAGGCTTCCGAGAAATTTGATCAAAAACTGGACTTAAGTGCTATGTTTGTTAGGGTATCCTTAGTTGAGACTAATGTAACAATCTTAAAATGAAAGCACAAAAAATTAAAATCGAGTTCAACTTATCGCGATAACAATTATTTTTATGAATAAAAACAGCACAGCGGAAAGGGCAAGATTGACAACCACCAGTTATTCAAATGGAGAAGGTCATTAGACGTAAGGAACCGCCAGTCGGCGCCATGCCATTATCAGATTGGGGTGAAATTACACCAAAACTTGAGCCCTTGAAAAAATGTAATATACCTAACAACGACTTTGGAAAATGATGGATGTGAAAAGGAAACGGACCGCGCGGCGCCACCAACCCGGCGCCATTGCCGAACTGTGGACCCAGCTAAAAAGGTTACAACGCAATTAAATTATTGTACTTATTACTCAGAGAAGATTCCAACTTTTTTAGGTTTAGGTACATTTATTAGTGTCGAAATAGCGAGTAAAAAGTGAAATAAATATAAGAACAAGGAAAATGTATGTTTTGCGTCAGAGTTTCGTGAAATTTTCTTGATATGAAACTCCTATAAAAACAGCGATTTTTATAACAAAAATTCTAGCCTTTTTTAAATTTGTTTTCCCATGCCGGTGTAGAAAATAATTATTTTTGAGAACTGCACTTCGGAGGTGCTTTCCTCGAGCTTATCGATAGATAACGAGCGAGCAAAAAAAAAGTCGATTTTGCCAGGCAATTAAGTCTTCCTGCGGTTAGTTGGTCTTGTAGTCTGCCATTGCATGACACTAAATGCCGATGGTGGCCGGCGATGAGCTACAACGGTTTTTATGCAGCTAGACACAAACATATTGAGGCCAGATGCTTATCACCGGTCTGATAAAGAATTATGGAATTTCTAATGAATAATCCGCCCGGTGGCCAATTTTGAATTTCTGAGATAGCCATCAGATCATGGCCGTTGTAAATTATCGTGAGCGTTCGATTTTCTGGTGCAGTATGCAAAAATGCAGAATTGCCAGTGTTGACTTTCAATTAACGGCTAATATTCGGCTTATGACACGACGGGCAAAAAATATTTTCTGCCCGGCTGAGGCTATACCTCTTAGTTATTGAAATATGCGAATAGTATTTTCAAAATAATTTTTTAACAACTCAACTTTTTGGAAGAGTTTTTTGACAACTCAACTTTTTGGAAGTATGGGGAAAATTGCCATAAATTCGGAATCAGTTTGACGCTTATTTTGAGCTGATTTTCATCAATATTTTAAATTCTCCCCTCCGACCAGCAGCAGGGAACGCTTAATGAACTTCAAACGTCATCAGACTTTCAGGCAAGTACCTACGCTAAAACCGAGCCGAGCCAAACCTGCAATTATGCACTGAAACTCGCAGCACAACACAGATACAATTGTACGATACGCACGTAGATACGATCGCGCACACATAGACAATGGAACAAGCGCATATCATGGCGAGACGTGACGATGTAATAACAGTGTACAGCTCGAGCAACATAACCACTTCCAGGAGATACCGGACAGCGTTCACTCCGATGTTATTAATAATGAATAATTCACTCATTAAATTAACCAATTAGAGACGTTTCTTAGAAAACGAATATAGCGTAGACGTTTTCACGATTTCGAAAAAAACACCTTCCCTCCTCCTTGCATTATTGTAATAAGCGACGGGACTGGAGAAAACACGAAACGATTGTTTCACAGCGGTAGACCTTCCTGTCGGAGTTTCCATGTAAATAATTCGACGAGGAAATATAGCTCGAGGGAATTTCAGAAGGTTAGATTCTTTAATGAAGATGTAATTATCGATTTGGCCTTTATAGGCTCATTAGGGTGGACTTTGTCATCGCCAACACGTTGGCCGTAGCTACTGACAGGATGAGAATTCGCCCCGGGGCCTTGCATTTTTCGAATCGGGCAGAATCCTTCGCGTGTTCGGCACATTGCTTACCAACACCATGTGGAGGTCCATTCAACGCTTGCGATGCGAATATTTCACAACGGAAACTCAATAATGTGCATCCACGGCAGCATAGGTCAACTGGGCTGATGACACCATAGGTCCACTGAGCTGATGACAGCATAGGTCCATCCAAGACAGCATAAGAAGTAATCTCTGTGGATTTGGCTCATCAATGCTTATTCTTGCTGGTTATGCTCATTACTGAGTGTATGGGAGTGCGTATGAGGCATTTCCAAGTCGAATCTAGAATTTTCCTAATTAATTTGAGAATTTTTGAAATCGATTCGAGAATTTTCGAAATTGAATTGAGAACTTTCCAAATCAACTTGACAGTATAACGTTATTATATACCCCCCTAACACCATACTTGTGCTGATTTTAGTGAAGACGCATCCAGGACTGCATAAGACTATACTGACTGTATAGTGATGACTAGGGATCGGATTTTTATGTATTTAAAAATGCCAAATATGTGACATATATATGTATTAATTTTCATAAAATATGTGGAAAATATGTAAAAAGGTTGAAATATTTGCAAAAAATATGTAAACAGGTTTAAATATTTTCAAAAAATATGTGGAAAATATGTAAAAAGGTTTAAATATTATCAAAAAAATGTTTAAGCCCAAATGAACAACAAGATTTTGTTAAATTATTTCCAGAAATAATGTACCTATGTATTCGGTCGGGTTTTTTTTTCATCGCCCCTGAAAATTTTTCCTTTACGTTTCAGAGGGTCTAGATAAAAATCTGCAATAATTTTTTCCCGTACGCTGTAGGCCGTCTGAAGCAAAACGCATAAAAAGAGTTGTCCAATTTAAAAAAAAAAAAATTAGCAAAATTTGGTAAATTTTTTTTAAATTTAATTAATTCTAGTTGTGGACCTCGGGAAGACTACCCAAAATTAGCAAATATGTGTTTTTGTGGACCAAATATTTGAAAAATATGGATTTATAGTGGAATATGTCAAAATATGTGAAATGAAATTGGGCTTAAACGGTTCAGAAAATGTCAATATGAACACGCCTACTTGAAAAACATCAGTACGTTGCCTAGAAAAAAATATGTGAACACATACGGATCCGATCCCTAGTGATGACTGATTCGTAATAATAACAAAATACTAGATGCAGATGCAGGTTTTTGATGATTTTCGCTGGGATTTTGGAATATTTCTCTCCTGGATGGTACGCATATTCGATTCTGCAATCATTGTGATGGCTCCTGCCTCAAAGTGGCCAAAAAAGTGGGTTCTTTTGTAATGATGCGAATTAGGGCGTCGGCGTAGAAGAAAGTAGGTACGCCATATCGGTGACCCTATGATGAAAACCCGATCGTGGGAATAACAGAATCCTGGCTTGGAGGTAATGAGAAGAAATTGTTGGAAATTATATTACCGTGCTCGGGTCGCGTCTTTTCTTATGTTTTTCTGTAGATCGTGATTACCAACCGGACCCCGAATGATTGACAGGGCTGATGGTTAGTGTTCAGGTAGAGTCGAATAAGGCACAAAGGCTCAGACTGCATCCCAGGACGATCATCTTCCAGACGCCCCAATTTGGTGGCTCGGTTTTCGCTTCCGGGCCCGCTACGTTTTCAGCTATTCGGCAGTTTGTCGCGTTCGGTCGAGTCAAAAGTTGATAACGATAAAATGAGTTGAACTTCGTCACAGTTGCACCTACCAGTGAATACATATGCCAACCAAGATGCAGTTCACTAAAGGAGGGATTTCCAGGCTCATCGTAGGTAAGTAAAACGCAACAATAATTATTCACCCATGTTTCCAGGTAGTGTCAGTCTAGAGTGCCTGGGCCTTGAGTTTCAATTTTTCGAACCATAAAGTTTGATTTGCCAATTGTTTATAGTTAAATACGGCTACCTATGGCTATAACTATAGTTAATAAAAAAAGTATTTCGAAAAAGCAAAAAAGTATTTGAAAAGGTGCAACAGACGAAACGAAATAAGCAGATTAGAATAATTGATCGACCCAGAGTACTTACTTCTTCAGTCAACATGATCGGGATAGCGTTGGCGATAAAAATTTAACTGCTGTACCTACTCTTATTTTGTCCATGCAGGATAGGTATTTTTCAAAGTCGTGTCTGATTCAGTATTCCTCGATTCAATTTTTCCGTCACCGGGGTCGCTTCTACCTCAGGGTAATGAAAAAATTGGGGCACTTAGCCGTTACATCGATGTTGGTCTGTCTAGTCCTTGGCCAGGGACCAAACCTGTCAATCATCGTCTAGTAATACTAGCAATTCAAAAAGGGATGCCTTGCGCTCCAACCTCATGGTAACTTAGGTATAGAATTCTTCTCTAGCCACTAGTTTTGAACCAAAACACACCCCCACACATAATAGAATAAAGTTCTTTCGAGCCGAAAATTCTCAATAGGTCGGTAGGAAGCAAACACGCATGATAAACTTGAGGGCCAAGTCTGTACAGACGTCAGACCGTCCTCTTCCCATCCCGTAGATCCTCTGTACAGACTGGTTCTTTGGTAATTTCAACATTTCAAATTCATTTCATTTTCATAGTTTTCCCGAGAAACAAGCTTCTATGGATAATTAATAACAAACATTGATGCAGCTGCGTCAAAGAGAACGTATCCATAGGATCAGCCAATCAGAGAATAGGGTCTGCGTGTGTGCTTGGAATGGGGAGGGAAACGGTCTGTCGTTCTGGTACGGACTTCACACTAGCACAGCAATAACATAGTAGACTGACTAAGTGTCGGATAAATTTTCAACTCGAATAATTTTTCAAAAAATGTAAAAAATCGTCTTTTGTGGTATATAAGCAACAAATCGGTAGCGCAAACTTCTGTATCCTTTTCAACTTATTCCTTTTCCACATTTTTATAACATACCGCCCTGAAGAAAACACCTAGTAGTAGCAAGCTTAAAGTAACAATACATGTCACTCGAACACTTAAGTTTAATTGAATTGAAAAGGGTCGATACAAAAAAAGAAATTTTGAGGGGAACTGTTATCATTGAATCATGAAGAGAATATGAGAATAATCAAGGTCTCAAAATTTAGTATCACCCCAAGGCTCAACGGGTCCGTAAAAAATTTGACTCTCCCCAAACGTTGGCCAGTGAGAAGTCTAATTAGGAAATAGGTAATTATACCTTAAAAAAAGGAAAAGTACGCGCAGTCTCGGAAGTGGGAACAAAAATTATCTTGTCAGGTTTTGGGCGTAGATGTGACGGCGTCGAGCTTCAGTTGGTGTCAGTTCGGCTCCCAGTTCGTCGGCGTCCGTCGGGACTTCATGCGGGGACTTAACTCGGTCTGTTCACCAGTGAGTAAGAATTTTGTTTCATTCAATTATTTCAAAAGTTCGAACATTTTTTGTGCAACTTGCTGGCATAGTTAACTTTTGGCACGCCTTAAATGGAAGAGTATAGGGGCGCTGGGTTACGGAGGAAAAATACCCAAACATTCTAATAAGCAAGACGAAAATTGTATGTGATATACATGATATGGCATTATATGATGTAAATTTTAACATAGAAATAATAAACTATTCATTATTATATTATAGCCGTTCTAAAATAGACGCACATCAGAAGATTTCATTAACATCACTAAAATCTGTCATTTTTACTTCCATATTTACAGAGTAGGTAAATGGAAGTATTGTGATCGTCCTAAAATCGAGAATCGGAACGGAGCTTCAGAAAAAACTTTTTCTTATACACATTTACTCCGAATCACTTCCTGAACAAGTGTCTGTGTGTCCGTGTGTCCGTGTGTCCGTTAGTCCGTCTGTCCGTCTGTGGTCATTTACAAAAATGACCATAACTCCCTCAATTTTCAACCTTTTTTCAAATTTCTTGAACTGAAATGTTTGTCTCGGCAAGACCTAACACCCTGTTTAATAGGAATTTGGATAACGCACAGTACTTCCGATATATTTGCATTTGTAGTGTTTTCTATTTTATTTTTTTCCGGCCACAAAAATGAACCGATTTGAGCGTTCTTGGTCTTAAAATCTTTGTTTTACCTTGCAGAATATGTGGATATTTTTTATGTTCCGAAAAACTGGCGTTTTTTGATTATGGGCGAATTTCGAAATTTGAATGGTGAATTTTTTGATATTTTTGACCTAAAACCCTTAAAAGCAGTCAAAATATGATCAAATTGCGTCATAATTTTACGTTCCAAAATATGGAAGTATTGTGTGTTATCTACGCACCACTGGTTGTGGCCCGTAAACATGAAACACAAAAAATACCGGTATTGCAGAAAATTTTAGTTTTTGTAGAATTTAAATTTTCTTTTTGCCCCACAAATGCGAGCTGGTTTGACTAAGGAATGTTATGTTGCCCTTGGGTTTAGTAGGCCTGAACATAACATTTTTTATTTCTAAAAAATTGGGCCAGAAAAAACGTAATTTTTGTCAAACTCAGAAGATGGTGATAGCTAAGGCTAAGGTTGGTGATGGAGTTAGGGTGGAAATGGGGATAAATGCTTGTTGAACTAGGACAATTATACGTTAGGTATAACTAGGCATAAATTAATTATTTTAGGTATTGAAATGTATCGTAATATATGTTTCGCCTAAACGCACTTCCTAAATATCAAAATCTTACAGCCAAATCCGGTAAAAAATTGTAGCCCAATGAGTTTTGTTGTAAATTATGTAAGCGAGTTTGATCCGCAAGTGTGTGCTCGGTCTGTGTGTTATTATTGTGGGCAAGGCAGGGGTAATTTGCTTATCAACTTGACAAGGGATGTTTAAAAGTAATTACAGGTGGATTTTCCTAGCCATAACAGCATCTACAGACGTTCCGAAGCTCCTTTCAAGGTTCTAGGATGCGGTCGCCCTCTTCAAGTAGTTACTGAAATGTTTCTATGATGATGAACAATGCAATGTACAATTTGGGACGATTATCGAACATGAGTGTAGGTTTTGAGAAAGCAAGGGGGTGCGTGTCTTTTGGTGTAGGTCCGAGATAGTTTTGTCGTGACAAATTGTGACTTCTTTTAAATAAAAATAATTATTTTTACTTCCATATTTACGGAGTAAATGGAAGTATTGTGATCGTCCTAAAATCGAGAATCGGAACGGAGCTTCAGAAAAAACTTTTTCTTATACACATTTACTCAGAATCACTTCCTGAACAAGTGTCTGTGTGTCCGTGTGTCCGTCTGTCCGTCTGTCCGTCTGTCCGTGTGTCCGTCTGTCCGTCTGTGGTCATTTACAAAAATGGCCATAACTCCCTCATTTCTCAACCTTTTTTCAAATTTCTTGAACTGAAATGTTTGTCTCGGCAAGACCTAACACCCTGTTTAATCGGAATTTGGATAACGCACAGTACTTCCGAGATATTTGCATTTTTAGTGTTTTCTATTTTATTTTTTTCCGGCCGCAAAAATGAACCGATTTGAGCGTTCTTGGTCTCAAAATCTTCGTTTTACCTTGCAGAATATGTGGATATTTTTTACATTCCGAAAATGTGGCGTTTTTTCATTTTGGGCGAATTTTAAAATTTTAATACTGAATTTTTTGATATTTTTGACCTAAACACTTTCAAAAGCAGTCAAAATATGATCAAATTGTGTCACAATTTTACGTTTCAAAATATGGAAGTATTGTGTGTTATCTACGCACCACTGGTTTCCCTTCATTTTTACGCTGGTGTTTCTCGTGACGCATTTAGGTACCTAGTAAAAATACCTATTTTTGAAATATCTTTCCAAAAATTTTAAGACTGGGAGCAATGGTATAATTTGATTTCTGGCCCAATAAGCTGTTTCATCAGAGATGTTCTCAACCCGTAAACCACATAAAGAAGGCTAACATGCTATCTGCCTGCTCACCACGAGTTTTATCGGTAAAACCGTAATTATTAAGACAGTACCAAGACCGAAAATAAATTATTCAATACATTTTTTCAGGCATAAGAATTTGTACCTAACCAGTCATACCACGTTTCTTGATTTTTTCGTATAATGCACCAGAGAAGTGAATAATTTCGTGGTTCTGGTGGGACCGACCAGTATAATTTTCCCAGCACCCATGTTAGTTATTCACATATTCGTTAATTTTCCAGCCTGGAACTCGTCAAAAGTACTTCTTTATAGGAAATAGGATAGTCAGCGCACTCACACGGTCTCGTAAACAGTGCGGGAAGATCATTAGCGTCAAGAGTAGCCGAGCGAGGCTGATACCCGTCAAAAGGCATGGAGGTACGCGTATCAACAACGGTTGGAAATCGCTCGAATGGAAAATGAGGTTTTTCGTCAGAGGCGGAGGGAATAGAGATTTTCCCGTCATTGTTTCACCAACAGCAACAAACGGATGTGGAAAGGGAACCGGGACGACTGGCGGCCATTTTGTAATTAGGCGCCAGAAGCCGGCCGTGGGCAGATTGCGCTGATAGTGGAGATAAATACGCATGGCTCGTCTATTCTCTTATTGCTTATCGTTAGTTCAGCTGTATCGCCGAGTGACAAAAATTAGCTGAAGTGGAGCATTCGTTCAACAGTACTTTAGCTAGGCCACGAGACTGCCGCAAGGCAAAATTCAGTCAGTACGGTGTCGTACCTGAGTCAAGTTCTAAGCTCGAGATAAATATATTAGGTATCGGTAATCTCGGAAAAATGCGCCTCGAAATATCGTGGTCCAATGGCCGATTTCACCAATCGAGGATCACATTAGGATCAGCCGGTCTTCGGATTAATGCTAATCCTCACATTCAAAAGAATCCATCAAGAGAATCCACCGAAGTTGGTTAGTCCCCGGTTAGCATCCGAAAAACTCGGTCCAGTCTCGAGGCAAACTAAAAAACTACTCACAAACTAAACTCAAAAACTCAACGGGAAGTCAAATCTCTACCTAAACTCAGCTTACAAACTCAACCCAAAACTCAACACAAAAGCTGAACGTACAAACGCAACTAAAAAACACAACGCAAAAACTCGACCCACAAACTAAACTCAAACTTGATCTCAACACCCAAACTAAACTCAAAAACTCAACTGAAACTCAAATCTCAAACTAAACCCACAAACTCAACACAAAAACACAAGCCAGAAACTCAACTTACAAAGTCAGCTCAAAAAGTCGACTCACAAACTCAACCGACAAATTCGACTAAAAAACTCAACTCACTAACTCTCCAACTAAACTCAAGCTCAGCTCATATTCAACTCACAAACTCAACCCATATTCAACCACAACCTCAACTCTCAAACTCGAGTAACTAACTCAACCTTCAAACTCAACTCTCAAACTAAACTTGCAAACTCTACTTGCACAATTGACCCAAGAACTCCATTTACAAACTCATCTCAAAAACTCAACTCACTAACTCAACCCACAAACCCAACTCTCAAACTCAACTCACAAACGCAACTCTCAAACTCAATTTGGAAACTCAACTCACAAAGTGAACTTACAAACTCATCTCAAAAAATCAACTCACTAACTCAACTCACAACCTCTACAACCACAAGCCCAACTCTCAAACTCTCAGTCTAGTTTTTAGTTGAGTTTGTAAGTTCACATTGTGAGTTGAGTTTGAGAGTCGAGTTTGTGAGTTAAAGTTTGAGAGTTGGGTTTGTGAGTTGAGTTAGTGAGTTGATTCTTTCAGATGAGTTTGTAAATTGAATTTTAGCTGAGTTAGTGATTTCAGTTTGTGAGTTGAGTTCGTCAGTTTGAGTCTGAGAGTTGAGATTGTGAGCTGATTTTGCGAGTTGAGTTTGTGAGATGAGCTTGAGAGTTGAGTTTGTGAGTATCGCTCAAGGAAGAGTTGAGTTAAATGGCCTGAAATGAAATCCCTAGTTCAGCTATGAATGAAAAGCGTCGTATAATAGGCGTGTCTTGAATGAAAAGTAACAATGAAGTCGAAACGGTCTATCTATTTAGCTTAAAGCTTATTTTGAATTGTTGGTAAAATTTGAACTACAAGTTGAGACTTGAGTTTGTGAGTTGATCATGAGAGATGAGTTTGTGAAATGAGTCTATCTAATAATAATTTGTAAGCAGATACACTGGAATCAGTTATCCAACAAAGAAAGGACGATGGTTCTGTAATGATGAAAACATGTGTTCGGTTCCGGTCAGAGACAAGAGAATTAAAGGCATTCATAACTCTTTTAGGTTTACCCATACACTATTTCAGAAAACGAACGCTCATTCATTCGCCTCATGATGAACCATCCGTTATTCCCAGGTTAAAGTTAGCCTTATTGAAGCGAGGCGTTGGCAAACAGTGAATTTGTGGTGTCTGAGTTCTATTGTCCATTCCTAGCTTTGCTCATTGCCAGTTGGGACGAGAAACCACAATAACCAAACCGCAGCAGAGAGATACGACTGTAATACGGAGTCCTTCGGAATGGATGATGTTATAGACGAAGGCATAAGAGCCCTTTGTTCTGCTGAAATGTTCCAATAGTTGTTGTGGAAGAATCACTCGGTAAATTTGAAAAGTAGGATAAAAAATTTGAGGATTTTGAGTACTTATTGTATTTTGGACTCAGTGGTCGATGGATCATTAAATGATCCAACAACAGATCCAACTAATTTTGTTCAACAACAAATTTTGTTCACGTGGCCTGTACATTTCTGGTGAGGTGGGGGTTTACATATTATAAAACTATCCGCAAACAAAATGGTTTTAATTGATTATTTCACATGTGAAACAATAAATTTATTTGTAACACCATTCTGTTACAGGATTCAATGCTGCAGCATTGAATTGATTAAGATTATGGATTATATGTATCATTATTTTTCCACCATACCACGCCAAATTTATCATCATTGAGTCCAGCCGCACTGTAGCAGAGTAGGGGTCGATTATTTCGAGGGCTTAATAATTAGGAACAATTATTGTTCCACACCCGTTGGAATGAGAATTGGAAAACTTCGAAGGCCGCATCATTTACAAGCGTGTAATTTACCATTCAAATCCGGTTCACACGTCTGTCTCTAGAATAGATAATTGGATCTGTGATAACATGGTGTAATTGCAAAACGCATTTTATTGGTATTAACTATCCTATATCAGATCAGCCTTCGAACTTATGTAACAAATTTTTATCTACCAGCTTTACCCATATAACTTGAATTTGTTCTGCGTTATGATTATCTACTACGTCTATGCCTAAGACGGATTTTTAAATATTTTAGTATTCCTATGTAATAACATGGTGGATTTTTAGATATTTTTGTACATCTGTGTAGGTAATAACATGGTGTGCTTAATTGCAAAACACATTTTATTTGTATAAACTATCGTATCAGCCTTATATAACAAATTTTCATCCATCAGCTTTACGTCTATACCTAAGACGGATTTTTGGATTTTTTTCACTTTCATAGGGCTGGTTAGGGCTCAATTTCACCAGAATTTTTGCGCCTGATGCTGCTCAATTGATGTTGCTGACATATCTATGAACAAAGTTGCCATTATCAATTATTCTCCATCAGCTAATTAGGATGTTGAGTTTGGTGAAATTGGACCTAAGAATTTTACATTCATATCTAACTTTGTTGCTGAATAGTCTGATTTCTCATCGTATTTCCAACGAGCGAGAGATCCGTTCGTTTTTTGACCGATTGCTGAACTGGCATTTTGGATTTTAAGAAAATCGTCTGGAAGGTAGAAAAATGTACGTTTACTGAAACTATAAAATTGCCCACTCACTATCCGATTGCTGGGCGTGGGCCAAGACAATTCATTGCTTTAATTTGTCGAGATGACTCAATAAACAACTCAAAAAATTTCATTTCGGTGCAAATCCACGTTCCAATGGTCATCCCCACGACAGCATCCTGCAATCAGATAGTGAGCAGGAACATTGAGACGTCAAAATTTGAAATGTAAGTCTAAAATGTTTCGAATGATGTGCCTATCTCCATATTGGGGGAGAAAATATTCTCATCGAGTATAGTTTCACGCATTAACGCTTTTACCACGGTTTTCTCTTTGTCGAATTGCTTCGCTTTCTATCCCTACGCGAACTAGAACTGTACTGGACCTTATAAACTCTTACTCATTACACTCATATAACCATTCCAACCGATAATATAATTTTTGAGATATCTTTGATGGGGTCAATGTTTTTCTAATATTTGATATAGGTACCTATTATTCAGCTCACTACCCTAGGCCCCTATCCTCAGAGGGTCTGTTCGGAGGGAAATAATGTACCAATAGTGTCGAAACGGGATATTGCTGCACCAACATTGCAATAATTGCACGCACAATACAGGGGGCCTATTCTCTATCTTTTCGATACATTGTCGCCTTGCAAAATCCTATGACGAATTGAGTGAAAATATTCGTTAGCCATAGTGCTGCTGCAGTAGCTCCAGCACAAAAAACGTAGTTTTGAGCTCAAAACCCCATCTAGGTAGGTATTTACTTCCATTATGGTTTTCTCATGACTGCGTTTTAGTATACACCTATAATGGGTCCTAATTCATAATCATCCTGTAAACTTTGGTGCCACCCTTGACTTCCATTTCTCAAAAATAGTAAAGCCATTCTGGTGGCGTACATTTTCTCCCTTTGCTCATCCATCCTAACCCGTACGTCATTATCCATGATCCACAACACCTTCGACATTGTCGCCCGGCATAATGCCAATTTTCGAGGGCCAATTTTCAAACATCAATGTCAGGATGACCAATTGTACAATGTCAGAGGCTTCATTGTAATTTCCCTGCCTGCATTTCTGCTCTGATGACGGGCAGTTGAAGGCCTAATTGCGCATGAACCGTTGCTGCGCAGACTGGCCGATCCGACTCATTGTATTACTGGCCGTGGCTCTGGTAGCCTTGAATTCCTGGAATAAGGCGGTTGTCAGGCTTACCGCAGAGAACCCCGGAGCATTATTGTATTACTATAGTTATTATATAGATACGGGCGTCGATGTCAAGAGGAGTAAAAAAAACATCTGCCTCTTTTTAGCTTTTAAAAATTGAATGTATCCATCATTTATGATAACCGACGCGATGGGTCGCGCGTACTTGCTATAACTTTCCGCCTTTTTTTTCTCACAAAAATTGAATATGTACCGGAAGCATTATGTGTGATTAGAATCCCGGTTAAGCAGGGTTGCGACTTGCTTTGATAACGATTCCAGCACTCAAGGAAAATAGGAACCAGTGGTGCGTACATAACATTCAATACTTCCATATTTTGAAACGTAAATTTTTGACACACATTTTTGATTATGTTTTGGCTACTTTAGAGTCTGTTGAATAAAAAATGTCAAGAAATCACTACGCAAACCTTAAAACTCATTTTTGGCACAATTTGATCATATTTTGACTGCTGTAGGTCAAAAATATAAAAAAACTCACTATGCCAATTTTAAAATTCGTCCAAAATAAAAATACGCCACATTATCGGAATATAAAAAATATCCACATATTCCGCAAGGTAAAACAAAGATTTTAAGACCAAGAACGTTAAATCGGTTCATTTTTGTGGCAGGAAAAAAATAAAATGGAAAACACTAAAAATTCAAATAAGTCAAAAGTACTGTATGTTATTTAAATTCCGATTAAACAGGGTGTTAGGTGTTGCCGAAACGAAAAATTCAGTTCAAGAGATTTGAAAAAAGGTTGAGAATTGAGGGAGGTATGGCCAACAGATGCATCTGGGTACCTACATAACCCATGGGTAGGCTACACGTACAGGGAGTAACTCTGAGTAATAGTTTATAACAAGGAAAAGTTTTTTCTGAAGCCCCATTCCAATTGTGGATTGTAGGACAATTACAATAGGTACTTTCATTTGCTCTGTAAATATAGAAGTAAAAATGCATCCAATGATCATCAAAAATGCCTCATCTTACTTATATGCTTATATTGGAAAATATCAAACGCCTACATTTCTCCCAGTTTTCTCAGGATACTCGTCCCAACCTCATAATTATTTTTTTTGCTAAAATGGCATTTTCAAATTGCCTTTTATCCACAGCCATCACATAATTAAATTTTTTGTAGAACAAATTTTGTAATAAATGTTTGGTAAAAAATATACCCCTTAAGCATCGATCTGCCGTTTCAGCAAAATTCTAAAATATTAGCTCCTAGGTATAATCGAAAGAATGTGTAATTACTATGATACATCGCCTGCCAGAAGTTTTTAATTTATCTCAAATATATATTTTCAAGAAGGCATTAATTTCGAAGGTAAAAGAGAAGCGTAAGGTAAAAGGGAGGTTTTTTATCTCGACGCATTAAATATTAATGCGGGTAGAAAAAAAATCAGTGCAGCGTGCACGTGGTGGGGAGAGTCTGCCAGTCTGGCAGTGGGGGGTTGGCTAGGATACGGAAGGGTGCCATAGTTGGGTACCTGTGACGTATCATTGCCCCATTGGCCATCCTGGATCGAAAAGGAGGGCGACGGGTCTGCCAATGGGAGGAGTCTCGGGTTCCGCCGCCCCGCGAGTCCGCCAGTTTCGTGCCGGTCGTCCTCCGAGTGACAAGTGAGTTGTACGTGTTCGCTAACGAAGGGTCCGCGGGTACACTCACAGTTGCCTGTGAGTGGAATCCTCACAGTGGCCTGTGAGTGGCGCTAGAAAGTTTTTGATCGTGGTAAAAATCCGAATATCGGTTCAGTGGTCAAAAGTTGGTCAGTGACTGTCGACAGATTCTCGAGACGAACCCATGTAGAGTGAAATTCGGCCCTTTGCCCAACCCGAAATTCCTTCCTAAATTTCCCCTCCTCAATTCTTCCGCCCCCTAAAATCTGGATTACCTGAACGTGAGTGGAGCTGGGGGGGTGTCTGAACTGCAGATACACCCCCCGGCCACCCCCCACATATCCCAACTGGGTACCGTCTACGCGACGAAACGACGGCGTCGCAATGGGAAAAGGTCAGTTTTGGTTTTGTAAATTAACCTAATATTATATGAGAATAGGGTCCCTTGGATGGAAACCCGAGCCGCGTTTTTGCGTTTTTGAATTCTGCGCCCGTTTTATCAACCCCCACTCTTCTTCCAATTATTTTTGAAAAGTACGCACTACGATCTTTATAATTTGAAGCACCAAAAAAATCAACTCAATTATCCTATTGGGAGAAATTCGTGTGAGTCATGTATTTGATTGGGGCTCGCGCATTAGCTGCAATCCAGCAAAACGTCCATGTTGGCAAATAATGGGGTTGAAAAACAGCCGTTATCTACAGCCGTCGACGGCTTCAATGCTTCACCATTTTCTACATCTATATCTAAAATCAACGTTATTCTTGTAGGTATTAGGTATTTTGCCTTTTACTGTATTAAACAATAACTATTATGAAATTTTCAAATATACGTATCGGCATCAATAACCTCCCAGCAATAGTATTTATTTATGTTGCCTAAAACACGATCTATCCTTATTAAAATTAAATGTACTCAGTTGGCATATTGTTTGAAAAATTAATTTTTATCATCTCATTTCTTGAAAATAAATTTTTCCTCCACTTTATATTTATTTATAAGTCCAATAGCATGCTTAGGTAGGTTTACTCAATAGGTAGGGCGGCAAAATATTAATTGCAAGCGATGGAAACTTTCGAATTGATTTGAAAAATATTGGGCACCTTTTACGCAATCTTTTTGGCCAACCTGGACAGTTTAGCAGGGGTAATGCTGAATAGGGATGAGAGAGAGGTTCAACTCCGGATGGAAAATACGTTCATTGAACTAAAAACGTTTTGAGGGTCAAAATACTTTCAATATGTTTGTCCAAAATTACGTGTAGATTCATTACATTATGTAAGTAGTACCTTCCCAATATCGAGCGAGTTACACTCCGCCCGCAAGATTAGCCCTAGGGGAGCTCTGTCAGTGCATAATCAAATTTTTAGGTAATTCTAGTTAATTTTGGGAAATGATAAAAATCTCAAAAAATTACCCTTCGAGTCGGCCCTTATTAGGTATAACAATTATGGATTAAACTAATGCTAAATTTATAAATCTTATTTAGTAAATCCGGCGGCGGTTCTATAATTTCAGAATGGTCGTTAATTTTAAGCAGGCAGGTAGTTTGGAAGTGAAGTTGTAATCAGCACACTACCTATGTTGATGTTGAGAGGACTGGCCGATTCTCACGGGCATGGTCACTTCGAAGAACTGTCTCACGCTAAGCCGTTCATTCTTTTATAGCCAAAACTCACACTGCAGGCCGAGAGGCTTGAACTACCTAAAATCCGTAGAAGTGCTATCTTTAAGAAAATAATGGTAATGGTAATTTCGTCATTTCGTGGATATGAGATAAAGTTTTCCGCCGTTCTTTACAATAATAATAAAGTTTTTAAATAATAATAAATATAATTTTATATTTAATAAATAATAGATAATTTTTAATAAATACGTTTTTAATGAATAATAATAATAAAGTTTCGATAAAGTTTTCCCCGTTCTATACAATATCTAAACATTGTTGGTACTTGATACGACTTGTCATCAACCATCAACATCACAATTTCATCATTGTCGATTTGGTGTTATATTTTAAGGCTCCGCTCTATAGCGATACTCCAGTTATGAAAAGTATAATATTTTTACATTGAAATAAATCAACACTTATGATCTGAGTCTCATACCCCTCTATCAGATTGCATTGAAAATTTTAACTTCAAACTCTTATTATTATAACCCATTATGTAGGTACTTTGTACGGCGAAAAAGTATAAGAACGATAGTTGCAGCGGTTCCATCGAATCCTTTGCTAGAGGTTCGAATCAGAACGAGATACGAGCCTTGTTATGTGCCTTAATTCGAGCTGATTCCTAACAAGAGCAGACTGGTCGGCACCCAAAACGGGTTGTTAACTTGACATTAGGAGTTTTAACTGTGGCCCACCAGTTCGCCTGTAACTGGACCGAGTTTACAACAAGAAGAGAAAACAGAAGGGCCCCCATCGTTTTTGAAATGTCTAATGATCGTCGGTAATGAGAGATTTTTCGGCAACCGGCCCCAGAACTCAGTTTAAATGTAATCGTAAGAAATTGGCTTTGATGATTGTGATGTCGTAGGTGACAGGCGCTCTTGAGGAACTAACGATCCCGGGTAGCGGAAATGCCGAAACCGTTTGGAAATCGGCGGCTTTTTGTGATGGGCTTCGAACAGAAATCGAAAGGAAGTGAAATTTCACTTCGGGCGCTATATTTTTCAAGTGAAATTGGCGAGCGTTAGGAAATGATTTTGTCCGCGCAGGAGGCCAGCACCCCGAAACGGTTCAGTGATAACACAATGGTGTTACTTAAAACCCTTTTTTCAGTCGTCATACGGAAAATCGCTTGATAAATATTTAATGATAGCACTCCTTGACAAATCCTGATTTATACGAATTGATAAACCGGCCCTAAAAATCATGGAATCGTTGAATGAATATATTTAGGTTTTTTGTAAAAATTGCACTAAGTTACTACATTTTTTGGAGGTTTCAAAAATTGCTAATAATGTGTCCTAGACAGGTAAATATTTTGAGTAAGTATTTTGGTAAGGTTTTTGAAAATTTGAGCCATAAGTAAGTTTCCGTTTTAAAGAAGCCGGTGGTTGTGAGACGATTGATCAAACAACGCAAACGGGAGCCACCACCCGATGACACCGGAGGAGCTACTATGAGCGCAAGTTAGAAATAACAGATTCACATGAGTTGGTACCTCAATTTCAAACTACAGAGCAGAATTTGGGTACGGCACGGTGAAGGACGGGCAGAAATTACATTTTTTTACAGCAATATTACTACTAATTGGTTAATTTTTACCCAAATTTGTTTGATATAGAGAGATCACCCAAAAGAGTTCCTCGGCTATGTCAAACCTGAAACCGATTCAAATTCAAAGTAACCAATTTCAAAACATTTTCATGTCAAACGAATCAACCTTGCTAAAATCAAAGCCAAAAATTTCAACAAAAAAATAAAATAAAATACAAAATCATGATACACATAGACGCTATACGACACAAAAAATACTCCATCTCGTTTTGAGGCATTCTGTAGGCAAGATTGTATAACTCTAACATTGAGAATCAGTGAGCAGAGTGTGAAGAAACGTGAGAAATTACACCGGACTTGGTGCAGCGCTTCGCATTCTACGGGCTCGTAAAGTTGGAGAACTTTGCCGGTGACATGTTCCCCCTTCTCAGATAAGTTCCACTCGGCACTCGAGAACTCGTAAGTTCTCCACTCTAATCAACCGGTTCATAAATTGGAGTTTCGTGCCATTTGGATTTTCAACTGCGATATAGTTTTCTGAGCAGATCAGATTGGAATTTCAAATTTATGCTCTCAGCTGCCGTAGAGGTTGCACGAGGTTCTTTTTTTGCGGATTGGAAATTATAAGTAATAATAATTAAAAATCGCGAAATATAAAAAATCGAATGGAGCTAGACCTGTGATACTTGTAATGAGCAATGAATATTCAGCAGGCTATTATTCATTGCTGCCGTTTAATACCCCACGGTGCATGAAGATTATTGTTTTCATGGAAAATACCTAAACCTTCGACGGCCAAGACCAGGGCATGTGAGATTACCTCTTGAAATGTTTCGTGTCCAGCTTTTTCTGTCACCCGTGTTGGTGCCTACTTCATCCTATATTGTATTACTTATAAATGAAAATTCAGATCAAACTAAAATCAATCGATTCTGCAGAATTGGCAAAACGGCTCTTCACTCATATGCCGATGCCGTTAGAAAATTAATAAAACAAAAATATGTTTATTTCTCTTGACCCATACTCAGCCAACAAGGTGATGCGAATCGAAGAAGCCGAAAATCCCGTATTTTCGAAGTTATCGGGGCTGTTTCGGTAGCCCATAACGCGTGAAGCTGCCAATTAGTTATCCGCAGGCTACTAGATTCTCGGTAATTGGCCGATAGAGATCGAGGCTGTGGGATTGGTGGTTTTTAATTATTTTTCACCGACCGGCCGACCGTCATATCGAATGAACAATGGCTCAAGTTCATATTGATCACATTCATATCTGAAAATCCACCAACGGTCCAGTCTGAACTCATGAAAACAAAAATTTTCAAATTGGGCTTCGAGCTGTCGTTCAGCGAAAATTTGAAGTGAACATTGGAGTGAAGATTTCATGGTGAATGAATGGTTTGGGTGAATTTTCACCTAACTTTCGTCTTCTACCCGAAATCTAAAAATCACATTTTTCTATAATTTGGTATATTATACCTATTTGCATTGAACTCATTAATGCCTTTATCCACGCAAAGTGTCACAAGGATGATCGCTTCCATGTATGTTTTTGTTATTCCAACTTGAAATTATAGGTACATACTCACAGCTCAGATTGAAAATCACGTTTCACATAAGCAGCTTTGTTTGCTGTATGTTTGGTGGTGCTGCTTGCCCAAGTCTGAAGGTGCCGTTTCCACAAAGTATAGGAAATTCGTTCTGGGTTCCGGAGAAAACTAGTGATAATACGTTGGCGTTTTCGATTTTTCCTTACCGGAGCTTTTCTTATTAGCTGTTTGTGTAGGAAAGCAAATTTTCTTTCATATTTGCGTGAATTGCGACACCCTCGAAGGCAGGCGCACAATTTTTCGTCCGACTATCTTCGCCCCTTGCCGCCCATTTTCACACGGGCTGGAAAGTTGGAAACGGATCGTTGAGATGAAAGGCCGATACGAGAGAGGAACATTTCGAATGCAAAACACAGGGTAGCCATATTACCCAGGGCTGGCATCGATGGCTGAGAGCGATAGGAGCCACTACAACTAAAGGTAGCACTACCTATAGTTTTACCACTGCCGACTATTACAGTCCAGTATAGTGGAGGCATTATTCTTTTTCGTCGATGACGTCAGCGACATTCGCACGAGGTGGGAAATGCCGGTTTAATAGGTAATAACCACCTTGTGGAAACTCGACCAAGCGATGGAATTATTGCAATTAGCCATCCGTTCGCTATGCGGCAGGACCGACTGCTCGTCAAGTTGTAAATAATAGCGATGATTGTAGGTTCTTCAAAAACGTCGGTACTCGCCGTTTTTCGGTTTCTTGGAGCGCGATCGATAGGATAGGGAAACGTCCTAAGAAATGAGGTAGGTACTATCGGTATTTCTCCGAAGGTGGATTTCACCAGTACATGACTCAAAAGTCAAGCTACATGCTTCTTTGTGCTCCCATATACCTTGAACTAGATATATCTACTATAGATAAATCTACTATAGTAGATTGAAACGATTTCTAAGCATCCCCAGAAATATCCAATAGTGGGTTTGTTCCAGGAGCGTTTTTGAGTGTAGGCAAGGGTTAGGGAGTAGGTCCTATTGGTAGGCAACGCCCCAGCAACGTTACTTGCGTCCTCCCCAAGCCACTAACTTCCCCAAAAAGCCGACGATACTTCCAAATGCTGACAATTTTCATCTCGTAGCCACCAAAGTTTCTGTCGCGGCCTCAACTTTTTGCCAACTATTAACGAAATCCTTGAATTGTCATGTCAAATTTTCATTAGGTACATTTCAGTCATTCTGCAATTAGTCCTCCGTCAGTGCGAATATTCTCAAACAGATTGACTAATCTTAGTGTTAACACTCGTCTGATTCGAACGTATTTCCCGCCAATCCAACACCTGGCGAACGTCGGATTTACCGAGAATTTCAAAATCACTCTCATTATTTATAATTACGGGTTCTGAACCGCAGATTCTGCGCAAAGGAACATGAGGAGGAGTAGGTAACGAGAAAGCCCAATTATTAAGTCGAGATCAATCCAAGGCAGAATTCAATCGCCCTTTTTGCTCCATTGACTGGACCGAAGAAACGAGTTCTTCATGGAACAGGCCTCTGAATTTTGAAATTGCGTTGAGTTTTTTGTCGACTTGAGGGTACCGGTATACACCGTTCGAAACCATTGGTGCGTAGATAACACGTAATACTTCCATATTTCGTACGTAAATTTCTCCGAAAATGTATCATATTTCGACAACTTTGAAGGCTGTGTGGATCAAAAATGTCAAAAACACACAATGCAAACTGGAGAATAAAATCAAAATACGTCAAGTCACCTTATTCTGCCAGGTATTACAAAGATTTAAAGGGTAAGAAAAACCATGGACGGACGCCAACTTATTGCATCAACGGATATTCAAATATAGTATTCAAATTGTCCTATGCGACGACGACACCCACCTACAGTTTTTTTAACATTATTTTGTTATCCATCAACCCGATCATGATCATGGCTTAGAAGTCAGAAAGGCAGCTTTCAGCCAGCGAATTCATCAGGAACAGGTTGAATCTGGAAAGGTGGTCTGATGGTACCTGGGTATATATCTTTGGCGTGAAAGCTTGCGTGGAGCACGCATAGGTCTGCCTCAGGCTGACTTGGTACACCACCTGACTGAGGAATGTATTGCCTTTTCACACAATTTACAAGATGTTGCTCTGTACCATATTGCTTGCGTATACTGCCATAATGGGTACAAAAGGTGCACTTTGTTTTTACTGGCTTTCAATAAACCGAACTCAGCCTGTTTCATCAGCTATGTTGACACTGTAGCTTTAATTCTGTTCGTACGCACAAAACCAGCAATATGGTTTCCCCTCCGATGCCAGAGGGCGCTCCAAAGAATAATCTCGAAGGTTTTTCATAGAATACCGAGGACATTTCAATAATTTTCAAGAATTTGGCCTTTGAATATTCTACACTTATGGATTCGAACAAAATTCCCACAAAATAGTTCTGTTCGATATGTAGGACTTGGAAATCGCCTAGGATGACTAAAAATTGACGTAAACTAATAACGTTCACCTGCAGCTGAGGATGAAGAACGAAACGAAGAGAGTTAGCGTGAGTAAGAAGCATTACCGTCACTAATTAATGTGGTACCGTTGCTTCCAGCGTCACTGGGGACTGAGAGGAGCATTTTGAGTTTCTGGACGAGCCAGGACTGGCGGTTTTTCGTCTGGTCGGTACACAATATCTCATTTCCGAGTGAAACCTTTTTCACTGCTAAAAACACGATCCTCCCGGCATTTTCTCCTCTATTATCACTTAATTAGTGAACATTTTGTTTACTTTGCTTCGGTTCTCGTTCGTTTTGCAAGATCCGTTCGCAGCCGTTGCTTCCATTAAGCGCTGAATTATGCGAACGGTGTAGCGATCAATTTTGTGGAAACGCGCATGGAATCCCAACATTGATAGCGTGTTTGTAAAAAAGGTTTGATTGATGGCAGCTTGTCGTCAAAAACTACAGTGAACGATGAATGAACCGATTTGAACGATAAGTCTTCGCCTCGCAGGATACGTGGATATTTTTAATAATCCAGTAACTGGACGTAATTTGATTTTAAGCGGGTTTTAAAGTTTGCGTAGTGTGTTTTTTGACATTTTTTACCCACACAGCTCCCAAAATAGTCAAAACATAATCGAATCGTGTCGAACATTCGCGTACCGAAATATACTCGATACTCCTATAAATAACGCTGCTGTGCAATTTTCTAATCAGTGGACCAATTTGAATTATGCTATACGAATTATCGAAATAATGATTTCGCCTAAATTGGTTCTGGTAAATCCATTAGTGAATAATGCCTATACTTGGAAAATATGGCTTATCGGGAAGGTACATCTTCAGGAGGCCTAATAAGCAATGGCTCCTCCATGGCGAACCTCCCCCACTCGTCATCTTCTAATTCAGGTAGGAATGATGTTAGCTTATTAGCTTTCAGCACGACAGTTCACCATCTGACAGATGACCGAGTAATTGGACTTGAGTTTGACTTGAGCGAAGAGACCTTTTCACCCTAATGAATATTGGCTCTTCGGTCCCCAATAAAGTTTTATGAGTCAGCCGTAAGAGCCATTGTTGTGAAAAACATCACCTATATTGGTTGACACCAGGGGCCATATCATTCACCAACTACTCATCTGGTGATGTTCACCATTCAAGAATCCAGGACACGTCGTTCGTCTAACTTCAATAATTTTGGTGGGCTCGAATTTTGGACCTGGAATTACACCTTGGACCGCTTCATTTCGTATTTTTCTACCATAAATCCCGTGGGTTATCAAATAAAATTTCACCAATTTTGTACACAGTGAGCGTATACGCTACAGAATAAGAGTATTCGCTCATGATGGAGCTATATAATACGCTCTTGAGCTATCTTGAGATTCCACAAAAAATTTGTCAAATTTTCAAATTACAAGATTTTGAAAAGTTTGACCAAAGAGCAAATTTTGGAATTACTACTTTTCGAAATTTAAAGTTTTTCGCAAAAAATATTTCTTAGTTTTTTCGAGGACCCAGAACGCTTCATGTACCTACTGAGCGGACCGGCGGGGTCATCTTGGTCTGCGGAATCGTCGGTCAAGCCGGTAGGAAGGTAATGTACGGCAGTTACCACTGTTTTTCCGAGCCGGGCGAAAGAAAATC
Source organism: Nesidiocoris tenuis (assembly GCA_036186465.1). NCBI lineage: Eukaryota > Metazoa > Arthropoda > Insecta > Hemiptera > Miridae > Nesidiocoris > Nesidiocoris tenuis. The sequence goes on along the minus strand of AP028912.1, from coordinate 12,708,044 downwards.
TTCCATTCTAACTCAGCTGCCATTGGCTTCTTCCGCTGAAGAATCTTAATATTCACTCTCTGGACTTGGTAATTTGGTCCGTGTAAACGGCTTTTGTCCTGTGGTCGAGGACTTTGAAGAAACGTCCTTTCCCCCAAACACCGCTAAGCGCAGTAACGTACCTCGCCTCTAATGGTTGCTAATGAGCATGCAAAAATGTTCACTTTCTTTTCAAAACAAGTACCTTAGGTAGCTGGTTCATTCTGATTTGCAAAGTATGGTGCTCGCGGAGTTTTTCGAATATTGAACAGCTGACGACGTTTTTCTGATGTTTGCCTACAACCTCCGCTCTACGGTAGTTACACAAAAGCCTCACGCATTTGAACTTTTGGGGCTTTCAGAGACAGTGGTTTTCAGTTGAACCTAACCTGCAGACATCCATAATTGTATCCACGCGTCGATCTTCATCAGGTCTGTCTGAGGGTTTCCATAATTATTGCCAATTTTCTTCATGCGTAAAAAAGAACCATGAACTGCACACCTAATGCGGCCTTCAGTATTCGTCCATTGCGACCTATTGGTCGATTTTTCCGACTTCCTTCCATCAATTGTTTATTACCGCAATGCAAGGCGAGAGATGCATGGGCCATAAATCGATCACATCTCCATCAAGTCGACAGCCTTGTCTTTGGCTCATGTCGTTTTTCTCCGATCTGATGGTAGGTCTACAGCCAGTCTTTTATTGCTTTGCTACAATACAGACTGATGTTGTTTGTAACACTGCAGACTTGCAGTTCATTCGACAGCCTCAAAACTCTTGCTGCTGAATATGTCCTTGGTTTATGACCTGGTAATTTCTTGAGCAATAGGGTTGGCGGCTTTCTGGACAAAAATTTTCAAGCTTTTCTTCATTTTCTCTCGCTGGCACAGTTAAATGAATTATACATAGAGAAAATTTCAGACACCTGCAATGGTATAAAATATGGAATATCTCCGACATGCACCTAACCTAGTTGTAAGAAATAAGGTCACCTCCGATGAGGCTCCGCATCAACTTCTTAAAGTCGACCGAATGATGGTTTTCTCTCAAAGTAAAAATCCCAATGAGACTTTCCATAGAACGGGGAACGGTCAATTAAATCTCTCAACTGACAATAAAAACGTAATTGGCGGAAGGGAGACGAATTAATTATAGAGGAGACCTGGGAGTGAGTCCAGTCTACCATATCGGGAACAGTCCCTGGCTCAGCTGCTGGCCAACTCCTGTCAGTTGCTGTTACCCGTTTACCTACAGCTTAGTCACTGTCACCGCTATCGCTTAAACGTAACAACGAGAGAAGCGCGAGGATGTTATAATTTCCTCCGGATCTTTTCAACCTTGAAAACATTGGAATTATGCACTGGAAAATGCAATTGGCGAGGCTCCTTCACACGATATCATAAATTATCTTTCCCCACGTTGATCATTGAAGTCTAGCGGAATGATCCAGCAGGAGAAATCTTCTGCTTCTCCTGTTGATGGAGCAGGGTTTCCATATGTCCCAGGTCCAGAATACAAATACTTTTTCCAGACATATTAAGGTAGCAATTGAGCAGCCTTGAAATTGGGACCTCGAAAATCGAGGTTGCGATTGACAGTACCTAAGTTGCTGTGATCGTCTCCATACCATGCGAGTTTTATGGAAACGGAATGTTTGTTTTTTTTTGAAATTGACCAATGAAATGTGCAAAAGAAGTGCTGGCGCATCGAGCGGCTCCTTATGCCTAGGAAGTGTTGTGCATACGGCCCTAAATGCATCAAATTTTGATGATTCATTTGGGTACATGACGTGCACTATGCTTCGTTCCTGCAAGATTATCAGTTTCAATTCCTTTCTCAAAAAATTCATTGTGCCTCTAACTTCGCACTAAAACAAGGTTGATGTACTATTTCAACAGATTCTTTTGATCTCCTTTAATCGATGTATACAATTTTGTTGCAGGTGAGATAATACTTTTTGGAAAACCACAAGGTTCGGAGGAAGAAAACTGGGTATGGTTTGCCACCATAAGAAATTATGAAAAAATTACCTCATCGACGGGCTGTCGTTAAAACCGAATTGCGCTCCACCAAGCACAAATTTTCATTCCTGGCTGGTTCGCATGAAAACACCCGATAATTCGATCAAAAGAGAGAGAATTATTGTGATGTCCAAGTTTAGGAGACACTGTGAATGAGAGGCCCAGGGTAGCTTTTTCATTCATCAAATGAGCCCTTTGTGTTGTAGCTGTCCTACGAAGTTAACCCTAATCTCTTTTTAATACCTCTCCTCTTTCGTATTCCCAGAGATGACGCTGTTATTAAAACTTCAAAAAACACCTCCTGCATAGAAGAACTAATATCTGATCAGTCCTTTCCGAGCACAGATGTCTACTTTTGTACCGTTTTCTCAGAAAAGCCAAACAATACCAGGTTTCTCGGAAGACATTATTTGTATTGTTCCTTGATTGCCGTTAAAAGGTGAATATAGCCTAGTTCAGCTACACGTCTAGGATAGAAAACTTAATGCCTAGCAACTCACGGTTGTAGGGTACAAATTGACTATTCTTTGCAAGTTGGCCTGACTGATAATGCTGCTTCACATATTTTTTTGATGATCAAGTTTTGCTAATAAAGCAAAAAATGCCGAATTATTCCGCATTGAAATATTCCGCGATTCCAAATTGTCCTTCATTTCTCCAGTAAATACTTGGTGGTTTTTTTTTGCATCAAAACCAATTTTTATACTCATAAAATGGATGTAATGAAATGACTATAATTTCCCGTAGAAAGTCATTTTTCGAATGATTGTCGGCGTCCCTTCCCTAGTCGATGAAGAATCTTTCGAGGCATTGATAGACATTTCTATAACTTGTCAATTCCAGCTTTTCACGCCATTGAAGTAGTAAAACCTGCGATGCCAACTTTTTGCCAAACGGCTCACGTCGCCGACGCGCCGTAGCGTTGAACTTCTGCGTAAATCCGAGTTCAGTTATTGCGGAATAATGAGAATTATGATAATCACGGAAGAAAATCGAGGTTCCATCATTCGGTTTTCATTGCCAACCTGTGTAAATGCCGAAACGGCCATCACGTGACTCCTCGTGGTGGTTCTTCGATAAGAAAAAGTTCGAGTCGCATTTCTTTTCGACGAAGGTCGCAAGTTATTAAAGAGAATGTGAGCGGCCTGGGTCGTTAAAATTGCGAATGTGCCGGAAGGGGGCAGATGAAATTGAAGTTTTTCTTTTGCAAAGTGAGCCGTCGTTCGATGTCTTTCGGATGATAAATTGTGAAAACGTGCGAAAGAAAGAGGACGAATGTTTGATCGTTTGAGGCACCGCAAAGGTGGAGGATTCTGCATCTGTTTGCGATCTGGTGAGGGAATCTCTCGAGCATTTTGTCATCGGCTTTCGAGGTCATAGGATGAGAATTCGGGTATTCGAAACATTAATATTTCACTCTTTGCAAAAGTCAACTCGCGACATCCTCTTGATATTGTCTACAGGGTGTTCACACTTGAGATTGTCTGTAGGGCCAATTGCAGGAGTCAATTCTTCAGCTCATAAGCTTAAGTTTTCGTTCTCTACGATTTTTCGTGAGCCCAAGGAAGGCAAATTGTTTTTCGCTATGTAATTTTTTTTTGTATTTAGGTACGAGTATTCGCAGCTTCTTAATGCCAAGATAAATAAGCAGAAAATTAGGACAAAGTCATTTTCCCCTCCACCTTGCTTGGTAGAAAGCTGCAAATACCGTGAGATTATAGGAAATTTAACGGGTTTCCCAACGGTATCTTTTTTTTTTTAATTTCAAAATTTAAGTGATTTAGGGTTGTTTACTGAAATTGAGTCGAAAACACGAGAAAAAACTGTGTAAAAAAAGAAACTGAAAAAAGTGTACCTACTTTCCCTCGGGCTCAGAAAAAAGTTTATAGAATAAAAAATTGTAGTAAACGAGCTACAACTAATCGTTTTCTGGAGTTACAGCCTTTCTTCTTATGGTTACCTATATTTGCTCAAGAAATTTCTCCTCGGAAGTTTCTTCTAATAACTCTATTAATTTATATTGTCATTGAAAATATTTTTTAATTTCCAGCTATTTTCGCGTTTGATATATGACTGGCTCATCTCTTTTAACGTCTGGTAGCCTATTCCAGGCGTACACTGTTATCTAACCGCTGTTAACTGAGCAATTATTCATGTTGGCTTGCCAATATAATTTTTTAATGAATAAGTAAATAGTTGACTCCTCGTATATCAAAGGACAAGTAGGTAAGCCATTAATGTGAACCAATTATCCGAATCGGGTATCCTCTCATCGCTCCAGACGCATAAAATCATCTTGATAAGATAATTTCCATTCATTAAATTACCGGTGGAAATGCAGTACGCTCATTTGAAACCTCCGAGTGAAACAATAATTATTGTTTTTCTAGCAAAAGGCTAAACAATTATTAGTGATCCTCCTCGTCTTCTACGCTTCCTCCGAATGAAGGCGGAAAGGACGGCTCTTATTAAATTAATTACTACGTGTCATCTCTTTCCAGAGGCCGAACTCCTTGGAAATTGTGACAGACCGGTGGATGATTTTCGACGTCGGGTAGCCGTTCGGTCTCAATTCGAGTCCTTTATGTAAAATATGCGCGAGCTATTCCTCGTTGAATTTTTTCCGCCAAAAAAATTCCGAGATTTTCACATGAAGATAAATACGAATAACGAATTTTTATGATTTCCCGCGAAAGGCGCGACTCTTCGACCCTGAAAAGGCTACGGGGCTCATTAAAACGAAAAAAACGACGATTTTTCCTATGCCGAAAAAGAAACATTTTGACAGGGGGTAATTTCTCGTCCGAATGGACGATGTTTTTTTTTCCTAGTGCAACTATATACCGGGGGCTTTTTGGGGTGAATTATCCGGATTGGTCGAGTGTGAGTTAGACACAGACGGGGCAGCTACTTTTAATACGGTAGTACTGCTCTGGATAAGGCAGCAGGGGCCGAAGGTTCTTATCAGCGTTCCACAATCTACCGCGGGGGTCTCGACTCGACGTATGAATATGATAATACCCATTAATTCAGATGTTCGTTGAGAGGCGGCGGTGGCGCCGTAGAACGGACAGTCGTGGAGAGGGAGGGGGCGGTTTTGTTTTAGTCCGGTTGCTATGGAATTCAGGAACAATAATTCACCAGTGCCGTAGATGGAAAGTCGGAAGAAGAGCATATCCAAGTGATTATTACGTGAGCCGAAATGAAAGGCGATGATTATGATGTTTTCAAAACGCATAAATGGTGACATTCCAAACTGTGGAACCTAAAGTAGTACCTACCTACGTGGTCGAATATGGAATACCTTTAAACATTAGGAGGATTATGAGCCACTACTTTAGATCTTATCGTTTATCCCGGGGAAATAATTATAAACCTTTGAGATAATCTTTTAAATCAGATATTTCCATTTTCACAAAAATGTACCTATCTTTCTCATACTAACCATATTATTGCCGATTTTGTCCCTTAAAATTATACTAAGTAACCTTTTCCAATCGGGTTCCAGGACAATATGAATTAAATTGGGGCGAACCAAACCTTCTAACACTAATTTCATCAAAATCGGATCAGTGAAGCGGGTCGATACGAAGTCGTGTGTCTGAATTTTTGCCCAATTCCAAGAAATAGGACTTTGTACTAAACCGCTGCTACTATACGACATAGGGCCAAGATGTTTTGAGGTTCGTGGTCTTGCTCGCCTTGCATGTGCCGCCTTCTGCCGAGATAGCGGATGGTGATCAGCTGACTGTTGCACGCCAGCGCTTCGAACGCAATTCTTACAACTACTGCACTGACGACACAACAACAGCTATAATACTGTTCCTAATCTCTCGAGGCCATGCTACACTCTTGACCCTGGTCAGGCATTACGTGAGTCAAAATATTTATGCCACCTACTATATCTAGGAGTAGTTGTGGGAATCTGCGCTCGAGAGTGACGCCGAGGCTTTCAAGTTCAGTTTAATCTATAAAAGTTTCATTCATGAAAGAACCGCTCAGTGAAAGGTAAAAGCTGGTTGCTCGTTCGATGCTTTTGGTCTGCAGAAACAGGCACATGGAAGGTTTGCTTATAGACCTACCATGACTTTAGGGATTCAAAAACTCAAATCGATGTTAGATAGAATTTTCTAAAGAACCTTTCTGGTAGGCACTAGAAAATATCACGTAGAATCACCCCGCAGGTCAAAAATTGTTAATTCAGATCCGTATCAGCCAAATTTAATTAAATTTTTCTATTCAAGCAGGAGGATACAATCAAGTATTTGTAATTTATCGTCTTAATTGGACTCCCTGCCCGTCTGCCAATAAATTTTACACCTACCCTTTACTAAAATATCACCAGAATGCAGCTTACCTATAAGTGTACATACGCGTGGCGACCCCTTGCCAAGGTGTAATACCCCAAGGGCGCCGTGGCTAATCTGTACACCACACACCGGACCTAAATCGTACCTAAACCGCATAGCATCGTCTGCCTTAGAAATAATTCACCCTTTGACAGGTATTAACTCGGCCAGGACCTGAGCTTCTCCTGCGTGCGAACGTTCCACCCGCTAATTGATTTGAACCACGTGCCCAGTCAGACTTTTCCCGTGTAAAATTAACAGCCCAAAAGCATCCGAGAAAGGATTGCCGCTGAGTCATTGACGTCCCTCAGGCCACGATGGATGGCTAGAACATGAATCAGAAGGAACTCGCCAAGAATTCCGGCCAATGAAAGGATTGACGTTTGTCATCTGAAAGGTCGGCGATTCTTTCGCAATACTGCGTATTATGATACGTGGAATGTCATTGTTATCGAGTAGTAAATTTAAGCGTTGGCCGAAAACGCCTTTCCAGACCTGGGGATTCTCGGAATACCTCCACTCTGTCCATGGTTTTGTGCCTTTGCAGCTTTGGGAGGGTATATTTAAAAACTTTTTGTTGTCACCATCGATGACTCATCAACTTGTTTTATGTTTAAAAACTTAAAACAAAAAGGGAGTGGTCCGTAGTGGAAATAAATTTATTGTCTACCCTGATAGGGTCCTATCAAAATATTTTAGGCGCAACACTTTATAACAACTTTTAATGATTGGTCAAGGGTGGGTCAATTTAGTTTATTTATCGAATATCCGTTAACTACTTTTCGAATAAAAATTCTTAAGTAGAGTAACTCACCTCAAGTTTAATGAAAAAATTTTTGTAAAAAAATATTTAAATTTTTGTAAAAAAAATATTTAGATTTTTGTAAAAAATTATTTAATATTTTAAATTCCATTCCGACAACCTCATCAATTTTGAAGAAATCGTATTCCAACCAATTGCATGAATTCCAATGCCATAGGAAAGGACAGACATTAATGACACTGGCGCGTTACCCAAAGCGGCACTTGCTACAAAGAAACAGACTTGACTTTCGTATGGCCCATCAACGTCAAGCATTTACTATTATAATAAATTTATGTAAGAACACCTCATTTGGTTACCAAAAAATGGAAAAACCTACCGAGAGTGAAAGTATATTAGTTGAAGGAAGGTGAGAAGGATGGAAAACGGAAGCGGACACCTGTCACTTGCTTTACATAGTTAGTAACAGCGGCAGACGTTCACGAGTGCGCGGTCAGGCCACAAAATGTTAAGTCTCGAGCCTTCGGTCTCATTTGCATACGATCCAGAGTCGGGCGTCTTGACAAGATGCGGTTTCTTTACAACGATCCACCCAAATATTAAGGAGCTGTCCCGTCAATAACGGCAATTTTTACTCCATGCCCAGATGTACATTTTATGGCCATTGACCAACTTGAATAATCGAAAACGTGGTATGAGATGGCAGGGTGAAAGGCGTTGTGGGTGAAATGAAGCAATATTTTAAATATTTTTTAGTTACCTCGCTGATTCGATTTTGGGAATCCCCACGTTTTCATTCCTCAACTTTAAAATTTGTAGTTAGGGTAAAGGTTAAATTTTGCGCCAATTAGGTACATACCCGATTTGTAATCATAGTTAACCACGTTCTGGGCCCTTATGGTCACAGCTTCCAACATAATGAACAATCCTCTGGGCCAAGTACGGGACGGAAATGCCGAGCCGCGGGGGCGAGCCCTGCACATCCGAAAAGATAAGAGGAGCGAACCAAGTAGCCAATTATAGCGCGAAGTTGGAGAAACAGTCGGAGAAACGAGAAAATAATGGAAAAAAGACGGAAGAGGGGCGAAAGACGGAGAAAGAGGAACCGGTCCTCGGCCGACTACTAGCGCTATCTGATCTTCGGAACCTCCCGTTCGGTCTGCCGTACCTACCTGTACCCCCGTATATTTAATTTAGCTCATCTGATAGCCGAGGCCGTCCACGGTAGAGCACCGTGTCAATTACTTGTGCATAATGTTCGCCCATCTCGCCACCATCTCGAACACTTGTCGTCTTGTCTACTTCCCTTTCCCCGACCGCGGTCGTCGGTGACGAATAAATAAAACACGAAACAAGTTGGTTTATGTTCGCTCATTTGAATCGGACGTCGTTTCAATCTTTTTGTCGCCCCATCCATTGGTTAATTCTTGTTAGGCGAAACCTTCGATGGGACGATAGTCGTCGGTAATGGAGTCGATACTCGAGTCCAACGTCTAATTATACGGTAACCGTATGTTTTAACTATACAGTCGAATTGAGGATTTATGCAAGCGAAAATGGGAAGAAGGTTGGTTGGACTACATTTTTTTTTACTTGCTGAACACATTTTTTGAATAAATTGAATAAAGTTGCAGCATTTTTGCAATTTTTATTAAAGATTGACAAACACAGCAATGTGGTGGAAAAATGACTAAAAAATGAATTTTTCTTAATATTCCTCTCTTGAAAATGGACGCAAGTTCCTCCAATAGATCATACAGTATACCTATTACTCCAAACGGGCACAGACACAAGTCTTGTTCAGGAAGTGATTCTGAGCGAAAGTGTCGGAATAAACATCTTCTCTGAAGCTCCGACCCGATTTTTGATTTTAAGACGATTACAATACTTCCATTTACTTCGTAAATGAACAAAAAAAAAAACCTCTCATTTCAACTTGAATAACCTGCATCTTTTCAAAACCGGCTCACTTGGCTCATTGGCAAATTGGCTCACTTAGATCTCAGTGATTCCACTAATTTTTTGACGTCGTTCGATTGACATGTCAGTTGAGCGTGAATGTCTTCACCGCATCGACGGTGTGTCGCTCGCATATCATAGAGCATAGCAAATCTCAAGAATCAATATTGCACATTACGCCTAGCACAAATTCACAATGAACGTGGAATATGGCAAAATCTGTGGGTCATTATTGCCCGGTAATTGAGGTAATTTGGCCCCCACGGCTGGAAAGATTGAAGAAGCGAAAGCCTCACACGGCAGTCGACTCGACTGGAATTGAAATATTGAGGCCTTTCTCGAGGCTTTTGTGTTCCTTGCTCGATGGCAGTGATACGACCGTCTCCAAAGAAAACTTCGCATCAATTTTCAATCGACCGATTAGGGATTGTCGAGTATTCCGATAGAAGGGGAACTGGTATTCGGAAGTGGCGTCGTTCGTTGAATATTCACCCCAACTGACGAGATAGATAGGCTGACCTGAATGAATTTCATACTAGATCTCACCCTAGGTACGTTCTTTATGTGACATGTTCAATAATGGAGGCCCTTACTGTACCTTGACACTGCCCCGAGTCTCACAAAGATAGAATGTATTATGAGTACCGTAGGTGCGCCACATATTTTAAATATGTGGTAATTACACGTCACAGGTATTCTACTCTCGGTTTCTAGCGTTAAATTAATCAAGGAACTGTCAGTGGGGAGGAGGTGGGGGCAGATAACAAGTGGTATTTTCATGTTTAGAATATGGTTATGTAACTTTAAAGCAGAGTCAAATAATGTAACTTTAAGAGCGCATTTTCGTTATGAAATAAAATTAATAATAACACCTAATATGAGTCTAAACACATTTTTGTTGTAGACGTCAAAATCGCTGATATGAGGACGAGTGCCTTCCAATAACTTCATGATTAATTGCAGCGGTACCTATGGAACAGATGACGATTTTTGCCAGATATCAAAGAATCTTGTTCACAACAGTCCACTACCCTTTCCCATAATCCGAAATTTCTCTCTTTGGCCCTTTCTAGCGGCAAACCACCAATTATAACATTTAACATAATTACAATGATCTCGATGCACAAAAGTGAAGGTGTCTCGACCCCACCTACCCCATTGTGAAAAGACGTGACTTTCACAGCCCTGAGCTTCCCGGTTATCCCGTTTTCTGGATGTTGATTACAGTCATTATCCAGTTCGATTTTTCTTTTCATTCCCTCCTTTCAACTTCGACATATCCACGGCCATACCACGAAAAAAATGAAAAAACTCTCCCGCGGCTTTTGAAGGGTAAAAAATCTAAAAATTATCTCGCATTGCTCGGATTTTCCAGTAACTTGTCAGTCAGTTTATAGGGGGATCTCAAAACTGCAAGTACGGAATAAGGCCGTAATTTAATTAAAGGTTATTACCCAGATCGCTCTATTGGCGTGGAATCGAGGACGTTTCAAAATCTGCCAATCCCTTGAGAAGATTTTGCGACAACGGATAATTTGCTCTACCCGCCGTCTGAATTTCAAGTTGGCAGCTTTACAACAAAACAAGCTGATCTTTGAGTTATTTTCCTGTTACTCTATCCCATCTGAGAACATTGGTGGCACCATTTTGGAGCGCTGATAGCACTTGGTGTTATAGAAAATAATTTTAACAAAAAAAAGTAAAACCGACTGACTCCCTAAAGACGCATGAAAAACTAAACAGTAAAAATACAAAAACAATCATCCTGACAGAAATTTTGGGAAAGATAAGGGAACTACCGATCTATTATAGATTAGATAATAATGGACTATAATAGTGAGCCCCCTTTTTGAGACAAAATTTTCGAGACAAATATTTAATGTTTTAGGGAAATAATTTTTGAAAAAATGTTGAAAATTGTTGGTGATAGGTAGGCATACCAGTTTTTGAGGATGCCCGCAGAATTTTTGGAAAAATGTTGAAAATTGTAGGTGACATGTAGGTATGCCAGTTTTCGAAGATACCCTCGTCCACGCACGGACTCTATTTCGTAGCGCTAGCTCGAACTATTCCAGACCGTTCCAATTAAGTGGGACGATATGTCGAGCTTTTTCATATTACAGTAAAACTGTTTCAGGCGTAAAAAACGCAGGAAGCGGGTGTATAATTTATGTGTGAATTGAGGCAGGGACGGGTGCCACATATTCAACAACCTTCGAGCCCAGGAAAATGGATTTACTGGAAGTCGCTCGCTTGGATCGACTCTAATTGAACAGTTCTCTCACTCTGACCCATTCGTCAGAGGTTTTTCGCAAATTAAAGTCGGATCTCGACTCATGATAAGAAGGATTTGCGGCTGAAGGGAGATCAAGTTCGAGTCAGCTGCTCCGTAGAGACAGCTGTGTGAGCTATCAACTTTTTTCCGTGGAAAAAATACGCGAGAAAAAACTGAGATAGTGCCCGATAATGAATGCCTTCCATATTTCTGGAGTCTCCCTTGAATTGTAAGTGGGTGGTACCTAACTGCCGTCCAAAGGTCAGAAGATCGAACATCGATGGGTTTATTCAACTTGATCGTCCGAAATAGATACACCCACGTGCAACAGGTCGATAGATGAAAAATGACCATTTAGTAGGTACCTGAGTTGAGGTAAAAAATGCGGTCGGCGCCGTTTTGTTCCATTTTCGGTCTATTTTCACCCAAAATGTTTTACTCCAAGTTTGGGAACTCTGAATTTTCCACGACCAAAAATCAAGAAAGCTTTTCCGATGGAATTTTACTCGTGAGCACCTACCGACGATTTTAAAAATAATGTTTTGGCTGATAAATTGTTGATTTAGTTTGCGTGTTAAGGGGAGTTATGGCTGATAACTCGAAAGCTACGAGTTTTCGTCTATAACTTATTGAGATTAAAATAGATCTTGAAAAATCTATTTCTCGATACAAAACACGTTAAACCCGAATTTCTGGTTCAGAAGATGTAACCTGTACAAGACGGCTGCCCCAATGCCACACTGTATATTTTGTATGTACTCCATCTCCGCATCACTAATTTATCCGGAAATTCAGGTCTGATATTTATTAAAACACGTTTACTGAAGATAGTTTTTTGGTTTTTTGCCATCATCCCTTATTACGAAATGAAACAAACAGGAAATATGGTCTGAAATTCCGTCCTATATTACACCGTTAATTACCTAATGGCATTAAATCCCAATCCGCAAAGGTGATTCTGTATCTAACTAGTACATTCATTACTTTATTATTACCGTGTACGCCCGTGGTCATAAAGGTTATCAGACTAATGGAAATTGGTAGGTGGAATTCAGCCCTGAAGTGATCACTTGGGACCATGATAACTTGGCGATTCCTTTAATCAACCATACTGCGTATATGGTTAACTCGTCATTACGCTGAGTACAAAAATAACTCGGCGTTTGGACCATTAACGCAATTAAAATATAATAGAATACTGACGCTTTTACACTAAATTGGGTTGCAGTGTTTTCCATCTGCTGAATTATTAGGAATGATTTGGTTTTCTTTCTCGTAAACCACCTATAAGGTACATACATCAAGAAAAATCTCTGAATAACAAACTAGGAATCCCTCCATTCGCTATGAGTGGTAATTTTTCATCGGCACTGTCCAAAACGTTATTCTCCTAATCTTCTTCCATTAAAATGTAAATTTCAGTTGCGTTATGGCATCAAAGCGTAGCAGCAAACGCATCTAATGATAATGTTTACTCGTAATATTATTCATACGCACAATGCTCCCAAACAACAAGACTGGACGGCTGAAAACGTACCTACATAATACGGACTCGGTTTACGTATTCCGCTGACGCTCGTCCCTCAATTTCCCCTATTTTCAACTGCTATATCGAGTTGGAGGTCCAAGCCGAAAATTGAAGCGCAGTTACGGGCAATTAATTAATTTTACGGTTTCTAATTAACGCGAGGAAGAAGAGTAGAGTGTTGAAGCTTCCGTTCTGCTATTCTTATGTCTGATGGGCGAGCCGTTATCGAAAAACGTTAATTGATGCCCCGAGGACAGCCAGATCCTTATCAAGTCAGAGCAAACACCCAGCTGAGTGGAAAAAGGTTGGCCGGCTCTCGTTCAATTTTCTGATACCTATGGACACGTTCCCTGGGAGGTTAATCCGGATCGGTTATTGGACAATATGCAGAAATTGATAGTTTTCGATGTGATATGGGCTACTAAAGGCTCATACATCAAAACTAGCAAAAATACCTACACCCGTGGTGAGCAAAATACGCAACACGGATGGATATTTCCCACGGTACATCACTGGAAAAGTAATTTTGGGAAAAAGAGTCGGCTCTCTGTAAAAAACATTTTTTTTTCAAAATTCCATTACCTAACATCTTAAGAAAAAAAGAAACAAAATTTTCAAACAATGGTCAAAAGCCTAAAAAAAGTCATTTTCAAAAAAAACAGGCAGGTAATTTTTGTTCAAAAAGGTCGAAAATCTTGAAAAACTCTGGAAAATGCCATTTCCTAAAAAACTTATTTTTCAAAAAAGTCGAAATTTGTAAAAAAAAAAGTATTACTTGCGTTATTTATTGAAGGAAAAAGGCAAAACTGGAAAAATGAGGGATCTCCAAAAAAAGACATAACTCTAGAAAAAATAATTTTTCCAAAAAAATCCATAGACCCAGGAAGTAGTAATTTTCTTATGGGCAAGCGTTTTTGATTGAAGGGTCTGCAAATAAGTTGATCTATCTAAGATTTATGGCGTTTGGATGAATGGAGGGATGAAAATCGTGAAAAATTTGGCAACATACGTTTCCACATACGTCTATACTAGTTTCGTACGTATCCATCGCGAAGGTTTAATATTCATTGTGTAACGAGGAGGAAACCTAATCTGCCGTCGACAATGGTAGCGGGCACACGGCCCCAACATGTACATGTACTGAGAACACAATGGGACAATGTCAACCTAATGACAGGGTTTATTCCGCTAGGACGTCTCCGCCGGGCGGCCTCTTGCGCTCGTTTTGTCGTCATTTCGAGAGCCGCTTGACCGGCGAAAATTATCCGTCGGACAAAACGGTCGGAAACTACCGCTGAGGGAACGCGGCGCGGACGTTCCCGACTTAGCGGCAGGTTCCGTTGACAGCGGACAAAGCGGGGAAAACCATTGGTCAAAAAAAGATAAAAAAATTTAAATTGAGGAAGCATGATTTTTTAGACGGCTGTTTTATAATAACGCCAAATATGCAATGTTTCTGCATTGGAAAATAAAAAAAGAAACCTTGGGCCTATTTTTTGAACTCTACACTTCCCAATTTTGAAAAATTTGAAAGTGAAAATTTTTGATAATCCGACCGGAGAGTTAAGAGTTTTTCGTTAATTCAACACAGACTTTTGACTCAACTCTTCACAATTAAGTACTAGCTCAACCTGAAACTGAGTTCCGAAATGAAACTCAAATTGAGTTTCGGTTCGAATATCAGTATCACTTTGAGTTTCAGTTCAAGTTTGAGTATCAGTTTGAGTTTGAGTGTCAGTATCAGTTAGATTAGAGATTCAGTTCGAGTTTGAGAATTAATATCAGTTTGAGTTTCGGTTTGTGTTTGAGTGTATAAGTCTGAGTTCAGTTTGAGTCTACTATTTTTTCGACCTGTTAGGTCAAAGCGTCAGGCCATGTTCCATCATAAAAAAGTTATTTCTCTGATAGAAGGCGACTATCCACTAGTAAGTCATAAGTGCGGCAAAATGTTAACAAATCATGAAAACTGGATCATTATCGCGACAGAATGTTAACAATAACCGCCTCAGCTATGGGTGTATTATCATCTCACAGCCGTGTGAATCGTCCTATTCCGCCCGCATTGTCGTAACTATGTTTTCCTCTTTCCCTAATTTTCCTCGGCCAACTTTCTGGAGAAGATTACTGCTGTTAATGTTACTTTAATAACATACGTGCGATTGCGTCAAGCCATAAAAGTGTGAGAGAATTCGTTACCGAAAACATTAATTATTTTCGCGCTGCGTTTTTTCCGAGAAAAAGGCGCGTTTCTCCGGTAAAATAATAATCGCGTTTCTAATTAGATTAACAGACATTGTTTTTTGCAACTTTTTGTATAATTTCCTTCCTCTTGCAGTTCTCGATTTATTAGCTAAGGAGTTCCAGCTTGACTCATTGTAATGCCCTTCGGTCCAGTATTAATGTCGGAATTCATTAAAATTAGCAGATGGTGTTTCCAACTAAGTTTCTTCGAAGAGCGTGAGATTAATTTTGTTTTCTTTACAATTCCCTCGTTGGTATTATTGTTTTTTTTTCTTTTTTTCAATGGGGTCATAGGTATGACGTATGACAACTCAAACTTATCTAAAAGATGATAAATTTTTTTACGCGTGGTACGACGCAGTTGACAAGTATAGTACATTATTATCATAATACCACATTATTATAATAATTATTGTCCTACGTAAAATTTTGTACAAAATCAATCGCATTTGAACTGGGTGATTGGACGGCTCGAGCTTTGACTGCAATATCATCATTTTTATTGTTTTTGCGGCTTTGAAGAATTTCTATTGGATTAATTTTGGATTTTTTGGCCCGTCGGATTCCTTGAATGGCTGCATATTTTTCATGCCCCGAAAGTCAAAAATGATTAAATTTCAGCGGGCGAAAAGAATAATTTTTGCGATTTCAAAAACTAATTTCTTTCCATTTCGAGAAAATATTTTTTAACATTTCCAACTATTGTTAGGCATTCCAAAAAAGCTAATTTTTTAGCAATTCAAAAATTTTTTTTTAGAATTTTTAATGCAAAATTAATTTTGACTAAAAAAAACAGTTTTTACATTAAATGCTAAAAAACAGTTTTTTAAAATGCTAAAAAAAAGTTTTTTTGGATGCTAAAAAAATAGTTTTTTTGAATGCTAAAAAAATAGTTTTTTAAAATGCTAAAAAACTAGTTGTTAAAAATGTTAAAAAAAATAGTTTTTTGAAATGAAAAAAATTGAAATTTTCAAAAAACCATTTTTTAGCCTTTAAAAAAAAGTTTTAAGGGTAGTAGGTACAAACTTGATTTCTTATGCCTGATTTCTTATATGTTCTTTGAAAACATTACGGATTTTACTTCTCGACCATGGAATTTTGAAATGTGTGAGGTTGATAGAAAGTCGTTACGGGGGTGTAATGCGGGTAGATGCGGGTAGATGGGAGTACTGGTCAAATTTTTGATCGCACGCTTGTCGACGAAATTTTGAATTTTGTATTTCAATTTCGGCTTTTATGATATGATCTTTTTATGGTTCTGCTACCTAATTCCATTATTAGTGCTTTATTTTTTTGTAACCCAGAAAATTGTACCAACGTCACTAATTGGCAGGGTTTTTTCAAAGCAGGCACGAACCTATTTTTATTTTTGATTTTTTCATGCGCCTTTTTGTTGACGGTGTATACACCGTTATAATTATAAATATAATTAAATAAATGTTTATAATAATAAATATAAATTATAAATTTAATTATAAATTATAATTTTTTCGTTTTTGGAAATTTCGAAACGTGCCGAGCTTTCTAATGCGCAATTCCGCTACGCCAGATCCAAGTAATATGGATGAGTCCTCTTTTCGCCCACGATCACAATCGGATTTACTTGGTAATTTCCGACCGGCTCTTTATTAACATGAGTAATGGCTCTCTATCCGAATAAAGCGAGCCGGGATGGTTTTCTGATCGCATCTCGCGTCCTGTGGGAGCCAACTTACCACTTAGGCTACCTTAGTAACCGTAAAATTTCCCTATTCGGCAATCCTTAAACACACCTGACTAACGAAGTTATTAATGATGATTACGCTCACTTTGCTCCGATCGATGGAAATCTCTCCCGATAAAGCGTTACGCTCTTCGTACGCCCTATGAGAAAAGGAATTATGCAGATTGCCATTATTCGGGGCGTAAAAAAAGGCGAAAAATGTCCAAAACTCGACTCTGCTTATGTCTAAAATGTTAATCATTCATTAGCTCCACCCGGGTCGGTGTTTTCCCTTTGTTGCCGGCTCAATGTCACTTTTACTTCATTGAGCGGTTTCCGTGCATATTCATAACTCATGGGCCCCAGGATATGTTATTTTTTCCGTTCCGGCCGCTTGTTTTTATTGTCCATACGGCTTATCATTATTTCGAAACGCTCATCAGCGGCGAGGCTTACAAAAAAATATCGCATATTACAAACCAATGGGACGTGGAATTTTTTAGGTAACGCATTTGGAGCGTAGGTAATTTATTGTTGAATTATTAAAAAGTTTAATTATCTACATAATTAACAGAATAATAATTAAATTATCTGGATAATAAAATTAGGACCAACTAGGTAGAACTTGATTTTTGGTAAAAATGTCAAAAACTTTCGTAAACTCCTTCCCGCTGAAAAATTCCGGACGGCGGACCGGATTTTTGAAGATTCGGATTCTACAACCCTTTTAACGTAAGCTAACACATTTTCAGGGGGGTGTTGAACAATTTTTTCCTAACCAATTTTTTCCTAAGTTCATTTCTTGAGAAAAATGAACCAAAAAATTCAACGCGACGCGTCGACTGTCCGCGACGTCCGTCATTTTTCCAACCGCAGGTATATCCGAAGAGGGAAAGCGGCCGGGCGGTTAGTGCCGGTTATTAAAAGTTATATGACAACCCGATCATAACGTTACGGGCGGAGCTATCGCATTTTATTTTCCATTCCTCGCCCTGTGTGTTCTTTGTAAGCCCGGGCTTATTTGTAATGACTAGGCAGACAATGCCCGGCCGGCCGTTAAACTCGTCCAGATCGCTTAATAGACACCTTCGAAGATGCCGGAGCGATTAATTCGCCGTCGTAAAATCCGTGCCGGGCCTCGCTCATGCATCGCGGACCACTGCATTTTCGACCGTATGGATCCCCGGTCGGATCCGAAGGGCCGGACGTTTTAAAGGCGCGAACGAGCGGTTAGCCTCAAGGGTTAATAGATGTTTAACCTTATACCGGTCCGCGGACTGGAAACCCTCCTTATTAGTAAATAGATTACTTGGCAGCGTCTTTCAGTTTTATAGTCAGCCCTTTCCACTGATTAGGTGCAAAGGGCGGACTGCAACGGCCCTACATAAACGCCGTGTTTACGACGTACCTCTTCTCTACCCAATTGTAAATACCCAACCGAGTTTGTGATTTACTGGCTACAAATGCTCCGGCGAGAAGGCGTTTTAAACTTGCCGGGGTTTTTTTTTTGTTGTTTTTTGTTTTTGTTTCTGTTTCGCTCCTGCTGTTGTCGTTTTTCGTTTCCACTCGTCGTTTAACGCGTTTCAACTCCTTTCCCGGACGCGCGTGGTTAATTTGTAAAGTAACACGTGTTTAAGATTCCGACGGGATAATGGAATACCGCATATTTGGAGACGGTTCCTACCGGCTTCGAACCGGTAGCTGCATAACCGATGTTTGAAAAGTACCGGGTATTTGAAGTGCCTACCTATCCTACGGCTTCAGACGTTTGAAAAGTATCGCCACTCGGATATGGGGTTTATCGATACAGTTTTTCCTTCGAAATTTCATCAAATTTTCTCTTTAAAACATTTTTTCCTCCGGGATTTCCTAAAAAATACCTATTTTCCTTAAAAAATTCGTCAAAACGTTTCATTCAAATAATGTTTCCGTGTTTCCTTCGAAAAATGTTTTCTTCTAAATCCCCTTGAAATTTCTACATTAAAAAGTTTTCCTTCGAATTTCATCAAACATTTCTTCCTCCGAAATTTCCTCAAAAATGCCTATTTTCCTTCAAATTTTCGTCAAAACGTTTCATTCAAAAAATGTTTGTACGTTTCCTGAAAAACTTTTTTCTTCGAAATTCCCTTGAAATTTTTACATTAAAAAGTGTTTGATTCGAATTTTCATCAAACTTTTCTCTTTAAACATTTGGACCTTCGAAATTTCCTCAAAAATACCTATTTTCCTTCAACATTGCGTCAAAAAGTTGCCTTAAAAAATGTCTCCAGGTTTCCTTCAAAAATATTTTTTCTTCGAAATTCCCTTGAAATCTCTACATCAAAAAGTTCATCCTTCGAAATTTCATCAAACTTTTTCCTTCAAAAATGTCTTCCTCCGAAATTTCCTAAACAATTTCTTCTTTCCAAATTTCATCAAAATGTTTCCTAAAAAAAATTCCTTGAAATTTCGGCTACAAAATCTTTTTCCTCCGAATTTTCCTTGAAGATTTTGAAAATTTTAATATGAACCGATCTTCCATGAATTGATCTTCCATGAATGATGATCTTCCATTAGTTTTAAGTTTTTATCTTCTTTTTAAAAATATTAAGGAACTCGCAATTTCGTCGCCTACGATCCGAGAGCGTTGAAATTCGTCGAATTTCCACCCTCGCATTTCCGAGTAATTCGCCTCGGACTTTCCCCGTCCCTCGGATGACTCGGCGGACCTGTCCGATCCTGTGAAATGCAGTTATATCTCGGATCGTGAGCTTCGTGACGCTTCTGCTTGCATCAGTTGACTCTGATCGAAGCTTATTCCTTCGTTTAGCCTTTTTGCGGATATTGGCAACCGCTTATTCCTTCTTAAGAGGCTCGGGTATCGCAACATTGGTAATGGAACCCATAATGTTAACACCTTAGAGGCGAAACAGTGCTGAGAACGTGACTGCGAGAATCGGACTTAGCACTAACCTTTGGCAGCTTTAACTTTCACACCCAACATTTCTGTAATGTATCGTTAAATGTTGTGTATTTATGGAGCCGTAGCATACAATGCAGCATGGGCTTCATGTACCTAGAAGCAATGATGATTTCAAAAAATAATACAGATTTAAACCAGTGGTGCGTAGATAACACACAATACTTCCATATTCCGAAACGTAAAAGTGTGACACAATTTTATCATATTTTGATTGCTTTTAAGGGTCTTTAGGTCAAAAATATCAAAAAACTCATCATGCAAATTTTCAAATTCGCTCAAAATGGAAATGCGCCCAGTTATCGGGATCTAAAAAATATCCACATATTTTGCAAGGTAAAAAAAAAGATTTTAAGACCAATAACGCTCAAATCGGTTCATTTTTGTGGCCGGTAAATATAAAATAGAAAACAATAAAGATGCAAATATATCAGAAGTACTGTGAGTTATTCAAATTCCGGTTAAACAGCTATATGTGGGCGCATTTTTGCCAATTACCTTATTTAAAATTAAATTATTTTGCATTTCAAAAAGTTTTCCATGATGTAACAATACCGAAGTCGATAAAACCATAACGTACACAGTCCTGCCTGCATGTTCGACATACCCTGTAATTCGTTCGGCTGATTTATTCTGAATAATTTCACCCGTACGTCAGCGGGCCAGCCTATTATCAGAAACCGTGGAATAACTAAGTTTCCGAAGAAAAAAATTAAGTATAATAAAGCCTAAGCTGACTTCCGGCAAAATAATTGTCCCTACCTGAAAAACATAGTATTATGATTACGATTAGGGCCGCACTGGTTAACAATCGTTAAACCGCTGCTGGGGTCGCACTGCGCATGAATATTCATCGATGGCGTCTTCACTCGGCTCAGTGGCCACCATCCCAGAAGAAATCTATAAGCGTCTATGAGGAACGCTTGAAGCGGATAATTCTGTGGAACCGTTAATGGACTACCTATTCGAACTTTCGTTGAGCTGCTGTGTCGATTTGAGCCCGATATTTTGTTTCATTTTTAATCGGTGTGGGGAAAAAAATTCAACATCCCCTTAAAATTTGTTGGTTCAAAAACAAAAATTTTAAGACCAAGAACGCTCAAATCGGTTCATTTTTGTGGCCGGAAAAAATAAAATAGAAAACACTACAAATCCAAATATATTGGAAATACTGTGAGTCAGTCATTCAAATTCCAGTTAAAGGGTGTTAGGTCCTGCCGAGACAAACATTTCAGTCCAAGAAATTTGAAAAAAGGTTGAGAATTAAGGGAGGTATGACCATTTTTGTAGATGACGACAGACGGACACTTGTTCGGAAAGTGATGACTAAACAATTAACTAGGATCTGGAGAACGTAGATTGTATTGAATTGTCCTACGCACCACTGGTTTCTTTTTCAATTCGAAGCTGGTCGACATAACTTGCCTACTTACCCAAATTTTGAATCTTTACTGTCGCCATCAATCCCGGTTTTGGAAGATTTAACATTCCAAGATCGGATGCCCACCGGGATAGGTATGGCACGCAATCCTGTTTGCAAAGATGACGAAGAATCATCACCTGCTGTGGCCAAAATTGGCGAAATTCTCCCACTCAAAATCGTACCCCAGTCCATAGACGACCCGAAAGTCCAGTTTTTCGTTCGGCGGCAAAAGGAGAGCGAAGCGTGCGGAAGACGATGGCTGAAACGCGTGAGGCACATTGCTAATTCATCAACCTTGGCGTTCTTGGTAAATGTGTACGAGCACGAAACGCGTCTGAGAGAGCAAGGCCTTCGTTTTCATGAATGAGCTTCTCCATTCACTGGAAAATGGTGCATTCTATCTATACATCGGGGGGAATCGACCTTTGGAATATTTACTCATTTCTCACGAGGCAAACTACCAGGTGTAGTTACCTACTTGTAGCAACCCATGAATCACCTTTATGACCTGATACACGATTTTTCAAGTAGCTTCCCAGACGTCAATCGGGGATGATTTATTATGGATACGGTGTCATATCGATGACGTCATACGACAACCTCGTAACTCGAATTTTGGCAATTTTTTTCAAATTGCATTTGCTGAATGAAATCCTCGTATCTCATCGGCCAGTATTCGAATCTCTGCTCTCTGGCGCCCTTTTTGAGAACCTACAGACCTGACCTTTTTGCTTGGAATCTGACCAAAAAATAAATTATTGTCTGACTGTATTGGAAAATTAACAATTTTTTTGGTTTTCCGATTGAAAACGCAGCAAATTCTTACACAGAGTCTTATTATTTACTTTGCTTGCAATTACTTCCGCATTTGATACGTATCATGCGACATTATGATAATATCTTGCATGATATTGTAAGCTAATACGATGATATTAATAATAAAGAAAAAACCACATTGCTAATGAAATTACACGAATTTTTAATCGAGTTACAGCCTTATTTCGGATTGATGGCCGTAACACGATTACGAATAGTGCACATGTAGCATTCAGAGCACAAAAAATTATTCAAGCCCCTATAGTGATGAAGGTACCCCCATAAATTTGCAACTTTTCAAAATCAATCCTACTTACCTGGTTCCTCGCATTAATCGAACGCGCGTACATCAGGAGAAAACCGAGTCACAATAACTGGCCAGAATTCGCGATGTTGCACAAAAACCGTTCAGAATGTCTAAATCAGATATACTAAGAAGGGCACGGCCCGCTAAAAACGCGAAATTCGAGCAAACAGATGAAGAATCTTAAACTAGAATGCCTACCTAGGTATTTTTCGTTCATTTCATTCACCCCAATCGGATCTCTACGATATTGAATGAAAAAGTTCTAACCTTGGACCAAACGCAGACAAGTTCGGACATACCTGTAAAAAAAGAGAAAAATCCAATGAAGCTCCATTTGTTCCAGGGAAGTAAATAATAGAGGTATTAAGATAACTACTCATACCGCTTGATGCAATGAATGTATTACAATGTAATGTCATGTAATGTACGAGATACATTTTATGTATCACATTAAAAAATTCAAATTTTGCACTTACGTTTAGCCACGTCGCTCCTCGTTGGCCGATGTCCTCCGGCTGCATACCATGGGCACTCCGTGGTGTTGCACTTCTCGAAGCACAAAATGTTTCCACAAAACAACGACACTTTTCTTTCTTTTTGGTCAAGATGAAATCTGAATATTGACTTTGGGGAGAAAAATCCATAAAAACCGTTCAATTCTATCAAATTTGAGGGATTTTTGAATTTTTTTTTAAATTTAATTTTGCTCAAAGCTTTAGTCGAATTACTTTTTCCTACGGTGAAAATTTACAGCGAAGAACAACTCAATTTTTGAAGGATGGTTGGTAACTCGAATTGAAACTCTTGGCAGTTTGAAAGGATAAACCCCAGCGTGAAATTGTCAAACCTAATGTACCTGCTTACTCATTGGCCAAAAATTTGGTCTATATTGGTCAGATTTTTAGAAATGCATCCCCTGAAAATAAACACGCGGCACCTGATCACACCTGCAACATACAAGAAGAAACATCGCGGTTAGACGCCAATGCAGAAAAGAATCAGGATAACAAAATTGCGCCTACTATCCTGGATAAGCTGTAGATTAGATTAGGATCAGCTTCTGAGTTCACAAAAATTTATTCTGAATTTCAAAGTTCAAATTTCCCTGGAATGGCCTAGTAAATGCCTACCCAATGTAGAGTAGGCAATGGGATCGCCCGGAAAGTGAAAATCGGTCTGAAGGTTCAGAAACAATGTCGCTCAAAACTCACACAAACGTAAGCGCGCACACACACACCCGCGCGCTTCTGGGAAAAACTCTGTTACTTTAATCCGACACGCTCACCACACAGCATTATTTGAACGTTGACCACAATGAGCTAAGGACGTTTGATGGTCTACAAAAACATGTTTCAACACTAAAAACACTTATGACCTTAGCACTTACTTTCATCGGATGGAATGTTGAGTTTTGACGACACCGACGCACAGGGTAGCACACACCAGGGGCACGCACCAAAACCATTCAAAAATTGTTATTCCCTCAACCGGCACGGCAAATCGGACGGACAGCGATTAAACGAGCGAAACGAGACGGAAAGAAAATAAAATTGAATGAATTTTTTGGAAAAATAAAGGAAAGAGCGTCTCCTGCTCACCCGAACGGAGCTAAGGTCGGCCATCTTTTTCGGCTCGGGAACTTCCTTATCTGCGGAGAACCGAGCCGAGGCGAAAATGGCCGACCTTTGCTCTTCGTACTCACAGGACGCCGAATTTTGCGAATATTTTCATCAGCCACATCCGTTGAAACCGAGACGAGAATCGCAGCTAACTGATCGAAAATTCGCGAAATAATCACTTCTACAGCGTTATCACTGGACGCGGTTACACGGAAATTCACTGATTTGCCAGGGCAAATAAGAAGGAGAAGAAGTTACTGGAATCATTGGCTGAAATTATCACAAACCTTTACTCGAAAAACGATAGTAGCAATGTCGGAAACGAAGTTTTTCGATGGAAAATTTTCTCAAAGCGTTTTTTCCCTAACAAATAAGAAAAACACAGGCGCGCAGCGCGACACAACCGACCCGGAGGGAAGACGGCGGAAGACTGAGGCGACTCGCACAAGCAGAACAGCAGGCGCAGGAAAAGGTTCGCCGAACATGAACTGCCGTGCAGAAACATGCTCGTCGAAGGTCTTCGGATTTAAGTCGCGCCTACGCTCTGCTGAATTGGGCTCAGCCGCCGATCCGAGCCGCTTTCATGCGGGTCCGGGCGGCTGACCGTTGATGTGAAGGCAAGGCTCGGCTTCCTGCGAACCGATTTGAGCTGACGGCACCGACCGGCTAGGCTTTCGGCAGCGCGACGCGTCTACAGTATACGCGTCGCGCTGCCGAACTGGTAGCCTCTAAAATTAGGTACCTATAATTAGGTTCATTTTTAGGGTAATAAAAACTTATTATCGACCAAGTAGTTCTGCAGGAAAAATGTTTTCGAAAAATTACTGCGAGGAATCGAACCCCAGTCTCCCACTTAACCAAGGGTTAACTTCAAAAGGGTTAAAACAGTTTGCCGTACCTATGACGCTCTCCTTCCTTTTGAACGGGTTTCAGGCCCCTAATCTTATTAAGCATAAATAAAGGGACAAAAATCCCCTCTCCAGCAGGATTCGAACCTGCCACCCCCTGCCCATTAGGCAGACGCGCAATCCTCCGGCTTCTTTGCGTTTCGTTGGTTTTGTTGCAGAAAACAATTTGTCACCTGTTATCGTAATTAATCAATTACTTATGATTATTCTGGAATTATAATAAACCATAGAATCATTATTTAAAATATTAATTAAATAATATTAATTTAAATTTTAAATTGATAATTTTATTATTTTTATTAATTTTTTTATTTATATTAATTATTTATTGTTTGTATTAATAACTTTATAATTAATTTAAAAAAATTAACAATAAATTTAAATAATTTGAATAGGTAATAGTATAAAAATATTATTTAAAATTATTATTATACCATAGAATTTATAATAATTCGTCAACGTTTATTTATGTTGCAGTCTGAAGCCTCCGCCGAAAGATGGCGTGACGAAAAGCAACCCGAGCAAGCGGCACAGGGAGCGACTGAACGCTGAGCTCGACACCCTCGCCAATCTTTTGCCCTACGAACAGAACATTTTGTCGAAGTTGGACCGACTGTCCATACTTCGACTATCCGTTAGTTACCTTAGAACCAAGAGTTTTTTCCAAGGTAAGATTGCCTTTTTTATTTTAGAAATGTTACTTCCGATTTTTTCGTGCAATTTTCTAATTATTTTTCCATAATTCTTCCATAGTTTTTTGCCACTGCTGAAGTTTTTGAAAAATTGTCAATTTTCTGTGTCATGCCCAAAACCTAGTCAAAAGTATTTTTTTTTGGAATTTTAAGATTTTTTTTGAAGGGTCAAAAAAATATTTTTTTAAATGTCAAAAATGAATCTTCAAACCAGTTTTCAATCACTAAAATTCAACCAATTTTGACTTATAGGGAGTGAAAAAGGTGTGAAAACCTTCAAGGAATCCAAAGAGCTCAAATAATTCAAAATCGGTTCAGTAGAACTCCCACAAATCGGCAAAAACGCGAAATCGAAGAAATCACGTCAAGAAATTCAAACCAAACCGATTTAAAAACAGATTTTCCAAAAATTTTCGGAAAAAAGCTCCTTTCCTACGGTTATTTAAGCAATAAACACGGGAAAAATACCCAAACAATTCCAAACTCACGGCATCACCTTCAAAATTGAGTTTTTTCTTCTCGAAAATCAACAAAAAAGTGAGGATTCGAGCAGCTCAAAAGTGCGAAAATGACTTAATTCCCTCCCGCGATGACCGGGCACAAGAGGAAGGATGATTTTGTAATATTTGCATATCCCTCGTTTGCCTATCGCCTCGATGATTCTGGTATTAACACGCACGCAACAGTTTTGTCGGGTCTTCTCGTGCTGTTGCTGTTGGGCTCGAATCCCATGAGTGATCATCGAATCGCGCCCGGTATCGCGTTATTATATTGCTAACGAGTAGCAAAATGACTTGACGATAACATCGGTCCTGATCCCCGAAAATGGGAATATTTGATATTCAGATTGATATTCTTCGGAATATTTCGCTCCGATGGAAGATTGAGGAAATGTTGCGTTTGGGGAGATTTGGCGATATTTGTAAACGTTTCGTGAATGTATCTTGAAACGTTCACTTCCGTCCTAAAATCGAAAATCGGATCAGTGCTCCTGAAAAAATGTTCGCTTCTGCACTTTTTACTTAGAATCACTTCCTGTACAAGTGTCGCGATTTTTCGACGCTTTGCCACGGATTATTTTTTCGACGCATGGCCGCGTAGACGCAGTGCTCTGTGTGTCCGCGTCCGTCCGTGTGATAGTGGGTTTCTTGGCATCATTGATCCATACAGCATCCAATGTTGTGTTCGATTCCAATTGTGAAGTTGACAGAAATGGGGAGGTACCGGAATAATGTTATATATTGCATCCATTGTCCATAAATGGATAATATGGCGGCATCGTGTATTTCACATTTCTACCTGAATATAAGTAAAATATATAAAATAAAATATGAAAATTACTATAAAAATAATAAAAATGCATTAAAAATAAAGTTAAAGTTAAAATAAAAATAAATAAATAATATCTATAAAAGTAAAAAATAAGAATTTCGCATTTAGAATTTGCGAAAATATGAAATTCGGACATCAAAAAGGATTCGGCTGAATTTTTTGACCGATACCCAATATTCGGACAACCTCGATCCACTATGCATTGAATCTTCAGTCAATAAATAAATTATTTCCCTCACTTACCGTCTCATATTCGCGTTCTACTTTACGGTAGAATTCGAAAAATCCGCCACTGAGACGGTTGCTGAAAATCGTCAATATTTGAACAGCCGGTCGAACCGATTCGATGTCAAACTCTGACCTCTGCGTATTCAAACGTTCGTAACGATCCGATTCTTCGAAGAACGTTCATCTCCAACGGATGAATTCGTCATTAACAGACCGGCTCGATTCGCAAGGCTTCTTGAAAATTTCAAGACCGCAATCATAGTAATAGCGGTATTATTTCAGTCGAGGACAAAATATGCCTTTTTTCCTGCAGAATGAAGAGCATCGTCTATTTTTGCGAAACCGTGGAAAAATCGGCTGTTGGGATAGGTCTGCAAATTGCTGTTGAGGTGGTCAACAAATTCGCCGTGTATGAATTTCAGAAGCTAAACAAGAGGTGCGTAGATAACGCACAATACTTCCATATTTCAAAAAGTAAAAATGTGACACAGTTCGGTCATATTTTGACTGCTTTTGAGGATGTTTGGGTCGAAAATATAAAAAAAAACTCACTTTGCAAATTTTAAAACTCGCCTAAAATAAAAAGACGCCAAGTTATCAAAATATAAAAAATATCCACAACAAAGAATTCAAGGCCAAGAAGGCTCAAATCGGTTTATTTTTGTGGCCGGAAAAAAATAAAATAGAATACACTAAAAATGCAAATATATCGGAAGTACTGTGAGTAAATATGGAAGTGAAAATTTGTGAGCTGTAGCCAGCGGTACTTCGAGCCTAGCAGCCGCGAAGAGGTTTCGAATGCTCGGAGCGCGACCCGGGCCGCCATAAATCTCACAGAATAGATCGATCGGTCCGAACCGCTCCACCTCCTCTTGGGCCCGAGTAGATAAAAACGTAGTACACAGAAGCGACCAAAGTAAATGGGTGGGAAGATCGGAAATAAATGAGCTCGCCGGAGGGGACCATGAGGCGAGATACTGGCGACAGATATCGCTGACAATTACCGTGGTTTACCAGCGGAGGAACAGGACGGGCGATAGGCGGGTCATGCCTTGGGCGCTGCCTTCCTCGGCTACTGCCTGAATCACGGCGTGTACAACGCATGGAAATGTCCCGCGCTAACGACACCTGGTGATATGCTCTCACCTCATCCCTGTACGCGTCCGCTGGGAACTCCGCTCCCGGCGTTGCGGTAATTACTTCCCAATGTGTATCTGGCCGAACGGATCTCGCACCTGGCGACCCCATGCCCGTTACCTCAATTCTACTTCTGCATGATCCTGTCCATTTTGGTTTATTAGAGCGTTTTTCGAAACTTCGTAATGCACAAAACAAGGTTGTCACTTTTGTCACCCTAGATGTTGGTTTAATAATAAACCCTTGGCATAAGAGAAAAAAAATTTCTAACCCGAACCGTTCATGATTAACGTTGCAAAAGATGTAGAATCGAAATCTGCGATGGAAAACATCCGCCCGTCCGCCGTAAACCGTACACCGCTCGAGGTCCACCGACCAACACAAAGTCAAACTCACAATGAAACACAAACTAAACCTCATAATAAATCTCGAAGTCAAACTCACAATGAAAGCGAAACTCAAACTCTTAATCGAACACGAAGTCAAACTCACATTAAAATTGAAACTCAAACTCATAATCGAAATCGAAGTCAAACTCACAATGAAACCGGAAAACAAACTCATAATCAAACTTGAAGGCAAACTCACATTGAAACCGAAAATCAAACTCATAATCGAAATCGAAGTCAAACTCACATTGAAATAGAAACTCAAACTCATAATCGAACTTGAAGTCAAACTCACATTGAAATTGAAACTCAAACTCATAATCGAACTTGAAGTCAAACTCGCTATGAAACTGAAACTCAAACTCATCATCGAAATCGAAGTCAAACTCACAATGAAACCGAAACTGAAACTTATGGTAAACTCGAAGTCAAATTTTATCAAAGTCAGGTTTACTAGTGAGTTTGACTTCAAGTTCGATTATGAGTTTGATTTTCGGTTTCATTGTGAGTTTGACTTTGATTTCGATTATGAGTTTGAGTTTCGGTTTCAATGTGAGTTTGGCTTCAAGTTTGATTATGAGTTTGAGTTTTGGTTTCAATGTGAGTTTGACTTCGAGTTTGATTATTAGTTTGATTTTCGGTTTCATAGTGAGTTTGACTTCAAGTTCGATTATGAGTTTGATTTTCGGTTTCATTGTGAGTTTGACATCGATTTCGATTATGAGTTTGAGTTTTGGTTTCAATGTGAGTTTGGCTTCAAGTTCGATTATAAGTTTGAGTTTCAGTTTCATTGTGAGTTTGACTTCGATTTCGATTATGAGTTTGAGTTTTGGTTTCATAGCGAGTTCGACTACGAGATTTATTGTGGGTTTGAGTTTTGGTTTTATCGTGAGTTTGACTTCGAATTCGATTATGAATTTGATTTTCGGTTTCAATGTGAGTTTGACATCGATTTCGATTATGAGTTTGATTTTCGGTTTCAATGTGAGTTTGCCTTCAAGTTCGATTATGAGTTTGTTTTTCGGTTTCATTGTGAGTTTGACTTCGATTTCGATTATAAGTTTGATTTTCGGTTTCAAGGTGGGTTTGCCTTCAAGTTTGATTATGAGTTTGTTTTCGGTTTCATTGTGAGTTTGACTTCGAATTCAATTATGAGTTTGATTTTCGGTTTCAATGTGAGTTTGACTTCGAATTCGATTATGAGTTTGAGTTCCGGTTTCATTGTGAGTTTGACTTCAAGTTCGATTATGAGTTTGATTTTCGGTTTCATTGTGAGTTTGACTTCGATTTCGATTATGAGTTTGATTTTCGGTTTCAATGTGGGTTTGCCTTCAAGTTTGATTATGAGTTTGTTTTCGGTTTCATTGTGAGTTTGACTTCGATTTCGATTATGAGTTTGATTTTCGGTTTCAATGTGGGTTTGCCTTCAAGTTTGATTATGAGTTTGTTTTCGGTTTCATTGTGAGTTCGACTTCGAATTCGATTATGAGTTTGATTTTCGGTTTCATTGTGAGTTTGACTTCGAATTCGATTATGAGTTTGAGTTCCGGTTTCATTGTGAGTTTGACTTCAAGTTCGATTATGAGTTTGAGGTTTGGTTTCAATGTGAGTTTGACTTCGAATTCGATTATGAGTTTGATTTTCGGTTTCATTGTGAGTTTGACTTCGATTTCGATTATGAGTTTGATTTTCGGTTTCAATGTGGGTTTGCCTTCAAGTTTGATTATGAGTTTGTTTTCGGTTTCATTGTGAGTTCGACTTCGAATTCGATTATGAGTTTGATTTTCGGTTTCATTGTGAGTTTGACTTCGATTTCGATTGTGAGTTTGAGTTTTGGTTTCAATGTGAGTTTGACTTCGAATTCAATTATGAGTTTGATTTTCGGTTTCAATGTGAGTTTGACTTCGAATTCGATTATGAGTTTGATTTTCGGTTTCATTGTGAGTTTGACTTCGATTTCGATTGTGAGTTTGAGTTTTGGTTTCAATGTGAGTTTGACTTCGAATTCAATTATGAGTTTGATTTTCGGTTTCAATTTGAGTTTGACTTCGATTTCGATTATGAGTTTGATTTTCGGTTTCAATGTGGGTTTGCCTTCAGGTTTGATTATGAGTTTGTTTTCGGTTTCATTGTGAGTTCGACTTCGAATTCGATTATGAGTTTGATTTTCGGTTTCATTGTGAGTTTGACTTCGAATTCGATTATGAGTTTGAGTTCCGGTTTCATTGTGAGTTTGACTTCAAGTTCGATTATGAGTTTGAGGTTTGGTTTCAATGTGAGTTTGACTTCGAATTCGATTATGAGTTTGATTTTCGGTTTCATTGTGAGTTTGACTTCGATTTCGATTATGAGTTTGATTTTCGGTTTCAATGTGGGTTTGCCTTCAAGTTTGATTATGAGTTTGTTTTCGGTTTCATTGTGAGTTCGACTTCGAATTCGATTATGAGTTTGATTTTCGGTTTCATTGTGAGTTTGACTTCGATTTCGATTGTGAGTTTGAGTTTTGGTTTCAATGTGAGTTTGACTTCGAATTCAATTATGAGTTTGATTTTCGGTTTCAATGTGAGTTTGCCTTCAAGTTTAATTATGAGTTTGTTTTTCGGTTTCATTGTGAGTTCGACTTCGATTTCGATTATGAGTTTGAGTTTTGGTTTCATTGTTAGTTTGACTTCAAGTTCGATTATGAGTTTGAGTTTCGGTTTCATTGTGAGTTTGAATTAAATTTCGATTATGAGTTTGAGTTTCTGGTCCTTTGCGAGTTCGACACTTAACAGTTCGATAATGGAAGATACTTGATACAGTTTGATAGTGGTAGTACTTATATGAAGGGATTCCAGAAAATTGTCGGGGCCCCCTATCGGGTACGGGTCTGAACCTTCCCAAGCATAATGAATAGAATGTCACTATGAATATCACCAATCGGTTTTCCTAGTCTAAATTTTATCATAACAATTATCATCGATGCTATCGGGTATTGATGTTTTTAATTTAACTCATATTTAATCGACTCGTTAATTTGAAAACTTTTTTTGCCAATCCGAGGTATAAATTGAGACCAATCTTCGAAGTATTGAGGTAATCGGGCAGGTGCCCATCTTAAATTATGTCCTCAAAACTGTCGTCGGAAGTCGTTGAAGTTTTTTCTCGCTCGCTAATTGCGCCGACCTCAAACACGTTTGCGCTGAAATGGTTACATGAAACGTGCCATTTAATTCACTGCATACTGCATTTTCTCCAGGTTACCTGTGGAATAACGGAAGGGATTTTTTTCAAAGAAAAGCTATCAGCGGCAAATATTGTTCAGATATTATTTATTATTCAATAATAAACCACCGTAGTTGCCCAAGAAAAAAATATTTGTGGATTTGGGTTAGATTTTGTTAAATGTTGTTAAGTGGCGTCTCGAAAATGCCGATGGTTGAAAATGTTTGTTCCATTTTTATATGGCTTCTTAAGGTGAGCAGAGTTTATCCCTAAAAGTAGGTGCCTTGTTTTAACATCCATTACCCCGATTGTAGGTACATTCGCACAAAGAAAGCCTAGAGAGACCGAGGTTCGCAAGAAATAAATTTACATTTTATTTTTCTAAAAAATTAAGAAATTCGAGGTAAAAATGGGAATGTTGTTTAATTATGGCACAAAACGGTTTAATTTAAGAACACATTGGGGTTTACGACAGATGAAATTTTTTTTAATCTACACAAACGGGTCAACTAGTGCTGAAAAATTTTCAGCGAGATTGTAGAAACTTGGATATCGACTGCTTCAAATCGCACAACCTTTTTTGGAATTTCTAATTTTTTCGCGGCAAGAAAGGCAAAAAGTAGTTTGTCCTGAGTCTGGCCACCGTACCTGTGCTACCAAATTCAATTTTTCGATGGCAAAAAGCTCAATTGCACTCCAATGGCTCACATGTTGAAATATTGTTGATCCCCCGCCGGGAACTGGTCAGACTGTCCCTGGAGCCGAACGGGCAACATCTGTTTGACAGGTGTAAGTACTAATTATTTTCAAAGGCTGCCCCCGTTATAGGTGACATCCAAGTTCTTTACCACGGTGTCATTAGTTAGAGTACGTCAGCGCATTTTGCTGTCGAGAAATTTTTTCTTTAGAGTTTGACATTTTCAACAGTTTGGTGAAGCAACGTGGGCCTTGAAGGAATTATTCGATGGGGATTGTTCATACTAGAGTGAATTCTCGGGTTTAGGACGATTCCAATACTTCAATTTACTCTGTAAAATTTACATTTACAATATTTAATATGGAAGTAAAAATGGTATTTAGCACATCGTTAAATTTCGTCTAATTCGCTATTTAATCTAGGTATTCTTAGTTACCTACATAATTAACAGAATAATAAAAATTGTTGAAAATTTCAAAAATCTACGAAAACTCCTTCCCATGGAAAAACTCCGGACGGCAAAAGGCGTAGACAGCGGACAGACAAATTTTTTTTTGCAGATTCTTACCCCTTATCTCTTATCCCTTCTTCTTACCCTTCTTATCCCTTGAAACGTAAACCAACAAACTTTCAGGAGGCGTTTCAGGAGGAAGTTTTTTTCGTGACTGATTAGTAATAAGTGATTACCATAGCTTAATTTTTTTTAACCAACAATATGACCATTTTTCTTAAAAAATGAACAAAAAAAATTCCTCCTCGCCCAAGACAAAAAAAAATTGCCTGACTTGAACATATAATCCGGCATTTTCTGATCTTCTAACTATAGTTAATGCTGGATATTATGTTCAAGTCGGACAATGTTTTATTGGTTCATTTCTGTTTTCATTGCGTATACTCAATCGGCGTTCGAGGGTGAAAATCGAATCCCTCCAACACTTCCGTGCTGGTCCGCCGAAGAATATCCGCGTTCGTCTCGGCTGGGCCGGCCAACGATTAATTTCTCCAAGTGGCCGAGGATCAT
Organism: Nesidiocoris tenuis; assembly: GCA_036186465.1. Taxonomy (NCBI): domain Eukaryota; kingdom Metazoa; phylum Arthropoda; class Insecta; order Hemiptera; family Miridae; genus Nesidiocoris; species Nesidiocoris tenuis. Next base: position 12,674,455 of record AP028912.1, on the reverse strand, counting down.
AGGTGTTGGGCAAGGTCGGAAATCCCCCGTCTCTCGTGTTCGTCCGATATCTGGCGAGTATTTTCCAAGAGACGACCCCGGCCGTCTGCGTATCCCAGTCAGTCAGCCCTGGTACACACGCTAAGTCGAGCACGAAATCCGACCTCTCCCTTTTCCCGATGTTTCCCTCTCGCTCGCTCTCGCCGTCCTCGCCAGACGACTTCAAAGGGTGGACGTGCTGCCGATTGGGGCTCCCGGCCCGGCAATCCCGTATTTTGTTACCGGTGGGCCGACCTGTCCGGTGGGCCGAAAATGCCTGTCCACGAAAAAGTAGTGGCATCGCATCCTATTAGAACGAAATTTCGGCCCCGGAGCTCGCCAGTTGAACGCCACTCGGTTTTTGTATCGCTATACTAGTCTCCAATTTTCGGGATCGTCCTAGATTCGTCGAGGTGGTCAGTTAAGTGTTAAAGTTGATTTAAAGCCAAATACTGGCAAATAATGAAAGCTACCTTTCACTGTTAATGAAAATAATGATTACGCATTGTTCCAATGCTATATGAGCCGCTGAGAGGAAAAGTGGTCTAACCCGGAAATTTCCGATTTTGAGTTAGACCATTCTTGGGGTGTCTGAGTTCGTTCTTCGTTCTTCTATCATCCGATTCAGAAGAAGCCCAGACATAGCCAAAACCAGTTACCTACTATGATTTTTTTCTTCACTCAAATGCTAAACATTAATTTCCCCAAAGAAGCCTTAAATGCGGTTAGACCACTTTTCCTTTCAGCGGCAAGACTCTTTTATTTTTAACTCCTCTTAACCTAACTCCTCTTAAGACTCTTCTTTTTTTTCAAGACTCTTTTATTTTTATGAATTTTGTCAAAACAAGGGGATTGGTTACCATTACGGTGAACATTGACGGTAACCAATGTAGTGGTAGATTTTAATGTCAGACGATCGGGATTAGGGTCATCTAGAAACCAAACGCCTCTTTCGCCGAGCTTTCGATTAATGTCTAATCTTCTTCAGGGCCTAAATCAACAATAGTGTGCTCAACAGACTGGCAACAAGCTATAGGAATTATTAAAAATAAATAGATAAATAACAACCAACTTAGAGGCCATTTGGTGGTGTGAACAACACCGTCAGGAGTCATTTGAGGAGCCAGTAAATTAGATAATTAATAACAATTAACAACCCAATTTTAACAACGCTCTTCATCTGTTTCAAACTTTAGTCATAAATTTTTAAATTTTATACTTACCCATAGACTATTGTTTTTGTGTTAGAAGATTTAGCATCAGGCTTCAACAATGTGGTAAAATGAATATAAAATCGGCGGCTAAAATATTTATAAAAACTAGTCAACAATTGGGAAATAGTAATTTAAACCAAACTTTATCAGTCAGACTATGTGGTGAGAACATTGATAACCAACGAACATTGATAACAAAAGGATGGCCTTCCAATTTTTGTTACTAGATGTAATTTTTATTTAATTAATAAATAAAAATAATAATAGTAATAATAAAATACGCAAGTAAACTTGAGTAGCATCCTCCTTTTGGAAGTCGGTTAAGAATTTGAAGTGGAGTGTCTGCATTGATTTTGCAATCTTGATCAAGTTCAACAAGATGCAGTAACACCCTACCATTTATATCTACTAAAAATAATACCATGCTACAAAAATGACCAGTGAAGCCAAAATGCATAGTTATCAAGCTATACCGCGGAAATAATGCGCGTTATTCGAATTTTCTCGGAAAAATCGTTTACTTATTTTAACGCAGTACATCATTGCCAAAAACAGCCAGACATTAATTTTTACCCTTTTCTGACTCTCGAATCGAATCGACACGAAAGAGTCGTTCAGTAGCCGGTCGGTTATCGGCGATCTCATCTGACACCGTGTTAGCTGCTTCTGGAAGGTTCAGCCCGTACAAGCGTAACCGGTAACCAGAGTAACTCGATACGTATCGTAATCTTTTCAAAAAGCAAATCGAGCGGCTGCAATATTGAGTACACCTTGCCCCTTCGGTACTGATCAAAGCTCTGTACGAAAGGCCGGCCCGAAGGGTTAAAAAGTCGAGATGAATTACCGCCGGAGAAAAAAAGCGATAAACTCGTAAAATGACTTTTTGCAAAGACCGTCTATACCGAATTGGAAAGTAGGCAAGACGAAGAAAGAGACGAATTTTAATTTTTTCTCGATTTGTTTCATTTTTTATACGAACTCCGAGTCGTCTGTTTTTGGGCTGCCAGTTCGGGAGTCGGCCGGGGGTAAAAAAATTTTTGGCCGGGTCGAGTTACACTTGAACCGGGTATCGCCCCTGTCAGTGCCTGTCTGCGCCTGCCACCGGCCGCGCATCTGACTACCGACTCGGTTGAACGTAAACGTAAAAACACAAATTAAACTGAGTTTTTGTATTTTTTTGGGCTTAATTTTCGGAATATAATCGCTCCATGTTATGACAAGCTGTTAGTAGATGCATTGCGAAAATTGTAATAAATTAATTACCTACTTCCATATTTAACAGAGTAAACGGGAGTATTGGAATCGTCCTAAAATCCAGAATCGGAACAAAGCTTCAGAAAAAACGTTTACTCATACACATTTACTCAATCACTTCCCGAACAAGCGTCTGTGGTCATTTTCAAAAATGGCCAAAGCGCCCTCAATTCTCAACCTTTTTTCAAAATTCTTGAACTGAGATGTTTCTCTCGGGAAGATCCGAATTCGAATAACTTACAGTATCTATTCCGATATATTTGCATTTTTAGTGTTTTCTATTTTATTTTTTCCGGCCACCAAAATGAACCGATTTGAGCGTTCTTAGTCTTGGGAGTATTATTTTTTATTTCGTTGTTCGAAAATTTTTTGTTGATTTATTGTGGGCACTCCCAATTGCTCTTATTACGAAAAAGGAGTTTCACTTACCGCAGTTTCGAAAAAATGCCGCTCATGTCGGAGGTCGCCGCGTTTGCGGTTTGTACGCGACGCCCCGCCAAGCGGGAAATGCGTAATTTCAATTGACAGATGTATGCGGTGGAACAGGTGTTTTTTATTCAACCGTCCCCAACATCATTGTAAACGCTAAAAAAAAACTGAGGATAATAGTTTGCCAGAATGTGAGGCAGCATTGACAGTAATATTTTGAAGACCTTTCCTGTACCTAGGCGATTATCCCCGAGGTTTTTCCAATACCACAACCAGTCGAATGCTCGAAAATTCACCTAACGTTTTTTTTTTTTGGGATACGAGTTGTCACGATCGCTGCTGAGAGCAGGCTCTATTCTCCGAAAGAGACTTATGGCTGAAAAATGATGTCTATTGACATGAGCCGTGTTGAATGAATAGAAACGTTACCATGAAATGAGGAAGCGACCCTGTGTTGTGTAGTAGGTAAAGTATAAATAGACCAAAAAGTCACGTGACGAACCTCATTAGCTATCACGCGAATTCGAGCAAGGTGTTCAGTCTGTTGAATGGGATTCGTGCGAGGGAAGCACTTTCTGGATGCAGACACTATTCGGATTTCATCTTGTCCATCGGTTGTTTGACCTGTTGACGAGTCTCGATTTTACTAACAAATCGACCACTCGGACGATAAACGGTTGCTGTAATCGTAGCTTTGAGTCGATGTACTATTTTGTATCGTGGGCATTTACACGCCTGTATGAATGATGAGTTATAATTCGAAAAATGATGTACCTACCTAATAATTACTAAAAAAGAATAATGGAATTAATAATGACGATGGAATTACGATGTTTCAAAATGAATGTTCCGAGAGAGGCGGCTAAAATTTGACAAAAAATATATCGATAGTAAAAGTGTAAAACCTCATAGGTCTCAATTTTTGATAAAATAAGGATATGAGCTCTATGGGTAGTACTTGAGTCGTAGATCCATCAAGTGAAGCCGGATTCCTCCGTTTTCGTCTCATTTCTTCTCTGTGGCCATGTGCAATAACCTGTAAGTCAAAACCTTCCAGAGGTATTGCAAAAACAAGCACGTTTTTTAGGTACCCTGACAAATGTCTGGACTTACAAGGATTTACCCTTTTACTATCGTATATTCATTGTTCAATAATCTCCAAGAAAAAAATTTTCTCTTGAAACGACGACACACGATAACATTCTGCAATTATGGAAAAATCCTTATTCTTTTCGGGTTCAACTGAGCTCAGTCGATTTTCCTAAGATAATTTTTTTAAATTATGAGGCTTTCGGTAACTCGTATCGGGGTAAGTACCTATAATTCGATTAGCTGATTGATGTTTCTGATAATACGACACATGGTACCACGTGCTCTATAAGTCCATCTCTGCAATAAATCAACGGTTGGAGTAATTGGATTTACATTTATATGGATGGATTTTACTACTCAAGTTTCCATTTGGAACCGCAGCTCAATCATGGGCAGATTTATGAGTGGAGTTTACGAGGGCGGCTGTGAAGCCGGAGAAATTTTTACTTTTCTTAATATTCTGTAATAACCTGAGTGAAGATGAGGTACCCGTACGTAGGTCCTTAAGGTCACTTTACGTTACTTATGTTCTCGAAGGATATCCGTTTGGATAGAAAATGTTGCCGTACCAGTATTTTTTTCAATTTTTACATTTTTTTCTAACTATAACTATAATTTAGTTGATGATTTAGTTCAAAAACACGTTAGTACATCTTTTCCAAATTCGATAAAAAGTACATTAGCAATTATTCAGATTACCGGAACCCTGGGTAGCCAGGCGTATGGGGTAGCGTTAGAATCCGTTGCTAGTCGGTCTCGAAGGCTTTGTTATCCCAGTCGCCGAGGCAACGAACTTTAAATTTCCTCCGCTATCGACCGAACGTCACCGGGAACGAAGAGAGGCCTGAAGATTCACTTCACAGGTCGTTCCTGGTATTAAAACAATTGGACAGTACTAACGTACAATTTTTAAATTTTATTGCTCAATATTTCCGCCCACCAGCAACAATTGCGGGCCTACTCAAGTCGCTAAGGGTTTGATGATGCACGATATTACGCCTTCAAAAAAATTATTTATAATTTTTGATCATCTCTTGGTTGATCACCCAAAATACCTACGTGAATTTTCAGTTTTGATATCCAAAACAAGTATTCGATATTACATAGGTACCTATAATATATTCATGATTTCCATAAGCATTTTCAATCATTGTTTGACCGTGGGCATGTATTACCAGCCGAAGACAGGCTGATTCTAGATGGGCTAGAATTTTTCTAGACATTTTTTAATCGGCACAAACCTCAGTTCAGTACTTTGATCTTTCATTAGTTAACTGCCATGAGAAACTATTTACAGACTGTATCTCCTGACGATCTATCCTCTAAATAGATGAAGAACCAACAATTTCTTTTTTCAAGTTCTTCAGCGATTTATAATTTCAAATTTTACCTCCATAAAAATTCCAAATGAATGGATCGGTATTCATCAGACCTTGTTTTTGGACCGGTTTTATCGACTCATACTGGATATACCTAAACGCATGACGCCGAAAAACGGCCATGCGTCTACTTTCCCCTGTTGGAGGATCCATTGTATTCCAGCGGTTGACATCTCAAAGAAGTGTTAAAATGGATCGTTGGTCTAGTAATCTACGAAGCTGGTGGTTGGTCGGGGAGGATGGGTCAAAAAAATCCACCGAAAGACGACACTGCGCATGCGCTGGCATTGATCTGTTCTGCTCTCCCTTGAAACTCCCTGGGGCCGTCGTATTCTCTCTCTCCGACTCCCTTTCGCACCCCCTGTTTCCCACCCTCGCCCGCTCCTTATTTCCTCATTACTTTCCCTATCCGCTGTCTCTCTCCATTCACCCTCGATGTTCTTCTGCGACTGCCTTATCTAATTTTCTTTCCCTTTTCCCCCGCTGTACGAATATAAATCAGGCTCCACCTCCAGGCCGGCTGCTTTCGCTCCCTTCACTCTAATTTCCAACCCCTCAGTTTTATTTTTCGTATTGAACTCCCCATGATGGCTGCTGGCCCGTCTGGGAACCTGTAATACTCGATCGCCATTAGCCCTTTCCGGATGTTGACAAAATTTGTCATATTTAATATTCCGAAATTTGGCCACGGCAGATCGTCATTTCGGTGATGAAAGATGGAGTCATTGAGGAAATTTCGAGATACTCGTCAGCTCCTAAAACTTCAGAGCAATTTCAGTTCTTCAATTCGACAAATAATGAGTCATTATTTATGGATGTCGAAAATTTTATTTTCAGTTCAAACTACTGGCTGTTGAGGTACTTCGTACTTCAATACACACAATCATGGATGAAATCTTTGAAATTTGAACCGTTTTATGACTGCTAGGCTCAATACTGGATAGAACCGTACCTTTGAAAAAACGACGATTTACCTACCTACTAAAACTTAAAAATAAATCGATCATTCTACGTGAGCGATAAGCAACAAGGCAAAAATTTTATGTTTAATCTTGATAATTTTTTATTGATTGTTGTTGAAATATTAGGAATTCACATTTCTGTACCGTCTTATTTATTTGACTACATATTCACGGCAGTGTACCATTAGTATTCTATTCCTGGTGGGTCTCTAATCACCGACCGGCTACGTGACGTTGATTCAATTAAATTTCAAGTCCGTTTGAGGATCTTTTAACGATAGTTGCCGAGTGAGCTTCATAAATATTCAGATCGGCGGAAATGACCCGAAAAGTTCTACGTTCGCTACTTTTTGACGAGCTTGATGTGAAGTTGAAGAGGAAGGAAGGTGTTTGTCTATGTCACTCACAATGATGATATTTCTCGAGTAATTAGCGCAGAATTAGCTCAATGGTTATCTTTAATATTCACCATTTCAGGCTCATTTTGAGTTGTGCAGTCAGAAAGTTACGAAACGTGAATGACGAAGCGGTTTTTGCTTCCGTAATTACGTTAATGTTTCGCAATACGCCGGGTAACTTAAAATGGGATCAGGGGATTTAGAAAATTGCTTCATGATGTTAGATCATGATAGCGAACTATAGGATTTTTAGTTCAGAAAATTCTACTTTAATTTGTGGACCCCAGGTGTGAAAAATCTTGGGTACAGATGATGCGACATTCCGAACATTGAAAGGAGAACACATAACAAAAACATCAAGCAATGGGTACAAACGACAAAGGAAGATGTTGTAACCCCTGTGCACCTACAGAGAATATGTGCAGGACAAGGTTGAAAATAAAAGGAGAAACCCAACCCAGAACGTGTATTTTGACGACAAAAAAAATTAACAAAGATGAGTCGGTTGAAAATAAAAAATTAAACGCTGCTTCAGACCATATGGTGTGAGCTTGACAACAATACTGCTTGAAGTTCTTTTTCAAGTGAGGAAATCATCATTCCCCAATTATCAGCGAGTTCATTAACTCTTGGCTGGTTCTCGATGAAATTCGGAATCTTTTTCAATGCGACGAACGATTTTTTCTGCTTGCGGTCTGACGTCACGACCCCAGACATAGCTCCCATTATTCTTTTAATTAGTTCGGACATTAATTCCGTATGGTAATTGCCCGAAACACGGACCTCCCTGTAATCGGACATTTTATGCGAACTGCGTAGTGCACATACCCCTGTGAAAGCCGGTTACAGGAATCTGTACAGGAAAACAAAAAACAGCCACAGGAGCCTCGATAATCGTGAAATTACTCTTCGAAACTACAATTAATAATAACAATCTTGACAGCAACCGTCTGCTCGGATGAGTAATTATTGCTGTTCTTCATGTGACCTAATGGTGTGCGAAATAGGCTAATAACCACCTGTTGTAGACTCTTCAAAGACAGGCGAGTTGTTATTCCCAGATCTTTAGTGAACTGTTAAGTAATTGGAGAGCAAAATTGTTGAATTTATTATGGATAATTGTCGTCGCCTGGATAGGATACATTTATTTGGACTTGTTCCTCTGAAATTCCGTGATTTGAGCTGGGGCGTAGCATGCGAGTGGTGTTATCAAAAATATTTCGTACTGAGCCAATTTTCTCTTTGTTGCAGGTAAGACGACACCTGAGTTAATAGCTACTCTGGGTGAGAACTTATAATATAGTATAAGTTAAAAGTAAAAAAATGTAAAGTAAACCGCCGTTCCAGAAGTTGGCTTTTCGCCCGATAACCGAAATTGTCCCGGGCTTGCCCTGCCGCCCTCAAGGAGAGGGTCGGAACTGTTCATGTAGTATAAGTTTTTTCCTTCTTTTCAGAAAAAGGGCCCACTTGCAATAGCAAATTATTAAAGAAAATTAATTTATTACTATTGCATATATTTATAATTATTTATTTGAATCATAATTTATTACTTATCAATCCAGAGAAACTTCAAAGAAAAATTTTATTTAAATTTCCATAAAAATCTCTCCAAAACCTAATTGGTATCAAACCTATGCCAAAATTGAGGATTTCATTTTTTCAATTCATGAAGACATCAAAATGAAATCTTTAATTATATTTTTCTTGGTCCGAAAAATAAACCAATTTTTTGGAAGCCATGCTGAAAAAGTCGTTAAGGCAGCTGGGCAAAATGGAAATGAAGGTTTAAACCGTTTCCATACTTAGCGGGCATACCTGAACCTATCTAATCAACTTTTTAGTTAATTAGGGTGGTCGAAATTTACAGCTTTTAGTTATTATATCTAAAATATTTCACCTTTAACCTACATTTAGGAAAATTCTGTTATCTGTCAAAATGTTATGGGTTTTTAGTCCGCTTTTATACGAGCGGTTTTCCCAATTACTTCACGATTAGCCTTCAGCCTTGTAAGTTGGGGAAAAATATGAGGGAAAATGCTTAAATTAAATGTTGATAAAGCCCTCGTGATAAAATCAGTTTTTGGAGTGGCCCTCGTACTATCAACCCCTTCCACGGGCTCCTTAAAATGCCTACCCTGGGCCGAGGTCGTAAAAGCGAAAAAGAAGAGAAAAATTCGTGATGACCGGTCGTCATAGGGCAGTAAAAAAGGTTTGATAAGGGAATGAAAGGGTCGAATATTTTTGTCCTTAATACGATGGGGGCAGTCTGATAAGAAGAGGAACCCTATTGAGGGTAGCGTAAGGGAAGTGCTAGTATAGGGCAGTGGAAGTGGTAGTTTTCGGACGCCTGAATATCAAATGAGGCACCAAACCACGTCGATTACCTCCCGCTGGGGTCGAAAGGACTTAATAAAGTAGCCCACGTGTTTCCGAAGTGGTTCACCTCCAGTGGAAGGGGGAAAATGTGAAATTGGGGAACTGTTTTTTAAGTAAGGGCCCCGCATTTTACGGCGAATATGTGTCTGCGCTGACCGTAAAATTGCCCGTTGAGACCGTTTATGCTAATCGTAGCTTTATGGTAGGTGGCGCAATGGGCCAATCGCCTAAAAAGGTGGCGGAATGCCGAAAAAATGTGGCATTTCCCTGCAGGTACTTGATTTTTGTCGTGGGGATGTTCATTATGACGGCCTAAGCGCCTTTGCTAATTTATCCTGAAAATTAGGGAGCAAATTGAAGGGCGAAAGCCTTACTAAGACCTTAGTAAGAGCCTTAGTAAGACGAAAGTCTTACTGATTAAAATATTGTTAAAATTTGTTGTAAGAATGAATCATTTTCATTTGTAAATCATTCATCAAAGTTTTTGAGAGGGACCTGCTCGGCCCAGTAATAAACTACCGTGGTAAATTATCATTCATTACTCAAAAGTATATTTGAGTTATGGAATATATTCTTATCCTATTTACAGTAATACCTACTGTTGTAAACTGTCCTAGGCAAACTCAAACACGTGGTCAGCAGATGGTAACGATTCGCCACAAAACCAAAATATTTGGACAAGGGTTTTCGGGGTGAATCGTTGTCTGAAGAGCCGTGTTTAATCGACTGTGGCTATTCTCTTGTATGAAGGGACAAATAAAACCACCGTCCACCAGGATCAATCTACTAAGTACCTTCAATAGCTGGGGGAGTTTTGTCCGCCTTCGCTATAATTACAAAGTAGTGGCGATCCTATAAACGGGTGTTTCTGGTGTAGAAGGGCTCGGCGTACACACAAGGGTCTGACCCTAGGTGTCTGTTCACATGCAAACTGAGGATATGCGGATTTCAGGCTATTGGAGTCACTTTGAGGGGGTTTTCTACGGTTTACTTATTGGTGATACAGGGCCAGCTGAGTAGTGATCATTCAAAAGAGAGCATAGAAACCATTTTGAAACAAGTCTTGCGGTGACTTTGAGCTGCTACATGCTAATACATCAAAAGCACTGTGAGTAATTCAAATTCCGGATGAACAGGATGATGGGTCTTGCCAAGGCAAACAGTATTGTTCAAGAAATTCGAAAAAAGGTTGAGAATTGAGGGAGATATGGCCATTTTTGTAAATGCTCGCAAACGGACTAACGGAAGTTGGACACTTATTCAGAAAGCGATTCTGAGTTAAAGTGTATATGAGTAAAGGAGAAGTGTTGTAATCGTCCTAAAATCGAAAATAAGTTCGGAACTTCGGGGTCTGTGCGAACAGGCCTGTCCTGGGCCAGTAACCACTGTGATTGAGTGAATTTGCCTAGCGTTGTTAGTCCGGGACTGGGCAGGACTAGGTTGGTCGAACAGACCCCGAAGCTCCGAAACGATTTTTGATTTTAGGTCGATTGCAATATTTCAGTTGACCTCGTACGAGGTCGTAAATATGGAAGTAAAAATTTAAGGAAAAGAATTTGAACGAATAGCAAAGCAAGTATAATTTTTTCCAGGGTTTCCAGGCTCGTGTCCGAACAAGCGTAGCGTAAATTGACCCAAGATTTTATTGAGGTTTGAAATTTATGTTTGGAATTATGGCGCCACTCGCGCACTGGTTGCGATAAAGTAGCCTCGATTTACCTCGAGTTGCCGCAACATGTGAACTCAGTGTACGATCCGTTTGGAATGGGAGAACCAGGGATTGGTGATATTTTCAGTGCCCATTGTCCCCAGGCACGCGAACAGACCCTTTGCGTAAAGCGACCAATCTCCAAGTTCCCACACGGAGCCGGTCCTCGGTCGTCTCCAGGATTCAAAAGATTTCCAGAGCGCCACCGGAACCGCAGGGCGCTCTTGACCGCTAAGGTCGATTGGTTTTGTTGGTGGGAGGGAAGTATCTCAAAATCCCATCTCTCGGGGTGGGCAATACAAAGCAACATCGATAGGTAAGAAATTATTGACTCTCGGTCGGGCCTGAAATGGTTACTTCGTCCATAAACCGAGTCTTACAACAAAAAGTCTTATTTATGGCCTTTTATTGACTGTGCGACCAAAATATGAATTGGTGGGCTACCAGTCAATATATTTGATCAGTTTGATACCAATAGTGTTTGCTGAGTTTTTCAAATTTTGTTGCTCTTTTCTGAAATAATCTGAATGGGGATAAGCAGCTACGATTAATCAGCCCATGATCAATAGTGCTTGACTGGATCACTTGTTTTTGATTAAGCGATAAAGTTGACTCCCACAGCTCAAGTGCAAAAACGCTATGTACCTATCAATTGAATTACAAGTCCAGCCCTTATCTATCGAGTGACCGTACAGAAATTGCATTACTTTAAAACATAATGCAGCAATACGAGTAAGAATTTCTTTATAATTTTTGGCTGTTCCTCCAAGGACTTGTTCAGATGGATATTTCCCTTATTCGTTCTGATGATGCTCTAACGTGATGTGTGTGATCATTTTCGAGAGCGAGTATCCAAGTGATTAGGGCACCTTAGGGTTGTTTACAGCTCATACTGACAAGGGGCAGCTGGGGTGTTATATATACGACGGTGATCTCAGCAGGATCGATAGCACCTGGATATAGGTGCAACGCAGGAGCGCGATCGTATCCCTCACACTCAATTTTTTCCCGCAATAGCGGATCAACATTTTTTTTTTTTGAAATCATTGAATGGCATCATGGACACCTCGAAATGGTTCAATTCCGAGACTTTCCGTGGAATTTCTCACAATATCGAAATGAAAACGCCGCTAACGTTGACATCAACAGGAGACTGCCCAAGTCCACCCCAGAGGCAGGTGGGTGGGCCAGGTGAGAGTTTTGGTGCGTGAAGGCAAAACTGCTGTAGGCCAGGGGACCATAGCTCACATAATTAGGTCTGGTAGCTGACAGGAGGCGGCCGTTGACTGGCCCTCCACGTCCCCTGAATCCCCTGACCTCCTACGTCTGCCACCAGAACTTTCTGCCTACTTTCAAATTTCTTGCTCACTCAGCCAATGGCAGCGAATGTTCTTGTACGATACTTGTAAAATTTGGACAAAATATTTGAGTTACAATCCCCACTTTGGTCTTAAAATAAAGGTTATCAAATTTGACACAACTTTGTTTTCTGAAAATTTTGAGCAGGATTCATCCTGGACTCATGAGTCTTAGTATCAATACGGTTGAAGAGAAAATAAGGGCAAAAATTAACATTAAATGTTAATGTTAATGGTTAAATGTTGATTTTTTCTTTTTTTTCTCTTCAACCCTATTGATACTAGGGCTCATCAGCAGAAATTTTCTGCTGTTCGGAAAAAATCAGCTTCTCGAAGCTGTATCTCCTGAACTATACCAACTACAGAGCTCTGCTGAAGCTCAAATTGTGGCAAATTTAATGTACTTTTGAAACAGTAATTGCACGTTTTAACGTAAACCCTGTCTTTTAATGACTTTTATGCAAAAAACCAGAAAAGATGCTAAAGTTTTGCCGTGTTTCGGCTGTAACTTGGCTGGCTCATGTTTTTGAGAGTTGCAAATCTAGATTGATACGAGCTAGCAAGGTGAACTCTACAACATAATATGATATTATCAAAAAAGCAAGCCAACAATATTTTGTTCTATTTCGGAAAAAGGATACGACTGGCCCATTTTTAGCAATGAAAGATTCCCCACGAAAGCCTTTCGAAAGTTCTTTATTCCAATTAAAATTCCGATCAAGTCCGCAAGTTCGGGTGCCATTGGCTCGCGTGCGGTATCGCGTGCCCCAAGACGGGAGTGGGGGAAGTCGTGCCGTTCGGGGAGGAAATATTTATTCTGGGCCGTACGCAAGTTTGAACCTGCCAAGACCGAGCGAAGGCAGCCATTGGTGACAATGATTCTATCAAAAATTGACAACGCCGAAGGGCGATGAGGTTATCGAGACAGGTCTTAGGAATTATTCAATTTCCCGAATCCACCAATGGCCGATTAGGTTGGGTTATGTAGTGAGAAAACTATCTTTCACACGAACATCACGAACTGTGGGCTTTCGACGTTTTTCTCGACCATTTTTACACTTTGCACGTTGAATATTGATAGAGAAGAAGACAATGTACACTGCGGTTGCGATTATTTGACTTTTTTCTTGAATCGCTAACGCAGATGAAGGTAAATATCGTTTTAAAGGTTTTTATATTGAATGACGATGTACCAGTTGTCGTACGTTGCTAATCGCGGCCATTTTTCTAAACCCATCAAGTATTTTTCATACTGTAGCAGCAAACAGTTCAGTTATTGGCGGAAAAATGGATGTTACTGAATAAAGGATTGCTGCAGAATCGTTGGAAGGTTTGAAATTCAGCATCGTTCCATAAATTAGCTAAACTTGTCGGTAGAGTACCTACTGTTAACATTTGTATTGCTCGATAATCGGACCAATGGGTCACTTCTAGCGGCGCGCCAGAACAAACATTTATTTTCCTAAATTCTTGTGTTTCCTTCGAAATCTTTTTAATATTTAAACGATTTAAGAGTATCCACTCAGCAGCTATCGAATTTGAGAAAAAATTCTAGTCTAGTTTCCCTGCTGAACCCGCATCATAGTGAGGAATAGGAAGGTGCATCACCAGAAGAACGATTATTTTATTATCTCTAATACAATAATGGCGATACAATGGCCAACATGGCAAAAAGCAGGTGTGCTAACAACTTGCATAATGCGGAGGAACGGTTGACAATTACCGAGATGTCGAACAGTGATACCGTTGCCGTAACACCGTTTGGGCGGAGACTCAAAAATTGAGTTAGGGCGCGCACGATAGGGTCTTTTTACCCGGTTTTATTACATTCTAAATATATTTCCGCATTCTGGAAGTATTGTAACCGTCCAGAGAATCGATAAACGGTTCGCCATATATTTTTGCTGCATTTTCTCGTACGAACCGCTATAGCGGTTATAGACATGCGCTTGAAAAATGTGCACCTGGGTATCATCTCGATTCCTTCCTCAGTGCTATGGAGGTAGCCGCATAAATCTCTGCTGATCTCTCCAATAATTGGAGAAATTATTTCTGATCACTAAGAAGAACCGTTGAGTAGGAAATCAAAAAATTGTCTAATTTGATGGATGAAATAAATTTCAATGGATCAAAAAATTGTCCAATTTGATGGATGAAATAAATTTTTTCAATGATAAAGTTCCAGTTTTTCTCAACTTGACAAATGACAAGCTTCGATCGTCCCTTTCCCTCTTCAGAACCGATCCTTGATCTGGCATCATGTCAGAGATAGCTCGCGATGAGGACCATTCGGGTAAAAGCGCTATGTTTTAGTGGAGAATTCAACTACAATTTCATTTTTTTTCAAAACAGAGGTTGTCAGCTAGTCGGGGAAGGGGTCAAACGGAAGTACATTCGCCCATTTCAAAACAAATTAGCGCAAACGACAAATTGCCAAAAAACAAAATTGTAAGATTGACCAAAATTCCGAAACATGTTAAGCCAATTTGTTTGTTGCATCAACTGCATCCCACGATTGCTTTTGATAGCCTGATTGCCCCGGTATGAGTCAGTTGCCATACGGACCCAAATGGGGAAATTACATGGCATTCCAACGCCAATGACGGCAAGTCGGGTAAAAGAAGACGATTGTCGGCCTGTGTCATCCTCGGTGGCGGCTGTCAGTCATCCGGTCTTGAGGGGGCGTAAACTCGCGTGGAAAATAACATTGATATCGGTCGTAGTCTTTTGAAGATGATGGGGTGGTCTGGAGAAATTAATTAATGAAGCTACCGAGCTGATAAAAAAATTTCTTAGGTTTTAATGTCGGCTTAAAATGAATTCGGAAAATGAAAAAATGATAAAAAAATATGAAAATGATAAGTAAATTATTTGTTTTGAAAATCTTTTCACTTTCATATTAACAGAGTAAATGGAAATATTTTAGTCGTCCTAAAATCGACTATGTTTGATTTTTGGTTTTTAATTTTGGGCTATTCAAAACGTTGCAATTTTGATTTGGTCCCTGAGGAAACAAAAATCACCCAAAACTCATCCAAAAATGAAGCCATTCACCACTCCTTGCACTCGCCTCTTGCTTGTTCTTCCAATAAGGAGAAAAATTGAAATTGCTGAGAGTTATTGACGAATATTAATGCAATTCGAATTCCCTGAGGAAAGGCCAAGTTTGCAATTAAAAATGTCGAATCAATCCCTTATGTCGTCATGCGTTTTGAAAACCATTCGTCACTTCGGCTGATTTCCAGATCAACTCAATGGATGACCCACTAAGTTCCACTAAATCAGAGCCCCGGGGCTTTCGGGATGACTTATTTTCGGTGCAGATTCGGTCGAGTATCTTCAGTTGTTCTCTTTGATCGCTTAATGATCGTCCACTGACCGTAAAGCGGTTTATCATTTTTTTCAAAGCCGGCGTCAGAGCGATGCACGTTGGGCCCGAAGGTGCTCCACGGTTGGGCGCTCCCTGTAGGCTAGCCGCCTCTTATAACGGGTTTATTTTGACTTTGGAAACAGTTTGAACAATGAATATAAGGGCAGCGTTGTTGGATATGAGAAATAAAGAAAAATAAATGTCCAGAACGAATATTTTGTGAACAACATAGGAAGAAATCGTTTATGAAAAAATTCTCGTTTAAAAATTGCAATTAGAAATTTCATACTGGGCTATATTTTCGCACTGTAGACCTTCGAACTAACAATGCGGTCGATGCTTTGTCAAGCAATCGAGAGTGGTCGAGCGATGAAAATTCCAATTTTCCGTCTTTTGGATCAAGTCTAGGTATACTCACCCACTCGGACATTATTGCCCATATATATTCCAACGGATTAAAACATAATTTACCCAGAAAAAGTCGTTAACTAAACAAATTGAGCTTTGTACCCTTTCATTAATTACTGTGAACCCTCGCGCGCTTTCAAACCTAGAATAATACTTCGATTAGTATGCTAATGTGAACTATCTTGGTCCAATTATTCACGACGTTTTTATATAGCCGGGGTTATAAATTTTTAATTACTATTTTTCACCAGCTATGCGCAGTACTTCGAAATAGGACACGGTCGGATTCACCTGGAACGGTTTTCGGATGTTTGGCGGCCCCGTCATACACCAGCTTTACACAATTTCAAAAAATCCGAAGAAATTATTTTGGTTCATTTTTCTTAAAAAATTAACCTTTGTAATCGGTCAAGACAATTTTTTTTAACAACCCCTGAAAATTTTTTTTTTACCTTTCAAGGGATGTAGAATCCGAATCTGCATAAGAAATTTTCGTCCGTCCGCGTACGGGGTTTTTTAGGGGGAAGGAGTCATCGAAATTTTTTGAAATTTTTACCAAAACTCAAGCAAAGAAAGTTCAAACACACTCTATTTTATATATTTATATATATATTATATTACATTATATTATATTTGGCTTACTTTTTTAATGTATCATATTTATTCTTATGATCATTTGTGATGGATCGATTCTTTGATGGCACTCTTTTTTATCCCTAGCTCTTTACCGAGCTGTTTTTAACCTCGATTTTTTTACCTCAGCGCTCTGCATCAGTGCTAAACGTCCAATTTCGTGGCAATCGCGACCAAACGAATCCTGCTTATATGAACAAATGGTCCCAACAATTCGTGACGCGATCAAATCGTGGGAATCTCATTTCGGCTATTTGTCCACTTTTTTACCTATCGCCAACCTTCGGCCATCAACAATCGTACGTGTTTTGGTCAACCAAATCATCGACTCATTAGCAGCTCCAGGGAGGAAACTCACGCACCCCACCCCCCCGCGGCTGAACAGGTTGACATGCACGGCATTGGAGTCACGCGAACTCTTATCACGTTTTAGTGCTATCTCTCGAGAGCTACCGAATCGAAGGAAGACATGAGACGAAGAAAAAGGACATCGGAACTTAAGATCTGCGAAAGCTACAAGTGCTGACAACAGGAGGCCGTACAGTTTGGCGATTTGTGGAAATTATTGCCGCGTTGATGCCGCCCGGTTGAGGAATTCCATTAAATTTTTAGAGGTTGAACTATCGATTTTTTTTTAAATTTCAGATTCTTAGTCAAATCGGAGTTTTGCAGCCATTTGACTAAAAACCTGAAATTGAAAAAAAAATTCTCCATAGTTCTCAGCCAGTTCCTATAGATAGGGATACCTTCTAAGCCAGGTCTAAGGTGGTCTCAACGCCGTTTATTCGTACATACTCGGCAGTCAATACCACCCAATTCCAACTTAACGCTCGCCTTTTGAGCGAGCATGCTCAATAGCCACCTCATTACAATTTTTAACACAACTACCACCCGTAGTCTTGCTCCGTTGACGACTGCCACCCGAAACCCTTCCAGCTTGATGGAAGTGGCACCCCCCTGAAGATATCGTATTATACGCCGAATTGACTAGTAAGAACGAGCCTGTTTGTTCAATTTATTACACCTCTCAGAGTGACTTGAATAAAACGGCTAATATAATATTTTACTATTTATTTTACATATTATGGGTTTCCTGCTGAAAATTTACGGAAGAAAAAACTCCGGATATGAAATTTTTCATGAAATAGACCCCCTGAAAAGTTGCCGTTACGGACTTTATGTATGAAAGCGTCAACTTTATTTTTCGTATTTCAAAAACGGCACAGAATTTGACATTATGTCAGATATTTAACCATTTTGGTCATACAAAGAATTTCCCATGGAATGAAACTGACAGGAAGCTGAAAATGCTTACGGGGTAGTATTGGCCAAATTTTTGATCGCCTTTTTTCAACAATACTTATTTAAATTTGATTTTGACTCGAATATATTTTATTTATCTCGGTATATCGTCTGGGATACCCAGTAAAATAATGCACCCATTGTCACTAATCTACTTGGCATTTTATTTTAATTTTATTTAAAAAACGAATCGTTAAAACGGAGGAAAGTCAGAATATAGTATGGAAGTGCAATGAGCGCTATTTTGTAAACGGAATGGTAAGAATGTTTCATGATATAAGAATCTAACTTTTCATCGGTAATTGGGAGGCGAAAATTTCAAACCGGTCGTAAAGATACTTTATAATGATCGTCGAATAAGGAAAGAGGCCTCCTCCTCTGGCAGAGCTAAAATATACAAATCGCATCGTGTAGTTGGTAGCCTTTTCCACGGTAGGAGAAAATCATTTCGGCCCATGGTTTATCTGGTTTTGAGAACGAAAGAACACAAAGCCGCGATTTCATTAATCCTATTTTGAATTAGTGGTTCCGTTGGACGGGCCGTGTTCGACGCTACGGGGGTCCCGAAATTCAATTTGTTCCCGTTTTTCGGTCTGGTTCAAGGGAGCATCCTTTTCTCTTTCGGGTCAAGTTTTATATAGTAAAAACGCCCCTGCTGATAGCTCCAACGGGAGCGAGATGCCTTTTGGAGCGAAGGAATTATCACTTAAGGTGGTGAACATAAGTCATGACCGCGGGGAAGAACATTTATTTTTACCAGGAGGCCGGTAACCGAAAAAAGTTGCGTTTCTTTATTAATCCTCCAACTCCTTAGGGTTCGTTCGATGTTTTCGAGCCCTGGTCGATGAACTTCTTGACTTACGAACCTTCGAGTTAATATAAATAAAGGGCGTGGTGATTTCCAGTAACAAAATATTATTTATCTGCTATTTAATTCTAAAACCATAGGGAAAAAAATAAATTTTTAAAAATAAGGCAAACTAAGCGACAAGAAATATATTTTCAAATGACCATCAGTTTCGTTTGAATATAGGTACATATATTTTCGCATTTTTCATTTTTTTCAAATTTTATATTTTTGCTCATTAAATTTGTAATTTACTATCCCATAACATGAATGAATGATAGAAGTGGACCAGACAGAACAGTTCGCCACCCACTCAAACATGGAAGTATCGCATGTTCAGTTCCAATTATGACAGAAACACGCTCCTGAGGGGGTACACGTACTTCGGATGTTTACACTCTTGTGTTTTTTCCCAAGTTTAATCAACCTTTGCTCAGGATGGAAGAAATCGGGCCGCATCTGGTGCAACGTTGATTACAAACGACCGGCAGTATAGAAAATTGTAATATAAACTAATTCGCATGAGAGACAGACAAGTAGCTCTAGTTCGTATATTAATCGGCCTTAAGCGATTTTGAGATGGTGAAAAATTATTTCCGCCATGGATGCGGAATTATGCAATTCACACCGCCTAGCTTCGAAGATTGGACGCGTCGCTGTTTTCCCTCGCGATCCTCCGAGTTTTTCTCGAAGGAAAAATAGCTGACCGAATAATTAGCCTGCGAAATAACCGTGATTAATAATAAACGCTTTGCGTGGATGCGAGCGATTTCGCATAATACGCCTCTTGTCGCCCCCGAGCTACACATTGTTGCCCATACCGTTCCGCTCCCGCGGCTCGACTGGATTTAAGTTAATGCTCGCGGTTCAGTGGCTCGTTTATTATTTAATACGACGTATAGGGATGCAATTATTTACGAATTTGGCTCGACGGCGAAGTTTTTCGGTTCTAAATTCATTGGAACACCGAAACGAACGCTATCGCGTTTTCCTCTTCGGATTTTCTCGTTCCTCGCATAAAAAATGCTGATTCTGTTAATACTGTGCTCGTATTATGAGTAAACGGGGTTGAAGACCTGCGGTGCACAGGTAACGTAACGTAGGTACACTACCTACGTTCACATCTTGATGCACAAGGCAAAAATACGAAAAAATTCAAGATGCGTAAATAACACACAATACTTCTATATTTTGACGCATAAATTTTTAGCTCAAATTGCTATTATTGACTTATTTGAAGGCTAAGATGGTCAACAGTGGCAAAAATCATTGAGCAAATTCTAAAAGCCGCCCCAAATCCAAATAAATCCAATTCCGCAATATGAATGAAAGAATGAATGAATGAATATCCCCGTATTCTGTGAGGTGGTGCGTTGATAACACACATTACTTCCATATTTTGAAACATGAAATTGTGACACAATTTGATCATATTTTGACTGCTTTTAGGGGTGTTTAGGTCAAAAATATAAAAAAAAATCACTATTCAAATTTTAAAATTAGCCCAAAATAAAAATACGCCAAGTTATCGGAGTATAAAAAATAACCACGTATTCTGCAAGGTAAAACAAAGATTTTAAGACCAAGAACGCTCCAATCGGTTCATTTTTGTGGCCAGGAAAAAATAAAATAGGAAAAACTAAAGAAGCAAATATATCGGAAGTACAAATATATCGGAGTTATTCAAATTCCGATTAAACAGGGTGTTAGTTATTGCCGAGAAAAACATTTCAGTACAAGAAATTCGAAAAAAGGTTGAGAATTGAGGGAGCTATGGCCATTTTTGTAAACGACCACAGATGGACAAATAATCGGTAAATATGGGAGTAAAAACAACGATTTTTAAACCAAGAACGCTCTAATCGTTCCATTTTCGTGGCCAGAAAAAAATGACTTAGAAAACGTTAAAAGCGATTCAATTTTATATGGTAAATCCGACTTTAATTCAATGGAACTTTCATCGGTTCCCCCGGCCCTTCAATCAAAAGGTCCAGGACACCTTTCATCGACCCTGAGTTTCATGATTCTGTCTTTCGGACGGGCTGAACGACTTTCATTACTCTCCTTTCGAAAAAGTCATCTATTTAATGAGAAATACTCGAACATTATCATTATCGCTTGAACAGGAACAAGCCTACTGGATTACCATTACTAGTGCAGTCTTTAATCATAATAAGCTGGAATGTTACTTTCACCTACCGAGATTCAATCCCCAGACTTTTTTATTTATTTTTCAATTTTTTTTTGTGTTTGAATTTTTTTTTAATACAAGTTATTTTTGAACGAAAGCAGAGTAACAGAGAGAATGTAGGTAACATGAGAATGTAGCAGAACATGATATGTTATTTAGCATAATGAATAGAATGCAGCATAACGCATTATGTTGAGCATGTCGAAACAATTACCTCGATTTACTTTGTTGATGGAGTTTTCTGGGTATTTCAAGGTCCTTCACACGGTATCATGTTACAACATGAATAATGCACGAGTTCGATTCCGATTTAATCCTTTGACGGGCAACAGGTAAATGTGAAAAAAGTAGAGGCTTCCATTGTGTGGCTCTACTTGTTGTCCTATTAACGACTAAAACAGATCGGGGGGATGACTTGCGAAAATGTCACTCCCTTTAGTGAAATATCAACTACTTAGACCGGCGATCTCTATCGTTCGAATTTCCCCTCTCACGGCCCGGAAAATGAGAAGGCCGTTTTTGTACCTGTTGGTCGCGTGGCGATACCGTATCGGATACCCCCCTGGGTACCCTAACAGCTGGTGACGTCAAAATTTTCCACGCCTCATCTTTCAATTTGAGGGAGAGAGAATGAGCCGGTGTTATCGACGCGTTAGCAGCAGTGACTAATGTTATTTCGACGGTGTAGAATCAATACTGCCCAATTCGTTTGCCATGCAATCTATGGACGCGTGATTTGCCAAGTTACCACCAATCCAAGTTTTGAGAAGTAGGCAACCCACACGACCTCAAAAGACACGATGCTTTGAATTGGGCAGTATTGCAGTTTCATCGTCGATTTACTGTAGGACCTCGAACAGATATCGTATGAGTATGAATTGGTAAAAATTTTGAATCAGCGTCATCATTTTGGGGCTGGTAATGAGCTAATAGGGAGTTTTTGGACATTTCGTACTTTTTGCCTTTCCGTTGTACGAAGTTCTTGGAAAATTTAGACGCGTAAGCGACAAAAATGGATTTTTTCCCAAAGTCCGGGTTTGAGTTGTTTTGTTTGTTTTTTCTGCGTGGGCCCATGGCTACTAATTCGTCTCCGAATTTTTAAATCGTGTACGAACTTTCTCCTTCTAATTCGTACACGAATTGTGCAAATTCGTTGTACGAAGTAGTGAATTCAACGTAACTAATGCAAACAAAATCAAATCCGAACTTTCTGTTGACTGTTGAACGGAAGCTAGGAGTTTTCACAGCATTTCTGAATTACCCAGGAGACCACTTCGTACAAACTGCTAATTTCGTAGGTACTACAAAGAGGCAAAAAGCACGAAATTATCAAAAACTCTCAAATGATTGGGTGAACATTTCGTCGCTTAAGCAGCAACATGCTATAACTCAGTTTTCCCAAATTTTCAGAAGACCCGAAAAACTGGTCCCATTGTTGGCCGTTAGAGAGGAATGAACATGGGATCGTGGCTTGGAAACGCCAATAAAATTAATTCGGTTCAACCCCAACACCACCTCTACCAATCAGAGCAATGCATTCCCTTTACCCCATGATTGTAGAATTTTGAAAAAACAGGCCACAGCAGTGTTGGATTTTGTTCCAGTTTTTTCTTCGTAAAAAGCACCTATTACATAATACCTACCTGTTTTCAAATTTCTTGGAAATTAATTAATGCAAGCGTTTTAGATTAATTTATAGCTTTAAATAATCGATAAACTGGACCTAAGTCCAATTTTTCAAAAGGCAAACTATTTTCTGCCTTCAAACTTGAGATTTTGGAACTATAAGTTTGTTTCCGGCTCTTAACTCGTCAATCTAATATGGTGCAAGTGCAGTTAACATTGTGTTACCGAGTTTAGTTGCATAGGAGAGTTAAACTGGCGGACAGTTGTAGAGGAACCCCTCAGTACCAGGCGGTGCTTGGCGTGCGCTCTGGCGGTTTCTGAAGGCAACT
This sequence comes from Nesidiocoris tenuis, assembly GCA_036186465.1. Classification (NCBI taxonomy): domain Eukaryota; kingdom Metazoa; phylum Arthropoda; class Insecta; order Hemiptera; family Miridae; genus Nesidiocoris; species Nesidiocoris tenuis. Next base: position 12,651,561 of record AP028912.1, on the reverse strand, counting down.
GTCATACAGGCCGCACTTCACTTTGACATATCCCCTTCCTCATATCCTAAGTCGCTCTTTGGTTGAATTTAATTCTCAGTTTATTCCCCCATTAAGCCTTTCTAGGAATGCCGGAGAATCGAATCGACGATAACCTCGAGGATCGCATAAATATTTACTATCTACTTTCACAAATGAAGTTTACATTCCCACCGACGTCGCAATATTTCAAAGAGCATAAAGGACATCATAAATTCGGGCAAAAGTATGGATCGCTATCGAACTGCATCGCATCGTAAAAATTAATTTCAATTTACGTCTGTTTCAGTGACGATGCACAAAGAAAAAGAAGAGGCTCAATATAGGAGCAGGAGTGAACTTGGCGTCTACGATCACTCCGCTCTCGATGGCGATATGTTCCTACAGGTACTGTACTATAATAGTATTTTAACTTGAGGCGTGTACTTTCAAAACCGGCTAAATCCAATTTTGAAACATTTCCAGAAAACACAAAAACGTTTTCCTGTGTAGCGTACCTATCTACTATTGAAATGTTAACATTTAATTCCTCTGTTTCGCCAGCATTTTTCTATCAGATTGATTTGGTCCATAAGGCGTTGCAGGGTGATAAAATAGATCATAAACTTGGGAAATATGGAAAAAAGGGAATGGATAATTTGGAAAACTTGGCAAATCAAAAACTTTGAATGGCTCTCCTGAAAAATCGAGATTTTTGAGATAGACAACTCTGGCACTGGACCGACGATTTGATGATAACTCTTTTTAGTCTCTCACAAAAAAACGTTCACCCCCACTTTTCAAAATTTGATGTCCTGCGTTCGCATGAAAAATGCCCTCCCCCCCGCGCACACCGACAGATTGACGTCGAAATTGCGCCGAGAACAGGGCAAATCGACGCTCCGACGTCCTGGAAGTCGCACGTCCGATCCGGTCCGCCAGGTTTGGAAATGCGCCGAAGAAAGGGGCGACGTACCGGGCGGGGAGGAAAGCGGGGAAAAGTGTCGCTTCTTCGCGTGACCCGAAGGCCCGGCGATTCGAACAATTAAGTTTCCCTCTGTTCGGGCCATTTCTGCGCCGGACGATTGGGAGGGGACCGCGCGCTGTCCGATTGTAAGCGACGTCCGGTCCGAGCGCACGGCCGGCCCTAAGGCGATGGCCCTTTTTCCGTCGTTTACACGGAACGTCTGAAAACAAAAGGTCGGCTCGGTCTCAAGAGTCCGTGGGAACGGTTGCGACCTTTCTTGCAGAAATCGGCTCGGATGCAACGGCGCATCGGCAACAATGGCGACCGAAGGCACCAGCTGGGACCGCAATGGTGCAAGGGGTTAACACACGGTACTTCCACGTGAGCGAGTGGACGGAAAAAGTTTCGTTTTACACAGAAAATACATTTTGGCAAAATTTGCCAATATTTAATAAAACTAGGTACATTTGCAAAAATTAAAGATCGGTCCGTAGCTTAAAAAGTTTAGGTTCCAGAGGGATGCGACGTTAGGATATTCCAGCGGCACCCCTGCAATACACAGTACTTGATTACTAGAGTAAAATATTGAACCAAATTGATGTAATAGCATTTCCAAGTCAAATTGAGAATGTTTCAAAACAAATTGTTAAATTCCTTCCAAAATTGTTAAATTGATTTGGAAAATTCTCTATTCGACTGAGAAAAAACTATATTTTGACTGATTCGGAAAGCACTTGAAATGTCTAAAGGCACACTTTGCACATTAAAAAACCTCACCTAAAATCAAAATTCGTTAATTTACCGGAATTAAAAAATTTTTGTTTGTTCCAGTTGATTTTGTTGAATGAATAAAATCGCGTAAACAATCTTTACCATTTCTACTCTGCTGGCACCTATAAAAATCGTTTGTTCCGTCGTCTATTTTCTCCCGATGTAGAGATTTAATGACGAGCACGGAAAATGATATTACCTGTTGAAAGAAAGAAAAAAAATTAATCCCCAGGACCCGATGGAAAAGTATACGACCCGCTAATTGGTGAAGAGTTATGTGAAGAAAGGGCTACCCTTTTTGTTAATGTCGGGAACGCTCGTTATCCTAATATGGGCCAGTGTGGACGTATGTGTGAGAGAAAGATAGCCCGAGTTATAAATATGACACAACCTTTATAAATCTCGGTCTTCTATGGTAAGGCACCATAACTCGCCCAAGGTCGGATCCTGAGCCCCGGGGACCCCCATGGGGACAACTTTACTTCACCTTATGAGCTCCAACGGCCGACATTATTCGAAAAATGAAGCAAGCTGAATGAAAAACCGCTCAAGCCACTCAATTTGAGGAGCATTTAATATTTTGAGAGAACCCAACTAACCACTATTAATGAGGTTATAGAAAATATGAAAAAAGGTTTGAAAAAAAGCAAATGTTAAAAGAGGATTTTTGTAAAAGAAAACATTCTAATCGCCCCAAAATAAGATTTTTTTAAATTTTTGTCAAATTTTTAGAACTTTTTTTTTTGTGAAAATTGTTTCCTTCTACGAAAATGAACTTGGCATCAAACGTTTTCATTCCAATTACCAAATTCTTATGTCTGATCCTACTGTCGAATTTCATTTATCAAAACACTAGCTAGCACAAAATGTGGAAAATCCCCATGTAATCCTAGTTTTATCAAAATCAGACATTTCTTCCACTCAAAGATCAATCAGGTTTACAATATTTTCAACCCTGTCGCCGATGACGATCAATTTCCGACTGATGCGCCTTTCCGACTTTCCTCAGTTTACCGCGGCCCCACTTCATCATGAAAACCTTTGAGCCGGTTTTTATTTAAATATTTATGCCCACAAACACCCGCTGCGCGTTCGGATCGCGTGAGAGTCACAATTAACTATTGGGAGGTGTACGACTCTATTTGTATAGTCGGCCTTTCAGTTGGTACTTAACCGGCGAATCGGTGAGATTAATATTGCCGAAGACAGGTTCAAGATCTTCTAATCGGTTATCGTAGCCGAAGAGTTGAGCGGTTGTTTAAATATAAATATGTCAATAGCAATTGAACCTAAGTAATGCCGAATTCGGGTCATTCGATGCGAAACTGTTCACAATTGAAGGGCTGCTCAAATAATACAAACGTCGCAATATTGATGGAATTGTTTTTCGAATAATTCATATTGGAGAGCTTCTACTTATTGCATGTGTCCCAAAAGTATCTTCCTACTCTTATTCCTTTCAATAAGACCCCATAATATTTTCATATTGTGGTACCTTAAGTCACAAAATATTGATTTATATCTTGGTATCGAAAGAATCTACTCATTAGGACCGATCGCACCAAAAATCATGATTCATTTTTGGGGTTAGATAACGATAAAAAAAACCAGTTTGACTGAAATTCGGATTACTCACACTACTTCCGATACATCAGCACTTTTATTGTGTTCTATTATATTCGTCCTAAAATCGAGAATCGGAACGGAGCTTCAAAAAAACGTTTACTTGTACAACTTTACTCAGAATACTTACTTTCCGAACAAGTGTCCGTGTGTCCGTCTGTGGTAATTTACAAAAACGGCCATAGCTCCCTCAATTGTCAACCTTTTTTCAAATTTCTTGAACTGAAATGTTTGTCTCGGCAAAACCTAACACCCTGTTTATTCGGAATTTGAATAACCCACAGTACTTCCGATATATTTGCATTTTTATTTTATTTTTTTTCCGGCCACAAAAATGAACCGATTTGAGCGCTCTTGGTCTTAAAATCTTTCTTTTACCTTGCAGAATATGTGGTTATTTTTTATAATCCGATAAAATGATCATCATATCACTTGGATATTTTTTACGTTCCGGATTGTAAAATGAGCAATTTGTGATCCACGCAGCCTCCAAAGTAGTCAAAATGTGATAACTTTGTTTGAAAAAATTTTGTATCAAAATATTGAAGTGTGATATCACCGTAACACTGGTTCCCTGATATTTCTCGTTTTATGACGCTGATCAGTATCTACTTTAACTACTTTTCTATAATTAAGGTTGAAAAGAAATTTTAATACAGTCCGACGGCTGAATTATAGTATAATAGGTACGTTGGATGATATCGAGGTCACCTGTCATCAAAGTGAAATATTCTCGATTTTCTTCTCATTCCACGCAAACTGTAATGGCTCTCAGGCCTGGAAGAACATATTGTTCCGACCTCCATAAAAAATGTACCCCCGCTCGTCGAACGTTATCTTAATTTCTCCCTTTACTTCGCCTCTAATCTGATACTAAACTTCTCATATGATTTCATTTAATGACGTCGCATGGTTCACTCGTGTGAATAAGCTCTAGAGTTTTTCTTCCCTGGAGATTAGGCATTACCTACAGTACAAAATTGCCGAACAATTTTCTTCTGACTGAAAGGTCGTTAGAATGTAGAGTCGTACCCCGGGTTCCTTATCGTTACTCGTTTAATGGGGCGACTTTAATTCTTTCTCGTCGGTGATAATGGTTGTTATGAAAGTGGGCCATGTGGAGAAAGAGAGCTCTTTAAGGCGAACCCCCCCCCCTCTCGAGACGACGTTAAAAGGATATTTTTCTCGTAATTTTCGCGGTCCTCGAATACATCAGATAAAAACGTCATTCCCATTCTTCAAACGGAGGGGGTCCATTAAAAACTTGGGTTCGATGAATAATGTCACCTTTCTACCCCCCGAGATTACGCACTCTTAAGACCTTATGTAAATATGCTGAGCTAGTTTGCATAATGACTCTGAGGTTTTCCTTGATGTTCTTGCGGCCAACGTTTGAATATCATAGGTATCCAACGTTGTGCACTTAGTTTTGAAGCGGGTTCGATGCAAATATGGTTCGACCAACTTTTTGGCCTTCGGGCCTCGAAACGTTTCAATTTTCCGCCGTTACGGAACGAAATTATTGTGTTTTGGCTTCCTGCAGCGATTTGAGTCGAAAACCTTGTATTGCGAAGGGATATCCCTGCTGAATAGTAGCGCAGTTTTTACAGCACCCTACAATTTCAACTGCTATTCCATATGGTACATCGAATCCAGGGGGTCCCGGTGTGTATGAGCGGTCTAAGGGGTTATCGGTCGGCTGTCGAGGACTGCAGGGTTCGAATCCCCCTCTATGCCCTGGAATTCATTCCTGGACTCTTGCAGATCCGTAATTTCAGCATAACCGTATCAAACCAGCGGTGCGTCGATAACACGCTGTACTTCCATATTTTGATACGCAAATTTTCGACGCCAATTCATTACCTATAATATCGATACCTTAAATCACAAAGGGCATATGTCCCAAAATATCAATTTTGAGATTTTGGTACCTGATAGAATCTACTCATCAGGACCTATCAATCGCTCCAAGAATCATGATCCTTTTATCTATTTTTGGGGCCAAAAAACGATATAATAGAAAAACGACAAATATTTAAAGAGCGTTTATCTTGGAAGTATTAAGTGCTACCAAAGTTCTGGTTAAACGAGGTTGTAGATCTTGGCCAGACAAACATTTTTTATTTAGCGACTTTTTTTATGGAATTGAAAACTATGGGAGAAATCTTCATTTTTGTAAATCGATCGAAAACTTATTTTGCATTTTTCTCATTATGTCATTTTTAGACATATCCCCTTTGTGCTTTAAGGTATCGATATAATATTAATAAAATATTATTTTGACTAATTTAGAGGCTCCCTGCATCAAAAATTTCAAAAAAACTCACTATGCACGTTTTGTACCGAAAATACAAAAATAAAAAAATCCACGTATTCTGAGGTAAAATGAAGATTGTATGACCAAGAATTCTCGAATCGGTCCATCTTTGTGGGCACGAAAAAATAAAATTGAAACCCTAAAAGTGCTAATATATCGGAAGTACTGTCAGCAATCCGGCTTCTCTTCAAGAAATTTGAAAAAATGTTGAGACTTGATTGAGAAACGGGCATTTTGTAAATGCTCACAAAGGGACAGGCGGGCTAACGGACGCGCAGACACTTTTTCAGGAAGTGATAGTTATTCGAAGTGTATATACGTGAGTGTGTATTTAAGTAGTAGTGAGAATGTAAGTAGTAATGTAATTATTAGTAAATGTAATGTGGAAGGAACGTATGTATGTGAGTGTGTACTAAGTAAACGTTTTTCCTTAAGTACCGTACCAATTTTCAATTTTAAGACCGTAGCAACACTTGACGATGATTTTCTCCTGACATACGTTATCACTCGAGCGAGCATGAGCTCCAGCGCTTTCGCCCTAACGGTCCTCTTCATTAGCTATTTCCTATGCGCGAATTTGCACCTGTTCATGACTTTAACCCTCTGAAATTCTGAGTACCCGGCCACCATTCGTCACTTCCTAGGTCAAATGCCCAAAAACTACCTTAGCCAAAAAGCAGCCCACGCTTAAAAGTTAAAGTAACGGCAAAGCCAAGATGCTGCCAGCCTATCGATCGGCCCAGGCCTCCACCATTAGCAGTTGCCTACCTGCCCGCCCTTGCACCGTTTGCTCTCAGCCCTTCCCAAACACTTTGATTGGATCCAATTTTCCTACCTTGACTCTATAGGAACAACCCGGGAGCTGCAAACAAAAATGATTGCGCCGAGACGGCGCTGTCAGAGTGAGTAAACCTTGTGCCAACCTCGGCTTTGTTAACTTTTCCGACGAACGGGTTTCTTCGTGCCCCTGCTGAAAACTAATAATGCATTATCGTATGGTGCGGTTAAAATGGCGCTATCCGAAGGAGCGGAAAGTAAAATTCGTCATTAATTTTACATTATTCTCAAACATTAAATGTCAAAATTTCAAAAAAATTTTTTGCAAAAATTGCGAAAATTAAAAATTGAGAGTTGTGTAATTTTGTGAATTGAAATTTTTAAAATTTGTTGAAAAATGTAAACTGAGAAGTTGGAAAATTTTCTGTGAAAATTGTCGATGGCACATAGGACAACAAACATGAACATTTTTGATGACACATGAACATTGAAACTGGGTATAGTGCTAGAAACCAACTTCGACCAAAAGGTGTAACATATTGAATGCCTTGGTCATGGCAATAAACGTTTTTCTATTTTTGCTTTTTTCATTCTGCTTGTGTGAACTTGTTGCTTGTATCGAGTTCGAATGATCGAATTTCAGATTGATGGATTGTTGTCGTGACTGGAAATGCATACGTGCGGCCCCACAGATTGCAGAAAAATATAAATATTACCCGGTTTGATGATCACTGAAGATTAGGAGAGCTAACCAAATCAGATTATTTGAAATATTTATTATTCATCCCTGAAAACTTTATGAAACAAGTGAGAAATGATAACCGTTTCAAAGGTTATCAATTCATTTAAAGCTAGATTCATCCAAGGATGCTTGCACTAAATTTCACCTGGGACACACTTTTATTGACCATCGTACCGAAAATTTATTAGAAATTAGTTAATGCAAGCGTCCATGGATAAATCTGGCTTCAAATAAATTGATAAACCAGCCCTAAATCAAAGAATAAAAACAAGCTAGAGTGTTTCTGCCATAGCTACCTGCTTGAGTATTTCCCGTTACCTACGTATTAATCTACTCTGCCATGATACCGAAGGCTTAGGTATATTGCTGAAAAAAGGTAAGCTTATGCCATAGCGAAGAGGATATTTTCGCTTCTAAAATTTGCTCAGGTTGGCAATTTAGCCATAATATTTCCATTATTGAACGATCCCCATTAGTGGCAAGGGTCGATCTGCGTGATAATGGCGGTCCTTAATTGGTATACTATTCAGTAAATGAGTGCCCCTAATTAGGGAAACGCTTTTCTGAATTGCCCTTAAAAAGTTGGAAAAGACCGTTCATTGATTACGCTAGTGTGCGAAAGGGGGCGTTCGAGATCGGTAACGCGAAAGTGTTCGTGTCACGCGAGATAGCCAAAAGTCGTGAAACTTACGTTTTTCTATCGTTTGCGGCAGGTCTGACGATGGTGACTTCGGCAAGTCGGCGAAAAGCCATCGGTGCATGGAAACAGGGCGCCTCCATTCTCAAAAAGTCGAACTTTTTGGCTAATTTAATGCTGTACCTATTCCAAGTACAGGGTTCCTTCCAAGTTTTCAGACGATAGTGAATTTTCGTCAAATTTGGTGAAAATCATTTAAAACCAGTGGTGCGTAGATAACACACAATACTTCCATATTTTGGAACGTACAATTGTGACACAATTTGATCATATTTTGACTGCTTTCGAAAGTGTTTAGGCCAAAAATATCAAAAAATTCAGTATTCAAATTTCAAAATTCGCCCAAAATGAAAAAACGCCACATTTTCGGAATGTAAAAAATATCCACATATTCTGCAAGGTAAAACAAAGATTTTAAGACCAAGAACGCTCAAATCGGTTCATTTTTGCGGCCGGAAAAAAATAAAATAGAAAACACTAAAAATGCAAATATCTCGGAAGTACTGTGCGTTATCCAAATTCCGATTAAACAGGGTGTTAGGTCTTGCCGAGACAAACATTTCAGTTCAAGAAATTTGAAAAAAGCTTGAGAAATGAGGGAGTTATGGCCATTTTTGTAAATGACCACAGACGGACAGACGGACAGACGGACAGACGGACACACGGACACACGGACACTTGTTCAGGAAGTGATTCTGAGTAAATGTGTATAAGAAAAAGTTTTTTCTGAAGCTCCGTTCCGATTCTCGATTTTAGGACGATCACAATACTTCCATTTACTCTGTAAATATGGAAGTAAAAATCAAAAAAATCTAGATGAAAAAAAAAATCTAGATGTAGATGTATCTAGATGTATCGGGTGTACTTCGACCGAAAATGGAAACAAACACACAATGAAACCGAAGCTCAAAATCTAACTCGAAGTCAAACTCACAATGAATCAGAAACTCAAACTCATGATAAATCTCGAAGTTGAACTGTTAGTTAGTTGAAACTGTTAGTTTCATTGTTAATGATGTTAGTTGAACTGTTAGTTAGTTGAAACTGTTAGTTTCATTGTTAATGAAACCGAATCTCAAACTCATAATCGAACTTGAAGTCAAACTCACAATGAAACTTAAACTCAAACCCAAAATCAAAATCGAAGTCAAACTCACAATGAAACCGAAACTCAAACTCATAATCGACATCGAAGTCAAACTCACAATGAAACAGAAACTCAAACTCATAATCGACATCGAAGTCAAACTCACATTGAAACAGAAACTAAAACTCATAATCGACATCGAAGTCAAACTCACAATGAAACCGAAACTCAAACTCATAATCGACATCGAAGTCAAACTCACAATGAAACAGAAACTCAAACTCATAATCGACATCGAAGTCAAACTCGCAATGAAACAGAAACTCAAACTCATAATCGACATCGAAGTCAAACTCCCAATGAAACTGAAACTCAAACTCATAATCGTCATCGAAGTCAAACTCACTTTGAAACAGAAACTCAAACTCATAATCGACATCGAAGTCAAACTCACATTGAAACAGAAACTCAAACTCATAATCGACATCGAAGTCAAACTCACAATGAAACAGAAACTCAAACTCATAATCGACATCGAAGTCAAACTCACAATGAAACAGAAACTCAAACTCATAATCGACATCGAAGTCAAACTCACAATGAAACAGAAACTCAAACTCATAATCGACATCGAAGTCAAACTCGCAATGAAACAGAAACTCAAACTCGACCTACACGGATCTTTCATACCTCTCATCACATCCTGCGAATCTGTTTCATAGTGAGTTTGACTTCAAGTTCGATGATGAGTCAGAGTTTCGTTTTCTTTGGGAGTTTGACTTCAAGTTTGATTATGAGTTTGAGATTCGGTTCCATTCTGAGTTTGACTTCGATTTCGATTATGAGTTTGAGTTTCTGTTTCATTGTGAGTTTGACTTCAAGTTCTATTATGAGTTTGAGCTTCTGTTTCATTGTGAGATTGACTTCCATGTCGATTATGAGTTCGAGATTCTGCTTCATTGTGAGTTTGACGTCGAGATTGATTATGAGTTTTAGTTTCGGTTTCAATGTAAGTTTGACTTCCATGTCGAGTATGAGTTTGAGTTTCTGTTTCATTGTGAGTTTGACTTCGAGATTGATTATGAGTTTTAGTTTCTGTTTCATTGTGATTTTTACTTCTTGTTCGATTGTGAGTTTGAGTTTCTGTTTCAATGTGAGATTGACTTCCATGTCGATTATGAGTTCGAGATTCTGTTTCATTGTGAGTTTGACTTCGAGATTGATTATGAGTTTTAGTTTCTGTTTCAATGTAAGTTTGACTTCCATGTCGAGTATGAGTTTGAGTTTCTGTTTCATTGTGAGTTTGACTTCAAGTTCTATTATGAGTTTGAGCTTCTGTTTCATTGTGAGATTGACTTCCATGTCGATTATGAGTTCGAGATTCTGTTTCATTGTGAGTTTGACTTCGAGATTGATTATGAGTTTTAGTTTCGGTTTCAATGTAAGTTTGACTTCCATGTCGAGTATGAGTTTGAGTTTCTGTTTCATTGTGAGTTTGACTTCGAGATTGATTATGAGTTTTAGTTTCTGTTTCATTGTGATTTTTACTTCTTGTTCGATTGTGAGTTTGAGTTTCTGTTTCAATGTGAGATTGACTTCCATGTCGAGATTCTGTTTCATTGTGAGTTTGACTTCGATGTCGATTATGAGTTTTAGTTTCGGTTTCATTGTGAGTTGGACTTCGAGATTGAATTTGAGTTTTAGTTTCTGTTTCAATGTAAGTTTGACTTCGATGTCGATTATGAGTTTGAGTTTCTGTTTCATTGTGAGTTTGACTTCGAGATTGATTATGAGTTTTAGTTTCTGTTTCAATGTGAGTTTGACTTCGAGATTGATTATGAGTTTTAGTTTCTGTTTCAATGTGAGTTTGACTTCGAGATTGATTATGAGTTTGAGTTTCTGTTTCATTGTGAGTTTGACTTCGAGATTGATTATGAGTTTTAGTTTCTGTTTCAATGTAAGTTTGACTTCCATGTCGAGTATGAGTTTGAGTTTCTGTTTCATTGTGAGTTTGACTTCGAGATTGATTATGAGTTTTAGTTTCTGTTTCAATGTGAGTTTGACTTTGACATCGATTATGAGTTTGAGTTTCTGATTCATTTCGAGTTTGAGTTCGAGTTTGACTAGGAGTGTGAGTTTCTGTTTATGGTGAGTTTGACTACGAGTTTATGTATGAGTTTAAGTTTCTGATTCATTGCGAGTTTGACACTGAGTTTGATTTTCTGTTTTATTGTGAGTTTGACTTTGACATCGATTATGAGTTTGAGTTTCTGTTTCATTGTGTGTTTGACTATGAGTTAGCGTTTCTGATTCATTGTGAGTTTGACATCGAGATTGTTTTATTTAGTCGTCTGCAAACCAGGGATAGGGTCTCACAGTTAAACACAGCATAATATACTGTGTTATAAGTTAATATTATTAACTTATTATTATCAAATTAATATTTTCTCCATCATGGCTTGGGGACAATTTCAAGTGGTCTGGGCCGTCCTGATGAAGATAGGTAATATTTTTATCGAAAGCTCGGCGAAGGAGACTGAGTTTCATTGTGTGACCCTATCCCTGATTTGTTGACGGCAGAAAGTCATTCACCATCAATAGTTTTATATAGTGGGTCGAAAATGGCGGAAACGGTATAAACTGCACTGTGTATCCGCATTAGTCAAAATCGCCTTTTGAAATCTCGATTCAATTCCGATCAATCAGAATTCAATGTTATCCCCGTCGGCCTCGGCTGGGCTCGACTAGCCCCAAACAAGCCGGACCCCCTCCCTGTACGGGTCGATAGCCCAAACCGTCCCGTCTCCACTCAGGTATTGATCGAACGAGTCCAAGGTGCGCAGACGCATACCAGAACCAGGAGGGCTGATTCCTCCCCTTGCGATGTCTTCTGCTTCTCTTCGCAGGCCTATCTCTTCCCTCGGTACAACTTCCATGTGTGACTAGTACAGTAATACCTTCTCAATGCGCACGTATCTGGCGGTGGGTGTGTGCAACTAATACTGCCTTGCAGTCTGCAGTTGTAATGGTGGGGGTTATGGCATGAGGGGGAAGCTCTGATTTCCTCCCTCTTCGATCCCTGAGTCGAGCAGCTGTTCCTCGGCCATTTTGAACGTCTACTTGCGAAAGTGGATCTTGGAGCCACTTTTCAAATTAAATTCGCGCCCTAACGAAAAAACCTGACGATACTTTAAATAATTTCAAAAGAAAATGCCGAGGTTGTTTTTGAGGTTTAAGATTTTTATGGGTCAATTTCTTCTCCATTTACTGCTCTACACATCTACTCTATGGAAGTCTATACATTTCCAGGAATTTAAAAATGTATTGGAAATTTTGTTGTTTTTTGCGAAATGGATCGGTGTGAGCGTGAGAGCAGCTGCACGACTTGGTAGATAGCATGAGCTTACAGTCTACACATTCCCAGAAATTTCATAAATTCTGAACGTTATACAAAATTTGTATTACAAATAAATTAAAAATAATAACTCTTCGGTAGCTTGGTATAAAAAGGAATTATGAATTTTCCTACTATATGTCAGGGAAGGGACCACTTTTGATGAAAAATTATGCAAAATTTCCGTAGCTATTACATAATATACCTCTCTATAAAACGGTTTCTAACTATCATATGCAAAAGTTTTTGGATCTTTAAATTTTTTATACCCTGTGTACTCTTGATTTTTTGAGCGAAATACTATTTGATGGATGGAAAGCGGGTGATGGATGAAAAACTTTTTTCCCATTCTTATTGTCATTTGCAATTTATTAGTTTTCAGTCCGAGGGTTGCATGATCTTCTGCTATGGCGGTGGGTGGCTATTGATATTCGAGCACGGGCCAATTTTAAAAGGAATCAGATGCCTACTTTTTTGCGTTATCGGGTTGTTTAACGGTATAAGGCTCTCGTAACCTAACGACCCTGGTAATAAATATACCCGCCCCTCCATCCATTTCAAGTCAATCTAATCTACTCAGGACCGCGCCCTCCACCCGCTTCACTTTTGACTTTTTTCCCAACTTCGGCTTTTCCGCTTGGCTGGCAAGTAATTTCGAGTGATTCATCGCGCGATATTTGCATGAAAAGTGAGTCACCTTCAACTTGCATCCATTTGTGAGCCCTATCGCCACCAAAAGGCACCAATTCAGCGGTCTTTAGTGTCAAAATGGCCGCGGGTGATTTTTCGTGAGTGTATGAGAGGAATGTTAATTCGGCCGAGACGCGATTGGGGACTGAGGGCAGCAAAATTTGCGGCGCCAAAAAATTATTGTGCAACTTGGTACCGTTTACAGGTCTTTGTGTGATTCGTTACCCACGGTTTCTTAGAATTTCGGTTGTTTTAGAAAATTAATTTTATTTGGATCCTTGTCCAAGGATTTTTTCATAGTAGACTTGAATTTTTATATAATATATAGATAGGTATGTTACATATTATGTTGGATGATGTAGGTATGTAATTTCTCATTCATACGCGTTTGAATAAAATACTTTATTGGTGATGAACAACGCCCTAGCACGTACCATGCAAGAAAAATGGCGCCTCCCTTTCAAATCTGGGGTTGCCCTTTCTTCAATACCTACGCAAAAAATTGAAAAGGACGAGGACATGAGGGCCGGTCGGTGACTGCGCTCTTTTGTGAGTTACAGCGGAGGGGTGGGCTCTTTTACTTTAGGGTTGCAGCCCCTAGGACAAATCTGAAGGCGGGTCCAAGTACGAATAGATTGAAAAATGGCAGCCCGAATGGCTCATGGCCATATTTTCTGCACTATTTTTCATTGAGAAATTAAGGTATCCATGAAACTACTTTTGCTCTTGGTACATTGCATCATAGAGATTCGTAGGGCTTTGGGAAGTCAAGCGTTCATTATGCTGCCATAGTGGGCATCCAAAAGCAGTTTGGTTAAATATTGCTGTGAAAAATGTTTGTAGGTTGGACTGGAAAAATGACTGTAGGTTGGATTGACCATGGTTTTAACCCTGAAGAGCTATTCTGAGTACAAATTTGCTCAGGCCAATTTTTACTGGACTTCTTATCCATTTATTTTATTTATTTATATTTATTTTGGGGGAAAATAATAAAAACTAGGAAATACCGTAAAAATAAAGTTTAAAATTATTATCCTTCATAGACGGTCTCATTTTTGGAAAATGCCGAAACCCACGATTAAACTCGATTTAAGGGATGATTTACCGAATGCACTACACAAGGCGCCCTACATGGGGGAGTATCAGGCCAAGGCAAATGTTACCGTTCACACGAGCCTGCGTGTCTTTTATCAGAGAAATGAAGCCCGACATTCCAACGAAAAGGTGATAAAGGTGTCGGACATACACATGACCGTCACTGCCTTCCACAACAAGATGAGCATTGTAAGGCCGTAAATGCAACATGAGTTACGTGTGTTGGGATATACGGCGTGTAATGTTTTACAGGCAATCGACTGTCGAGAAGACAAGTAAACTCAAAAAATGCTGCATGGGTGCTCACAACCCTTTTAGTGTAATTGGAATAGGAACTTTCGCTTTCATTTTCAAAATGCTATGGGGATCGTCAGCAAAATTGAAGAGCGATTCGGCGAAACTTTTATTTACTCCTTTTCCTTACTTGGATTTTTGTTATGGACAAATGTCTCCCTGTGCGCTGACCGTGTTTTGTTTATCTATGTTCTACATTTCTATGATATGCACCTGCCCACTGACTTCTTCAAAATTGGATTCTGATTGCCGTAAAGATGTGAAATTTGATCTTGTGCGACGTTTAAATATATTCTTAACTAGGACATCCTTTGCAGGGAATGTTTATGGATTTCGTGATTTTTGTTACAGGCGCTCAATGGTTTCCTTCTCATTCTCACGTGCGAGGGAGAAGTGTTTTTCGCAACGCACACGATCGAAAACTACCTTGGCTTCCACCAGGTTAGTCCAAAATTCAACTGATATTGCATGGATGAATTTAGGAGTACCTAATATAAATATTATGAATTTATGATTATCACGTCCGTTTATTAAAGCCGTATCGCCCATTCGATATTTTATAATTCAAGTTATTTTGTTATTTCGCTCCAAAACATGACTTTACGGATATTTATTATAATATTACGACAAAAGCTGGTTCAGTGAAACTGCATTCTACCGGATAAAGGCGTTATTATAAATATTTGAAAAACATTAAAAATAAATAATCGATTTTCGCCTCCCGACAGAGCCGTTCCGACATCTTGGAGAGCCACGGTTACTTTAATCCATGCCTACACGGATAATAAACACATCGGCTCCTGACTACTCATTTGAGTTATCACCTTATTAGAATATCATCATCGGATTGGCTTCTTCTTGTTTACACTCCAGTCTATTTGTCTTGCCGTTCCTGTAGGACCCCTAGGGTGACTTGGGATACTCGCCTTTCGAACTATCCAAGTACCAACTACGATCATCATTATAACTACCACTTTAATATAAGGTGTCAAAAAGGTAACTGTTTTTCGCTCTTGCTGGGGGGGGACTTGAACGACCCATTACCTTCGCAGTTATTTTAAAAATAATGGACGAATTTTTCAATAAACAAAAAAAAATATTTTTATTGGTCCAAAGGCATACGAGAGGTCCCTGTAAAACACATAAATCCGATTGTATTTATTTTCCATCTAAACTGCTGAAAAAATTGTATCCGCTAAGAAAACAAAAATCTAGTCAAGACGTTAAAGGTAAAAAATTCGGAAATAGAAAGATACATTTTGTTTTGTATTTGTATTTTGCTAAACATTGTAGGCTCCTTTTAAAGGCACTTTTACCACTTTTCGTTGTATATACGAAAATCACCCCTCCTTTTCGAAGGGCCTATCGCGAAGAATTAATTAGGATTTCTCGTACTGATAAAACGTCAGTCGTCCTTTTCCATTTTTCACCCTCTGTATGTTTTTTCATTCTGAGGGGGTACATATCGTACTATATTATCGTACATTCCATTTTTGTCATGAATTAATAGTCGGTGACGAGATATGGCCGTACCTGATGGTGACTGAGAGGGTTTCGTATGGCCCTCCTTATTTTCTGAAGTAAAAATTTCAATTAGCAACGAATCGCGTGATCTGAGATGCCGGGTGCTTGATCACAGTCGGGCTTTCAGGGTGAAACGTTTATTAGATTACGTTCGTATGAGTAATTAACAGTATATACAAAGGTATTAGATATACATTTTCATTTCATATCCTCAAACGGGAGCAGAAAAGGGCGATTTTTACTTTATCGCAAAGTATATATTTTTTGAGCCTGGAAAAAATATCTATTTTCTAAGATTTTCGTTTGTTGCTACACACGTTTTTAAACCAAGTGTCCGTCAGTGCGAATTTACGAAATCGCCAATATCGAACGAATTTTTCAAATTTGCCTCTTTTGTCGGATTATGCACAGTACTTCCGATATATGGGCCCACTCAGCGTACTATGGTTTCAATGGACGCCATTTTCGAGGTATTAAAGGTTCCAAATCTGATAAAAGCGGAAGAAAATAATATTAGGCTCTCTTTACTCCTCCCACGAAAAAATAACTGGCGGGTATAAATTTTCAAAAACAAAAAATTTCAAATCACGACGAAACGATCTCATAAATATAAATCCTTTCGTTACAAGCTACCGCAAGCCGCTCCCGACTCCTTCAGAAGAAATTGTCTTTTTTTGCCCATCGGGTCTCGAGAATTCACTTCCAGTCGGAATGAATTATGTAATCGTAGGATTATATATACGTATATGAAAATGAACGAGGCACTCGCCAACTTGGCCAAAGGTTGTCGACTGGGACCCCCAACAGAGCAAAGTCTCCGGCTCTTTCATAAGTCAATTATTCTCGAGAAAATTCCGATCTTCATTTCTGCAGCATTCGAAAAGTCCCCGCGAATAAAAATTGTGTGGAATAATTTTAATTTAAGCTGAAGCATCTGAATAGCGGCGTCATCGGATGTTCATCCATCATGACTTTCCTTTACCTCAATTTTGAAATGACAAACTAGAATTTTGACAAAGTTATTCCTGGCTGTTGTTAGTTAAATTTAGATTATGGAGAAAACATTTTTTCAGTCCTCTCGCAAACTGCTGCACAAAAACTGCCATTGGAGAAAAAAAGGGGGTCGTTACTCGGCTGCAGTTCGTTACTCGTAAAGACGTCAGTTTTACGGACGTTTCACGGGTTCAGTTAGTCAAGACTGGCAGAACTGGTAGGTAAACTAGCTGCATTACTGACGATGGGGGAGTCAGACTCGACTGATAGAGCCAACTGACGTTGTGTGGCATATGGTTCCTCGTCGGCGGCCTAGGGTTAACTCCTATGGCAAGTACACCTAACGATTGTTTCACCTAATTACCTTCGGGGAAGTAAAAGGGAGAGCGGAGGCGATTATCATAGCCACCTGGGGTTCTGGTTCCAGCTGGCTTCAGTCCACCCTAAAAGATATTCCGAATCTTGCCTCACCCCCGTTCGCATTATCACGTCACTCATTCGATACTGATCGCCAGTCGGGTAGCTCTACCACCCCCGCTGGCCGTAAAACATGCACATCAAAAACGGACGGAGCTAATTCAATTTCCAAGGTATAACGCCAGCCAGTTCATTGGCGAGGATTTCAAAATTATTTTGTTACCAAAATCGTTGGAATAAGCTGGTACCTATACTTATTTTAGGTACCTACCTATATAGGTAGCTATATCGTCGGAAAAAAAATTAAAATTATTTTTGTTTCGTACCTAGGTATTACTCTTGAATAACACCAAGTGAGGATTCCACCTCAGGTAGTAACAAACGAGCAAGTTAGCTTCAGCCAGAAAAGTATATTATTCTCAATTGGCGCAAAGATTTCTTGCAAGGTGTACACATTGAAGATTGACTTCCATGAAGGGCCGATTCCGTAGCTCATTAGCTACAATTTTGTTGTATAAACTTTTTCTTGAGTCCCAGAAAAATCACCCTTGTTTCACTTTGAAGTTTTTTCGTGTTTTCAACTTAAAAGTTAGTCACAGAAAAAATTGGCCGTACGTTCCTCAAATATTGGAATAATCACATAAAATTTGTGTACTTAGCTCATTTAATGAGAATACCGCTGGGAAGAGCGTCAAATTTCCAATGATCTTATACCGTAGGTAGCACACATCGAGTTTAGAAATAAAAAATTAGGAAAATGCTCTATTTTCAAAAATTAACATTTTTCCAACGTTTGTTTGGACTACAAAAAATGGAAAACACCCGCGCGCGTTCCAGGAAACTGCCCCAAACTGTCAGCTTTCTAAAGGTATAGTCATTTTTTAATTTATCCCGCTTTTTAGAGGAAAATCCGACGTTGGAATGAAGAAAAACGTGGTTTTGCTGTTATTTCGGTTTTTCAAGCAATGTCCGAACGTTTCGAAGTTTTGAGAAATTTCACCCTGAAGTGGTTCACGGGCCTCCTGGCGATGGGCTCCTGAAGGTTTACATGGCCACATGCATTTAGGCTATCAGCTGGCCCTGGCAGGCGATTTATCAACATAAATAACATAGAATGTTGAGGGAGGGTCGACGGCAGGCCGGCGAGCATGACCGGGCCACTAGAATACTATCAGCAGAGCTGCTTCGCCGAGCAGGCAGCGTACACCTTAACTAAGCCAGAGTGCGCCAAACCAGAAGCTTTTTGTGAATGGAAGGGCACCCAATGTCACGCTAGTTGACGTGATGGAAGGTATGAATGGAAGTGCGAGACGGCCACGGCCACAACTGGAGGAGGATACCGACACCAAACCACTCCAACTTTACACGAATCTACTCAGGTTTGTACACGCACGCGGACGCGGACACGAAATCCGCCGGGTTCTGTGGAACTACCCTTAGCCTCAGACATCATCCCCCTCCACCCCGAGGGCGACCGTGTCTCTCGATATCGCGACGCACGCACGTCATCGTCATCATTGGCGGCCACGAGGTCACAACCGCCGATTGATTGACGATCGGTCCGATCCGATCGATGCGAATCGACTGATGAGCTTGGTAGATACTGGAACCGAAACCGGCTTTTACGGAGAGGTTCATTATGGCTATCGGAGGATGATGAAGATTAGCTGCAGTACACGATCACAAAATTATCTTGACCTTGCACTAGGCCCACAGCTACCCTTAAAATTGTAAGATACCTATTCAGGATTAGCCCACAGTCCGGTACATCAGGTGGCACCTGTGCGATGGATGAGACAATCAAGTGGGAAATCTTAAAACTCAGTTTTAATTTTACCCAAAAAAAGGCAATCCATTTACTCGTAATTTAATGAATGGTCGCAACTTGTCTTATAATATAGATACCTAATATAGATTAAAATAAAACAGCTCATTCGTCAAAACATATTTTTGGAAAGTGAAGTAATTTTTCGAAATATTTAGAAGAAATATAAGAAGAAAAACTGACGCATGAAGAAACATATGGGGGAAAACGAAAAAATGCTGTACAAGAGAAAAAGCTCTTAAACTTCAAACGATGGAAAAAATTGCTGCTAGACTTTCGCCGTGTTTGTTTACCTTTGTTCTACCATCGTACCTACTGACTAAAATACCAGCGTCAATTGAAGTAATCATTTTCCCCCTTTTGTTGGCGTCTACATTGAAAAATACAACTTGCGCTGACATTTTTTAATTTTTCTCAAAAATCGAGTTTCCTATCTGCCCGTTTTTTCAAATTTCTTAAAATTCTAAAATTTTTATTCCAAGTTGTGCAATTTGACCCCTGATTGAGGAATTCAAGTTTTTCCCTAATCACAAGAACCATTTCTCAATTCAAACATTTTTAATATCCTCATCCCCTCATTAGCTGATGAAAACGAGTTTCGTGAGGTCAATAACCTTCTTTGTTTTGCATATTTTTATGAGAAAGGGATGGTGATTGTAAGTGGCGTCAAGCCATATGGACGCGTCTCGTATTGAGGCTGGCAGCTGCTTATTCATTTTGGAGTTAAGTGCCTCATTCTTCCTCGCCCAGATAAGTGATAGGTACCTGGCACACGAGCCTTTCGTATTTCCCTATTTACTTCCATATTTACTCAGTCTATAGAGACATTGTTGCGGTCCTTATAGTAAAAATCGGATTAGAGGTTCGGCGAACAATTTTCACGCTGATAATGCCTTTGCATTTCTACTGCAACCACTTTCTGCTCGAATTATCGATTTTTCCTCGTTTTCTGCGTTAACTCAAACTCATCACGATTCTATCTTTAAGTTTAACCGAACGCATCGCTATTTTAACCCAAAGTTACTGCGTTTTTCCGTCATTCCCCCAAACTCAGCGACCCCATTTCTGGGAATTTCCAAAAACGGTCTCATCTCCCTCAATGTAGTGCCATGGATTTGTGAAAATACTTTCACGTGCCAAAATATAGAAGTATGTACCTACCGTAGGTTATTTACGCTCCAAAAGTTCAAACTTGAAGCGATAATTAACTGCGTTACCAACACTAAAAGATCCAGGAAACTCAAGGCAGAAATAAGGAAAGTCGTGTCACCTCTGATGTCGAACAAATCGAGGCAATCGAACCAGCAGATTGACTTTAATATTTTCTCTTTTTGAATCACAAATCACTCGTCTATTGCCTTTCTGATCGCTGAAAGACGAACAGCCGTTTTCAATTTCTATAACGACAAACGGTACATCACCGGCCGAGCATAAATTGTGTAAACCTCGCGTCTAGGTACCGCCATCGCTTGACGGGGAAGTGATGTCTGGGGCTACATAGTTCATGAGCTCCTACGAAATTGGGCTGGATCAATAGTAAAAAGGGGGAAGCAGCCTTGATTTATCGAACGGACTCTAGCCGGAGGCTTCAGATTGAAGAAAGCCAAGTGATGCCAAAAATAATACCTACACCTACGCGGGAGAAGGAGAGTTGTATTGATTGAGATTTTTTACACGACTGCGCAAGTAGGAAGGTACCTATAATTTATGCTTGACTAAAGCCAAGATTATTTATGCGACATATCCACCAGGGATTCCGAAGAGCGAAATATTTATTCATATACAGCCTGCTCCGGAAAATATAAATATTCTTGATGAGCATTTAAATTTTTTTAAAATTTTTCTTCAAATTATCTCTTGGGATGTACTTTAATCTCAAAGGGCTGAGGAGGTGATTCGGGCTGAAAATTGAGATAATGTGGTTTGTTGGTCATTTCGGACAGTTTACTAAAACCATGTGGTTTGTTGCAGAGCGACATCGTCCACCAGAGCGTATACGAGCTGGTGCATAGCGAGGATCGCGAGGAGCTGCAGCGGCAGCTGATGTGGAACTCGTTTCTGCCTCAGGAAAGCGCTGGAATCGCGCTCCAGGACGCTCTGCATCCTGACTCAGCCCACCTTCTTGAACGAAGTTTCACCGTCCGATTCCGATGTCTCCTTGACAATACATCTGGCTTCCTGGTGGGTTTTGAAACTGAACTATTGTAGAATTATACCAGGAAACAGGACACTAATGACTTCCCTTCGACTGCATCAAAATTACCGCTACATGATTAGGACTGCGTTAGGACAAGTTTGGCTCTAGGGCAGATCAAGTGTCTCCACCAATTTGTAGGCCATTCTTCTGGAGAAAGCCTTCAAGAAAGCGTTTGGAGCTTGATAGGAGAAGGAGAATAGCGATAAGAATAATTTTGATAGGGTTTCTCTGAAAAGATGTGCTCAAAGTTCAAATTGACGCTGCTGCGCCATGATTTGTCAAGGTCTACAAGACTTAATAACGCCACTAATCGTGAAATCAACTTTCGATTTCGACGTTACTTATGGATTTTTGTTATTTTCCAGCGTTTGGACATACGAGGGCGCATAAAAGTGCTCCACGGTCAAAATCGGAAGACAGAGGAGCCTCCGTTGGCTCTATTCGCCTTATGCACACCCTTCGGTCCTCCATCCCTGCTCGAGATTCCACACAAAGAAGTGATGTTCAAGAGCAAGCACAAACTCGATCTGTCCCTCGTGTCTATGGACCAGAGGGGCAAGATGCTTCTCGGCTACTCGGATGCCGAACTTGCCGATATGGGCGGCTATGATCTAGTCCACTACGATGATCTCGCTTACGTCGCTAGCGCACATCAAGAACGTAAGTTAGAATGGTTTTTGACTGTTCGTAAAAAGAAATCTTTTGACTTACGGACACATCTGTCTTGTCAGACTTTTTTCTGATACCAGTCTACCTATTGCAGTTTTGAAGACTGGTGCTTCAGGCATGATCGCCTACCGGTACCAAAGCAAAGATGGTCAATGGCAATGGCTGCAAACCAGTTCTCGTCTCGTGTACAAAAATTCGAAACCAGATTTTGTTATTAGCACGCATCGACCGCTCATGTAAGTACCACAGTCAAATTTTATTTGATTCCTCATTGTTACCCTAGAACTCCATTCCGTTTTTATATGCATGCCATGCTCTTGACACAATTCTATTTCCGGCTGCTGTCTCACACGTATCTTTTGTGCAGGGAGGAAGAAGGACGCGATCTTCTCGGGAAACGGACGATGGATTTCAAAGTCAGTTACTTAGATGCCGGACTGACGAATAGCTACTTTTCAGACAGCGAGCTAGTCTGTTCTGGAGGAGGGGCACCTGGTACCGGACTGAGCGGCCAATCTAGTGCATCGCAGCCATCGACGCCGCAAAGAGTGAACCGTCGCTATAAAACGCAACTCCGAGATTTCCTGTCAACGTGCCGTACAAAACGCAAGCTCTCGTCGCACACGGCCGTCGTGCAAACCCCTGAAACGGCAGCTGCTGCTGAGTTCATCGTTCCAGACTCGGCAGCCGCTGTGGCTGCTGCTTATTCAAATCTAAACATGTACAGTGGGACATACCCAACGACAGCACCACCGGAAACGTACATGAGCCATGCTGGGAACTATCATCATCAGGGCCTTTACGACAACCGGTTTCTCACCACAACGGGCACAGACACGTCGCTGTTTCACCAGTACCGACCCCTTGGTACGTACTATCCGCCCGAGTATCACACTCCAGCTTCGCCATACGTATCTAACGGGTTTCTCGAAATGTCTCCAAGAAGTGCAGCTGCTTCCTGCCTGCCTACCTACGAACAGACACATGCCGTCCATTCGATAGGGAAAAGTGACTGCGACAAGCTGTACTCTTGCCATCAACCGTTGGAGCAAAAATACGCAACTGTCATCGACAACTCGAGGTATTCTTCGAAATGCTTAGACATGGCTGGTTATGCAGTTGCGTCACCTTTGCAAAGTGTTGTCACTGTCCCTTTATGCGATCTTCCTCACAACAAGAAAAGCGTCAAGTCCATGGATAATCTGTCGTCGTCTAATTCGGCGGGATCATCACCTGCCGGCAGCGCAGCAGCGAACGGCCTAGTCAAGTTGGAAGACATGAAAGACGTCGGTCTGATGGCGCACTATTCCACAGCGACAGCCATCTCGACCGCATCTGGTCCCACGGATACCCCCCGGCAGACGGTGCTGATGTGGGGCAGCGGAACGACGGCCTGCACGCCCAACTCGTCCAATTCCAGATCGCCTCAGCAAGGCGGATCGCCCTCGTCCTACCAGACGCAGTCCCAACAGACGGCGTCCGAAGCGAAAAAGTACGCCCCGGATCCGCTCAAGTCGCTGGCCGAGATGAACAGTCTCGCCGAAAGCAAGTGGAAGCCCGAAACGCCTCCTCACGTGGCCAGCCCCAAGTACGCCGTTCCCAGTCATCACCATCACTACCAGTATCCTCTAGAACATGGCCAAGAGGTATGGCCCCCACACCAGATCTATTCTTACCACCAGTGAGTCACCTATGTCTTATTCACCAGTAGCGTTCAAATCAACATACTACCTACTTTTCTGTTTACCTTGAGGTGTCTACTAAATTAATAGGTAGAACTAAAAGTGTTTCCTTTGGTTACCGAGTCGATCCGTTTTTACAGAACTTTGACAGAGGGGTTTTTGGCTGTGGCAGGTATCGTTTTTTAGGGAATAATGGCACTTGTCCTTGATGCCGATGCTATGCTTCTCACGCTAGCGTCTGCCCTGCTGATTTGGCACTGATGATGAGGAGGCTTGTCCCATGCATGGGACACCCATTATTTCAAGTCATTACCCTCGGTGTTGTAGCGACTCCACTTAAAGACGCAGATCTTGTAGGAGGCACACAAGGGTCTACAAGGGTCTTGTAGGAGACACACGCTGTGGACGGACGCAGCGCCATGAAGTTTTTCGGAATGAAAACCTCCGCGTCATGAGGGTTTGCATAACCCAGACGGGACGGGGCGCCTTGTCACGGCTCCCTCGAACAGAGCCCCAGACGCGTGGCGTCAGAAACGTTGCGTCTGCGTTTTTGTCGGAAATCGGAGTCCTTCCCCCTTCAAAAGCCACCGTGTGAAGATTCACTTTCCAACTTTTCAATATTTCTTGCCTCCTTTATTCTGACTCTAAACTAACTTACCTTATCCTGAATTTTTGACTGAAGATTTGGCTAACAATTTAACTTGCAATTAACTCAAGAGAAGTAATGAGAGAATTATGATACTCTCTTTGAGTGAGTTCATCTCTGCCTGCCGTCTTAGTACGGCTGGGCGCTTTCGATGTGAAGGCATCATCTACAAGCCTCATTATTGAATGCGCTTGGCATCAGCGCTAACAAAGCTTACAAAGAACTGATTCTAGAGGTGTATCCCCAGGGTCGTACCAACCGTTCTCAAAAGACGTTCTTGAAAACCTTAACTTTTTCAAACCTCAACCATAACTCGGGTTTCCTTCACGATAGAAAGCGATCAGGAATTTTATTTGTCATCCAAAAAATTATTTCATGTGGTATGTTGAAAAATGAACTTGTCGCATGATTTCTTGAAAACCTACTTTTATACAGCTATGGAATTCTCTTGGCACAGATGAAAACCACCTAAAGATGAAAAAAGTGGATAAATATTTGATTTGTTAGACTTGAAAATATTAAGGTTTTTGACTGACCACAAGTTTGACTGAAGTTTTGCTCCCTCATCGAGAGTCAATAATTCTGTGCCAAGGGAGTTTCAGTTTGTAAATCTGTGGATGCATTTAATTCCTTTAAATTTCCATAAATGGGCTAAATATTTCGTATTTTGACGTTTGATTTCTTCCGTACTTTTACGTACTCGTCACAAAATATCGTCTTTCTATGATGAGATTATTAGCTTGCTTTTCTTTTCACAACAAATGCACCCCACGCACGCACCCGCTCCGTTTTTTATCAGTTACAAACATAATAGTGTGTTTTTCGTAAATTATTTTCAATTAATTCAAAAAATTTTAATTGTTGTTTTTAAACATTTTTATACAAATTTTCAACAGGTAGGTACAGGATTTCCCATTGAATAAGGGTATATTTTTGTAGGGCCAACCAAGGATTTTTTTGGATCAATTTCGGGGTTCTTGAAGGATAAATAACGTTCCTGGTGCCTATTTGGTTCAATTCCAGCATCAAAATAGAAATTACCGAGTTAGAAACTTTTTAATCTTTCATGTTTTTATCCCGTAGCAAAACTAGCTAAATTTTCACAAGATATTTCAGTGGGAACGTCTACAAAAGAAGATTAAAAAAAACTCCTCAAGTAATTTCCTAAAAGAAATTGGTACTTACGTACCGCAACCTATAAGAAAATTTACTTAGTGCTATTAATATAATATAGGAAAAACTAGTTTTTGATACGTAATACAGTCGACAATATTCGTGTTCTGAAATAAATATTACTTTGCTCTGTAAATAATCTGTTTGTGTGCAGAGCGGGCGGGGAGTGCGGTTACCAGCAGATAAACAGGACGGGAGTCCTCTGCTGTCAATCTCTCAGGTGACCAACACGCTCCTCAACCAGTAGCGACCAGTAAGTATCAACCGCGCGGAACCGGTTATGCTACCTACTTTTGAAAGCGCTTTCCGGGTTGCTAAGTGTTCCAAAATACCTCTTGCAGGAGACAGAATAATTAACGGATAATAGCTTTCAGAAAAATTTATAACAGCACTGATTATTTCTTACAAAAAATAGAGAAACCCATATTATACCCATGCAGTCTCTTTTCAAACGCCAACATATCATTTTCATTTAAAGCCTAAACAATGATCATGTTTTTCTGATGATAAATAATGGCAAAAGTTTGTGCCCTTCTCTTGAGTTTCATATTTTGACTTCAAATTGGAATTTTACGTTGGATTTTGAGCTCCGACCGTACTGTCCTCTCCAGGAGCAATAAGGCACTGCAAACATGGGCGGGTGGTCCGCAGGCGGAATTCGATCTTGCGTCGACATCTCGGTCAGACAATGTGCCGCCCGGCTTGACTCGTTAGTTGACGCTCAGAAATGGCCGGGCGGCACCGGTCTGACGTACCATCCGCAAGGACAACAATGGCGACGTCGACCGAAGAAATCGGCCGCGGACCACCGTGAGCTACGATAGCTCCTGAAGAGGCCCTACGATCGAAAGCGCTTGAAAAATTAATTTCGCAAAAAAGTCGGCTTGAATTTTGAAATTAAAACCGATTTTTGATTTTGCCTTTTGGTCAGTTTCAGGTGAAAGATAGAGCGGGCGGATCCGTTTCATGAGTCTTTGCTGCCTATGCCATTTTTCATAACTATTTTAAAACTAGACCCCCATTTCGAATCCATCAGTTTTTGCGAACTTTCGAATGAAGAATCAAAGCTTATTTTCTAATTATTGATTTTTTCGCCTGAGAATTATATCAAAAAGTGTGTTTTTCTGTGATAAGTGTTTATATTTTTCCGGTAGTTATTACGTTCTTATTTTGATGTGATTGATGTACAGAAATATCGTACCTACGTAAATATTGTAATTTCCTGAGTTATGTGTTTTCAATGTAAATTCGTGTAGATTTTTGAATAATATCTTCCTTATAAAACAAATTAATAATCAAAATTTTTCCAATTGTCTGTAATAATATCGTGCAATTATTTATGAAACGCAGTCACAAAAATTATGTCGTACGAACTAACTCTTGCGGTTGGAAACAGTTTTTTATATTTTGTTCGAAGCCAAATTTAGTAATACGATTGGAATGGCGTAGAATCAAATTCGATTAGAGTGTACCAGTGTAAAGGAGATTTTTAGCGAGTGTAGCCAATTCTTGACCTTGATTTGAATTTCCCATGTTCGAACGATTTTTTTGGGTACAATTTTTTGAGAAGAAAAAAGTAAAAATTTCAGGGGGGGTATTCTATAACCTGAAAGCAATATGTCTTTGGAAATCCATATCGATTTGCCATGGCAAATCTAATGACAACGTATGACAATTTGTGTAATGAATCGATAGCGACTGCCAAGACATATTGCTTTAATTTTACAGAATAGGCCCCCAGTTTTATTTGTCCTGGGTTACACTTTGAAACAAGTAGGTTAAGTCGCTAGACTTGGAATTTTGGCAGAATCTCGTATTTACTATTTTCAAAGCTCGATTCCTGGATCCGAATAAGTTTTTTGCTTAGATATTTATTTATCATAATTTCATTCATACTTTATTCAGTCAGCTGTTCATAGTGTAACCCAGAAGTCAGTAGATAGTGGAAATTATTGACCGATGTTGACGTTCGCAGTAATTCCAAATTATAAAAGCTCATTGATTCAGATCAGAACCCAACAAACGTGAAATCAGGCCCCAAATTAGGCTGATTATTGAAAATGGTGCACCTTGATTGACGGCTCAACTTTTGTGTTCTGGATAAATTTCAACACCTAATCTATTTTGATAGACACTTGTCATTTCGGAATTTAACCAAATATTTATTTTTCACCTCTTCGGAAATCGAGTTTTATAAATTAGGTCAAATTTTGATGATCTATGGACGCTACAATCTGGCAAAAGGCTTGCTGCCCCAAGCAAAAAATTCTTGAACCGAGAAAAATAGGGAAAAGGGTCTTTAAGGGTAAAAATCAATATAAAATACCAAAAGAGCAGTCTGATATTTTTCAAATAAAATAGAAATGTTTGCGAGTTTTCGAATTTTTTTTTTTTGAAAACTCTGGCACTAGACCTAGAGTTAAAAAAAATAATTTTTCCCAATTTAGTTTATCCGACGACTTCAAGCTGAGTTTTCAATCTGCTCGAAAGAGAGAAAAATTGTCAAGGGTTCGGATCCGCTTGCCCAAAAATTGCGGTTCCTACCTGGCGCACTAATTTGGCAAGCGGATCCGCGCTAGATGTCCAGCCGCCTCCTATTTGGCGCGGATACGCACCCTCGAAAATCAAATTCCATTAGTTCATCCTTGTATCGGGATTCACTCAATTCAAAAATTCAGAAAAATGCAGTTCCCGTTCCTCTAGATGACCATTTTCTTCGAAGTTTTGAGCAGGATTTATCTTTGCATCGAACATTCGTTTTTGTTGGGTTCTTCGAATAATGAAGTTCATTTTGATTCGACAGAAATAACCACGAGGCCTATCTCATAATTTCAATTTGTCTATTTAATCCGAAACATCACTGTAAATAAAAGATTGACATTTCTCTTCCATTCACCTGTTTTGAAGATTGTTGTCCATGGTCCACAAGTTTAATCGGCGGATCAAATTTTCATCAATAAAGGGAAATATGCTTCGAATCCATGATTTTTTATCCTTTCGGTACCTGCGAGATTTGCCATCAAATGGTAACCAAGGTGAGTAAAATGAATTTAAACAATCGCCAATAAAATTGTGAGTCAAGTTGGATGAATTTGATTGAACTTTGGACCAAATGAGGCGTGAAAGGATTTTCGAAGTGAAGGCCTTGACAGTTAAGGCTTAGTTACTAAGCCAGCACATTCATCTTCCAAAAAACAGGAATAAAATTCAAATTCGAACAGGTCGACTTTATTGAAGTCATGTCCAGCATACAAAATGAAACGTTAAAACAGAATTATTCGACTTCTCCAGCCTGGACCTTCTTGAGGAAGGACGCCTTCTTCTGGGCGATGGTGTTCTTCCTTTCGGACAAGGAGAGCTTAGCTCTGTTCCACCTCTTCTTCTTGACCTCCTTCTTCGCGGCAGGTGCTTTGCGCGCTGGATCAGCGCGGATCGCCTCGTGCGCTTGTTTGTAGATGTTTTCGATCTGTAAACAAAAAAGAGGCCAACGCGTTTAGCTGATAATTTTTATAACGACTTGAACGATATTGACGTATTTGGTCTCAAAAGTTATGGTTTTTAATGACGATTTTAAAAACATGTTTTTAGATTTCAAAACGAATTAATAATATCAATTAAACATATTATGTTTTCTAGATAAGAAACCCCAATTCCTTGATAAAATAGATGTTTTCTTCAAACATGACTTATTAAAAAAAATTTTTTTTAACCTTTAAAATACCTATAACAAAATTCTTTGAAACGCGCTTTTTTAAATCAAAATTTTTTATATATACGTTTTTGGACTAGGAGATGGCTCCCTGCAGCTTATGAAGAAGTATATCACTTACATTGTCAGCAGTGATGCCGTTCTTGATGTACTGCGAAAACTGCTTCTTGTAAGCCTCGTCGTCATCTTCGGACAGCTGGCGCATGTAGTCGGACACGTGGATGCCGAAAATATGCTTCCTGTGCACTTCGGCGTTGAATTCTTTCGACTCGCCGTCAAATCCGGGGAACCTCTTGGTGCTGGGATAGGAAATATTTCGCATAAAATGGCAGCAGATGATTTCAACGTCTCAATTATGGCGAATTATTCGAAATGAATGAAAATTTAGGTAATATGAAAATGTCGCTGTTTAGGTAAAACCCTCAAGTTCTAGCTACTTTTTGGAGAAATCTAGTCAAATTAAATTCGTCAACTTACGAGTGAGGGATGTTAAGGCCACCGTCGACGGCGCCCTTCAGGGCTCCGAAGACACGGGCTCCGGCGCTCGTCTTCATGAGGCCGACGTCCAGATAGCAACGGAAAGCGCCGGGACCGGATTCCACATTTTCGACGATGAATTCGTCACCGTTGATTTCGGTTTGTCCGGTGTAAAGTTTGTCGAGGCGCAGTGACTTCAACAGCTATTTGAAGAAATACGTCAGTTCAGTAATTTTCGCGCTATTCTCTTTTCAGCAGTTACTACCACCCACGGAAGCAAAATTCAGACCAAAAACTAGGAAATCGGGCATTCAATGATTTTCAGTAATTCTTTGAAAAATTCGAAGTTTAAATTTTTTTATCGATCAATGAAACTCCTGGTAAGTAAATTCATTTCCCCTACGACTACGATTATTAAGCCCATTAACAATACATTGCTCTCAGAGTAACTATGACATGAACGATCTCAGCCAGAGGCGCTCCGCCAAAACGGCGAAGTCGCCGAAAATTGGCTCACACGATAGTTTCATCATAGAGCAAACACGAAGAGAACTCGAGTTAATGGCGATCACATTAAATCCGAGTAAAATGAGAACTTTGTCCAAAAAATCAAAATAAGAAGGTAAAGAGAATAAAAAAGAATGCAATATAATATAATATATTATATATCCTATATTATCCTATATATTCTATATATCCTATATATTCTATATTATATATAATATAGAAGAGAAATGAAAATCTTGGTTTTACGTATTATATTATAATACGTAAAACCAAGATTTTCATTTCTCTTCTACCTTATAAATGTCGATGTTACCTACTGAACCCAACGCGTACGAAGACAGTATTTTGAGGAGAAAAAGTTGATTGCAAAATATTCAAAAATTTATTATAGAAAATAAATTCAATGACGAATTCGATTATTTCAATTACTCCCATATTGGAAATGCTCTCAGAGTAACTATGACAAAAAATCACACGACCAGAGGGACTTCCTCAGAACGACGAAGTCCAGCATAATTGGATCAAAATGAAAAATTATCATCATGGAGCAAAATTATGGAACGAATTACTTGAGATAAACACATCGCGCGCGAGGGCAGAACAGAACTCATTTTACCAAGTGAAAATTAGCAAAATGTCCGATTTTTCTGGTTTATGCTCTGAGAATCTGGTTCTTTCTGGTTTGTTAGAAGAGAATAAGCCTTGATTATAAACATCGGTTCAGTTTTTTCAACGATCAGTTTTTAATCGTTTTATCAGACAAACAGCACAACGCAACAGAGCAGCCATGGCCAGCCCGAAACATTCGACAATTGAATCCATTCCGTTGGCGGTTTGAGCCGTCGGCGTGGCGATAGCGTTTTAGATCGGCTGAGTGCCGCACGTTCCCCCAATGGGCAATAAAAATAATATTTCGTAGTTTCGCCATATTTAAAGCAGTATGTACGACCCAATGCAAGACCGACAGCCAATAAGGGGCCGTTAGCTTTGGTAATTTGGTTCAGATTCGATGTAGCACCTTGAAAATAAAAACCGCGCGCTCAAAAGGAGCATGGGTCCTCCAAAAAGTGCAAAACGTACAAAAATAAATCTACAAACCTGATGAGCCAGGCTGGTAGGTAAAATGAGGCAATTTAAGACCAACAGTACAAAGTATTGGCAGTTGCTGTCGCGGCAGCTTGAAGTCAGCTCTACAGTTCCCATACGGGGGAAGAAATCGTTTTTGAGGGAGGGTTTTACATTTTTATTTTTTTTAGCATAGTAAAATATTTTTTCTATTTTGTGTTGGATATTGTGAAAACCTGATGATACCTCAGCTTCTTGGAGCTTACTGTTCACCTTCTTACTTGTTCAACTGAATTTGTGAAAAAAATGAGAAAAAATTTTGTTGAATTTTCTTAACATTTTCAAAAGTTTGACGAGTTTTTTCCCTCAAAAACTCTCAAATTCACGGGACACGGAAGAAGCAAACTTCAAGACTGCCGGCCCAATGGCACTGGGGCCAATACAATGCCCACATCAGGGAGCTTCGGTGTACTCGAAAGCGGCAGGGAAACCACAGGTACTTGACTTGAAATCAATTCGATTGAAAATCTCAAAAAATTGATTTTCGAGTCAGGATTATGACAGTTTCCGACCGCAAAGAGGGAACCGGCCCATGGGTGAATGTGGTTGGCAACCGTTGGCCCTTACCCTTCTGGCGAGGAGAAGTCCGGTACAATAAGCGGCCGCGTAATTGGTCAGGCCAACTTTGACACCGTACCGGGGCAATTCTCGGCTGTACGCTGAGCACATGATCTTGTCACCCTCGATCCTGGAGTACGCCACCTGTGAGAGTAAAGAGTATAATTACGACACTTAAAAATCGTTGAACGACCGGATTCCCGAAATTTTGAAAAAAGCGCTAAGTCAATGGCCTAAGTTCAACATCTTGGTTACATAAACGAGCAATATAATAAAATTACCTATTTAAAAAAAACTACAAAATAAAATATACCAAACGATCAAATAAAATGCAAGAATTAACAAGGTACTCAAAGCAAACATTTTAAATTTGAAAAAAATTATAAAAATGCAAGAGTACCTAGGTAATCATTTTTAAAAAGTCCGTTTTCTTGAAATTGAAACCTACAGGTTTGAGCGCTTTCGTCGCGAAGGAGTCGTGGTTAACTATGAAAACCTCTCCCAACACTACAACAGTGTTGAACCGGCAAAAAACTTTAAATCACCTGGCAAGTGATGTTCTTGTTGGACAGTCGGACGACCAGACGGTACTTGGGCGTATTGTATTTGTTCTTGTCCTGGACGATAAGCCTTTTGCGAGCATAGTAGTCAGTTTTGCCCTCGCGACGCCTCTTGAATTTGACTTGGAATCGCTTAAAGTACTGCTTGTTCTTGATGACCTTGACGAAACCCTGAAAAGCAGAAGTGAGCAAGTTGAGGAATGGTGAGAAAATACGATAATCGGCAACAGAAGCGAATTTGAATTCCGTCATTTCCACCCTCACGTCGAGCTAGCGAGAATCTCATCTATTTTTTCATCAAAATTATTTCCTACTTGAGTGAATGAGCCTGTTACAATTTTGAAATCCAACCCGAGTGCATTTACCACACGATAATCAAAAATTGCAATCTTTCGTTACTGTGATCATGTTGCATTACTGGCACTCCCATACTTCGGCACTAGTTAACCTCCCCTACGATACGCGGAACAAGCCCAACATGATTGTGAACCAACGATGCACGAGGGACTGAAAAAACCGAGAACGACTCGAACAAAAATTTACAAAATCAGAAACAATCCCTGCCCGCAAAGGCCGAGGCCTGTCTGCGGGCACATCATGAAACATGACAAATTTCAAATCGTAGAAGCACGTTGGAACAGTTCCATACCGGGGGACGCAGCTAATAAAATTTCAGTGGAAATAGCTTAGCACGAATAAATTCAGTGATCAGGGCGTATTTCAATTTCAAGTGTCGTAAAAAAAGAAGCAGCATGGGATCAAAAGTAACCTAAACCGAACAGTCAGGATGATGACTTCGAATCTCATCCAACTTCATCGGCGAATCAAACCACGCTTGGTGGTCAACAGCTGGATATTCCATGAATTTGGTAATGCTGAATTTCGAGAAAACGATAACTTACCATTTCAAATGAGATTCGACGATACTAACAACGAAAATAAGTCGCCGGAACCCTCCGCCAACACGACCACCGAAGAACAGCGAACGGAGTAGAGAAATAAAGAAAGAGGAGGGGTCACTAGTGATGGGCGATACTTATCGATATGAGTATGGTATCGAATATCTTCTTTCGATACCAAGTACATTTGGTATCGAATATTTTGCTTCGATACTAGTGTAGGTATCGAGTATTTTTCCCGACTTCAGGAAAAATACTCAAATGAGTAGTCTCAAAATTACCTGCCTACTTTATTTATACTAACTAATAAAATTTACAAAAGGGACCGACTTTCGCCAGCTATGGTTGACAAATTGACATTCCTGCGTGGAGTAGGGAAGCAGTTCTAAAACTTGACAGAGTGAATGACACCGTTGATGTCGTTTTCCTCCCCATCTCCATCACCACTTCTTCGACATTCGTTTGATCTTATAAATAACTTTTACACATAGAAATGACCTATTAACCTAGGTTGAAAAGTAATATAACGTAAAATAAATAACGTCAGGGCTTAATAGTGTTATTTAATCTGTTATTTCCATTTTATTAACATTTAATTCGGTGTGTGAAATGAAAAAGTACTCATATGATTCGATACTCTTCAGTATCGAATATTTTCTTTCGATATCTGAGAAGTATCGAATATTTGTTTCGATACTAGTATCGAGTACTGGTATCGAATATTTTGTGGTATCGCCCATCACTAGGGGTCACACACTGTGTGACACACAGACACGGGTCACACACAGCCGTAAACAAGAAGAACGTGGAAGTGGAAGGTGGCACACAGGGCTACCAACGTGCGCACGCCAAACGGACCAAATATTGTGGAAATTATCGTACTCAACCGAAAAACGGCCACACTCGTACTTAATTCAAGTTCGATGTGGAAAAAGGGATTTGTGGAAAAAAGGAACAACATGTTGTTGCTCATCCTTACAAGCTTCACATTGAAAAATCCCGATTAATCACTTCTACCGATTTTATTCTTTCTTTGGGGTGGGCAAAATTATCGTACAAATAGACAATCTTCAAATTTACTTTCATCACGCAAGTACAAAATTTGTACCGAAGTACTGAACTAGTTGCTAGGGATTCAAAATAAATATAGCTAGAGCTTTTCAACCAATAAAAAAGATCCCAAATGAGTTTGCTCAATGGCCTCGAAAGGATTCCCTGACTACTGAGACATGCTGACCAATGGAAATGGGAGACGTCATCTATCTTGGCGTTAAGTTGTGGGAGGATTTAACACGGCTCTACTTTAGCGATAAGTGATAACAGATAATTGTGATTATTCCGTTGCGTTGTGGTTGCTGGCTGTGGCTGATTCTTTTTATTTTCGATTTGCCTTTTGATTTTTCGTCGAGACGTGGCCCAAATGGAATCCGATTTAGAAAAATGGATCTCGATCGCCAAAGAATGCAAATACCTACCCGAGAATGACCTCAAGGTGAGTTACAGTTTTACATTTTATTGCTTATGCTCTGACTGTTCTGCCTAGGTACCCTCAAACAGGCGCAAGTCAAAATCAACTTTTTCACCTGTTGCAGCATCTAACTGGTTATTTTATGGTTTAGTGGCTTAATCCATCTGGATACAAATTTTATTAGACGTACCATAAACTCGGGACTTTGCCTTTTCAGAAACTCTGTGATATCGTGAGTGAATTACTATTGGAAGAATCTAACATCCAGCCCGTCTCGACGCCCGTCACGGTGTGCGGTGATATTCATGGACAGGTAAATTTCCTTTTGCCGTAGTGTACAGTTTACATTATGATCCCGTGGACCATGAAAATGTATAATTGCGATCCTCGGTGGCTATCATCGTAGTCGCTCAGGGCTAAAAGCTGAATACAGGCGTACGGTGAAATCGGATTACCAGAAATTAATTAATTATTTATCACTCACGTTCCCCTTTTTCAGTTTTACGATTTGGAGGAACTTTTCCGAACCGGTGGCCAAGTGCCGGACACGAATTATATTTTTATGGGCGATTTCGTCGATCGCGGCTACTACAGTTTGGAAACGTTCACTCGCCTGTTGACTTTGAAAGCTCGGTGGCCGGACAAAATTACTCTTCTCAGAGGCAACCACGAGTCTCGCCAGATCACTCAAGTTTACGGGTTTTACGGTACGCAAAATCTCGAAAATTTTTTCCAAACGAAGACTTTCTGGTTAAAGCACGTTTCCTCAAGGCCAACGGGGCTCGAGAGAGAATGTTAGCGTGAAGTAGAATATCAGGGTATTTTGTATATCTATTCAATGTAACATGACTCCTGTTGATGACAATTTTTGAGCAATTTATGTGACCATTTTCAAAATTTCGACTCTTACAGACGAATGCCACGTTAAATACGGTAATGCTAACGCTTGGAAGTACTGCTGCCGAGTTTTCGACTTGCTCACCATTGCTGCTGTAAGTTTTTGTACATTTTTGATTTTTGTCAAATTAACTACATACCTAGTATTTTTTATTGATTAGCTGCATCCTGCCACGGGATCCAGTATCTCTCACTCTTCAGTAAGGCCATTTTCTAATGAGATTTTTGATAATTGAGCTTTCTTCTCCTGGTTTCAGCTTATAGACGAACAAGTGCTTTGCGTACACGGTGGGCTGTCCCCCGATATAATGACATTGGACCAAATCAGGTGCATTGATAGGAACCAAGAAATCCCGTATAAAGGTTAGTGAGAGTTTTCTCTATTTTCGTAAATAACAATAGTAAAACAGGAAGAAAATATTGAACTAAACAACGAGAAATGCAAGTTTCGTCTTCATTTTCCAGGGGCATTCTGCGATTTGGTCTGGTCCGACCCTGAAGACTGCGAAACGTGGTCCGTTAGCCCTAGAGGAGCAGGTTGGCTGTTTGGAGCCCAAGTCACCCACGAATTTATGGCTGTG
The DNA here is from genome assembly GCA_036186465.1 of Nesidiocoris tenuis. Taxonomy (NCBI): domain Eukaryota; kingdom Metazoa; phylum Arthropoda; class Insecta; order Hemiptera; family Miridae; genus Nesidiocoris; species Nesidiocoris tenuis. Next base: position 12,615,203 of record AP028912.1, on the reverse strand, counting down.
AACAATTTGAAACTCATCTGCCGGGCGCATCAACTTGTTCATGAAGGTGAATTTAAGAGCTTGTCCGATTTTCAAGATTTTTTTTGGACCCCAATTTTTTCTATAGTAAAGAATCTGAAAAAATTGAAATGTAGGTTGCAGTTTTAAACATTTTTGTCAAAAATGCGAATATTTTCAAAGTAAAAGAACCAATTGAATATTTTTGAAATTTTATGATCCAAGGAATCATACGGATCCTATGAATGGGACAACGTTGATGGCCCGTTTGGGTCGCGTTGGTGCTCAGTTGGGACAGCGTTGATGGTCCGTTAGGGCGTCGTTGGCGGTCCGTTGGGACAGTGTTAATGGTCCAATTGGGCGGCGTTGGTGGTCCGTTGGGACAGCGTTGATGGTCCGTTAGGGCGGCGTTGCGATTCCTTGCGGCAGCTTTGCCAAATCTCGTTTTGAACCTCGTTGCCCATAGTTTAATTAGGTCAATTTTTTCAGTTTTGACTACTTTGTAAAAAATGTAGCTTAGTATGGTAGAAATTTGGCTGCTTCAAATTTCTGGTATTGTTGGGTCATGTAGTCCATTATTACCTATATTGATTTCATTCTGACAAAGTACATCGCTAAAATTTAGCTATACTTAAGCTGTATTTAGCTTATATTTAATATAAAACCATTCAATGAATTCTGAAATGATTATTGTGTTCACTAATTAGACATAAAAATTATCTCTCAGACCATAATAAATTAGACTTGATAATTAACTCTTTTTTAAATTTGTTTTCCAGGTTACAAATACATGTTCGACGACAAATTAGTTACTGTATGGTCGGCGCCCAACTACTGCTACCGTTGCGGCAACGTGGCGTCCATTTTGGAGTTCCAAACGTCCGACGACCGGTCGGCGAAATTGTTTTCCGCAGTGCCCGACTCCGACCGAGTGATTCCAGCCCGCAACACGACGCCCTACTTTCTCTAGCGAAAATATATTTTATGCTAACTTGGAACGCATATCAGCGCATGCGCACAACCGCGCACCAACAAACGACGAGCCTTGTTGTCAATGATAGGTAATTTTATTTTAAAATCGACAGCCGATTTTCCACCATGACGTCATGCATGGTGAAATTGATTGAATTTTCAGCGGGATTGTTGTATTTGAATATTTGAAATATTGACGAGCCTCGGTGATCGGTGGACTACGGTCCCTGTTAATGGCAATTACCCGATGAGATAACCGCAACACGATTAGGAAAACTGCATTTTGCATTTGAGCAAAACAGAACATTGCGTTTAATGGCCTTAGACTGCGACTCAATTTCGGAAATTCATCTATCTGAGCTAATGTTCGGTCATCGAATCTCATATCTCGACAGCTGCAAGCGTAGGTTTTTATTACGATTCCTGCCCAACACTTGTTTTTGAGTTTTGGGCCGAAAATCTGACGGAATCTTCCACGATTTTTTGCAACAAGTTTGCAGGCGACAACCATCGTTGTCGACTTCAAGTATCCAATGATAGTTTACCACGTATTGAGTTATGACGTCGTGGATTGATGACATTTTTGGATTTTTATTGTTTCAAATTTCAATTTTTGTTTTGATTTTGGTTCAACGAAAAACTAAGCCTAAGATTCGAAAATTACAATCTCCTACTTAAATTTGTTGTTATAATTTTGTTGACATGCTTCACCGATAATTTTGCTGCGGTTCAAATTCTCACGGCATTAAGTTGTTGTCCAAGTTTCGAACGAAACAGAGCATTTATGATATTTCCGCCCCTGTATTTATTGTTTACTGTTTTCTGTCCCTTTAGCAAAATTGTCGAACCGATTTTTGCCCTAATTATAATAGTATTATAGCTTTATTTTGACTACAAATTACCTCGAATTATCCGGCATCAATAGTACGAAGCCAATTTGGCGTATCGAGTATACTGGAGTATCAATCAGCTGAGAGAGAGAGAGAGCAGGCGGACAATGGACAGTTTTACATATTTGGTCACCGTTACAAACCAGTGGTGGTCAGATAACACACAATACTTCCACTTCTGGATTCGTAAATTTTCGATCCAAATTTTGGACGCCGCAGCGTTTTTTGCCCGTTAGGATTAAGCATGTTCCATGCTGAGATTCCTAAAAAATACCTTTTGTCCATTTTTCTTAAAACCTAAAAACTCTCTCTTTTTTCTCTTTTTTTCTCTCTTTTTAAAAAAACTCAAACTTCAGCTCAATCTGAATTACAGACTGAAATCCTATCTGAGGCTCAAACTAAAACTGAAACTCAATCTCAATCTGAAACTCAACTTCAACCGAAACACAAACTCGAACTGAAAGTTAGAGTCAACATAAACTCAAGCTGAAACTCAGACTGATACCCAATCTAAAACTCGAAGGAAAACTGCAACTGGAATTCAAACTGAAGCTCAAAGTCGAACTCCGAAACTCAAACTACAGTTGAAACTCAAATCGAAACTCAAACTTACACTCAAACTGAAACTCCATCTGATACTAAGCTCAAAGTCAAATGGAATCTAACATCAAACTGAAGCCCAAAACGAAACTCAAACTCAAAGTGAAACTCCAACTGGAATTTAAACTGTGAGCCACACTCAGTTTCAGCGTCAAACTGGGGCCGAAACTCAACTCGAAACTCAAACTAAAACTGAATCTCACACTCAAACTGAGTAACAGTTCGAGTTTCTGTTTGAGTTTCATTTTGAAATTCTGTTTGAGATTCAGTTTCAGATCTAGTTTCAGTTTTACTGGCAGTTTGACTTCCAATTCGAATATCAGATTGATATTGAGTTTCTTTTTGAAATATAGTTCGAGTTTGAGTTTCATTTTGTGTTCAAATTCAGTTTCAGTTTGAGTTTCAGTTATGTTTGAGCTACTTTTCAATATTGATAAATAGGTAGTACGCCTCTCAAGCACCAAGTCCTGTCAAGTCACCTGTTTAACGCTTAAAAAGCCAACAATTAAAGTGACTGCGAAGGTCTCTAGGCCGTTTTTGAATTTATTTACTCCGATCTCCAGCCTCGGGTATTTCTCAACACAGACACTCGAAATGTACATCTCGCCGTCCTGAAGTTCCACAGTTCATTTCTACCTCTGCCTTCTGGCTCTGCTTTCTGACTCTGCCTTCTGGATCCTCATTAGTCTTCGGCTGTTGGACGGAGGATCAATCTGCCAGAATGTCTGTGGCGGTTTGTGGGCCGAATATGACGCATTCGCTAATGCTCGAGCCGATTCACGGTAACGCCACAGGTGGTGAGTGGATTAGAAGTCCGCACAAATTCTAACTTACAGATTTGAATTTAAAAATTATTTGTGTTTGTTTTATTAGTGTTTGACAGAATTTGATTATGTTTTGACTGCTTCTGAGGATGTTTAGGTCAAAAATATCAAAAAATGTGCACATTTTTAAACTTGCCTAAAATAAAAATTCTCCATGCTATCGAAATATAATTTTTTTTTAGATATTTAATAATTTAGTATCTACATATTCTGCAAGATAATACAAAGATTTTAAGACCAAGAACGCTCAAATCGGTAAACGTGTAAAGTAAACGGTTTCTCTGAAGCTCCGTTCCGATTCTCGATTTTAGGACGATTACTTTCATTTACTCTGTAAATATGGAAGTAAAAAGCGAGTAGAATTAAAAATATAAATTGATATAATTCTGGCCTTGACCTTCACCTGCATGCGCATATGAACCAGAATTACCGTTTAAACCTTGAAAACACGAGTCCATTGTTAGTAGCTGGCTGCAATCGATGAAAAAGAAAAACGTTAATAATTTCATATCGGCAGGACTTCCTAAATTCTCGTTGAACGGAGTGATTTGAGTAATTGCAGGAGATAAGGTGCCTGGTGTATAATGAAGAAACGTTGTATTTCGATACGTAAATGTTTGAACCGAAGCAATTTGATTTTGACTGATTTGGAGGCTACAAAGATCGGATAAAATATCAAAAAACTCACTATGCAAATTTAAAACCCGCCGCACCCCTTTTTTTTGTAAATAAATTTATTCCCTGTGTGGGAAAACCATATTTTAAAAAATTCGCTCCCTGAAGAGGCCCAGCGGGGCGAAAGCGCTAAAAGTAATATAGAATATGAGAGTACGATGCCACTCTCTCCCTCATCTCAACAATAAATGATTTATTGTTGGGATTTTTTATTAATATAATTGGATGAGTACCTATTTGGATCGACAGGGATGTCAAATTGACGATCTTTCCCGTCTTGGAACTATGTTTATTTCCAAGCTTCCTATGTTTATTGAAGGAATTTCACAAACCAGTTTTAAACTTACTTAAAAAAAAGACACAGCCAAATGAGATTGAGAGACAGTTCTCTCTATCCTTCCAAAGGGTAAATAGACACCAGCAGATTGATTCTTTTCGTCAGTCAAGCAAAAAGGCTTACCGAATATTTCCCTCCCATCCGTCGCAGAAAATTTTGGTCTGCCCATGCATCGCTGAATGGGCGGATTTTTACGACTGTCGTCAATAATAGAATCGATTAGATCATCAATGAGTCAACCCATAAAAATGGTCCCTCATCCCGGACGGCCCACTCATAAGTTAACAGACGACACTAATTACAAAAAACACTCACGGAAAAATCGGAACACATCTCACAACATTTCAAAAAGAGACGTTATTCATTTTGAACTACCATTCAATTAACGCACTACTTAGGTCTATGAATTATGAGGCATACTGGTACATAGTAATTGTAATTAGGTTTATACTGTACGGTAAAAGTCTCCAAAAATGAACTACTTTTTCGTCCTAGATGGTAGTTCATAAATTTTCCCCATTCATCTTTGGTGGCTGGCTAATACATTGAATGAAAAAATATGACTCGTGAATCGGGCCGGTTCGGTCGTCGGAGTCTTCATTCCAGTCAAAAAATGTCTCAGTCCTTCGAATTATATTTTCAGCTGGTATTTCTCTTCGACCTCTATTTTGAGTTTCTCGTATTCCTTCGACATAAGCTCGTACACCTGTTTCATGAGATCGTTGCTATCCTCAGGTTTTAGACCGACCGTCGGAATTTCCTCCAGTACGGAAATGATTATTTCCCCTGAAATTGAAAATTAGGGATTACGGAATGGCCGGAAAAATTGTAGAAGACGACCAAATTTGAAATTGTTTCAATAGCACTTGCATTTAATTCGCGAATAAAACGAATTTTTAGAAAGTCAGTTGACAGGAAATTTTAACTGCAAGAAAGTTCCATATAAAATGCGCAGCCTGGCGGCTGAAGTTGATGCTGCGGCTGTGGGTCAATTCGGAGCCGGTGCTGCAGCACACGAAGACCGCCGGACCTTACTAGCTAAAGTAAACTTCGGCACACGAAGACCTTACTAGCTAAAGCCGTGAAATCTGCGTCCAAAATCGCATTTTTCCACTCAAGCTTTTGTTCGATTTACAAATTAATGAATTGAGTTACTTTTCATTTTGTTTTTTACCAATTTTAATTAATAAAAAATTAAATTAGAAAATCGAACTAGTAGATCCAATTCAACTCATTAGGTAGGTACCTATCTACCTAAGCATAAGCAAAGCCTTAAAAATCAATTGCAATAGAACAAATCATTGATAAAATAGTAAACAAGGACTAGAATGACGAAAATGTAGGTTACCGTTTTATTGTTACGTACCTCGATCGAAAGTTTTGTTGCGCCCATTGATGAAATAATACGGAGAGAAAACCACCGGTATGATGGGCGCTTGCGCGTCTATCGCCATCCTGAACGCTCCCCGCTTGTATGGTAGCAATTGTTGGCCGGTTTTGTTCCGCGTGCCCTCAGGAAACAACCACAATTTTGCCTGTGGAAAAATTGTTTGGTCTCAAGAAAACAGATCGGAAAAATCGTCTCATTCGTCGTAATTAATTATTTCTCCTTCTGAAGTGATAAAATTTGCGCATTCTTGTGATGCATTTTTTTTAAATCGCAGTTTTTGAGCACCAGAGGAAGCAGGCGGATCAAAGAATTGGATAAAATGAATTCTTATTTTTGAGAAAAAAGGTAATACCTTGAGCTCGTGAATCAGTCGTGAATAGTGTTTCAATGTCTGAATCGCTGATTCTGGGTTTCGTCTGTCTATGTAGACCAGACCTGCGAGCCAAGCAACAATTCCGAACGGCGGAACGTACAGGATCTCTTTTTTTGCCACGGCCGTGCACATCCCCATCAACTCCCATATGTTGAACATTCCTGATAAAAAATATAAAGAACAATCATAAAAAATAATAATAAGCATAAAAAATCTTCTATCAATAGGTTTTTTTTAATTTGAAAACCGTTGCCATATGTGAATTTACTATTAATTCAAAATTAATAAGTAATAAAAATCTTTGATTTGTTAAAGTCCTTTCATAAAATAAAAGACCCCATATCAATCAATAAGTAAACACAAATGCCTATCTAGCACAAATGCACTGCTACCAGCCTATTTATTACCCCCGTACTATCAATTTAAAATCCCCTATAAAAAATGAAAAATGACAAACAAAAAAAAATAATAATAATCCAGTGGTACCTATGATGGTATGAGATTGCATTGAAGGTATGTCAGTATTTGTGGAAAGATTATAGTTATGCTATCATATCGATTGTAAGTGCACAGGTCCGTTTAATTGCCCATCAAGTGTCACATTTATATGCACCATCCATGAAGCTAAAGTAAGAGCGATTTAGCCTTGAAGCGATTAAAGTAAGAGAAAATGTACATAATTAAAAATTACGGATCCAAATTAAATTAAAAATGGTTCAGCTATGCAATCCAGCGTTTCGAGTACCATCTGGTTTGACTTTTCACCCGGCCGTCAGACTTTTACTTCATCGATACTTGAAGGAAGAATGGAAAATGAATGTGCACAAAGCGACATGGACGATCAATGGCCAACGGGCGATGCCACCTGTCGTTTTGGTCGATGGTGGTACGAGGTCTTGTAGTAAAAGGTTATCATTTATTCGTCACGGTCAATGTTTTGGGTCTTTGGCACAGTTTCGTCTACTCGGTTCGAATCAAACGGGACTCAGTATTTGGCCTTGTCTTTTGAGGAAAAAGGAAACTTAGCGAAATTTTTCTCTCGATATTTCGGTGTAGCAGCAGAAATTGAATTCTCAAAATTCTCAAATTTGGATGGGTCAGCCAAAATGGGTCAGCAAAAACAACTTTCAAAAACAAATATCTGATTGATTAAAAAAAAAATAGTCAGTTGACTAAAATGCTCACTAAAATTACAACCATTAATTTCCCGCACAAAATACTAAAATGGACGGGCACTTTTGGGATTCAAGCCCCCACTCGAATTTTGTGCTCGGAAAAACTTGTATGGGAAAAACTTGTATTCACCGTCCTATGTGTGATCTTTACTCCCTCGGACATCGTATCCCACGAATCTAATATCAAATTCATGAGTTCGTGATCGAGCAAGGCCAAAATCTGCGAGTTGATTAATTTTTTGCAAGTTTGATAAGCACCTTTACCATTCTACTTTCCACGTGTTACCTACCGACAAAGTTCACTAATTGCTTTACGTTTATGCAAACATAATGAACTAATATGACTTGAAAATTGACTAATCCCAGATACTTACTACGCTCCCACATTTTTATTTCCCTCCCATTGTCATTTCTCACGATTGAGAAGTAAATTGATCATTTCCGTAGGTAATGTTCTACGTATTTTTATTTTTCGAGCATTTTTTTTTTCAAGCCTAATAAAAACTTTTGTTCAATAATAATTATTAGGCTAATTATTAGCCTGATGTCGATGGGAATTTATAGACAATGCTTCTTGGGGAAAAACTATTTTCCGGGCTAAATAATGATTGATGGTTAACGCGTATAAGACGTATTATCATTTAAATTTGAAAATACAGCTGAAAAATCTCTGAATATCGGGAATGAAATATTTTACCGAGGACATCGAGAATGCTCTGATGGTTGGCCGTGATCACAGCGCCTCTGTCTTTCGATAAAATTTGCTCGTTCCTCACTGTCCATTTGATGCCGATGAATTTCGTCAAATTCTTGAGAATCTTACCCGCTAACCTGTTTGAAAAATGCTCAATGTGTATAATAATGTGTTGAACACAGTTCAGCTGCTGATCTTTTATCTTATAATTAAACCGATATATTAAACCGGTTAATATGATGGTTAGTGATGATTTGTTAAAGATATGCTACTGATGATACAATTTTTTTTAGGTAAGGGTAAAAAATCACGAGCCTATCTTTCAGCATGTTGTAAGCAATAATTGTTTTTCTACCCTCCAAAAAAATCATTCGAGTCTTGAACATTTTTAATTCTTTGGGAAACTATTAAGTTTGTTTACAGCAGTATAAAATTCACATTGAATAATATTATTACTTTTTTGAATGTATTGGTAGTAAATTAAATATGTATATTTATCGACTCTGAATTGTACCAGTCAGCGCTTCTGGCAGGCCATATAGTGACACAATAGTGCGAAAGGCCTTCAACTGAATTAAGTTTCAGCTACCGTGTTACATCGTATATCCTCGTGACAGAATTCAAGCCTACGTACGGCTTCTCATTCTGTACGCAAAACCCTATGAGGCCAGCGAAAGCGAGAACCCATCTGAATGCTAGAGTAAACGGCTCTCAATCTGATTTTAACGATTTTGGCAGTGCTTTCCTAAATTGGTTAGGTAGGCTGTTGGAAATTCAGTCAAAAAATAAATTCGTCATGTGTCGATTTTGTAGGGATATATAATTTCAAAAATGTACCAATTCTTGATAACTGCTCTCTATTTTCTGGGTCCCTCCTCAATTGACGCGTTACGTAAAAAAATATTTTCTCTGCAAAATCACAAAAGGTGAGACCTTTTTATATATTTTGGCTCACGTGTCGTCAGTAACAAATCAAACATTACGGCAATCGCAAATACTTATAATTATTTCGATGATACTCACAGAAGATTAGTGATGTCTCTCGCTTTCAGTAGGAAATACGGCGCGAGTAAAACGCCCATGAGCGAGACGTAGAAAACGTAGCAAATGTAGCAACTGTAGTAACGAACTTTGGCGCTGGAAGAGACCGCTGGCACTAGCAAGATTAATATTGACACGACCAGGAGAGCGAATGGCCAGCTCCATGTGTCAAGTGTTGAAAGCATGCCTGCAAACAATAACAAAGTGCAATATTTTTTCAGAATTCTTTTTATTTCAATGCTAGCGAGATTATTGTTATAATATATTAGTATTGTTAGAAGTACTGTTAAATAAATCTACTAATTATAATTGTTATTTTGATATCAATTGTTAGTAGTACCTATTTAATAAAATTTTATATTGAACATTTAACATAATTGTTTAATATAATTGTTTAAATTTTTTATTGTTATATTAAGTAGTATATTAGGTTATTTATAATTATTTTGTTTAGTTTAAGTGTTTAATATAATTGTTATTTAACTATTAATTGTTAATATTACCTAATTATTAAAATGTATTCAAATTTATTCAATATTTAATATTGAATAACTATTTTGTCCCCTGTAGATCCTAAAATGAAAAATAAATAAACTGTCCCTGTTCTCGATGTATAAAATTTATAATTTTATTTATAATTTATTCAATAAAAATAGGAGTATAAAAAACAAAGAGCTGACTAATATTTGCAGCTTGATTTCAACTTCCAAAATTTCTGAGGACCTGATTAGAAAACCAGATGAAAGATTGCTGTAACAATTAATTAGAAAGCTGCGTTGAAGTGTGGAGAGCACAGTTCAACAATGATCCGAGCTAATAAACAGCTCAGAAACTGCCAAGTAGGGATTATCAACGATAATGTAACGGTAGTCGTTATAGTTTACGGTTTCGTAACTATGCTGCCAGAGATATGGGTATCTTTGGCCGAATCGTGACTTTTTCAGGTCAAGTGCCTCCGAATTGACTCTCGTGTCACTACTTGAAAATCAGTTCATCGGCATGGTGTCGAGCCGATGAAATTTTGAAATTTCCTGCGGATTTTGAGGCATTGTAGACCCTCCAAGAGGCTACTAGTTTTACTCAAATATTTTCGTTCAAATACGAGTGATTGAATGAATGGGCGATGAATTATCAAGGCTGAAGTAGCATGTCGACACACCAATGCATTATTATCTGAGATAGCTGGTGTTGCCACCCGATTGACGGTACTCTTTTATAGGAGGAGTGCCTGCATGTAGCATAATTTTTAATATGGGGATGTCGTAGTTATTCTGCTTATTATGTCCAAAGTTATATGGTCATTGTTATATCACCTAAACACCTTCAGACATTCGGAATGCTCATTTCGTGCTCAGCCGGTTCTTCCTTGTAAAATGGTAAACTATAGTCGCACTAGACTAGGTTCACAGTCCATATCTTCGTCCACGTGGTGCATCCCGTTTACTCACCCCCTTCCCCTCCATCTCTTGTCGAGATCGGACAACAACTGAATAATTGGCTCTGATTGGCCTCATCTCCCTCCCACGCACAGAATCCGATATTGTTTTTCCGCTCGTTCACTTTGACTTGTGCCGTCCGGTGTTATCAATCCACTGGCCTTTTATCGATCAAGGGGCACCCACATTCTCCACCGAAAGCGTTTTTCCTCGTGCGTGGTGCAGAAATCGATTTTTCACCCTATTTTTGAAAAAGATATTTCATCACTAATATTTTTTTCACTTAATGCCAGCCTCTTTGATTCGTGAGCCCAACTGGATCGCAAACAAGCCGAAATTTGATATCGACTCAATTTGATGAAATTAAATTAATATAGAATACGATAAAACTATAAAATAATATGGGTACTTACGTTATTCTGAAATTTTATTCATTGTGATTTGAGACAAAAAAAAAGATAGTCGCTATCATACGGCGGTCTGAATTCTTTCGCTACCGCGGAGCTCAGAAAAATATAATTGAACTTCAAATGATTTTAGTATTTAATTTGAAATAATTGCTTGCATAGATATCTTGTGAATGTTTCCCTCGTTATGGGACCATTTGAAAATCATCCTACAAGAAAAATACGCAAAATACACAAATAATTAGGCACCACATACGGTAAGCCGGATTACAGCTGTTTCCAAAAACGTCCATTGTGCTCTTAAAATATATACCCACAAGGTGACCTTGAAATGTTCGGGTGGGTTCCAATTGCGCAAATACCTGATTATCAGGGTACTAATATTACGTCTCCTATTATCAGTCCTAATACTAGTGTTATCCTGCCGAAACGACGACGCATTTGGAACAGCAAAGTGGCCGTTTATCACAACAGTTGTTTCCGTTTTCCTCGTTCACCATTTTAACTTCACGAAAAACAATTACTGCCGTTTTTTTGCGATTGGCCCCGTTTATTAGCGAGTGGCGACGCTAACTAGAAATTTCCTAAGGATTATCGCCGTTTGAAAGGCAATTATAGTTTGATACGTAAAAAACAACACAACCCCCCGGAAGTTTAACTTCCTGCACAGATACTCAATACAGATTCCTAGGAACTGTATAATTAAGCAGGTAAGATTTCGTTTACAGACGAACTGCGTTTTTGAAACCACCGATGCGTAAAAATCGCGTTATTGTTTCGCATCACAATCTAAATTGGTCATTTCTAGTTTTTTCAAGCATCAAATTGTTCTCAAGGGGTTCGAGTCTTGTTTGCATGATTATTTTTACCAGTAATTCATTCCCATGAATGCCCCAAAATAATATATGAATAATGGGTTTGTTCCAGGCGCGTGAGTGTGAGCATGCGTTGTTGCTTTGCGAATGCGCAGTGTTTATTACCTGCCAAACTCGGAAGCGACAGTTCCAAACTTCACACTGCGCATGCGCAAGGCTCCTCATATGTTCGCACTTCTGGAACAGGGCCATCTTAAATCTCAAAAGGCGGCGTCCAACTATTCGGAAAACCCCGACTGACGAGTTACTGTCTTGAGAAACTCATTTGGGACGGGAAATATCTCGCGATCAATAAATTCGTTTACTATCCGCAATCGTATTTTCTATAGGTCCAGAATCTTGAAAAATCCGATAAACTCGATTAGACGAGTCTTTTGTTCAGAAGGGGGAAAATTTGGAAAGCCCAGGACTGGGGAAAAACTAGAAAAGACTCGGCGAAGAATGAGTCAACTCAAAAATTTCATTTAATGAATTGTCACGTTTTTAGCCTCGAAGTAAAGATTTTTCAACATCCTACAATTTTGGCTAAATAGGGCTCACATGGGGCGAACCCACATACTTACTCAAAACAAAATAGTGTGACTTGAACCATCTATTTCTGGACTTGTTTCTGAGTTTTTGCCCATAAAAATTTTTTGCCCCCATTTTTTTAAACTAAGTTAATTGCTCCGATTAAATAAGTGAGAAAAAATATTATTAATGAATAAATAATTGATATACTATACATAAAATAATTAATTAATAATAGAGGAAAGCACCCAAAAGTGGACCCCTCCCCCTAAAGTGGACCCCTGACGTTTTAGCTCTGTACGGTGCTGAACTTTACCGAAACCAAGGGCAATTAGTAGTTCCCACTCCTGTCACCACAAGTTGGAGTGCTCACGTAGTCTACTCCATCTGCCGCCTTTCAGTTCGCCATTATGCGATTTGTTGTATGGTAAAATTATTACAATGACATACGTTATGCGACATTTCTCCTACACTTTTGAAGGTAAGGCTTTCAACATGTATCATTCTGAAATAGTAAGGAATAAGGGTAATATTTATCATTAGGGATCGGATCCGTATGTGTTTACATATTTTTTTCTAGGCAATGTACTGATGTTTTTCAAGTAGGCGTGTTTATTTTGACATTTTCTGAACCGTTTAAGCCCACTTTCATTTCACATATTTTGACATATTCCACTATAAATCCAATATTTAAATAAATATTTGGTCCACAAAAACACATTTTTGCTAATTTTGGGTAGTTTTCCATATTTTTGAGGAAATCATTCCTCATCCAAAAACCTCCAACCTATGGTGAATCAAGCGAGAAACCCGGAAAAAATACTCAAAAAATTCTAAACCCACGCCATCACCTTCAAAATTGAGTTTTTGTGTTTTTTCGAAAATGGACCATGCTAATGCGGATTTGGTCCCCTTGACCTTCAACCGATTTTGACCGAAACGATTTTGATGAAACTAGTCCTAAAAGTTGTGGTTTGCTCCAACTTGGTGCATACCTTTTGTCCGGGGAATCCGATCAAAAAATTTTAAGGTGTCGAAAGTCCAAAAAAACTGTTTTTGTTTGAAATTGTGACTTTAGGTACATTATTTTTTTGACACTTGAACGTTTTTGTTTAATTTAAAGTGATTTTCTTACCCGAGGTTCACAACTAGGGTAAATTAAATTTAAAAAAAAAAACGAAAATTTAGCAAATTTTGCTCAATATTTTTTCTTTTTTTTTAAATCGGACAACTTATTTCATGCGTTCAGACGGCGTACGGGGTACGGGAAAAAAATTATTGCAGATTTTTATCTAGACCCTCTGAAACGTAAAGGAAAAATTTTCAGGGGGTGATGGAAAAAAACCCGACCGATTACATAGGTACATTATTTCTGGAAATGATTAACCAAAATCTTGTTGTTCATTTGTGCTTAAACATTTTTTTGATAATATTTAAACATTTTTACATATTTTCCACATATTTTTTGCAAATATTTCAACCTTTTTACATATTTTCCACTTATTTTATGAAAATTAATACATATATATGTCACATATTTGGCATTTTTAAATACATAAAAAATCCGATCCTTATTTATCATCAAGTTATCTCACTTGAACGGTCTGTTAAACATTGAAAGAGCAATAAATAATTAGGCTATAGTCGCGTAAAGTGGACCCCCCTAAGTGTCCCGTAATTTTTCATGTTCAAACACCTGCTGAATCTGAAAAGCGGCTCAACTTCGAAGAGAAAGAAGAAGAAAGAAGAGCAGTGAGGAAGATAGCGATTCGTCTGGGTCGTCCGCGATGGAGACTGGAGTAACGCCTTCAAAAAATGACGATGCCATGTGTTTCTATCGCATTGGAAATCGATATACCTATTCATTATCATTTAAGAATAATTTATTGTTATTATATACTTACTTTTGACTTAGCATTGTTTTATGTGATTTTTTGTGTGTTTTATGTGTGTTTATGTGGTTTTATGCGTGTTTTATGTGATCCCATTCCTCCTTTTAATTTTCCATCCATTTTAGTAGGGGTCCACTTTAGGCAACTTTTTTTGGAATTGCCGAATTGCAGGGTTTTGAAAAATATATTTTTTATTACTATTTCTTAGTATAATTTTATAAATTTAAATTGAAATTATACAAAACATTAGCGTGCAATCGTTACGTGCATTTAAAAATGTGGTTTTCGTTGTTCTATATTTTTTATTAATAAAAACAAAATGGGGGTCCACTTTTGGGTACTTTCCCCAAATAAATTAATTAATAATATTAAATAATAAATATACTAATAATAAAATACTAAAAGAAAAAATAGTAATAATCAGACGAGGAATAATAAGACAACATACCATTCAAGATGAGAAAGACTAATTTCATTTTCACGTTTGTGATGACCGAAGATTGGCAATTTCAATTTTCGAGCTCAGCAAAGCATCAGAAGTTATTGATTAGGAGCCACAAATTTGCTGGGAGACTTCATCACTCAGATAGGTCGAGCAACCTTTGCTGGAAGTCTGCAACAGTGCAAATAGGTACCTCAACTGCACGATTTCTAAATATTCTTCTGGGCTTCGCGTTTTTGTGGAAAGTCGAATTAGGTAAATAAATAGATGCAAAAAAGACTCGAAAAAACTTGGAACTCATACCTACGTGTATTAACATTTTTTATGTCTTGTCCTGCTTTGTTTATGAACTCCGTAAAACAGCAGTAAAACATTCAAAGCAAAAATTACCAACCATGATTGTTTACAAACAAGTACATTCCATAGAAGCTTTTGTACTCGGGATTTTTTCTTCAAAGTAATACTGAAGGCGGCATACACGACAACCCCAACATATTACGATAATGTGAGAAATTTTTGGTTATGGTTTATTTAGTAGAGGTAAAAAAATACGAATTATAACCGGGGACAATAATCTACCTATGTAATCTTTGTCTAGTTTCTATTTTAAGTAGGTAGTACTCGCTGGCATTTTTTTAAATTGGTTTTTACTGAGGTAGAAAAAAACTGGGTTGAATATTTACGGTTTTACCTTTTTAGCCTGATTAGCTTTTATCAGTAAAATGAGTTCGCACGTCACTATTTTTTAGCAATAGGGTTCCCCAAATATATTTGCGATTTGATATTTCTTTCGATTTTATTCGACTGCATGCTTTGGCACACTATCTGACAACGCTTCATGTAATAGCATTTTTCAATAGAGAGTGTCTCGACATCAAGGGAAAATGGTTTGCTTTCAATATAGAGTGATAAGAGAAATAAGCCTTGCCTTATAAAAAAGGTAGGCAGCGATTAATATGTTGGTGTTGGATTTTGAAACGACTACCGGATGGCCTCTAAATTTGACTGTCTTGTTCATTACAGTCAGATATCCTCCTTCACATATCAGAAAATAGGTTAATACTTAGTGAAAAAATAGACAAATATACGATTTTACAACTGAATGACTAACTGAACATGGGCAAAATGGATTAGCCCCAATGAAATTTTCATTATGAAAACACCGAACAACAGCATAACACAAACAGAACAGCATTTTCAGCCCCCAATGGTTATTAATTGTTGGACAGATGCCTGGCCTTATGAAGTGACGTCTTTAACTGCGTTGCGTACGTGCATCGCGACGTAGGTACATATATATCAATAGGTATGTTATGAATATTGTAGCCGACCAAGCTCGATGCAGTGTTGAGTTTTTTAATAGTTTAATCTAAAATACGTTTTTATCATTACCTCCAAATCCCAATTCTTTAACTTAAGATGCGGTAAATACGAAGAATTTCCGTCAACGTTGCCGGAGAAAAAAGTGGCGTAAGAATCGCGAATTCAACGATCGGCCCACGAATTACGCCCTGGTGCTCTCCAAAGCGCAACCGCCCAACTGATGCTCGGGTGTCCGACTGATAGGCGGAGGTGCCTGGCAGACAGGCGAGGCGGTGGCGATGGGGGCGGACAGGGGGGCGGAGGTGAATACGACCGAGGGTTCACTTGCTGAGATCAATAGATGCGGCGGAGAAACAAGGGTGAACTCGGGGTGGCAATATTCGAATAGCGAGTTCGAATATTCGACATCGATATTCGAAAACTTGCGAAAATATTAAATTTGATTCAGTTTGCTAACGTCATTTTAATCGGATCTATAAAACGACGTTAGCAAACCGTATCAAGATTATTATTTTCGCACGTTTTCGAATATCTGATGTTGGTAAATAATAGGCACCCGCAGGAAAATACCTGTGGCGTTGAAAACGAAATTTCAAACGGCTCTTATGGGGTGACCATGAATTTTCACACTTGGGTTTTCCTCGGATCGTCAGCTCAATACGGACAGAAAGAGGGGGCCGTTTATCAAAATCGGTCCAGCCGTTTAGGATAAAACCCCGGGAACAGGGCAATTTTCGATGCCGTTTCTGCCCGACCGCGCAGGGTCATCTTCGAGGCGGATTTTCGGCACAAAGGAGTCGTCCGACGAAAAATTTACGCGAGTCCGAAAATGTTGAAAATATTATAAGCAATTGGAATCCGTTGTCTCCCAACTTTTGATTTCCAACTGTTTTGAAATAGAGGCGAAAAACTCGGAAAAAATTTAAAAACTCAGGGAATACAAAAAATTCAAAACAAACTTTCGATAATGGCAGATTGAAATTGAAATTTAACTGGCTACAAAAATCCTATCTCTGGTCAGAACAAAAGTTTAAGGCTTCTAGTCAAAAATCCCAAAAAACCGAAGCTACTTTTCCGGAAAAAACACCATTTTTGGCACTTATTTCCATAAAAACCATCTTTTTGGGATCTATACGAGGTACAAAGCAATATAGGACTCAAATATGAATTGGAGCGCAAATTTTAGGCGACCTAGGCTAGCCAGAAACAATTAAGATAACCAAAAATCGAGGAAAGTATAAAAAACTAGAAAAAATTGATTTTGAGACCATTTGTTTTGTATTGAAGCGTATGAATTCATCATAGATTTTCACCTGTTTTTAGAATCATCCTGGTATCAACGCTTTGCATTGAGCCTACTGATCATCGTCATACTCGCCCCGAGTTGGATTCCAAACAAATGGAAAATTCGATACCTAGCCGTCTTCTCTTCACTTTTCTGGATGAACATTCTTTGCAGCGTTATCCTTGTTCCTGTCCTGATGGCGTTTTTCTTCGTCCCTAATATCGTTTCCAAGTAAGGGACTTTTTTCAATACTATATCACATCGTTTGATTTTTGACCATTTCACCACTATTTCCATTTCAGTTAGAATAGTGGGTAGATAGGTACTTGATTTCACAAATTAATAAATTTTTCACTTTATTGGAAATGCCTGACGAGTTGATTGTCCTACCGAATAACATGAAATGTTAATTATTAATTGATTAATTAATTAATGAAAACCAAATTTATGATTTGAAAACCAAATTTATGATTTGAAAAAACTCTGACGTAGGTATTTATTTTCTAGATACATCTGGTTCTGTAGTGCGATTTTTTGCCGGATTGCAGGACTCGACATTCAAATAAGAGATTACCATTTTATGCGGGATAAGGGTAAAGGCATAATCATCATAAATCATATGAGCGCATTGGACTCTCTGGGTAAGTAAGTGGGTAAGGCGTATTGGGCTAGAAAAGCCTACTTGAGGTCCAATTTCTCCAAACTATTAACTGATTAATAATTATTTCATATACGTCCCGCAGTCGGGTGCTACAACGCTCGCAATTTCGGAGATTGGATTTTAGTTGTTAAGAAGGAGCTCAAATGGTACGGACCTTACGGGCTCGCTCTTCGGATTACGAACGCTATTTTCATCGACCGTTCAAACAGCAAAGCTGCCATGAGACAACTGTCTGAAGCAGCCAGGCAAATTTTTTCCCAGTCGAAAACGGTAAAGAACATTTTGCCCATAATTTTAGAATTTTTTCCAAAATGTACTATTTTTGAGCGACCTTGATTAGGTACCGTTAATGAAAATTGGAATAGACGATTTTGCGAGTTATGTAGTACGTAATATGTACCAGCAAACTAACCTTAGAATCATACGGCCGCAAAAATATGTGATTTTTCCGATTGAGGTTATCAAAATACATGTTTGGTATATTTACTGACGGGGAGTGTTTTTCGAACTCAATAAAAAGTGAGTAAAAGAGCGTATCGAACTGTATAAAAGAGTGAAGCACAACGCCTAAGATTTATCGAATCAAAATCAAAATCCACGGCAAAAAACCTGATGATTTCTTACGGTAAACATACGAAATTATGGTACGTTGATGTAGTTTTTTCATTCCAGAAACATCGTATAGTATTCTATCCTGAAGGAACGCGAAACTCATCGCCGGATGGAAAATTGCTGCCTTTCAAATTGGGCGCTTTTCGTCTAGCAGCCGAAAACGGCGTTCCTATCTTTCCAGTTGTCACGTCAAGATATTATTTTTGCCGACATTTTCGAAAATTCGAAAGGGGTAAGTTGTCTGGGGGATGGAAAAAAAATTTTTATCCTTTCAATTTTTATTAAAAATTTATTAAAATTATTTTTGTTAAAATTTTGTTAAAAAAATTAATTTTGTAAAAAAAATTGTTAAAATTATTAACAAAGGTATAAAATACCAACATTTTCAGTTTTGCACACGAAGTACAATCACACTTGAATCTTAAGCTTGGTTCACCAATGATTATTTCTGTATTAGGCAGTTATGTGCGAGTATAATAAATCGCACACCAAAAAAAACCTTTTTTCAAACGTTCCACGTTTGTTTCCACGTGTTTCCTATATTTTTCGTGGGAATTCTAACGATATGAAATTTTTGTTTTCAGGCTCTATTGTATGCAAAGTGTTGCCACCTCTTTACATCGAACCCGGTGCGGATTTGGACGATGTGGCTCGGAGGACGAGGCTTCTCATGCAAAATGAATTGGACGAATTATCGGAGGAAGTGAAGCGTTCATCGGCCGAACAAAGCTCAGGATTTTGGATCGGCGTATTGCTAGCAATTGCGGCTCTTCTAATTATTTATCTTTTATTCCAACAACCTGACAATAGAAATCATTCGATGGAAGATTCCACTGAGAAGTTATTGTGTTCGTGAGAGCGAGAATTTTCGCCAAGCTTACGTAATTATGTGTGTAATTATAATATGATTTAAACAATGTTATTTATTGAAATACCGATTTATTTAATAATGAAATCATCGGCGCAGTATTGAATAAATTGTCATTAGGTACTTAATACGACTTAATAACGTACTTAATAACCGCAAGTCTTCTAGTTCTCTCTTTTATCGTACGTACATTAGGACTTTTTCGAAGTCGATTTAATGTACGCTTATGAAGTCAGCTTACAGAGCCCAAAAACAAAAATAAAACCAAAAACCGGTCAATGCAAATACTTGCTCAGGGCCAGTTTCACCAATTTTTTTGGTAGTTAATATACTCATTGGCTGCACTGTATATAGGTGCGTCACCGTCAGCAACCAACAAGTCTGTAACTTCTCAAAAAATTTGTTGGTGAAAAATGCCCTCAGAGGCGAATTTGTTTTTCCCCGTCAGTCACTCAAGTTCTTTCAAATGAAATTTCCCGGCGGCATTTCCCTTCGACTTCTTTTTTGAGTTTTTCATATTCTTTGGACATGAGGTCGTGCGTGCGTCTCATGAGGTCGTCAGTATCCTCGGGCTTTAGACCGTCAGTTGGTATTTCTTCCAGCACTGAAATGATTATTTCACCTGAAATATAAAATTTGCCTGAAGTTAGATATTATAAATTGTGGCATTCTGTCGCCCTGAAATTCAGCTTCGTATATCAATTCTGGATAAAGGTCAACATCCGTGAATATGGATCCGTGCGGCTAATATAACACCACGGTTTATTACCTCGTTCGAAGGTTCTGTCGCGTCCGTTGATGAAATAATACGGAGAGAAAACCACCGGTATGATGGGCCCCTTGGTGTCTATTGCCAAACGGAAAGCACCTTTTTTGAATGTGAGCAATTGTTCTCCGGTTTTGTTCCGCGTGCCCTCAGGAAACACCCATAATTTCGCCTGAAAACAAAGTCAGACATGTAATAAGCTGTCAATGCCAGGCTGCATGAGGGAAATATTCGATATTTAATACATAAAAACTATCCGGTCTCAATTTCCAGCTGATGAAAATTACGTTTGACTGGAGCAAATGAGAGGGACAGTGCAGCGAATAAACAAAGCCTTTCCGATTCAAATTGTGAATTTCCCAAAACACGTCTCGAATTTACCAAACATAATTGAAAATTTTTCAAACCAAATTCCAAAATTTTCGACTCGATTTGGAAAATTTTCGAATCGATTTGAAAAACTCTCATCTTGGAGCTCATAACAATAAAGTTTGAAATGGATTTCTAATACAAAATTTCTTAGATAACGCTTATCTCGTTCAACTAACCTTGAACTGGCGAATAAGGCGTGTATTGCTCTTCAATGTCTGCAAAGCTGATTTCGGATTTCGTCTATCGATGTAGACCAGCCCTGCAAGCCAAGCAGCTGGACCAAACGGCGGAACGTACAGGAGCTCTTTTTTCGCGATGGCTGTACACATCCCCATGGTCTCCCACATGTTGAACATTCCTGATGAATTTCGGGCGAATAACCTTCTTGGTTGATCTAATTCGTCCAAACTTTGAGTCGAATTTGAATCAAAAAGTTACGAGATTGATGGCTTACCAAGGATATCGAAGATACTCTGATGATTTGCAGTGATCACAGCTCCTCTGTTTTTGGACAAAATGTGCTCGTTCCTCACAGTCCATTTTATTCCGATGAATTTGTTCAAATTCTTGAGAATCTTGCCCACTAATCTGTGCAAAAAAATTTGGGAAAAATTACATGACATGTATGAATTGCATGACATTGTATGAAAGATGACAAATTATTTCCTACCCTTTTCTATCTAAACTCACAGTAGATTAGTGATGTCTCTCGCTCTCAGTAGAAAATAAGGCGACAGGAGCATAGGTATAAGCGAAACGTAGAAAACATAACAAACGTAGCACCCGTAGTACCGGATTTTGGAGTTGGAACAGATCTTCGGCGCTATCAAAATTAACATTGACGTGACTAGAAGAGCGAACGGCCAGCTGCACTTGTCGAGTGTTGGCATAATAGCTGAAACACGTGCAAACACTTGAGGAGCAAAAAACACTTATACGACAAGTAACTTCCTTATTTTTTTAGTCGGTTTGAATATAGCCCAAGGCTATCTTCACTAAAATTTGGAAGAAATAATAGGTAGTAATGTATATTACAGTAGATAGGCATTTTAGATCCTATGAATTTGCTCAAAATTTAATATTTTTCCTGAAATTAGTAAAAGGTGCGTACTACCATCTTCGTGCGTTGATGGGATTACGGATTGACCAGATGCCATCACCTTCGGATCGTCTGAAGAGCCGCCGATCTGCACAATCAGAAGACCATGGGAAAACTCAAGTCGTGCACAAAAATCCTTTTATGCTTCCCAAGGAATAGTGGGGCCCGCAGCCCTCGTGCGAGTCAATCAGTCAATCAAGAGGGGATGGGGACCTTCGATGATTTAGCAGGTGGTTATGATTTGGAGTTATCGAATTATTCGATTATTGATTGGAGTAATCGACTGTTATTTTGGAGATTCTCGCATATTGGGGCATTATCGTTTCCTCAATCATGTATAATTGTTAAAATTTCACAATAGTGCTCCAACTCATGATTTATGCTGATTATTTATTTATATTTCTGAAGGGCCTAACATGACGATTGAACTTCTTCGATAAGGTAACATCGAGAAGATGTAACTGCAAGGGCCACTGAAATTCCTGGATTCGAATCCATAATCAGTTCAACTGTTTACCAGTGGTTTAAAAATATTGAAAACTATTTCTTGCGTCGACCAAATATCAAAATAAAAAGCATACTAAAAACAAATTCCTGACCGGTCCCGTGGGTATTTTATTCCAGAATATAACCTAAAAAACAACAACGGTCGATTACCTAGTAGAATTTCTACGATGAGCTCCGAAAAGAGAAGGTATGCCAAACCTTCAACACCGGAGGGAAATTAAGGCATTGCCTATGTCTTAGGCTGCCGTACTGTCAGATGCGTATAAATCCTCGACCTGAATAAATGGGTATGCCAGTTGTACCTAATGCTTAACTTATCCGAGTTCCTGAGGTTCGTAAATCAGATTTTTGAAGAGAGTCACACTAACGCCAGTACTACTTATTTACGAAAACTGATTCATTTGCCATCTTTAGATGGTCGAATACGATTTATTTTAATTATATTTTCAGAGGAAATTGAAGAATTCAATAATCGTTAACTTTCAAAAATTTAAAAAATCATATCTACCTAAATGTTTTTGAAAATTTTTCTATTCTATCTATTTATAATATCTTTGTGAGGGAGATTAGGGCAATTAAAAATCTTTTGAAAATCGATTTATTGGTTCTCAAGCATAGCTTATTCCCTTCATATTTTATCTATTCAAGGGTATGAGTTCTAGATTTGTTCTTCCACTACTTCGGTAACGTTTTTGCAACAAAATATGAAAAACTGTTCATCCTGCAATCGAAGGTTTTACGCTGATTTCCTTTTTACGCCGTACTCGTCCATCTGACGGCGGAATTCAGCCAGCATGTCCTGTTTGATTTTTTCGATTTGCGGATCCAAATCGGCTTTCGGGTCAAGGATCACGGGGTCCAAGCAAGTGAAATATACTTTTGCTGAAAAATCAAAAGCTGACATGAGAAAATTTAATACAGGGAAGGCCATTGCTTTAAATGCCAGGAATTATACTAATTCCAAAAACCTCAAATTATTGAACCTCAACATTGCAAGATGTGAAAATGGATGAATGCTTGCTTATTAAAAAAAAGTACATTGCTTACCCGGCCTGAAAAATTGGCCATTTTTAATCATGAACTGCGGTGGACTGACTAGAGGGATAACCGGGACGTTGGATTCCATTGCCACTTTGAAAGCGCCACGTTTGAATTGCAGGAATTCTCCCATCGTCGGGTTCCGAGTCCCTTCGGGGTACATGATGATTTTTGACGCCTGAAAATTTTGAGCCAAAATAGGGGATCGACATTTGAAAAAATTGGTAGAATAGCAAGTATAATTGGTATAAATTGTAAATTATGGTAGGAATACCTTGGGATTCTGAGGGGAGAATAGTTTGGAAGCTTCGGAGATCAAATGGGCCAGAGCCCCTTGAGGCGATTTAGTATCGATGAACAAAGACCCCGACCTCCACATGGCGTAGCCCATCGGCCATAGGTAGAACACTTCCTTACGGGAAACCGTGTGCACGTCGCCCAGAAAATGGTAGACCGAGCAGATCACTGAAAAATTATCAGGCTACCCAGCACGGAAATCAAACGACAATTTTCAGAAGCACACAGTTGTGAACGAAAATTGAAAATATAGGCTTGGATAAAAAACGGCCGACGGACTCACTGTAAAAGTCCCAAGAGGTTTGGTGATTGATAACGATCACTCCTTTAGGAGCGTTTTTCAATTTGTGAGCGTCCTTCACAGTGACCCGAACCCCGGTGACTGCCTGAAAGACACGGAAGCACGCCCAAACGTACCTGAAATCAATCATGCGTAGTAAAATGAAAATTAGGTACAGCATGTATATCAGTACCTCTAGATTATCGCTCCTCTATCTCGATAGATCGAAGTGATCGGTGGATAGTTCGATAGATAGATAGATCGATGAGTGGATCGATAGGTAGATCGATAGATAGATCGATAGGTAGATCGATAGATGGATCGATAGATAGATCGATAGGTGGATCGATAGGTGGATCGATAGGTGGATCGATAGGTGGATCGATAGGTGGATCGATAGGTGGATCGATAGGTGGATCGATAGGTGGATCGATAGGTGGATCGATAGGTGGATCGATAGGTGGATCGATAGTTGGATCGATAGTTGGATCGATAGATGGATCGATAGATAGATCGATAGATGGATCGATAGTTGGATCGATAGATGGATCGATAGATAGATCGATAGATGGATCGATAGATGGATCGATAGATGGATCGATAGATGGATCGATAGATGGATCGATAGATGGATCGATAGGTGGATCGATAGGTGGATCGATAGGTGGATCGATAGGTGGATCGATAGATGGATCGATAGATAGATCGATAGATAGATCGATAGATAGATCGATAGATAGATCGATACATAGATCGATACATAGATCGATACATAGATCGATAGATAGATGGATTCATAAATAGATTGTTCGACAGATAAATCGGCTGATAGATTGATCGACGGATAAATCGATAATGCTACCAGCACTAAATCATGCATTCGTGAGTTACTCTACTTACCAATGCGTGAAGTTAGGGAAGAACGGCGAGAGAACAATGTCCAGAGGAATGTACACTATTGCATTGACCAGTAATGTCACCACATAAAATAAGGTGAAGAACCAAAATTTCACTTTCTCCCGAAAAGTTCCTTTATCCGGATCCGGAATCTTTTCGGTCGACATTTTTTACGAGGCGGAAAGAGTGAGGAGAGTTTGGGTGAACTTTAATGATAATGAACTGGGAGAAATCACGGCGAATATGTCATTGTTCACAAAAATATTGGACTACAGTGAGCACCGATTCGAAGCTGCCAGTCAAATGTAAGCGCAGACTCAGCCATCTCACAGATTTCAATGCCGACAATTTACATTCAATTGACTATCATTAATTTTTTAGACCCTCTGTAATAATCGTATCAAACTCAGGAACTTCCAACTGCAAGGCCACTATGATTAGAAGTCAGGAAATAGCAGGTGTTCATCCTCGTCGACTCACCCAAATTTCACAAAAATGTCCATTTTTACCTTCTCAAAAGACAATTTAAGTAACGTAAGCGTCATGAAAAGTTAAGTTCAATTGCTATTATGTTAATGGCAATTCTTTGCATCCCCAAAATAATATTAACTCTTTAGTATTTATAGGTAGGTACTATGCATAATATTTCAGCTAATTATTTGTATAGTAGGAGGGAAAATGGAAAATTATGTATTTCCAAAGAAACGGTTGGTCCTCAAGGAATGTCTGCTGGGTCTCATACAGAATAAAATGGCTGCACGTCAGTAATAGAAACTTTTATTACATGATGCGAACATGAATAAAATCTTGAGTCATTTGATCGTTGAATTTTTAAAATTTACTCTTAAATCTAAAAACATGCGACGCCTAGAATGACAAGATCGATTTCAAGATTCAATCTTGAGTTGAAATCAATTGTGAGTAGATTCTTATTGCCCAAAAAAGGTAGGTACTCTCGCAAGAAATCCATAAATAATTACGGAGGATAGTGAAACAGCTTTAAATACAATCCAATGGCAATCCGGTCATAGATGGTTCTAACAAAACCACGAGCACAACTTATGTACAATTGCTCAGCTTGGTTTTCATGATACAATATTTACCAATGGATTCACAACAAAAAATGTCGCAAATTCCCGCTGATTTTTTCCGATAGCGGCAGTCTTCAAATCAATTTCTCTTTTTTGTACCTCAAACTTGCCTTCTCCTTCTTGATTTCTTATTGCCAGCTTTTGCAGCCACTGGCGTATCCTTGAACCAGTCCTCGCTGAAAATCAAAAAGTATTTAAATACATAAATCTTGCTGATTTTGGTTGGCACCACACCTCAAGAATTTCCGCCGAAAATTCAAAATGGCTGGTCGATATGTTGATTAAATTTTTTTTTTTAAGATTAAAATTTCATTTATTTTAATTTGAATTTTAAAAACCGTCCACTCACCATCCTGGAACGTTTTCGGGGGCGTCGCATTTTTGCGATTCTTCGTTGTACACCTCGCCGGTGGAACATCCTTGTTCTCTTGGCATTACCCCGTTCAGGCAGACGTAGAATTTCTGGCAGTCGTCCGGATGCGCGTAGACAGGATGCGCAACTGTCTGGCCGTGTTTGTTGGCAGTTTGCGTTTTAGGGCAGGAGAATCCATCCTTCAGTTTAGCTGTTTTGCGGAAATGTCAAATTAGGCGAGTTTTGGTTTTATATTCGTAGTGTATTTTGGTGGTTTGTCAAAAAAAAAAAAAAAAAATCGAGGAGCAGATACGTATGGCACATAGTTTGGATTGGATTGCTGGTTTGAGTTGATTCTGATCCTTCAGTTCCTATCAATAAATTTTTAATCAAAGAATCGACTCTCATAATTCGGCTCTTCACATTTTTGAGTGATTACAATAGTTTTTACCTACTTATATATCCAAGTTACGGGTTTGAGCGATAAAAGATGCTTTTTAAAAACGCTCTTTTATTTACAACTTTTGACGACACTTAGACGAACGTGAACAGAGGTTAACAGTTTCAAGGATGAGGCAAGACTGACTGCTGAGGGCTGAGGGCCATCTGCTTATATAGGGCAAATAATGTTTAGTCAGCTATATTAGGGTGAGGGGGTGTGACAGGGTAAAGGCGGGAATGTGCAGTTACATGTAACTTCCATAAAAATTAGATTATGGTAAGAAATATTTCCTATTGCAAAATTAAACTTATGGTCATGGTTTGGAAGATGCATAGAATTAACATGACCATAAACAGCATCAACTTACTTTCTTCAGGTTCGCCACAATTGGTCCTTCCTGCAGAATCGGGCCAAACGCAAGTGCCGCTGTATTCGTCGAAATGCAGTCCTGGTGGACAGACGATTTGATTGGCTTCACCTTCAATGCAGTTGTAAAATATGTTGCACACTGATTCGTCCTGATGGGCGAAGTAGCCGTTCCTCCTTGGGCACAAGTGGTTCGATTTGGGCGGTTCTGGAATCGAAAAATGCTGTTAGCCAGTTGAAATACGAGATTAATAAAATTGCAAAAAAGTGCTGGAATTCTAACATTTGATAACAATTAGTACGTATTTATACGTTTTTTTCAAGCATCTGTTTAGTTTTTGGGAAATGCCTGTATTTTATGTGACTCAAAATATATTTTCAATAATCGCTAACGAAATCTTTTGTTCAACAATTTTTATTTTCACTTTTTTATGCGCACTTTTATTTATTGTGTTTTTTATGTTCTACTCTGAGAAAGGAAAATTAGGTAAGGTAGGTAGGTACTTGCTTACCAAACGAAAATCGAGATAAATGTTTAAAAACGAAAAACTATCATTCAGAAGCAAAATTCCAAATTTGAAACAATTTCAATGTTTCGAAAATGTTTACTACATGGTTTGGCTACAGCGCCAGCAATAATAATACCATTATAAATTTATTAATTAATTAATTTATTTATAAATTTTCCGACATTTCTTGGCAAGGCTCACTCGAATCAGACCGCATTTGGCATCAAACAATGAAAAAGTGATAAGAAAAATTTAGTAAAAATTCAACTCGAGTGACTTCCTCCATATTGAAGTCGGTTGATTCTCAGGCTTGAGGAGGGCCAAGTCGTAATTGGAAGGAAATTTTGTTTATTACATATGCATAATATTCTAGTCTAGAAAATTCTGTGGTAAAAAACTCTAAAAATTCAACGAATCAAAAATAAAAATCCAAGTTATGTGACGAAAATAACGTGCAGAGCAACAAGTTCAAATATAACAATCCCGACTATACAAAAAAAAGAAAAATTGGCGTTTTTAATATCGCAATTTTCTAGCACTTACGCAGCTCTATCCGGTCACCGCAGTCGACGTTGAAAGGTTGGTCGCATTTGTTGGTCTTGCGATTGAGAGGATCGAAGACGAGGCCGTCGGGGCAAAGTTTTTCTGTCGCAACGCCGTCGACGCAGTCGTAAAATTTGTCACATTGCGAGGGATCCTCGAACTGGCCGTTCTTGGATGGGCACCGAAACTGAGCGTCTGAAAAATCCGGACAAAAAGTCATAGAACTTACAAGAAATGAAAAAGTTTACGTTTTTTTAAACGCAAAAATGATTATTAATTCTTGGGGGTATGTTCGGGAAAGGGTGTGCATCTTTTTTTTACGTGGGCCCAGCCTTGGAGTGCAAAAAACAAGGTTAAAAAGAGGAGAAGGAGAAACCAGCAGCTCGTGCAGGCTCATGGCGTCGATGAGGGCGGCTACCCTTGGAAAGTCACCGAAACTATGCAGAAGCATGTAATGACTTCCGAGAGTTGTCCTTTTTCTTGAGCTTCCGCGGGTAAGTTTACATTGTTTAAATTGTTAATATTTTTTCTCCGTTTTGTTTTCTGTGATACTGTTCTGGCTTTCGTCCATAGGAATGGATCCGAGCTTTCGGAGGCGGAATGTCGGGGAGGACTTTCTTGAGGATGAAGTCGAATAATAACCACAGAGTTGCGGTGGGGCCAGGATACCTGCTCATGCTCATGGGGAAATAACAGGTCTGGTTCTTTTTGGGTTGCAACGATGGATATACTAGAGTACCTATAGATATACGATAGAGTACCTATTTCCTGATTGGCTCGAAATCTTGTGATAAGGTGTCCTCAAAGTTATCTACTTCGCTCGTCGGTTCAAATCTCGACAAGAGATCGGAAGCGCTCCATTTCCGATACGGAGGATCTACATAATAATTCGTTATCAACCAGGCGCTATTAGTGAAGGTTCGATATTCGAAGATTGAGGCGAACCGAACAGGGGCAACTGGCGTTCTAGATAGATCGAGATTACGCCGAACCTTGTTAGACGGGGCGACGACCGTAGCCGAGAAGGGAAAGCGACCAGATCCTGAGGGAACACTGGAAGATTCTGCGATGGATCATAGGTTCCGCCCAATCGTCGTTGCTATTGGATTTTTTTCTTCAAATTCAGGATCGAAAGATCAGTGAACGTTAAAAACTATTGAACAGTAGAACTTCCAAGAACAATAATGCGTCTTTTGGATATGTCAGTATCTATAGAATCCCCTCATAAAGCCCAATTCTAAATCTGAAATTATTGGTTGTTAGCGTAATACCTGAATTTTGATGACTCTGTTGCAAAATTGATTTTCTGGCGAAGAAGTTGAAAAATAAATGACAATAAATGACCTCACTGATACTGTCAAGAGAAGATCGAATTTACTTTCCTGGCCCCTGTACTATAGGTAAATTAACGACAGTGAACCTGCAAAACCTCGTATGTTCAAAAATTTTGGATTCGATCCAACATTTTAAAGAAATTGAAAAAATTTCCCATTGCTGGCTGAGCAAATGAAGATGACCGTGGGTACTTAGCATAGAAATTTGATGGTTCAACCTACTAAATTAACGAATTGTCCCACCCCCCCGACCAGATTTTGGATAGTGAAAGAGCGCCAAAAAAGCAGCTTGAGTCCATTAAATGGACAGCAAATTTTGTTGTGGAGTTGGATTGCTAGTAGAATTCAAAACATCATTTTCCCAAAAACTCAACTTACGACGTTCATTGTCGTTATGATTTCCGTTGGATATCATAATGGTGAGTAGGGTAGCAGCTAGGGCTACCATGAACCAGAATCATATTATGATTCTGCCTTATTAAGGCTTCACTATAGGGCTTATGAAGGGGGATTTTTGTATCATTTTGTTTCAAGAAAGACCCAAATGAAAGTGTGCAGTCATTTCAACAGAAAACGCTCAAAACAAATTACCTAGGTATGGCCATACATAGGTATGGCAAACAAATGAAAACTTCAAAGGCGGTATCCATAAACGCGAATCTTGCAGATTTTCCCTTTTTCCTCCTGGCGCATCAATGATGAGAAAACGTATAAAATAAAAAATAAAAAAAATATATAAAACTAGGTTGATTTTTATATACTTGACCTTGGAATTGCATCGGCCCGTTGGCCACCATGTCTAAAAAATGATCGTCTTAGCATTTCGGGAAATGTTTAAAAATACTCAATAGTTACATTATCAATGAGAAGGAAAAATATGCGTAGATGAGCAATGCATCAGGTGGGTAAGCATGATAGTTTCCGTCGCTTCGAATTCTATCGTCAATGACGCTGTAATGGCTGGACAAAGATCATCCCTCAAAGTTGGGACGGAATTTTACCACCAAATCCTGTCGAATCAACTCCAGAAGAACGGATGGCCGAATTATTGGGGAGCCTCCTGGTTTCCGACATGTTACATAAGAAGATGTCTTGAGCAACTCATTGGATAACTCGAACAAGAGTAAAGGTCCGGCTGAGGCAGCTGGGACACCCGACGGGATGGAAGTGGGTCACTATGGGACAATGTTGATACCAACTCTTTGCCGACTCGAACAGGCAAGTGTGGAAGTTTCATGAACTTGCGATTTATTAAAAAAAAGATCGTTCTTTATGCGTTTTTCATTAATTGGTCGTTGGGTGAAATTTTTCCAAAATATCCAGCAGTGAACGAATGATATCTCCTATCATGCCCCACCCTAGTAGGCATTGATGGGCGATTCGTGGTTATATTCCTCATCAAGAGTCTGAAAGGCTTGAGGAAATTTGGTATCATGACTTTGAAAGGCACGACCTCTAATTTTGATTATTAGTAAAAAATTATCCGCCAATTAGGAAAACCGACGGAAAAATCAATGAAAAATACCAATCAATAGGTAACGATGATAGAAAGCCGCTAGGCCATCAACAAAAATCCCAAGAAAGAATAGCAGTAGGAGTGTTGGTAAAAATAACAAAGAAAGCCGCTTTGTCCCATGAACCACACCTCGTCAACATTGAGTAATTTACTCGATGGTGATTCGAGCGAGGTCAATAATCAATGGCCAATTAAGCTATAGATAATGAGGCTGGGGTAGTATGGAGTCAACGTATGAATAATCACATCAGACACTATAAAAAGCTCGTCATGCAGAGGCCAAATAAGGAGTGGTAACTCGTTCAACTTTCAATGCCATGAGCAATAGGAGATTTAAGAAAATTATTTAATATCAAATTGGCTAACGCGTCAATGGTCGAACCAAGAGCAACTATAGATGAAGTGAGCATGTTAGCCACTGGTCAGCCTGATGATGACTCAAGTGTTATTGAAGTGGCGTTCTTTTCGAGGACTAGTGGAATTTCCATCAGGAACCCGATTCCTGGACGAGGAACAGCAAAAACAAGAATTTCTTTCACTGACGAATAAATTCTAAGCGCGGGCGTTCCCCGCAGTTTATATTTTCAACAGCTTCTACCAGTTCAATAATCGCTACGATAAATTATCAGACTCACGTCAGCCCCGAGTAATTTGGCATTGGAAATAATTGTTCGTGGAATTTTGTTTGTCAACTCACAGACTGCAGGCGAGGTGAAAGCCAAACACGCGAGTAGCCGTAAGCTCCGGACCGTCAACATGTTTCTTAGACCGCGGAGACTGACTTGACGCCTCGGGGATGAACGCCTTATGAGCTACCCCCTCTCGCACCCTGGAACGCCAGGCCGAAGATTGAGGTGGCCAGGACTTGGTCGATATCCTTGAGCCACGGAGGAACAAGAGCAGGAAAACGTTTTATCGGGGATAGTGATAATAATTAATTAATTATCGCCCCCTCCAAAAAAAGTCTTCCTAATACCTATGTATGCTCATTTTGTAATTTGATAATGAATGGCATAGTGAATTTTAACAGTTTTTCTCTTTGCCTTGCTATTTTGCATTCATAAACGCTTGAAATTATTTTTTCTTTTTATTTATTTCTCGAATTTTGCCGACTTTTATAGAAAATCCACTTTTTTCGCTTCAAGCGGGATTTTCTCCACTGAATTTTGGTGTAAGAGCAATTTCGACTGTACCGTTGGAAAGCTGAAATCTTAGCGCATTTTTTACGACTACAGGCTAAATTTAACCAGCGCAATTGTATTAAGCACGCGGAGTTGAAAAAAGCGACGATTTTCGAGGTTTGACCAAATTTGATTTTCCGGCCCATTTTCAACCAATTGAACCACACAAAAAATGTTTTTTGATTATTGGAAAATGATCACTCTTTCCAACGGTATAGGCTAAATTGAAATTTTTTGGTAAAATCAGGATGTTATGGCCGTTTTAGTGAATTAGGATAGAATTCTCGGAAAAAATCTTGAAAGTGAAAAAAGTGGCATTTAGAAGCGAGTAAAAAAAATGTTATGGAACAATTTTTGTTGGAAATCAGTTGTAGAATCGATCCCCAGACGGTGGCATGTTCCTCAGGTAAACACCCAGTATTGCATTTTTATTTTTTTTATTTTGTATTTTTTACATTTAAATTTTATTGCATGTTGGAGGGAGTAGGAACTTGGGAACCTGGCTTGGAAACCTCAATAAAATTTATTGGGTTCAACGCCGAAGCCACTTTGACCAATCACAGCATTGCATTTGTTTACCCCCTCCTCCAGTCTAAAAAAAAATTGAAAAAAATATCGGATAGTGTATGGCCGGCTTTATGCAGAGTAGGTATGTACTATCCGTATTTCATAGAATCTATCTGATAATCTTATGGTTTCATCTTTGTTGATAAGTGGACTTCAGCCGTCTTCAGTGGCCCAGATGAGCGTAGTCCGTGGTCGTGTGCAGGAACAGGGAGGTCGGAAATCTACAAGCGATTAAACAACTGAATAAAACATGAATGCAGAAAATAGAACAGGAATATTTGCATTCATAAAAAATATTGGGTTTCCTGATCCGTAATTGATGGTCTATATTATATTTTCCATAATAAGTAGGTAGGTCCTCCAATCCAAATGTTATTGACTCGCAAAATATTGACCAGTGGTGCGTAGATAACACACAATACTTTCATATTTTATAACGTAAAATTGTGACAC
The DNA here is from genome assembly GCA_036186465.1 of Nesidiocoris tenuis. Classification (NCBI taxonomy): domain Eukaryota; kingdom Metazoa; phylum Arthropoda; class Insecta; order Hemiptera; family Miridae; genus Nesidiocoris; species Nesidiocoris tenuis. The sequence goes on along the minus strand of AP028912.1, from coordinate 12,582,314 downwards.
AATTTGATCATATTTTGACTGCTTTTAAGGGTGTTTAGGCCAAAAATATCAAAAAATTCACTATTAAAATTTTAAAATTCGCCCAAAATAAAAATACAATACATTATTGAAATATAAAAAATATCCACATATTCTGCAAGGTAAAAAAAAAGATTTTAAGACCAAGAACGCTCAAATCGGTTCATTTTTGTGGCCGGAAAAATAATAAAATAGAAAACACTAAAAATGCAAATATATCGGAAGTACTGTGCGTTATCCAAATTCCGATTAAACAGGGTGTTAGGTCTTGCCGAGACAAACATTTCAGTTCAAGAAATTTGAAAAAAGGTTTAGAAATGAGGGAGTTATGGCCATTTTTGTAAATGACCACAGACGGACAGACGGACACACGGACAGACGGACAGACGGACAGACGGACAGACGGACAGACGGACAGACGGACACACGGACACACAGACACACGGACACACAGACACTTGTTCAGGAAGTGATTCTGAGTAAATTTGTATAAGAAAAAGTTTTTTCTGAAGCTCCGTTCCGATTCTCGATTTTAGGACGATCACAATACTTCCATTTACTCTGTAAATATGGAAGTAAAAATGGTGCTCAAAAGGTTTTCTCCAGCATACCAAAGTTTTCACTCTCATATTTACAGAGTAGGTAAATGGAAGTATTGTAATCGCCCTAAAATCGAAAATCGGAGCGGAGCTTAAGAAGAAACTTCTACTTACCTATTTACTACCTACTAACCTACTTACAAATTGTGTCAAAAATTTACGTAGTATTCTCTGTCACCTACGTACCACTGATTTTCAAATAAGCCCCCCTTTCGGTTCCATGACAGCAATTTTTCTGTCACCAGGTATGTGCGCCAGGCAGACTTGACATTTAGCGGTTTACGGACAGGCCTCCTACAGGTTTTATTGCCTTCGTCCCCGCAGCCCACACAATCCAGACTAGGCAACTTGCCAAGAATGCCGAGTGCTGACGTGCCTGTCTAGTCGGGGCTTAAACCTCAACTTGATACTGGGTGCCGCATTGTCATCGGTCGAGACTGTTTATTCCAACAAAGGCAATAAAAATTGTCTAGTAGCGCAATTGTGTGGCAGTTGAGCAATTTGAAACCTACCGTCAATCGATTGATCAATTGCCTTCAAAGTTGCTCTCTGGCGTCTCGCTCGAATTTCGGCTTTTCCGTTCAAAATTGTGGTAGAGGGAGGCGCCTAAATGTGCCTAATCATCAGGGTGTACTTCGTACAGAATAAAGTCGACAAATTCAGGACGTATTCAAAGCACAGCAGTGGGTTAGGTTTTTCGACAATTTTAATTAATAATTAATTTTATTGATAATTTTAATTCCCAGAAATTATGTACCTATGTAAACTTTCGGGAAAATTTTTATACAACACCCTCTCAAAATTGTTTCTTTCACGTTTCAGAGGGTCTAGAACACGAATCTGCAATAAAATTTTGTCCAAATAATAAACCATTGTAAATAATTGCTCCATAACTTACAATTTTCTAACCCCCGAAATTGACACGACTTGCAATTGGTGTAAAATCCGAATTTGCAATTTAAAAAATCTTTGCTAGGTATATCAACACTTTTTCGTCCGAGGAGAGGAAAATTTATAATTTTTATGAAAAATCTGCCATAGCCCAACTCGGAAAAAAATGTTTAGCCACATTTCAAGCTCATTTCCAAACGTCTCTCTTTTCGGATCTTTAAAAAAAGTTAACAAGACAATAAACCGGCTAGAATAGGGCAGTAAAAATTAAATATTAGAATTGTTTGAAAAAAGATTTTGACAACGATTTTTTTTCGACTCTTGGACTTTCGACTTGGAAGATGTTCAAGTGCCTGAAAATTCCTCAAAAAAGCTAGGTATCAAAAATTTTTTATTTTTATTTTTAGTTATCATGTGCATACCAATTTTGTTGATGGTATGCGTCTTTTTGAAATTGGTTTTATCCTCACTTTTTGGTTTTGCATTTTTAAAACTTCGAGAAAATCTAAAAAAGTGAGGGACAACAAAAAACCAGTTGTCAGACTTAATATTTTAAATTTGCAAGTTTTTTAAATTTCTAAAATTAAATTTATTAACATTTTATTTAATTTAGATTTTATTCTATTAAATTAATTTTTTTAGGGTAGGTTCATCAATTAAGTTTATTCGCCAAATAAGTAGTTTCTTGGAAATGTAGACTATGAATTTCCGTTTGCAACGTACTCATGGAAAATTATATTCGGAGAATTATAGTGATATTTGATGAGCAAACTGAATTGATGAACCTACCCTCACTAAGTCAAGTACTTTTTTGGCTTAGGTATCTACTATAAAATTGAAACATCGTGGCACCAAGTTAGAGACTTCATTGACAATTCAGTACCCGCAAGAATCATTCGCATTGGACCAAAATGAATTAAGTATTCAATTTAACTTGTGCTTGCGATTTCGAGCGTTCTAATTTTCAAAACCCCCAAAAACGGCCTCAAGGGAAAAGTAGAAAAATCGAGAAGTCAATAACCGGTAGGTAGGTACTTCTCGTACAAATACAACACCTTGAATGACCTCTAGTTTACAACCGCCTGTTTTATTCTTGCGTCCTGTCGCCCTCGTCCTGGCATGATGCAGTGAAAGTTCATTCTCACTCCTCAGTGCTGTAACCGGTCACTGGCGTATATGAAGCTGCTTATGAAGTTGCGCAACTTTTCAATTATTATTCCGTCGACGCGGCACAAAAGAATCGGTCATTTTTACTCCTAGCTGTTCCCCTTTCTTACAAACGGTTTTATTCCGTTTCTGTTGTTATTGATTTATCAATATCTTACTTAGACCACAAAGGACCGACATGGTATTTCGAAAAAAATTAAAAAAATGTAAGTTTTTGATCAATTGACAAAAATTAAAATTTCTGCCATCATTCTCAATTTTACAGAAATTCTCTAAATAAAAAACGTTTTTAGTCGAATTGATCAAAATTCAAAAATGTTTGTCCTGTCGAGTCAATCAAAATTTAAAAAAGATAAGTTTTTGATCAATTAACAAAAATTAAAATTTCCGCCATCATTCTCAATTTTATAGAAATTCTCTAAATAAAAAATATTTTTCTTGACAAGTCGATCAAAATTCAAAAAATGTGTTGTCGAGTCGATTAAAATTCAAAAAAGGTAAGTTTTTGATCGATTAACAAAATTTGAAATTTCCGCCATCATTTTCAAAATAAAAAATGTTTCTCTAGTCGAGATGTACAACAGTTTTTGATTAATTGACAAAATTAAAATTCCTGCCATTATTCCCAATTTCGTAGAAATTCTCTAAACAAAAAATCTTTGTCTAGTCGAGATGCACAACCTGCTTCGAGCGAAACTTTGATAGCACGCAGCACCTCCGAGATAAACGCTTTTAAAGTATTTGTAATTTTTCAATTTTTTCGTCCCCAAAAATGAATAACCGAATTATAATTGTTGGTGAAATTTCAACAATCTCCTTTGCTTTCAAAATTATCAGAATTAGAAGGGTATAACAAAAATGTTCGATAAAAATCAAAATATAATAAATAAAACAATGATTTTTTCACACATACGTGAAATTCAAAAATCATTTGAACAAATGAGTTATTTTGGCAATTTTCCTAATCCGACTAGCCGAGGACGGCCAATTTGAAGAAATGTACACGCGTAAAAAGCAAACGTATTATGTACAGTCTACAAACAACAAACCATCAACAAGAACGTGAATAATTAAGTCGTATAAAAAGTGGAATGTCTAATTGAAATACTTGGATGCGAAAGGTATTTTTCCCTTTCCTTGCAGTTAGGTGAGTACCATTTTATGGTCCATATCGACCATGAAATTCGGTATCATGAAACCGTAATGAATCGAAAATGGAAAAACACCAATTTTTATCTTGAACAGTCGATTTTTATGCGAAATTTAGCTCAAAAATTTTCATATGCCAAATTTCTTTTTTTTTGAAAAACCTAAAATATTCAATCAGTTGGGAAGGTCATATTGAACGGAAGCATGATGATGTTTCCGCTTGTTTGCAGCATTCGTGTAGTTGCTGTTGCGCACTTTCGGTTTCGGATGTTCCAGGGCATCGAGCTCTTCGTCGGTCAGAATGCCTTTGTACCAATCTTTGCTGTTGATCACAAAAAAGGTAAATCGTCAGTGAAAAAATTCAAAAAAAAAGTTCGGTTCATTTTCCGGATTAGAAAAAGGAGAGGCTAAAATCGTCTTTACTAACCTTTGGAAGTAATTTTACTAACTCAGTACCTACTAGGATTTACGAAAAAATAATCTGATTTACTATCTATTACTAGATATCTATTTACTATATATCTATTATATTACTATATTACTACTACTACTACTACTACTACTACTACTACTACTACTACTACTACTACTACTACTACTACTACTATATTACTACTACTAATTACTATATATCTATTTACTATCTATTACTATTATCTGATTTACTATCTTAGAGAAACTAGAAAAACTATTTTAGAAAAAATAATCCACAGGAAAAACTAAAAAATCCTTAGAAAAACTATCCTTAGGAAAATCCTTTGAAAAACTATCTTAAGGAGAAACTATCATAGAGAAACTAGAAAAACTAGGAGAAACTTAGAAAAACTATCCTTAGGAAAAACAATTTCAGAGAAATTAGCAAAACTATCTTGGAAAAAATATCCCTAGGAAAAACTATCTTGGAAAAATAAATCCATAGGAAAAACTAAAAAATCCTTGGAAAAACTATCCTTAGGAAAATTATTAGAAAACTAACCTTAGAAAAACTATCTTCATGAAAAGCTGTTTTAGAAAACTAGAAAAACTATCTTAGAAAAACGTAGAGAAACTTGGAAAAACTATCCTTAGGAAAAACTATCTTAGAAGAATAAATTCATACGAAAAACTAAAAAATCCTTGGAAAAACTATCCTTAGGAAAATTATTAGAATACTAATCTTAGAAAAACCATCTTCAGGAAAAGCTATTTTAGAGAAACTAGAAAAACTATCTTAGAAAAACGTAGAGAAACTTGGAAAAACTATCCTTAGGAAAATTATTAGAAAATTAACCTTAGAAAAACTATCTTCAGGAAAAGCTATTTTAGAGTAACTAGAAAAACTATCTTAGAAAAACGTAGAGAAACTTGGAAAAACTATCCTTAGGAAAAACTATCTTAAAAAGGAAAGAAAAACTATCCTTAGGAAAAAATATCCTTAGAAAAAAGTAGAGAGGAAAAAACTATCCTTAGAGCTTGGAACTATCCTTGATAGGGAAAAATTGTTTGCTCTTCTTAGTTCTTCATTGCTCATCATGATACTTGACCGCTGGAATGACTACCATGGGCAAATACGTAGGTACCCCACTTAAAAAAGGTAAAAACGCCGGAACGGGCGTTGGGCTCGCGAAAATTAAATTTTTCAAACAAAGGAGGGTTTTGTAAGGAAACAATTTTTATACCATTCAGGAACATTTCGGGGCCAGTCGCAAGATCCGGTCGCTTCATTGAAGACCTGGCCGATTTTGCAGCCGTTGCGCCTTGGGACATCTCCGTTGATGCAGACATAGAAAAATTGGCAGTCCTCGGGGTCCGGGTAGCGCGGGTGCTGTTGAGCCCTCTTCTCATCCACTTTGGGGCATTCGAATTTGAACACCTCTGAAAACGGAAAAAAATCAAAAATATTACTTTTCCAGCTCTGGATATTCGATCTGGCAAGCTTTCCAAATTTGAAGGTATAATAACGAAGAAATCACATATTTCATGATTTAAATTCAATTTTTTGCAGTTCAAAGATTTTCACAAATTACAATTTACAATGTGCGTTCAAATGCCATCATAGGTGCAATCACAAATTAAATACGAACAAATTACGTTGAGTAATTTACAAAGCTTAGGCAAAAATAAAACCAATCATCTACAAAAAATAAATATACTCAAGCACGGCGTATTCGAGCTGGGAAACATTTTTAATTGAAAAGCTAGGCATCTACGTATTCAGTGCAACACATGTAAAGCTCATCAACGCATTGAATAAAAAGCAAATATTTTATAACTTCGGCAAACAATTAGTTACCTAAAAGGGTAACTACAAAGACCGACAAAAAACATGTGCCACGATAATTGGGCATATTAATATAAACTGCCATATGAGGCTCAAAATCTGTTAAAAATTGTAGAACAAAAAAATTAAGTCACAAGTAACTAATACAATTATTACAGAATCGAGTTCTAGACCCTCTAAAATGTAAAAAAAATGTCAGGGGGCGTTGAAAAAATTTTCAAAATTAGATTTGAACTGAAAACGGAAAAAATCGATATTAATAGATATTATGGAACTTATTGCAATAAATTATGTAGTAGTATATGTCACGATCGCAAGGCAGACGGATCAGCTGAGTCGCAGGGTCGCACGACTTTAGTCGCAGTATGCTATAATGCAGGAGCGATTTTGAGTTGGCGAACCAAAAATTCGAATTCACCACCCAAAAAAACATGAATAACCGTTGAGAAACCAACTTTAGTACTTTCTCCAAAGTGCCTCTTTTGAGCACGCATTTACTGGACTAATAAGCAATTTTACAGTTTTCAAAAATAAGCGAATTTCAGTGAGGCGCAGCGTCTACAAGTGATTCCAGTCCAGGATAGCGTTAAATCTCACGTTGCGGACTGAGGTTTCGAAGTCGAGGGACCGCCCGGGCGGAAAACTGCAACGTCGTTCGCCGACGGCGGGTCCCAGGATGCAATGACCGGCGGCGGCTGCAGTTCTCTGACGGGCTTCGGAATGTAAGCCCATTTGACGCCGTTTAAAGGCCGCTTCAGCGTCAGAACGGCCGGCGAAGTCGGCTTCAGCGGACGATAAGCCGCCAATCCGGGCGAGCGGCTTTTGGTTGCGGGCTTTATCCGTTGACCGGCTTGCGGATCCGACAGTTTCTTTGGAGATTTCATCGTCCTGTTGGCGATAAGTTCTCTTTGCTTTTCCTCTTCTCGACGCTTGGCTTCCTCTTCTTCGGCGATTTCTTTTTCGGCGACTTCTTCGGCGATGCGCTCGTAATATTTTGTGTCCATGCCCATTTGCGCTGCCTGATGGAACCGAAGGCCCCAATCGTTAAATAGGAGGGATGAAAAGATGAAATTACAATTTTGAAATGAATTTTTTCTAGATGGAATAGAATGGATTCGATTCTAAATAGATCTTTTTCCTACCATTCCCCAGAAGCGAAAAAACTCGGTGGTTTAAATAGATGTAATTTGATTTAAAAATCCATTTTTATTATAGATAAATTTTCTTCTCCGGTCAATCGCAAATTTTCAACATTTTCAATTAAACTACAAAAATGATTAATACTCGAAAAACCAAGTTTTTTGAATTTTGAGGGGGGGCTGGTTTCTTTTAGCTACCAAAGATATCATACCTCCGGATCTTTTCCGATCGTTTTCACGTAGTCTTTGATATACCCGTCGAAATCGTCATCTTCGAAACTGCTCGATTTTCGGAATCGGTTTTTCTTTTTGAAAACGTCCTTTTTCCGGCGGAGGAAATCGTGCGGCGTGAAGCCGGGGTATCCCATACTGTTGCCGGCGCTGTTCACGAATTCTTCGAATTCCGAGTCGAAATTTGAGAATTCCGGATCGTCCGGGGCGCCGCCGGCGTCGTAATCGTCGTACGACTCGGCGCTATCTTCGGCGCTGCCGTCCTCGTATTCCGGATACTCGGCCGATTCCGCGCCGGGCGCGCCGTATTCGTAACTTTCGTCGCCGCTGCCCCGCCGACCGCGTTTGCGCACTTTTTCCTCCGAATCGTCGTACGAACTGTCGTCGTCCGCATCTTCGCCGGCGGACCCTTCGCTCGACGTTTCTTCTTCGGATTTCCAAAAAGCGACTCGTTTGATTCGACTGCTCTCTTCCTCTGAATCAGATTATTGCAATTATACTGCTCGTACAAAAATGCAATAAAATCGCTCAAATTTCAAAAAAAAAAAAGAACAAAAAAATCAGAGGCGGTCTTAGGCAACATTGATTGGTGATTAATTTGCTGCAGACAAGGAATCAGTCCATCAGACATTAGTACATGACATTTTTACTTTTCTTTCAATCGCAGGAATTAACTCTCAATTCTGAATGTAGGCAGGTTTACGGAGGAAAGGCCACTTTTGCACCATCATTAACCATCATTCGTTCTGTTTTTTATGGTGCAGAGTCTGAATCCGACCTTTGTTGTAAGGTGACGTCGAAAATGTCGAAACACGGATTAGACTAGAATCTAGATATTTGGGTGGTATTTTTGTTAATTCCATAACTGTCAAGGCGAAAAACGCCGTGCATTTGACTAGAACTGAAACTCAAACTGAAACAAAATTGGAAACCCGAACTCAATATGATATAAAAACTAAAACTGATACAGAACTTGTTCAAGTTACTCATAAGTACTGATACACAAACTGAAACTAAAAATCAAACTCAAACTGAATCTGGAAGTTAAACTCAAACTCACACTGAAACTCAAAGTTAAACTCAAACTTAAACTGAATCTGATACTCATACTCAAAGGTCGAAAAAAGGTAGACTCAAGCTTAAACTCAAACACGAACTCATACTGAAACTCAAACTGAAATTTGAACTCCAACTGAAACTCGAACCGAAATTCAAACTGAAACTAAAACACAAACACAAACTCTAATTCAAACTAAAATACAAACGAACTTCAAACTGGAACTAAAATTCAAAGTCAAACTGACACTTAAACTGAATTTCGAACTGAAAACTAAATGAAATTCAAACTCAAACTAACACAAACTGAAACTGAAAATAAAGTTCAAATGAACTTCATTTAGGAATTAAAACTCCAAGTCAAATTGAACTTCAAACTCAAAGTCAAACTGAAACTCGAAGTGAAACTCAAACTGAAATTCAAACTCAAACTCGAACTGAAACTCGAGTTCAGCCCTAACCAGCCCTAACCAGCCCTCAGTTTGAGTTCGAGTTTCAGTTTCAGTTCAAGTTTGAAATCAGTAACTGATGACATGACCAACACAAACTGTTTGTTTGTTTAGTTTGAGCTTGAGTTCCAGTTTGACTTTGAGTTTGAATTTCAGATAGATACCAGGTCGATTTTCAGTTCGAGTTTGACTTTAGTTCTAGTTTGAAGTCAGTTAGTATTTTGGCGTTGGCGTTTCAGTTTGAGGTTGAGTTTGAGTTTTAGTTTGATTGGAAGTTTGGTTTTTGTGTTTGAAATTGAGTTCAGAGTTTGAGTTTTTAGTTTGAGTTTGAGTTTTTAGTTCAAGTTTGAGTTTTGAATTTAGGTTTGAGTTTGAGTTCTAGTATTGATTTTGAGTTCTAGTATTGATTTTGAGTTCTAGTATTGAGTTTGAGTTCTAGTATTGAGTTTGAGTTCTAGTATTGAGTTTGAGTTTGAGTTCTAGTATTGAGTTTGAGTTTAAAGTTTGACTTAAACTTTGAGTTTGAGTATTGAATTTGAGCTTTGAGTTTTGAGTTTGAGTATTGACTATGAGTTATGAGTTTGAGTATTGACTATGAGTTTGAGTTAGAGCTTTGAGTTTTGAGTTTAAGTGTAAGTTTGAGTTTTAGTTTTGAGTTTGGTTTTGAGTTTGAGTTTTGATTTTGAGTTTTGAGTTTGAGTTTTGAGTTTGAGTTTTGAGTCTGAGTTTTGAGTTTGAGTTTTGAGTTTTGAGTCTGAGTTTTGAGTTTGAGTTTGAGTTTTGAGTTTGACTTTTAGTTTTGAGTTTTGAGTTTTAGTTTTTGAGTTTGGTTTTGAGTTTGAAGTTTTGAGTTTTGAGTTGTGTGTTTGAGTTTTGCGTTTGAGTTTAGAGTATTGTGTTTTGAGTTCGAGTTTGAGTTTTAAGTTTGAGTTTGAGTTTTGAATTTGAGTTTGAGTTTTGAGTTTGAGTTTGAGTTTTGAATTTGAGTTTGAGTTTTGAGTTTGAGTTTGAGTTTTGAGTTTGACTTTTGAGTTTGAGTTTTGAGTTTGACTTTTGAGTTTGAGTTTTGAGTTTTGAGTTTTCAGTTTTCAGTTTTCAGTTTTGAGTTTTGAGTTTTGAGTTTGAGTTTTGAGTTTGAGTTTGAGTTTTGAGTTTGAGTTTTGAGTTTTGAGTTTTGAGTTTTGAGTTTGAGTTTAAGTTTTGAGTTTGAGTTTTGAGTTTGAGTTTTGAGTTTGAGTTTTGAGTTTGAATTTTGAGTTTAAGTTTGAGTTCTTGGTTTGAGTTTGAGTTTGAGTTTGAGTTTCGAGTTTGGGCTTTGATTTTGAGCTTTGAGTTTTGAGTTTGAGTTGTGTTTTGAGTTTTGAGTTTGGGATTTGAGTTTGAAATTTGAGTTTGAGATTTGAGTTTTAGTTGTGTTTTGAGTTTGAGTTTCGAGTTTCGAGTTTGAGTTTTAAGTTTGAGTTTTGAGTTTGAGCTCGAGTACCGGTAACCTGAAATAACGGTGGTTTTACCAAAAAGAACATAAAAAATGGGTTTTCCTAGGCGAGCGAAACTTCCTTTTTTTCTGTATAGCTATCTCATTGTTGATCTTTTAAAAAATTGTCTCTTATGCACCATAGCTCAAAATAAACCTTACAAAACAGTCGCAGAACCGAACAGCTCACCTTCGCTGGAGCAATGTTTCTTTTTGGCCTCGTCGGGCCACGTGCAGATGCCGGTTTTCTCGCTATACACCAAACCCGACGGGCAAGTGATCATGTTGAATTTTCCATCCACGCAGAAGTAGAATTTGTCGCAGATTTTGGGATCCTCGTGAGCGAAGTATCCGTTTTGCCTCGGACAATGAATCGTCGGTTTTGGCTCCTCTGAAATAACAGAAGTCAAGGTTCAATCTCCAAAGCGCTAAGTGAGGAGCGAACATAAACCAGTGGTGCGTAGATAACACACAATACTTCCATATTTTGGAACGTAAAATTGTGACACAATTTGATCATATTTTGACTGCTTTTAAGGGTGTTTAGGTCAAAAATATCAAAAAATTCACTATTCAAATTTCAAAATTCGCCCAAAATAAAAAAACGCCAGTTTTTCAGAACATAAAAAATATCCACATATTCTTCAAGGTAAAAGAAAGATTTTAAGACCAAGAACGCTCAAATCGGTTCATTTTTGTGGCCGGAAAAAAATAAAATAGAAAACACTAAAATCGCAAATATATCGGAAGTACTGTGCGTTATCCGAATTCCGATTAAACAGGGTGTTAGGTCTTGCCGAGACAAACATTTCAGTTCAAGAAATTTGAAAAAAGGTTAAGAAATGAGGGAGTTATGGCCATTTTTGTAAATGACCACAGACGGACAGACGGACAGACGGACTAACGGACTAACGGACACACGGACACACAGACACTTGTTCAGGAAGTGATTCTGAGTAAATGTGTATAAGAAAAAGTTTTTTCTGAAGCTCCGTTCCGATTCTCGATTTTAGGACGATCACAATACTTCCATTTACTCTGTAAATATGGAAGTAAAAATCTCGCTCTTTTGAGGGTTACCGTCACAAAAATTTGATTTCTTCGTTTCTTAATTTTTCAAAAAATTTAGCTTCTACTCCTGCTTGTTTAAAGAGAAGGGCGCGACGAAATCTGGAGGGTAAATTATGATTTTTGTAATCCATCTTCAAGACTTAAGACCAAAGAACTGTTTAGCATTTTTCAGATTCAAGCATTTCAAAGTCAAATTGAGAATTTTTCAAACCTAATCGAGAACTTTTCAAGGCGATACGGCTGACTTGGAAATTCCATATGAAGAGGCACGAATTTTATGGATAAGGGTGGGTTCATAGTCTATTTATCGAATATCCATTACTCTCCGAATAATTGGTTTCTTGGAAATGTAGAATTTTCCTGTCAACGTACCTATAAGAAATTTTGTTTGCAGAATAATGGATATTCGGTGAATAAACTGAAGTCATGACCCACCTGAGGAAGGATTTCATTAAGAAAATTATTTTTTCTATTTTGTAATGAACTGAAAATGTATGCGACAACTTACGTAGTGCAGGCCTCTGACTGCAATCGAGGTTGAATGGAAGGTCGCATTTTTCGTGCTGTATTGAAAAATCGTTGAAGACCATACCATCCGGGCAGAGTTTTTCCGTGATGGCACCGTCTTTACATTCGTAGTATTTGTCACACTGGTAACTGAAAATGCGAAAACCTTCAATTAACATAGGTAATTAATTGATAATTGAACTGTGCCAATAAGCGTTGGTTCGAATCTTTTATTAGCCTAGAATGATGGAATAAAGTAAGGTACTTTGGGTAGCCTTGAATAAAATTAAAACTGATTTAATAACTGTTATTTCTAAATTTTAATTCTAAATTTAAATTTCTGAATGTTAAATTATTAAATTGATGTGATAAATATTAAGCTCTGCATAATTAGACCTTAGGATTAAAAAGCCTAAATTTTTATAAATTATAAAAAAATTCTGACTTACCCATCAGCGAAATAACCGTTGGGTTCCGGACACTCGTCAGTCAGTTCCGCCTCGTCAACCGCCGCCGCCTGCTGCTGCTGATTGCGGTTCTGATTTTCCTGCGGTCGACTCGGCCGATCCCGCGACCGCTGTCCCCAACACTCGCCGACTGAAATGCAGAAAAATATTCCATAAGTGCAACGCAGGAAAAGAAGGTAAAATTGTTAGCGAGTGATTGAAAGGTGAAACACCGGAAAATTTCTGAAAACCGTGAAAAACCGTCATATCTCACGATGTTATGTAGGTAAAAACACTAACAGCCTAATTAAAATGTAGGCAATTTAAAGGCCAACAATTCAGACAGGGTTTTCATTTCCAATTTCCATCTCTAGTCGCGGATGCTTTTCGAAAAACTACAACAAAGCTTGAACTCTCGAGAATGCAATAAATAAAAAGTTCAAAAGAAAGATTTTTGTAAAAAATTTTTTGAAAAATTCACAATTTTTGGTCAGTAGGTACAGTGAGAGTTATTACTGCCGAAAATACAAGTATTTTTTATCGTGAAACAGCTTTTGAACTGACGTCCAATCTTGAAAACGTCCATCATCTCAGTATCATAAATGATATACCTATGAGGATATATCCTCAGCTAAGGTCTGGCCTCATGCTACCAGAGGCAAGCCTCCGTCGTCAAAAGATCCTTCACAAAGCGTTCGAGCTTTCTCCTTCGTCTGACCTTGGATGTACTCGCTCGCAAATACGCAGCTCGTACGCGCACACCAGCGTAACAGCTATGCGCGCATTCGTGGCACGTTGCCGGCTTTACAGGCTCGGATGGCCACATTTTCCCGAATATTGCCACAATCTTCGTGTTTGTCAGCATTATGTTTTCGTCGAAACAGTAATTGAGGCATATATAGTTACCTAAATTTAAATGGGGTTGTTTGCGTTTTTACGTTTATAACAGTGAGATGTAAGGGGTTTTGCAGATTTTGGAGGGTTTTCGGTGTTTTTCGCTTATAATTCGAGAACGGTTAGAAATCAAGGTTGGGAGACAACGGATTCTGAATCCTCATGAAATTTCCAGCATTTTTCGTTGGCATGAAAGTATCCTAAAGTCTACTCCTTCATGGTCAAAATCGTGGTCAAAGTTGACCAAGCTCAAATTTTTCGAAAAATCTCTAAACAACATCATGTAGTCAGTCCTAGGGCCTTAACGGTTCATCCCTATGAACCTGCACCTCATTCTTCTCCTTGACGTAAGTGGTAATATAATAATTGCCAATATTTTTTCTGTACGAGAGCTGTTTTGCGTAATTCTGTAGTCGCCATAATGGCAATGAGCGTTAAATTGGCTGGAAACTAAAGCAAAAATATTTTTAACCAGATTTCCGGCTATTATTCAACCGTTTAAACATATTTAAAGTACGTAACTACAAAAGCAACCGATGCAGAAATTTTCCCTCCAGCCTTGCGGGCGACTTATGGAATATTGTTTGTCCGGTTAGTTCCGCAAGGAACGGCCAGACGTGCACGTTAAGTAATACTCGGCTAAGATACTGAATAACCCAATTGGTTTAAACCATGAAGTCCTTGTTCCTCAATCAACGAAACGATAGCCACCTACAACTGCACGGCCTGATTCCTTCGATGCAAATTGTATGCAGGCCGAGTTTTCGGCGAACTGGAGTTTTTCCACCGTGAACTGCGAGGTAATCGAGGTAATACAGGGAAAATGTGAAGGGGTGTTTTTGCATTTGTTTATATTTGAAAGACTTTTTATAAGAAAAGACATTTCATAACCTACCAACCAAAGTTTAATTATCAGTAAAACTAGCGTGCGCACTCATTTTTAATCGTTCAGTTTTTTTATCTTTACGAACCGATTTGAGTTGGAAATAGTAGTTTACCATTGTGAGCGTCATGTAGATGAAAACAGGATTGTAGATTCGGAAGGCGATTTTCCCCAAGATGTATATCATTTTTTACCGACTTCAAGAAGGCGAAGGAAACTCAAGTTGATTTGCAATAGGTAGGTAAGTAAGTGTTTTTTGTCATATTCAATTTGTTTTTACACAGCCAATTTTGAAGCTATTTGAAAAATTCTTCCACTAAAATGTCGAGGAAGCCTCACTTTGGGACTAAAATTTTTTACCAATTTTTTTTAAGGATTAATATTGGTGGCGCCACTGCCAAAACCAGTGGTGCGTAGATAACACACAATACTTCCATATTTTGAAACGTACATATATGAAAAAATTTGATCATATTTTGACTGTTTTCAAGCGTGTTTAGGTCAAAAATGTCAAAAAATTCACTATGCAAATTCTAAAATTTGCCAAAAAAAAATCCGCTACATTTTTGTAATATAAAAAATATCCACATATTCTGCAAGGTAAAACAAAGATTTTGAGACCAAGAACGCTCAAATCGGTCCATTTTTGTGGCCGGAAAAAAATAAAATAGAAAACACTAAAAATGCAAATATAGCAGAAGTACTGTGCGTTATCCAAATTCCGATTAAACAGGGTGTTAGGGCTTGCCGAGACAAACATTTCAGTTCAAGAAATTTGAAAAAAGGTTGAGAAATGAAGGAGTTATGGCCATTTTTGTAAATGACCACAGACGGACACACGGACACACGGACAGACGGACACACGGACACACAGACACTTGTTCGGGAAGTGATTCTGAGTAAATGTGTATAAGAAAAAGTTTTTTTTGAAGCTCCGTTCCGATTCTCGATTTTAGGACGATCACAATACTTCCATTTACTCTGTAAATATGGAAGTAAAAAGGGCAGTTAAAATGATCAAAAATTTTTTCCAAGTTGGAAATCTTGCGTTTGACAGCTTATTTTTCATAGTCTGACATTCCGAAAATAAGAAAAATATAAACAATTTTATTAAAAAAAAAAAAAAAACAGACGATAAAAAGTGTGGGTTTGAGCTACGGCTACTCACCGTCACATCTCCCTCGATCAACTATCTGCTCTTGGATTTTGTTTACCCCCTGTAGTCATTCCAGAATTGTGGTAACTTCTTCGACGATGTTCCAATCCCAGTATTTGCTCCCGTCTTGTAAAATACGTTAGCCTATTGACAAATTTGGTTTGCGCAACATTTTTTGATTTTTTTCTTTTGAAACTGACGCTCTTCCGTTGAGGGTTCTTGTTTTTTCAACGCATGTTTTTCCAAATTTCTCTTCAGATATAAAATAATGGGAATTTTCGTTTTCTACGATTATGAAAGCTGCACATGCGGAAGTGCTGTGCGTCATTTTCATTCAGACAAGGAAAAGTGAATAAGCCGAGTACTTTCCCTCTCTTCCGATTGGTGCTGCTGTTAGATCAAGCAGCTCCCCTTGCCGGGATCCGCCCGGCTGATCCATGTAAACACGCACATCCCGTCAAGGTAACTTTCCAAATTTTGTTTTCATTCCAATTCGATCAGAATCTCTTCTAAAATTGCTATGACCTACTGCGGAATTATTCCAGCGATCGATAAAACCGTTGGGGTGGATTCGATTTTTCGTCTGCTGTGAAGGTTGAGGAGAGGTGGTGCAAATAGGTCAATTCTTGAAGGCTTCAAAATTTCTTTTCCTAATTTAATTCGAGAAATTAAAAAATATAAAAAATGAAGTTTTGCTGTAAATTCTTTTGTGGATTATTATTAAGACCAATTCTATTTCAATATACCCTTCTCCCCTGTAATTATGATGGCTATTTAAGTTAATGTGGAGGTTAATGTGGTGTTATTGATCACGATAGTTCATTGATAGATGTGTGACCAAAACTTATGATGAGGCAATTTAAAAGTTTTTTGACAAAATAATTAAAAAAAAACACAACAAAAATAATTTTTGAAAAAATCATTGTTTGAGTTGGTAAAATGGTTTTGACCACAATTTTTGGGAATAAATTGTTTTTAATTTGAACGGAAGAATTGGCCACGTAATTAGGTAGTAGGCCAAGCCCGAAAACATGCATGTCAGTTTTCAACTAACTCATAGCATTTTATCCAGGCTAAAATACCTAAAAAATTATATAACTAGCTGCTGTTGCGTTTCAATATTAATATTTGTGCTCATATATCTCATTACTGTTTATTCTACTGTTGCAAACTTATTGTATAGGTAACGATCTTTGATATTCTCAAGCCTGTGTTGGCAAACTGCCGAAATTTCGAAACACAGCCTCTCCGATACACTTGAATTATCCGAAGATGTTCAAAAACGATCAAAAATTACAAAATCCAAGCCGACCGAGAAGGTGACTTCACAAGGTTGGAAGTGAAAATGAGAGTGATGAACCGAATGAGCGGCTTTGAGACCGCAAGTTGACAAACTGCTTTCTAAAATGATGCGAGAACAGCATCAAGTCACCAAGTCCCTCTTTTATGGGCTTTATGTCGTTTGGGCGATTCAAGGTTTTCCGTTTCGGGAAAAATTTGTTGAAGGAGTGGAACATGCAGCGACGAAGGATTCCTTGAACTTATGGAATATGTCAGCTCTGATCTGATCCTGAAGTTGTGATGTCATTGAGATAATGGCAGTTTAGTTTCCGGGTGTAATTTTCCAACGATTTGAACGATTAACGAAAAAGGACTGGAACTTTATTCTGATCTCCCAACTTGCTTCAAAAACCTTAGATATCTCTTCAGTAAGCCACATAGATTTTATTTAATTTCGAGGCTTATTTTGTTGGTATGCAGATGCAGAAATATAGGTAGTTGTAGGTAAGATGTAGAAATGTAGGTCTCATTGTTTTCCATCTAAATTGATTTCAGGTTAGGATAGGGTATCATTAACAAAATCGTTTCTTTTGAAAAAATGCAAAACGAAATTTTCAACAATTTTGAAAAATGTAGGCATAAGTGAATAGATTGGTACATTTTTTGGAATGAAACGGTCTTTTTGATTCTGGAGCTTTCAAGAGTTCGAGAGGAAACATCAAACAGGCTCAAATTTTGACAGTTTTGATGGTTAGAGAGATGGAGAGAATGAACGGTTGACTCAAACTGGTTGATATAGTAAGGAATATTAGTAATCAGTAATGGGAAAGCATTAGCGTATGTTTAGTAATCATGCTCAGGGAAAATCCACAAAATCGGCTTTAGTGGCTTATCCGTCCCATATGATTCAATCACGTGCAATAAAAAATTCTAGCGGTAAAGAAGTTCGAACCGCAACCCAGACAGTTCCGGAGACAACCCTTCCGGTACAGAGGGCGTCACCAAGGCAAACCAGGGTAACTTCGTGGAACGACTTATCTGGACGACCTTGTTTATGTTACATTGCATCGAATTCCAATGCGGACGCAGAGGTGCCAAAGTCATTTGGGCTTAATTGCTAGGTTAGCATTCTTCTACTCTGCACTGGTTCCAGGAAGTGAGTTTATGACGCTTTAGGCCGAACTTTACCTAGTTAAACTTTACGATGGTGCTTACCTATTCACTCTTTCTCACTTCTTGTCCTGGCGTACATAGCCCTAACTTTGTTGCAAACGGGGTGCGGTGTGGCCGAGCAGGCTAAGGGGTTATCCGTTCTCGGGCATAGTCAAGGATTGGGGGTTCGAATCCTCCTCACCCTATGGAATTTTGTGACCCTTGCCGGCTTTCGGCTATACCTCATCAGAAAAAATTTTGGTCTAGTCACGTCTCTTGGTCTTATCTCTTGTCACGTCCCTCTGTGATGAAAAGTCTTTGGCGCGGAAGCGAAAATTATTGTTTTATTTTTGCTGATAATTTAACCAATTAATTTTGTCCTCGATGGTTCCCAGGGGGACGGACTTACATGATTGAGCCTCATTTTTCAACAACCTCCTCAATTTTCATCGGCCACCGCTCCAGCAAACACAATTTGAGCGGCGTGACCGCTAATACACATGATTTGTCGCACAGGATTTTTTAACCGCATTTTTTAGTTTTTAGCAGGAACCCGCAACTACCCCAGCTGCTTAACACAAATCCCACAGCAAGATATTTTTTTTCTAACCTACCTACCAACGATTTAAATTCAATTTACTGACTTGCATTCAAACTTTTTTAAGGAAGGAATTTTTCTTCGTCGAACCTGTCTATTTAACATCAGTGAAACAAAAAACCAAATACGAATGCGCGGGAATCGCGAAATAGCCCCTAGGTATGAAACAATAGATAGGTACCTAAATGATTATAGCTTTTGAATTATAGTAATTAACAAGATCTAATCGGAAAGGAACTGCTGAAAAATTAACCTTCCCTCGATTGCTCAACTGAGAGGATCGTGGTTTTCATTACGACCATTGAGCAGCTAGGAATCCTCCATCTTGATTATCTTCGTGGAAAACATACACTACTGTATTGTGAGAAGGTAATTAAAAATATAAAAATTGTGCAAAAAAGTCAGGATTTTTCTTTTAATCTGTTGAATTTTCAATTAATTTGCTAATGGTGTTTTTCATCATTGATCATTATATTACACATTATACTACATTATTAGGAATGTATCACCTATTTCATTCCCAAAATGTGAGGCTCTATTAAAAGGGTCTTATTAAAACTACTTCTGAGTAAAAAAAACCGACTAGAATAAACCGTGACAGCTGGATTATTGGTTAAATTAATGCTTTCCCTTTTGTTACTTCCATATTTACAGAGTAAATAGAAGTACCTATTTTTTTCACTTCAAGAACAAAAAAAAAAGGAAAATTAGGTAGATGATCATACAAAACTGCAATTTGCTCGCTTTGTAAATTAGGTAATTAAGATTAAAATTGCAAAGGTCTGCGGTTGATACTTGTACGAATAAATGCTAAAATAATTCATGGCTCAATGGGCCAGTGATTATTAATGTCAATATTGGCTTACCTAAAAAGACGAGGAGTAACGCGGTCCACAAACTTGACTTCATAGTGACTGGTTGAGTGACCTTGCTCGTTCTGTCTCTTATACTCTCTCCCTCTACCTCAGTTCTTTCCTTACCTCTTGAGCCTCTTCGTCCTGTCCAGAGCTGTACCGTTCCGAATTCTGTAAACTGTCAGGATTCTCAGGAACTCGCACGCACCGGACAGTTCGCCCATGAGGTCGACCAGCTGACGAAGATTCGAACTTCGGTTAATCGTGAAATTTCCAACGAAAAAGAAAAATAATTTGGTTCATTTCATATTCTACTTCAAATAAATTTATGAATTTGTAATTTTTAATAGTTTTAATTGATTATTTTATTATACGAGCATTCAAAAAAATTGCTATCCACTAAGGGCGGGTTCATCAATTCAGTTTATTCATCGAATATCCATTATTCTCCGAATAGAATTTTCCATGGATGGGTCGACAAGGAAGAAACTACTTGTTTGGAGAATAATGTTTATTTGACGAATAAACTGAATCGATGAACTCACCTAATCCGGCAAGTGAGCGAGGGAGAGGGAAGTTGGCCAAAACTCTGCCCGTTTTCCTCAGCAACCAACGGACCGATTTTCGATTTTGAAAAAGATTCTGAATCGCAGAAGCAAGGGAGTCTCAAGGCATATCTCCAATTCAATAATAAAATTCTTTAATTTCCCTTAACAAACTTGAATCCTATCACCGGTTGCTAAAAGAAATCATAACAAAAAGAAAAATTTTTTTAAATTATTTTATTAAAATTAATAAAAATGTTTTCAATGACGTCAAACAAGCGAATCAATTAGTCGATAATTGTTTAATGCTCTTTTCTTTCGCAATAATTTGCAAAATCTTGGTATTCGCCTATGGAGAAACATATATGGCTATGCCGGGTGAATTTTCGAGCCTTGTCGTCATCATCGCTCCGGATAAAAATCTATCCATGGGCGTTCTGGCTACCGAAGAAGCAAGTACCGGTTTTTCATTTCTGCCATTATTCGGTCGTGGACGAACCAATTTTGTTCCCTGTTCGTAAGAATGTTCGTCGGGTGGAAACACCCTTGCGATTTCGAAAACTAGTTCGGGTAGACTGTTCTTCGTTGCACTAATGATCGTCCGGTTTAGCATACATTTGAGATATTCGTCAACTCCCAGCAAAATTTGCTTTTCTAGAAAGAAAATTTAATTTTCTCCGCATTGGTTTATTATTCAATATGTACAAAAACGATTAAAAATAACAATCGCTCAAGAAAAGAATTTTTGAACTCCTAAAAACTGGGTGTAGAATTCGAATCTTCAATGAAAAATTTCCGTCCGTCCGCCGTCAAAACTTTTTTTGGCCGGCGGCAAACATTTTAAATTTTCACGAAAAATCAACCTTAACTTTTCGTAAAAATTTGAAATTTCTACGAAAAATCAATTTTGACCTTTCTCTATCCCGGCTCCCATTCTTCTGCCAAGCAAATAGCTCACTTTTGAGGCTTCTAACAAAATTGTTGGCATCTTGAAAAAATAAATTTCCTTTACCCTTGAAAAGGGGAATTATCACTAAGTTTATTGCGAAGTACCTACTTTTTGAATTATTCTAAATTTCATCAAATATAATCTCAGATCATTAATTCGATTTTCCCAATGACCAATGATTGTTGTATTATTCAGGTTATAATTACATCTTGCAAGCTGTTGTATGTCGATGGATTGGAGAAACAACTACTGTCGCACACTGGGTATCGACTAATTGGCTCAAATGGAGACTGGCAAGGCGATCCTTTGAAACAAGAAAGAGAATCGGTTTTCATCTGCGTTCATCCCAAGTGTCGGATAACGAGTTCTTTGACAATTTTCGATGTAGGCGCCATCGTAGTTCGAACGCCGTTCCGGTAAAATTCGAGAGCGGTTGTTGTAAATCGTTGATGTCGGCGTATAATAAGTTACGTTGAACATTTTCCGTACATTTCAGGATCACAAGGTACATTACGCCAGTGTACCGACGAGTTCAAATTAAGCAGCTGGAGCGTCGTCTTTATACGAAAGCCAAATTGTCCAAAATTATCGAGAGAGGGGCAGAAGGAGAAGATATTTTCACTATTGGAGGACTCGCCTGCCCTAATGAGATTTGTTCGAAAGATAGCCCTGTGTTCAGATCATTCTCTAAGCCATTGCACCTTGATGAATGTGAAAAAATAATAAATGTTCCCGCAGAGTAAGTTTTTGTAAAGCATTTTGAACGCAATTGATGGCAATGTTTAGAAAACTCACAAGTTTATTTGGATAATCTTCATTTCGACTTGAAATTGCCATACATTGTACCAGCTCTTTGATTTAGATATGCTAGGAGTATTATAATACAATTTTTTATTCCCAAAAATAATTCCCTAGCATTGCAGCTATTTTCTGATTCCTCCCGGAATTCAAGAATCCTTGAGGCCTCTAGAATACAAAGAGCCAAAAAATACCATGCATGTTCGGCATGTATTTTTCCATTTATTGGAGGCTACCCAATACGCTTAAAATTGAGAGACCACATTCTTTAAGTATCTATCTTTTCACCCAATGGTTTGAACTGCATCCTCTTAACCGACAGGTTCGCGAAGAAAAAAATCTCCAAATACGGATTGACGTGCTTTCGAAATTTTGACGAAATCGGAGGACAAGGGTGCCCGATTGAATTTGATATGAGTATAGCTGCAATTGGAAGTTCGATGAAGTTCTACCAAGATACTCACTACTTGATTGCAACGCGTTTCGACATCTGCATGCAATTGGTCTACGATCTCTACGACGTTTCGGCTTGTGGACTAATTTTTGAGTATTTATCGCTTGTGCAAGTGATCACATTGCAAGTTTTGCTGTATATTTTTACAAATTGAATGATTCATCATAAAGGACGACTTTATACAAAACTATTTATTGTGAGATTAAGTACAAAATCGATCTTGGCATTGAAAAGATGAGTTTTCTATTTTACACTGGGTTATTCTATCTTTTTTGTTGAAACGGAAAACAACTTTAATACATTCAATCATTATGTACAAATTCTGGTCATGTTCTTACACTAAATACAATATTTAGACCTACAAACTACAAACGTAAACCTTACGAATAGGTACGTTAGAGAAAGTCTTATAGGAAAATACTGCCCTTTTGAAATTATTTCAGCTGAGTGGAAAGCATTGAAAATTACGTATCAGAAAAGGGAAATTATGATGTTATTTGAATTCAAGTCTGAAATTTCATTTTGACAAGTTTGCATTATGGCATTGATGGCCGAAAAAATGGCCAGGGCCGACGGTGGGATGGACCGTTGTGAAGTCAGGCAGTATTGTCAATGAACGTCTGTCAAAATGAATGCGTTCGCTCTAGTTCTGAAAGTAAAATCATTCTGGGTAAGATAGTTCTGCAACGGTTACTCTTTTTCTAAAAATTGGCCCTGCTTCAAGTTATCAAATAATCCACAACCTTTCCAAGTAGTCAAATATCAGGGGCACAATCTTCAGAAAAACTCTATCTCCTTCGCCGAGCTTTCAAAAATGTATATTGGTACATTATTTCCAGAAATAATGTACCTATGTAATTGATCAATTTTTTCCATTTGACGAAAACTCTTTTTTTTTCAATATTAGGTATGAAAAATAAATAAATTTTTGAAAGCTCGGCGAAAGAGATAGAGTTTTTCTGAAGAACCTGCCCCAGGTATTTGTGTACGAAATTGAATAACGGGTCGCTCTTAAACAAATTACAACCATTGCATGCGTCTTGATTTGTAGCACGAAATGAGCACACAGAAACGGTGTTACATTGAGGACAATCCGATCAATCCTTGCGCACAGTCAGGCAATCGAAAGAATTTATGATCTTTGATTTAACTCGTAATAAATGCTATGGGGAATCTCTTGACTTTAAGGAAATTGTCTTGATGACAACTCCAAAATCATATTTAGTTTCTTCGGCCCAACTCTTTAATGCCTTTTTCGGGCTGGCGCAAAATCAATTAACTATTAATGCCAACGATTGATCTTCAGGGCTACAACAAACTGCGTTATACCATTTTGGATTTCAGATCTAAAGCAAACACGATTCATTAATCAAGGACGCATTGTAGTTTGGTCGATATGACCATCAGGATCAGTTCCTGGACCGTCCACGTTGTGCTGGATTGTTCAGGGGGATGGCCCCAGGTGGTATGTTGAACGGCAGTCCTTCGTCAGGTTGGTAATCTTGCCTTTGTTCCGCTCTCTGACTCTGTTGGTAGTCCTGCTGGCGCTGGTTGTTCTGGTAGTCTTGGTTTCTCTGGTTGCTTTGCTGGTAATCCTGGGTTCGCTGGTTGGCTTCTTGCGCTCGCTGGTTGCTCTGCTGGTAGTCTTGTTGTCTCTGCTGGAAGCCCTGCGGTGCTCGCTGAGGCTGGCCGCCTTGCTGCTGTTGTCCTCGCTGGGGAGGTGCGCCTTGGGGAACATTGGGGCCTTCGTCTTCTTCCTCTGGAGGTGGAGCGATCGTTGTTGGCACCTGTCGGGCAAAATCAATATCGTTTAGTGACTTGAGCACATATGAACATACTGTGAAGCTGGAGATGTGTGGAAAGTATCGTGAGCCATGAAATACTTCAGCTACGGTATACTCTTAGATGGCACTCTCTCACGCCCTGGCTTACCGACGAGTCAGTCGTGTGGAGGAGGCAAAAGACACAAACTCTGGGGGTGCCCTGGGACGAGGGACCAAGTCGCTAGTACCTACTTGAAACTCGTATTTTTCAATTTACCTCGCAGTCTTCAGTAGGTGGGACGACGCATCTCAGCGTTCTCTTGTCAAAGACAAGCATGGCTGGGCATCTCTGCAGACGGGGGTAGCCGCCCTGGCACTGC
The DNA here is from genome assembly GCA_036186465.1 of Nesidiocoris tenuis. Lineage (NCBI taxonomy): Eukaryota > Metazoa > Arthropoda > Insecta > Hemiptera > Miridae > Nesidiocoris > Nesidiocoris tenuis. The sequence goes on along the minus strand of AP028912.1, from coordinate 12,558,150 downwards.
CAATACCGATTGCAGGACTTGCCGAGAGGGACGTTGCCGTTGGCGTCATCATTACACAGAGCTGTGAGAAAATAATGCAGAATTAATATAGTACGATGATGATCATAAAAAAGCATAGGAAAACCATTAGGTATTCAAACCGCTTACGCGTTGATTCTCCAAAAAAAAATCGGCAATGCCATTGTACAAAAATGGATAAGTCAATGCCAAATATCAACATCCTAAAACGTCTTGCTCAATATTTTACTCATATTAGGTAGGCATAAATCATTTGAAAAAAAATATAACAATAAAATATTTAAAAACTCGGTAAATAGTTGACTCACGATGTTTCTGACATCCATCTACGTTTTCTGGCCAGTCGCAAGAATGTGTATTCTCGTTGTAGAGGAGCCCTCCAATGCAGAGCTGTTCGGTGGACGTGCCATTCCAGCACGTCCAGTATCGCGTACAGGATGTTTCGTGCCCGAAGATACCGTACAGCCAGTCGCAGTGCTCGCGGCCTATGGGAGGATCTGAAAAAACGGAGATAAGCGTTAACGATTTTCTCAGTACGCTTAATAAGTTACTTTTTTTATAAAATGATAATGAAGATACATGTCAAAAATAATGCACTGCAAATTCTTGCAAAAAGCCCTTCATCCTTCTACATATTTATTTAAATTATAGTATGTTTAAAACATGGTATAAAGGTTTTTGATATAGACCCCATGGAGAGTTTGTTGGATTCCATTTCCCGTCGAATTTCCTATATCCGGAATGATAATATCATATTATAATAACATTTGAATTGCTTCGTGCAAAAAAGGTCCTTAACCTTGAAACCCTATGATCCAAGGACCCTTTTTGCATGGAACTTTTCATTAAATGAATTGAGCCCTTCGCCTATGATTAGTATAAGTAGGGCATGGATTAGAAGGCAACCAAATTCTTGTGTAAAATGACTGAATTTTATGTCAAGCCCTGGTGCTCATCAATGGAATAATCTTAACTCCAAATACCTTGACTCAGAATTGAACTGTATTTCTGTACAAGTCCAGGTTTGAAAAGGGCGATTGAAGAAGTTTTACCAAATGCTGGCAAAGATCAGGAGCCTTCTGTCTAGAAAGTCTCACCGGTTGGCAAAAAGGAGCGAATCTATTGCAACAGGCCGGTGCCTGGAATTTCTTCGAGGAGGTGAACGTCTCGGCTTTCTATCGAGATCTCGGCTCTTCTCCCCCGCTTCTGAGGGAGGCCCCCGAGGAGTCCTTCCCTAGTTGCAATTGTCGCATTTCGCTTTCACTGTTTGCAGTCTAGGGCCATATCTACCGACGGTTACGTCAGGCCTTGTGATTTATCATCGGTGCTGTACTTGCTCCAGAATGGAGGTATCGAGGTATTTCAAAAATTTCCGGATATTAAACTCTGGTAGGTAGGTACCTATTACATGGTCCAGGGCCACTTTTACCTCATGCTGCTTTACCCTGACTCATACGGAGGACTAATTTCTAAGCCAGCCGACAGAACATACCGCACCTCTATTGTGGGGAAAACAACACTCACAATTGCTCCACCAACCTACAATTTCACCTGAATGTCAAGGACTCTTGATACGAGCGTATAGCATCAAAAGCAGGCAATATTATCGCTATGTTTCTGCAGTACATTCATGCAAGCATCAACTATACCATAGGTACCAACCTTGAAAAGGATTGAATATAGAATAATACCTAGAATCTTCAATATTGCATGAATAAGCTAATTTTCAAACGAAACTTAATTTATTCATGCATAATCGCTTCACTTTTCAAAAATCCGATTTTCCATCACTCACTGGCTTGCGTTTTGCCGTCGCAGTAGTTGGCCCGCCACGGATAATCGCATCCTTCGGTGACTCCTCGATTCTTTCCAGCGTAGACGAGGCCGTTAGGACAATCGTACAACTCTGGCTGCCCGTCCTGACACTCCCAGTACCTGTCGCAATACGTCGCATCACCGACGATGCGGCCTTTCGTCTTACATGGATCTTCTTGGACCTGTTTTTGCGCCAGACCTGTTGAAAAAAAACCGTTCACCTTTAAAATGCTGTAAAATCAATTTCACTCGGCTTGTCTATTAATGTAGTAAATAAAATTTTCCCGGCCGATTGCATAGGTACATTATTTCTGGATATAATGTTCCGAAAAATAACGTCGAATGGAATTTCCATCCAACCGGACCCGCACCCAGGGATTGGGACAAAGGGCCCCGAACCTGTGTGGAAATCCTTTGAACATGATATATTTTTCATTATCGAACAGTCAAGTATGAAACTCACAATGAAACAGAAACTCAAACTCATAATCGAAATCGAAGTCTAACTCCCGATGGAGCTGAAACTCACAATGAAACAAAAACTTAAACTCATAGTCAAACCCGAAGTCAAACTCACAATGAAACAGAAACTCGAAGTCAAACTCACAATGAATCAGAAACGCAAACTTATAAACAATCTCGAAGTCAAACTCACAATGAAACAGAAACTCATTGTCAAACTTGAAGACAAATTCAGTAAAAATGAAACAGAAAACGCAAACTTATAATCGAACTTGAAGTCGAACTCACAATGAAAAAGAAACTCAAACTCATAGTCAAACTCAATCTGAAGTTCAAACTCGAACTAAAACTTGAAGTTAAAATCAAACTGAGTTCAACCTCGAACTGAAAGTCGAAGTCAAACTCAAACTGACGTTCAAAATCGAACTGAAAGTCGAAGTTCAACTCAAACTGACGTTCAAAATCGAACTGAAACTCGAAGTTAAACTCAAACTAAAGTTCAAAATCGAACTGAAAGTCGAAGTCAAACTCAAACTGACGTTCAAACTCGAACTGAAAGTCGAAGTTAAACTCAAACTGACGTTCAAACTCGAACTGAAAGTCGAAGTCAAAGTCAAACTAAAGTTCAAAATCGAACTGAAACTCGAAGTCAAACTCAAACTGACGTTCAAACTTGAACTGAAAGTCGAAGTCAAACTCAAACTGACGTTCAAACTCGAACTGAAAGTCGAAGTCAAACTCAAACTGACGTTCAAACTCGAACTGAAAGTCGAAGTCAAACTCAAACTGACGTTCAAACTCGAACTGAAAGTCGAAGTCAAACTCAAACTGACGTTCAAACTCGAACTGAAAGTCGAAGTCAAACTCAAACTGACGTTCAAACTCGAACTGAAAGTCGAAGTCAAACTCAAACTGACGTTCAAACTCGAACTGAAAGTCGAAGTCAAACTCAAACTGACGTTCAAACTCGAACTGAAAGTCGAAGTCAAACTCAAACTGACGTTCAAACTCGAACTGAAAGTCGAAGTCAAACTCAAACTGACGTTCAAACTCGAACTGAAAGTCGAAGTCAAACTCAAACTGACGTTCAAACTCGAACTGAAACTCGAAGTCAAACTCAAACTGACGTTCAAACTCGAACTGAAAGTCGAAGTCAAACTCAAACTGACGTTCAAACTCGAACTGAAACTCGAAGTCAAACTCTAACTGAAACTTCATCTATAAGTAGAACTGAAAGTGGACTTAAAGCTGAACATGAAACTAAAATTTGGACTGTACCTCATACTAAAACTTTTGTTTGTGTGAAATTCTTTTGATACTTCTTTTGATTCATTTGATATTTTGTCAATAATCCGGCCCTTAGTGAGATTTGAAAAAATAATAGTTACCAACCTCTAAGACCACTTACTAAGCAGAACAACAGCCCAAAAACGAACGTCCTAGGTAGTACAATGTCCCCCCCCCCCAAAACCCATGTTTTACATTGCATGGTTGTTGAGTAGGAAGTCAAATTAACTTGAAGTAGAATGAAGTTCCTGTTCTGTTGAATGAGCGTGAGCTGAAGGCTCTACTTCGCTTTCACTCATTGTGTCGCCTCCGCCTCCACGAAAGGGGGCGTGTCTCCTCCCCAGCCCCAGAACCTGGCGAAGGCCTAAGTCTGTGACTCGTCTTACGGCCAATGATGTAACTGAATGTTTGTCAGACAAGAATGCCAACAAGCGCACCTTTCTGGGATGACATACTGGCACAATGGACTGTCGATATTTGATTAAACGCTGCAGCTAATTGCATGTTGCGACACCATAATTTTATGGTGCCACCTGTGGGCAGTGGGCCAGCAAAGGATACCCGTAGGATGGATGTAACCAAATTCAAGTCGAAAGGCGAATTCATTATAAATTCCAAAATCGAACTTTGCGTTATTCGTAGACATTTTATTGCATGATTGCAAAAAGTACCTTACCTAGGCACCTATATCTTGAAATCTCTCGTTGGAAGCAAATTTATCGACTACTTCTACCGGTCTAGTTGCCTAGCTGAATGGTTATAAACAACCAATTTATTGCTATTGTATTACGATTTGGATCCCAAATCTCCATCGGTCAATCTCACTCCGAATTCAACAAAATGCTCGACAAATCTTGCACAATCCAGTTATGGAGATTCATGCCGGAGGCGGTGGGTTAGGAGAAGCCGGGCATCGCTCTGTTCGACCACGTAATAAGGAACAGTCCATTATTTTTCCCGACTGAATTGGCCTATCCCCTGTATCCATATCCCATATATCCGTCCAGATCCAGCGGTGGTTTTCCATGTCAAAAACGCCCGTCGGTCTAGAAAGGCCATACCTACCTTTTTCGAGCTACTCTAGGCCAAGAGCCTACGTCACGACGTTAACGTTACGAAACGGTCCTCCGACTCGGGATGACCTTTGTACTCCATGCTCGAGAACCGACTTTTATGTAACTTTTTCAGGTTAAACTGCCGTATTTCGAAGACGGAATTGTCACTTAGAAATGAATTAGCATGATTCTACAAACCGGGAAAGTTGATCGCTAAAGTCCGTGGCATTTCGAAAATTACAACGTATCCCATCGTGTCTTTGGGTCGTTCGGCAATCTGTCAGGTGGTGTATTAGGAGGTTTTTCGTGTTAGGTCTTCTTGGTATACCTACCTACAAAAAGCCCTGCGTAATATACAGAGCCAGAGATTCGCTGATGCCTTCGAGACGGATAAATGGAATTAAGTTATCCAAAAACTGGATATTCAAGAAAGAATGCTAAAATAAAGAATGAAACACCTAGGCTCCAATTATTTTAGTTTTTAATTATTTTCATTTCATTTTTTAAAAGTAGACGAGGAAAACTGAGCGTAATGCACGGAGAGAAAAATCTATTCTACATGCTGTAACACGGAGGAAGAAAATCGCGATGACCAAACACAAATTTTAAAATTGAATTTTTGAAACAAAATTAGTGTAATCAAAAAATGTGATCGACTATCATTCTGAGATCCGGTTTATCAATTAATTCAAAGCTAGATTTATCCAAGGACGCTTGCAGTACATTTTACCTAGGACATAATGTGTATTTATTTATAAATATTTTCATTGATCGTCATACTGAAAAGTTCTTGGAAATTAGGTAATGCAAGGGTCCTTGGATAAATCTAGCTCTAAATTAATTGATAAACCGGCCCTAAGATATTTACGAAATTGACCTGCTCTTGAAACTGTTATTGCTATAGGTATATTCGGCGGAATACCTGTATTTCATAGGTATATTGAGGTAGGTACCTAATTATGAGAAAAATTCAGTATAATTGTCAAAGTTACGCTCTTAATTTACCCCAAAAACGTATAAAGCTACTTGGCGTATTTTCCATCAGGAGGCGACTTGTTGTCTACAGTGTTATTCTATTGTGAGTTATTGACTGCCTTTCAAAAGCGGAGAAATGCACTTTCGAGTCTGTGATGTGGAGCGAAGTGAGCGTTTACAAGGTCAAGGCTGCGACCACAAAGGCGTCTGTACGCCGTAGTCATACCGGCGTTCGCACATCAGCACTTCTCTCGCTCTACTTTTTCCACCTCGGGAATTCAGAATATTTAGGGGAAACATCATTCATTAGAATAATTGCTAATGAGTGCTATGCACTGATGTACATGAAAATGTTTTCCAAAACCTAAAAACTTGATGCCTACCTAGGAACGCGAAATGAGATGATTTCGAAAATTTTGCCTAAAAAATGTTTACACGTGTGACGTTTGAATAGTTTTCGGCATCTTAGCTCAAAAATGATGAAAGCTTCGTTAACTTCTGAACTTATCGGTAGGAACCTGGGAGAGAAAAGTCGTAGAAATCAAGTCATAACTCAAGTTTGGGTTATTGCCATATCACCTTTCAGACATGACTGACTTCAAAAAACATGTTTTCAGTCGTTAGTTAGCAAGCGTTTGGGGGTGTTTTGTGAGTTTCTGTCAGTATGCATGACATGCACACACATCATATTGTAATGGCGAGATTAAACAGCTGATCCAATTTTTAATGTTTTCTTATATCTTCTTAGGTCTTCGAGTAAGCTCGCCAAGTTACATGTGTAATAATTTAAGTGCACAATTCAAAATAATCTTTCAAGTCCTTATCCCAAAAAAATTTAATACGTTTTTAATACCATCGAATGTAATCCTGATGCACCTACATGCAGCTTACATGCTGTGTGTGATGATTGGGGTTGGGGTTGTGCCGGATTGAAATGCCTCTATCGCCAAGCTTTCAGCATATTTAATGCCAATTTTGCTTCTGAGCCCTGAAGATTGGATTAAATATGCTGAGAGCTTGGCGATAGAGGCATTTCAATACGGCACGACCCCCATCCCAATCCATTGACATACGAATCAATATTCAAAACTGGTATTTCCCAAAAAACCTTCAAAGAATTTGGAAATAACTTTTATGCCGAATGAACCTAAAAATAACATTTTTCCCGTGACTGGCCATTTTGCCATTGGTCCGTCGTACAGTTTCTCATCTTCGATTCCACGCTCCATTGACTACGAATAGACTCATGTAAACATTGACCTTGGCACGCACGCTTCGTCAACTGGACACTCACCAGTGTCCAATGTGTCCATAAAGCTCCCGAAGAAGCGAAGGCTCTTCATGCCATTGGAAAACAATGGGCCATGCTGTGAGAATGAAGCCACTCCCATGCTATCTATTCAGAACAAGCTGAAGATCCTTCAATGGTGAAAATCTACACGTACCTCGCTTTCCGGCTGCTGAATTTGAACAATGAGAAAAATGTCATTCGAGACGGTTGACCTCGTTGAGAAAAAATTTCGTAAAAGCGATTGATTATTGCACCTTTTTTCCAAATGATGGATGAACACAATTTTTTACCATTCTTTGGGGTCTGTTGTGAAAACTGAACTCCAACAACTCAGAGACAATAATTTTTTGACTCCAACTTTTGGGGAAAAAAAGGTTGTCAAAAAACGTACTTACTTGACAGCAAATCGTCAGAGGTTTCTAATAGTTTGAATAATGAGGCTGCTGCGAAGCTTTTTAGAAACTGTTTAAAGGAAAGTGTACCTTCTTACTATGTTATGTGTGTTTCAAATTAGGGTGAAATCCGGCCCATAAGTTTTCGGATTTTTACATTCCTCTAGATAAATTGTTCAAATTTGACCGTTAAACTCCAATTTCAATAATTCTAGCGTTTTTCAGAATTTTTGATCTCGGTTGTCTGTTAGCCGATACAGAAGGTCATTCGCCTTGAGGACTTTATGGAGGCTACGATCCATCTTGTTCTCCTTAATGGTGGAAAACGTCGTTAGGCGATAAATCTTATCGTTCAGTGCCCATCCCTTATTGAGTTCAACTATCATCAATCTTTCTCAATCAATCATTTTTTAGGTTCAATCAAAAGATTTAGGTCCAATTGAATCAAACTTTTGGAATCAAGATAAATTCGCGAGCAGTAGAAGAGTGTCAAAGAGTCACTGCGAGCATGGACTCTTCTTAGAATGGGAATGCATCAGTAGGCTTATAAAAATTTGAGATAGCATTCAATAAATTAACCATAATGCAATAGCCACATTCCGTAAATGAAGGGTAAGGGGAAGGAACGAGGAATGTCACAAAAAGTACTTTTAGAGAAAAAGCAGGTTTTGTATTTTAAATTCTATGTTTTTTCCCATTACACTGAATCTTTCGTTGCTTCTCAGGCCCGGTTTATTGACAAAATTTATCAACCCGATATCCAAGGAAGCTCCTGATAAAATTCACCATGGTGGTGTTTAAATCAAATTTGAATATAAAATTCTCATTGGAAATGTTTATCTGAAGCTTCCTTGGATATCGGATGGATAAATTTTGTCAATAAACCGGGCCTCAGTGCGACATTTATACTTTTTTCCCCTTGGAGTTTCACTATACGGTTAGTACCTTTGAATTCCTACAAAATGCGCTATTAAGCTTGTTTTTGGGAAAAATGGACATTTCCTGTTCTTTCCCCTTACCCTTCAAATGTGCTCACCCTTGATTTCCAATATTTCTGGCGTTTCTCTCGAGACACGTACCAACTAACAACGTTTTTGACATTATAAGCCTACTATTTTCACAAAACTGCCCTCTAAAAATGAACAAAAATATAAAATTCGTCGCTTTTACTTGAAAAGTGTGTTACCCATACTAGGGATTCCATTGATGCTAATTAGTCGTCTAATAATAGACATTATTAGCCAGAGCCGGCGAGGCACTTCTCGTAAATAACCGTCATTATTCGGTCCGGTAACAGACGTGGACCGACGACATCTTGAACACCGTTCCAAATGCGTAGGGAGTCTGAACTGTTGTCGGAACGCAAGGGATGGTACCGACACTAGCCAGTTGCACAAGGGAGGTTTACATAAGCCAATAGGAGGCGCCTGGAGGTCATTTATGTTATGCAATCTGGGTCCCAAAGCTGCTTAAGCTGTTCTGGCGTACTTGGGCGTTTATCTCATTCCACGAAAGGGCGGGGTGGCAGGCGCGTCTAATTACTCGTGCCTCTAATCCATAATTACCCTTTTTTCCAGGAACTATAGCGGAACAATCTCTTTTTTCTGAAGGTCCTCTATCTGTTTTCGTATTAAGGCGGGGTATCCCGAATTGGGTTTCCCCTCGATCGACGGTGCAGCAAGTTCATAATGGAGTACCTTCACTTTCCACCGCATTTTCGTTGTTAAAGACACTCTCGACGAGGTTCCCCATATATTCATTTCCAGGGATTTTATACTACCAATGCGTTGTCAACAAATTTTTCCCTCGAATTTCATATGGAAGAATTCCCTGAATTTTCTAATCGAAGGGCCAGATCGTTAAAAACATATCTGACTCAGTTCAGTTTCATAAAGTGAGGGCTCGTCAGTTGTACCTGAGGTTTTCAAATCCTAATTGCCCCCAGGTCATGTAATCACGCCAACATCTGATCGTGACATCAAGGCTCTAGATGACGAGTTTGCGGTGCCGCTAGATCCAGACACTACATGGACAAGAACTGCATGAATAAACCAAATCACGTCAGCCCAAGATACACGGAATCCCTACGTAAACGTCCTTCCCACAATAGTCAAGCCTAATCAGTAAAAGCCGATCAACGCTGGACGAAAGCGTTCGAGATCCTGTATACACCCTGCCGAGAATACCAATGTTTTTATGATGGAACATCATGGTTTTTAAAGGTTCTTGAATGAAAGTTGTTCAAGCGATTGAGATTCATTTGAAAATTTCTGATCATTTAAAGATTTAAGAAGTCCCAAGTTACTCCTATGCAGACGTTTTGGGCTCTGCAAAATTCTTCGAAGGACATTTTATCGATTTGTTCTTCGAAAATAAGCTGTTCAAAGCATTTCTGTCCAGATCCTGACTTTTTCGGGGGTGGGCTGACTAAAATTGGGTCATCCTCGTTCACTGCGGGCAAGGTCAAAATCCTCTGAAGTGGCCATCCGAATTGACGCAGCGATGTTGGCAGGAGTTTTTGGATTTATGTTTGGTCCCAGGAGCCTTCCGATCCATCGGATTTCATTCAAAGCCATTTGGTTGGGGCAGTAGACTGAAATCTAAACTTCCCATCCTGGAAGGTTAGAGGGTTGGAATTGGAAGTTGATCTGTCGCTGAAATTCTGTAAACAGCTTGCCAAGATCTGCTACCGCGTCGTATTCCAGCGTACGAAATTCCTCCCAACTTCTTCCAGTCGCAATGTGTTGCAGAAGTTTCGAAGCATTCTGGATGCTTCGTGGACCTTTGCTCTTTTGGAACATGCAATTCAAAACCATTTGGTCCAGGTCAGGTTCTGCTGGGGTCGGTCGGCTGTAATCTGGACCTGTCCACACTTGACCCTTAAGGGGATCCTGTGAGTGGGTAAGTAGGCGGGTCGGTCAGCGTTTATCTCGTTTGGCGATCCGATCGTGACCGGCCCTGCCTCGCTCTTGTTCCATCGCCGGTGCTGCTGGTTCTATTGGCAAATCTGGAAGGTCGCAATTCTCAGCCGCTCTGGTGAATTTGAAAATTTCACGAGAGAAATTGACTAATATGGAGTTCTTCTAAGAGATCTACATTTTGCCGATATTTGCCCATAACTTGAAAATGCTTCATTGTAAGTGGCAACAAATTTCGACGGAAAAATGTCCCAAAATGTCTGTTTTAAAATAAACAAAAACTGCAAAACAAGTCTGAAGAAGTTTATTTTTTCTTCGCAATATAGTTTTCAAAAAATTGAATATCATGACTATAGCAATACTCTTAAAAGCAACGTTGAATAATTTTGCACAGCTATATTTATCAATGTTTTTAAAAATATGTATCATAAAAGTTTATTTTGGCTATGGGTGGGTTCATCAATTCAGTTTATTTATCGAATATCCATTATTCTCCGAATAAAATTTTCCATGGATACATCGACATGGAAATTCATAGTCTACATAAAACTACTTACCTATTCGGACAGTAATGAATATTCGATGTATAAACTAAAATTGACGAATCCACCCTTAGTAAAATTGGAAGCAAAAATGATTCATTTATTATTATTTTTAATTATTTAGTAATTTATGATTATTTTAATATTATTTAATTATTATTTAAAAAGAAAAATTGTAAAGCTGATGGCCCCATAAATATAGAATTACCAAATGCGACTAAAAACTTTAATTTTTTCATCTAAACTGATTTTATTGACAACGGTTTTTGAGGGTATTTTCGAGTGTCCCGCCAAGGGAGTCCCTTCCCCACAAAAAACTGACGAAAGGCAACTGTTAGCGAAACACCATTGGAAACTCGTCAAACACTCGTCCTATTACACACTAGGCCCTGACATATTGAGAAGGAGTCCAATGAAAAATCGAACTACCGTCGTCAATTTGCAATTCAGCCGTGGACAAACTTGGTTATCGTCAAACCGGTTCGTGAATTTCCACATATAAGAATCTTTTGGTTGCTTTTCGAAAGCTGGTGACAAGCTCTAATCTAAGGAGGGCCGGTAGATCAGCCGTTAACACGCGTTGTTAACCAAATGCGGAGCATGCTTCGCCATATTTAGCGAATAATAATTTATTTAGAGTTTAAGTTTACTCATTCCATTTTATGTTATGGGAATATGATTGCTTATAGGTAATCCGTCAAAAGGGGAAATTATTTTGATTGGAGCAAAAACAAAAGTCTTTCCAATTTTCTATTTTATTCCGAATTCGCCATTTTTATATAGGTATCTTAAATTTTCTTATTTTTTAAGACTAACAATTTTAATAATTTTGACTAATTTTTAACACGGCAAAATACTCTTGTTAAGTTGGTAAACTTATATATTCTAGGTTAGTACATTTCATTATGCCTACTCGAGTTACGGACGTTGTAAGTATTTAAAAGTATTCGTATAAGTATTTGGTATAAAAATTACAATAAATCGCAATATAATTATAACAAAATAAGGTTAAATAATAAAATATGCAATAATGAAGAATGCACCTTCCTACTTATTAAAGCATTTCTCGAGTCAGTAGTATACAAGAACAAATCCATCAAATGGCAATACTTTTCGGAGCAGTTTGACATTGCGGAATCCCCTATGAAATTAATCCATGAGCGCCCTCACACCACGAAATCCTGGACCAGGGCCAAAGATATTTTGTCCAACGCCCACAAAATGTTATTCTCATTTATTTTGCTTAAGGAAGGGGTGAGCATCCTACACCAAAATTCGGTACTATACTTCCTCACATTGTTGTTAGGTGCCTAATAATGTGTTTGAGATCAGAAATATCCTACATAGCATGTACATTAATTTGCAACATTTTTTAAAATCTCCTCCAATTTTGCAGGATGTTTCCTACCATTTTCATCCTACCAATAATTACATGCAATGTTAAGTACCTGGTACTAAGCAGGCGGCAAGCAGCAGGACTGCGGCTGAGGTTCCGGCTGAGGACCTCATGGCAACACTTGAATTTCTGACCGTTCTTCGTGCTGTCGGCAGGACGAGACAGGACACACAAGCAGCTTTCAGGATTGAGGATCTCAGGGACAGGCCGACGAAGAGGTCGGTTATGGTAGGCTAACATAGAGAGAGGGATTCTCCTCAGCCCTGTCTGGCCAGGACTGGGGTGGCTTCATTTTCTTTGCCGTCATCGCTTGCTTCGAGAATATCATCGCCATACACGATATTAACTTATTTTAACTAAATAAATTAAAATCTGAAATGAATTTTAGGGATGAGATTTGTAGATGAAATTTTAAAAATAAAAATTAAAATGATAGAAAAATTTGAAGAAAAAAAATTCAAACAAAATTATTAAAAATAATATTTAGAAATGAAAATTAAAAAATAAAATTTTCAACTACTAATTTAAAATAAAATTTAGAAAAATAAAATTTTAATTGTAAATTTTAGTAATTAAATTTTAAAATTCAATTTTAGGAATAACATTTTAAAGCTAAATTTTAGGAATACAATTTTTAAATTCGAATTAAGAAATATTTTCAAATTTAATTTTTGAAATAAAATCACTAAAATAAATTTTCTCATTGAAACTTTACCATTGAAATTCTGCCCTGTCAAGAAACCATTACGTTTAAACAATTTCCTGTATATTTGTCGCCTTTGTCGCTTCTGAAATGCTTTGGCTTATTTACATTGTTCTTATCCCATACAAGCCTTGTTAAGCAATTCAATTTTGAACTTTGGAAAAACCTTCTAACGACGACTTTCTGCCTTTGGACACCCTTAGCCGATGGTGGGAGAGATTGTGATCGAGCCTTGCCGGCGGAGAAAGCCATTCGATAGGTTCTTTTCCTAGTCTCAGCAGCAACACTGAGGAGCAAGGCCATCCTGAATTCAGTTGGGGGTGGCAAAAAGTTCGTCTTCAAAAACGGCAATTCTGCGGCCGCATGACAAGCCAGAGGAAAAAATATCCAAAAGTTTCTCAACGGTTTTTATATGTTTTTTGGGGCGCTGAATTCTAATTTTTGGTTTGCCACCTCAAAACATTTATGGCGGCGAGTACCATGTCTATTTACATTTTGATATTGGTATTCAATTCGTAAAACGAGCCGAACTCAAAAGTTCAACTTTTGGAAAAATTGCCATTTTTTGACAGTCAATAATTCAGAGGCTATTTGATATGGAGAGCTGCGGTTGCGCTTGAATCACACTTTGAGTCACACATTTAGTCATTTTCTAAAAAAGCGACCCACCATATTTTCCAATAGCTGACCATGCATGAAGCACAAACAGTGGGTTTTCAAGGTTTTTGGGCATCCTTCATACATTACTTTAACTTAAACTGATTTTTAAGGAATTTCCATTCCTATAATGGGATATCCTCATCCTTAGGGTCGGTTTATCAACGCGCTTTCATAGTAGATATATTTATTTTCACCTAGCAATTTTTTTTATAAGTGCGTCTATGCAAATGTTGTCAATATCAATTGCGGCTGAATTTGCGGTCAACGTATTTTTTTATAGATTAGTGCAGTCTTTTCAAAAATTGTTCAATCGATTTAAAAATGTAGACGATAGGCGAATTTTGAGATGTTGAATCAAATAAAAAACGAGTTGGTCTACCATTCAAAGATGTTCCTCTCAAATATTGTTAATATTATTTACTAATACATGTTGAGGTTCTATGGCTGTAATGTAGCATACCTAACCCAAACCTGCTTACAGAAAGATAGTTCTCTTCAATCAGCCATGGCAATGAACCAAGGCTCATTTTAGTGTTTTGGACGTCCGCCACACTACCTTATGTTTAACGACACTGTTAAAATTCCATTTTATTCTATATTTTTCGCGTTTTTATTATAGATTGATAAAAATTACAGATACATTAGCAATATTATGGATTGGAACTCTCTTATGAACGGGACTCCTGTTATGCATGAGGTGCGTGCCGCCGATCAGAGATGTCAGCACTATGCGGATCTGCATTACTGCTGGGCTCAATTGAATACGTGGAATAATAGAATTTTTACCTGAGGAGGTACAACGTAAAAATCATCGGCTCAAATTTGGTTTCAATTGATTGAGTTGCGAAAAATTAAATTTGAAAATTGTAAGTTCATTTGTGGAAAAATCACTTCTGGAAAAATCAATTTTCTAATCATTCGAAAAAGTAAGAATTTACAGTCATTTTAACAGTTTTTAAAGTTTACTCTTTTATTGTTTTCAAGAACTTCTTGCGATAAAATGATGATCCGATCATTTCTCCGCCATCAAACTCTTATAATTCGAACGTTACACGTTGCGCATAAACTATTTTATTGACGATATAAGTTTCAATAGTCCTTTGTACGTGTTCCCAAAAGTCGTTTTTATAACCGATGTTCTTTCTCGAACACCAGATTCGAATTAAGGCTTGCTCGCATCGCGGAGTCAATAGTTTTGGATTGGCAAAAACCCGAATTTAATTTTTCCGTTTTGCAACATTCAACGCTCGGCTTCAAAGCTTTCCTCCATTGGCAAATTACCTTAATTTACGGTGAGTTTGAAAATTTGAATCTATGCCTGTCGAAATCTGCTCGGAAATATTCATTTTCAAATCCCAACCCCGTTCATCAACTCTTCCTGCCAGGCTAAGTAACTGTGTATGTTGTACACGCAAACAATTACCTTTTGTTCCAGATGAATAAAATGTACCCGTCTCTTTTGCTTGGGGTGATCATGGCGGCTTTGATGACTACGGCGCTTGGGGAATCATCGTCTGAAGAGGAATCCTACATGCCAGGTAAAAAGTACCTATGTAACCTCCCATGGAACCTATGGAACTTATCGGGAAAGTTGTCGGGCTAGATTTCTTTTACAAGATTACTTTGATAATGGTACCTATACTAAATTTGAATTTTTTTAAAATAAAAAATCTTGTTTTACGTCAAGATTTATGTCCTCAACCGGGCCTGACATGACAAAGGCGCTTTTCTGGGAAGATTTCACTGAAAGGATATCCCTGCAAGGTTCACAAATATTCCAGGACTGGACGGAGGATTAGAACCCCCGAGTCCTCAGCTGCGGGCCGATAATGGATAGCTCCTGAGACCCCTCGTCCACACTGGACTCCCTTAAAATGGTATACTTCAGTACGACAGTATTATCGTATTTTAATGTTGCAGATGGAAGTGTAGAAGAGGAAGAACCTGATGATGATGGTCCTGGTTTTGATGAGGAAGGTACCCGGCGAGCTCTGATAAGATTCGCCGCACGATACGCAGGGTACGAACATTAACGCTTCATTCATTTTTTATGTGTTAGTTCGTTATCATTGTTAGTACCTAAATTATTAATTTATTAGATACCTACTACTTGTATCCCGTGTAAAAGATTACGCCCCTACTATCTAATTTTTGCCAACGTCATGAAATCGATTCACAATCATCAACACGAACCGATGGCGGCCGGAAATTCAATAAAAATGGTTCTGAGTGAAAATTAAATTTAGAACCCTCGGAATTATATTACTGTTATTGCCAAATACGACGGAAGCTCAACTTCACTAAATTTTCAACATTACATTAGCTTAACATAATTGATAATGGCTCGAATTTTGTTTTTCGGTACGCCCACGCCCACAAAAATAGTGCAAGAACATATACCTATTTACGTTTTCTGTTTTCGTGCAGGGACTCGGGTCGTTCTTTTGGAGAGGAAATTTCGACATTGGAAGACGGAAGACCTCCGCAAAATCCGATGAGAAATGGGCGCTAAAACACGATCTGAAAATCCTCCGCCACAGCGTCTACGACTTACGATAGTTCAAAACTTCATCGTTTATTGCATTTTCAACACGCTATATATAGCAGCAAATGCTGCAAAAAAAGTTTTACATTTTCCCATCGTCTATACAAACATCAATCCTGAAATCCTGGGAAAGGAGAGAGAAATAACCTTAGAAGGTGGTACTAATGTGCACAATATTTTTCTGGGCACCTCAGAAGACGTATAATTTGATGATAGTTTAATTGCAAAAACGTTTGTTCAGTTGTATTTAAAAAATAGGTAGTAGAACCTTCGATTTCAAATGATTGCGTTCTCCATTGAAAAATATACGATTATTTTATGGGCTACTCTGCGGTACCTAATTAATTTTACCTTGAATATCAAGACGTTAATTAGCCCTCTACTCACGTTGAATAAATGAATGAAATTTAGATGCAAGGAGTGGAAAAAATTACAGAATGTTATATTAACTTGATGAAACAGGGTAAGACAGGTTCCAATCAGGCTGTCTTGTTGGAAAATGACTGCTGGACTCAATAATTGCAAGAACGGAAGAAGCAGTAATATAATTATATTATTATTATAATGGAAGCGAAAGCGCGTTATAACGCTAGATATTTATTACGGTAGAATTTGTAAAATTTCACTTTATTCTTTATTTTTCGCGTTTTTATTATGGATTGATAAAAATTACAGATACATTAGTAATATTTTTAGCTAGTAACATTAGTAACATTAGTAATTAGTAATATTATGGATTGGGACTCTCTTATGAATGAGACTCCAGTCATGCATGAGGTGCGTGCCGCCGATCAGAGATGTCAGCACTATGCGGATCTACGTCATGCATCACTGCTGTTCAATTGAATAAAATACGTGGAATGATAAAAATTGTACTTGAGGAGGTACAACGTATGGAATTATGCACTTTACTGCTATAATTTTTGAACGGTAAAAATTATCTGCTCAAATTTGGTTTCAATTTTTTGAGTTTCGAAAAATTAAATTCAACAATTGCAAGTTTATTCGTCTGTTTTAGAAGAAATCACTTTTGGAAACATAAATTTTCTAATCATTCGGAAAAGTGATCTTGCTGGAGAGCTAAGGAACAAATCGTCGTAGGGGTTTTCCTTTTGATTCATGGGATCGTATGAACGCCCGGCAGGTAAAAACCAACAAATATAAAATTTGATATCAAAATTTAATTTTTGAATCGATTTGAGCAACTCAATAAATGTTACGGATAATAGAATTAATTATAACAGAGTTGATTGAGTTGAAAAATTTAGTGAGGGGACCTGGCACATAAATCCGAACTACCCGGGAATCGAACCTGGCATCTCCAGATTTCTAGTCTGACAGGGACAAGCGGAATACTCCGTCTCCTCCGGGCAAGGAGATGGAGCATTCTGCTCGACCCTACTCCAGGGATCATTGTCGACAAGAATTTTTAACGAGTCGATTATCAAAAATATTCTTGTTTTACGTTTCACGGTGAACGATTCTCGGGAATTTTGCCTCGTTTCTCTTCCACGCTCCATCCACCCTTTTTTTAATGTGAATAGAATTTACAGCCATTTTAACAGTTTTTAATGTTTACTCTTTTATTGTCTTCAAGAACTCCTTGCGATAAAATGATCCGATCATCAAACGCTCATAATTCGAACGTTATAGGTTGCGCATAAACTATTTTGTTGCGATATAAGTTTCAATAGTCCTTTGTACTTCTTCCCAAAAGTCGTTTTTATAAGCCTGCGTTTTTTCTGGGACATCAGATTCGAACTGTGGCTTGCTCGCATCGTGGAATCAATTTTCGAATCCCGTCGACAGTTTTGATTGGCGAAAAACCCGAATTTCAATTTTTCCGTTTTTCAGGGTTCAACGCTCGGCTGCGAAGCTTTCCTCCATCGTCAAATTACCTTCATTCACGGTGAGTTGAAGAATTTTAATTCAAGTGTGCCTGTCGAGAACTGCTCGGAAATATTCATTTTCAAATGATAACCCCGCGTCAGCTTAAGAAAATTCGGAGAATTATTAACAAAAAAAAAAACATGAAATGGGGTAACCGCAATCAAGGACTCCGAGACCGAAAATTGATGGTTTCAGAAATTCCAGGAAAACTCCCTATCTTATGGGAAATTAAGCGAGAAAGCCAGGAAAGAAACTCAAAGAATTCCAAGCATACGGCATTATCTTAAAATCGGAAATTTTTGGAATTTGACAGGTGGGTATACCCACCCAAATGATAAAGTTGGATAAAGCGTTAGACAATAAAAAACAAACTGTCAGACGCGAAATTTCGAATTTTCAAAAATGTTTTTTTGAAGTACTAAGTACCATGTAAATTTTTGACTAGCGTCAATAATGGCAAAAAAATTAGTGGTACCGAATAGCAGATTTACGAATAAGAATTTTACAAATCGGATCAAAATCGGTTGCGTCAGAACGAACTTTCCGAAAAAAGCGACAAAAAAATCCTCAACAGTCAACTTGAGTAACGTCCTCCAGTTCCAGTTTGAGTCGGTTCATCAATTCCCCCTGCCCGGCTGCGTATGTTGTACAGGTAAACAATTACCTTTTGTTCCAGATGAATAAAATGTACCCGTCTCTTTTGCTTGGAGTGATCATGGTGGCTTTGATAACTATGGCGCTTGGGGATTCATCGTCTGAAGAGGATTCCTCCATTTCAGGTAAAAAGTACACATGTAACGAACATAGGTTCATGGAACTTATCGGGAAAGTTGTTGGACAAGATTTCTTTTACAAGATTACTTTGGTAATGGTACCTATTCTAAATTTTAAAAAATATAAATTTTTCTTTAATTAAAAATCTTGCTTTACGTCAAGATTAATGTCCTCAACCGGGCCTGACATGGCAAAGGCGCATTTCTAGGAAGATTTCACCGAAAGGATGTCCCTGCAAGACACAATTATTTCACGGACTGGGCGGAGGATTCGAACCCCCGAGTCCTCAGCTGGGAGCCGATCACGGATAGCTCCTCAGGCCCCTCGTCCACACTGGACCCCCTAAAATGTTATGCTTCAGTACGACAGAAATATCGTATTTTGATGTTGCAGATTCAAGTTCAGAAGAATCTAATGAAGATGGTCCTGGTTTTGATGAAGCTAGCAGGCGAGCTCTGCAAAGATTCGGAGCACGTTACTACGGAGGGTAAGAACATTAACGTCATAATATGACGTTATAATAAGACAATAATATGACGTCATAATAAGATATTATCTTATGTGGTTGTGTGTCAGTATTTTCACCCCCATATGAATTGTTAGTAAATTACTAATGTATTAGATAGCTACTGGTATCCCGTGTATAAAGATTACACCCCTGCTATTTAAATTTTTTTGCCAACGTCATGAAATCGATTCACAATCATCAACACGAACCGATGGCCGCCGGAAATTAAATAAAAATATTTCTGAGTGAAAATTAAATTTGGAACCCTCGGAATTATATCACTGTTATTGCCAAACACGACGGTAGTTCAACTTCGCTAAATTTTTAACATTATATTAGCTTAACAAAAATTATGTCATCAATTATCGATAATGGCAACATCGTTCAAAAACATATACTTTTTTATTTACGTTTTCTGTTTTTGTGCAGGCACTCGGGTCGTTCTTTCGGAGAGCAAATTTCGGCATTGGACGACGGAAGACCGCCGCAAAATCCGATGAGAAATGGGCGCTAAAACACGATCTGAAAATCCTCTGCCACAGCGTTCAAAATTTCAACACTTATTGCATTTTCAACACGCTAGGGGTAGCAGCAAATACTGCAAAAAAGTTTTACATTTTCCCATCGTCTATACAAACATCAATCCTGAAATCCTGGGAAAGGAGAGAGAAATAACCTTAGAAGGTGGTACTAATGTGCACAATATTTTTCTGGGCACCTCAGAAGACGTTTCATTCTGATGATAGTTTAATTGCAAAAACGTTTGTTCGGTTGTATTTGAAAAATAGGTAGTAGGGCCTTCGATTTCAAATGATTGCGTCCTCTATTGAAAAATATACGAATATTTTATGGGCTACTCTGCGGTACCTAATTAATTTTACCTTGAATATCAAGACGTTAATTAGCCTTCTACTCACGTTGAATAAATTAATGAAATTTAGATGCAAGGAGTGGAAAAAATTACAGAATGTTTTATTAACTTGATGAAACACGGTAAGACAGGTTCCAATCAGGCTGTCCTGTTGGAAAATGACTGCTAGACTCAATAATTGCTAGAACGGAAAAAGCAGTAACATAATGGAAGGGAAAGCGCGTTATAACGGGCACGTATCCAATAATTGGAAGATAACAAGTTGAACAAGCTGAACATTTTTCGATTGACTCGGGCGGTAAAAAGTGTCGGTGACGACGATAAGTAATTTTTATCATAACCCATTAAACCACTTTTACCCTATTTGATTTTTTTTATATTCAGACATCTGGTAACGTACAGTTTTGGAGTTAGTGTTGGTTAAATTTCTGTATTAGATTTCGACAACGATAAAATAAATTCAATAAAAATAAAATAAGCAAGCCAATATCGAAAAAACAATAAAATCAAAAAATAAAACAGTAGGTAGTGATAAGGCACTTATTTAAAATAATTTTATGATTTAGATTTTTTGATTAGATATCTTTAAATCTTAATTAGATAACTCAACTCGATCGACAAACATTGGGCGTTGGAGTTATCAATCGTCCTTCAATTATAGCAACAGACATGGTCTCAATAATTCTCAGAATCGACCCCCAGAAGGGGTGAACGTGAGAGGGGGATGAAGCCGCGCGGCGGCGTTTGCGAGGGGGCGGATTTCTGAGACGGCCAACAGGTGCCGACGTCCTCCAGTCCACGGCAGGATCGCATGGACCCAAGAGCCGCCTGCCACGACGACTTATCCGCTGATTGATTTAGCCGACAGTTTCAAGCCACTCGACTTTACAACTTGCAAACCGACTGATCACTGGTTCTGTGTGACTAGTGTAAGTATAGCCAGGGAACAAGACCATGAATCTCTACGAATTATTTCCTCTGTTTTTTTTTTTTCCATTTCTTTCGTTTTCTGAAAAAATGCGCGGCTTATGAAAAAAAATTTTGCGTTGGAACGTTAATAAGCCCTTATTTCAAATTTCAAACAGAAATCAGACGATGAAATATGTCCAGATAAATACCTACGAAGGGGAAGAAAACAAAATTCCAATTTGAAATTCCTCCGTCAAATCTTTTTTCTCTGAGCATCAAAAACAATTGTATTAAATAAATTAAGTTTAATGAAGTTGATGAGGGTTGGGCTTGATCTTCGGTGCTAGGGAGCATAGTTGATATTCCTTGTACTTCTAGCCCCAAATATTTTATTTCTATTCTGGTGTTCCTCAGCCGAATCGAAATAATTTCGATTAGCTATTATCGCTATCGAAACAATTATTGCTCTTGTTGAATTTTCACACTGACCCATTTTAACTTCCGGTAAAGGTTTTCCCCATTTTTCTGAAATGTTCGAGGAAAGCGCTTTTTCAAGAATTTCAAACTCCCGGTGGATAAGTCCTCCATCAAAAATTATCAATTTTCGACCAGGGGTGCATGAACGAAACACCGTATACTTCCATATTAATTAGTAACCTATGTGCAATGTGAGGCCAAACCAAGCATGTCCTGTTTTTATACGGCGATTCGGGGAATCATAATAATATCACATCCTCATTGCCAATATTGAGTTAACTAAAATGGAAGGGCCCTTGAGTTACCATGGAATGAGAAATACTGGCTCTGTATCCAAACGAACCTGTTAGAACGAACCTGTTATCACTTGATTAATCGAATTATCAAACCATCGTGTGATCATAAAAAATTGGGAAAACCAGTGGTAGGTACAGGATTACACTCACATATTTTAATACATAAATGTTTGACCCAAATTGATTGTATTTTGGCTACTTATGAGGCCATGTGGATCAAAAACTTTATTCGAATCCTAAAACCCGGCTAAAATCAATATTTGGCAAGTTACCATAATGTAAAAATATCAACGTATTGAACAAAGATTTCATGACCAAGAACGCTCAAATTCGTGAATTTTGTGGCAAAAAAAAAGTAAAACACTGAAAGTGTTCATATTCGCAAGTACTGTGAGTTATCCGAATTCCGGAACACTTACCAAGAACAACTTTATTTCACTCCCGCATTTAAAACTGAATCATTAAAATCAGTTCCCACATATAAAAACGAAAGGATTTTTCAAAAAAAATTCTCTCCACGTAAATATACGTTGCATTCAGCGTGGAATTTCAAAACGTTCCAGCTCAAAGGTGGTGTCCTTTGATGTGGGATCGGATTGCGTTTTCCGTTTACAAACAGTAGGTACGCACTGAGGTACCATCATAAATCTCAGATGGGCGAAACAATCGGTCTACACAAGGGGTAAACCATCGAGAACAATTCCATAAAAGCGACCTTTCTGCCGCCTATACGGCCATGGTAATGACTGGATAACGTGCGTTAGGATCATAAGCTTATGCGCAATAGCCCGGTGTTTGAATGTAATCATCGGAAACTACGCAATTATCTTTGTCCGTACATTTTTTATGAATATTCCGATAAAAAATGCTCGCAAAGGAGTAAACGACTTGTTTTTGGGGTGCTATAGGTAAATTAGTAGGTCCTGTAGTCAGCTGTTGGGATTTGAACCCAAATTTCATGACCGAAATTTCATGACCGAACTATCTCAACTTGTTTCTAAGATAAGATTCATTGGAGTTTTTTTTTAAGCCACACTTTCGCTTAAAAACCTACATTTCTCCGGTTCAATACAAATTTGTCCAATTTTTGATGGTATTTCTGGATCAGCGATCAATTTCCAATATTCCAAGAGCACAATCGTAGTCGAAAACTATACCCTGTGTATGCTCCGAAAGTCGCGTGTGCATGGTTATGTTAAATAATAGTTTGTTATTGAAGTGATCGAATCAAAAGTTTCTAAAGTGAGTTACCCAATATTAAAGTGATTGAATCATTTTCTGCAGATAGGAAGCAATGAATTATTATAACCTCAGAAAAACGAATATGGTTCAGAAGAGTTTTATTTACTTACTGACGCTTTATTTCACTCATTATTGAACTATGCATCAGCTAGGTATACGATATTAGTTATATTATTCAATACTGTTTCTGCATAATTTGATATTGAATACTACGGTTGCCATAATATTTTTGAGGAATACTGCGTAAATTCGATTTTTGGGGATAGATAATATGGCTATCACAAATCCGCATATTTTCAAAAATTAAGACGTTTTTGTGCCTATGCTATGACCATTCTGGGACGGTTTTTGGCATATCCTCCATGTAAACATGAGCCTGGAGTTTTGGTCCAATCGCGTAAAAACTCCTTTTCTATTTCAACGTCTTTGATGTTGAAAAAAACGGGATTTTCCGTTTGCGGAATGATTCTCCTATTTGGTTATATG
This sequence comes from Nesidiocoris tenuis, assembly GCA_036186465.1. NCBI lineage: Eukaryota > Metazoa > Arthropoda > Insecta > Hemiptera > Miridae > Nesidiocoris > Nesidiocoris tenuis. The sequence continues at coordinate 12,534,638 of AP028912.1, read as the reverse complement.
CGTGTATACCCCAAGGCAGTTATTTGAGGTGTACGCGAAATGTACCATATTTCGAGCTAGAATCCACTCACAGGTTAACCTGAAGCAGAGTGGAGAGAGCAATGGATACAGGGTTGAGTTGAGCTACTAAACCCGCAATACATCCAAGTTTTGCGTGCCAATATTGTTATTGGCTTGCATGATTTTTCGATTTGGTAAATTTGACTGTTACAAGCCTTTCTGCATCGTATTATGACCAAATTGTATTCTTTCTAATGAATTTTTTACTTCAATATTTACACTAAAGTCAAAAAAGTAATTACAGTAGTGCCTTGATGGCTCGCCACTTCCGTAATTTGAACCTCCAAAGTGTTACACCGGGAAGGGTTATAAAAACAACGTAGAGAAAATTCGGCATTATCTCATTGGATCTTTCTCTTTTGAATCGTCGAAGTTACACTATTCAATCGAATTTGTCAATCGGGCTCCTATTCATGAATCCCGTGATTGAGATTCTCGAAGGCTTTGATCGGGACGATCCTCCGACTTTTTTGCGAGTTTTCAAGGAGATCTTGACACTTTGAGAGAAGGCTCAGAACGCCGGATGTAAAAACTCTGAACCGAATTAACGAAGTTTGGGTGTCCGCCGGATGTAAATAACTATTCCTATCAATATTTGAACGGAGTAGGTACAAGAGGTTCAAAGGCACTACCTCCTTTAAATTTCGAAATTTTCCTCGATGTCGATCGGACCCGATATCGCCGAACGATCTTGATTAACGTAACTCGCCGATTGCCTGATCCTGGAAATTTTGTTCAAAAATTTGGTTCGTTGAATAACAGGGCGGAAACGGATCTGTCGATACGACGTAGTGTCTAGTTTTCTAAGGCTTTTTGTCAAGTAAAGGTATACAGAAAGAAACGAGAGGATGTATTTTTTGCACAGATTTTCCGCGAGCATTGAAATTTTACCAAATCCTGGCTCTCGGCCGGTGGAAAAATTGTGTTGTGCACACAACCGATTTTTTTTTGTTTCAGATGAAAGAAATGCCCTGGTCTCTTCTGTTTGGATTTGTCTTGGCTGCTATGATAATTACGGCACTTGGGCAATCGTACGACGAGGCTTCTTACATGCCAGGTCTTGAAAATTAATCGGCAAAAAAATCAGTTAAATTGTAGTTTGAAAATTTTTGTGATCCTATAGTTTTCCGAACTAATCATAGATTTGTAGAATGGGAACTTATCGGAAAGTCGTCTTTTGACCCATTGACATTTTATACATCGATACCTTTAAGCACAAAGGGCATATCTACTAAGTAGATACCTAAGTCTTATGTCCCAAAATATCGATTTTGAGATTTCGGTACCGAAAGAATCTACTCATCAGGACCTATCGATCGCTCCAAGAATTATGATATTTTTATCCATTTTTAGGGCCAGAAAAACTACAAACATTTAGAGAGCGTTTATCTTGAAAGTGTTAAGTGCTACCAAAGTTCTGGTTAAACGAGGTTGTAGATCTTGGCCAAACAAACATTCTTTATTTAGCGAATTTTTTTACAGAATTGAAAACTATGGGAGAAATCTTTATTTTTGTAAATTGATCAAAAACTTATTTCGCATTTTTCTCATTATGCCATTTTTGGACATATGCCCTTTGCGCATTAAGGTATCGACATGTTCGTGTTAAAAATTTGGAAATTTTCCACCACCAACAATTTTTGATTTTTCACGTTGTAGCCGAAGAAAAGGAAGAAGATGCCGTTCATAGTTTGTACGAGGCAGCGAGCAAACGGGCACTGCTGGCTCTGTCAAGGTTCAAACCGTTCGCCTCAGCCTTCACTCGATCACCTTCTCTTTACCCCGACTCTCACAGGTGCGAAAATGAACGTTTCCGTATTTTTAATCGAGCATCGAAAATTTCACAATAATCATTTAAATTTATGACTAAAAAAAGCAGATAATTTTTTTGCCATACATGCGTATTGCGGTTCAGCAAAAAATTGTCATAAAATCTATTAAAGCTTCATAACAATTTTACCTGCCTAAAAGAACATTTTCATCTATCGCCGTATTTTTTACCACATTCACGTTGTTTCGTTAAAAAAATTATTTCAAAATCATTTCAAATTTATTTTTTATTTACTTTTATTTATTTTATTTTTTATTTTATTGACTTTGTTCAGGTACGCGGCTCGGTCCTTCATGACCGCAATCGACCCGAACAGTTTGACGGTGGCGGATCGAAGAGGTCGGCCGCAGCTGAACCCGATGCGTTTTGGCCGCTGAAACTCCGAAATGAAACTCCTGTCAAAAATACCAGCCTCTGCAATTTCATAATTCCGATCATACTATTGCAATCCTGAACATGAAAAAAACTTTATTAGAAAAAAACATTCCCAAAGTAGGAACGAAATGTTCTAATGACTGACATCATCCCCCATTTCCCTTCACTTCGAAACTTGGTCAATTTTTTCAAATCCGAATTTCGATTCAACCAACTCTGTGAGGAAAACCGGTGTAAATTATCTCACGAAAGTTACAGAAAATGATCATTTGAATCGCTGTTATTTACATTAGGTACAAACAATTTTTTTTCTTTCTTCAGAAGGTTGGGCATCTATTCAAAAATAACTTCATAGTATGACTCTTCAGGAGGTTGAGCTTATTTTTGCCGGAAAATAACTATAACGAAATTTTTTGAGCTTCTTTTTGTCGGAAAATGACTATGACGAAATTTTTAAACAAAATCCATTTCTTAACGTGTTATTTGCTGTAGACCGAAATTCAATTATTGACGTGGAGACTATACTAAGCAGGAACAACAATTGAGTTTGAAGTATACCTACGTAAAATGTTTCAATTTTGGCCTGATTCCGGGACGAATTGAGTCGCCTCAAGTGAAACAATTGGCCAATTAGGCATCGTTTTGGTGAAATTCGTTTTTTCGAACAATTAAACCATTCGACCTACCCGGACCATCTCATAACCTACCTATACCTATTCCTATCTATATCCTAACTATCTGGTATGATTTTCATTTTCGATTCTGCAAAAATTTGTCGTTGTTCTGTCAACCCAGTGCTAAATTGACTAATCTACTCCAATAAAATTCATTCTTTCCAATCACACTTCTGTTGAGTCAATCTTTCTTTACGACCGGTATTTCTTGTACTAGGTCCGATAATTGAAAAATCCGAGGTGACAAAGTTTATTGTGAATAGCTAGTCGTTCGGGCGGCAATGAAGAGGAATGTTTATTTTTTCGAAAATCTTCTCTGTCGTGCGTTTTCAAATAAATTGTAAATAGATGCGAATGGTTGCATAAATTATTTTCACCTCCATACCTCTTTTAAGAACGCACGAAAATACGGTCCAAGGTTACCCGACACTTTTTCTGTAGATGAAAATTGCCAAATAAAAAACGTTTACTAAGAACAGTTTACTACATTCAGTCACTGCGATGTATCACAACTTGCACAACAGCGAACTTCGAAAAATCATTGATGCCGTACATCAATACATGAACTACCTCTTCAAGATGTTCAAACTACGCATGACGTCAAAGGGAAAGACTTGACGTCTTTTGGAGAAATTTGCGGTGTGCCAGTATGATTGGTTGATTTCAAAATTCATTTTTCATACAAGAAATTTAAAAAGGTAAGATATCTATAGTAGGTTCGGACCTCTTATAGTTCGGCTCGTTCTCGTTGTACGTCACTGTTTGGTTAGCTAGGCTACACCACAAGAAATTAGTATGGAGTCAATTGGTGTCTAGTCCAAAATAAGGTATGAGCTATGACTAAGGTGACCAGACGTCCCGCTTTGGGCGGGACAGTCCCGCATTGGAGGGTTGGGTCCCCGTGTCAATACCTTTGACTTTCAAAAAGTTGTGTCCAGAAAAATGTGTCCAACATTAAAAAATGCAAACATGAAATGATCAAAGTCAACTTCGAGTTCAAACTTAACTTCGAGATCAAAGTCAACTTCAAGTTCAAACTCAATTTCGAAATCAATGTCAACTTCAAGATCGAAGTCAACTTCGAGTTCAAACTCAACTTCGAGATCAAAGTCAACTTCGAGATCAAACTCAACTTCGAGATCAAAGTCAACTTCAAGTTCAAACTCAACTTCGAAATCAATGTCAACTTCAAGATCGAAGTCAACTTCGAGTTCAAACTCAACTTCGAGTTCAAACTCAACTTCGAGATCTAACTCAACTTCGAGATCCAATTCAACTTCGAGATCAAAGTCAACTTCAAGTTCAAACTCAACTTCGAAATCAATGTCAACTTCAAGATCGAAGTCAACTTCGAGTTCAAACTCAACTTCGAGTTCAAACTCAACTTCGAGATCTAACTCAACTTCGAGATCAAACTCAACTTCGAGATCAAAGTCAACTTCGAGATCAAACTCAACTTCAAATCAATGTCAACTTCAAGATCGAAGTCAACTTCGAGTTCAAACTCAACTTCGAGTTCAAACTCAACTTCGAGATCTAACTCAACTTCGAGATCAAAGTCAACTTCGAGATCAAAGTCAACTTCGAGATCAAACTCAACTTCGAGATCAAAGTCAACTTCGAGATCAAACTCAACTTCGAGTTCAAACTCAACTTCGAGTTCAAACTCAACTTCGAGTTCAAAGTCAACTTCGAGATCAAAGTCAACTTCGAGTTCAAACTCAACGTCGAGATCAAATTCAACTTCGAGATCAAAGTCAACTTAGAGATCAAACTCAACATCGAGATCAATGTCGAGATGTTGAATTCAATTTGATCTCGAAGTTGTGGTTGAACTCGAAGTTGAGTTTGAACTCGAAGTTGACTTTGAACTCGAAGTTGACTTTGATCTCGAAGTTGTGGTTGAACTCGAAGTTGAGTTTGAACTCGAAGTTGATTTTGATCTCGAAGTTGAGTTTGATCTCGAAGTTGACTTTGATCTCGAAGTTGAGTTTGATCTCGAAGTTGAATTTGATCTCGAAGTTGAGTTTGAACTTTAAGTTGACTGTGAACTCGAAGTTGACTTTGATCTCGAAGGTGAGTTTGATCTCGACGTTGAGTTTGAACTCGAAGTTGAGTTTGATCTTGACGTTGAGTTTTAACTCGAAGTTGAATTTGATCTCGAAGTTGACTTTGCAAATCCGTCCCCAGCCGAGGTAGGTAGGTTCTCCTTTTCATTTGAAGCTCAAGATTTGCCCGCAGTCTTTTAAGGCGAAACTTCAATTTTGGAACTATACTTTCAAAATGGGTTTGTAAACAACTTTCAATTGCCACTACTATTTCTTCAGCAACCTTTTAATTTTAGTCACTTTCAGTTTGTGCGGGAGGAAATCTTTTTCGATTCAAAAGGCATTTTTCCTTCTCACTCAGGAATGCGTTAAAGGAATGTTCTCTTCAGAGAGGTACGTGGGGGGGGGGGCTACATCAGCCATCTCACCTTATACGTGGGTGGTCCGTATAACCTCGTGACCAGAATAAACGCGAACTCGGTTTCATTTCTTTCAAAACACTGTGTTATATTGTATAACAAAACAGGTGATATTATGTAACAAAAATTATGGTGAGAATTTTCTGAAATTTTGAATGCTTTTGCAGCATGTTGTTTTCACGCATAGCAGATATAAAGTATTGGCATGTTTACCAATTATATGGAATTCTGTGACATTGGGTATTAGGTCGACCCCTTGAAAGTAAAACTGACCATCTTCTTTTGCTTTCAATTCGGATATTAAATAAATTTCATTTATTGCTACCTTCAAGGGGATGATAAATTATTCCAACAAAAGAAGTGATGCAAAATAATGTGACCTTCAATGAATACCCTAATTTATTTTGAGTTCAGGTCCAGGCTGAATGACGTCGCTTCAAAATCCATGCGCAAACGTTGGGCAAAAAACATTAAATTGTTTGTTTTCGTTGACGACAAACGAATTCCGTCACTCGACCTTTTCGACGTGGCTATCTGATAATGGACGGTATAGTTGTTAATTACCAATCTTTGTTTTAGTAGCCTGAGGAGGTGTTACTGAAGCTTCGATTATCTGTTACTGCCGCTAGCTAAAATGTCCCTAACATTTAGCACTGGAATAATTCCCTATTTACGTACCTCCTGCGGGGTGCAACCATCTAATTAATTTTCCACGATGAACCGATTCGATGCATTACCTATCTATTCCACGAATAAGCTTGGCACTGCATCTATTAGCATGTTGGGAAACATGGATATGGGCAATAATTCCACACCAGTGCATTGTAGTCGGTCGACCCTGCGAATTTTAGCGATTACCAGTGGTACATAACACACAATACTTTCACAATTTGATTCTCAACATATTGAATTGATTTTATCTTATCGTCGATTTTGGGGGCTAGAAAGATCGAAAATGCCAGCGGAAAACGTCGAAAAAAGTGTTACTTATGCAATGGAAACCAAGCTACCAGACGTGAAATTTCAAACTTACAAAAACAATTTTTTTCGGATTTTTTTTCGGCGATTTTTTTTCATTTCTTCTTGAATTTGACTAGGTATATTTCTTACCGTAGCGCCATCAATACTAATTCTAAAAACCCGAAAAAATAGTGCCACCAAATAATAGATTTTCTTGACATTTCAGTGAAAGAAGTTTTCAAATCGGAACAAAATTGACTAAGTGAGAGAGGAACAGACATACTCACCGAAAAAAAAAACGACAAAAAATCCTTACAATTCATCTTCTCCAGATCAATTTTTGAATTTTCCGATGCAAATCGAGAATTTTTAAAATCAAATTGAGAATACCCTAACCAATTTGAAAGTTATGCAAGATAATTCGGTCGGAAAAAAATCTGATCTATAAATTTTCAATTTGGCTAGGAAAATGTTCAATTGGATTTGCAAACTTCTCGATCCGGTTTGAAAAATTCTCAATTTGGTTTAGGAAATTTGCAGTTCGACTCGGAAATGCTATACTACTCGTACATTATTAAAGACCCTTTTCCGATTTACCCACCTTAGCGCACATATGCTCCATCAGAAACACAAAAATCGACAAAGTCAATCCAATCGCTAACAGATAAAACGGTCCGGTCAAATCATTGGTAGTGAGCGCCCGAGCCGAAAAATTGTTCGAAAGTTTCCAAAACCGATCGGCCACTGTGTGCCGCAAAAAGAAAACCGGATACCCAGCGTCGTACATGCGCAGCAGAATCCAGTTGATCCTGGGAAGCAAGTAGTGATGCCTCATCATGATGGCGTTCATAAACATGGTTTCCTCGATTTCAACGTCTGTCGGATAAATGCTGACTCCCGAAAGATCCGATACCACGTATTTAACAAAAACCTTGTTGTCGACAATCGTGACGTTCTTGAAACGCGACATTTCAACCAGTGCATTTTGAAAATCGTTATTTTCGATATCGACGGAATTATTTATCAGCTGTCGAATCCATCGTGTTTCTGAATTCTTTATCGATTCTCTCGTGAAGAAGTATGCTTTGGTTGGAAGTCCTGCCTCCAACAGTTGATCGACCGTTTTTATCATGGGTTCGTACTCCGCACTGATTATCAGCCCTGTGAGTGATGCGATGTACGTTTGGTCGACATGAAACGTGTAGATCAGCCAGGACAGAAATGCGATTCTCAGCGACCAGCGTTTTGGGGGCTGTCCGGCAGAATTGGACAAAATCAGGGCCAAGAGGAGAAATATGTCGCGAGAAAAAGATCCTGTCTTGGATTGAGCCATTTTTGACAAGACCCAATAGCATACTGGCATCAGAAGACCCGATATGATGACGAGTAGCCAAAGAATGTTCGGGAATGCGGCGTACAGCATTGTCCATTTGGGAACTTTGTTCGGTGCCGCTACGTACCAAGCTGTATTGGCCCAGGAGAAAAACATGGTGAAATGCGAAGGTCCTGTCGCCCACAAAGGACCCACGCCGCCGCAGGACATTTGAGCACCACGACCGAACAAGAGATCAGGAATCGAACCCGCGACTGTCTTATTGTCCTCGGAGGTGGAAACCCAAGAATTTTTGCCGTGAATATTCCATTCCGGAGTCAAATTGAGGCGTTGGAATAATAAAGTCAGAGGTCCACCTTCGAATCCTTTCATCTCGCCCGTATACCTGCCTTCGTCTGGGACAATTATATATGGCGGGAACCAGGTGCAAGAGACATTCAAAGGACAGCCGTTGAAGGTTTTGGCAGGTATTTTCCTGGCGAACATCGGATGAAACATGGTCCAGGAAAAATTGCGCCATACTCCTATCAAATCGGCCACCGTCTGTTGAGCAGGACACCTATCCAGGCTCATGCCGAATGGAAAAAGTGTGTAAACTGATACCTGGTCGTTTTCAGGATTTATGAGATTAGCGGATAAAATTCCGTACGTGAAAATCTCGTTTAGGATCGAATTTATTTCTTCGAGGGCTAACTGTTCTTCGGCGACGATGATAAAATGTGCACTTTCCATTGGGTAATCGCCTCGTACATAGGACCCTCTGTTGAGCGACCATGGCAGTTTGGATTCTGCAGTTTTGAGAACCAACACATACGAGCAAGGGTACGGCTTGACAGGTAGTTTGAAAAATATATCTAAAAATGGACTTTCCTCCACTGGCTTCACAATGTTCAGCGGCCTTTGCTCGCCGACTGTTTGCAAAAGTTGATCCAACATCTCACTTGGAATATCAGGGTCGTATATGAAGCACGTGCATTCGTCCGGCAAATACGTCCGAATTATCGAGTACGTGGCGTCGAATAAATTGGCCGGAAATTTGGAGCTCATCTGAAGAGCTGCACTTGCAGCGAATGCGGCTAGGAGTACGAAAAGATTCATGGTTCCGTCAAGACTGATATGCACGAGGACTTGGGGTGACTATTTGTAAATTACTTGCTTAGGGGCTGTCTATTAAGTAAATTACTTGATTAGATAAATTATAAAATGCTGGAAGATCAATATAATCAGAAAGTGAACGGTTGGATGGTCAGATAAAATATTGCTTGTTCTAACCCATTGTGACGTGGTTGGAAGGGCGGTCATACAGCGATTGGTATTTTGAAATCGAACAACAGGGCTTTTTACATGGAAAGTTGATATGGAAGGCTGAATTACAATTCGAATAATTTCAAAATTTCGACATTATTATTCCCATTTGATTTTGAGAACATCGCTTTTTCTATCCTTGAAGAACCATAATTATTCATTAGTAATGAATCGTTACTCCGTGACAATCCGGATGATTGTCGGTCGCAATTGAATTGCTAGTTCACCTCTAACAGATAGGTACAAGGTTTTGATCCAAAATTTGACTCATACTGTGTTATCTACTCACCAATGAATGTATCTTCAATTAATAATTGAATCTTAATTGAATCTTGAGATTCTACGTGAACAGTGGTATTTGTATAGGTAGAACTCTCTACTAGAGAGTTATGCTACCCGACCTTAACATTTTCTCATTAAATTCATTAGCCTCTCCTCCTCCCCTTCTCCTCTACCTCCCCCTCCTCCTCTACCACCTCCACCATCACCTCCTACTCTACGTGCTCCACCGCCTTCTCCTCCACTTACACCAAGTCCCTCTACGCCTTCCCCTCCCCTCACCGCTACCCCTCCCACCCTTCCTTCTCTTCTTCTCCTGCTCTGCCTCTTCCTCCTCCTCCACCCCCTCTCCCTAGATGCAGCAAGGGCACTGCTACCAGCAATCAACAACAGTGTTTGGTAGGCAATTTATTGTCTGACTCAGTTCGGTTTCGAGGCCAATGCCATGAACAATTCTGTTATGATTGCAGGATTAACGGCAGACATGTAAGTGACGTATGATGTGCATTTCTTCTTGAGGATGGGCGATGGGATAGTGCGAGCTTTAGCGACCACGGTGCAAACTTTATCGGGGGTGAGGAGGTCGATAATTTTATCGGAAGTATTCTCGACAAGTTCAGGTTCGTCATACTCAATGGCAATGGCGTGGAGGTTGAGGAGTTGGTCAAGTCCTGCAGCGCCCTGTGACCCTCGGTAGAGGTATTCGAGGAAGCATTTGAAGGCTTCAGCGTCGTAAGCCTTGCAGTCCATTTCAGGATTCTCGTTAGCTGGTACGTTCATATCGATCGTTTCTCTGAAATGTTTCGATCTGGAGCACAAGAAGAGCCGGTGACCTGGGAATTTCGAATCGGCGAAAACAAATGTGATATCGCTCAACTTGGGGGTGCCGAAAAGCTCATACGCCAAAGTCAAAGGGCATGTTGGTTCTGTGATTGTATTCATGTCGTTCTCTACAGACAAGTTAGAACATTCTTCCATTTCTTCCATGTACACCCGTCCAAAAGAAGAGGGTAGATTCGAGGGACAGGATTGGGAGAGGATTTCGATTGACGATGCCAAACTGAGGTCAAGTGAGTCAGGACGGTCGACGTGAACCAACCCGATGTTGCGGGGAGTTGCTAAATTTTGGAAAGCCTCGATAATTGAGTGCGTATCATTGCCATCAGTGAAGCGCTGTGCAGGTACCGGTTCTGTTCCCCAAAAGTAGGTATCCCCGTTTTCATCAGTTGCTGCGTAGGCCACGTACGGTTTTTTAGGAACCCAAGTAACCGCGATTTCCGTTATTTTCCCACCCAGCTGCAATTGCATCGGCTTCGTTAGCTTCGGTTCCGAGCAATCCACTCCAAGGAACCCCAGTTCTTCATTGTTGGCCCCGCAAACGTAGACGTCTCCGGATTCCAGTAGCATCACTGTACTAACGGGGCCGCATACGACTGAGACACAGGGCCCTGGTAAGACCACTTGTTTGACGATTAGAAGATCGGACCTCGAAAACGGGCCGCGTTGTCCGTCAAAACCGACGCCCCACGTATACACTTTCCCATCCGACAGCATCGCCATGTGAACGCCACCGCACGAGAGGAAATCCACCGGTGAATTCGTTACCAGCTCCTCGCACTCGAAAATGCTGCAGATCAGACGACCCCAAACGTAAACCTTGCCAGCATCGGTGAGTCCGGCGACGAGGCTATGCCCGCAGCTTACCTGCTTGAATTTCGGTGCAGGATGCAAATTGGTGACGGCCAATTGAGGCAAGCGGGCAGCGTTCTTCTGTTCCTCCACACTCCCTGTCGCCGGCTGAAGCAGCAGCGAAGAAGTCTTGCCCCACCAGTACATCTGTCCTTCGGAATCCAGAGCTGCTCCAACTGTCACGCCAACGGACACATACGTCAGACCGAGGCCGCTCAGGCGATCGATTTTAAACGGATTCATGGGGGTGACGATCGATTTTTCGTCTTGATCGAGACCCAAAAGAGTAACGTCGAAGCAGCTGTCGGACGAAATGCCGAAGACTTCGTCGTCATCGTTGAAGAGAAACGCCGCTGTGCAATTGAAATTTCTGAACACGCAGAACGCCTTCAGCGTCAGTCGGTCGCGTAGACTCAGTGTTTTGAATAGATCCCACCGCCCTAAATCGGTACTGCTGCAACAGAGAGAAATACGGCGAATTGGATTTAGCAGGAAACAACATTGTATCCGCACGAACATATTATACGGAGGAGGTGTGTATGAGGGATTTCAGTGGTTCGAATGCTCATGGGGGTTACCGAATGTATTCAAAGATTGTACAGTGATGTATAAATAGGGGATTCTATAAGGGTTATATAGAGATTCTATGAGTGTATGAGTATAAATATGAGGATATTCAATATGTGTATGCGGGCGATTCACCAATAACCAATAACCATGATTAGGTTTGTGGTTATGAGCCTTGAGCACGATTTTTCAGTATGCAATCTCCTGGATAGTATGCGATCAGGGCGAACTTTGACAATAAATCATGAGACCGATTATGAGAGTTTATCAGTAAAGCGGGCTTAAATTGGCTTTCAAGGATGGCAAAAATTTTCCCCTTTGCTACGGTCTAAAGTAATATTTTTATTGACTTTCCCTAGCACCTTTTTTAGATACTCCTAATTGAAATCTGCATTCAATATTTCTGTAATAATTGAAAGGATTATTCAAAATTGTTGGACGGAAGGTACTTCCTCGAGGAACTTCAGTTAGGGGGCGCATAGTGTAATTACAATAAATTAATGGATTTAAAATTCACCGTTGGATCCAATGCCTGCACATAAGTTGGTACTCACCTAATGAACATTTCTTTCGACATTGTGCCCCTTTGAGGGGACGGGCAGACTCAAGTTTTACGTTTCAATCATTTGACGCCAGCTGATGTCACCTGTGCCAAAATAAATCCAATTGAGAAACATGTAAAAATGTGTTCAAATGATGGGAAAATTATCATCCACGTTATTGGTTAAGCGGCAATGTATCTATTTGATAGTGTTGTTATTGATACGGAAGTGTACAAGAGGCAACTGTTGTTAGTAAAGTCCCACCGACGTTCAGGTAAGGACCCGTTAAGTACCATAAGTTACACGATAAGTTACACTTTCCTAGAAATTTCAATTTAAAAATTCAATGCTAATTTTCCATGAAATCTGAAGAGACCGCAGATAACGAGAGGCTGAAACGGATAAACAGGCTCTGTCAACTTACCTATTTGCCGATACCAACTGAACTGCAAAACGTTGCAGTGCGAGCGGTGAATCAATTTCGATTATCTACAGGCACTTACTCACCTCCGGTTTGATAAGACAAGTAATATGACAGTAATACACACAATCAAAGAGAAAATTTCGAGATTTTATTATTCAGTAATTTCTATTTAACTGAGTCAATTCTCGAAAAAAGATGTTCGCTAAAAGCCACCTGAAAAACAATATTCTGCTGGAATTTTTTCGATGGATTTTAATGCAGTATTTTCAGAATAATATTCAATATTACAAAGAAATCGATCGTGTATTGATAAAGAGATAGGCAGGCTCAATTTAATGAAAATAATCATCTCCATTATATCATGCCACTAGGTACAATTTTACTTTTAATATTAAACCACATTATTGCTAACTTTTGTCCTGTTAATAGCGTAAAGATTATTCCCCCTCAAGAATGATTACATCTTGAATAATCCTCATCTGAGTTCTCGCCGTAATTATTCATTTATGTAAGCTGATAATAAACCGTTCCCACTTCAAAAATAAACGACGCCGGTTTTCACAGCTGTTTTGTTGATTTTGAGATTGTATCGTCTGGCGGTGGCGAGTGGAGCGATAATGGAACAGTACGAATTCATGAATCTTTTCCAGGCCACTCGCTCACTCATTCTATTTAATTCTTTGAAACTGCCTCGGAATAAACAGTTTTCCCTTCCAGGATAGATTGCGGTTTTCGTTCCGGCTTTTTTTTTTCGGCGAACGATGTAATTACGGTCTTCAGAATTTTTCCCAGAACCCAGATTTTAAAGTTTTGGACAATTGCTGTATTATACCTAATAATGCTAGCTGCCTCATGGCGCATTGCTGCTTTACTATTAATGTTTAGAAGATCGTATAATATGCTATGCAACCATACTACGAATTAGGTAGGTACTTTATAGGTAAATATAGAAGAAAATATTGGATGCATGTATTTCCTTCATTAGGCTGTGATTTATTGATATTATAGTGATTTTTCCAATTTCAAAAGGAAATCGAGAATTGATAGAGGAAAGTGCCCAAAAGTGGACCCCTCCCCAAAAGTGGACCCCTGACATTTTAGGCTCTCTACGGTGCTGAACTTTACCGAAACCAATCGCAACTAGTAGTTCCCACTTCTGTAACAACATGTAGGAGCCCTCACGTCGTCCACTTCATCTGCTGGCTTTCAGTTCGCCATTATGTGATTTCTTGTATTTTAGAATTATTACAGTGTCATACGTTATTCGACATTTCTCCTACACTTTTGAAGGTAAGGCTTCCAGCATGTATTATTCTGAAATAGTAAGGAATAAGGGTAATATTTATCATCAAGTTATCTCATTTGAACGGTCTGTTGAACATTGAAAGAGTAATGAATAATTAGGCTATAGTCGCCTAAAGTGGACCCCCCTTTATTTTTCATGTTCAAACACCTGCTGAATCTGAAAAACGTCTCAACTTCGAAGAGAAATCAAGCAGTGAAGAAGACAGCGTTTCGTCTGGGTCGTCCGTGATGGAGACTTTGCCTGGAGTAACGCCTTCAAAAAATGATGATGCCTAATCGGAAATCGATATATTCATTAGCATTAAAGGATAATTTATTGTTATTATATACTTACTATTGACTTAGCATTGTTTTATGTGATTTAATCTCATTCCTCCATGTAATTTTCCATCCATTTTTGTAATATTTAGTAGGGGTCCACTTTAGGCAACTTTTTTTGGGATTGCCAAATTGCAGGGTTTTGAAAAATATATTTTTTTATTACTATTTCTTAGTATAATTTTATGAATTGAGATTGAAATGATACAAAACATTACCGTGCTATCGTTACATGCATTTAAAAATGTGTTTTTCGTTGTTCTATATTTTTTATTGATAAAAAACAAAATGGGGGTCCACTTTTGGGCACTTTCCTCTATTAATATATATTAATATATATTAATATACGTATAATAGGTATTAAGATAATCTTATTATCTTAATTAAGATAATCCTAATATTATTAGAAAGTGATTTTTCTAATTTCAAAAGGAAATCGCAATCTGATAGGATCAAAAATGATTACAGAAAATTTTGGCCACAAATCAATGATTTTTTTTTGAGCTCCGATTCTGTTTTTTTTTTTTTTTTTTTTTTTGTAAGACAAGACTAGTTAATTGCCACTATTTAAGTCCATCAACAACCTAAGCATAGTTCAGGATGGTTTAGATCGAAAAATGATACAGCTCACATCAGGCGTCAGGTAGGGGCGCAGAAAATCAAAAATCACAATAATTGTTACTATTATTTTATTTTACCTACTTATGTTTCGTTAAAAGAAGACGCCAGGGGCAAAACCCGCTCAACTACTATGTCTTGCGGGCAAGGATTCTCCTCGCTGATTAAAAATATTATTATCTCCTCCAAACTCGTGAAATATTATACTATAACACCTAAACATGCTAAAATATATCGTCACTTAAGTTCTAACACCACCTAACTCAATTTTCCCAAGTTTTCAGGAGAGACAAAAAACTAATTATTTTAACTTGGAAATAAATTTCCTGAATTCCCAATACGTTCTCACGATCTCGAAGGGTCTCTAAATTGGATTCTACTCTTAAATTTCAAAAATAAGCACTAAACTCGAAACCAGCTGAGTTGGGCTGTGTTGCTGTTTGAAATCCTTAATTAGGCTGTGTTGCTCCCTGCTTTCCGTCCCTCAAATATAATGTTTTTATGTAAATATTTGTTTATTGTATAGGATGGGAATGCATCTGATAAAGAATTTAACACCCGAAATTTTCTTCTGCATCACGTTTTTGCCTTAAACCCATAGGTGCTTAGACAGTAAAACCAAGAAAACTGCGAAAACCCCGATTTTGGCCTTATTACTCCCCCGAAATTGACCAATTTGACCAAAATTTCGAAAAAACACCAAATTTCATGTTTTTCAGTCAAAATCTAATGATTCTCACCAAAAAAAAACCGAAATCAGATCCATTATTTTTTTGAAATTTTTCCAAGGCTCTTACCTTGGATTTTTCATGTTTTCGTCGTAGAAAATTGTAATTTTTCTGTGTCATGTACCTACCCAAAACCTACTCAAAAATATTTTTTTTGGAATTTTAGAATTTTTTTGAAGGGTAAAAAAACTTTTTTTTTACTTCAAAAATTAGTCTTTAAACCAGTTTTTGAACGCTGAAATCCAACCAATTTTGACTTACTTTTTGTGCTTTTTCGAAAATGGACCATACTAATGCCGATTTGGACCCCTTAACCTTCTCCGATCGGATTGCTCCGAAAAAAAATTTCCTCGACCAATTACATAGGTACATTATTTTTGGAAATAATGTACCAAAAGCGGGGAGGCGTCTCAGCGGGAACTCGTCGGTCGCGATTTGAATTAGGTGGTGTTGCCTCCGCTTCCGCTAGATAAACGATTAGGCGGTGTTGTCTTTTCTTCCTCTCCTTCTTCACTGTTTGGTTCAATCTTCGTGGCAGTGTCACAATGATATCGGCTATTGAAAAATCTATCGAGTGGTGTATCTAACTCATTTTCGACAAAAATTGAGTTAGGCGGTGTTAGAACTTAAGTGACGATATGTTAAAATAATAAAAATACCTATACAAATGAAAATTTTACTAATAGTGATACCTAGTAAATTTACCACAAAGAAAACACTCCTGAAACTTTTCCAAACAAATTTTCCAATATCGTACCCCTTTCTACAAGGATTTCATCCTGCTTTTTCAGCGTCCCCAAAAGTTTTATTTTTTTCAGAATAGTTGAAAATCTCGATCTTTGATAGATTAGCAATTAGAGGGTTTTCATTATAAGACGACGTTCGTAAAATTTCATGAGCTTTTTGAAACGTCTTTCCTAAATGGCCAATAGCCAAAGATAATATTTTTCGATTTGGTCGTTTTCAAATTCCCTTCTTAAAGAACGTATCCCTCAAATATTTTCAATCATTTTTCTACGCGTGAATAAACATTAATTACATAAAGCAAAAATTAGTGGGAATTGAACTGGAGGAACTAAAAATTGAGCAAAAATCATTTATGTACCCGAATTGAAATCTTCACTTAAAACCATAAATAATCTAGGTTTGAGTTACCATTAGCTGAGCACTATGACTTTAGCTCATGCGCTTGTGTGGCGTCAAATCATATTACGACAAAGGATGAAACGTCCCTATCTTAGCTGCAAAGGTGGACCGTTCCCAATGGAATCAGGATAGCGAGGACTTTTCACGCCTTAGCAGTTACAGAGGAACCTCGGAACCTGTAGGCATCTCCAAACGGACCCTAAAGGGTCGTTATACGTCGCCTATATCCGTCGGATAGCATGGAAGGCTAGACATTGCACACTTTGATGCCTCCCTTGATTACTAGCGTCAACAGCCCTTCCAGGATCCGGGTAATGCCCCGTCCAAGCATTAGGGAGGCTGAATATCAGAAGGGGATGTCCTTTTGAAGCACATCGGTCGAATGGCAAATTCAAGTCCGCAGGCTTCCCTTAAGATCTCTCGGCCTCCGCAGCTATTTTAACTATTTAGATTGCGGCGAACGGCGTACCGTGGGTTCGGCGGAATCTTGATGTAGCTCAATTTTTGGCCAAATTGAGTTAGAACTTGTTCTTATTGTAGAACAATGCTCCAGATCCATTTCCGGTGTCAGAACTGAAAAATGAATTCGCGTCTCCTGGAAAGTTGGGAAAACTGAGTTATAGCATGTGCCCGCAAAAGCGACGATGTTGTATGAACAAGGGTTGAGTTCGGGAGTTTTACTTTCACCAGAATCTGTGGGATCTACTCTCGAGGGCATTCACCTACCTTGGCAAGTTGGAATAAAACTATATCGAGGGTGAAGTGCCAACATGACGTATCTCTTTTTTCCTAAATTTTCAGGACACACCAAAAACGTTTTTGAAAAAATTTGAATCTAGAACCACTCTTAACTCAATACGGCCGAAAAATGAGTTAGGTCATGTTGCCACTTCACCCTCGATATTCCATTTTATGCTTTCTGCAGTATCATTCTCAGTGTAGGGTGGCACCATTGGGGGAAGCTCAGATGACGTTGCTTTTGAGATCTAAAATATATCTTTAAAAAATATTTTGTAAAATATTGAAACCCACACAAAATGGACCTGGTATGATAGTACGAGTATTACGTTGGGCAGATTGGAAGGTCTGCAGCAATTCCTATGCAAAGCTGGATTATAATTCCTGCCTGAACGAACATCTCTATGGAAGAATTTCCAAGAATCGTATTTCCTCGACATGGGCCCCGGGCTATTCTTTTGGTCAATCGGAGCAGGAAAGATGCCAAGGCAATATTGCCTTCAATAACGAGCATCATGCAGACTTCTATGAAAGAGTATTCCCCCATTCTTTGAATCCCTAAGCACACATGTTCTTCCTTTAAGAAGGGAGAAAGGAAATTCTGAATAACATAGCCTAAGGAGGGTTTAAAGATCAAAGAATCAAATGTCTCCCTGTAAGTACAAGTACTTGCTTATCAGATTCGGGATTTTCTCCGGTTAACTTCTCATTTTCAATACGTGCATCAGTTTCACATCACACGTTGAAAATTTTTTATTAAAACTCACGTAAATTGCGAAAAATGAACCACCCATTCTGTATATGGTTTATCGTTCTTTCGAAAACGTCAATTGAATTGATCATTTAAAATAGGGGATGAGAAAATGTAGGTAGGCTTGTAGGTATAGAAGGCGTTTTAAATACTCAAGAAAAACTTTCATAGCCACTAAAAAATCACAATTATTATATAAATTTTTTCAAAATTAGTGATGATAGTTTATTTCCTCAGAAAATCGTGTCAATTCGTAATAAGCATGGAAAAATTTGTACTAAGGCCAATTTCGCCGTATTTTGGAGCAAAACGGTGGAATGGCCAACCTGTACCTGCCCGAACCTGAGCAGTTCGGCAGGGCTCTCGGCTATCGATCAACGGCCGGCCCTCGTCATACTTCATTAAGCGGCAAAGAACCTCTGCCTGCCCTTTTGGACACTCACTTGCCCCTACCCGTGGACACAGTCCACTTATCGTACGAGGAATACCCACGTACCTGGCACTCACACAGGTACAGTATCACGTGTTGCTGAATTATCCGCCAATTCTGACATGTATTGGGAAAATCCTGGCGATTCATTATTGACAGTTACAAGGGGTTTGAGGGATAAAGTCGTTAAACACCTCTACTGGCCAGAGGCATTTCGAATTGAGAATTTTAGAAGTATGACCGTATTCAGGAGGGTACACCTACATCTCATCCCTCAGTTTTTAGGAAAATAGGTAGGTGCTCGAATTGTACCAACGGGGTTGTCTTCGAGCAGCAGCTGCTAAATGGCAGAGGTTCATCGCCCATCCCTCTAGAGCTAGCTCGAGAAAGTATATTAACACTTCAATGAGTTTATTTTTTATTTTTTCCTGGTCACAGAAATTAACCAATTTGAGCGTTCTCGGTCTTAAAATCTTTGTTTCTCTTTGCAAAATACGTATATATTGTTTATAATCCAAAAACAGGGCGTATTTTGATTTTTGCTGGGTTTTAAAATTAGCACAGAGTTTTTTTATATTTTTGACCTGAACAGCGAACAGCCTCAAAACTAGACGAAATGTAGTCAAATCGTGTCAAAAATTTCCGTATCAGAATATGGAAGTATCGTGTGTTATCTACGCACCACTGGTTTTGGTCCACAGTTTCAACGTGACAGTACTGACAGTTCAACGTGACAGTACTGCAAGACTAATAATTAATATTTCTAAAAATTTCTGAATTTCTAAAAAATCAAAGAGGCAGTGCATCACAACCCGGAAAAAATGAATTCTTTCTCTTTTATTTCAATTAATTCATCTTTTTCGGCCTTTTTCAGCTTTCAGTTTTTCATCGGAAAAAAATTTCATATAATCCTGGAATTTGCCAATTTTTACGGCTAGTGGCAGAGCCGATGAGGAGTTGAAAAGTATTCCAACAATTCTATCCTCACATTGAGCCGGGGATCAGTTCCAGGGATGGTGCGCGCGAATTAATATCCCGTGTTTTTCTGGCGCCTTCACGCGTTGGCCGATGTTGACGCGTTATTGAGGAAATTTGAGGGCATTTTGTCATCTGCGGTGGCTGATGACAGGGAAACCTTTAATCAGCGACCCTCTAATCAGGACATTCCTGTCAGTCGATCAATGCCCGAAATAGAGACATCGCTGTGAGAGGTTTTGAAAATGAGGTCTTCTATAGGTTGGAAAAACCCGCGGAAAATGATAGCGCAGGATTTTCATCACGGCAAACGCCAATCAGCCTCGGGCTCCCGGCTCAGTGTCAAAGCATTCGAGGATCAATTGAGTCAACAGAATTTCGGTAATGGCTGCTTTCCGCTCGATGACTAATCTTGAAATTTTCTTGGAAACCGGTCTGAAACTGGGGTCAGATACTAATTGTCAGTTCCTCAGTGTTTGCGCAGCGAAATCGTTTTGGTCGATTCACACTTATACACGAATTCAGGAAAATTCTACGATTGTGCAACGATTTTTCCAGTCTTTGATTTTTTAGGCATTAATAAAAACATTCATAAAAATGAAGCAATTTGATAATATTTTTGTGAATTTTACTATGATGTTTTTTTCATTGATAAATTAAGTCGGTTTTAGGTTGCAATACTTACCTTCTTAAACATTTTCCACATACATTCAGTTTTACTTTTTTCGCACGCTACTTATAT
This sequence comes from Nesidiocoris tenuis, assembly GCA_036186465.1. Taxonomy (NCBI): domain Eukaryota; kingdom Metazoa; phylum Arthropoda; class Insecta; order Hemiptera; family Miridae; genus Nesidiocoris; species Nesidiocoris tenuis. The sequence continues at coordinate 12,514,381 of AP028912.1, read as the reverse complement.
TAGAGTTTAGAGTGCTACTTCTTCCGTCAGAATTATCTTCAATATGCACTTCACCTATCAGCATTTCCATTGTTTGCTCTGCTTCCTCTGCCTTGATAAAGTTTGAACTCATGAGACAACAGCGCCACGTGGGCAGAAACGAAAATTCGAGCTTCACATTGACTAATGTTAAGTTGGTCTTTCCTCTTTGTCCCATGAATGACAATGGGCGATGTTTTTGATCCTTCGTGAGCCCTTTAATGAAGATGGATTACTTTCAACATAATGGCGCAGCCTTCGGGTTTTTTGGTACCTACCGGATTTCCCAACTTTGGAAGTAGGGGGAAGAAGCCTTCGCTCCCGACCTAAAAGTGATTGGCGGAGAAAAGCCGAAAAATCAGAAAGCCCTCAAAGAAAAGCCTTTGATCAATGCACTCCTTTACCGAAAACATAGTCTGGCTCGAACATTTCGAAAATTGAAGGGGAGCGTCTGAAGATCATATTTGTCCTAATTTTTCTGTTTACATGAATTCTATAGGGTGAACCAGTGGTGCCTTGATAACACGCAGTACTTCCATAATTTGATACGTACGTTTTTGACACAATTTGATTAATTAAATTTTGACTAATTCTGAGGCTTTTTACGTCAAAAATATAAATACTAACTGCTAATTTTAAAACTCACCTAAAATCAAAATACGTCAATTTATCGGAATATAAAAAATGGCCAAGGTTGTACAAAGATTTTAAGAAAAAGAACGCTTAAATCGATTAATTTTTGTAACAAGGAAAGAATAAAATAGAAACCCAATACAAGTGCCAAAATATACTAGCTGTACCCGCCCGGCGTTGCCCGTGCAAAAAAATAAGAAAATGCAGATAACTGAATAGCGCAGGAATCTCCCCCCCCCATAGCTATAGCGGTACCCGCCCGTGTCCCCGTGTTGTCACTTTTTTCACTTAATTCACTTTTTTCACGTTTAAAACTCACTTTTTTCACTTTTTTAAACTTATAAACTCACTTTTTTTAAATTCACTTTTTTCACTTTTTTAAAATTTAAAAAAAAAATTTTTTTTCAAACATCGAAAGATGGGCTTCGAGGTCTTGTTGCCAGCCCCTTTGTGCTTCCGTGTAAAAAATTCCAGGTCCCTGCGTGCGATAGATTTGGCTGGAAACAACCAACAAACAAACACTTGCTTTTATTATTATAGATTATAACGTCAATAATTCGAATCCAGTTTAAACAGGGTGATAGGTCATGCTGAGACAAACATCCTAGTTTCAGAAATTTGAAAAAAGGTTGAAAAATTGAGGGAGTTATGGCTATTTTCATGGGGGAAAACCACTGGATTTCACTCGTCAAAATCGGACACTTATGGGCAAACAAAATCAAATCTTTGATGTTTTATAGCTGGCAGATGGAAGACGAAAGGTTCCGTAAGACATGACCATTAAAGCTTCATAATAATAATCTCAATAAAGATACATTTTTTTATCCTATCTATCCCAAACGTTCACTAATCTGCCCCTAGGTAGTCAACACAGGTTGAATACCGAGGACGAATTCGAGCGATTTAGAACCAGCGAGTTTAGTTACCGATCGTTAAATGGTAACTACTGCCCTCATAATCCTTGAAGATATCAAACATTTGCCAAAATATAGTTTTATCGAACTTCCAGAACGGCCATAGGTATGTTCCAGGAAATATGCTCCGTCCTAAACTAACAAATATTTGCACCCACGCTGGAGTTGAATCCCATCATTCGAGACGCCTTGGAATTCGAGGATGGCGAACGGGGAAATACAAGTACCGAGTCGGAACCCTGGGGGATGGCCGAGCTTTTGATGTCGGGAGATTTCGAGGGAAGTTACCATACCTTAACCTTCAAAGGATCACTTGAAAGCATGGATGAGCTTTCTTCAAATAGCTTCAGGTGATGACGCAGAACTGTAACATTACACTGGATGGTTAATAAGCAGGAGTTACAGATGAACATTTCGAGCTTAAGCTGATAGGTACTGAATCTATTTTTTCAGAAATAAAAGAACCTTTATTCTGATTTTAATTAAAAGAGGCCGATTGACGGGTTTTCTTCAAAATTCCATGATAATGTGCAGTATTTTTTTGATGCGGAGACAAATTATTATTCAAGCCATTTTAGGATTATTTGGTTTAATGTAGCTTATTATACAGCTAGTGGTGCAGAGATAGCACTCAGTACTTTCAGATCAACGTGTAGAGTTGGGCCCAAATTCATGATGCTTGAATAGGTTTCCTATGCAAATTGTTCACACTTAAGATTGTCCTCCTTGAAGATGTCGATTCTCTAGCACGTTTGCTATAGTTTTTGTTGCATAAAATGTTTTCTGACAACAAGAGATAGTTTCCTTTTTTTGCATTGGAGATTTTTCGTGTTTTCGACTTAGTCTCTGTGAAATAGCCATAAGTCCCTTCAAATTTGGAGTAATTACAAAAATGAGGATACCATTGGGAAGCCCGTTAGATTTTTTATAATCGTGTGATACTTGCAGCTTTCTCACATCAAGTTGAATAAGAAATAAATTGGGCCAAAGTTGAGAATTACTCAATGCTTGAAAATTACTATTTAAGGCTAGAAAAAATGGGGAAATATTATTAAGAGAAATTCTCCACATCAAATTTCATTGTTCCAAGGAATTCTAGCCAAACTGCAGGAACTGTGCAGGAAGTTTGAAGGAAGGTAAAATATTGATATGGCAGTTTTAAGCCCCGATCACAAGTACTTCAATGCGACAGAACCGTTTCAGTCACACATCCATGGAACTGATAGAAGCTTTTCAAGTACATACTTTTTATTTTTTATTGCCACCGATAAATTTGCTCCTCATTGTTCCTGTGCGGCCTTCACTGGCCGGGTGCGTTCCAAATGGACATCCGTACCGCAGCTGGAACAACAATATCGTAGATGGACGACAATCGTGTCGCTACTGGTCGGCCCTGTTTCTTGCTCAATACAAAACTCTGTTCCAGTATCACCACTTATTCGTACGGGGAATGAAAATTAAATGGAAAATGTTAGGCAAGTGACATTTCCGCGTCGCTCAAGTTGACGTTCGCTGCCGCAGATGGGGAATTGTGTCGCTTATCGTCCGGATGTGCCGTGGGATTCGAAGCGTCTGAATGCTGAATTAATTTCAACGGAAAGTTGGTCAAAGCGATTGCTGACTAGCATTAGTTGACTGAATATGTTCAGGAAAGGAGTATTTTGTGATATGAAAGTTCAACGAAAGGTTTTGAATATATGAAATTTTGGCATTATGAACAGAGATGAAGATTTCGACTCTTCGACCAGAAAATAGGCAGACATAATGAAAGTTGGGCATTTAGAATAGAAAATAAGCTTTTGGAGTTTTTCACTGAACAGGAGGTCTAGAAAAAATCAAAGTTTGTCATTAAATGGGCAGCAATTTCTGACACCATGAACCTGACAGGGATGACATCAAGAAGAGAATAGAAAGATCACTGGAAGGGCATTCAGAATGAAAGTATAACATGAACAGAAAATTAGGTTTTGAGATTGGGTAAGACCAGAAAACCAGATTTGCAAGTTAGGTGCATACTTACATCATGTACAAAAGCAATGGCTTACACATCATGAACATGAAAGAGTGTTTGACATTATACTTTTTTCGGCCGAATAAAGCAAATTTTGCTTCAACTGCAGACTTGATGCACGACATCAGCTGTAGAAACTAGGCACTATTTTTGTTTTACTTCGTTGGTGATCAATTGATTTGACTCGGGTTGCTTAACTATCGCCAATAGCTTCAATTACACAAATTCATGATTTTTTACTGATTATTTTCAGCAGCATTCTTTCAAGAAACACAGCCAAACTTTTTTCAAGCGCAACAATGAAAATTTACATACTGCTGACCACAGTCGTTTTGTGGTGGGTCAAACATGTAGCTTGGAATTCGGCCGAAGATTTTAACACCGCGAATCGGGCCAACGCCTCTCAAAATCAAACGGTGCACCATTTGCTGACCCTGGTGAGCATTCGATTGCAAGAAATTCCCACGATTTACCAGCCGGTGGAAGAAATTTCGAACTTTCCATGGATAGTGAGTGTCCAAAGTACGGAATTCAGAGGCCACGTTTGCAGCGCCAATATTTTGACGAATCTTTACATCCTCACAACCTGCCATTGCGTCAGTCGAGTGACCGGGTCGAAAATGTCGCCAGTTTTGACCAATCGTCCAGAAGAGTTCTTTGTCATAGCAGGTTTGATTATGCTGAGTTATCAATCACCTTTCCCACAAAAAATCAATGGTGTTTCGATCAAAATATTGCGCTATTCTTGGTATTTTGATTGATAGGCAATTTGTACAGATTTTTGTCTAAATAACAACGTAGAACACCCCCTTCGATTCTATACCGAAAGGGCATCCCCGGGATTCAGAAATTACCTAAACGGAAATACTATGAGGGGATTTAGGTTGAAGAATAATTCTTTTTATTTTCGACCACGCCAATTTTATTGTTAATTCAAACTTCAACAGGCCTGAAGAATTTGCAACGGCCGGACCGAGTTCAAGGCGAGTTGGGCCAAACTCGAAACGTCGTCCAGATTCGCAGACACCCTGACTGTACTCCATCATTTGACTTTGATTATGGCGTCCTGGAACTGGAGTACTACCTGTACTTCACACCCGCAGTCCAACCAATGCCGAGGCATGTCCAGGATCACGCAGACGAGTGCTTATCCCCTCGGTGGCTTCCAGTCAGCAAATGGTTCATGGGCTACGAACAGGTGGAAGACCTCGTTCCCAGCAGATCCGTCATTCTGGACTCGGGTAACTGCACTCAGGGTGATTCGTCTGTCTGGAGTGCAGACTTCCTCTGCGTCCGGGACTCCAGCGGAGAGCTTTTCTCGCGTGCCAATCGCAATACAGGAGGTGGCATACTGTGCAATGGTGGAGTCCCTGCTATCCTGTCCCATCAAGAGGCGATGAACGGGAACGCGGTTTACGCCCGGATCGAGAGAGCGGCCACATTTTTGGCCCCATTTTATGCAGAGTCGGAGAATACGCCTCCGAAAAGTTACACCAGATACAATCGATCGAACGCGCTGACACAAATGTAAAATTATAAAAAAATTATCAAGCAAAGTTTTGAGATTTCGATTATGGTGGGAGAAATTGAATGAGAATGTCTACAAGACAATTTGAGGCAAACATTTTATTTTGGTGCTACACGCAATTTTTATTCGAGAAATTCGTAATCCAGAGACAAAGATTTCTTGAGTTGAAGCAGATTATTTGACCTCCGAGAGTATTGCTAGCCTGCGACAAGTACCCCCTTAATTTTTCGCTGTCGGGGCGCTGAGGACCAATTATAAGAAATTGGAAGGATAACACTCAGCCTAAAGATCAGGAAAGGGCAACGAGGGTAGATTCAGAGGGCCACCTGAAACCCTCCAAGTCTTGGGAAGATTGGGACATAGGTGCCCCTTAAGGTGACCACTTCAATATGCTTCGAAAAAAAAATCTGTATCGGATAGGTACCAATTCTTCGGGAGGGGATTTTCACACCCGCAATGAAAATCATAAAGATGCACATTCATGATTTCGATATCTCTACTTTGATATAGGCACTATGGAAGTACAGTGAGTAACACACATCAGACCGTTCCCACAGACCGTCTGTACAGACCGGTTCTTTGATAATTTTAACATGCAAATTAATTGATGACTTTTCCGAGAAACAAGGTCCCATACATAATCAATAACAAACATTGAAGCAGGTGAGCCAAAGTGGATAAATGAAGATATGGATACCTGCCAATCAGGGTATAGGGTCTGTGAGTCTGTACGTGGGATGAGGAGGGGAACGGTCTGGCGTCTGATACGAGCTTAACCCCGAGAATTTACGAAGCGGAAATATTTTTGCCACAGGTTTACGGCCGGACTTCGAATTATGGCTTGATTACCTCGGATGAGTTACGTGGAGAGCCACATTTGCCAAAGAATGGCCATTGTGGCATGCAAGTTTTCAATACGTGACCACGAGGCGACGAACGTTCAACGTCGGACCGCCCGCCATCGGAGGACATTAGCCGAGGTTTAATGGCCACTTCCTGAGGTAGAAGACCGTATCCTGCGGACCTCCGGAAGGCTAACGGCCTCATCCTCGGCCATAAAACAACCCTTTTGAAAAAGGGCTACTCTGCCTTGACATTCGCCAACGTTGACCATCTTCCAATGGACATAACTCCACCTACCCTTTGCCAGCATGGAGCCGACCAAGGTCGGACTTGCGGCATCGACCGAGGAACACCGTAGAAATTGCAGGATCCACTCGAAGTGATGATACTTATGGGTAGAATTTTTCATGACCCCAGGGTCACCAAAGAAATTTCGAAATGACAGACCTGATGATAGATACGTGACCAACAGTGACCCAAAAGTCTGTAGCTGTAACAAGTAAGTTTTTTTTGGCATTTAGGTAATTGTTGAATAATATAAATTCACTTTTCTGTTAGAAACTCAGCAATTTTTTGGGGTATTTTAAAATTAAATTTACAAATTTTATAAATCGAGATGGCGGCGTATCAGAAAAAAAGTCCAATTTGAAATAAAAGGTTCGGGAGAGATGGGGAAACAATCAAAAATGTCGATAGGTGAGGGGTATCTTTCGATAAAAAGAGGATAGACTTGTTTACCGGCGAAAAAATTCGTCCTTCGGATTACATTTCTGATTAAAAAAAAGCATTTTTTCTCGACCTTAGGGAAAAGAGAAGTTCAGTGTAGTCAGACGCTGAAGAAGAGAGTGTTGGGGAGGGGGTAGATACTTAATAACGTTACGCAACAAAAGACAAAAGAACTTGATATTGCAGCTTTTTATCCCATCTTACCCTTGTCTCGACACGGGTATACTTTTAACCATCAAAAACTGTGTAGGTATACGTACCCCCAAAAATTCCAAAGTTTTCTGAGTATGATCCCTACTTTTTTACTCGTATTTGATATTATTCATGCAGTAGTCCTGAGATATGCGTAGAAAAGGGAGGCATAAAAATAAATGAAAATGTTTCATTATTAAACGCATTATTTAATAATGCAATAATACAAAAATATAAAAGGGAACAACGGTCTTCAGATTCCTTCATCTCCTGTAACAAACCCCCCTACCCTGGTAGGCATAAAAACAGTTTTTGTATCGCGATCTTCAGGGCCTACTAAATCAGTGATGTCAGACTTACGATCTATTCAAACTCAACTCAAATTCAACGCAAACTCAACCCACAAGCTCAACAGCAAGGAAACCGTTGACCATTTCATATGCAAAGTAAAAATACCCTGCGCTCTTCTAATAAGGATCTTCGTTCCGAAGAAAGCAAATTCTTTCTTTATTGCGTAGGTACAAAACGTTATTTTTCTACATCATGGAAAGGGAGTCGTGGATCAAAGGAGGCCCATAATTGGAATGATACTGGGAAACCTATTGTGCAACTGATTCGGTCACATTTCCCTCCAGGTCCAAGTATTCTCAGTTTATCCTTTCGAAAAACAGTTTTGATTTACAATAAAAACGTATTAGTTCTTGAAACATGTTCTTTCTTCGTTTGTCAACATCTTTCATACTGAGGATTCTTAGAAAATTAATTGAAGAATTTTGACTAAATCCAAAATATTTGAGTTCAAATAGTAGGATCAAATATTAAATATTGATTGATTCATCAATTATTCTAGTTTCTAATGAAGTTTTACGATACGTAAGTGAAAATTTATTCAGAACCTTTGATTAGGTACGACCCCCTCCCCCTTTTCTGCCTTCGTACACATGGGAAGCAAAAAAATAAGAGAGTGTCTCCTCCTCCTTCTGAACAGCCCAAAAACCGAGAGCCTCTACACGTGGGGGAGAGAGCATTGCAGTCATCGATGGAGTCCAGCCAATAGAGACAAAAGATGTCCTAAAAGCCAACTTCACTGATAGGACCGTCTATTGCCGTTGACGTAAGAACTGATTAGCCCCGACCAGAACGACCACCTCGGTCAGATGGAGCTTAAGATAAGAAAGCGGAGGCAAGGAAAGTCGTGAGACTGCTGTGGAAGAGTACAATTAAGGCCGACCACAATTCCAAGTCGAAGGTGGAAGGTTGTTCATTTCTGATCGGTTGTTGGGTAAGAGAAAGAGAGGGAAAGCCAATTTCCCGGTAGAAGTGCACAACTTTTCAAGATTATGGCTCAATCCTCATCCAATAAGATGAAATCGCACAGTCACATCGTGGAATATCCATTGAAGTAGAAATATGGGGCAACGATGATGAGATTCTTTGCACTTCACTTTCGGTAGAATTCAGACGGATTCTGCAGCTGGTTGAACTCAAACTGAAGTTCAAACTCGAACTGAAAGTCAAACTCGAACTGGAAGTCAAAGTTAAACTCAAACTGAAGTTCAAACTCGAACTGAAAGTCGAAGTTAAACTCAAACTGGAGATCAAACTCGAACTGAAAGTCGAAGTAAAACTCAAACTGAAGTTCAAACTCGAAGTGGAATTCAAAGTTGAACTCAAACTGAAGTTCGAACTCGAACTGGAAGTCAAAGTTAAACTCAAACTGAAAGTCGAAGTTAAACTCAAACTGAAGTTCAAACTCGAAGTGGAATTCAAAGTTGAACTCAAACTGAAGTTCAAACTCGAACTGAAAGTCGAAGTTAAACTCAAACTGGAGTTCAAACTCGAACTGAAACTCGAAGTCAAACTCAAACTGACGTTCAAACTCGAACTGAAAGTCGAAGTCAAACTCAAACTGACGTTCAAACTCGAAGTGGAATTCAAAGTTGAACTCAAACTGAAGTTCAAACTCGAACTAAAAGTCGAAGTCGAACTCAAACTGAAGTTCAAACTCGAACTGAAACTCGAAGTCAAACTCAAACTGACGTTCAAACTCGAACTGAAACTCGAAGTCAAACTCAAACTGACGTTCAAACTCGAACTGAAACTCGAAGTTAAACTCAAACTGAAGTTCAAACTCGAACTGAAACTCGAAGTCAAACTCAAACTGACGTTCAAACTCGAACTGAAAGTCGAAGTTAAACTCAAACTGACGTTCAAACTCGAACTGAAACTCGAAGTCAAACTCAAACTGACGTTCAAACTCGAACTGAAACTCGAAGTCAAACTCAAACTGAAGTTCAAACTCGAACTGAAACTCGAAGTCAAACTCAAACTGACGTTCAAACTCGAACTGAAAGTCGAAGTTAAACTCAAACTGAAGTTCAAACTCGAACTGAAACTCGAAGTCAAACTCAAACTGACGTTCAAACTCGAACTGAAACTCGAAGTTAAACTCAAACTGAAGTTCAAACTCGAACTGAAACTCGAAGTCAAACTCAAACTGACATTCAAACTCGAACTGAAACTCGAAGTCAAACTCAAACTGAGATTCAATCTCAAACTGAAACTAAAAATCAAACTCAAACTGACAATCGATCGATGAGTTTTAGTTTCACTTTGTGGTTGTGTAGGTACAATTTTGTGGTTGAATATCAGTTTCAGTTTGAGGTCGAGTTTCAGTTTTAAGAGTTTCAGTCTGAGTTTGCGTACGTGTGGTTGAGTATCAGTTTGAGTTTTTGTTTCAGTTCATGATATATGAGTTCGAGTTCTAGCATGAGCTTGAGTTTTTGTATCATATCAGTTTGACTTTGTGAATCAGTATCAGTTTGACTTTCAGTTTGAGTTACCTACTTATCGCGATTTTAGTCATACCGAAACTCGATTGGGCTGCTTTTTGCTATATGCCTCGGCCCTCACATGTACACGCATTAGACCGTCATGACTTGATAATAAAATAAAATATTTACGTTTGATTCATGTTGTTCATTATGTTTGAGATTACCTTCTCTAACTTTTTTCGTAAATTAAAAGCTACCGTCAACTTTGCAAAAATTTGTCAAAAGATCTGCTTTGCATTATTTTGGCAGCATCTCGTACCGTCCAAAACAAACGACGCAGCCGACAAGACAATGCCGCACGTTGAATGCTAATCGCGCCGGCCGGCGATTAACATTTTTCGCTGCCCCCTGCATTTTGACTTTTGTCTAATTAGTCGGCGGAGAAGTAATCGTTTAGCCGCCCGGCGGAACATGGAGAGCTATCCGTCACGGAGGGCGGACAATAAAAGCGGCCTCCTATCGAAAGGGAGGTCTGCGGGGTAATATATAGTCACCCCATCGTGCAGAGACTTTTACCCCTCTCGACTGTCAAGTTATGAGGTACTTGAGTTCTATTGGAATCTCAAAGCGGATATAGCCCGTATTTGAAAAGCAATCGAAATCCGATTGTCGTTCCTTCAACCTGTAGAATAACGTTTTTCTGTAGATTGGCAGGAATTCGCTCAAATATACTTGGTACGTGAAGGAAGGTTCATTATATTGTCCGTTATTATTCCAAAAAATAAATCTGTCATTGGCTGATGGTGAAGGTTTATTTTTGAGGTGACGGAGAGAATGGTAGCCCATCCTACTCTCATCTTCTTTATTTCTCCAAGCGCTTTCGCCCTGCTGGGCCTCTTCAGGGATCGACATTTTTTTGTAGGGTTTTTCCTACACAGGGGGCCACCTTTTCCCTACGAGTATCACCCTGAAAGGGGTCGGTAGTCAGATCTCTATCAATAAAATGTTGGGATTTGACGAATGGAAAAAATGAAGAATTTTAGGATCGTTTAAATCTACGAGGATGGTATATATATTACGAAAATATATTGTTCAACTCATACTCCTTTGAAACGAATGTCTGTTCGAATAGAAGGCACAAAATACCACCAAAGTGCTGTCAATATTCGCGATTCCCGTAGCACAAATAACGTCTCTCGGCGAATCACGATGTGGACTCCGCTGCTGGCGTTTCGAATTTGTCCACGAAATCTTTCAGAAATCCTCTGTCGTACAGATGCCGGACAATGTTCGACGTCGCCGTGGTAGCTTCATCACCGCCGACCGTCTTGGCCATGTTGACTTTTTCTTCTAACGTTTGAGCCAACTCGAGCCATTCCTCCACCGTGGTGGGTAATTCTTCATTCATCATAACCGGAACGTAGAAGGAAGTAGGTAGAAACCCGTAAATGGCTCGTTTTGAGAAGTTAGCCGAAAATTCGTCCCATGTGAATCCTGGTTGGGGCTCGATATCCGTCAAGCCGTCCCAATAACTTTTGAACCAATCGTCCCAATATTTTTGACGATTCTCCTCGTTCGTGTTCATGTATAGGAAAAACGCTATGTCTATCGAAGGGTCGGCGTAGATCGATGTGCCGAAATCGAAGAATTTCACATCGATCGGACGTTCCGTTTCGTCGTATTTGTACATGATATTGTTCGAATTGAAATCTCCCAAAGCAAAAACCGCGAAAGGTTCCTCGGGAGTGAGAAATGCGTCCCAGCCTTTTCGTTCAGTTAAGACTTTCGACAATTTCTCCATCGCCTTTTTCGCTATGCCGGATTGGTCATGGTGGATGGTTGCTTCGAACCCTCGGTAGAAATAAGCTTCCGCAACCACTGGACCATCTGGATCGTTATCGTTTCGACGTACGGGCTTCAAGCTCTTCGCCAAGGTCATCACTTTTTCCATATTTGTACGCTTCATTCTGTAGGAGAGCCCGTGGACCGATCCCAGTTTCTTCATGGCCATGGTAACGTGTTCGTGGTCCAGGAATAAATCTTTAGCCACCCGGAAGCCGGCGGGTTTTAGATTCTCTAGAATCACCACGTCGGTGCTGTGGTCGCCGTTTGCATTGACTTGGGCGTAGAAGAATTTGGGAGCGATGTCCAAATCGTCAGCTCCGAGGGCGGGCAGAATATCCCGGTACATAGTTACCTCGTTGGCGAACTGGACATCCGACTGCATTATTTCCATGGCGTATTCGTTGAGCTGGTTTTTGACTACGACCGGAATTACATTTTCGACACCAGAATCCTGCAGGACGACGTCAAAAAACAAAACCTCCGATGCGTACTGGGCTGCTTTGTTGACATTGGAATCGCGAACTTCTACCAATTTTCCTGGACCAAAAGTTTCACCGTCATTAGCTAAAATCCTGATCTTCTCGCGGTTTTCGTCTTCCTTCGATGACATTATGGAAATTGCGATTTTATCAAAAAGCCCTTCAGCTGCAGATTGTTGCCAGGGGGTCCTGATATTTATGTTAACGGTTCAGGTTGGTGGGTTCGAGTATTACACCTGTTGGGAATATTTCAACGCGCAATTCACGGCTTTATCGTTCGACCATAGGCAGAAACAAACTAATCTACTGTTTGAAGAGTCTGAGAGCGCCGACCTCGTCTCCCTTCCTCTCCCACCCGTTTGAGATTCGGCCTCGACAGACGGAGGTCACCAATCAGCTCGACCAGTCCGTGACAACAATTTGCTGAATTGCCTATCGTCTCAGCTCTTGAATACGTTCCCGCGTTTATGACGCCTAAGATCTTTGGGATTGAAGAAGTGGTTATTGTGCAATGTTTGCATGATAGACATAGACCTATAATAGAACGTAAAAAAAATCTCAGGCGCTAGAAAATTTTACCCAATCTTGCGAAACAACCATTGATACCGTACAGCAACTCAGCCTGCGTTAATGGGCACTGAAGGTTGTCTGCTAAGTGGCTGACCCCCTCTGGCACATAAAAATATGGAAGTAAGGCCATTCTAAATAATTTTTGTGCAAAACTCAGGAAAAAGATTTGAAAAATTTGAAATATTTTTTTAAAAATATTTTTAAAATATTTTTTGAATAGGTATTTTAAAAATATTTTTTGAAAATTTTTTTAAATATTTTTTGAAAATTGTTTAATATTTTTTGAATATTTTTAAAAACTATTAAATATTTTTGCGCCGACCATTTGCACCAGAGCAGGCGCAATTAACTGCATTTTTACTTCTTCATTGTACCTAATCGTCCTAAAATCGAAATTCGGATCGGAGCTTTAGAAAAAAACCTTCGCTTGTACACTTTTACTCAGAATCACTTTCTGCTTGTGTCTATCTGTGGTCATTTACAAAAATGGCCATAGCCCTCTCAGCGATTACCTAGCATCATAGCCTGCTATAGCTCGATTTTCAAGCCGAAAATGTTATAAAGTAATATCAAGCACAGACAGGAAATTCACAGGACGAAAAGGATATCAGAGATTCCATCGGTCGTATAAGAGAATGTTTCCAAGGCGAGCTGAGGTATCAAGAAAAGGATCAACTCGGATTTAGCTGCGGCTGTTTGTGATGGAAACGGAGAAAATTCTTTTTAGGATATATTCGCAGAAATATTGGGTTTGGCCTTTCAGATTTTTTACGACAATGGTGTTACTGTTATGACTCTCCGTCCCCTAATGCAAAATAAGCCAGGTCCCAAAAGCAATATCGGAAAGTTATTGTTACTCTGTTGCGTTTTGATAAAATAAATAAAGACTATTATGCAGTTAGAACGCGAACTTCATTGCTGGATTAGTTATCCTAACTTTAATATTTTGAGTTGAAAAACTGAGAGAAGAAATTTGAGAGAAATAGTGATCAGCTCCAATACCGTTTCTTCGTTAAGGTAAATATTTACGTGAAAGAAATTATAACACATTAGAACTAATATAACCACTGCCAACCGATCGCATGAAACTCAACCTGCTCCAGTTCCATAGATAGGTATAAACATTATTCTTGAAGGTTTTCCAAAATACCACACTTTCCGCTAGAAAACCAAATTCTCTCCACCCGAAAACTACATTCCAACTTGTGAGCAAGAATGTCTTATCTCTTCACGATGCAGATTCAGCTCTTGACGTATCGAATTTCTCCACAAAATCTTTCAGAAATCCTTTGTCGTACAGATGCCGGACAATGTTCGACGTCGCCGTGGTAGCCTCATCACCGCCAATCGTTTTGGCCAAGTTGACTTTTTCTTCTAAAGGTACAGCCACCATCTGCTTGAGCCAGTCCTCAATCGTGGTGGGCGCACCTTCACTCATCATAGCCGGAAGGTATGAGGAAGTAGGCAGGAATCCGTAAATGGCTCGTTTTGAAAAGTTCGCCAAAAATTTGTCCCGAGTGAATCCTGGTTGGGGCTCGATATCCGTCAAGCCGTCCCAATAACTTTTGAACCAATCGTCCCAATATTTTTGACGATTCTCCTCGTTCGTGTTCATGTATAGGAAAAACGCTATGTCTATCGAAGGGTCACCGTAGATTGATGTGCCGAAGTCGAAGAATTTCGCATCGATCGGACGTTCCGTTTCGTCGTATTTGTACATGATATTGTTCGAATTGAAATCTCCCAAAGCAAAAACCGCGAAAGGTTCCTCAGGAGCGAGAAATGCGTCCCATCGGCGTTCTTTATCTGTTGCCGACAATTTCTCCAACGCTTTTTTAGCTATGCCAGATACGTCATGAGAAATGGTTTCCTCGAACCCTCTACAGAAGTAAGTCTTGGTAACTGTTGGCCGATCCGGATCGCTGTTGTTTCTATGAATGAGCTTCAAATTCTTCGCCAAGGTCATCACTTTTTCCACATTTGCACGCTTCATTCTGTAGGAGAGCCCGTGGACCGATCCCAGTTTCTTCATGGCCATAGTAACGTGTTCGTGGTCCAGGAATAAACCTTTAGCCACCCGGAAGCCGGCGGGTTTTAGATTCTCTAGAATCACCACGTCGTCGCTGTGGTCTCCGTTTGTGTTGACTTGGGCGTAGAAGAATTTCGGAGTGACGTCCAAATCGTCAGCTCCGAGGGCGGGCAGAATATCCCGGTACATAGTTACCTCGTTGGCGAACTGGACATCCGACTGCATTAATTCCATGGCGTAATCGTTGAGCTGCGTTTTGGCTACGACCGAAATCACATTTTGGACACTTTTATCCTGCAGGACGACGTCGAAAAAGTAAACCAGGGATGCGTACTGGGCTGCTCTATTGACATTGGAATCGCGCACTTCTACGAATTTTCCTCGACCAAAAATGTCACCGTTGCTCGCCAAAATTCTGATTCTTTCGCGAATCATTTCTTCCTTTGAGGACATTATTGTGATTTTATCAAAAAGCCCTTCAGCTAGAGATTGCTGTCAGGGGGTCTGGATATTTATGTTAACGGTTATCACTTGCACGAGTTACACGTTTGCCGTCCGACTGCAGGCTAAATTATGTGTAGACTGATCTGCTTCTGAGGAATTTGAGTACGTCGACTTTTCCTCGTTCCAACCAATCGAAATTCGGCCTTGAAAGTCGGATTCATTAATTCATCTCATCAAATTTGTACCAAGACATTTCGCTGAACCTCTGTTATCTCAGCTTGGATAGGTACATCTCAATTTATCGATGTTCTCACAACTATTCAACATTATAAGAGGCATAATATAAGAGGTCTAAGACGTCATATTATGACGCCTTACGCCACTCTTGAGCACCAAAGTGGTCGATAAATAGCGTTTTATGATAAACCTAATGGAATACAATGGACTCTCCTCGGATCTACGTAATATTAAAATTAAAACGAATAACTCATGAACTCGATAGATGAGTATTGGCTCCTCCTCATTTTCCTTAAAAACCTTCAAATAATCATAACTTGCTAACGGAATGAGATACAAAAGTGCAAGTGGTGGCGTTTTGTTAAATTTTTGGTCCAGTTTCACCCGTTTTTTCCACGTTAAGCGCCTTGTATTTCCATGAAATTTCGAGGGCGTCCGAATTTCAAAGACTTCTACTCCATAACCTTATTTACCAACAACTGCAACCCCCGAACGTAAATAAAGCCATGATGAAAATCGCCTTAAAAAACCTTTTCTAGTCTCTTCACACTGATAGCAAAGTCCACCGTCGATGCCCAAGGTCACTTTCGGAAACTCCTTTTCAGAGATTTCGCTTTTGTGAAGAGCAGGTGACTTAATTGCCAATCCTTTCGATCCCACAAAAGCTGATAAGAAATCCTCTTAGGGCCAATGGCACAAATGGGCTACAAGTGGATCAACCACTCAGTGCCGGAGATGAAGATTGCCTATGGAAGGTCGGAGTAGACACTTGGTTCTTCTTCGGTGGAAATAATCCAATAAGTCCGTCCCGAGAAATGAGAGATGACGTCCGGAATTGTTGCTGCCGTCTTCTGGCTTCAGATATCAAAAATTAGAGCTGATGGATATGAGCCCGGCGGATAGAGATTGTCGGCATATTCGGATTGAGCGCTTTTGTAAAATTCCGGATGCCTATACCAATTTTTAGCTCGAAATAGTTAAGCATAGCAAATACGAGCGAATAAAGATTTGGCATCGGATGGTCAAGATGATCAATAATGCTCGAATACCAGCATTAAAATCCCTTAAACATGGGGAAATGAAAAAAAAAACAATGTTGCGTAGATAACACACAATACTTCCATATTTTGAAACGTAAAATGAGATAATAATATTATGGTTATATTTTGACGGCTTTTGATAGTGTTTAGGTCAAAAACATCAAAAAACTCACTATGCAAATTTTAAAACTTGCCTAAAATAAAAGTACGCCAAGTTATGGGAACATAAAAAATATCCTCATGTTCTGCAAGTCAAAACTAAGATTTTAAGACCAAGAACGCTCAAATCGGTTCATTTTTGTAAACGAAAAAAAAAATAAAATGTAAAATTTTAAAAATGCAAATATATCGGAAGTACTGTGAGTTATTCAAATTCCGATTGAACAGAATGTTAGGTCTAGCCGAGACAAACATTTCAGTTCAAGAAATGTGAAAAAAGGTTGAGAATTGAGGGAGCTAAGGCCATTTTTGTAAAAAGACCACTTTTTCGGGATGTGATTCTGCGTAATGTAATAAGTAAAACTTTTGAAGATCTAAAGCTTCTTTTCGATTCTCGATTTTAGATTATTACAATAATTTATGTATTCTGCAAATAAGGAAGCAAAAATTTGCTTTATCAGTTTGCTATTTTCGCGACGAAATTTTGCCTATTATCGCCTACCCATGCCCGAAACAGGGGCAGGCAGATTGAAAAACTACGTTTTCAAAGCGACAATCCTAATCTCACCTATAAATTCCGATAATGCGATAAATTTAATAACGTTTCTAATTTATTGACGATTTTCGCAGTGATTTATGTTCGCGAATTAATTTCACCCTAATCGCTCACCTGGATTACGAGTAGGAGCATGCAACCTTCACCGGGGAAAGAATCTGTTGATTTATTAACGACAGTTAATTGAAGAGCACTCGTTGAGGGATTTTACCTCTTCCGCTTCCAGCGGATTTCAGCGGAAAGAAATCTACGCAAAACAGGAAGGAGTGAACTAATTTTAGCCTCGCCATTACGTCCGCGGGGAAATAAATATTCAACCGTTTTCCCGTTTGAGGGATAAGTCGGGAATGGGGCAAAATATGCGAGTTACAAGCTGACACCGAATTTGAGATGAGTTACAGCGCGTTTTTGTTAAAAAAGTTAATTGACGAAATCGTTAATTTCTGATACAATTCGAAGTACTATGCTCCGCGATAAATTTTGAAATTTTCGTTTTGCTATGCATAATTAAATTCCGCACGTTCGAAAATTACCAGACCCCCCCCCCCCCCAAACAACTCAAAATCGTATTTGATTGAGAAACTAGCAAATTAATGATGAATGACCTCAGAGACAATTGAAAACCATTACATTCGTTGCCCAGCCGGGCGGCCGCTGCAGCCGCCGTTGCGGTTCACTTTGGTCCGCCCATCCTCGTACTTTCCTTTCGGCACGTATCGGGGAAGGAAAAAGGAAACCTTAAGTTTGAACCAGATAACACACAATACTTCCACATTTTGATACGTAAATTTTTGACACAACTTGATTGTATTTTGACCACCAGTTCAAGAAATTTGAAAATAATTTGAGAATTAAGGGAGCTATGGCTCTTTTTTGTAAATGACCACAGACGGACACACAGACACTTGTTCAGGAAGCGTAGCTAAGTGAAACTGCATTTATGCAGTCTTATAAGTAAAAGTTTTCCCCGAACTTCCTTAACTTCGAAAATATGGAAGTAAAAATGGGTATTTCTATTATTTCACGTTTCCGCGTATTGTGCAAAATGCTAAATATCGATTGCATCTCTATGGGAAGCTCTCAGCATTATCTGAGCAGTTTTTTACATAAAAAAATAACAGGTCCTTACGCACCGCTGGAATTCGCATTTCCACGCTCTCTGTTTACAGAATCTTGCAGCCAGCGGGTACTTACAGTTCCACAAAGCACAGAAATGCATCGCTCTCTGGTCTGTTCAGGTACACGTATACGCAGCACGAAATTATGTTAACCGACCGACGTATTGATTTACACATCGTTACCATCATTAGCGACGTTCTTCCGATGCAAGAAGCCCTGTACGAAGAATCGCTTTGAAATTCAAGCCGACATTGCTTACTGAGAAGCATCCACTGCTTACAGCCCACACTCGACCGTGTAAACCTCCGGGCACTAACCTGACACGACTCCCTAATCAGAATTGATTTCCAGTCCTAGTCTCAAGGTTCTGACAGGATGTCGGATAATGTCGGCACTTGGGCTCCTAGGATCGACGTGTTTCCTATTAGGGCGCATAACTGCATCAACACAAGGAAGGGCGTCAACGTGACGCATGCTGAGCGGAAACCGCCATGCGAGGAATTCCCGATAAATCGGCAGCCGGCGGCGTAGGCGGCGACAGGTGGAAAATCCAGGAAATTCATTGAGGATTGCCATGATTAAAAATCATGATTTCGTCTGGCATTATTAGTGATTAACTTGATTTTTTCAACTTTTCAGGAAATCAAAAAAACTGGTATTCATGCAAATTAAGTTGATTGAATTATTGGGGGGGGGGGGGGGTTACCATTTTTGCGAATGACCACAAACGGACACTTCGGGGGACTTCGGTTCGGGAAGTGATTCTGAGTAAATGCGAATAAGTAAAAGTTTTTTCTGAAGCTCCGTTCCTACTCAATCTGTTAATATGGGAGTCAAAATTACGATGGTAAACATGAAAACCCGTCAAAAATCGCATAATCAAAGCTGTCATTCTCTGCATCATCATCATCCGGGGGTATAGTGAGTTTTAATAAAATTAGGGCCGCTTTATCAATAGTCGATTATCCGAAAAATCACCAGGCCACTAATTTCAGGGTGATTTTTGGTTGGATGCGCATAGGCTGTGTCTCCGAGAAATTTGTAGCCAAGAGATTAGCTATGATTTTTTGGATAACCGACAATTGATAAAGCGGCCCTTTGACTTGCAAAATACGAAGGTTAAAAATGCAGATACCCATCACACAACTTGTAGCTTTGACGTTCAAACTAAATTAGTCCGAAGGATTTTTTAAAGCCCAAAATGGCGGAAAAGACGATTTACGCGACAAATTTAAAAACGCCCACACTCGATGACAAACAGTTCTGACAATCCTTCATTTCGGTCCTCGGAGTTTTGTCTAGCCAACGGAGCCAGCATTGGGGACAGGTTAATTGAATTATGTAGCGGTCAAGTCCTCAATCCCCAGCCTCGGACCCGTACAATTTGTATCCTTATTGGCTAAGGGGCGCTTAGCTTTCCAATTTGTTTTAATTAATATGGAAGTCCCTCACGGCGGTATCGGCCCTTACCTTCGGTCGCCCTGATGCTCAGTAATCCAAGAGATAAAATTCGGATATTGGCTCTTTCGTTAGAAATGTCGGAGTTGATTTTAAGGCAACAGAAGTATTAGGTATGCAAGTTGAACGACCTAAAATGCCAAAATCGCTTCACTCCTCAAACGTACCTACCGAAAACTAAAGAAAAAATTTGTAAAAAAAATTTCGCGTTCCGATCTGGCTTGCTTCTACTGCAATAATCGAAAAACCACGCCATTTCCACACTTTTTTCGTTTTTCACCTGTAGTTGCTTCCCATTGCATTTTTCGGTTTTTAGAACTATTAGCAAAATTAAAGATGGGTAAATTTCCAACAACATTGATTCTCTGACTTTTGTTTGCCGGCTCGATAGTTTCGGAGCTACAAACCGGCAAAAAGGGCAAAAATCACAAAATTGAGAAATTTTGTCCTTCAGTCTACTTCTCTTTGGAGAAAACGTCGTCTCAGCAAAAAGTGGAGGGGGAGGAAGTTGTCAACAATTTTATCAGCTTTCTAGCTGGTTTTTTTTTTAATTTTGGTAGTTATAACTGTTTTGATTTGGAGAATTCTCATTTTAAAAATTCCCACTGTCAATTTTCAGTCACCCTAAGACGGGATCGTCATTTTGATAAAGCAGAACTAGCGGTGGCATTGATTAGTCATACAACTCGGGCTTAACGAGGCAAAATCCCAAAGTATATTTTGTGGTTCCTCAATACAGATGAAAAAAGATCTTTCAACACAATACACATTTCGGATTCAGTTCTGAACAGGTTATTACAAAAAAATAGTAGGTACAACACTAGGAAAACTTGATAAAAACAGTCACAACACACAAGAGTTCACAAGTTCAGCCGGTCCAATTGACAGACACGAAAACTATCGACGGTCCAAAATTTACGAAACGAAGATTGTGCAAGGTTTACACGTGAATGAACAGCGTGACCGGGCAATGATCGCTGCCGAGGACTTTGTTCCTAATTGCGACGTCGCAAACTGAGTCCATGAGTCGCTCCGAAAGGACGAAATAGTCGAGTCTCCTGCAAAGAATTGTCGGCAACGTTAAGCCTGTATCGCAAAGATGTGGGATACGAGACTTGGTCCGACTCGGCTTCGTTCCGGTTTAAGGCCGTGTCAGACGAACGGCTCAACCCGACGGGGCGGGCCCGAAACATTCGAGAGTTGAATCCGGCGGCCATTAGAGGCGCCGAGAGGCGGGTCCAGCTGTAGCGGTCGCGTCTGATTGACGGAATGCCGCACGTTTTGGTCCCCTCTCTTCACGGCGGGACCTACAGGCGGTTCGAGTGCCGCTTACTGGCTGAGTGCCGCTTACCAGCGGATTGCCGCACGACGGGGCGGCTCCACAGCCGGTAGGCGGTTGCGTGCCGAGCCGTTCGTCTGATTCCCCCTTTCAAGGATGGTATGGCTACTTTCCCAACTGTGAGTTCAGAAGGGTTTGGAATAACCCAATAACGCAGTCGAAAAAAGTTATTTATCCTTGTACGCGAAATAAAATAAAAAATTGATAAAATAGGAATATTGTGAGAATTTCAGGACCTAAATTCGACCATTACCATGAGTCGAGTAGCAAGTTATTTATTCTTGTACCCGGAATAAAATAAAATTCCCGTATTAAACTATAAATTAAATCCTGCAATGGAATTTTTGAGTCAAATTGAAAAATCACGATAAAATCTGAATATCTTGAAAATCCCGCGAATTAAAAATTCGACCATTACCATCAGTCGAGTAGCAAGTTATTTATCCTTCTACCTTGTACCAAATATGTATATGGAAATATTCGAGTCAAAATTGAAAAATCACGATAAAATCTGGATATCTTGAGAATTTCAAAAACGAAAATTCGACCATTACTACGCCGAAAAGTGAGAATTTTTGTAATTCTCCAAAAATCCACTCACCAGCCGGTGTTCTTCGCCCTGGCGTTGCTCATATACGTCCAGAACGTGTAAGCTTGCGAGCGATCCGGATACAACTGGCGGAAACTGTCGACGAAACCTTCGCTCAGCATTTTCGTCATTCCGTCCCTTTCCTCTTGGGTGAATCCGGCGGATTTCTTGTTCGTCTTCGGGTTGGCCAGGTCGATTTCTTGGTGGGCGACGTTCAGGTCGCCGCAGAGGATGACGGGCTTTTTGGCGTCGAGCGATTTCAGGTAGTCGAGGAACAGATTGTCCCAGTTCATTCGCTTGGGCAGCGTCTTCAGGCCTTGGCCCGCATTCGGCACGTCTGTCGAACAATGGAAGATTTTTAAAAACTATCACAAAATCGATTGTTTTTAGCTTTTTTAAAATTAGTTTCTTTTACGAGGTTTTTCGAAAATCAATTTTTAGAAAATTTTTTTAAAAAATCTAAAAAATAAATAAAATTTTTTTTTTGTTTGGAAATGCCATTTATTTTACTAAAATACTTACAAGTAGCGACCAGGAAGTACTTGTCGTACTCGGCTGTGATGACGCGCCCCTCATCGTCGTGCTCAGCATTTCCAATGCCGTTGGTAACGTTCAGGGGCTTTTCTTTGGTATAGAGTGCCACACCGGCGTAGCCATCTTTTGCGCCTGGTATTAACACATTTTCAATTTACATCATAAGTCATCTTAACAAAGAAAAAAGAACTCAAGTCGGAATTTCGGTATTTTAACCTCATATTTGAGTGAGAAGACAAGGTCAAATAAATTTTACAATTTTTCTTTTTTCCTTGAATCTGGGTTTTAAATTATAATAAAATTCCCCTAAAAACCCTTTTGCCACAAGAAAAAAAAAAAAAAAAAAAACTTACTGTTAGCCCAGTAGTAATGGTAGCCTTCGATTTTGGCATCGGCAGGAACCTTGGCTTCAGGGCATTTGGTCTCCTGCAAGCAGATGATGTCCGGATCCTCCTTTGTGATGTAATCCTGGCCGTTTTTCTGAAATTAAATCCTAGTAATGAATATCGTACTAGATTACGAGTAAAGGCGGCGCACGTATTTCTCAAGGCAGGGAGCCGAGTTTTAATCAGCCGAATTCACAAATTTGAGAATAGTTTCTAACAAGTTTTGATGTGAACCAAAATTAGAGTCGAGAAGCGGGGCAAGAGAAATTACATCATTTTTTTTTTTACTAAAAAAGTTCAAATTTTGGTCAAATGGCAATATAAACATTTTTACGAGTCAGAATTTCAATTTTATAATTTTCTAAAACAAATTTCCGATGCGAGCCAAAACACATAATATTTCATCATGTTACAGATAATTCTTGAACCCAAAAATTACAATTTTGAGCATTTTTTGAGCTGAAACGTCAAAATTTTGAGTTAGAATGGCTTATTGTAAATTTTATGAACCGAAATTCCAATTCTGGGGATTTTTTTCAAAGCCATCCCCCATGAAGCGCCACATTCTTTAAAACTCCCACTCAACCCAAAAATTCCAACCAAAAACGCATAATGTGATTCGCAATTTGGCCAGACGTCACTTCAATAATGCCTAATTAGAATTGGGGAGATCGTATTCCATCCTTTTTTGCGATATTTTCCTCTCATTTCCCGTTCCAGGGGCATCGTTCAATCCCAGCGAGAACCAAGCGCTTACCTTGACCCACGCCCGCATTCCAGCAATGTTCCACGTCGAGATTTTCAAATTCCAGTTCTCCCCCTTCTTGTTCGTCTTACTGCATTCGTACGATTCTTCTTCAGTTTCGTTCGGCTTGACTTTCTTCTCGTCGGGGCCCGTCAGCTCCGAGTTTGGGCCGGATTCGCCTTCCGGCGCTCTTTCGGGTTCGCGTTTCTTGCCGCCGCGTTTTTTGGGGCCGGCGTCGGATCCGTTTTTGGGCTCGCTCGGTTCTTCAGGCTCGGCTTCCTCCTGAAATACATTGGTAAAAATGAAATTGCCTCTAGGAAAAATCGGTATGTTCAGAATAATACGTAAATTTTCCAGTATAAAAATGTATTAAATGTCAAAAATGCACAAAAAAATGTTGAAAAATGAGAAAAAATGAAACAATACTAATAAAAAAAATTAAGGTTATATTTATAGGTTTTCCTCGTTTTTCTCAATTTTGTTACGCCTAGTTTTGTGTAATTGTTTATTTTTTAAGACACCATTATGGGTGATTCTCAAACTACGGGCAATAATCAAGTCCGGGCATGGTTTATGGCTACCAAAGCGTGTTATCCCAAACTTCTTTGTCTCAAATCAAAGAAGAGACTCTCATCTTGAAGAAACAATTGTTGAATTAGGTCACATTACAATAATTATGTACATTTTAGGCATGCTAAGTGACAAAATGTAATTACCGTGGCTGTCCCAAAATTCGATTTTGGATTTCAAAGTTGTCCTTTGGCATTCTAATGCCAATGTTCAGGGAGGAGAAAAAAATTTTGTTCAAGTAGATGAGTGGAATGATCAGAAATCATGAGAAAGTCTCCAATTAACCAAATCTGGGAGTGTAGAGGGGTCAACAATGTTTGTCCCAAAAAAAGAAGTAATTACCGTGCAAAATAATCAAATGGGATATTTTGACACGGAAAGTGGGATATTACGAACCCATCTTGTAACTTGTGTAAGGTGGCAACCCTGCTTGAGCTCACGATACCTGCTCCAGACCGGCTTCTTTCAGTTTAGAAGATACAGCCCACATCAAAGGTTCTCAGTCAGGCGAGTGACTTTTCTCTTGTAATTACCATGGCATGTTATAACTTCCACAATTTCCAAAATATTACTTCTTCTCTTTTATTATGTTGAAGAGCTTGAACAGCTGTTTAGAGCGTGTATTTATAATTTATTCTAGGATTAATTAGAATCTAGTTATTTCATTTGAAAGTTGCAAATGTAATTCACGTGCTCAGAAATGTGTAATTCATGTGGAATAAATATATATAATAATAAATATATAATAAACTTAGGTACTGTCAATCGCAACCTCGATTTTCAAGGTCCCAATTTCAAGGCTGCTCAATTGCTACCTTAAAATTGGAACCTCGAAAATCGTGGTTGCGATTGACAGTACCTAGATTTCTGTGCTCGTCTCCATACCATGCGAGTTTTATGGTAACGGAATGTTTGTTTTTTCGAAATTGACCAATGAAATGTGCAAAGGAAGTGCTGGCGCATTGAGCGGCCCTTAAGCATAGGAAGTGTTGTGAATACGGGCCTGAGTGTAATCAACAAGGAGCTACGAGTGATCACCATGTCAGTATTGGTAATTACCGTGTGCCCAAAATTCGAAATTTTGAAATTTTGAGCTTAAAAATGGAGTTTGATTTGTGTCAGGTGCATTTTCTCAACCTTAGATGGGTTAAAAATCGCCACAAATTTTTGTGACGTCCTTAGACAAGATGCATTTTTGAAAACTTTGCCCACTGAAAATGGCCCGTAGTTTGAGAATCACCCTTATATCTTATCACGCTTTTTCTGTTGGGGGGAAAGGTGAGTCGGTAAAATAGGTAGCATAAATTAATTTTACAAAATGAATGTTAAAATAAATATTCAAATGTCAACAAATAAATAAAAAGTATAATAACCTGGTTATATTCATAATAAATGAACTCGTATTGTTAAATTAAATTGGAACGACCTCATCGCATTACTTCATCAATTTTCCCATAAGGGAATGACCAATTTCCAACAAAAAATTATTCACAAACCATTTCAGCTGGAGCCTCGTCAGCTTTGTTAGCAGCGCCGCGTCTGCCGCCCCGTTTCGCCGCTTTTTCGGGTTTGCTGGGCGCCTCAGCTTCTTCAGTTTCCATCGCTACTTCTTCCACTTTGTCGTGCTCTTCCTGTAATGAGGAAAACAATTTATTTTAACGCGTCTAAAAACGAAAATCAAAAAAAATTTGAACTCCGAGCCACGGCAACGCGGACAATCTTTTCAGATTATATTTTTGCCCAAAATCGAATTCAAAACTTGACCACTGACCACTTCAGCAGGTGCCTCGTCAGCTTTCTTAGCGCCGCGTCTGCCTCCGCGTTTGGTGGCTGGCTTGCTGGGCGCTTCGGCTACTTCAGCATCTTCAGCAGCGTCTTCAGCTTTTTCATGCTTTTCCTGAAACACGCACAAGGAATATGACAAGGATTGTTGGAAATTCAATTTTTACCACAATCTGGAGAACGTAACGTACCTACTTGAATTTTTTTAGCCAAGTAGGTACTTAATTTTGAGTTTCCTCGGCGATTTATTGAAATAAAATTTCACAAAAATGTCAAGTTCGTTAGTTCAGGAGATTTTTCACCTCTTCAGCTGACGCAGCCGGAGCCGCTTCTTCAGGCTTTTTAGCGGCGCGCCTGCCGCCTCGTTTGGCCGTCTTTTCCTCAGCCTTGACCGGCTCTTCAGGAGCGGCCTCTTCTTTTTCCGGTTCTTCCTACAAGATTCAAATTGCAACGAATAAGTAGAAACATTTGAGATGAAGCCGGTGATTCACAAGTTGAATAAGGAAAAAATTTGGAATTTTTACGATTTTTTTTAATGACCAAGTCAGTTTTTGTTATCGAGAAACAAAGTTCGTAAAGATATCCTCACCTCATCTATCTTCTTGGCTCCCCGCCTTCCTCCTCGCTTTGCAGCAGGTTTTTTCTCAGTTTTGGTTTCCCCATCTTCGCTATCCGGTCTGGCCTCTTCAACAGCAGCTACTTCTTCTTCCTTCTCCTGAAATGGAGTCAATTTGACCGATGGCGGAAATCGGGGTTTTAGTTTTTGGAGATTTTAACACTAGTTTCACACGCGTACCACAAAAAGAAACTAGATTCCAAAAATACCTCTTCAACTTTTTTCGCTCCTCTTTTTCCACCCCTTTTAGCCTTGGTGTCAGGTTTGGTCGGGGCCTCGACTGCTTCTGGTTCCTTTTCAATTTTTTCTTCATCAACCTGTAAACGGAAATTACATCAGTATTGGTTAAATTTTAGAAAATGAACTCGTATATTCGACAGGAATTTTTTCAACACCTATTTTCATAATTTTTCAAAAAACCAACGTCCTCGAGCCAACTGCTTTTGGATATTTCGGTACAGAATTTCCCTGCAGAATTTTACATTCAAAGCCACCCATTGCACCAGCCAACCCACTTTTTCAGCAGCAGGTTCCACAGTTTCGGCCTTCTTCGCTCCTCGCTTGCCCCGTTTGGCAGCTACCGGCTCTTTCGCTTCTTCAGTCTTGTCGGTCGTTTCAGTCTTTTCGACAGTCTCTTTCTCGCTGGACGCCTGAAAAACGTCGATATTACAACGATCAGCCCAAAACACATGATTCAATTTAAAAAATACCTGGTTTGACAAAAGTCACACAATAACCTACCGAATCATCGAAGAGCTACGATAAAATTAACAAAAATAAGGACATCATAATTATGCTGACCTTGTCCGAAGTTGCGGCCGGTTCTTCGACTTTCTTCGCTCCTCTTTTCCCGCCTCGTTTAGCAGCGGGTTTATCGGATTTTTCCGGAACGCCATTTTCATCAGATTTGGCATCTCCGTTGGTTGCAACCTCAGCCTGTGCGCCAATCATGGGAAATAACGACAATGACAATTATTAATTACGAAATTGACCCTTTGTCATCAGTATGTTAGTGAGAGTTCGCCCTCGCTTGGCATTTATCTGAAGAGGGCCGTTTGGTCGAAAGCGCTAGATCAAACCGGCATTCCAGGAGCAAATTGACATTTTCTTGCGATGACCTTGACATAATAGACGAGAGAATACCTCATCATTTGACTGGAGTTCGGGCTCCTCGGGTTTCGCTGGGGCCGAATTCTCAGACTTGTTCTCCTTGTTCATTTCGACTGCTCCGGTTTCAGGCTTTGCAGCAGAAACGGCATCTTCGGATTTGGCAACCTGAAATCATTTACTGATTTATGCATTTTTGAGAAGGAAAGCCAGGATCGTGCCGCTTGTAGCAAAAATAAAATGGAATCGGGGGAGAAATGGTGAAAATTCATTCAGAAGGTTTGCACCTCTAGCCAGGTTCGAGCCCTGCCGGAGAGGGAAATTTCTGCCGTTCCCCAGGATGGATATAATCACCATATTAAACAAACGTCTCAAAACGTATGGCCAATGGCGGGGCAAAGAGGACACTGCCGGCCTGAAAGATTCAACAATCGAATCTTCTACGGCCAGCGGTCGGTGGGCGTGGACAGCCAAGGCGATTGCTTCTCTGATTAGCTGAGTGCCGCACGTTTTGGGACAGCGGACCCGCCGAGGCGGCTGTGCACAGCAGAACGAGCCCGCCGCCCGGCTGAGTGCTGCACAGCGGGGGCGGTTACGTGGACGGTTGTGGGTTGAGCCGTTCTTATGATTCCCGCTTGACAGAGGCTAATACCCAATCAAAAGGAACATCTTCACGTTTGGAAAGCCCATTTGGACCATAAATCCGGCTTGATCTCAAACGAGTAAAATCAATTGAGGCTCCGTAATTTCATACTAAAATTCCTGATATCCGCCTAGGCGAGGAAAGGAAAGGTAAGCAAAAACTAGGTCTCTAGGTCTCCAGTTTTCACATTGAAGACAATTGAAGCAGGAAACCTGCAAAAGGGCCTACGTGCCATCCGGTAAAATTTTACAGGAGAAACAAAAAACTGTCTCTTGAAAATTGCATTAAGCCACTGCCCACAAATCGAAAGTTCAAAAATAATGTTCAGACGATGTTCAAGACCGCATTCCCTTCCATCCATATTATGATCAAACGAATAAGGACTGAAAATAATCGAGATTTTCGGCGTTCAACTACGCTGGCACTTAGGCCTGTTTGGTTGGTGACTCATTTTTCTCCAGCTTGGAGTACTGCAATCGCTCTAAAACTTCTTGTGGAAGTGTATCACGGCACATAGGACCCAAAACCGCAAAAAAACGGGTTTTGAAAAAAATGGCACTAAGGCCCTTTTGCAGGTTTCATGCTTCAATTGAGAAATCGAATCGCACGAGAGTAAACTGATGAAACATCGAAGCTCTCTAGATCCGGAGACTTAAGAATATCTATCTGCTCTTAAGGTACTGTGGACGTGCCCTGCTGTCCTCAAGAACGTCAAAATATACAAGAACACTTCAATCAAGGCACTGAACACCGTTTATTGCCTCGACCCCTCGACTAGTTTGAACATTTTTCAATTACAAAACCACACCATCCACTTGACAGCACTTGCCTTCAACGCCCTGGCAATTGCTTGCCTTTTGCTGCGACGATGCCCAATGGATTCTACCAATGATTTACTGCGGAATCGTT
Organism: Nesidiocoris tenuis; assembly: GCA_036186465.1. Taxonomy (NCBI): domain Eukaryota; kingdom Metazoa; phylum Arthropoda; class Insecta; order Hemiptera; family Miridae; genus Nesidiocoris; species Nesidiocoris tenuis. Next base: position 12,485,586 of record AP028912.1, on the reverse strand, counting down.
CCGAGCTAGCGGAGGGAACTTCGTCCTCTTCGAAACGAACGATTCTGCGCGAGGCTGCGACTTTTTTCTGTTAAATCCCAAAAACTCCATGAGTGGATTTGTTACGGATACCGTAAAATCACTCAACTCAGAACGTGTTAGACGCGCAGAATAGACAGAATTTTTTATTCGATTACCAAATTTGATAAATCTCAAAAAAGCAAACCATTCAATTTTTAGAGATTTTTCCTTGGATGATCGTCATAGTCGTAATTCAATCTCGAAACGGAAAGTAAGATTTTTCACGGTATTTTTTCAGGGAATAACCCAAAACATTATCCTTAATACGATTTAGGATGAAATATGTGTGCAACAGATAGTCAAATACCTAGGTACTCACACAGGCCAATAAAACTTCCAAATTGTGACGAACGCCTTTTTGACGGGCCTAACATAATTTTGTAGATTTCCACGAAGATCAGTATTTTGCAAGGAGGATGGTCACCAAATGGTGCTCCCACCAAAGAAATCAGCTTTCGTTTCCTGGGTCTGATTCGGAATATCCTCTGGAGAGTCTTCCACAGCCGTCCTCACAGAACTTCATAATACAGAAGAGTCTCTATTCTTTTAACCATTTTCACGGTTGGATGTGGGGGTATCCACCTACTCCCATAAGCCAGAGACATGAACCTCATACATGTGTGGTTCTAACAACTCGAGGAACCGGCGATGATTTTTGTTCAAGAGTAGGCTGAACGGTAAACATAGCCCACACATATCCTGAGGGTAATAGTTTCAAATAATGAAGCTCCCGAGTCGTGAAAATGTTCCAAGTTAGGTGATTTGACGGTATGATATTCAATGAGTTTAATTCATTTTTAATCAAGATCGAGACACCACGCCGTTTAAGCTGTACATAAATGACGACTTTACTGAGTAATTGACGAGGGTTCCCAAATTTGGATTACATGCGGTTACCGTAAGGATACGAGCGAAAAACATGAATTAGGTGCCGAAACAAAAAAGGCACATGAAGGACAAAAACCGCCAAAATAACACATTGTATTCTCCTGATCGGGTTAAAAACTCCTGAAAAATCTGCGAACCCAGCGTCCCCTTTGAACAATATTTTTTGTGTTATAGTCATAGGTAAGAACCCAGAATTATTTGTACTCAGAATCCTTCAAGAACAACGATTGACTTATTATACATTCTTTAGAAATAAAATAAAAATAACGATTGACTTATTATGAGAAAATCATCCATCACGTACACCGGTAAGGAGATGGACAAGCAAGGGCAGAGCAGAATATATTCTATATTATATAAAATTATATTTATATTATATAAAATATATTTATCTGAATAAGCATACCGGCATTACGTAGCATGTTTGTGCAACCAGAAGAAAGTTAAAATCACACAACCAACCAGACACAGATCATCCACACGGAACACACAAGAAGAAAAAGTTGAACAGAATGCAGAAAAAATGGAACGAAATTCAAAAATTAGGTATTACCTATACTAAAAGGGGAAATAAAATTATTTAAATTAAATTAAATTTATTTAATAGTAGCCTCACCGCTCGCCGATCGAGCCGCTCTCTACGCATAAACGAACGGGCGAAGATAGCCGATATTGCGGCAATCGGCGGCGAGTCGCCGCCCAAAGATCGGATTGCCGCGAACGGATCCTTGCGGATCGGTGATATTTCGACTTCCCGCAATTTCCGGATACCGAAACAGTGAGAGAACGCCGTTTTTCGACAAGTCGCAATGCCGAAAATTGAGCCGATCGCATTCCCGAAGTGGCGATTTTTCGGCACGATGATAGGCATCAAATCCAAAATCACCAATCGATTTCCCGCCAAAAAACTGGATTCTCCAGAGGCAAAATGATGAGTAATATTATGAAATCATCAATTTCACTCAAAGTCTACAGAAAATGATCCGGAAATCGATTTCATGCCGGCCTTAGCAAAAAGAGAGCTTGCATCCAACAATTGGTGAGGCGCGGGGCAGATCGAAATCGATGGAAAACTAACAAAGCGAGGACTCAAATTTTGGCGAACCCGAATTGAACACAATTAAAAAAAAAAACATAAAAAGCTCAACAGGTAAGCAACACGAGACAAACATCCTTCCACTGAACAAAGGGATCTGAAATTTTGATAAGACTCACCTTTTTCTTGAGGGGCATCTTCGCTTCCGGACAAAGCCACTTGAGATTCAAAAACGTTAATCAGCTAAAATACGCCCAACTTTCGTTCAAGTCCGAATTCAGAAAATACCGACGCTAAACCGGCAGATTTTGAATTCTGACCCCAAAGTTCGACGTCGTTTTGAGCTTGTGTGAAGCCGGGACCGGAGAGAGAAAATCGAAATCAGACGAAAGGCGACGGCGGGAAGGAGTGAAGCAAGCGGGGAATCTGCCAGTGTTGCCACACAGCAAAAACATCTTCTTCCCTTTTGGAGGAGACCGCGCGGTTTTTCCACCACACTGCCACCCGGAGTCTGAAGAAAACTGAAGAAGTTTGAAGAAAACTGAGACCATAATGCAAGAGAAATGCTACAATAAAATATGAATAGGTAAATTACTTTAAGGATAAGGTAACCTATTCCTCGAGTTTTGGAACGAATTCTCGAGGACTTTGGGCTTATCACGCAAACCGGCCACTCTACAATCAACTGTTGAAAATAGGCGAACAAAATATCCTAACAACAACAGCAATAACGTCAAACCTTTTTTAGGTTGCATCAGCATAACCTTAAGAGATTTGGTATGCTTTGGCGACAGCGGACATCTTCGTATTACCTGCATTTTCTCGATACTTTATTGCTTCTGAACTTTGTCACAAATTTTTGTCAGTTCGTCGAAATGCCAGTGTCCAAATAATCAAGAAATTCGTCCTGCAATCGCGTGTAACCAGCTGCTTAGCAGCTTGTTCTGCACCAGTGGAACTTGAACTTCAAAACAATGTCCTCCGCCATACAGCTTTGATTGGATCGTCAGTTTGTCGACTCGAAATTCCTTCGTGCAACATTTTATATTATAGTTTTTTGCGTTCGATTGCCGGTTCTTCATAACCGAGTGGAGCTTGATAGAACGAAAATCATCATGGGCCATCAGTACAGGCTGAATTATCAGGAGATGGGGATGAGGAGGATATTCCCCATAGTCCTGATCCGCGGATTGCCTATTCCAGTTGAACAGGTGAGTTACAGGAATTTTATGGAATTTCACTTGGATTCGCTGGTATTAGGATAATTAATATAAATCCTAATATTTGTCTAGGACCGATTGATCGTAATTGTATCCTATTTGATGGAGTGTCAGTGGTCCTCGATGTACCTATGTACATGATTATTTACTGTACCTTGTACCATCAATCAAACCATGAAATATTTCGGACGTAGGATGCTCGAGAAGTGGAAACGCCCGATGAACGCGCCGAGACGTCATCGTCAGACTCGTCGGATCTCGGAACACCGTCGACTTCTTCTCCTTCCACCGCCAGACTTCCACCACCTCGGGTACCTGTCTCTGTGAGTATGGTCTTATTGGAATATGTACTCACCATAATATGGACGATATTATAGTCCCAGTCCAGGCAGAAGGGCGTATGTGGAAAATGCAGGTTTTGGAAAATCGCGGTTTTTTTGTAGCGAGATGAAACATTTTCAAGTGTAGTTTTTGTTGTTACTACTTTCCTAGTTTTCAAAAACATTCAAAAAGACACAAACCTGTGGCTTCTGGGTTAGGCGGAACCTCAAAAACGGCCACATTGCCCTTCTGGCGGTACGAGATCTACATTCGCCCCATACTCTCTTCCTCTTCCACAAATAACTCCTTTCTGGTTGGTCAGATCGTCCCTCTTTCTCTTCAAATTCGAATTTCCCGCAAAAAAACCTTAAAGATTCAAACATAACCCGAAAATCGATTTTTCCACATTCGCCCTTCTGCATGGAGTGGGACGATATGATTATTTTGAAAATATGAGAGTTGAAATAAATCGGCTTGAGTGTTCACGTCGTATGTTTTTGTGCGTAAACATAAATGTACTACGTGACAAGTTCTTGTCATGCAGGTGGGTACCATCGTATTTCCTAGTCCCATTGAGAATTATCCAAAAATCAAGTCTAATATCAATGTCTAATCTGTGAATTTCATCGTACTTCAGGCTGTTATACTAAAATATCAGTTAAAAATTAAATTGAAAATAAAACTATTCTCAAAAAATTATACAAGAATGCAGTTCCATCAATGTAAACCTTTTTTTTATCAACTTTTAAAATAGTGGTCCGATATTTTCGAAAAACTGAAATCATCCCGGTCTCAATATTGTTGCTTATCTAGTTCCCAAAATTTTAATTACCCATTTTAACATTTTCTTGTATGCAGGCGTGCAGACGGATCCGAAGGTTAAAACGGCCCCGTTCCTCATCGTCGACTCAGCCGCTCCGTCGTTCTCCCCGTCTGAACCAAGGTGGCTATTCTTTATTAATTTTTTATTTCATTTAATAATTAAATTATAAATAATTATTATTTATTTTTTTGGTACCCTTTAATCATAATATGATTTCATATTATGAAAGCTGATCGAAGAGCTGATTTGCCAGCTTTCTGCCTCCTATTCCTAGAAATCCTGAAAAATATATTATTTCCATTATGCACTACAGCATACTTTCTACACTACTTTCTTTATCTTTACAGCTAGGCAGCAGTAGACTTGGAATCGGACAATTTCTGTGATCTGTCACGCCGACGGTCGACGAGCTGATTTCAGATTTTCCGGGGAGAAGATAATTTAAACAAATTGATACACACGTTTTGCTCCGTACCTTGCGAATTGAGTATTATTTATTGAAAGTTCTTCGTTTCCCATTGCATATTTTGTGATTAAAGTAATTTCGTAGATAACCCGTTCTATAATAAACTTTCTATTGATAAAATGGCAGTTTATTCGCAAAAAATGCATTTTTTTACCATTTTTTTACAGTAACCCGAAACGATTGTAATTTTGATAAATTCCCCAAATGATTACGTTTTTAGGTTAGGCTTCAAGATAAACCTCGAATTGAGGGGGTCGCAATATTACTAAAATAAAAAATATTGACTGACGAAAATGTTGATAGAATGGAGTATCAAATATATCCCCTGGGCGCCAAATGAAAAAGGTAAACAATTTAAGGGAAAAAATTGAAAAATGTATATAATTGCAACTAGTCCACAATGAGATGTACAAATTAATGATGTTATTGATAACATTTATTCTTCACAATTGATATAGTGATAACAGATTGAAACTGCAGACTTGCGGTGATCTATCTATGCTGCTACAAATTCATTGCTCTAGACTAAATTCTCAAATCGATTCGCTCGCTTCTTTTCCTATAAAAGAACGCGACATTTTGCAATTGCCGTTTCGATCTGCCCGATACGACCGACTTGAAATCGCAGTTAAATCCGAGTTTAGCCGATCGAAAAATCTCCCAGTTGTCGGCTCAATGGTCGAGGATTCGGAGGTTGCCGGAGACGATTTTGTTTTCGAGTACCGAACCAGTCGGAATATCGATACGGTCCCCGTGATTGGCGATGATGATTACGGTCCCCTGAAAGATAACAGTTACCGCTTGTTAAATTGAAAATTGTAAAAAAATCTTCCCTGGCCTATTACATAGGTACATTTTTTCTATAAATAATGCAAAAAAATTAACTAAATTCATCGTTATAAATTGTTGATTGGCGAGCACCGAGCAAAAATGCTCGACCAACACCCGGTGGTGTGGAAGGGTGCTCGCCTAATATTTGTACCGGGATGCTCCGCCTGGCGCCAGTATTTTAGGATGTTTGCAAAGTAGCGTTTCAGCACTTGGAGATAGGCGATTGCGGATTCCGCACGTAGCCTTCTTTTTAACAGTACACCTATTCTGCACGTAGCGTTTATTTCAACAGTGATTACCTTGAGAACAACTTTCCTTCCAAACGTGACATCGCCCGAAACGGTCAAATGATCGAGTTCAAGCATATCCGGTATCGTTGGGAATCTCGAGAGGAATTGAGACACCTGTAAAGAGACACGAACATTTTTAAAATTTAGAGTTGTGGTGGAACCAGGAAGCTGGAGCTTCCATATTGCTCATTCAAAATTTGAACGGGATCAGGGAAGAAATTGAATTGTGAAAATAAATTTTAATTTTTTTCGCTATTTGTCTCTTTTTACATTTTTCAATCGGTTTAATTTTTTGAAAGGAAATTAAGGTTGTAAGTGCAGCTGGGTAATTTTGCATTACTTTTGAAATTTTTAGTCGAGGGTTTGATTTAAAAGGTACCAACTAAGCAATGAGGAGGTCATTTTCAAAATGAGCGTTCATAAAGGTGGTGAATTAAGCGATTTTTGAAAACACCAGTCAAATGTAAAAAATCGTAAAAACTATAATTTCCAACTTCAAAATTTTTGAAAAATGTTGGCATTTTAAAAAACTTAGAAATCTATCAAAAACTTTGAAAATGCCAAAATTTTTGAAAATGTTAACATTTGACAAAAAATTTGAAATTAAAAAAAAACTGAAAGACAAGCTTATGTGCTCGTTTGAAATTCGTACCTTGGAGAAATGGTTGTCACCGAGTTTTACCAGGGGAGTCGTCGGAAACATACGTAGCGAAGACATGGTCAGAGAGCCGTGCGACATGTCGTAAAGGTTGGACATGACGAGCATAAGGTCGGAGGTTTTCTTCACGGGGAGGAACCGGCCTCTGGGTACGTTGATGCCTGAAAGATACGTGCAGTTTTGAAACCAATTTTTTTGAAAGTCGACTAGAATTTTTTTAGTGTTTCCCGGGGTTTTCGCTTGATTTACTATAGGATAGGGTGTTTTTCGGGAAAATGTTGGAACCTTTATTTTTCCTAATTAGTTTAGACTCGAATTTCTCTATGGAATTTCTTCTTTTTCGCGTTTTTCCCTATTTGAGAGGGTCATACTGATCCGATTTTGAATTTTTTGAGTTCGTTGGATTCCTTGAAGGTTTCTACGCCTTCATTCACTTTATGTTAAAATTGGTTGGATTTTAGTGGCCGAAAACTGGTGTTGAGACTAATTTTTCAAAAAACTATTTTTTAGACCCTTCAAAAAATCTAAAATTTCAAAAAAAAATTTTTGGGTAGCTTTGGGATAGGTACATGAAAGGTAAAATTTGCGAATTTCTGCGACTCTCCAGGACCGAGAAAAATGCAAAAAAAACCAGTTTCTCAAGAAAAAATCCAAGGAAAAATTTTTGAAAAATTTTGGATCTGACTTTGGGTTTTTTTCTAAGAATAAACCTTTAGGTATTGACCAAAAAACATGAAATTTGAAGTTTTTTTCAAGATTTTGATCAACTTGGTCGAGGGGTACGGCCAAAATCGCGTTTTTTTTCAGTTTTCTTAAAAAAGAAAGTCATTAAGAGGGTGCAGGGCGGGTAGGGTAGAACTGGTTGAATTTTCGATCGCGTGATTCCGATGAACTCAATTCACACATAGCCATAGCATTCATTCAAGAAATAATCACCCATGACACCGTTGAACGACTTCATGGCAGCGCCGACAGCGGTTTCCAGCTGGATGATGTGGGCATGGTTTTCCAGCTGTTTCGGATTAACGATGATTTCCATGTTCAGCTCTTTACTGTTGATCACTCTCTTTATAGCTGGGGAAATAAATGAATCGTTAGCTCGTCGGTGAACAAATTTTTGTAAGACTAGTCAACGAAGTCAAGCTGCATGAAGCCAGCGAGGAAGTAACATGAGCTGAAATACTTTTTCAAACTCTTCACGGCACCGTGCAATCGAATTTTTGTGAAATACTGTCCTTTTCTTTCACAACCAACAAATTTCATCTTAACGATTAATATCATTATAGCCTAAATTTTAGAGAAAAAGCAGAAGAGAGAATTGCACACAGTTTTGGCGCTAACCTGAAAGTTTGACCCAAAGGTTGTTGGTGTTGAAGAACTTGAAGGTTTTGACGGACTTGAAATCGTCTACGTGCTCTTTTGGCACTTGAGCGATTTCGAGGAGACGGAGTTTGTCCTCGTAGCAGATGAGGGTACCACCCTGGAGAAAGTCAAAGACGAAATCAGTTACCAAGGCGCGAATTTATGGCGCATTCCAAAAATTCAGCCCTCTGCCTGGCCATGGGCAAGCAGACAGTGTAAACTCACTTTGACGTCAGCCTTGGTTTTGTCGGTAACTTCCATGACAAACTCGACGTCACCACCGTCGCCGACCGTGGCGGGAAGTTTTTCCGTCATCAGCATTTCCAGAATGTTGAGATCGACAGTGGCTCCCAGGTTGTCGATGTTGGACAGGAAACAGTATTCTCGGCCCTGAGCATGAGAATAAGTTCAGCTGAATTTATGCCTGTTATCGGGTTTGATAGACACATTATGGAGTTCACTTACGTCAGCGATGAACTTGTCCAGAAGGCCGGAGTTTTCCATTGACAAGTAAAAGTCACCGTGCCCTGGGGGGTACCACCTACGACATAAAAAATGGAATTAAAATAAAAAAGAAAAAAAATTAGAGCCCCAGCTGACAACTCTGCTATTTCTGATCCACGTCTTCAGGGCGGCAGGGCACGCCTGGGACAGCTTTCTCAATCGGACGAAAACCGAAGCCTGGAACTCCGGTTTAATTTAATAGTGAAACTAGTTTTCGTGGAGTAGACCAATATTAAGCGGATGTAGATGGCAGTCTGGTTGACGTCCCGGTTGAGAAAAAGAAGTCGGACTAGCGAAGTCCTATGACGGGGCCATCTACCAGGCATGTTTGATCGGAATACCATCTGGACTCTGGTACATGCTTAAAAAGATAACGCGATTCCAGGCACTGGTTTTTTGCCTGAAACCGAAGTTGCCCCGGGCGTGCCCTGCCGCCCTAAAGAAGAGTGTCAAAACTAGTCAGGGCACGCCGATCGAATTCCGGACTCTTGTACACCCGACATAACCTCACTCGCTCCAACTCGTAATGGTAAATTACCCAAAACTGTGTCTCACCCTTCAGGTTCGATGGTGGGATCGCATTTTTTCGGCACCGGCAGCAGAGTGTCTTTGTAGATCCGAGGGTAGCAGCTCTGGCAGAAAGTGTAGATCTCAACTTGGAAGCCGGAATATTTCTTGATGATCTTCTGCGTGTCCTCGTCGGTGTTGAAGGAGTTCATCAGAACAAGAGGAACGTTGGTGCCGTATTTTTTGTTGAGGTACTGCAACAGGAGGAAGTTGAAGTTGAATTTTTCATTTTAAAAAATACGATCGGTGATTTTTAGTCTAAAAGAAGCCAAAATTCGATCATCACCTGAATCTGCTGAACTGTAAGATCCAGGAAGGAAAGGTCGCTGCGAACAGGGACGACCGACTTGGGCCCATGGCAACCCATACTTGTACCCAGGCCACCGTTCAGCTTGATGACGACCAATTTCTCCAGCATTCGTTTAGCCTCTTCCATCGATGGAGCCTTCAGCGAGCCATAATTTCTGATCTGGGAACCGAATTTGACTATCAGCTGACTGAGCCAATTTCGAGGAAAAATTATCAGAACCATAAATATGTCCTAATGTCAAAATAGACAAAACTTACCGTTCCCTCGGGAAGTTTTTGAATTTTGTCCCATTCAACAGACTGTCCTAGTTTCTTTTCGTTCAGGAACCTAGAACGACAGCAATACGAATTAGCCGTGCAAAAACATGGTACAAATCTCCAAGGCTATTATAAACATCATATTTTGATACCTATATTTATGTACCGCTATACTTTGTTACCAAATAATAATAATAATCTAATATTAACCAAATAAGATTGAGAGATAATAACCAAATAAAAACAATATTGATTTTAAAATATTAACAATTTGATTTTACAATCAAATAAAGTAACTTTAAATTTGCACTGAAAACGAATGGCAACTCAAGATCCACCATGATACATGATAAATTCCCATCCAACATCGACATACCTTCGAAAAAGGGCGGAAAATCCGTCCATTTCTTTTTTGCAAACATCTTTGTACGCTTCGGGAGCGGTGGCGATGAGTTTTTGGAGCTCGGTCTGGAGCCGGACTTCCGCATCTTGAGTGGTCACTTCGTGGAACTCCTTGGAGCCCGATGGAACTCTTTGGTGGCCCTGGATACCGACAATGGACCTGGAACCGTGCGCAAAGGCTGAACTTGGGCCAACACTAGGCACGGTCAATTTTCAAAAGGTGGGTTTTTGGGATAAATAACTTGAGACCTATAGGTACAAATTAAGGGCCACTGTTCCCATAACTTAAAAGCCCGAAGCAGCAAGAAAAAATCAATACATTTAATTAAAATAATTACAAAATTATAAAATATTTTTAATATTACTAAATTATAAATATTAATCAATTAAAACTAATTCGCGAAAAATTAATGATTTTTAGGACAGTTCAGTCTGTAAAAAAAATTGTGAACACATGATGGGGTAAAACATAATGCAAGATTTTCTGCCAAAGTGCTTCACCTGTGCCGCACTGATTTTCGAATGAACATCTCATTTTACGAGAAGAGACGCATTGTAAGTCAGTTGTTGGTAAACTATAATGGGGAACCGTGCCTGTTTGATCAACGTCAGTTTGCGTTGAACGCACATGTGTGAGGAAGGTCGGAGAAACTTCATTGATATTAGCAATTCAATATTCTGCGAGGCCATCCGTAATAAAAAGAGATGGAACGTTCGCTTCTAAAATATTTTAAATAAATTTTCTTCACCTTGTGAGGTGCCTGGAAGTTATAGGCCTCGGCGTTCGCTTAACAATTTTATACCAACCGGATAAAAAACCCGACGAAATGGGAAACAGTAAATGTATTCGACAACCGAATAAAAATAGAATGAGAAGAAATTACGTGAACGTATTGAATGCTGGGGAATCGCTTGAATGAGAGGCTTATTAAATATATAGAAATTTAATATAGAAATTTTCTACTATGGATTCTCGTCCATGGTCAAAGGTATCTCCGACGTGAGGCTTATGGCTACTCTCATCAGCCTTCGGGTTTCATCGTGAAACGTGAATCGTGGGTGAAATGTATTAAGACACCAACATAGCAAAAAATTGGCGAACATTTCTAGTGCTAGTTTGGGCAAGCTTAGTGATTTTATAACCATTATCTATTTTCCTTTTTTTAGTAGTCCCTCAAGCCTAGTACGAATATCTGAATTCCAAGCCTAAATTGCTCCACCGCGTACCAACGGAATTTTTTGATATTCTATGGGCCCATTAAAGAATGGGTACCTAAGTATCTGTTTTAAACGATGAAAATAATACCTATTTTATTTGTCAAATTTTTAAATCACTCAAAAATCAAAATTTTTAAAATGTATTTTGGTAGACGCAATTCCGATTGCTCAGGGCAAGGTAGACACAGAAATTAAACTTGAGAAAAAAGTTAAAAAAAAGCGTACTTATAATACATTATGGCGCATATTATGTACCTGATCATCACCAGCGGCAAAACTGACGTTGACGCCGCTGTACGTGCCCTTAGCCGCAAAAGCACTAGCCGGCATCGTGTTTTCAATTATGTACAAGTAAATTGACCAAATTCGCCCCTGACGAAAATCCAATTGGAAATTCGGCTCGAAATACACGTCCTACGTCGAACAGTCTCACTATGTCGTTGTTTAACGCGCGACTCGGGACGAATGACTGGCGGAAAGCGATTGGCTACGACAGCGTTATCTTCTCTCGTGTACTCGAATAAAAAAATCCTCGGAGATATGTAATTTAAAAAAGAGACCTTCTCATTACACGTATTACGCCGATGGACGAAAACGGCGACAGTCTAATTGAGGATTATCAACAATAACGATAAAAAAAAACTCAACGGAAAATCGAATGATTTTTGACAAATTTGCGTTCAAATGGAATTGAATCGTTGGTAAGGGGTTTTAACCATATGAACTCAGTCTAACCGATTCCACGGATATTGGCATAATGACAAGATAAATTACATAGTGGAGAGGAGCAAGATTGAAAATAATTCTTCAAAAGTATCGTCTATTTAATATATACTAGAACTAGGTACTGGGCAATGGTGCAGAACGAAACTTTTCCAAAATCCAATTTCAATATAATTCTCGGGGTACCCACGTAAGGCAACGTATAGGCAAACAAAATATATATAAAAAAGACTTTCGGGCAGGGCGCACAAATTTTGGATACGGGCATGGTGGAGTAGCGTAAATACGCCTAATTATCCAAATATTCAAGTTAAAGATGCGGAACCCGCGGAATGGTTTTTAAAAAACGGAATGAAAAATTCCCGGAAAAATTATAAGTTTTATTAGCGTTTCACACTTATATTGTACAAGATACACGGTTAATTAGTACAATTATTCACGGGGAAGACCGAGGACCAAATGCGAGGAGATCTAGGCTTCTCTAGCCGAGGTGCGAGCTCGGTGGGAGTTCGCCCGGAGGGGGAAAATGCAATTCAGCCTTTTTTATTATCGTGGTCAGCGGATGTCCTCACATAACTCCTCCATCCCCAGATTGAAAATTATTTTGGAAAAATAATTTTCAACCGTAAAATACCAATTGAATTACAAATTACAAAATTAATTTCAGTAAAAGCAATGACAACATTATAATACACTATTATGACAACGTATAATTAATCTTAACTATAACACCAAGGAATGAAAAGAAGCGAGCAACAGAGGCACATAGTTCGTTGGTGCGTAAATTTAATGAAAAGGAAAGTAAGCTCTTACTGAAGCGGCATTTTACAGGTCTAATTTATCTGAGACGATTACAAGCTTTCTTTTATGCGTCTGGTATTTTATAAAGGCTGTTATTAGGAGTATTATTATCAGAAGGTATAATACAGCAGTCCAAACACTGGGATAAGCGAATTGTTGAAATGACAATGATTCAATAGGTTGAAAATTTCTACTAGATGTGATCGATTTTATTTCAAATTCTCTTAGCTTTATTTCGGTCTTTGGCATTTGCTGTAACTGAAGATCAAGAGCAACATTAGATAATATCATAGGTTTTCCACGAGTTACGGAATGAATTGAATTTAATTTGTGACCCTTATACAATATTTCACTTTGGTTGGAATTTAACAAGAAAACACCACGTAAGGTGCGAATTTCTATTTCTTTTTCATTTTTAATTGTAAGTTTCTCTTCTGTAGGAAAAACTAACAAATGTTGATTAATTTCGGGAATTAATTCTACGTAATTGTTCTGGATTATGAGTTTAACATAGTTACAATGATTGAGATTATTACCTGAAAAGATATTAATTTCACATTCAATAGGCGTATGTTTGATCAAATGTTCAGCACATAAGTACGGATTTCCCTGTACGCAATTTTCTTTCAGTGGCTTAAAGCTAGAGCCTGATTTAAGTACATAGTTCGCCGAAGGTACGGTAGTTAACCATGAAGAATCGGATTCGGTAGGAATCGGATACAACTGAAGTAGTTCAAAGTTTTCCTGTTCAACAATAGGTACATCGAGAAAGTATATTATCTCATCGGTTCCGATGGCACATTTGGTTTTAACAAATGGTTGGAGGTCGAAAAACATTTCTCCGTGAAAAGGTAAAAGTCTTCCTGGATAAAATTCAGAAATTTTTCTTAGTTCAGCGGACAGATCGTGAGGACTAATGATCGAAGGATGAAGAGCTCCTAATTTACAAAAAGTTAATGAATTATCAATGTCCTGAACAGCATCCAGAATGACGTCTAACAATATTCTATGGTGATCAATGAGGTTTTTGACTGTACCCACAAACACTCTAAATGACGTCAATTCTTTTAGATCTATTAGCTCCGACTTCAGCTTTTCAGTATTAAATTTGATAGTTTCAATAGTATGGTTGAAATATTCTAAGACAACGTCATTAATGGAATATTGTTGATTGATTCTCGTTTTTAGATCGACCTGATTGGATTTAAGTTCTGAAATAATCCTATCGTATTTTTTTGCATCGTTGGCGTCCATGTTTCCGGTTACAAATTTGATCATTGTACCAGCGACATTAAATAGTCCTCTAGGTTTTCTGAGAGGGCGAGAGAATTTGAAGTTATCCAACTTATTGTCAATGAGTAAAAGGGTTTCATTTAGGAGTTTGATTTCGAGGGCAACTTTATCTGTAACATTCTTATCGTGACGAAGTGAATAGAGTATAGTTCTGAAATTTTCTCGGATTTTCTCCGTTTGGTCTCTAAGGTCTTTTGTCTCGTAATAATGAGTCAACGTGTGGTAGTTAGTTATGATTTTTGCGTCGCCTAGTCTTATCGGTAGAATTCCATGGTTTCGAGTAAGGTCCTTAAGTACGTACGTCCACGTCAAAGGGAGGAAGATGGTCCTGGAACAGGTTCGTCAGTCTGGTTAGTGCGTTCCGGGTTTCTTACTTTCCTTGGCCTTTTAATGTTAGATACGTGGATTTTCTGTTGGGTGTTATGGTGCCTGGGCACGATTTTTGCTGTACCATGTTCAGGGTCTACAGATTCTATTTGTTCCTTCACGTATTTTTGTTTGGTTTTATTTTGAATTTGGTGTGTTTTAACAAAAACATCCTGCGGGATTTTCGGAACTTCTTCTCGATTTTTATTTGTTTCGGATGCTACCTGGTCCTTGTGGGTTTCGGTTCGTTTTCGTATTTGTTCATATAAAAGTTTGACTTTGTCCCTATGTCGGTCAACGTAATTGTTCATAAGAATTTTATCTATTTCGGCTTCTAGAATCGAATCGTTGGAGATGTGGCCATTAATTATTTCGAAGGGGGTGAGTTTTGTCACGGAATGGTAGCTATTGTTATAAGCAATTATCGCGTATTTTACCTTTGATTGAATGCTTTCTTTCTTAAACTCTTCTCGGTTTGCAAATAATCGAACATGTTCAATAAGTGTTGAATGAAATCGTTCTACAATTCCGTTGGAATTTGGATGTTGCGAACTTATAAAATGGATTTTAATTTTGTGCGTTGCAAGGAATTCTTTTAACAGAGAACTATTAAATTCGGCACCATTGTCCATAGTGATTTGCGAAGGGATCGAATGATGAGTGAAGAAGGTCAGCAATCCTTCCACTGTGTCGATACTGTTGGATGATTTTAATGGGTAGGCTTGAGCGTATTTTGAGAAGGCATCAACAATTGTTAAGAATTTTGATTTTTCAATTGACAATTTGTCTATGTGAACAATCTCGAAAGGTTTTGAGGCGGTAGGAGTAATATTCAATTTTGGCTTTATTGGGTTGCGATCGTACTTGCAAGCAAGACAAATTTCGCATTTGTTGATGAAGTCTTGTATGGTAATTTTCATATTTGGCCAGAAATATTTTGTTTTTAATTTTTCGTAAGTTTCATTTATTCCCCGATGGTTGGTTTTGCCGATGTGATAACTACTGATGATTTCGTGAACGGTTTCCTCGTCTTCTACATCTTCTAATTTTGAGTTGCACCTAATCATTTTTATTTCTGAAAATTTAAATGTTCGGTTCATGACTCTGGAAAATTCTTCGTAAATGTTATCTTCAAAATACAATGCGTAATTCACGCGCGGTACAACATAGTTTTTGCCAAAATCTACTATGTCAGCTTCGAGCTGGTTTTTTCGAAACGTCACAGTCGTCCGGGTTTTATTGTCAAACAATTTTTCGATTCTTGGGTTTCTGACATTTTCCGAGTCTGTTAGTTTAATTACAATTTGGTGATTGCTATGGTTGACTGGTTTGTCTGAAATTGGAATAGCAAATGTGGTGTTCCCTTCGTAGTTGGAATGAACTGTTGGAGCTACAGAGGAATCTTCAGTGAGTCGGTCGCTTTCGTCTAAATTCACTACCAGCGATTGGTCGGATCTGTCTTGTACTAGTTCGTCATGTCTTCGGTTAACCAGTTCGTCTATTACGGACATTGTATCGTTCTCCACTCCAGCATTTTCCAATTTTTCGCCGATAACTCTTTGGATTTCGTCTGGGTCGGAAATGATTGTTCGAGGGTCAACGTGAATAGGGGGCGTCGAACATTGTTCCCACCCTAAAATTTGGCGAACTTGTTCCGGGTCGGTTAAGTAGTCTATTGAAGGAGAATTTGGAGAGTTGGGGGAATTGGTTTCGTTATTTTGAATTTCGACTCGGGACAGGGCATCCGCGTTTGCATTAGCTGTGCCTTTTTTTGTAATGAATTTCGTAATCATACTCCTCGAGTTTTAATCGCCAGCGGAACAATTTGGAGGAGGGCTCCTTAAGGGAGAACAGCCATTGAAGGGGCCTATGGTCCGTGAATATTTTAAATTTTCGCCCGAACAAGTATGGTCGAAAATGGTGAGTTGCCCAAACAACTGCCAGGCACTCTTTTTCAATAGTGGAAAGGTTTTTTTCGGAATCCGAAAGTGTTCGACTCGCGTACGCAATTGGCAAATCACCACCATTTGTATTTTGACTTAGAATTCCGGCTATCGCGATGTTGGAGGCATCGGTTGTTAGGTTGAACGGTTTTTCAAAATCCGGATACTGCAAAATCGGTTCGTTAACTAATAGGAGTTTGCAGCGTTCGAAACACTCAACGAAATCTGGATCTTTGGGGTTTATCGTCGCGCCCTTTTTTAGCCTTTGCGTTAGGGGTTTGGTGACCGCGGCAAAGTTCTTGATAAATTTGCGATAATAACCGAGTAAACCGAGGAAGCCCTTTATTTGTTTGGTATTCGTTGGAAGGGGATATTTAGTTATGGCTTCTATTTTTGCAGGGTTCGGTTTAACGCCGTCTTTCGTGATTAAATGGCCCAAATAAATGCAAGAAGTTTCGAGGAAAGTCGTTTTGTCTAGTTGTATGCGGAGTTTACTTTCGCGGAGACGGTCGAATATTTTTTTCAGGCGCAATATGTGTTCGTCAAGAGATTTGGAAAATACAATAATGTCATCTAGGAAAACAGAACAGATTTCACCTTGTAGACCGCGTAAAACGTTGTCCATAAGGCGTTGAAACGTCGCGGGGCTGTTTTTCGTTCCCATGGGCATTCGTAACATTTCGTAGTGACCATTACCGGTGGAGAAAGCTGTTTTTTCGATACTGTCAGGGTGCATGGGAATTTGGTGGAATCCACTTTTCAAGTCAAGACATGAGAAGTACATGCTGCGCCCTAACTGATCTAAAAGTTCGGTTATGTTCGGGAGTGGATATTTATCCGAAATTGTTTTTTGGTTTAGGGATCTATAATCAATTACAATGCGGTATTTTTGAATATTTGAATGGTCAAGTTTTTTCGGAACGATCCAGAGGGGACTGTTCCAGGGGCTGGAACTAGGACGAATTATTCCTTGGGCTAACATGTCTTTGATTTGGTTATCGATTTCGCCCTTTAGCGCTTCTGGGTAACGATAGTTTCTAGTATAGACGGGAATTTCATCAGTCGTTCTGATTTGATGAGATACCTTGTCTGTACAAGATAGGATATTACCGTCACAATGGAAAACATCTTTATATTCTTTGACCAGGTTTAAAATTTTGTGCCTTTCTTCAGCGTTCATGTGATCGGTTCTAATTTTGTTCAGATCTAATTGATATTTTCGGGAATCGTACAAATTTAAATTTGGGGTTTTCGAAGGTGGTTCTGAGAATTCAATGATTTCGACTGGTAAGGGTTCCTTTACGGTGAGAGTGATTTCTTTTACGTCCGTATTCAAAATCCCGAGGTAGCATTCGCCGTTTTCTACCTTAACAAGACATTCGGGGATTTCGAGGGATCCTTGTTTAAAGTACGGAATCACTCCTTCTCCATTTTTCATGTTTTTGACGGGTACTTTTATTTGGGAAAATGCGCGGGGTGCAATTTTCTGGGATGGCTGATTTAGCGCGGGTTGTTCTGACTTTACGAGATCCAAATAATTGATTTCAATTTCCGTTTTGGGGGTGATAATTTTATTATTGGCAAAATCGATTTGTGCTTTGATGGTTTTAAGGTGATCCATACCTAGCAGCATATCGAAACGGTCGTGGAAGTAAAACATTTTAAATGGCAAATTTAAATTTCGTATTTTAAATATTTCACCACATGGGATCAGAACGCTTTGATTTCCGCGAGTGATTCCATGTGCTGTTTTGACTTGAAAGTCGTCGGACACAATTTTATTAGCAAAATATTTTCGTGCAACAATTGGATTGATGAAGCTAGAAGTAGCTCCAGAATCCAGAAGAATTTTCAATGGGGGTTATTTAATTGAATAAACGGAAGAGGGTGTTTACTTTCATTCAGATGCAAAAGATCGTCTATTCGTCCTCTGTTGCATCTGAACCTTCGGCTAAAAAATAATTTGGGTCCGCATTTTCAAAATTTGAGTTTTCATAAATTTTGTTATCCTGATCCTGATCCGTCGGTTCAGGTTCCGGATAGTCAAATTCTTGGGCGCCTTCGCCCTGATGAAATTCGATTGCATTTAGATTTGGGTTTACCGATTGCCACGACATTGGTCGCTGTTGATAGAATCCCGAGGTCGGATTCCTATTTTGAAAGTTATGATTCTGATTCCTATTTTGGAACGGATTGTTCCTTATTCCCGAGGTGGGCGGTGGTCGCGTTTCTTGCCGAGGTGGCGGTTTGGTAGTCTTGTTAAAATTTGCCGAGGGATTATCCGGCCTATGGACTACAAAAGTGGGGGCACTTGCCCGTGGTGGCGGACCTACCGGCCTATGATTATATTGCGGGTTGTGATATACCGGGGGTTGGAATCGTTGAAAGTTAGTAAATGGAATGGGTTTGGCAGGTGGTTTAAATTGTGGCTTCTGTTTATTATCCGCTGTTTGATAGTCGTTTTGGAGCCATAATAATACTTCGTTTAAGGACTTTGGTTGTCTTGTCCTTAGTTGACTCCCAACGGGTTCCTTTAAACGTAGCAAATATGTCCTCAAAGCTAGGGTTCTGTAGTGTTCTATCATTAAATTTTGAGCCATTGGGTCAACTGTGTGGGTTTTTAGGTAAGCTACAATCGAATTTAAAATTTGGGTCACTTTCTGATGGAAAGTGAAAGGCGACTCGCCTTCCTTCTGATGAAGGGCGGTGAGTTCGTGATTTAAAGTGAAGATGTCACGTTTGTCCAAATACGTATCTAGCAAGGCCTCTTTAATTTCTGCAAAAGAATTGAACTTGTAGGCGGAAATCATGGTGGCCGCCTGCCCTTGAATTCTTTGAATGATAGTCCCCAAAACCTCTTGGTTTTGGAAGCCATCTATGGCATGGGGGTCGACAAATCTGTCCACTATTAATTGACATTGGTTTATGAAGTATTCCAGTCTTCCTGGTTCCCCAGTGAAAACGGGAATCATATTGGCATGCTTTTCCTTGAACTCGGGAACCGTGTTGACTCTATTGGTTGGAATGGTATTATTTCTGAGAGATTCCTGGATGGTTTGCCTAACAACTTCTTGGATGTAGGCCGCCATCTCTTGCTGTTGCCTAATTTGTTCGGCTTGCTCCTCCGGAATGTCTCCCAGAGCGGCACCGACGGCTGCGGCAAGGTTATCTAATGGTGAAGCCATTATTGGTTCTTGCTGGTTTAAGTTTGAATTTGAATTTAAATTTGGATTAGAATAAAGCGATTGTTTTAGTTTATGTAAAATGTAACCTTTGAAAGATTTCGGAATTTTGACGGTTCTTGAGTTCAAAATTTGTAATTAATTGCTCTTAACTACTACAACCTTATATTATTAAAATTACTAAAACGAGAAATGATATAATTCGAATTATAATTGATAATTCAAATTATAATTGAAAAATGTTTGTTTCAATAAAATGATCTACGAGGGTTAGTTTCAAATGGCAATTTAGTTATCTCGTTCTAGCGAGAGTAAAATATTAAAAGATTAAAATGATTTAACGTGTAGACGGGATGAGACAGATCGAAGTCGGGCGTGAGAAATGATGAAACTGCACTTACAGGAGGTAGATGCTCATTTCTTATCTCGTTTCCTGCGTTCGTCTGCTGCTCCTCTGTTCTGCACGGGCACGGTCGGGGTCGGTCTTCCTTCTCTTTTCAAGCCAAGTAGGGCTCGAGGCGTTCGTCCTCTTGATTACTCGTAGTCGACAGTACGGGTGGAGAGGTCGATCTACTTCCCTTATCTTCTATTTTCTTCTTTCTTCTAAATGTGCGGCGTTTTGACTGACAGTACGGGGCGAGAGGTCAGTACAAAACGGAGATTTCGACTGACAGTACGGGGCGAGAGGTCAGGAAATCCGGTTGGTGACGTATCAACAGTACGGGTCGAGAGGTTGATAACGTCCAAAACTGCTCCAGGTCGTAAGGCAAGGATCGACAGTACGGGTCGAGAGGTCGTCCACTTACGGTTTTCTGGAAGCCAAGTTCTGTTGAAGGCTGACGACAAACGCGGTGGTATTGGTCAGCTCCAATTAAAAAGTCCTACTGGCTGCGCCAGTTAAAGATGCGGAACCCGCGAAATGGTTTTTAAAAAATGGAATGAAAAATTCCCGGAAAAATTATAAGTTTTATTAGCGTTTCACACTTATATTGTACAAGATACACGGTTAATTAGTACAATTATTCACGGGGAAGACCGAGGACCAAATGCGAGGAGATCTAGGCTTCTCTAGCCGAGGTGCGAGCTCGGTGGGAGTTCGCCCGGAGGGGGAAAATGCAATTCAGCCTTTTTTATTATCGTGGTCAGCGGATGTCCTCACATAACTTTCATAGAACGGGCACCTCGAGGGGGACGGAATTTCAAATTTCCATTCTGCAGCTACTGAAAGCTTCTCAACGAAAAGCAGCAACTCCATGGCATGATTTCATCAGGGTTTCGAAAGAAAATTACCCTGCCTTTTCCTAGGCCCACAGGATTTCCCTTAAGTAAATCATGTTTGAGTTTCAAGAAGTAATCTCAAAGCATAAGAAGATAAAAAATTTAATTTTAATTGTTCAACAAATGCAAAAAATAGGGTTCATATTAAAATTGTTCCAAGTGGCGCCCGAAGTACAGTGAGAACGTCCAATTTCTAAAAATCAAGGCCAAATGTCCAGATGGAAAATAATTTAACATCGGAGCAAGGGATAAGAGCAACTATTAAAGAGATAACCTTCGTCTCGAGTGGCTGATACGGGCCTGAATTTTACGTCATAATATCCAATACTCGGTCGAGTTCACATCATAAAAACGAAAAATTGGTTGCAACTTCGAACAAGCAAACTGATAGCCGATACGGCTTAGGCTCGTATATACAATATTGGTACGAGGAAACACTTCTTGAAAATTTGAATAAGTACAACACGAAAATTAAGACTTCGAGCAGAAAATTCAATCCTCTTCAATTTTAACTCACCTGTTTAAAAGGTACCGCCAACGATGCAGCCATTGCAAAATTTTAATTTTGAAATAATTTAAAATTATTGGAATTACTATATCCTTTTCAACAAGCTATGCTGACGTCAGCAGAATGCACGGTAGGCATAATCAGAATCCCAACAGCGTAAGATTGCCTACGCGATAATCGTCGGCGATCAGCACAAATCTTGAACTGGCTCGTCTTCAACGTTTACGCCTTACCCAGCGTATTTTGACATGTTTAATTTTACGCCGAGTTCAGCTATTCTGGTCAAGACCCCGCCTCAAGTCCCTCCCACTCATGTCTTGACGCGCTCACGTTGTTTCTCTTTTGTTAAAAAATTAATCAACTCTGCCGAAGACGCGTTTTTGGTACGCGTGCAGGATAGGCAGAACGCAAAATTTTATCCATATTACCACTAATGTTCAATTTTCGTATCATAACTGAAGGGTAAGGGGAAAGAACAGGAAATGTCCATTTTTCCCAAAAACAAGCTTAATAGCGCATTTTGTAGGAATTCAAAGGTACTAACCGTATAGTGAAACTCCAAGGGGAAAAAAGTATAAATGTCGCCCTGAGAAGCAACGAAAGATTCGGTGTAAGGGGAAAAAACATAGAATTTAAAATACAAAACCTGCTTTTTCTCTAAAAGTACTTTTTGTGACATTCCTCGTTCCTTCCCCTTACCCTTCAACTGTTGGTGTCATTTTTTATCAATTTGAATTTTTTCGTATGCTTTTCAAAAATGATATATCTTATTAAGGAATAGTTTTTGATCATTGTGGACCAAAGTCGAGAGATAGTTTTTTTTTTTTGTAAGCAGAAGACAATAAGAAATATAAAGTGTGCGCACATCACAACCCCCCCAGCCCTCGACTGCGCATGATATCGCGCCTTAGACCGCTCGGCCACACCGATAAACCAACAATTTCTGTTACTTTTAACTTCAAAATAATTAATTCGGATACGCGTCGTTCAGGGGCTAATTCTGAATATGTCGCCTAGCTTGTGAACATAAGCCGGTAATTTGCGCATGGTTAAAAGTGAGAGATAAATGGCAACGTTCTCAAGGTATTTCTATCGCTCCAAGCGCTTTCTGCTGCATTGTCATCTTCAGAGAGAATCAGTACCTACCTCAGCAGGTATCATACTTGTGGGAAGTATGGAGAAAACCATTATTATAAGGATATGACGGAATTTTTCCCAAATTTGTCTCGATCACTGAAACCAGAGTACTGGCGTAAATTATCTACTATGATGTATTAGGTCAGGGAAATCAAAACCCAATCTCTCGGGATCTTGATTTCATTAAAAAAAAACACAAATTGATAGGTACCAACAGATTTTTTATCTGAGGATCACACAAAAATAAATTATGATCGTTATCTAAAAAATAAATAGATTTACTTGAAAAAAATAATTCAAAATCATTGTCAATTAGTACCACAACATGCCACCTTTCAGGTTACGTATCGGTATTTCTTCGCTGATCTCGAGTGCTACGCCGCGCGTTACGCTCCTTCCGGGCGGCAGCCATTTCCTCCGGCGACACTTTCAAGCCCAGAGCACCAGAAAGAAGTCGCTTGGCTATGGAGGAACACGTCTTGGGCCTGAAAGACGAGGGTAGGACGATGTGACGGGCGATTTCTTGCGACAATCGATTGCCCTGAGATATGGGACGGATTTTCAGTCGGCTTTGGAACTCATCTGAAAGGACTTCTTCGGCAGTTCGAGAGCTAGCGAATATCCCTAGGGCCGTATTCCGGTCAATCCATCGCAGTCGAAGTCCTCGATCGACATATACATCAAATTCACGGGCCAATTCTTCCGTTCGAATGTCATCGGGTAAGTCGTAAATTTCGACGATCGATCCATTCACATAAAGAGTATCATCGTCAGTGGACTCTGTACTGTCGACTCGTTGAGGTGGGCCTTTGACTTCGACTATTCGAACGCGGCCGACTTCCGTCTCAATGTCGCCCATTTCGCTTCGATCGAGTATCGGTATCAGAACGTTTGGGTAGGAACAAGGGCCTTTGCCACAGTAAAGGGGATCCCATTCGCTGGCTGGGATATTCTGGATTGTTTCCTGTCCAGGGGATGTTAAGGATTCGGACGGAGCTGAGTTTAGTTGACCCGATACCGGTGCGACCAATTCGCAAGGAGATTTATTTGAAGCTTCATCCTGCGAAGTAAGAGTATCCATCTGGCAAGAATTAACGTCACAGCCATCCATAGCGACGGAGGGTTCGAGTATTTTGTCATCAATTCCAACAGAAGAATCCTCTCCAACATGAACATTTGAAGGTGGAAGAGTAACGTGCGGATTCGAAGTCAGTTCGGGCTGATCTGAAGTCAATTTGGGCAGGTCTACAGCCAAATCACTTTTCTCGCAAATAGAATTAGTTTCAGGCACAACTGAAGACGTTGTCAGCGATTTGCTGCTTTCAACTGTAGACGATGCCAGCTGATACACGCTCAGGTTGGCCAATGTTTCATCGATCGGCTTCCCATCAACATTCGATGGGGCCTCCTCAATCGACATACCCGGAGTTTCGACATCGGCGTCGTCGACGATTTTCTCTTTCTTCAGAACTGGTTCCGACTCGCTCAGACTAGTTTTCCTCATGTGCGGCGGCACGTAATAACTCATAGTCGTTCTGGTTTTTCTAGGTCGATCCGCTGATTTTGGCTGATTCTCGGCCGTCTTTCTCAGATCTTT
The DNA here is from genome assembly GCA_036186465.1 of Nesidiocoris tenuis. Lineage (NCBI taxonomy): Eukaryota > Metazoa > Arthropoda > Insecta > Hemiptera > Miridae > Nesidiocoris > Nesidiocoris tenuis. The sequence goes on along the minus strand of AP028912.1, from coordinate 12,461,545 downwards.
TCGAGGCGTTTTTTCTATTCTGCTTTCGGAGTTGGACGATCGGATTTTGGCTGGAGGTTGAGAAGTCAAATTGCGACTGATCACTTTCAATACGTCTGAGGTCAGTGTGGGTCTCGTTCTAGTACGATTCGAAGGAGTAGTTTTAGCAGTTTTGTCGGCCGAATCCTCGCCGAGGACGTATTTTCGCAAAGTACTCCCGCATATCACAATTCGTCGCCTCGGTTCGGCCCCGATGCTAAAAGTGCTCAAAGTGGAGAAAGCGCTTTCCACCAGATTATGAACCAACATTCGTTTGTAACCGTTGAACGGAGGAAACAACATAATCACATTGCTGTGGTCTTTGTTGCTCTCCAAGAATTCCAAAATTTCCGCCTTCACGTACTTGAGAAAATCTTGGTTATTCGAGTCCAGGTCATCCAAATTGACGGGCGCAGGCTGTTCCATCTTTGGTGCTGATTTACGAAGATGAATCCAATCAGCATTCAGCGTCAAAACGTTTAGCTAATCTTCATTGCCAAAGCGAGTGTTTACCTGTCACCGATGATAAGATCGACCACGACTCATATAAAACAACAGAAACGAAATCGCTTATTTACAGACCCTTGTTTCGTAGAAATTTTGTAAAAGTAAATGGAAATTCGAGATAGGTAGAACAGTGATGTGAGATCTGAGACGTGAAAATTACTAAGGCGCGAGGGGTGGCGGGGGTCAGGACGTAGTAGTAACGTGAATAGCGTGACTGCATTATTGTAACCAAGGACTGAGAACAAGGAGGAGTGAATAACAAGGCGAATTCAGCGCTCTGTGCGGACAATTCTGTGGAGCTGGTTTTCTCAGATGATTTTGCGAATGGAGGACAAAGTTCACGATAGGTAGGTACCTAATTTTTCTACCTAAAATACCTTTAAAAGGTATGATCGCTTTCTGTTTGAGTACCTACAAAACACGCGTAGACAGCGTGTTTGGCCTCCCGTCAGATAAATCAAATTTCTATTCCATTTGTATATTGATAACCCCCTAAGAAATATACTCAAAGTCAAACTCAAACTGAGGTCCTCAGGGACTAAAACTCGTGCTCATAATCAAACTCAATGCCAAACTCAAACTCATACTGATGACCAAACTCCAACTGAAACAGTTGCTCTTACCGATAATTCAATTTCACACTAAAACTAAAAACAACTATCACTATCAAAATCAAACTTAAAGTCAGACTCAAACTGAAACTCATACTCATAATAATACTCAAACTCACACTGAAAGTCAACGTCATAATCAAACCGAAAATCAAACTCAACGTCAAACACTACCTAAAACTCACAATCAAACTCAAACTAAAACAGAAAGTCAAATCCTTACTCATACCCAAACTCTAGCTCGAAATCATACACATAATAATACGCAAACTTAAAATAAAATTCGCTTATAATCAAACTCATGATAAAAACCCAAAGTCCAACTGAAACGGTAACTCAATCTACGTTAACTCAACTGAAACTCATGATCAAACTCAAACTCGTACTCATAATCAAAATCAAACTGAAACCCGAACTTGAAGTCAAACTCAAATTGAAACCGAACCTGTAACTCAAACTCACGCTCATAAATCGAACTCAAACTGAAACTCATAATCAGACTCAAACTCAAACTGAACCTCAAACTCATAATCAAACTTGAATTCAAACTCTAAACTGAAACTGATTACCTATCAGTTTGAGCTTGATTATTAATTTGATTATGAGTTTCAGTTCAAGTTCAAGATCAAGTTTGATTTTCAATTTGACTTTAAGTTTCAAGTTGAGTTCAAGTTCGAGCTCGACTTTCAGTTCAAGTTCGAGTTCAAGTTGAAAATTAGTTTGACCTTCAGTTTGAGTTTCATTTTAAATTTGAAATTCAATTTGAGTTTGTTTTCCAGTTTGCTGGTCAGTTTCAGTATTAGTTGATGTTTCATTTTTAGTTTGAGATTCAGTTTGAGAATTAGTTTGAGTTTCATTTCAAGTTCGAGTTTGACTTTGACTTTAAGTTAGATTATGAGATGAGCTTGAGTTTGATCATGAGTTTCCATATCAGTTTCAGTTTGACTTTGAATATGAATTTGATTTTCAGTTTGATTATGAGTTTGTATTTCAGTTTTGGTGTCGATTTCAGAGTTTGAGAAAGAGTTTAAATTCAAGTTTCATAAGTGGAGTTTAAATTTATGAGTTTGAAATTATTTCAGTTTGACTTTGGGTTTGAGTTTATTTATGATTATAAGTTTGATCATGAGTTTGAATTTGATTATGAGCATGAGTTCGAGTTCAACTTTTTTCAGTTGGCCTTTGAGTTCGATTATGAGTTTGAGAGGAGTTTTGAGTATAAGTTTGATAATGAGTTCCGGTTTAATTTCCTGTTTTATTATGAGTTTGAATTTCAGTTTTGGCGTCAGTTGAAGTTCGAAAATGACTTTCAGTTTGAGTTTGAATTTGATTTAAATTGCCGATGAGTTTGAATTTCAGTTTGACTTTGGATTTGAGTTTAATTATGAGTATGAGTTTCTTTTTGAGTTCAAGTTTGAATTAAAATTTCAGTTTGATTATGGGTATGAGTTCGAGTTCAATTTTCGTAAGTTGGAGTTTGAGTTCGATTATGAGTTTGAGTGGAATTTAAGTTTGATCATGAGACATGGGATAGCACATTTTGTGTCAGCAAATGTACCTAACTTTTATTTTGCTAAAAAAGAATCGACTCGTGGGCTCCGGAGAATACGAGAAGTAGTTGTTGTTTACTCTGATGTGAGTTGAGTCGATTCGAGACTGGTTGAAGGAGCGATTGCATAAGGGGGCCCTCCGTGTCTCCTTCGCAGTCAATTTAAAAATAGTCTGAATTCCATTTCAAGGTCGACTGGTAAGGAAAAAACTGTCCATAGAAAAGGGATTTATCTTTTTGATGACCCGAACTCGAGATCGGAGTTAGATTTTATCTTCGAGACCTGCACGGATCCAATGGAAAATATTCTCAATAGATAAAATTGAATGAGTACCTACATAGTTAAAAGCTAGATTTGGGGGTTCAGATAGTATTATTGGAATACAATTTTTACAACGCGGTTTTGGCGTACGATTCGATATGTACTTGCCAATATAATATTACTATTGCCTATTTAGCCTCATTAACAAAAAAAATTAATAAATAAATAAATAAAATAAAAATAATAATAAAATAAACCCCTGCAAATTTGCGTGAGTTTTTAGCCAAATTTATAGGTAATTTTGAACTAATGTGGATGCTACTGAGATGTATATATTCAGGTGAACACGCTTTACTGCCTGCACACTACCTGTCGAATATTTAGTGGTCACCCGTATGATTTATTTGAACGGCGGAAAAAATGTATTTCCACAACCAGATGCAAGATCAAGCTTTAAGAATTATTTTGACTTCTAGTAACGGCCACTAAACGAAAACGAGCCATGAGCAAGAGGAAGGGTCCTAAGGAATTGTCATAAATACATCATACAAAAATAAATGGGGTGGCTGATAAATTAATTATGTTACATAGCGACGGAACATGAGTGTATTGACTATGTACCTCTAAACTACTGACGGCCGGCTTCGTTGGATACGGAAACAGAGTCATACGAAGGAGGTACCGTTGGAGTTGAACTGGTCAAAAACACAGGTAGTCAGGTACCTAATGGTGGGCGGGTGAGTAGCGGAGAGCGAACTACTTTACCGATCACTTGGTCAAAAATCAGAATGGAAAAATAATGTTTCCAAAAACAAGCAAAACTTTGGGGAAGGAATCCTGGGGAAGCTATCCGCTGGCTTGACGTGCTTATCATTATCATATCGGTATCGGTTGGCAGAACGTCCGCTTGCTAGTAGTGTTGAGCCTTCCTTTCCTTAGCACTTTCCTTAGCCTTCCTTCCTTAGCGCCTCTCAGCCTTCCTAGCACCTAGCATCTCTAGGAAGATGCCTACTAGAAGTACTACTACTACTACTTCATTTCATTTTCCAATCTTCCCTTGATCATCTCTGCACCAGCTGCTGTAATAGCTTTTTCAATGAGCATGTGGTTGGACGTTCTTCTAAACCGATTCTCCGAAAATTGATAAATCCGATTACTGACAGTAATTAGCAATAGTGTTGACGTTCAGCGTATTTTAACCGACTTCAAAAAAGAGGTCACTCAAGTCAACTTGTCGTTGGAATGTTTTTTTTACCCATTGAAGAATCATTCTCAGCATTTTGGAAAAATTCAAATATTTACCATTTTCTCAACTAATTTAGCAATAAATTATTTGGTATCGGAAATCTCATTGGACCCCTAGTGAATGGTCAATCGCTTCATTAGGTGGAGTAAAAAAGTGCAAGTTGACTCAAAAGCTTCCGGTCAAGGTCATGTTCATGGAAGCTACCCACTGCACCAGACGGCCGTTCCCAGGGCCATACGAATCCCCCTCCCAAATCATTTGGGTTGTTTGAGGTCTGTAAATCGTACAACAGTTGCTTGGTCGAGTTTTGCGTGGTCATCCAAAATTACGACTTCTGACAGAGCAGAAAATGAACATAAGTGCATTGAGTTTAAAAATCGAACATTTAAGTTCAAATCTACAACTAATATTACCTTTTACCATTAAATGGTAAATTTTACGGGGGTGGATTTGCTGCGAGTCATTTCCTCAAAGACATCTTCAGAGTATTAAAACTTAAGATTGTCTTCCTTTAAGGAGTCGATTCTTTGGCTAATTTGCAACAATTTTTTCTATGCAATTTTTTGTGAGCCCAAGGAAGAAAGTATGCAGATACATACACTTATTTCGCCCCGAAGATTTTTGTTTTCGAATAAATTTTATTAATGGCCATGAGCCTCGAATTTTGTAGAAATTTAACAAAGAGACTAACATTGGAAAGCGCGTTACATTTCCTGTAATCGTACGGCATTTGCAGCTTTCCAACATTAAGTTGAATTAGCAAGAAATTGTCAACGTCGTAAATGACTCAATGTTTTGAAACTCCAATTTTTCAACGTGCGGTTAGGGCCAGAGTTGAATGAAACAATTCACCGCACGTTTTTAGAAATATTGGCCCAGAATCTCAGCTTTTCATCGGTATTAGGTAGCTGAGTGATTTCGGTATGGGAGCGGTAAAAATAAAACTAAATTTCACAGTTCCAACTATTCTTGAAGTTGGTTGGATGGTGGTGTACATAGGGGAAAGTGACCTAATATGAGATACATGCCTAATATGAGCCAGCGCTCTACAGCCTCTGTATGGTGCTACTCTCCAGCGATTTTTCCATAAACTTATACCTAAGGATGTTCTTGAGTGGAGGAATTGCTGAATCACCCAACTCCATCTCTGTGGGGGCCTCAGTTTGCGATAAGGTGGCCAGCGTGTGAAGTGAAATTTTTTGAATCAGTTTTTGCATCGATTTGACACCGACAAGATACGTATTTTCTTACAACTAAACTAGTGGAAAATGTTCGAAATTTAATGTAGTTTCCATCCCTCATTTTAGTTTTCTTCTTATCTTCCTTTTCTAGAGTCTATATAAAAGATCAATGATCAAGGGCAAACTGCCTATTATGAGACACTACAAGTGCCCCAATATGAGATATCTCATATTAGGGATAAATGAGTGAATTTCTTATTTTAAATCAAAACCTCGTCGTTTTAGTATGTAAAGCTTCTGCAATATGAAATTTATCAATTTATCTCGCCCTTGATTAATTTAACATGAGTGTTATCGGAAATGGGAACTCGTCTCAGATGGCTCCAACAAAGAGGAAAACCTGGAGTAAATAAGCAATCACTTTACCTGCAGATATTTTTCATTTTATTTTGCAAAACTTTTGTCGTATTGTTTTTTTTTTTTTTTTTTTTTTTGAGGGGACATTTTTGATTTGAAACTTTCTTTTTTTTTACATTGTGTGCATTTTTTCTCTGGTCAGTCTCAGTCCCAAAAATTACGTAAGGATATCAACCTAATGGTTACCAAATTTTTGAAGACTGAAGATTACCTTGTTTCCGAAGATTTCATATAAATCTCAACCAAAGATTGTAATCCTAATTTTGAAAGCTGACAGTATTTTTTGTAATTTTGTAAGGCCATTACTTGAAACATTTTCCAAGGATATTATATTGGTAGGGATCTTAACCCTATATAGTATTGATTGTAAGTCAGAAATTCATTTTGTACCTTTATATGAATGAAATCTCTAACAAAATCTTGATTTTCATTATTCCTAACAAAGGAAGTCCTAATATGAGACTGTCTCATTTTAGGAACAGCATGTATCTCATATTAGGCAACCTGTTGCCCAATCGAACAAGCTGGACTGATTTCGAAAAATTGATTTTTTCAAGCATCTGAATAACGATTGGTTGAAATTTGAATAAATATTTTTAAAAGGGAATGTTAATGAACAAATTAAACCAAAAACTGATTTTTTTTATTGCATTCAAGTGGTCATTAGCGCCTTCTGAAAAAAAGTATCTCATATTAGGTCACTTTCCCCTACTAAATAATATTATTCAGATACCTACCTATCATTAAAAGCAACGTAATAAAATTACGACGATTCGAATTCAACATTTTGACAGACGAGTTTGGTATATACGTACCCTGCCATTTATTCTGAGGTGTGTAAGGTGGACAGTTGTGAGAGGAGTATCAACATCTTCACCACCTACTGTTTTGACGTTCACCGTGCTATAACCCCCTAGCACCATTGTTCAGCTTCGAAAATTACTTTTTGACAGATATTTAATTTTAAAAATGCGTATTTTATAGTTCGGAAAATAATTATTTCTATTGCACTGCTCGCAACCAGGCCTAATTCAAATTCTCAGATTGTCTAGTTTCTAGAACCTTCTGACGAATAAGGACTGTTCTTTGGAATTGTGGAGAATGGGAGATTGTAAGATAAGAGAATACACAAGTCCCCTTCTTCGGTGGACAATGATAGCGCGATTCCGATACCAAATGCGTGAGGCCGTCGGCTACTGACGTTTACAGCCAAGCAAGTTGACGATGCCGGCATGCAAGGACACGAGTCCCTCGCTGCTACTGGCTATATCTCGCGAAAATGTTTCGCTTAATTTCTCCATGTTGAGTTTCATAAAAGGTTCAATTTACCCGTCAAATTTAGTAGGTTGGGAGGTACCTATATGATTTGTTTTATGTAGTCCTTATAACGGGAGGAGTCATTAATCTGAGCTGCAGTGTCTTTGGTCTGCCACCATTTAAAGCATACCCCAAGCTTCTGGGCTGTATTGTGGATCTCCAGAATGAACCGGAATTTCGCGGGTCTGAAGGCTTTACCTGAAGAGTATCTTCCAGATTGCCGCTCACTTATCTCTTGATGCTCTTCTGACGTTCGACTAGAAATCCGAAGACGCCGGGTTCGATTCCCGGCATGGGCGGAATTGTTTGCCAGATTTAATTTTCAACTCATCCTAATAAAAACGTTGACAGCTTCATTTACCTCCATTACGTTTACGTCGCTCTCATTGATAAGGCAATTCAAAAATTTTTCCGGCGTCTCGCAGACCTGTTCGATGGCTTTTCTTTTAAATGAAGTTGACACCTTTTGCCTTTCGATAACCTCAGCGGCCGGCGGGGAGTGATTGTGGCAGAAATCCCAGGCTGAGAGGACGGGGGGATCACCCTGTGTTTTAGGTGGGCCTTGCATTTCTTCTTATAGCAGCTGCAATTACATGAACTTACTGAGTAGCTTGATTTATTTTTATTTATGCCCACCCCTTACACGATCTAGGGGGGCGTTTTCAGCTTTTATAGGGGCTGTATTAGGATTGCGCTCAGAAACGTCCTTAGCGCAAGTGGCTCATTCCTCGTAAAAAATGAAGAAAAAATCCGGCTATTTTGGTCGGCTCAAACTTTTGAGCACAAACTCGCGATATCCACCTAGATCGCCTTGTTTACAGTGAACTAAACAAGTCCCCCCTCAATGTTACGAGGCAACTCTCAGCAGTGGCCCCCTCTTTGAAATTTGTCTGGACTGGACCATAAACGAGATGTGTTATTTATGGAAATGTTCAGGAGCGTGGCTCTTGTTTCGTTGAACTTTGATACGCGCTCTAGAGTTGATATATCAACTGCGGAGTATTTGAGGTAAACCTGGACCAAACAGGAAGTTTAACCTTCGATTACAGCATGATCGACGCCCCATACAAAATTATCCAATTTCCATTCCAACAGTCCACAGCTTATTTTTTTTTCTTCCCCCCTTCAAATATCTTCCAGGCATAAGAAATTATTCCAGTAAATTGCAAAACTTGAAAGGCTATATTTTATAAGCCGGGAACAATACTAGTCTGTAATTCACTTCGCCAGTTTTCATTTAAAGATTAAACATTTTTTGACCGTTTTCGCGTTTTTTATTTCCATATTTACGAAGCAATAAAATATAATAAAAACTGTAGCCATACACGCCTAAACACTTTATGTCATGATCTGAGTGATCAGCACTTCTCCTACATAAAAATGTGGAAGTTACAAGTTGAATGAAGACCATCTTTAGTACATAATTGATAAAAGCATGTACTGGGCAAAACGGGGGTTAAAGGCAAGTACGGGGGGCCTGTGTGACCAAGTGGTCTGGTGCTCTCCGTTCTCGGTCCACAGTTGAGGTCTAGGGGGTTCAAATCCCCCTCTAGCCCTGGGAATTCGGGGACACTTGCATGTTCACTTTACAGCGAAACCTTATCAGAACAGCCCCTTCGTCATGCCAGGCCTGGTCGAGGCCTCGAGCATTGACGAAAAGCTAAATTAAATTAAAGTTTTTTAATATTAGCAGTACAGCTTTGTCACTTAAAATTATATGGCATCATAACCGTTATTTACGGCCACAGCCTAAAAATATGGTTTTATCTTGGTCAGGAGATCCAACGATGTTAGTCTGATCCAGAAGACGTTCTTCTCGAGCCCGCGTCCGGTCGACTGTGCAGTTGTTGATTGGACTGTACAGGCAGGTCACGACTATCGAACAACAGTCATTGTCAGACTGTACCTTCGGCCTGCGGTTGCTCGCGAGGCTTTCAGGTCAGTTGGTGTCGTTTCATGTACCTACTGAGTTTGAGTTAACTGGCACTGAGTACATTAGTAAATAAATTCCTACCTCTTTTTATGCGCCGACAGTTCAATCGGCGGTTCGGTCATGCCTCGCATGTGTATGCAAGAGTTCATAGCTATTTACGAAAAAGAACCGTGCCTGTGGTTAGTTAAAAGTAGAGAATACCGCAATAAGAGAGAAAAAGAGGCAGCCTACGCGCGTTTGGCGAGTGTCCTAAGCAGGATAGAGCCCGGTGCTGATAAAGGAGCTGTCGTAAGGAAAATTAATAATTTAAGAAGTGCTTACCGAAAAGAAAAGAAAAAAATTCAATATTTCTTCGAAAGGACTGGAGAAATTTACCAGCCAAAATTATGGTACTTCGATTCGTTGAAGTAAGTTTACAAAAATAATGAAAATTCAAAAGAGGTATTTCCATGGTAGGTACTTACTTATGAGGGGTAAAGGTTGCCTTGTGCTGCCTTGACATTTCTGATATACTTAGCTCCCTGGAAAGCTTTTCCTTTTTTTGTTTTAAGCTTTTTGGAGTTTCCTTGCAGTCGGGTTTAGTTTTTTCAACCTATCACGAAGCGAGATAAGGGCGATTCTCAGCAAACGGGCAAATATAGTATTCCTGGCCAATTGTTCCACGGGGAATCAAAATTGTGACTTGCAGTTGTTCGATTTGTCTCCTAATCACTCTCCTCTAATGTGACGTGTTAAAAATAGTTGATTAATTACGTATTTTCGTTGCTTTTTTGGGTGTACCTATAACAGCAATTTTCTGATTACCGTGGGGTGTCTCTACCATCAGGGCTCATTACCGAGTTCCCATCGTTTAGGCTTAGACTTGCTGCATATTGGCGACGTTGGCATCTTTTTGAAAACAGGGTCAGTTCATTACCGTGGAACAATGAACTCCTTACATTATCCTGAGGGATATTTTTTCAAGCTCGCCAATTTTGTAGCGTTTATGTGGAAGATAAACACTAGTATTCTCTTTTTCGAGTTAAAATTACTTGGGGCCTGTCAGGACCAAGTGGAAATTCTGATTGCCATGGATCGAACACAATTTTGATTATCATGGAACAATTGATCGATGCTTCCACGGCAATCATAATACATCCATGGTAATCAAAAAGCGTACAATGACTGTAGGTTGTATATCCATTGTCGTACGTGGCCTAAGGAGCAAAACAACAATAAAAAGAAAACAACAACAACAAAAACAGTAATAGTCTCAGAATGATGTTATTTTGACTGATAAGTGTGTGTTGTGGAGTCGTAGCCGCGTTTTTATTAGTCTAGTTCCCTGGTTCTAGCTGGGCAATGTAAGAAGAAGAATTAAAATCGTGAAGTTTTCCCACGATGAAGAAAAAATGAACAAAACATGGATTCAACAATGACCCGTGGCTTTTTCCAAGATCTCCAGTGAACGAAAAAAAATTAAATCAGGTAGGTAAATGATACTGCTAAATGATAGAGGTATTTAGGTAATTAGAGCATTTCTTTTTTACAATTACCCATTACAATTTTTCACCAGGTGGAAAAATCGACCAACTCTCTTAAAAAGAATTATGGCGCCCAGAAAACAATTCACAGCTGAGCAACTGAAGGAGCGAAAACGGTTGGCCGAGAGAAGACGAAGAGAACGTCGAAACAATGATGCAATTCTAAAAAAGCTTGATAAAATAAAGGAGCATGAAAGATATGAGCGGAGGAAGCAATCCGGTCAGATAAAATTAATAGCCCAACTGAGTGCTAGGGAGCAGCTGTTGAGAAGAAAACGCTCGAGGGAACACTCGAAGAACTATTACCTCAAAAAGAAATCCCAACAGAGTCTAAAAAACACTCAGTTTCAGCGGGATCGATCAAAATTATATAGGGATCTGGTGAAAGAGAGATCCAAAAACTCTACGCTGTCCATATCTGTGCAACGATATGAAAAGAAATACCCCAGATTATTGGAACGGATAAAAAAGGAGGAAGAATCCACGGCTCAAGACGCAGTGGACCACATGCTCCAGGACTCATCCACGGAAGGACGAAGGCTCGTATTATTGTTCTTGATCGTTAACTTATTCCTTTCCTTCTAATTACGCACCTAATAATAGTTAATTAACAACAATTAAAATGATTTAATTAATATAAATAATTTTATTATTACAAATATAATGAATAAATATTATTTATTATTTTATCGAATAAATAAATGAAAAAATTAAAACCAGTGGTGCGAAGATAACACGCGACGCCCCATACCACTTCTATAGTGAGGTATTGGTTTTCCCACGTCAAAGATACACATTTCTGGAAGAATCTTCAATAGGTCATGATTACCATGGATGAATGTGATTACCGTGGAACAATAACATCTAAACTTTGAAATTTCGGAGCTGAAAATAGTTTGATCTCATAATATTATCATATCATAGAAACACCACGATTTTTCAAATTTTGTTCATCACTTTTCTTTTGAAAAAATTTGGCATTTGAAATTTGCCGGTTTGCTGAGAATCACCCAGAACGAAGAAACGCACTTACCCCGCCTCACGCTAAGTATTTTGTAATTATTTTGTGCATGCGTAATATTTCGTTATTTTCTTTAGATTCCTGGAGGATCAAGAGGATCTTGAACAGTTGTCTGTCAGCGCTACCGATAATGCGGGGAACGATTCTTGCGATGAGGCTGGTGTGAGTTTGAATGATGAAAATGATAATGCTGTAACCCCCCCCCCCCACCCGAATCATCAAGAGCTAGAGGGTATCGGGATTCGAAATATTCGGTCAAATTGAATTTCCGGTCCCGCGCTTCTACCATTAGAAACATTCAAAGAATTGTCTCTACTAGCCATTGGTTAAACTGCATGCGTTGCACAATTTCCATTAGAAACATTCAAAGAATTGTCTCTACTAGCCATTGGTTAAACTGCATGCGTTGCACAATTTCAATTTCCCTTGCAATTTTGACAGGAATCATCCGAAGATGTGGGCATCTCGTTGGATTGGAAACCTGGGATCAGGAGCGAGAGTTTATCAGACTTTCAGGACCAGTACCGACAATCGTACCCGACTAGTCAGGTCGACGTTGGTCAATTCGAATCGAGGTCAATCGTCATAAAAGAAGATCTGGACGCGGAAAGTCCAACGAGGATCGTCGAAGTGCCGAGTGAAATGAAAAATAGTGCAGAACGGTTAGGGTCTGAAGACCGGTTCGATCTTATTGGGAAAACTGTCGCCCTCAAATTACGAAATCTACCCAAAGGGCAAATGCTGATAGCGGAAAATCTGATACATCAAGTCTTGTTTCAAGCCGAACTCGAAACATTGTCGTTCCAACATAGGATTGTCGGCGAAACAAGGAGGAACCAAGATGAGTACTGTTATCAAGCACAAAATAGTACCGAGTGAAGAAAAAAATTGGTGCCATTTAAAAATAAATTTTGTAAATTCGCGTATTTCACGCCTTCTGTCAGAAGTTACCTTCCTATCGGATTAAATGATTATAATTCTTGTTGGACTGAAATTGCTCATTTATTCCCTCACCGCTGAGAACTCATAGGAATGTTGAGGAATGTTTTTGTTGATGGACCGGGCATTATTTTAAATTTTTTAATAATAGCTACCTACCTAAGTATGGGCAGAAATGTAAAACTGGAAACTTTATTTTTATGAAATATCAAATTGTAGTATTTCTTGGGCCCCTTCCTAGGTGAAAATTATGGGGATGATGGGTTTCCCTGTACGAGGCACAAGGCCAGAAAGACGATGGCATTGGTCGTGGTACGTTTGCCTCCCAACAGATGGCATAGTATTGACGTCCCACGATAGCAGAGCGAATGCTATCTCTTGGTAGTTGTCTGAACAACAGACAACGGATCTGGCTACTGCCCGCAACTCTTTAAAAATTGATTCCTAATTCGGATGATAGAGGTTGTTAGCCTCCATTATCTACCGGATGTGGGATTGGGAGTTAAGGTGTCTTCTAGAGCTAGCTTTAAGGGATGATCATTAGCCCCTGTACTTGGGAGTAAGGCACAATGCCCATGTGCATATGGATGCAACCAAAGGAACCGGTCCAAAATCCGGATGAGGGCTATAGGGAGGCTCCTGGTTCCTGATCCCACCGTAAATAACGGAGGTAATAATGAATTGAGTATAAAACCGGACCATTGATTGGCATGCCTATTTGAGTGTGAGGCTACATGTGATTGCTATTCCTTTTCTGATCTTCACTTAGCATATTTTCCCTCTCGAATAGCATAGGAGTGAACTTCAATTAAAACTTGTTTTTGCATCTCTTCAAAAGCCATTATCAATTTGAAGATAGATAATAATTAATTTTCTTATATTAATTTCCTAATTTAATGGCATCTATCTACGTATTTCTAAAATACCTAGGTCGTATTTCATAATTTAATTCAATTCAATATAATAGGAATTTAGATAGGTAGGTACATACTGCCGTCCAACAGAGAAAAGCAGTAACTCGAAAAAACGAGTTTTGAGAAAATTGAGGTTTTGCGTTTTGTTCCATAAAAACCTCAATTTGGCTCGTAAATAAGTTTTTTTTTGCAAAATATCAGCCTAATATGTCCTTCTTTTTTTTTATGTATTCATTAAGCAAAATAGACTAGAAATTATATTTTTAATTCATTGGACTGTTTTTCACCTTTGTATTCCTCCCGAATCGCCATAAGAGCTACAACAGTATTGGCGTGATACTGCTTTTTACCCTTGCATTCATTCCCGAACTGTTCTTTTTCGTTGTGCGACCATCAGTTTCCCAACAACAGTTCCTTCCATACTGCTTTCTTCTTTTGCATGACTCAATTGCTGTTGTTTAGCTTTGTGTCTGGAAAGAAGTTAGCCTCACAAGACAAGGGGAGAAAGAGAGTGTTAAAGCTGTTGTCAAAAGTGATTACTTTCCATAGTAATTGATCATGTGAGGACACGCTAACTTCTCAATTCAACAGAAAAAATGTTGTATTTTAGACCATACTGCAGATGAGGTATGATTGCAGATTAGGTTTCTAGACCCTTTGAACCGTTAAATGTGAGTGTACTTAGGTAGATAATATCTAATTTTACCCTCTAAAATCTATATAAAATTTACCCATTACATATTATGTAATGGGTAAACTTATGAGAAAAATGACGGACACGAAGGGTTATAAATAGAAGAACCAAGTCTGTTGACTGAATTATGTTTTATTTATTGAAGCAAAAATTCGATTTTTCTTTTTCTTGATGGTAACTAACTCTCACTCATGAGTATGAGTATGTCGTAAGCAAGCACGAGATCAAAATATTCGAAAGAATTAAACGAATGGACAACTCATAATAATATTAGTAAGTAATATTGAAAATAAATAAATAAATTCACGAAGAGAAAATTACCCGTAGTGAATACAATTTCTCACTTCTAAAAGTCAGTACCTTTGAAAAATATCAATTTTTAGGGAACGTAAATTTCACTTTAGTCTTATTCTTACAATGGAACGAGTTGTTGGCCGTTTGATTTGGGCTCTTTTCTTCATTCTCCTGCAGGTACTCCTTTATTTCCTCCAGAAAATGCTAGATTTGAGCATCGTCACTTTCCCTATTTACACCATCAACAAAAATCAATTCGAAATTAATATAACTGGTTAATAAATAGAGTAATCCATTCATTTAATTAAAAGGTGCAATGGCACTCTTGACATCCCCACTGAAACTTTCACCACCATGCAGTTTGTGGATTCCACTTTCTCGGACTAAATATCGATACCTTTTAAAGCACAAAGGAGATATGTCCAAAAATGGCATAATGAGAAGAAAAATGCAAAAAAGTTTTTGATCAATTTACAAAAATAAAGATTTTTCCCATCAGTTTTCAACTCCATAAAAAAATTCGTTAAATAAAAAATGTTTGTCTGGCCCAAGATCTACGACCTCATTTAACCAGAACTTTGGTAGCACTTAACACGCTTCCAAGATAAACGCTCTTTAAATATTTGTCGTTTCTTCTATTATATCGTTTTTTGGCCTCAAAAAATAGATAAAAAGGATCATGATTCTTGGAGCGATCGATAGGTCCTGATGAGTAGATTCTTTTCGGTACCATGAAATCTTAAAATTGACCGGCGAATAGATATGAATTTTAAAATTTCGGTACCGAAAGAAGTATTGATTTTGGGACATATGCCGCTTTGTGCTTTAAGGTATCGATATAACTAATCCAGACATACTTGCTTTTAGTTACTACTTATCTCTAATCAAAGCACCTCTCTATGTCCGGATTAAATTTAATCCGAAATGATGAAATCCATCATTAGTGACGAATTCAAAATTTTATCGATCGGTGAGTACCTATGAAAACACAACCAATGGTAGGTTGAGACTGCCTACAAAAATTTACAACTAGAGTACTAAAATAGATAACCCAGCGAGTATAATAGGAATTTATAGTCGATATAAATGAAATAAAAATCAAAATATCAACCTACCTTGCTCTTTAAACGGGAAAATCTCGGGTGCCATTTCATTCCTTCAACTCGTTGTCTCGTTTCAAAAGTTAACCTTCTTTGAGAGCGAATTTTCTATCCTTCATGTGCACTATTTTCATTAGTTTAATTTTTCCGACACGCGTCAACTATTTTTGCGCGCCTCTGAACACGATTCACAAGCCATAAAATGCACGGAAAAATTATGAAGACACAAATTTTAGCGAAATCACCGTCAAAAGCTGTGCAGAACGACATTAAGAATGCGCAACCGATGCAATGAAAGAAAGCAGCTTCTTGGACCAGACGGATGTACTGCAAATGAAATATGACGTTTTCACAACTTCAATCCAACGAATGAAAAAGCAGCTCCAGCGAGCGAGCTGCTTCTCGATGTGGTTTCGCTTATCAGGCCAGAGTACAACTGAAAAAGACCGCCTACCTCCCAAACTGTTGTACTGCCCTACCGATCGTTGTGCCCAAAACAACGGAAAAACACAGCTGGGTTTTGATTACTGCTTTTTTGTGTTGTAAAATGCGGAACTGCTTTTTACCTATGTAATACCCCTAATTATTGAAAAACAGCTCATCTATTTTTGTCAATAACATCGTTATTTTTCATACGATTTTTTTTTTCGCCATCTCAAAAAATAGAGATTGAGCTAACAAATCCAATGATACCAAAAAGTCAAAATGCGAAAAAATTGAGTTACTGCTTTTCTCTTTTGGACGGCAGCATAGGTAATGGGAATATAAAAAAATAAACTTAATTTTATACGAGCAGAGGACATAATTAATTGTTATATTACTTAATATAATATATTACAATAATTAATTATGTCCTCTGCTCGTATAAAATTGAGTTTCTTAATTCTTTCGGTATTCCTATTTTATTGAATTGATAAATCATAAGACTTATAATATATCCAACACTGGAGCTCTTTCTTTAGAGACGTCGATGGCTGAACGAGCCGTGACACTCGTGCAATCAACGAATCATGGTCAAGGTCATTGCGTATTATCATCTCATCTTCGCGTTGAAAGGATGCGAACCGTATGCGCATGTGTTTGGTAATGAGCACGGGGTAGCCGAGTGTGTGTGTTTACACGTGGCTGTACTACATTTGTAAGCGTAATTCGTGACCGAGAAGGGAATATAGACCGTTCGTTGTCATCGATTCATTGATTTTGCAGGTACCTACCTAGGTATCGCAGTAGGAGCCTTGCGAAAAATTCCTCTAAAGCTTCACGAAAGAGACACCTACTAAGTTCCATTTCCATGATGGCTTTGATTTCATATTTCATTTTATTTAAATTTTTATTATATCTGAGCTGAAAATTTTGCCTCAAATTCCCTAATTTCGCCTATGGTTCATTTTCAGAGCCCTAAAAATATCGGAATTGTTTGAAATATAGGTACTGGCACGCTGTATGGAGAGGAGGAAAAAGGTATGATACCTACCTTTTAAAAGGATGACGTCAGCAGGTTGTCTTCTCGCCGGATTTTGGTTCATTTTTCTTGAAAAATGAACCTTTGTTATCGGTCAGGAAAAAAAAAGTTTTAACACCCCCTGAAAATTTGTTGGTTTACGTTTCCAGGGGTGTAGAATCCGAGTCTGCAACAAATTTTTTTTGTCCGTCTGCCGTACGCCGTCCGGGGGTTTTCAGGGGGAAGGAGTTGTAAATGTTTAAAATGTTCATCAAAAATCAAGTTTTTTATCTAGTTGGTCCTCACGTCTCCACAGTACCCCACCCCTCTAATTTTAACCCCAATAAAACAGCTGTTGAAGTGGGAAAAAATTTGTGTTTTTAAAGAATTGCCACATAACCATGCGAGGTATCATTTTCTATAGATTTTTTGAAGCTGAATCGAAAGAGACCATCGCCACTCCTTTAGATTCAACCGTTTAGGATTTCGTCACTTAAGTTCTAACTCAAGTTTTCAGGAGGTACAAAAAACTAATTATTTCAACATGGAAATGCATTGAGCGGTGCTGTCTCTTCTCCATCTCCTTCTTCACTGGTTGGTTCAATCTCCTTGGCAGTTTTACCATGATATCGGCTATGAAAAATCGCTCGAGTGGTGTGTCCAACTCAGCAGCAATTGAGTTAGGCGGTGTTGTAACGCCAAGGGGATTTTTGCAAAAATTTTCATATTGATTCTTCCTCAGAAAATATGCTAATAAATACCGTCACAGAAGAGCTGAAGAATGGCGTCATCTTGTTGCCTTTCGTTGACGTCTTGCGTGTTACTCATGTTCGGTCACACCAATAAACATTTTTCCGGATAATCTGTCCCAGGGCAGAGAAAGAAGCAAAACTCATCGTCTGACGGTCACTACCGTGCGACATTCACAGTTTGACAAGATGGTCCTCGTCTCTGTTTAGCACCCCGAACTAATCTATTTACCTTCCTATACCTTCCCGGTGACCATTTTCGTCTTCCTCCTTGCTAACGTATAAAACAGAAATATCCCCATCTTACTGGCTAGTTTGCGTTGAGTGATCTTATCTTGAGCAAGTGTTCGTCTACAGGTTCAACATGCCGAATTTCAATTCTATGCTGGTTGGTATAAAATTTTATTATTTTTCCTACTTGCACTCCTCATTCTTAGTATACTAAGTATAGCACTGGAGGAAACAAACATTGAAATTACTCACTTAAGTGAGTACATTTAGCATTTCTTAAACTAAATTGAAAAATTTGCCAAATAAATTGACAAATTGAGGAATGTCGAATCAAATTGAGGATTTGCCAAATTAGAGAATTTTCAAATCCAAAGTAAAAATTCCCACAGGCTATTTGAGAATTTTCCAAACCAAATTGAGAATAATGGCGAATAATTTTAGGCGGCTTTTGAAATTTGCATACTGTGTTTTTTGACATTTCTAATCATTATTCAAAATCGAATCGCTTTGGTCCAAAAATTTACGCATCAAAATATGGAAGTATTGTGTTTTTACGCACCACTGGTTTCTTATTCTCGTTTAGTATATTATTTCACAGAAAATAAATGATAGGTTTCGGATTCTTGTGAAGTTGCAGTAGCGGTTCTTATTTGTGCAGATATTTTTGGCAATGATCGTCGCTTGCTTCGCTGACATGTCGCACAAAAATACAGAAAAAGATGCCAAAAGTCAAATTTTGGCGCCCACCCAGAGGGTAGTTAACGCTACGAAGCATTCAAACACCGACACTTCATCTTCGGGTGTTCAGTCGACGAAATCAATATCAATGGACTTGACTCCACCGAAACCAACTCTTTTGGAAAAGAACATTCACAATTCACAGGATATGATGAAACAGGCTGAAAAACAAGATAGCAGCCCGTCGAAAGATCTCAAAGTCGATGAATCTATTGGTTTTGGGTTTTACGCTGGAATTGGTTCTCCTTTTGGCTATCGGTCGTACTATCCGTCGTACTATCCCTACTACAGACCTTACTACTATCGTCCTTACTGGCGTAAGTTTACAATTTTCTAAGTACCGATGCATTTTTGCGGTGGAGGGTTATTCGATTCTCGCTTCTTGGTCGCACTTCCTCGAAATGAAGATTCCAAGAGTTACAACGCTGGGCATCTCTTGCCCTCACCCAAATCGACAAAATTTGGAAGCGATAATGGAGTTAGAGGCTTTAACTGTCGAACAGCTTGCAATCCACGGGACGATAAAGCAAGACATCCAGTTTTCGATCACCGAAACCCAACTAATTTTGACTTATAGGTAGTGAGAAATGTGTAAAAACCTTCAAGGAATCCAACAAGCTCACAAATTCAAAATCGGTTCAGTAGAACTCCCTCAAATTTCCAAAAACGCGAAAAAGGAGAAATCGCGGTAAAAAATCTCAAGCCAAACCGATTAAAAAACAAAATTTTCAAACATTTTCGGAAAAAACTTCCTATCCTATGGTAAATCGAGCGGGAAAGCCGTGAAAAATACTCAAAAAATTCTAAACCCGCGGCATTAAGTTCAAAATTGAGTTTTTGCGTTTTTTCAAAAATATACCCTAATTATGCCAAATTGGACCCCTTAACCTTTTCCGATCGGATAGCCCAGACAATATGCACCAAGTTGGAGCGAACCACTACTTTTAAAAATTGCTTCAACGATCCGCGTTACGCTCGCTTGAGAAAAAGGTTAGGTCCCTACGTCACGGATCGTTGATCGACAAAGCTTCGGCGTTAAGTCGAGAAAATAATTTTCGCCGTAGCTTATAATTATTATGAGATTCCTATGCTTTAAACAAATACTAATCGTCTCTTTTTCAAGTAGAAATGCGAGTAAAATTTATTGCTTCGGCCCGTGTATCCAAAAAAGAAATGCGTTTTCCAGCTTGTATGCCAAGGCGGCAGGACACAATAACGCCAGAATGGAACATTACTTTATATTTCCATGACCACTATTTATGGATGAAAATTACTCAAAGATGGCAATATCGGTTTCAGGGTACCCTTACTACGGATCTTACTTCGGCTAATAAGATCCCAATACTCGGCTGAACTGACTCGCCGAGGATGTCCACAGTGAATGTAATAAAAATTTGATAATTAGATCTATTTTTCTAGCAATTGTCCGCTTTGAGTGCTTGCTCCAATATTGCTCCATCATTTTTATCATTAATTTACCAAGCGCTTTCGCCGTTTCGGTCTCATTTGGGGCATGCAGAACGGCGGTGGATATAGAGAAAACAATTTTCTCTTTTTTCACCTGACCAGCCATCATTTTTGGCTAAATTTGATTATTGATCTTTTTGAACGTCTGATTGAGGTGTAAGGATTTTTGGCCATGCGTTTTTGTAATGCCCCTATTCGAATGTATTCCAGGAGACAGCTACTACAAGCCGAAGATTATACCAGTTATCGTCAGAAGAATCCCAGTGATAGCAGTGTGAGACTACGAACTGCTAACCATCATTGTCCTCGAGTCAAAAAGTTTCTAAAGCAAAAATCATTACCGATAAAGCTGCAATAGACTTTTTAAATTATAAAAACTGTCATTATCATTACTATTTTACGAACGCTATTTGTACGATATTAAAATAATTTATCTTACTGGTAACCAGTGGTTTATTTTGAGCGACTCTATGTTCAAAGAATTGAGCTATTGATCCGAGGCCTTCAAGAACCAAAAACAAAATATTCAATCGATGGCTGAGGCCGTACGGTGATGGAATGGCTAACCAGTCGGCTTCCATTGTGCCACATCATCGATGGGAATGTTCTCAACGTACGACTGACAGTGAAATAATCTTATCTGATAAATCTAGCGAGTGTATGATGGCCTAAAAAAGTTTTCAAAAAATATAGGCCATAGCCATAAAATTCCCAAAATTGCCAGCTATAAATTATAAGCCTAATTCGTAACCGAGTGGCCAAATTCACGTTCAAGAAGTTGGGACTCGAAAAAATTTTGAACAAAATTTTTGTCAGCATATTTATTTGCTTGAAGGTTGGTTCATCAATTTAATTTATTAATTGAATATCAATCATTCTCCAATTGTCCATGGATACGTTGACCGGGAAATTTGAACTTTTATCCAATTGATTTGTTTTGAACTTTCCTAAAAAATTGCTTATTACTTATCGAGAGATTTTGGCAACAATAATTTAATAAACCCATGCGAATATACGTCTCTATGCAAGATTTTCAGAAACATATCCATATGCAAGAAAAACGAACTCGCAAGAAGAACATTTTTTTAAACTCTCCAATCCTTTTTTGTCTGATTGGTAGTTTACCCACCATTTGGATGTACGGTCGTAGAAGCGAAGGATAATTATCCTTCCTATTATATCATATTATAATAGTTGTTGAATTTCTTGGTAGAATGATAATTGGTTTTCTCACTTAATTCATTATTAGGGATCGGATTTTTATGTATTTAAAAATGCCAAATATGTGACATATATATGTATTAATTTTCATAAAATATGTGGAAAATATGTAAAAAAGGTTGAAATATTTGCAAAAAATATGTGGAAAATATATAAAAAGGTTTAAATATTTTCTAAAAATATGTGGAAAATATGTAAAACGGTTTAAATATTTTCAAAAAAATGTTTAAACCCAAATGAACATCAAGATTTTGTTAAATTATTTCCAGAAATAATGTACCTATGTACCTAATGGGTCGGTTTTTTTTTCGTCGCCCCCTGAAAATTTTTCCTTTACGTTTCAGAGTGTCTAGATAAAAATCTGCAATAATTTTTTCCCGTACGCCGTACGCCGTCTGAAGCAAAACGCAAAAAAAGAGTTGTCCAATAAAAAAAAAAAAAAAAAAAATTAGCAAAATTTGCTAAATTTTTTTTTAAATTTCATTCATTCTAGTTGTGAACCTCGGGAAAACTACCCAAAATTAGCAAATATGTGTTTTTGTGGACCAAATATTTGAAAAATATGGATTTATAGTGGAATATGTCAAAATATGTGAAATGAAAGTGGGCTTAAACTGTTCAGAAAATGTCAATATGAACACGCCTACTTGAAAAACATCAGTACATTGCCTAGAAAAAAATATGTGAACACATACGGATCCGATCCCTATTCATTATTAATTTGGCGTCTTTTTTGCGTTTCATCCTTCTTTTGTTTTCATTAAGATAGAAGACGATTAGACCTTCTTTTTTTATGCATGTCATTGACAAAATCCTTTCTGGGATCCCCACGGTAAACGGATCTCAGGATTTGCATAGGCAGTCTTTTTAACAAGGGAAATCCGTAGTTCTGCCTATACCAACGTGAACTTAATTACTTCGTGTGACGTTTATGAGACTTTTCGGTAAAGATTTTTCGGCGGAGATATAATTATTATAGTAATGGCAAGGATATCAGCGTGCGGCTGCCTTCTGCCAATCTGATCGTCGGTGAGCATTCATCGGTTCAGCGGCTCCCCGTCCTCTAGACCTATCCCTGCCACTTCGACGATCATTTTTAGGTATAAAACTCCAGTGGGGGCTGAGAGAGGCATCAGCAGTTCAATCGGACTATACAGCGAAGCATTGCGCCTCCAGGGCCTTTCGGCACGAATCATCAACCAAAAATCATCATGCACTCGATCACTGTGAGTTGAATTTAATGGCTATTATTTACTAAATATAGGCCATCTCATCAATTATAAATTTCAGTACTTTTGGAATAAGTAAATAAATAAACACCAGCTAATTAAACAGAACAAAAGTTAGTTGGCCTATTTTTATTAAAAATTAGGCATGTACCAAAATGTAGGTACCTAGGTAGTTAAAAAATTAATTTTTTACTGAAAATTATACGTCTTTTAAATAATTCGAATAGTTTTGTAGAAGAATATGATTACCAAACGATTACTAATAATAACTACAACTGGGGTTTTTTCAACTTTCTGGCTAGAACGCACTTTCAGAAGACAAATTCGTTTTGGGTGATGGCAAATTCCGCTAGACCTTTGACAGTTCGAATGGTGTAGGATCAAAACTGTGATATATCCCAACTGAAGTTACGACTATTTGAATTTGAAAGTCAGAAAATAAATCCAGAGGTTTTTTCCGCCATAATTTCAAATAACCTATCAAACGTTTTTATTTTTTTTATTTTTTTTTTTTTTAAACAGTTTGCCTTGTCAGTGGTCTGCCTGGTAGCTGCAGCCTACTCGCTTCCCGCCCCCGCTCCCGCCCGGCTCGCAGCCGCTCCTCCGGCTCCCGTTTCCGCCGAAGTTGACTTTGATCTCAAAGTTGACTTTGATCTCAAAGTTGAGTTTAACTCGAAGTTGAGCCATTTGATCTCGAAGTTGACTTTGATCTCGAAGTTGACATCTACCCCTCCTATGGATACGGCCTCTCGAAGTTGACTTTGATCTCGAAGTTGACTTTGATCTCGAAGTTGACTTTGATCTCAAAGTTGACTTTGATCTCGAAGTTGAGTTTGAACTCGAAGTTGAGTTTGATCTCGAAGTTGACATCGATCTCGAAGTTGACTTTGATCTCGAAGTTGACTTTTATCTCGAAGTTGAGTTTGAACTCGAAGTTGACATTGATCTCGAAGTTGAGTTTGAACTCGAAGTTGAGTTTGATCTCGAAGTTGACTTTGATCTCGAAGTTGACTTTGATCTCGAAGTTGAGTTTGAACTCGAAGTTGACATTGATCTCGAAGTTGAGTTTGATCTCGAAGTTGAGTTTGATCTCGAAGTTGACTTTGATCTCGAAGTTGACTTTGTCTCGAAGTTGTGTTTGAACTCAAAGTTGACTTTGATCCCAAAATTGACTTTTATCTTGAAGTTGAGTTTGAACTCGAAGTTGAGTTTGATCACGAAGTTGACTTTGATCTGGAAGTTGATTTCGATCTCAAAGTTGACTTTGATCCGAAAGTTAACTTTAATCTCGAAGTTGAGTTTGAACTCGAGGTTGACATTGATCTCGAAGTTGACTTTGATCTCGAAGTTGATTTTGATCTCGAAGTTGAGTTTGATCTCGAAGTTGACTTTGATCTCGTAGTTGACTTCGATCTCGAAGTTGAGTTTAACTCGAAGTTGAGTTTGATCTTGAAGTTGACATCGATCTCGAAGTTGACTTTGATCTCGAAGTTGAATTGATCTCGAAGTTGACTTCGATCTCAAAGTTGAGTTTGAACTCGAAGTTGAGTTTGAACTCGAAGTTGACTTTGATCTCGTAGTTGACTTTGATCTCGAAGTTGAGTTTAACTCGAAGTTGAGTTTGATCTTGAAGTTGACTTTGATCTCGAAGTTGAGTTTGATCTCGAAGTTGACTTTGATCTCGTAGTTGACTTTGATCTCGAAGTTGATTTTGATCTCGAAGTTGAGTTTGATCTCGAAGTTGACTTTGATCTCGTAGTTGACTTCGATCTCGAAGTTGAGTTTAACTCGAAGTTGAGTTTGATCTTGAAGTTGACATCGATCTCGAAGTTGACTTTGATCCCAAAATTGACTTTTATCTTGAAGTTGAGTTTGAACTTGAAGTTGACTTTGATCTCGAAGTTGAGTTTAACTCGAAGTTGACATCGATCTCGAAGGTGACATCGATCTCGAAGTTGACATTGATCTCAAAGTTGAGTTTGAACTCGAAGTTGAGATTGATCACCAAGTTGACTTTGATCTGGAAGTTGATTTCGATCTCAAAGTTGACTTTGATCCGAAAGTTAACTTTAATCTCGAAGTTGAGTTTGAACTCGAGGTTGACATTGATCTCGAAGTTGACTTTGATCTCGAAGTTGATTTTGATCTCGAAGTTGAGTTTGATCTCGAAGTTGACTTTGATCTCGTAGTTGACTTCGATCTCGAAGTTGAGTTTAACTCGAAGTTGAGTTTGATCTTGAAGTTGACATCGATCTCGAAGTTGACTTTGATCTCAAAATTGACTTTTATCTTGAAGTTGAGTTTGAACTTGAAGTTGACTTTGATCTCGAAGTTGAGTTTAACTCGAAGTTGACATCGATCTCAAAGTTGAGTTTGAACTCGAAGTTGAGTTTGATCACGAAGTTGACTTTGATCTGGAAGTTGATTTCGATCTCAAAGTTGACTTTGATCCGAAAGTTAACTTTAATCTCGAAGTTGAGTTTGAACTCGAAGTTGACTTTGATCTCGTAGTTGACTTTGATCTCGAAGTTGAGTTTAACTCGAAGTTGAGTTTGATCTTGAAGTTGACTTTGATCTCGAAGTTGACTTTGATCTCAAAGTTGACGTTGATCTCAAAGTTGAGTTTGAACTCGAAGTTGAGTTTGAACTCGAAGTTGACTTTGATCTCGAAGTTGATTTTGATCTCGAAGTTGAGTTTGATCTCGAAGTTGACTTTGATCTCGTAGTTGACTTCGATCTCGAAGTTGAGTTTAACTCGAAGTTGAGTTTGATCTTGAAGTAGACATCGATCTCAAAGTTGACTTTGATCCCAAAATTGACTTTTATCTTGAAGTTGAGTTTGAACTCGAAGTTGAGTTTGATCACGAAGTTGACTTTGATCTCAAAGTTGACTTTGATCGAAGTTAACTTTAATCTCGAAGTTGAGTTTGAACTCGAGGTTGACATTGATCTCGAAGTTGACTTTGATCTCGAAGTTGATTTTGATCTCGAAGTTGAGTTTGATCTCGAAGTTGACTTTGATCTCGTAGTTGACTTCGATCTCGAAGTTGAGTTTAACTCGAAGTTGAGTTTGATCTTGAAGTTGACATCGATCTCGAAGTTGACTTTGATCTCAAAATTGACTTTTATCTTGAAGTTGAGTTTGAACTTGAAGTTGACTTTGATCTCGAAGTTGAGTTTAACTCGAAGTTGACATCGATCTCAAAGTTGAGTTTGAACTCGAAGTTGAGTTTGATCACGAAGTTGACTTGATCTGGAAGTTGATTTCGATCTCAAAGTTGACTTTGATCCGAAAGTTAACTTTAATCTCGAAGTTGAGTTTGAACTCGAAGTTGAATTGATCTCGAAGTTGACTTCGATCTCAAAGTTGAGTTTGAACTCGAAGTTGAGTTTGAACTCGAAGTTGACTTTGATCTCGTAGTTGACTTTGATCTCGAAGTTGAGTTTAACTCGAAGTTGAGTTTGATCTTGAAGTTGACTTTGATCTCGAAGTTGACTTTGATCTCAAAGTTGACGTTGATCTCAAAGTTGAGTTTGAACTCGAAGTTGAGTTTGAACTCGAAGTTGACTTTGATCTCGAAGTTGATTTTGATCTCGAAGTTGAGTTTGATCTCGAAGTTGACTTTGATCTCGTAGTTGACTTCGATCTCGAAGTTGAGTTTAACTCGAAGTTGAGTTTGATCTTGAAGTTGACATCGATCTCGAAGTTGACTTTGATCCCAAAATTGACTTTTATCTTGAAGTTGAGTTTGAACTTGAAGTTGACTTTGATCTCGAAGTTGAGTTTAACTCGAAGTTGCCATCGATCTCGAAGGTGACATCGATCTCGAAGTTGACATTGATCTCAAAGTTGAGTTTGAACTCGAAGTTGAGTTTGATCACGAAGTTGACTTTGATCTGGAAGTTGATTTCGATCTCAAAGTTGACTTTGATCCGAAAGTTAACTTTAATCTCGAAGTTGAGTTTGAACTCGAGGTTGACATTGATCTCGAAGTTGACTTTGATCTCGAAGTTGATTTTGATCTCGAAGTTGAGTTTGATCTCGAAGTTGACTTTGATCTCGTAGTTGACTTCGATCTCGAAGTTGAGTTTAACTCGAAGTTGAGTTTGATCTTGAAGTTGACATCGATCTCGAAGTTGACTTTGATCTCAAAATTGACTTTTATCTTGAAGTTGAGTTTGAACTTGAAGTTGACTTTGATCTCGAAGTTGAGTTTAACTCGAAGTTGACATCGATCTCAAAGTTGAGTTTGAACTCGAAGTTGAGTTTGATCACGAAGTTGACTTTGATCTGGAAGTTGATTTCGATCTCAAAGTTGACTTTGATCCGAAAGTTAACTTTAATCTCGAAGTTGAGTTTGAACTCGAGGTTGACATTGATCTCGAAGTTGACTTTGATCTCGAAGTTGATTTTGATCTCGAAGTTGAGTTTGATCTCGAAGTTGACTTTGATCTCGTAGTTGACTTCGATCTCGAAGTTGAGTTTAACTCGAAGTTGAGTTTGATCTTGAAGTTGACATCGATCTCGAAGTTGACTTTGATCTCAAAGTTGACTTTTATCTTGAAGTTGAGTTTGAACTCGAAGTTGACTTTGATCTCGAAGTTGACTTTGATCTCGAAGTTGACTTTGATCTCAAAGTTGAGTTTGATCTCGAAGTTGAGTTTGAACTCGAAGTTGAGTTTGAACTCGAAGTTGACTTTGATCTCGTAGTTGACTTTGATCTCGAAGTTGAGTTTGATCTTGAAGTTGACATCGATCTCGAAGTTGACTTTGATCTCAAAATTGACTTTTATCTTGAAGTTGAGTTTGAACTCGAAGTTGAGTTTGATCACGAAGTTGACTTTGATCTGGAAGTTGATTTCGATCTCAAAGTTGACTTTGATCCGAAAGTTAACTTTAATCTCGAAGTTGAGTTTGAACTCGAAGTTGAGTTTGAACTCGAAGTTGACTTTGATCTCGTAGTTGACTTTGATCTCGAAGTTGAGTTTAACTCGAAGTTGAGTTTGATCTTGAAGTTGACTTTGATCTCGAAGTTGACTTTGATCTCAAAGTTGACGTTGATCTCAAAGTTGAGTTTGAACTCGAAGTTGAGTTTGAACTCGAAGTTGACTTTGATCTCGAAGTTGATTTTGATCTCGAAGTTGAGTTTGATCTCGAAGTTGACTTTGATCTCGTAGTTGACTTCGATCTCGAAGTTGAGTTTAACTCGAAGTTGAGTTTGATCTTGAAGTAGACATCGATCTCAAAGTTGACTTTGATCCCAAAATTGACTTTTATCTTGAAGTTGAGTTTGAACTCGAAGTTGAGTTTGATCACGAAGTTGACTTTGATCTGGAAGTTGATTTCGATCTCAAAGTTGACTTTGATCCGAAAGTTAACTTTAATCTCGAAGTTGAGTTTGAACTCGAGGTTGACATTGATCTCGAAGTTGACTTTGATCTCGAAGTTGATTTTGATCTCGAAGTTGAGTTTGATCTCGAAGTTGACTTTGATCTCGTAGTTGACTTCGATCTCGAAGTTGAGTTTAACTCGAAGTTGAGTTTGATCTTGAAGTTGACATCGATCTCGAAGTTGACTTTGATCTCAAAATTGACTTTTATCTTGAAGTTGAGTTTGAACTTGAAGTTGACTTTGATCTCGAAGTTGAGTTTAACTCGAAGTTGACATCGATCTCAAAGTTGAGTTTGAACTCGAAGTTGAGTTTGATCACGAAGTTGACTTGATCTGGAAGTTGATTTCGATCTCAAAGTTGACTTTGATCCGAAAGTTAACTTTAATCTCGAAGTTGAGTTTGAACTCGAAGTTGAGTTTGAACTCGTAGTTGACTTTGATCTTGAAGTTGAGTTTGATCTCAAAGTTGAGTTTGAACTCGAAGTTGACTTTGATCTCGAAGTTGACGTTGATCTCAAAGTTTAGTTGATCTTGAAGTTGACATCGTCATCGATCTCGAAGTTGAGTTTGATCTCAAAGTTGACGTTGATCTCAAAGTTGAGTTTGAACTCGAAGTTGACATTGATCTCGAAGTTGACTTTGATCTCGAAGTTGAGTTTGATCGCGAAGTTGAGTTTGATCTTGAAGTTGACTTTGATCTCGAAGTTGACTTCGATCTCGAAGTTGAGTTTGAACTCGAAGTTGAGTTTGATCTTGAAGTTGACTTCGATCTCGAAGTTGACTTTGATCTCAAAGTTGACGTTGATCTCGAAGTTGAGTTTGAACTTGAAGTTGACTTTGATCTCGAAGTTTAGTTTAACTCGAAGTTGCCAGATCTTGAAGGTGACATCGATCTCGAAGTTGACATTGATCTCAAAGTTGAGTTTGAACTCGAAGTTGAGTTTGATCACGAAGTTGACTTTGATCTGGAAGTTGATTTCGATCTCAAAGTTGACTTTGATCCGAAAGTTAACTTTAATCTCGAAGTTGAGTTTGAACTCGAGGTTGACATTGATCTCGAAGTTGACTTTGATCTCGAAGTTGATTTTGATCTCGAAGTTGAGTTTGATCTCGAAGTTGACTTTGATCTCGTAGTTGACTTCGATCTCGAAGTTGAGTTTAACTCGAAGTTGAGTTTGATCTTGAAGTTGACATCGATCTCGAAGTTGACTTTGATCTCAAAATTGACTTTTATCTTGAAGTTGAGTTTGAACTTGAAGTTGACTTTGATCTCGAAGTTGAGTTTAACTCGAAGTTGACATCGATCTCAAAGTTGAGTTTGAACTCGAAGTTGAGTTTGATCACGAAGTTGACTTTGATCTGGAAGTTGATTTCGATCTCAAAGTTGACTTTGATCCGAAAGTTAACTTTAATCTCGAAGTTGAGTTTGAACTCGAAGTTGAGTTTGAACTCGAAGTTGACTTTGATCTCGAAGTTGACTTTGATCTCGAAGTTGAGTTTGATCTCGAAGTTGACTTTGATCTCGAAGTTGACTTTGATCTCGAAGTTGAGTTTGAACTCGAAGTTGAGTTTGATCTCGAAGTTGACTTTGATCTCGAAGTTGACTTTGATCTCAAAATTGACTTTTATCTTGAAGTTGAGTTTGAACTTGAAGTTGACTTTGATCTCGAAGTTGAGGAACTCGAAGTTGACTTCGATCTCAAAGTTGAGTTTGAACTCGAAGTTGAGTTTGATCACGAAGTTGACTTTGATCTGGAAGTTGATTTCGATCTCAAAGTTGACTTTGATCCGAAAGTTAACTTTAATCTCGAAGTTGAGTTTGAACTCGAGGTTGACATTGATCTCGAAGTTGACTTTGATTTTGAATTTGACTTTGATCCGTAAGTTAACATTGATCTCGAAGTCGACTTTGATCTTGAAGTTGACTTTGATCTCGAAGTTGACTTTGATCTCGAAGTTGACTTTGAACTCGAAGTTGAATTTGAACTCGAAGTTGACTTGGGTCGTGGGAACACTGGGACACAACCCTCCAAATCGGGACTGTCACGCCCAACGCGGGACGTCTGGTCACCTTACATATAGGCCAAACTCGAGTTTAACATCGACTTTCAGTTCGAGTTTGAACTTCAGTTTGAGAATGACTTCGTGTTTGAACTTCAAAGAAAATTTTCTGACGCTACAACCTGATTTTTGATTTTAGGAAGAGTAGGATACTTCGATTCACATATTGTTACCTAATTCATATTATATTTTTCATAATTCTTCCATCATTTTACATTATTTATATTTTACGTAATTTCACATTACGGATTTAATTCATCACATAACTTACAATTTTACATAATTACTTTTTTACGTATTTCATATTACATAATGTCTACTATATTATGGCATAATTCATATTATGAATGGCAGACCTCTGAACTCGGCATCGTTCAGAATCTGAACTTCAGATGTCATTGTAAATTCGCCCAAGTCGACCTTTCCTACTTCCGGAATCGTCTTCCGTTCTCAAATCGTCGTTCTTCGACGATCCGCCGTTTCGCACGGCTGACTCGCGTTCCCGACGACTTCGCCACCTACGTATCCCAGGGCGATCGGAGAGCCGAACGAGCGGACAGTAGCGAAGTCGGGCAAACAATGGAAACGCTTGTTCCACATTCCGAGCACTGGTTACCTCATGTGTATAATACCTTGAAAAGGTCGTTCGTCCGTTTCGCTAATTTACCATAACCAAGCGTCGAATTGTTAACATTCGGGTCACGGAAATAACGATTACTGGCACTCGATATTGGGCAGCTTATCTCGGGCTCAATTATTATCTCGAAAATACCACTTAAAATTGATAACGAGCTTATTCGCATAATTGATCGAGGTAATTCTAATAGAAACGATTTTTGGCTGAGCTTTTTAAAAGGGGTAATTATAAAAGCGCCGATTACTTTTGTACTGTGCGCTCGATTTTAGGTACATTTTTCTAGCCTTGAACGCAAAAAAAAACCGACTTATTCAACGAATTGAGTAATTCTCAACCTTGGCGCAATTTCGTGCTCGTTGAATTGAATAAAACCATCGTAAATTTTGGCAATTCCCCACAAAATGTATTACTATAAGTATCTTTAAATGATATTATATTTATATTTTTCATTATTAGAAATTATTGGACTATGTCCTTGCATATGTGAACGATTTTTCTAAACCTCCATTCCTGACCTGAGTTATTATTTTCTGGACGATCTTCGCTGCAGTTAGCAGGTAAATTTTTGAAGAACATAAACATACATTCACAAATCTATAGATTTCTATAGATTCCTCTATAGAGGACTGAGTATAATAATCAATTAAATCAATCTAGAACTTAAGCTTCTTTTTCTTATAAAACTTGACGATGTTTTTGTTGGTGCATTTTTATTAATTTACTCATTTATTTAATTGTGGATCGACCCGTGAACGGTTACTGTTGTCAGCGATCGGGGGTAGGGTCTAGGGTAAAACATACGTACGGTACATTTATTTAATATTTAATCTAGAGATGTGTAATTCCATTCTTGTAGCATTCAGACAAAGCTACAGAGTAAATGGAAGTATTGTAAAATCCGAAAATCGTCCTAAAATCGAAAATTGGAACGGAGGTTCAGGAACAATTTTTATTTATACAGTTTTACTCAGAATCACTTCCTGTGTGTCCGTTTGTGGACATTTACAAAAATTACCATACCTCCCTCAATACTTAGCCCTTTTTTCAAATTTCTCGAAACGGTATGTTCGTCTCTTTTTTTTATTCCGATAACTTGAAGTATTTATGTTATAGGTGTGTTTTAAAATTCGCATAGTGAGTTGTTTATATTTTGAACTAAACAGCCTCAAAAGTATTCAAAATATAATCGAATAAGGTCAACGATTTACGCATCAAAACATGGAAGTATTGTGTGTTACCTATGCGCCACTCTTTTTTCATAGCTAACCTGGAGATATTCGGAAAATTCGGTTCGTTCAGTAAATGCGCTGATCGATGTTTACAATTCGTACGGTGCACAGAAAGTCGTTGGTCAATGCACTGAAGGTAGTCCATGATTTTGCGGCCGTTCTTCTCGATTTCTCACCAACGACGGAACAAACGGACTAATTAGAGACGTGAGAGATAACAGGAGAAGCAGAGGGCGGAAGTCAAAACGTATAACATTGGCACAATGAGATGGAGGAGGAGAAATAATGAGACGGTTTTTATCCGGTCGCCTTCGACCGCTGGAGGTCGAGTAATTTCTTGGCTTTATAGCCGCCACCGCGCCAATTCGAGGATCAGTCCTGTCGAGATGTCCAAACTAGCCATTCTGGTGAGTCCGAGTTCGATTTTGAAGAAAGGAAAATGAAATTGATTTTAGAAACTTGTCGCAGGCAATTTTTGACTTTTGATTGGCGGGCAAACAAAAATGTAAATCAAATTTTGACCATTCGTATCCCTGCGGGTTCGATGATTCTGATAAGTTGCATAAATTTAATATAAATTAAAATTTTTAGGTACCTATGTAGGCATACCAAATTCAAGGTATCCGGAACGTTCAATTTTGACTGCTGGGCTCGAAATGTAATAATACAGACGTTCGCAAAATGTGTTTTCCAGAATAAAAAATCCCATCTATGTATTCTATATCTAGGTTTATTAATCAAAATGTCCCCCAGAGTGAGTTTGTCGAAACCAAATTGATAGCCCTCGAATCATAGGCGTCTAAATATGATGTCCACATATTAAGTGGCACATAACAACTTTGTTTTGCCTAAAATGTTAAATCCTCTTAAATATTCCAATAAATCCAGAATGCAGAAAACCGTGTTCTCACACTTGTAGTCGTTGATTAAATACACGCCGATATTTATTTGTATTGCCAATATTATACACCGGTTTTTGCAATCTATGGGGGAAAAGTAAAGTTCTAGGTACTGCGAACACGCCAAACAATTATCTAGTAAAATTTTATTTTCTATTTTTGCCTTGTTAAAAATTTGCAAATTTTGAGAATATTCATTTTTCAGTTGGTCGCCTGCGTTTCGGGATTGTGCAGCGCTAGTCCGCCCGGCCTCGGTTACGGCGGCTACAGCGGGTACGGCTACGGCGGCATCGGTAGCTACGGTCGGTCCTACGGTTACGATTTACGGTCTCCGCACGGTTACAGCTATTCGTCCTACAATTTGCACCCGACGTCATACGTGTCTTCCTACGGTTACCCGTCCTATTCGTCGAGCTATTACGGCAACTATTACGGACTCGATGACGACTACGATCTTTCCTATTACTCCGGCGGATATGGTGAGTGTTTTGCTCAAAGGAATTGTTAAGGAAAAACTCTTGCCTAAAAAATTTATGAAAAATTGTTAAAACTGTTTTGCCAGAATAGTCAAAAACTTTTGAAAAAAAATTAAAGAAAAAGTCAAACAAATTGCAGACATTTGTCAAATAATGCTTCTAAAAAATAGTTAAAAAGTTTTTCAAGAATTTAAAAAAAAATTTTTAAAACTTTTGTTAATTTTTATGAAATTTTTTCAAAACGGTCTAGAGTTTTTGCCAAGAAATTTTTTCAAAATTTCTTCGAAAAATTTGTCAAGAAATTTCTTCAAAAAATTTGTCAAGAAATGTTTTCAAAAAATTTGTCAAAAATGTTTTCAAGATATCTACCTATTTTTGAGATTTTTTTAATTTGTCAACAAATCTTTGAAAAAAGGCCTAATTTTGTCTAAAAAGCTCTGTAAAAAATGTTTGTATTAAATATTTTTGTTAACAAATGTTTTTGTCAAAAAAATTCTGAAACTGACTCCAAACATTTATTTCCAATAACTTAATGATTTTCAATCCGAGCAAACTTTGTTTTACGCTCAACTGGCTTCTTTTTAAATTTGTTTCAACTTTTATAGATTTTCAATTTTTTTCAAATTGTATAGATTTTCAATTTTTCAGGCAAAGGATTGATCAGCGGCTATGGATACGGGGGGTACGGAGGCTACAGAAGCTACGGCGCATACAATGACCACCATTATCCTTACTATTTGAAAAAGTAACGACTGATATTCTGAGCCCATAATTTTTCTGTGATACCTGAATTCCCAATCAAATGTATGATCTCGGTGCACATTTACTGTAAAATTCCTTCAGTTAAATTCTGCGGTTCAGCAAAATGCTCAGAATTTTATATTTATCCACGAACTCGGTGTGTATTACTTTTCTAAGTGGTTTTGAAATTCTTCGATGAAAAACTAGTAGAAAAACGTGTACCATAATTTTTTATTATGAATACAGCTATGCCATACCAATAAAATAACTGAAATTTAAATGTGATTGTTGCCCCTCGGTCTTCCAGAAACGTGGAAGTACTGCGTGTTATTCTTACATACAATTGCCTCCACTGGCGGTAATCAGTTCAAGCACTCTTCGTACCTGCTGATCATGTTTAACTAACAATTGAGGTCTAATGTCCCAGTATGGCAAAAAGACAACAACTTTCTATTTCGATTTCCAAAAGTAATGAAGGGGGAAGGTGGAATTACCCGGATTCTCGTCGGGGGTGAGCATATAAGTAATTTAGAACATGCGTGGGCTCCTTCAGTTGTAACCGTGCGCTAATTAATTTCTGTCGGGCGGACTAACCATCAGAAGATATGAAAATGTTTGTCAAAGTGAGTTCCATTCTGGTATATTATCCATTAGACTCATTAGCGAGCCTGGAAAGAATAAGGGAAGGGTACCTAATTAGGCTAACACTATTCAAATGCTTCCCAGTTTCACCTCATACTCTTTTCGTGAGAAATTGTTTATAATTTGATTTTTTTGAGCCTTCAATTCGTTTTTTAATAATTTGTCAATAAATTTCTAAAAAATTTACTTAATAATTTTCTTCTAAATAATAATAAAAACTTCTTTACGCAAAACCCTTTTATAAGATCGAGGTAAGATTTGATAGAAATATTGAAAATATTAATGTTTTGCCAAATGCTTACCGGAATATAGTATTTTCGAGTCGCATTGAGAATTTTCCGAACTAAATTGAGAATTTTCGAAGAAAACTATAAGAAAATTGGACAATTCTTAATTTGGCTTGGAAATCCTTATTGGGATGTCTACACTTTCTATGGTCAAAAATGATAAAAATGTTTTTCAAGCCATTTTCATCAAATTTCCTTCTGACGTTTTTCTTAATCCACTAGAAAACCGCGTTTTTAGCATTTTTGTGTTTTCGACCTTTATTCAGTAATGGCTGCAGAACCTTCAATTTTTGAGTAAACTCGAATCTGAGGATGCCGTTAGAAAGTTCGTGAATTTTCCTGTAAGAAAAGTGCCATTTCCAGCCTTTTTTCAATACCTGAAAAAATGAGGTTAAAAACAAAATAGGCAAAATTTTCCGTTTTCTGAACGCATTCTTCGGGAAAAACTTGACCAAAAATTCAGCTTTTCAACGGTTTAGTCATTTTTCCGTTCACTTCACTTCAAGGTTAAGAAAATCGCATTTGAATGTCAAAAACCGTTTTTTTTTCGAAAACTGGTTTTTTAATAGCAAATTTCTCACTTCAGGCTATGATACTAGTCTCTGCATTGGCCATGTGCTCTGCGGTTCAGAGAAGATTCGCATACCCTCTGGCGATACCGGCAACTCCAAGCCCCGTACAAATCGCCCAATTCAGGAATCAAGAACAGTACCGAGCAACTCTGAACCAGTACAGGGCCGAAGCTGCGGAAGTAGCCGAAGTCGCACCTCTCGTAGCTGAACATGCTGTAAACCTTGCGCCTTCCGAGATTCACGAACATGTGGCGTCACCGGTCGTCCATCGATTCGTGCAACCCATCCATGTGGACAAAATCGTCCAACCGGTCGTCCATCACTACTACAAAAGACCCATAGTCCATCACACGATCGAATCGCCATCTCTGGACACGAGCCACACGTTCACTGGTAAATTTTGGTTACGTTTGACTGAAAAATAGTTCTTAAAAATGCAATAGGCCAGGAAAAAAATTTAACCCCCCTCAAAAATTTGTTGGTTCACGTTTCAAGGGGCGAGGAGCTCGAACCTGCAATAAACATTTTTGTCCGTCCGCCGCTTGGGGGAAGGGGTTTTCATAAAATCTTGAAATTGTCACCAAAAATCAGGTTCCATGTCAGGTTGGACCTAACGTCTCGGTAGATCTCTACCTCAATATTTAGATCTATAAAACTGCTGTTAAAGTAAGGGGAAATTTTTTTTTTTTTTTTTTTGGGAAATTAGCATTAAATTAACATTAATAAACTTTTTTTTATCACTAACGATGTTGCAAAATTTGAAATGCATGTATAATACCTCGTCAAAATAGGCCTGTTTAAATATTATTTTAGTTATTATATTGCTTATCAATATTGATGTTCCAGATTACAACACGCACCACGTACATTACCTTCTGAAGCGATGAGCTTTTGCCGTTTCACGAGATATGACAACTCACAATACTCACCAGCCTCAGCTCTTAATCAGTAGCATATAGCAACAGAAATTTGACATTATTCATGACTTGAAATTCCGAATGAACCAACCTCAGAATAAACAATAAGCAGAAAAAGTTTTTATTTAAACCGATTCTCTACCCCTTCAATAAATGCCAACAATACTTTTGACCAATTTATCCATCTGAACAAATTTACCCATCTTGCCCAATTTACCGATTCTGAAAAATTTACCCAGTATGAGATGCTTGCAGATGAGAATGTGTCTATTTATTTTTCAAGTCAAAATGGCCACCGGGAAGAGGGTTGCCATGGAGACATCTGGACGTTTTATAGGCGGAAGAGAGGGGGATATAGTACAATGCGCGTAACAGCCATTGCCAGATACCTCCTCCCTTTCATTCGGTTGAAAAGCCACTCAACGAACCCTAAGGTCGTAACTAACCCTTAGCTGGCCCGTATTTCGAATCCCCTCACCCTAAATACTCTCAATTTACATGTCTACCAGTGCTGAAAGGGGTTTTTCGAAACGGATTTCTGAAACTCAAAACCGAGCCCTTTCTCCTGTCAAAACATTTGGACCTGGAATCCTGAAGCCTTCACAAAGCCAAGTTCTCACAGGCTCGAGCCATTTCGCCGTAATTACTAGCGACTGCTGTCACAACAAACAAATCCTGATATAAAATCCTTCTCCTTAACGAGCCATGTTCGATTTCATGAACCAATTTCAATTGAATCTCCCAACTACACTTCCTATTCTCAAGATGGATCAGGCAAAAAACAAACCTAATATCGGGACAAAAAATCTCGAGGAAAGGAAGTCGAGATCTGACGTTTTAACGTGAGATAAATGTAGGCATTGTCACGTCTGATATTTCCGGCTATTTCACAGTTGCCTTTCAAAATAAACGCAGTACCGAGATAAATTGGCTGAATGGTGAGTTAAAATTTAGGGCCTCGTTTTTCTACATATTTTTTTGGTTGTCGAAGCTGTGCAATAGCTGAACAGGAACAGAGTACCTACTAGTAGTAATTAGTAGGATTTTATAGTAATTTTAAAATAGGAATCGCACGAACGGCTCAACCCGCAACGGCCGACAGTCGGGCCTGCGGAACCGCGACGTTGTGCGGCACTCAGCCGAGCGGCGGGGCACATAGCCGCCTCGGCGGGTCAGTCGTCCCGGAATGGGCGGCACTCAGTCAATCTGAGACGCAATGGCCACGTCTGGACAGGCTGAAATTGCCCCGCCGAAGATTTGATCGTCGAATCTTTCGGGCCGGCCGTGACCGCCCTGCCGTCAGCCGGTGCGGGTTGAGCCGTTCATCTGTACGGCCTTTTACATCGCAACTGGTGTGTTTGAGTTGCATACATGCAAAAACTACAAAACCCTATTCAACAATTTTCAAAGACTCTTTTTAATATTTGGAATTCAAACGTTTCTATGATTAGGTGGTTTCATTTTCAAGTTATATTACCAAGAACCACCGGATACCTTGGAAGAAAATGTTTCACAACTAACTATGAGTAAATGGTAAGTAACTTGGTGAAATCTATTGTCAGATCCGCTCAGGCCTGATTCGAGCGCCCCGTTCTGAATGAGGGCCAACAACTTCACAACACTAGCACTACACATTCATATTTTAAATCGGTTCACGCGTCCGGGCGTTATAGATTTACACCTAGTTGCGAAATTAAAGTAAAAAAGGACGGAAGTAGAGGTGACTGAGTTCCGGCCGAATGTGACCGACTGGTAAAAAAGAACTTATGCGACTTCCGTTGGCCAAAATAATTTCGTCGAATCGCTAGGGCATTTAGCGGGTCTCGTTTTCAGTCGTAGGCTGTTTGGCTGTTGGTGACAATCGTGTTGAAACAAAACTGGGGAATAAAAATACGTGGTGACCCTAGGCAATAAAAAAAATTTGGTCTTCGTTGCACCCAGCGTTTAAAAAAATTTATTCTATATTTTTGAACCGCTCATAACTACTGGTCGCTTGGTGTCCGCGCGATGAAAACACCGAGTTTAATAGTGAAAATTGCAGTATTCGCCCTCGTTCTTCTCCAGGTAAGAGAACAATTTGGCAATACAAAAGTGGCGTTAGAACATGCGCAGGTGTGAGTCCCATGATAGCCTTATAAAACAAGTACCATTTCATTCTGCTTCATTTCTCATTCAGCTATTCAAATTCTGAAAATCAAGCTAATTTTATTCTGGAGGTGATAGATGGGTACAGAATTCAGGGTGCGAAATTCAATTTCCGGATCAGTTAAAGACGATTTTGTAAATCAGGTAACCTGTCAAGAGGAAGGATCCAGTGATCATGTAGAGGCTGATGGCCAACAACACCAGCCAGAGAGTCAACAAGGATCTGATTTTGAATTTGGAGCAATAGAAACGCAGCAGAATCAACCAAGTAATACATTATATTAAATAACCGTTACCTACTTAGGCCATTGGCGAGTGAAATTTGCCTTGACTCGTACGAAAAACCCAAAATTCCCTATTCTATTTTTGTTTTTCCTATCGATCTTAAAAAGGTGAATTTTCATTCGATAAGGTGACCAGCCGACTGGACATGACACGACTGACGGCTACGAGCAAGATTTGCAAGCAGAAGCGTCATCGACGGACCAGCAAGTCGATCATCAAGATCAGCAGATGCCCAGTAGCGGCGAAGAGTCGTCAACGCCTGCCGACCAATTTGTCGAACCTGAGCCGGAAGAGCCGGATAAGTCAGGCGAAGAGCTCATCGCCCATTGTCGCTCTGAATCGAATTACCAAGGCGATTTTAAAGGTAATGGGTTAATTATCAATAATAATTACAGATAAATTGCTCGAAGATAGTGTACAAGGTGTGTTCTCAGTACGAGTTCTGCCAATTCCAAACTGGTCTACGCTGTTCGGCCATGGAGTCGATTCTATTTCCGAATAGTTCGAATTTGCACAAAAGCTTCGAATTTTAATAAAAAATTCAAACATCAATAAAAACTTCGGATTTCAATACGAATTTCAAATCAATTTTTCAAATACAAATTTTTTATCAATGAAAATTTCGAATTTCAAAAAATTTCTAATAGGAAATTTCAATGAATTTTAATAAACATTTCGAATTTTAATCAAAACTCTGATTTTTAAACAAATATTCAAATATCAATGAAAATTTCTTATTCCAATAAAAATTTCAAATATCAATGAAAATTTCAAATTTCCAATGAAATTTCAAATTTAGATAAAAAATCGCGAATTTTAGTTAAAATGTCCAATTTTAATAAACATTTCAGATCTTAGCAAAAATTTTAGAACTTTAATCACAATTTTAATTTTAAGAAAATTTTGAAGTTCAATAAAATGTTGAAATTTCACCAAATTTTGAAATTACCTCCAATAAAAATTACGAATTTGAAGAAATATTTTTCGAATAATTAAAAAAAATCAGATTTTTTTATTGGAATGTTCCAGATCCGAATGAGTCAACTCCTGAACTGAAGGTGAAAGTTTTTATGAATTTCGATTTTTTCGCTTCCATATTTCTCCCCTCATGATTAATATTACATTCATTTTCCAGTGTTTTTACGCTTGCGCATTGCTGAAAATGGACATCGTGAGTTATTTGGCCCAATAATGCCAATTGCCCTAGTTTAATATGCGATTCGGTATGTTACGTTTGCATAACTGCAAATTGTTTGTACTAGCATACTTCTACTTTTGACAGATGACAGAACAAGAAGGCCGTTTAGTTTTTCACTCTCAGGAATTCGAATTGATGCTGCAGGATCATTTTGGCGACAATAGCGAAATGATTGACAAATATAAAGAAGTGGCTTCGACCTGCAATGGGGAAGGTGGTATACAAAATGAAATATTCTCAAGTCCGTGGCAAATTCTTAATAGATTCGCGCTTTTTGGGCTTTGATTTCCGCAGTGTAGCTTTGATTAAACAGCAAAAGTTGTTGTTGGCGCTTTATTTCCTCATGAAACCATTCAGTAGGACCGGGGGTTTCTCCTCGATTCGAAGATGAAAACATTTGCAATGGAAACGAAGGAAATGAAGGAATAAAATGAAGGCAACCTGATGAATACATTCGAAGATGGAACCTATCTTACTAACCTACCTCATTTTTGAGCATGGGTCCAAATTTAAGTTCTTTGATAATTAACTTTACCTAATTTCTTATAATTTTTTATCATTACCATGAAATTGAATAATTTTTTCCAGTTCCTTCTGGAGGTGACAAATGCGAGTATGTTTACGACTTCATCACCTGTGGGATCCGCAAGGTACATTGAAGTTTCGAAAAGCTGTTCACCTCGCAATGAATAACAATTTTTTTCACAAGGTCATTTGGTTGGTTTCAGCTCTCCTCGGGCCGAAGATGAATGCTCACTACTGCATATTCCATTTTACTGGTTTTGTAATAAAATTGTCAAACATTCGGCTATTTCAAAACCTTGATACATTCGAAAGTTGGAGAGGTGTTCTAAAGATAAGGATTTTAGTTCACTTAATTCGATCCCTCCAACCATAAAATAATGCTGGTGTTGATGAAGGTTTGTGTTTCACCTCATCAGGTATGGTTTATCGAACCGACAAGGCTTACGGCTGTAAAAATAAATAGTGAAGAATCGAACTACCGTTTCAGTGGTTGCTATTTCGCCCGATAACCGTAATTGTCCCGGGCGTGCCCCGCCGCCCTCAAGCCGGGTCGGAACTATTCCCGTAAAAATAATTGCAAATTCAACAGCTTATTGGAATTATCAAAAACTTTTGTAAACACGAAATTAATGCTGAAAAATCAGTCGTATTTGTTTCGATTAATTTACAATTTGGTACATACCATAAGGAAACAATGTAGAACATGAAAGAATGAAACCACTTCACTTCTTTGAGCCGTTCGTTTTGGCACTTTGATTTTTGAGAAGAAGAAAAGACAATTGCCAACGATGGTTACCTCTGAATCGATTCGATGCATGCAAAATCGAAAAATGGCCGCCGACACGTGGTAAAATTATAGAACCCCCTATCGCGTCACGTGGCCTTTAGCTCCCCCACGAAGAGCCAAGAGGGGAGCGTTACCATTTTTCTACGCTTGACAGATTTTATTCGGCTGATTCCAGCAACGAAATTGGAAATCTGAATGACTGTGCAGCCGATTGATACGCGATTTAACCGGCCATTAGGTTCTTCCCCCAAGAGTTGAGGGTTAGAAATGATCAAATGGTTAGAATATATTTTCCATTGCTTGAAAAGGGTGGGATATATAATTTAAAAAATTTATTTAGCATACTTTCCTGCATTTGATGATACATATTGGAGCCAGTAGCACATCGTCACTTAAGTTCTAACACCGCCTAACTCAATTTTTGGCGAAAATGAGTTGGACACACCACTCGATAGATTTTTCAATAGCCGATATCATGGTAAAACTGCCAAGGAGATTGAACCAACCAGGGAAGAAGGAGATGGAGAAGAAACAGCACCGCTCAATGTATTTCCATGTTGAAATAATTAGTTTTTTGTATCTCCTGAAAACTTGGAAAAATTGAGTTAGGTGGTGTTAAAACTTAAGTGACGACATAAAAAATATCATAAAATACGCAAAACTTTCTTATTTTAATATTTAACGTTTCGGAGCGTATCCATGACATTTGGACTGAGGTGAGGCTGTTAGACCTACAATTAGTAAAAAAAAAAACCATACTGAAAAAATGCGTTTCAGGATTGGACAAATCGACGATGAAACTGCAATACTGCCCAATTCAAAGCATCGTGTCTTTTGGGGGCGTCTGGGTTGCCTACTTCTCAAAACTTGGATTGGTGGCAACTTGGCAAATCACGCGTCCATAGATTGCATGGCAAACGAATTGGGCAGTATTGATTCTACACCGTCGAAATGCTACTCGTAAGCCAAATCAAAGATTTGTTGACCTTAAATTCGTCATTGCTGCTAAGGTAGGTACATAATGTATTATATTGACATTTTCAGCTGTCCCTTGTTATGATTCCCAATCAGGGGAACCCCCGTCTTTCCAAAATTTTCAAAATACATCAAGAGTTCAATCTGCATGCAACGTTGCTCTTCTGCAAATTCAAAATCCTACTTGTTGGAAAAAATAACGAGAATAGAAAAAAATACTTTCCTCTCTCCCATAAAGTTGAAAAGGCTGTTAAATGGAAAAGTCATTAAAACTACGTTTTGCACTTGCAGCCTGCGCATTTAAATGCGCGACTTTGATGTCCCAACTGGATAATGGAAGACATAAGCGAACTTGGAGTGCTGTGTTGATGGAATTTCTAAAGAAACGCTCAGTAGGAAAGTGAAAAATGGAGACTGCCTCCTTTGGTTGTCATGGGATATATTTGAAGAGCTTGGAGCACTTTGCTCGAACTTAAGTTTGAAAATGCGCTAAAGGATATTTTTTAAAAGCTAGAAACGTTTGATCTTGTTTACTTTCCAAGAGCATTTTATCCTTCGTCTTACAGTGTAAAAACATAACGACTTTTTGACTCGTTTCCGATGATGCATTTTGAGTTTGAAGATGAAAAGAAGTTGCGGAATGGAATCCTTTTTCAAAGAGATTTCTAAAAGGCAGGACCCATCTGGCTTGATTGCGGTCTGGGACGATTATGACGCACTCAGATTTTCAAATCTTTCATTGAGAGTAGATTTGCATTATTTTTTTAAATTTTATGATGCGACTTGTTTGCAAGCAAAATAATATAATAAAATAAAATCATGGGGTAATTTTGATCCAAGTGATTGCAAGGATGGACCTGGAGGAAAATGGAAATAAATTAAAACTATTCTGTTCAGCCCTTTCGCTGAAATAATAATTGATTCGAATCTCGATAATGTCCTAATCATGAGTCAACAGACTCTTCACTCAAGTATAGGCTCTTAAAATTGGTTCAACTCCTAGCTGCTTGAGTAATTGGTGACGCCGTCGCAAGGAACTTCGTTAATTACGAAGTTGAATTAAACGACAATCTCGTAATCAAGGGAGAGAGCCGATTTGTTTTATAAAATATGCCTAGTGGAAATGACTCGAAAATCAAAATATTAATTTTTGTGAGGAAGATTAAATAAGGGTTTCTTTCTCTTGTTGTATATCGTCGCTTAAGCGGCCACATGCTATAACTCAATTTTTGGCTAAATTGAGTTAGACCTTATTTATATGGTAAAACGATGCTGTGGATTCATATCCGTGGTCAGAATCGCGAAAAAACAGAAGCCAACAATGCTGTGGCCAGTTTTGTCCCAAATGATACAAACATGGGGTTTAGGGAATGCATTGCTGCGATTGGTCAAGGTAGCGTCGGGGTTGAACCCAATAAATTCTATTGGTGTTCCAAGACACGTTCCCATGTCCATTCATCTCTAACAGCCAGCAATCGAAACAGTTTTTTGGGTCTCCTGTAAAGTTGGGAAAACTGAGTTATAGCATGTGGCCGCTTAAGCGACGATATTCGGCTATTAGTTTTACTGATATACTTTCACCAGACATGTAGCGAATCGTTAAAGTTACCGACACGTGAGTTACTGTCGGTCACCTGGGTACACGATGAGGTATACCTAGCTATCCTAAACTATGTTGTATAGTTTTCTACGGGCGTCCATGTAAATGTTGTCAATAGTAATTACAGGTTCTTTGAAACAAAACTTTTAGAAAATTTCTATTAGAAAAGGGTATTTAATACCCTTGTGCAACCGACCCTAAGCGTCGGAGTAAAATTTACAACCCAAAACATGATGTTTGATTAATATTATTAATTTAACGACATACTATTTTATTCGCTTAAATGACTAGCAGAATAAATAAAATCTCACCTGCCCACCTGCATCTTTCGGGATAGAGTCGGGCTCCTGTTCGGGATTCGATATGTAAATGATATAGAATCTTTATAACCCATAGTTAAAAAGAGCATGTACGTTCTTTGGAACCGTGTCATAATAGACAAGGCAAGTATAATAATCTTGAGGGACATGAGAGTGAATATTCCTCTCATCTAAAGCTTGGATGCTTTCAATGAAATAGATAGGTGCATCAACTACTTGAGTTTGGATTTCACTGTATGGATCGAGGCCTTGTTAGTGACAACTAGCAAATAGGAATTTTCTGGCTTTGCCTCAACCTGCCCCAGTAGGCGCATCCGGTGCACCTTATTTGTTATAACGAAGGGTTCTCATTAATTAAAATTCCGTCCCTCGCTTCGCAAAGTTGTTTTGTATCTGGTTTGTCTATCCGCATTTGCTTGTCATTCAAGAGAGGAGCGCTGATGATCAAGTTCAACAGTGAACTCAAACCATTCAGCTCTGCGTTCATTCTTGTGAAAATGCAGTTTTCTCTTTGAGCATTTGTTTCACTCGAGGTTGTAGAATACGTCTAT
The DNA here is from genome assembly GCA_036186465.1 of Nesidiocoris tenuis. Taxonomy (NCBI): domain Eukaryota; kingdom Metazoa; phylum Arthropoda; class Insecta; order Hemiptera; family Miridae; genus Nesidiocoris; species Nesidiocoris tenuis. The sequence goes on along the minus strand of AP028912.1, from coordinate 12,416,704 downwards.
TCATTAAAATCAGAAGCAGGTTTTGAGTGAAATTACATTAATCCTTACCATGAATCAAAAAATCAAAATATAATCAAAAATCAAACCAACTCCAAAAAAAGTTTGAAAAACTGAAAGTACCTAATAAATAAGAATGAATGTGAAAAAAAGGTAGGGGAAGGGGGAGGTAGGAGAAGAGAGAGAGGTGAAGGTGAAGAAGGAGGACTTGAGGTTCGCCGTGCATTTTATTTGGATGCACGAAAATGGTTGGCGCCCGGGAAAACAACACAATTCGCTTATGATAGATTACGTGTAAGTGGTAGTGTGTTTTTCGAAGTGTTAGTGAGCCAGTCAGAATGCTCGATCTATGTCCAGTCTTGTGTATTGAGGGTAGGAATATTATCTTATCTTATCAGTTCGAAATCCAAATACTGATTTGTTTCGGATTTGGTTGCATCAAGAGTTTATTCGCATTTAGTGGGAATTGGTGTTTGGCTGAGAAAATCACACTGTTTTTAATAAATTGTCTTATATCCCCTTCACGATTGTTCCATAATGCTATGGTCTTAGTGCACCCCCTGGGTTTGAGGGCAGGAGCCGCCACTGGTACCTAAAGCTTTCGAAAAATTTATTAAACCGAGGTAGAAATGCATAACAGGAAATTAGAACGCATACCGTGGAAACAATCTTGAAGATTTGCTCTTCGAACCGCTCGCTCTTCCCACGTATTGAAATGAACGGAACTACCATAAAATATTCAGCCAGGAAAATGACACTCATTTCCTTTTCTCACAGCTGAGAGGTCTCCAGTTGTTGCAAGCGGAGAAAAGAAACGCGAGAAAACTTTTCAGCCTACCATTCTGGAAATGATGAACGCGTGGCAGGCATGTACCCTTTCCAATCTGATGGCCCACAATACGAGTCCTCGTATCTTCCGCATTACTGAAATGAGCCGCATATTGTCTGCCAAGCAACAACGGCTCCCATGCGACAACGAGGGATCATTTTCCTCATAATATTCCCCCGTCCCTTGAACTCCTGTGGAAATGAGACCGCTCCTTTTCCTCGAGTCATCCGTGCGAGGATGAAGATTATAAGGCGTTTTGCATCCGCCTTCGCTCTTACCCCTAATGAACAAGGGCGTTCCCTTCGCCCCTTTCGAAGGGAGTCGGAGTTTTTTAATTAAGAAATCTTTTCCCTCTCCAGCCCCAACAGGGGTTCGCCATCTTTTCCGCCGAACCCACCCCACCGAACCAATACAGGGGAGAAATGGTTGTATTCACGCACAACCATACGAAGCAACGATTGAAAATTCGAACGGTCGTGCGGCCTTGATTAGATGAAACGTCGCTTTTATCAAGATTTCCATCAAAATGGCGCGGTTGAGTGGGCTTCTTTTCTTCGGATCGCCTTCTAATCATTGGGAACTGCGGTTCTTCATTAATACGTATAGCCATACTATAGCTCAACCCTCGTTGTAATGACGACCTCATCTTCTAATCATCTAGCTGAGACTGTTTGTCAGAAAATGTTACTTGACTTTTTTCTTTGGGCTTTCTATGGTGCTCCTCTTAGCTATATTCGGTAGAGGGCTGCATCGATAGGTACCTATCCTGGAAAGAGATTATAAATATTTTAGATCAGCTCATGCTCCACTGCCTGTAGATTTTGCTATACAGTCCTCGAATATTGCCTGGTTGATTCCATAGGAAAGAATCAAATAGCTGAGTTTTGTAGGAAAGTTCCTACTTTCTTTTTTATCCCTAGGTAGGTACTACATTTTGCAAAAATAATATTTTTCGAATAAAGTATTGTTTTACTTTAAAGGTTGAGGAGACTCAAGAGCTCTTCATAAATATAAATCCCAAATCTAGTTCATATATAAAACATTTTGATCTTAGGCGTTGAGGATCAAAAGCGGATGCCTCCAAAATTTCAGAATTTTTTTTTTCATTTTTCATGAGTTCAGACAGGTATATACCACAGAAACCTCAGGATCAAAAACGGAAAGGAACCACGAGAAATCTGGCTTCAAAAAGTCGTGTTGTTCAAATGATTGACTGATGACAGTTGAATGATTGTTGAAATGATTGACTGATTGACAGATGAATGACCCACCTGAGCTTGAAAAAAATCAACTTCTGAAATTTTTGGAGTTATCTGCTTTTGATCCTCAACGCCTGATCTCAACCCAATAATGAGCAAAGACCAACATAGTTTCATCGTACTTCCCTATTCAACAATTTTCATGAAATTTTATGAAAGGAGACTTCACCCTGAAAAATTGTTAAGGTACTTTTTAGGATGGTGATTGAATAATCCAAAAAATTGAATGAATTTATTTATAAAGCATCCCTGAATAATCAACCCTGATTCTGCGACAATGGTTTCAAGAGCAGTTTTGATATTGAGTGCCTATTTACTAAAGTTTGCACTCGAAGGTAATATTTTTACCCTCACCATCAACAAACCCTTTGCACTATCTGACCCTAATTCCGATCAAGTCGACTGACGACCATCCACTTACCCCTAGACCAGAACTTACCCCTCCAAAAATCCACAACCCGTTCCTCAGCTTAGTTAGGATATAACCTCTTAACTGGAGGGGGTTATGGTGATGAGTTCGTAAGTATGGTGGCTCGGATGGCTTAGCATGCAATCACCCCCGTAGATTCACTACATCGCCCCACCGCGGGTGGCAGTTTGGAATATTAAATTTCGTTCGAGCTGCCTTTGTTAAGCTCTAGTGGATAGGAACACACTCCACGTTTCCCCTCAAGTCCGTCATTTTGCTTTCAACACTGGAAAATGAGATTACCAAGCATTTTCGTGACACGCCTTTGCTGTGCATGGAAAGAGTTAAGACGTCCGCCATTGCCGTTTAAAAATCACTAACTCGATTGAAGGGGTCCCGGGCCCTTGAGGGAAACTTGCTGAATACTTCGTTTCCAAGGGTCTTCTTTGGCACCAAGATGCTAAGCATTCCCTTAGAGCTAAGCTGATTTATAAAGCTCGGCCAAAAAAAATCCGAGTTGAACTAAATTGTCATTGAATATTCGATGAGCGTTTGTGAAAATTTGCATCATAGAGTAAAATATGAAGTAATTTCGAGATTGAACTCGTCCAACTTACTACTACGCGATTGATAAGATTAGCTGGGTTGATAATTAATTGGAAACGCAGGCAAGAATATTCAGCCCCAGGTGGGGATTGAACCCTACATCTCCAGATTTAGGGTAGTCGACGTCGTCACAATCACTAGATTTGATTCCCGGCAAGGGCTGAATTTATGGCAGATTGTCGAACAAAATTTTCAAATCATTTGGGCTTAGGGGTTATAATTATAAATGTACTCACCCAAATAACCAACAACATTATGGTGGACTTTCCAATTTCAGCACTGGGGCCTATTCTGCAACTTTTCGATATCGTCGTTGCATGCATAATCCTAAGACAAATTGAGTAAAATTTACTCTGAGTAAAATTTATTTTGAGTAAATTTAAATATACGATAGCGATACAGTCTTATCAGCTTATGGAATAGGCCCCCTGTAATTATAGTGCTTGAATCACTAAAATGGGCAGTCCAAGGGGTGGTGAACTACCTACTAAAAATTGGTATCTTGACCAAAATTGACATGAGATTGGTCGACGTAGAGTCGGCATAAAAGCCAATAAATCTTATTAGCTCGCCCATGCTCATTAGCTCTTTCCAACTGACTATCCAAATCATCAATGGTCTTAAGCGGTGCAATGAACAGCCATGCTCAGCCTACATGAAACATGAGCTTTCATGTTGGCAAATTCGGACAAACTATGGCCTGTACCTTCGTCCTACCAGAATACGCACGACTGAATACGTGATTGAACAAACTCTCATTGAAAAGGGACATCTGATGAGATAAAAGCTTCGCAGAAAACCCTATATTGTTACGAATTCAAAGGTTTTGATAGTGTCAGACGTGTAGGTGGCACAATGCAGCCTCTAACATGCAGTTTATTGAACTAATGTTTGTGGTCGATCACGTTTCATCGGCCCATAATGTCAAGCCAAGCGGTATTCGTTTGAATGAAGATGAAATGGGAGATTATGTTGTTAGAAAAGGTGCTATCCTTTTAAACAGATACGGTCATTGAGTGTTGATTGTGACGCTGGAGGCTTCAAACTTGGACCCTTTTCGTTGTTAACAATACAACGAGCTACCTGAACTATAGAGATGCTGTTGAAGGCTTCTCAGCTGGTCGCTTTTGCTTACGAGAAGAGGACCTTCCAAATATATTCATAGGTTGTCCAAAGTTGTCAGGGGTGTCTAGAGTTGTCACAACTTATCAAAATACGAGCCGCAAGTTGGAGGATGCGAAGAAAAATGTTAACACCTTCTTCAAGTGATGGAACATCTGCTAACAGACATATCGAACTTCTTATATTGTTGACCGAGCCCTTCGAAATTCATCACACCAGTTGAGCCCAGAGGTTTGAAGGGCTGAAATTTTATTATAAATTTAATTATTGAGCTCTACCGGAATCATTGCTGTGGCTACGTACCTACTAACTTTTTGTTGTTGAGTCATATGAATGGTCAAATTTCACATGAAGGACATTATTTAGGCATTAATTAATTATTTAGGACATTAATTAGCTTTGTTTTCAAGATTTGAATCCATAATTTTCAACGATAGTTTCCTCTACACGCTTGACATTGATGAAAACTTACTTTCTGTCCAACTTTCCCTTTACGGTCAACATCCCAAAATTCATCAGAATTTAAAATTGATCAACTACAAAGTTTGTCCGATAAAGTCCCGTACCTCAACTTGCCTGCCGACAAAAATGTAACAGGAAAACCAACTGTTAAGTGCTCTCAGTCACCATAGTTCTCTTATGAAATTCCTTTTTGAAAAACTGTCACTCGCAGAAGAGCCACCATCTTTCAACATGCTTGGATGGGATTGCTTTACGAGTTTTCGAGTAGGCACTTCAACGCCTTGGCAAAAAGGTCGATTTGTTGCCGATTGTGAAATAGGAGATTTTCTGATGCTCGTCCTCAAAAGCCCTGTGGGTAGCGTTTCGCCCTTTCAGCGTCTGAGTGAAGACAAATAAGCGGAGAAGGGACGTCAAGTGTGGGAATGGGAAAATACAAGATGTCGAAAAAATACGGGGATATAACTGAATTTTACCATTACAGTATTGGATCGAACGACTTGGACGGTTAACGGCTCACGATCAAACAGGGACGACCAGGTCGCAAATTTCCATTTCTCACTTTTTGCTGGATTTTGAAAGTATTTCGTCCAAATGAGACGTAAGACTCATAATACACATTTAAGATTGACTTCCTCGATCCTTAATCCCTCATTCCCATTAGCTAAAATTATTGTTCATTAAATTTTTTTTTGAGCTCGAGGAAAGTACTTTTTTTGTATTGAAGATTTTTTGATGTTGAAGTTTTTGTTTTTAAGTTATTATTTTTGTATTAACGATTTTTTTGGTGTTTTCGACTTTGTCTCAGTAAAAAAGCCGTAAGTCCCTTAAGTTTCAAAGTAATTACAAAAATAAGAATACCGTTGGAAAGCCCGTTAATTTTCCAATATATTCAAGGTATCCGCAGCTTTCTAACATTAAGTTGAATAAAATGAAAATTAGGCTAAAGACGATCAGTAAAAACACGTTATTTCCTCATTATAACATCACATTAGGTAACTCATTATAAGCAAGGTAAATCAAAAAATGATTACACCGCTGGAAAGCTGACATTTTGGGCCAGTTACTCCCGCAACGTTTGTGTCATTTTTCTCTTATATTCTACTCCTAAATGCCCGATGAAAAAATGGCAATTTTTTGTAATTTTTACGAATAGAGCAATTTTTAAGATCGTCCTAATTTCCATTTTATTTTGATCTTAAAAAGCTGCCGATACCGTGAAATCAAAGGCAATTTTACGGGCTTTCCAATGATATTCTTATTTTCGTGATTGTTTTAAAATTTAAGCGACCAATGGCTATTTTACTGAGACAAAAAGTCGTAATACGAAAAAACCTTAAAGCAGAAAAATTGTATTTCCCTGGATCTCATAAAAGTGCGTAACCTAGAATTGTGAAGGATTACATTTTTCGGCATTGGATTCAAACCGCACTACATCCCCAAGATAAAATGTCCGATTGAGTCCGTAAAGGGCCTCAAGTACCATGCAAAGCGGGGGAGATAAAGGGATTAGTAAGGACTTTCACAGATGGTCGATCCAATTGGGACAAAATGGTTAAATGGTCGGTACCCGCTTTTTTCCACTTCTACTGGTAGCCGAACTGCAGGGGGGAATATCCGCTCAATTACTCCCCTCAACGGACCCAGGGGTGGAATACATTTGGAAGGGACTGATGCTGAGGTTAGCTATTTTTTGCTGTTACATTAAATGTAACAGCAAAAAATAGCTTCCAAATGTATTCCACCCCTGAAATTTTCATCTCTTGCCTGACGTTTTCCGAATTGAAGTAAAAAAGTTTCATGTGGCACATGAGGAAAATTCCCGATATTTCCAACTGTATCCTCAAATTTGAAGTGACTCGAAAATTGAGAGCTTTTTTAGGGTCGAAATCAAAAATTGCCGAAAATAGGAATTTCCTGTCGACTATAGGCCCGGTGACCGATTGTTTTTACTTCCATATTAACAGAGTATTGGAATGGAAGTATTGGAATCGTCCCAAAATCGAGAACCGGAACGGAGCTTCAGGAAAAACGTTTACTAACACACATTTTCCCAGAATCGCTTCCCGAACAAGTGTGTGTGTGTGTCTGCTATGGTCATTTACAAAAACAGCCACATCCCCCTCAATTCTCAACCTTTTTTTCAAATTTCTTGAACTGAAATGTTTGTCTGCGCAAGACCTAACACCCTGTTTAATCGGAATTTGAATAACTCATAGTACTTCCGATATATTTGCATTTTAGTGTTTTCCATTTTATTTTTTTTCGGTCACAAAAATGAACCGATCAGGCCACAATGTTGACGTTAGAATAATTTCAAGTTTTATGCAATGGAGTCAACCCAATCTTGAAGGGTAGTGGTAAATTGAGTGATTAAACCTGTCTCCAAGTAAGTAATCATAAATACATGTTAGTGGAAAATTTAGGGAGCCCAATAGTAGTATAAGGGTCATTCTAAAATAATTTTATTATTAATTATTATGGGACTAAAATTAAGAAATGAACTAATGAGCACATGCCACTGATCTACTTATTTTTCCTCTGTTTTCATCTCAACATCTTAGGTAGGTATCTAATTAATATGTGATACAATGTTGCGATTAAATGACAATGACAATGTGAAATTTGATGAAATAAATAATGGGAGATCAGTACCTAGAGGAAGGCAGTCGGTAGATCTGAGCGAAGATTCGTGGAAATCCAGTCCCCAAACAAGTAGGCTGCGCGGGCAGAAGTGAAAGGCTCGATCGTCCGTCCTTCTCCCTCGCCGAGGGTCTCCTCCTTGCGGTCCGGTTTCAGAGAACATCAGGCTCTTCGTTTTAACGCTTGAGAGCTCGACGGTTTCTCGTGATTTCATCGATTGTTCGACGTTGCGCCTCGTGATTTCTATCGAGTGCCGATCAGATGAGTGATTAAATCTGATGAGGGATAGTTTCTTTCTGCTGTACAGACTGTTATATTTTATTCAAACTTTTGTGAAAATAATTGAAATTAGTCCATCTTCCAATCAGTGGGCAAACAAAAAATTTCATACGAAAATATCTACAAAAAATATTATATTCTTAAGTTTTGTCTCAGTAAAACCCCCCTGTTTAACCGAAATTCGGACGTATTGAAATATAAAAGTATGTTATCTACGCATTTTCTTTCACGTTTCAAAGGTTCTAGAACACAAATCTGCAATAAAATTTTTTCTCACAACCCAATTTTTTTTCCTAATTATTATTTAAAAAAATTGTATATACCTAGTACAAATTTTCAAAATTCGATATTTCAGAAACTACGAGGTAAAGTGTGGTCCCGCTTCAGAATTGTACTGAGGGAACCCTACAAAGACCGTAACACCAAAAAAAGTGGGGAAATCGAACTTTTTTTTCGTTTTTCCGACACCTGAAATAGTCCCATAATTTTAGAATGACCCACCTAACACCTAATATAGTAATAATAAGAGTGACAGAGCTGTTCTTCATTACGATATATCTTTTAGGCCCTGATGAAGATAATACAAAAATGTATTAAATTGTATAAAATGTTTGAATTTTCGAAAGCTCGGCGAACGAGACTGTGTTTCACTGCGTGACCCTATCCCTGATTTGCTGACGACAGATACAAATATTGGTATGTTTTCTCAAATAATCGCTACATTTAGTTTGCGAAGTTCCGGAGAAAGAAGATTCCTCTGTGGGAGGAGATCCATAGGAAAAAAGAATGATGGCGTCTTTTTCACCCCATCCCACAAGCGACCCTGAAATCAGGGTGAGAACCGTTCGAGTTCCAACTGCGTTGTAAACGAGCAGCCGGGACGTGCGGGCCACTCGCATTAGTTCATTGGATTGAATTGGATTTAAGCCTGGCTTTATTCCTTTAGTTGCGTAGATGGGGGTGACAAATTATGTGGACGAGGGGTCGACTCTGGGGGGTGCTCTTTCGATAATGCGATTAGCCTCCGGTTCGTTAGTAGCGAGGACTCCATTGCGAATGAGGAGGTGCGGGTAGAAAATTTCGAAAAAATCGAACGGTCGGGTTGGGAATCGGTTCCGATAAGAAAAATTGTACCTACAAAACTTCCATGTACTCTGTAAATTCACATATTTAGGAAATAAAAATACTGGAGAAGGTTTCTCAATAGTTATGTGTTTTTTGGGGTGCTGAATTGGAATTTTTGGTTTGCAACCTCAAAATCGCGCTGAGTCATAACAAAAATTGTAAAAGCCTCAAAATCTCAGGACTTTTTTCACTTATCTGCTTACAAAAGGTAAATCGGCTCAAATTTTTTGTACCCCGTGGATGTTTTCTTACAAGCTATGTTCTCCAAAGTTTCCATCAAGGTTCCCCCAAAGTATTTATCCAAGAGATTGTACCTAGGTATGATTCATCGTGAATTCGAAAGGGGAGAATGCAGATCGCACAATATCATCAACTTTCACACAATATCGTCAAGTTTAGAGCTGACGACTTGGAAAATAACGAAGTCGTCTTAAGGGCGTGAAAACAAATGGCCTTCATTTAAGGGCGGACAAAACCGTGGAATATTATCGGATGACATTATACGCGGAATAAAAGGGGCCGCCCGGCTGGAAACGGGCGGAACGAGCGGTACCGGCCCCCGTGCGGTTGAGGCGCTCGTTAGTGGGGTCTTATCACCCGCCACCTCCGACCAATGGCGGGGATTTTAATAGGAGGTCCTGAAATGGAGATGGCCCTATTGGCGACTGAAAACGAGCGAAGAACGAGAAAAGAACGCGGTTTTATTCAAAACGGATTCATTAGCGAAGTATACAAGTTGGAGGGGAAAAGTACGAGAAAATGGAAGCCGAGTGGAGGAAATTATAATAAAGCCACCCCCCTCCCCCCAGAAGTGAATAAAAATGGGAGAAAATCCTTTGGAAAAAGCGACGCGTTTCTGGCCTCCGTTAACGAGCAGGTGCCTGAGGATCCCAACCTTTGGCTAAAGGAGACCTAACGAGTTAGGCCTCTGCCGAGGGAAGTCGCCTTTATAAGCGTTAAAGGTTACCTTATAGGAAAGCTATAGGCTACGAAGCTCTAAGGACTTCTTCCCCTATGACGACTTTATGGGAATCGATAAAATTTATGAGAATTTGAATGGTCAATAGAATTTCCGAAATTTTCCCTCTTGAACATTTCGGAAAAAAGCGTATTACGAATTTTTTCCTGCCCCGGACATTGTCTACTAGAATGGCTGTGGCTCGCTCATTTTTCGAACAATACTAAATCTGAAGAAACCGTTGGATAGAGCGTTAATTTTGACTACGGGTGTAGGGTTACAATATCGGGCGACTACCATACTCCTGCATACTTAGATAATTTAAAGTAAAATTTAAACTTTCTACAACCACTTTTTCTCAAAAGATTACACAACATGTCTTCAACTGCGTAGTATTGTTGACAAAAAAAATTGTTCACGAGGCGAGGGTGGCGGCAATCTCCATAATGACCCCATCGAGAGATTAGGGTACTGTAACAGTATTAGCATTTAGGGTCCCATACAGGCGGCCATTTTGGGGCAGATGTGAATCTCCTATGTTATGGTAGCCCGGGGTTGGTAGACAGGGGTTTTCTGAAGGGGGAGGGGGCCAGATTTTATCTAGGACGTTAGCATCCATCTGTCCATGTTTCACAATGCATCGATCTGTCATTTTAACAGAGTTGAACGAAAAAGATTGAAAACTAATCATCGAACCCCCTATGGAGAAATAACAGAACAGATTATGAACAATTTTTTGAATTATACTAGGAAAATAGCTGAGTAGAGTAGGAATGCTAAACAAATTTTAAAATTAATTTTCTTGCGGAAGGGTAGATCAAAATTAATGAAACTGCTGAAAAAATATTGTTGGAAAAAAATCAAGAAATCAACTCCCACAATTTGAAAATGCTTCATCCAAAAGCGAAAGGGAGGAATATTGATGTCAAAATGGGCTAAGGCTGGAGGCGGGGCCTCACGTTTTTCCACCTCCTGGGAGTCCGCCCCAAGAAGATGCAAAGTAAGGCCACATTACATGTAATGCTTGTAGTCAAATCGACTCAAATCCAGGTATGAGACGGCAATTGAAATTTAATTTTTTTAATTTGAATATTTAGGGAGGAAAATTTTAATTTAGAATTACTCGGAAAAAGGCCATGATACCTCCGTAAGGATTGATGTGACGAGCCCAAATCGTTTTGAAATTTGAAAATCGGTACATTGGTTCTTGAAAAAAGCTTATATAACTTTTTAGCATCTTCTCTCTCCCTCGCACACTAGCCCCCCTTTTTGGCGTATCGTTTTCGCCTCATTCCAGGAATTTTATTCAGCTTCTCGATGCGAACCAACTTTTTTTTCTGGTTTTGGCCCATGAAAAACCTATGTTAATGTTCAAGGCCCTTCCCCGTCCCGTGACGAAAAATGATAATTTTCAATGTTCTTTGTATCAATCATTGTCAAGTTGGATTGAATTTTTGATTTTTTTTTTAATTAAAAAAATATCTATTTTTATTTTCAATTCTGTAAATTGATTAAAAAAGACATCTGATGTTTGCACATAGTTTTAGTTTTTAATTCAGATCATTCCCAAGCCTCAAAAACCTTTATGATGGTTTTTCTCGAAATCAGCTTTTATGGACATGTACCTATACCTAATCTTCCCCTGCGCTCTTCATTTGTTTTATTATTTTTCTTAACAGATAACACCGAAAGTAGAGTCAGGGCGCCCGGGGCAAGATTCTGTCGCAACTAAGTACGGCTGCAGTGATTAAGCAGGTGCGTAGGGGCGCCTGGGCGAAAACAGAAAACGTAAAGAAAATCGATTCGTCTGTAAATATTTAATAACTAAATTTCGAAAAGATAATGACTTAAGATAGCAAAATATTTTAGCTACTGTTACAGGACGTTAATTTTGTAAAAACAACTATTTAAAAATTCAGGGAGTAGATAAAAATTCCCGTTTCTTTGCAGAGGCGCCCGGGCGCCCCACCCACGCGGTGGCTCTGAGTAGAGTTAGCACGTAGATCATGACTGCCTTTAATGCTGAATAGATATTCAACGTAATCCCGACGGCTCGATGTTTTCAAAGTGTCGAATGCGATGAGATGCCGATTCGCAACCGCCTCCGGACGCATTACGCAAATTTTGAATCTCGCAAAAATCTCATTTCCTCCCGGTAAAATGAATATACAAGTCGTTTCCTCGGCTTCATCAGTGGAAAACCATTTTATACAGCGACGATTGTAGTCCCGAGAGACGCGCCCATGGGATGGATAGGATCTCATAAAAGTCATCTGCATTACGCCCATCTTGGATTTCTGCTGGAGCTCCCTTCGAGATTATGAGATGGAGGAGACCTTGTGAACAGCAGGCAGGTAGTGGTGGTGAATTTAAAAGGCAAATTCTAAAGCTAACAAGGGCATGCACTCAACGAGCCTCGCCGACTGAGATGCGGATGGAATGAAAGCGCCGGAAATTGTCCCGCAATATTGTCGTTCCGAAAAGCACTGTTTCGACGTTCTCGAATAATTGAATGAAGAAATCAACCGCTGAAGAAAATCTGATGAATTGCAAAAAAAATCTAGCAATGTTTTACTACTTAGTATCTGTCCTGTTTTCTCTCAAACCCTTGCAATTAGAATTGGCAAATTCCAAAAAATTTGACAAATTTGGCAAATTGGAAAAATCGCTGAAACTTATTTTATAACTCGAACTCAAGCTCAAAGTCAAACTCAAACTGAAACAAAATCCAAAACTCAAAGTCATACTAAAACTCAATCTGAAACTCAAACTTAAACCCAACGCAAACTGAAACTGAAACTCAAAGTCAAGATCAAACTTAAACCCAGCTCAAACTCAAACTGAAACTCTTAGTCAAACTTGAACTCAATCCGAAACTCGATGTCAAAGACAAACTCGAACTCATACTGAAAGTCAATGTCTAACTCAATCTTAACCCCAAACTGAACGTGAATTTAAAACTTGAACTCAAACTCTAACTTAAACCGAAACTCAAAGTCAAACTAAAACTCAATCTGAAACCGAAAGTCGAACTTAAAGTAAAACTTAACCTGAAACCCAATCCAAAACTCGACTAAAAGTCATGCTAAAACGCATTCCGAAACTCAAACTTAAACCCAACGCAAACTGAAAATCAAACTCAAACTGATACTCATACTGAAAGTCAAACTGAAACTCTATCAGAAACTCGAAGTCAAACCTAAACTTAAACCCAGCTCAAACTCAAACTGTAACTCTAAGTGAAACCCGAACCCAAACCGAAACTCGAAGTCGAAGACAAACACGAAATGAAACCCACACCAAAACTCGAACTCAAACCGAAACTCACAGTCAAATTCATAGTAAATGTCAATGTCAAACTCAGCCCAAACTGAAAGTGAATTCAAAACTCCAATTCAAACTTGAAGTTCAAACGACACTCAGTTTGAGTTTGAGTTTAAGATTGAGATTCGTTGTCACATTGAACTGGAGTTCGATTTTGACTTTGACTTCAAGTTCGGGTTTTAGATCGACTTTGAGTTTTCGTTTCGGAGTGAGTTTGTGTTAAAGTTTGAGTTCGACTTTCAGATTGAGTTCAAGTTTGAGTTCGACTTTGAGTTTCAAATTTTTTCGGTTCAAATTTCAGATTGATTTTTAGTTAGAGTTTCAGTTTGAGTTGGTCTTTGACTTCGAGTTTGGATTTGAATTTGAGTTTGACCCTCGGATCAAGCTTCAAATTGAGTTTGAGTTTGGGTTCAAGTTTATGTTTGACTTTGAGTTTCAGATCGCGTTTCAGTTTCAGTTTGACTTCAAGTTTGAGTTTGAATATTAAATTAACGTTCAGTTCGAGTATGAGCTCGAGTTCCAGTTTGAGTTTAAAAAAGTTTCACATTTATTTTCTGTTTGAGTTTGAGTTTTGGATTGAGTTTGTCTTTGAATTCGATTTCAGGGTTAAGTTTGAGTTTGACTTCGAGTTTCTGATGGAGTATTTTGACTTGGGGTTTTAAAATTTATTTTCAGTTTGAGTTTGAGCTGGAAGAAAAATCGGAGCAAAAAACGCGCCATTCCAACTCAGAACCTAACGCATCGTCGGTTTTTCATAAAGAAAAAGGCGTTTCCGTCACGTTCCTCGCCATAGAAATGGTGTTAGCAATCATTTTCTCGGATATAGAATAATGAAGGTGAACTGACTTGTTAAGTCGGGAGCGTTTTCCCTCAAGAGCAAACGAAGCCAGTTGGCTTAGTTGGCGCACGTATCTCTCTCAATTTGGCCTCCTTCTCGCTCTCTTTCCATCTAATCCGCCATGAGATTCTGCTTCGGTTTTCATTAAATTCGTCTCGTTAGACTTCTGGCCGTACCGGGGGCGAGGGTCTCTTAACTTTTGACTGCCTCGGATCACGATTCGTCCGAGCAATTATCCATTCAAACGGTTTCGACGCTTCGATTTAACCGGCGGAGAAAAGTTGCTTTTTCGACTTTGCGAAAACTCCCCCCGGCCATAGTTGAAGCAATTAGGCGTCGAAAAGTTGACGGCCCATCGACCCCGGTTCGATTCATCTGGATTATCTGCACGTCGGTGGAGTTCGATCTAATCAATCCGAAGGCCGAAAAGTCCATCAGTGACAGGCTTTCCAGTATTCTGTTTCAGGAGGATTCCCAGTGGTACCTAGGTCTCCAGAAAGAAATTTGGCGATTGTGGTATTTTCCGTCTGTTTTTACTTCTCTATTTATGAAGTAAATGGGAGTATAATACAATAATTGTAATCGACCTTAAATCGAAAATCGGATCGGAGCTTAAGAAAAACTTTTAACCACATTTATTTTATCAGGATCGTTTCCTGAACAAGTGTCTGTGTGTCCGTCTGTAGTCATTTACGAAAATGGCCATAGCTCCCTCATTTCTTAAGCTTTTTTCAAATTTCTTGAACTGGGAAGTTTTTCGTTGTAAGACTTATTGTTTCGTAGCTCTGTTGAACCGGAATTCGAATAACACACAGTACTTCGGATATATTAGCACTTTTAGTGTTTTCTATTTTATTTTTTCCTGACCACAAAAATCAACCGATTTTAGCGTTCTGGGTCTTCAAATTTTTGTTTTACCTTGCAGAATATTTGGATAATTTTTATATTCCGATAATGTGGTGTACTTTTATTTTGGGCGAGTTTTAAAATTTGCATAGTGAGTTTTTTGATACTTTTGACCAAACACCCTGAAAAAGAGCCAAAATATTACAAATTGTGTCAAAATTTCATGTATATGGAATTACAATATGGAAGTATTGCGTGTTATCTATGCACAGTATCTCAGTTGATTTGTTGGGTTTGGTGAGTGAGTGTGGATTGTGGCCTACTACTTATGGGCATGGGTATACGAGGTTGGAATGGAGTAGTACCTAGTTATGGAATAGTAGGTAGTTAGAAGGCATGCGGTCAGTTATCATAATCAGTATCAAAAATTATTACATCATAATCATAATGTACTATGACATTTAGTTGAGTTTCTTAGCTAAATACATAATTAAGTATTATCTTATAATTATACTGTTTTATCAGTTGAGATTTTGACGGGAGAAATCATTTTGGAATAGGTATTTTTGCAGTTTTTTTCCCGTCAATTATACCTATGGTAATATTTCCGCGCATTTTCCGAGCAACTTTTCTTTCGGCTTTTCAGGAGCCCGAAAAATCTGATCGAGATCCTCCCTCGATTCGGTTGACTGCTATTTTTGAGGGCTCTTCGGATCTTTTTGTTTTATAAGGAATTGCTGGGCCCATAACCTTTTGTTTTATAACGAATCGCTGATAAGTAAACTCGTACTTTTTTATTTAACGAATGAAATTCGAAATCCCGAATTATTTTATTCCGAGGCCAGCAACATTTTGATACCAGGATCCATATTTTGTTTATCCCGAAATAATTTAATTTCGAATTTCATTCGTCAAATAGAAAAGTACGAGTTCACTTATCACTGATAAGTTATCAGCAATTCCTTGTAAAACAAAAGATCTCCTTGGGCCTGCTGTAAATTTTTTACACCCGAATTTCCCTTAAAGATACCTCGATGGTGCGAAGGGGAAATTACGGATAGTATCTTCTTCAGAATTGGCGATATGGATATTTCGACGGTAAAGGGAAAAATGGCATTACGTGGGCCTCGTAAGGGAAAAGTGAGGAACACCGGACTACTCGGAATAGCGTATACGGGGTATAAGGGTCGGGTGCCGGTATATTGCCTTTATCAGAGGGATAGGCACGAACGCCATGGGGACCCTCGGAGGATCGCAGGATACTCCATGAGGTTGTTAGCAACATGTTTTGGCAGGCCTGACAAATCCTGTTTTGACGTGTCGCTGTCATCGTGTCACCGTTAGTTGTCGAAAGTGAAAGCGGGATAGTTGAATTGTTTAGAAGTTCAGCATGCAAACTTTTCTATTCAATGGCGAAATCGATGACTGTTGCACAGTGTTGATGAATTATGGTTGCTTTGCCAATTCATCCTTAATCAACTGATTGCCCAAGAACCCTTTGACTAAGCCATGGGAGAACACAAATGATTTTTCAGCATAATGTCACCTGGAAATAGTGAATCAGAGCTTCCTTGGCCTTCAATACATAATTTTAATATTCCTAAATAGAGAGCATCAATTGTAGTTCATGTAGATCAACTCTTATCTTCGTTATTTAGTCGAGTGTCCCTAATCCCGATAACACTTGAGTCAAGTGACTTGACCAATTAAATAGAGGAGGAATTCTAAACATCAAACACATAGGTACGTTTTTACCAGCGTTTTCAAAAATACTTTAAAAAAGAAGAAAATTTCTGTTTTTTAAGGCATTTTGAAACGTTTAGGTCGTTGGGTATTTAACCCCTTCTGTTAACCCCCTAACCTTAATTAAGTTCTCACAAGTGGAAAACGACGTTTTTGAGTTGTTGTCGTTTAAATGTGTTTTCCCTTATTTCTCGTGATCAGTGATCCTAATTCTGAGAGAGTTCTGAAGGAATTCCTGGGAACACCATTAATTAGTAGTCTTCCCTGGGAAACAACAGAAGATGTCGGATATTTAAGTTCAATTTTTTACCTACCTTCTCAATTTTTCACTTTATAAAAGAAAAATCGTTCAGCCATGGCATGAATTGATTTTAGGTTAATTAAATTAAATACTCTACGAGAAGAAAATCGATAACTTAAAGCACAAAAGGCTTGTGTCCAAAAATGGCAAAATGAGAAAAATGCAAAATAAGTTTTTGATCAATTTACAAAAATAAAGATTTCTCCCATAGTTTTCAATTCCATAAAACCAGTGGTGCGTAGATAACACACAATACTTCCATATTTTGGAACGTAACATTGTGACACAATTTTATCATATTTTCACTGCTTTTGAAAGTGTTTAGGTCAAAAATATCAAAAAATTCAGTATTAAAATTTTAAAATTCGCCCAAAATGAAAAAGCGCCACATTTTCGGAATGTAAAAAATATCCACATATTCTGCAAGGTAAAACAAAGATTTTAAGACCAAGAACGCTCAAATCGGTTCATTTTTGCGGCCGGAAAAAAATAAAATAGAAAACACTAAAAATGCAAATATCTCGGAAGTACTGTGCGTTATCCAAATTCCGATTAAACAGGGTGTTAGGTCTTGCCGAGACAAACATTTCAGTTCAAGAAATTTGAAAAAAGGTTGAGAAATGAGGGAGTTATGGCCATTTTTGTAAATGACCACAGACGGACAGACGGACAGACGGACAGACGGACGTAACGGACGTAACGGACGTAACGGACACACAGACACTTGTTCAGGAAGTGATTCTGAGTAAGTGTGTATAAGAAAAAGTTTATTCTGAAGCTCCGTTCCGATTCTCGATTTTAGGACGATCACAATACTTCCATTTACTCTGTAAATATGGAAGTAAAAATTCGCTAAATAAAAAATGTTTGTCTGGCCAAGATTTACAACCTCGTTTAACCAGAACTTTGGTAGCACTTAACACTTCCAAGATAAACGATCTTCAAATATTTGTAGTTTTTCTAGTATATCGTTTTTTTGCCACAAAAATAGATAAAATGATCATGATTCTTGGAGCGATCGATAGGTCCTTTGAGTAGATTCTTTCGGTACCGAAATCTCAAAATCGATGTTTTGGGACATTTGCCCTTTGTGCTTTAAGGTATCGAAATATTCTTCGACGCTCCAATTTGACACACGCACTCAACGCTAATTAACTTATTTTGCTCAAATCGCTTTCAGATTTATAGCCAAAACAGAACATTCCCTACGATTTGAGGATGCAATCAGAAATTTCTCATAATTGAGTCTTTGTTGAGTCATGGCTCAACTACGTGCGTGCGATGATCCTAACTGGAGAAATACGAGGCCGTCGGCACCCAATCATCCAATTCGCAACACCCGCTTGAACAATTAACAAGATCGTTATATTTGGAGAAGTGCCACCCCCCACCCCCCGGGGTTGGCCCAGAGGCAATCGCCGCTAACTGTGGTATTCCCTAACGAAGGTTAGTCGCCATCCGTCGACCTCTCAACTCTTGGACCAATCGGCAGAGCCAACTCTCCGGCCAACATTGACTTAGGAATCGGCTCGGTGACTAACGAAGGCACTTTTCATGTGAATCCTGGAAGGAAAGACTCGTAGTACGAGCTAAGGGCTGCTATGGCTACTGGAATAAGCAGAAAAGTCACTATAGCTTCAGGGTTTTTACTTAAAAAAATCTTCGTCCACCTACGCCAGGCCAGTGGTGAGTAGATAACACACAATACTTCCATATTTTGAAACGTAAAAGGGTGACACAATTTGATCATATTTTGACTGATTTTGAGGTTGTTCAGGTCAAATATATCAAAAAACTCACTATGCAAATTTTAAAACTAGCCTAAAATAAAAATACGCCAAATTATCGGGTTATAAAAAATATTCACATGTTCTACAAGGTAATACAAAGATTTTAAGATCAAGTACGCTCAGATCGGATCATTTTTATGGCCGGAAAAAAACAAAATAAAAAAAAACTATAAATGCAAATATATATATTTGCATTTATATTATATATCGGAAGTACTGTGGCATTGAGGGAGCTATGACCATTTTTGTAAATGACCACAGACGGACACATGTCAATTTTAAGACGAATGTTTTGGGCTTTTCACAGATTTTTGGCCAATTCGGTCAGAAAAGTGACAAACAGGCAGGTTCTAGAAATGGACATTGATAGAGTCTAGAACTAGGGAACGGATAAAAAATAGTAAAAACGGAAAATTATAAGTCTCGAAAATAATCCCAAACAGCTCCCAAGTGACTGTAACTAGACTGGAGAACTTCAATATTGGCGGAAAATTCGCCATTCTATCTAGCGTAAACCTTGGCCCCCTGCCCCCCCCCCCCTAATCCGCCATTAGGAACGAGTAAATTTCAAATTGTCGTATCACACTGTAGGTTCGTTACAGCGAACGATCCTTTCGGCGAAGTTTAAAGGCAACTGGAGAATCGTGATTTGGCATCTTACCGGAAACCGACGGATTGAGTTACTTGAGCCGAAAATCGGATGCTGTGCATATCAGAAACCAAATCACCGTAACGAGACCTCCCACCCCCGAATCATTGGTGTTAACTTCAAACCGCAGGTTAGGGGCTTCCAAGGGAAACGTTCTCATCTTAAACTTCCTTCTGCCACAAATGAGGGGAAAGTTGCAATTGACGAAATTCAACTCAAGTTTCCGCATTCAATCTCAACTGTATCAGTGACCTCGTTAAAATTATTCGACGCCAAACGGAGAAATGGCGAGAACAATAAATTGTTGCCGATTCTGTGCTTCACGGTCTCACCACCAATCTTGAAACCGCCTTGAGTATCATAATTTCGTACTCACGAAGAAAGTGGAATTCAAACGAGACGTTTGGAAAAAATATGTTTTACTTGTAGATCAAAAATAATTAAAAATATGCAAAAATTTTTTGTTATCGGAAAATTATTGAATTACGACGATGTTCAAGAATGAAGATCTGGAAAATATAAAAATAAATGTGATATCATGTGAGTAGGTATACCTATTATACTCCACCAAGATCCGTTTAGAGGCCGATGTCAACGCATGCGCAGTGGATCGTTCTAAAATATTGAGGGATCCCTGCAATTTGAGTAAATTAATCGAGTTCGATCCTCATTCGGTCCTTATGGTTTTTATATGTTTCGAATCTTTGTGATGTGAATGTTTTATCATTTTGCGCCCTTTGGGAATGAATGAGACTCTTGCTGTATCTCAGTTGAAGTTCTGTCAGTAGTCGCTAGATGGGGGCTCCATATTGCACTGCCCGGTGCTGCTGTCTACGTTGCACCCTGCCAACTAAACTAGTCACCCTCTTCCCATGATGGAGCATTCAAGCGGGATAAAGAGAGGGTTTCTCTTCGTAACGTCAATAAAAATCTCGAGAAGCGTTCTACGGTTGTGATTTTAGTGCAATGAAGCTGTATGGTATAACTTAGTACGACAGCTAAGAAAAAATTGGTTGTCTTTATTATTTTACGTCTAGTACCTACCTATGTAGTGAAATAAAAAACCAGTGTGCGTAGATAACACTCAATGCTTCCATACTTTGAAACGTACATTTTTAAACCAAAGCAATTTGATTTTGACTAATTTGGTGGCTACAATTATTAAAAATGTCAGAGAACACTAGACAAATTTTGAAACCAGTCAAATCCCAAAATCACCAAAAAAAGTTCCCAAAATCAAAATACGTCCGGTTCCGGGTCATAAAGAATATGGACGTATTCTGCAATTTAAAACAAAGATTTTAAGACCACGAACGCTCAAATCAGTTCATTTCGACAAAATAAAATATATTCAGAAGAGGCCTTCAGTTTCCCAAAAACTACCAATGGTTGACGAGGATCTACATTTTGGTTTATTATTCAATAATAAACCATTGAGATTGCCCAAGAAAAATATTTCTAACTTACCCTGAAAATTTCTTGGTTATCGTTTCAAAGGGTGTAGAATCCGAATCTGCAATAAAAAATATCCGTCTATCCGCCGTCCGCCGTCCCACGTCCCCGTCCGTTGTTAACACTTTCCCCAAACGGCTGGACTTTTTTTTTTTTTTTTTTTGAGGAAAAATCAATCCTTCCCGGGACAGCCCCAGTTCTTTAGCGAACCCGATCGGGCGGTTTTAAGATCTCTGGAAAATTGTTGAAATCTTGAAAAATTGAGTTTTTTCAAAATCTTCTCCGATTTGCAAACAATCGAAAGGGGACCAACAGTACCATCAGTAGCTTTCTTCGTCCGAAAGTTACAGACTTAGCGGTGGGCGCGCAGAGCTGCTTGTAGGGTAGACTGCGATTACTTTTCGATTTTCTCATGTTAAAAGAAAATTTCTATTTAATATTGTGTTTCAGCGAATGTTATTTGACCAAATTTTAACCATGTAATTATTTTTATCTAAATATATTTTTATTTAATGGATGTCAAAGTAACATTATGGCAAATTGATTTTTGTATGCAAACATACCAGTGTACTTGAAGTACCAATAGGAATGCATCCAATGTCAAGAATTTGCACTTAATTACCTATTAAAATTATATAATATTATTTATGATAATATAAATAATTATTATTATTTAATAATATTAAACTAGTTTTCAACACAGGTAGGTAGTCAGTGAAACTTAAACAAGCCACGAGAACAATAAACTCCTGCGTAAGAATTTGAGCGTATTTAGAATAAAGTTGGCTCCGCGCGTTTACCACCAAGTGCCGGGTTAGGTGAGTTCACCAAATTCGGATTTTCGAGATACACTTTACTCGCTCGACTTCTTGATGCGGAGAGAAGCCAAAACCGGTAGTTGCATGTCCTAATACTCCAAAGGAACGCTGGATCGGTTAAAGTCCGCCAAACTTACCGCGAACCCAAGCCATTCTCATCATGAAAGGGTTCGGTGCCAACATGTTTTAAGAATCAAAATGTTTTACCCTCAATGTACAGATGATTTAGATAAATTCAAAAAATCTCAAACACTAAATTATATTATTTTCGATTTTTTTAAGTTCGATACCCAATCAGGGTGAAACTTCTGTTTCAGTTTCCCTAATCTTCTCATTGAGTTGTACTTTGGGTATTTAACAACCGACTAAACATCAGCATAACTGTTTTATTTGACATGTACATCGATTCACGAATGATTTGAGGGCAAGAGAGCTTACGACACGCTCTTGACGATATTAAATAAATAAATAAATTTTATTGTAGCTCAAGCGCTTTCGGCGGTGCGGCCCTCATCAGGTGCTATTCCAGAGACGATTTCTCTTTTGATAATCTAGAGGAGGCCAACGGCACTCAGCCTTTCAATAGCTTGCCGCAGGTGGCCTGCCGAAAAGCGATAGCGATGTCGTATGCGCATTTTTCTGAAAATCATTTCTTCGAGGAAAATAAATTTTATTCTTTCAGTTCGTTTCAATTCACGTCACACCCTGAAAACCAAGAAAACTTTGGAAATGAAAAATCAGCATAAGAACAGTGTGGGTAGTTTTATTAAAGAAACAGGTAAGTATGTAGTTATTTGGACGTCAGTTGATGTAGATGGAAGGCTTTCAAAAGCGCTATAATAGTACTTCGCTATTTAGCATCGAACTGAATGTCTCGTTAATTCCAAAATGGTACCGAGATGGCGAGGGCAGCTATTATCCTGCGGTCTTTAAATCCTTTTACGTTCTGCTGGGTGCATTCAAAATTTGATGAGGGGGACCTCAATTAAAATGAAAGCATCGTCTGCTTCTTCTTTCCGCGGAGGAGATGAAATTTGTTTAATTCGCATAAATTAATGCAGTCATTTTTGAATAATGTGTTATCTCTTTGTATGTTACAAAGTGAGTATTGCTGCTACAACTGCTGCGGCCGGTAGATAAAAAAAGATTGACAACGATTTCCATGGATTAAAATGAACATTTTTGGAACGAGCTAATTGGTGCAACTTGGGAGTTGAGTGGGTAAATAAGGGTCGATACATACATACACCATTTTGCACCAAATCTTGGGACTGCAAAGTGCGAAGTATGACGTCATCCAAAATTTTCATTCCCGATTCACGGCTCAACCAAACGTGAACCCCGGCGGGATGAATTTAGAGGTGCGAAAATTCCGGTCCTCGACAATTTATGCAGTTTAGTCAGACATCTTTCAAAATCGGGTCATTGGTTCACTTACATCAATTCCGTCATGCTTCGTTCAATTTACTAAACATGTTTCCGTAATTTAAGAGCTCAGAATTTGGGGGTACGGTTTCCATTCAACCAAACTAGAATCCTAAAAATCGTGAAAATGTATGGATAATTTGTAGTTCCTACGAATTACCTGTCTACCTCGGATTTTGCCCTTGTCAAATGAATGGGCAAAAAAGTATCGATTTTTGATGTCACTGTGCTTGTCTTTTTTGCCGAACAGCAATTGATATTTTCGGTTTGACGTCAAGTCACCACAAATAATTGTGTAGGAGAAAGGAAGCTTAGGGCTGAATGGTCAACTTGCCAAAGCTAAAAACTTGTGGGTGGTAGATAAGATACAGACCACAGTACTTCCTTATTTAACCTACTTCGTTTGATATGCGAATTGTTGACGAAAATTTTTATATGATGACTATTTAAAGGCTTAAAATTGTCAAAAAAATCCAACCACTCCTTCTATGCGTTTTGAGGCCTGACGGCGTACGGCGTCCGGACAAAAAAATTACTGCAGATTTGTGTTCTAAAACCTCTGAAACTGAAAAGAAAAAATTTCAGGGGTGTTGTAAAAAAATTTTGCTTGACCGATTACATGCTTAGGTACATTATTTCTGGAAATAATGTAACAAAAGTGCTGATACATCGGGATTACTGTGAGTAATTCGAATTCCGGTGAAGCAGGGTGATAGGTCTTGCCTACGCGAACATTTTAGTTCAAGAAATTTTAAAAATATTTGAGATTTGACATGTTGAATTTTGCCAGAAGCCTTCTCATATGCCTACTTGAACAGTACTGTTGGAATGAATAGGTATGGAACGACCTTCAAAGCCTATAATCTAGTTTTATCCTCCCTCGAGATCGCATTGTTAAGGTCAAGATCAGAAACTAGTTCTCATTGAAGGTTTTCTTTCTCAGAGCGTCCATTCTTCTAAACAATTAGACAAGGACGACAAGCAAACTAGTATATAGGTAGTACGAAGTACTTGAACTGTATTTGCGAAATCACTATAAACTTGCAGCGATTTCGCAAATACAATTGTACTTGTACAATAATACTGTCTGAAGTAGGTACTCTTGCTTAAGCAGCAGCAAGCTCTTGCTCTTGCAGTTAGCAATAATTGCTTAATTATTAAGGACCGGTTTATCAACTTTGCATTAACTAATTTCCAAGACATTTTCAGCATGACAGTCAATGA
This sequence comes from Nesidiocoris tenuis, assembly GCA_036186465.1. Classification (NCBI taxonomy): domain Eukaryota; kingdom Metazoa; phylum Arthropoda; class Insecta; order Hemiptera; family Miridae; genus Nesidiocoris; species Nesidiocoris tenuis. The sequence goes on along the minus strand of AP028912.1, from coordinate 12,392,608 downwards.
ATCTTTGTCCTAGGTAAAATTTGGTGCAAGCGCCCTTCGGATAAATCTATATTTAATCAATTGATCAAGGTATACAGCAAATATCCACATATTCTGCAAGGTAAAACAAAGCTTTTAAGACCAAGAACGGTCCGTCGCATTGTGGCCGGAAAAAATTAAAATAAAAAAGACTAAAAATGCAAATGTATTGGAAGAACTGTAATTCCGATTGAACAGGGTGTTAGGTCTAGCCTAGACAATCATTTCAGTTCAAGAAAATTAAAAAATTTAGTTAAAAGTATTTGTATTCGAAGCTTTTGACTCGAGTTGAAATACAAGTAAGGAGCTTACTTTCAAAAGGGGTCATATCCGATTTTCGAAAAAATTCAGTAAAAGAAAGATTTTCAATCTACAGGATAGCCCAAGGTGACCTGTAGGATTTGTTAGCGTCAAAAAGGAACATATTCTTGTGTATTTGAAGGGTAAAGTTAGCTGTTTGGATCAAAAGGGGTCACATACACTCCCATAATGATATCCCATCAATAACTCTTTGAACGTTTTTTTCGCTTCCTGAAATTTTTCCGGAAGTGGATATGACCCTTTTTGAAAGTCGGCTCTTCAAGTACTTGTTCTTGTAAACTTCAGGCACTTCAAAAGGAATTGCAAAAATAATTCGAAAACAAAAGTACTGAAGTACTCACAACACTGCCATCAATGAGGTAGGTTGTAGTCAACTTTTTCCACTAGAACAGCTTTCATACGTGGGATTTACAAGAGTCTCAAGTTTCTGTAGAACAGGATTATTGCATTTGAATTCTTCATACTTCAATGACGGCTCAAGACTCTAAGACGTCGACCATTAGCCGGTACTTTTCAACCAACAAAAACCCACATGATATCGAACTAGTTGCCCCCTCCACGTATAAAACACGAGGGCCACGCCTTGCCGCCATCATAAGAACCACTAAGAACCCTCCGCTATTTTCTCTTTCTTCCTTTTTTCACTCCCTGTTCATTTCTTTTATTTTTCTCTTTATTAAAAGAAAAAACCACTCCCCCCTCCACTTACGGGGCCACGGCCATATTTCCCCTACCTATTCACAAAAAGCTATCACCCCCCCCGTTCCGTCTTTGTCATCGGCACCGCCGTGCATCTATCTCCATCTCAGTCTGGCGCTTTTGCACTAACGCTTTTGTTCGTAATCACAATGCACGAGAAAGGATCTGAAAGGTACGACTGGGAGGGAAGATATGTGAGTCCCTGGTCCAGGGTTAGGTATATGGCAGCCTCCCTATCTCGACAACTACTCGACATTCGCACCCTCACGGACACACCTAAGCATCAATATTATGAGTGCTCTTTCTCATATCATTCTTCCCTTAGCACTAACACGAAGGTCGATTACTTCGCCATTTCATGTATGTGTTGTCAGGGACCTATCCTTCGAGACGCCCTCCTCAACAGGCAAAGTGACACCCGCGCACAATGCCTGGTTTTCAAGACTGGCTGAAAAAAAAAACCGTAAACAAAAACATCGCGCGGAATCTTGGCGGCCGATCTACGTAACGACGATCCTTCAATGATTTGCACTCGTCATTCATGATTTGCACTTCGATTCACGAGCCACTATCCAAAAATCTTGATTCTCTTTGTTAGCTCCTCATTTTTCACACCGATCGTATCTCAAGTGAAGGACCGATTCACAGGTGCGATGACATTTTTATTCGGAATAGGTAGTAAGTCTTCAGCACCAATATTTGGTGAAAGTGGAAATGTTGTGCAGGTGGGAAAAATTGCAAGCCCAAATCAGCCAGGTGCAGGGATTTGTTACAGGACGCCATTGGACCATTAAATGGTCCTGCCATTGATAAGTAAAGGAGTCCAGTAAAAAATCCCTTTCACCTGGCTGATTTGGACTTGCAATTTTTCCCCTTCAAATTTTGTTCATTTGTTCATCCTTTTGGCACCCAGGGAAAATGAGTAACCGCGTCTTTTGTCAACTCCCCGAACCGCATTGCAGGATCATTTTTCTATTATGGTCTAAAAACATGAATCGAAACTGAATTGCGATTCTTTCTTTAGGGGAAAAACTTCTTTTTAATAATTTTCAACTATTTTGGGGATTTTCATTCAATAATCGGCAATGACGGGCCGTTATGTGGGAGTTCATAATTTTTTTAGAGACCTCATAATAAAACCAATAATAAAATAATAACCAAAATTTGGTTATATTTAATATTAGATTATAATATTTAATATTCCCTGCAGACACCAGAATCATTGGAATCAAAACTACCCTAGTGCTATTAAATAGCCACTGGCTATAGAATAGTTGTAGCTGTAGAATATTACAATAGACATTCCAGAGAGATTTTACATTGAAATTTTAAGTAAATACACCTTGGTGAAGTTAATCTGAAGCTTCCTTGGATATCGGATATCCTCAATAAACCGGCCCTAAGGGACGGTTTATTGACAAAATTGATCTATCCGATATCCAAGGATGAGCATTGCCCTTGCGATTTTTACATCAAATTGTTCTTCTTTGGATGTCGGACAGAAAAATGTTGTCAATTAACCAGCCCCAAAAATTAACCTGTCCTGGATAAGCTCCCAGGAGCAGTATCAATTTCCTGCGACACCATCACATGCACCGAAAACCAGGAAACTGTTGCACCGTTGTTGATGGTACACCCATGCACGAGACGACCTTTGTTACTTCCGTCTCCTTGTTAGCCATCACGAAGGTCCTTCTCTTCATCATACTTCAAACCTGGCCATGTTTTGTTCCAGGTCACAATCCGGAGTTGAGACGTGACCCAGACGCGTCGGCTCTTCAAACATCTTGACACTTCAAGATAAAGCGCCATTTGCGGGCAACTGTTGTTCTACATCATACAAACGTTTAAATAAGTTGTCTTCCAGAATTCCACAGGATTTCAGGCGATGCATTGCATGATGAGTTTGGATAATGAAAACAGCAATATTGGAACCACAGCGATGCTGTGATAACATAAATAAAACGAACCTAATGATTTCTATTGTCGAGAAAAGGAAATACTAGTCACTTCAACTTGACACTCGTTTGAACGCTTTCGCCGTCATTGCCCTCATCCGGAACTTAAGATAACAGTTATAGTCAGATTTACTCCGACTCGCACCAAGGCAAAATTAAGGGGACAGGACTCACCCCTGTGAAGGGCCATGATGTAGGTACCACTCTTGGGTTGAATGTACTACCATGCATATCATGAACCCATCGTATTTTACGTTGCTCGCCAGAGATTTACAAAATTGAAAAACCGAAAAAAGTTGTGAAACTCGGTACATCCGAAGCACCCTCTTATGCAATCGAGGGACGAAATTAAATATTTACCTATGAACAGTAAATTTTGTCGGTAACGTTGGTGCTTTGGTGGGGGGGGGGTGATCTTCGGTGCCGGGGTTCGTAGTTGATTTTATTTTTAATTTTTCGTAAGTCTCAATAAACCTTCAAAATTCTCAATACGTTTTTCGTTTGCCCTAATCATACAGTATGATAAGGTTAAACCCTTTTTATGCAATAATAGCCTTATTCATTTTTACCTTGATTTGTTCAATTTTTCTTGCCCATTCACCGAGTCTAGCTCCAAAGTGGGGAGTCTTTGTATTTCTGGGCCTTTCCAGACGTTGTATTCATGTATTCTATTTTGGGGAAATGTACTACTTGACCAAATTTAGTCACCCTAGGTACACCTATAGTCGAGGGCTACTGGAGCCGCTGGATGTCCTCGTTTTCTGAATTTGGAAATTATGGAAAAAATCCAAATTTGCTGCTCGCTATGATCTCCAATGCAGTGTATTGGAGAGCTTGAGCGTGACAGTGCATTCTACAATTTGTCGGCGGCTGTAGAAAATTTCGGTAATTTTTCAAATTCATGGAGAAATTGAAATGGGGGTTTACAGATATTTTTGAAGCTCCAAAATCTTCCGAATAATTGTAGCCCTCTTCGTCCGTATACGACCTCATTCTTTTATGATTCGGCCCACCAAACAATCGCCTCTACAATATTGAAAAAACATGCTCTATTTCCAAACATCTTCGCGATCCCCTGTCAAACAATCGGATCGTGTGTAAGAAAGCGTTTGAAAAGGAACCTTCCCACTCCGATGGTCGTATATTTGAGAAATTTGAAACTGCCACGTTTCACTTCCATCCGCAGCATCGAATTCTTCTATTCATCGAGACCGACTCTTTGAGATCGTATTGCCAACAAAATCAGGACTCAATTTTCAAACCACGCCTTCTAACGGGCCGCAATCTGTTTAGTTAGTCCGATTAATGAGCAGGTAGAAACTGAGATTGTTGGATTTACAGGATACGAAAATCAGATTTGGAGGCGCCGTATGGGATCCAGGGGGCCTATTCTGTAAAATGAAAGCAATAGGTATGTCTGTAGAAGTCGATATCGATTTGCCATGGTCAAACCATTATAGGTACGTTGTCATAATATAACAATAATATGTCATAATATTATTATGAAAATTTGTGTAATGAGTCAATAGCGACTGCCAAGACATTTTGCTTAAAATTTACAGAATAGGCCCCAGAGCTAGAGGAATGCATGATAATTCTAGGTGTATAAATTTGTGAGTACAAATTGCTTTGCTACTACCAACTATACTGCGTGAAACATTTTAGGTAGGTCCTTCAATAGTTTTTTGATTTTTCAGGGAAAAGGCGCTTTTCAAGTAGAATGCAAGCCACGATATGGGGACGAGAAGTGCAGTGTACGACCTAAGAGAAAATAATGAAATGCACCGCCAACTGCATTATTCCTGCACAAAATCCCATCATTACCTTAATGAGAGGAAGTGCTTAGGGGTCCAACGTTGGTTAGGGTGACTATGAATGTGTTTTTCGCCTTTTTATCACGAAATTTTGCACCTATTGAGGTCTACCATACTCAGCTAGTCCCGTAATTACCAAGTGATACCCACCCTCAGAGGGCGCAGGGCAAGGCTCGCCAACTTTGAGATGCAGCTCAGCGGGTGGTGCCTCGCAAACGAAGGGGAATTCGGTTCATTAGTGTTAACCCCTCCTCGCCACACAGACACGTTCCATTCGACAAGCTAGAGTACGTTCTCATTTTTTGAGCTTTTCATATTCGCACGTTCATAGTAAAAATCATTCGCGAAAAAGGTAACTCTGTGGTTCAGAAAGCAAAAAACGCAGCAAACATAGAACACCCATATTTTGGTGGTCTTCATGGAAGAACGCAAGTCACTCCTATCGAGGAACGGCAGCCGGCCACCTGCGGCACGCTCTTTCATCAGAAAATGGAGTGCCGCTACCCCCCCCCCCCCCGCCGCCAACCGCTTTACGGGAGACGTTGAGATACAAATTCCTGAAGAGAGAGTTTATTGCTTCAATTGCACCCGGAAGGAACAATTTATTGCTTTAATTGCTGCTAAAGAGAACAATTTATTGCTTAAATTGCTCCTGAAGAGAGGAACTTATTGCTTTAATTCCTCCTGAAGAGATCAATTTATTGCTTTAATTGCTCCTAAAGAGGGCAATTTATTTCTTGAATTGCTCCTGAAGAGATTAATTTATTGCTTTAATCCGTCGCTTAAGCTTATGCTATAACTCAGTTTTCCCAACTTTTTAGGAGACCCAAGAAACTGTTTCCATTGCTGGCCGTTTGAGGAAAATGAACTAGGAAACGCCAATAAAATTCATTTGGTTCAACACCAACACCACCTCTACCAATCATGCTTTTCCTTAGCTCCATGTCTGTAGAATTTCGCTACAAGCAATCCTGGCCGCGGTCATGGATCCACAGCATTGTTTTACCATCTAAACAAGGCCTAACTCAAATTGGCAACAAATTGAGTTAAAGCATGTTGCTGCTAAGTCGACGAATTGCCTCCGAAGGGTTGCCACACACGTATCATACCACAATTGTTCCTAATGCCCTTAGTGCTATGCATCGGTCCGCGAAACTGTGAAAATTCGACAAAATCTGAAAATGGTACGAAGCTATTTGCAAAATTTCTGATTATATGACAGGGAGAAAGCCTTTCCACTCATTAGGGGGCGACCGAGTTGGCATTTCACGGATCCCAATTCAAAAACGAGGGGTAGCTCTTGTTTGGGATGGCTTGATGAGGGAACAAGATTCGCCTCCTACTGATCTAGCTCAACAGATTGAAAATGGGCTTAAAAAGAGCAGATTTGAATCGCGGTCTCAAGCAAGCGTCTTACGGACGAAGCTTTGGATGAAAAAACCTTTTTCGGCCCCATCCCCCCCCCCTCTCCTTCCCTGAAAGTAACGAACGGAAGCTGAACCCGAGGCGGAAATTTGATGACTGAAAAGAGCTCAGCCGAATTAAATAAATCGTCGGAGCATTGAATTAAACGACGGTCGGGGGTAGGAGGTCCTATGTAGACGAGGCGATTAATCCTGGGGAGGGGGGCTCAGGAAAGGAGCCTTTTTCGTCTTCAAAGTGCCTCTTTATATATAACAAGGCAAGGAAGACGACTTGGCCGTTATCCTGAAAAGGATGATGGGAGTTAAGGTGCAAGTAAGGCGAATCCGAGCTTGAAATAGGACCGGCAATACCATTGACCTTCCAAACGACGAGCAGCATTGCTGGAACGAGCTTTCCCATCAAAAAGATCAGTCGGTAGCATCATCGTTCTACCGTCATGTTCTTTGGACGAAAGCATGAGCCCTACCATCCCTTCTTGGGCCCCTTATTTGACCGAAGAGATTTGAAATTGAAGTCGGTTCAGCGGTTTTGCAGTATTTTCGAAACTGCCTACAAAGAGCTCCCTCTTGTTAGTCATGTATATCGTTAGTCGAGATATTGGCAATTTTTCGATACTTTTCAGTCGAGAAAATTGCAATGAAAGAACCATACCGTACAGAAGCCCTAAATTCTCTTCCAACTGGAAATTTATTGCTGATCCTGAACATGTACACGTACGCGACTCGCACAATGAAACAGTAACTCAAACTCATAATCGAACTTGAAGTCAAACTCACAATAAAACAGAGAGTCAAACTCACAATCGAACTCGAAGTCAAACTCACAACGAAACAGAAAGTCAAACTCAAAATCAAACTCGAAGTCAAACTCACAATGAAACTGAAATTCAAACTCATAATCGAACGCGAAGTCAAACTCATAATGAAAAAGAAAGTCAAACTCATAATCGAACTCGAAGTCAAACTCACAACGAAACAGAAAGTCAAACTCATAATCGAACTCGAAGTCAAACTCACAATGAAACAGAAAGTCAAACTCAAAATCGAACTCGAAGTCAAACTCACAATGAAACAGAAAGTCAAACTCATAATCGAACTCGAAGTCAAACTTACAATGAAACAGAAACTGAAACTCATAATCGAACTTGAAGTCAAACTCACAATGAAACAGAAAGTCAAACTCATAATCGAACTCGAAGTCAAACTCACAATGAAACAGAAAGTCAAACTCATAATCGAACTCGAAGTCAAACTCACAATGAAACAGAAAGTCAAACTCATAATCGAACTCGAAGTCAAACTCACAATGAAACAGAAACTCAAACTCATAATCGAACTCGAAGTCAAACTCACAATGAAATTGAAATTCAAACTCATAATCGAACTCGAAGTCAAACTCACAATGAAACAGAAAGTCAAACTCATAATCGAACTCGAAGTCAAACTCACAATGAAACAGAAAGTCAAACTCATAATCGAACTCGAAGTCAAACTCACAATGAAACGAGAACTTAAACTCATAATCGACCTCGAAGTCAAACTGACAATGAAACAGACAATGAAACAGAAACTCGAACTCATAATCAAATTCGAAGTCAAACTCAATATGAAACGGTAACTCAAACTCATAATCGAACTTGAAGTCAAACTCACAATAAAACAGAAAGTCAAACTCACAATCGAACTCGAAGTCAAACTCACAATGAAACAGAAAGTCAAACTCATAATCGAACTCGAAGTCAAACTCACAATGAAACTGAAATTCAAACTCATAATCGAACTTGAGGTCAAACTCACAATAAAACAGAAACTCGAACTCATAATCAAATTCGAAGTCAAACTCAATATGAAACGGTAACTCAAACTCATAATCGAACTTGAAGTCAAACTGACAATGAAACCAAAACTCGAACTGACAATCAAATTCGAAGTCAAACTGACAATGGAAGTTTCGGTTTCATTGCGAGTTTGACTTCGAATTTGATTATGAGTTTATGTTTCTGTTTCTTTGTGAGTTCGACTTCGAGTTTGATTGTGAGTTTGAGTTACTGTTTCACTGTGAGTTTGACTTCGAGTTTGAGTTTCTGTTTCATTGCGAGATTGACTTCGAGTGTTTGTTTCTGTTCCATTGCAAGTTCGACTTCGAGTTTGATTATGAGTTGTAGTTTCTGTTTCTTTGTGAGTTTGACTTCGAGTTTGATTATGAGTTTGAGTTTCTGTTTCATTGTCAGTTTGACTTCGAATTTGATTGTCAGTTCGAGTTTCATTGTCAGTTTGACTTCGAGTTTGATTATGAGTTTGAGTTTCTGTTTCATTGTCAGTTTGACGTCGAGTTTGATTATGAGTTTGAGTTTCTGTTTCATTGTCAGTTTGACTTCGAGTTTGATTATGAGTTTGAGTTACTGTTTCACTTTGAGTTTGACTTCAAGTTCGAGTTTCTGTTTCATTGCGAGATTGACTTCGAGTTTTTGTTTCTGTTCCATTGCAAGTTCGACTTCGAGTTTGATTATGAGTTTGAGTTTCTGTTTCTTTGTGAGTTTGACTTCGAGTTTGAGTTTCTGTTTCATTGCGAGATTGACTTCGAGTTTTTGTTTCTGTTCCATTGCAAGTTCGACTTCGAGTTTGATTATGAGTTTGAGTTTCTGTTTCATTGTGAGTTTGACTTCGAGTTTGAGTTTTTGTTTCATTGCGAGTTTGACTACGAATTTGATTGTCAGTTCGAGTTTCTGTTTCATTGTGAGTTTGACCTCGAGATTGATTATGAGTTTGAGTTACTGTTTCACCGTGAGTTTGACTTCGAGTTCGAGTTTCTGTTTCATTGCGAGTTTGACTTCGAGTTTTGGTTTCTGTTCCATTGCAAGTTCGACTTCGAGTTTGATTATGAGTTTGATTTACTGTTTCACTGTGAGTTTGACTTCGAGTTTGAGTTTCTGTTTCATTGCGAGTTTGTCTTCGAATTTGATTGTCAGTTCGAGTTTCTGTTTCATTGTGAGTTTGACCTCGAGATTGATTATGAGTTTGAGTTAGGTACTGTTTCACTGTGAGTTTGACTTCGAGTTCGAGTTTCTGTTTCATTGCGAGTTTGACTTCGAGTTTTTGTTTCTGTTCCATTGCACGTTCGACTTCGAGTTTGATTATGAGTTCGAGTTTCTGTTTCATTGCGAGTTTGACTTTCTGTTTCATTTAGAGTTTGACTTCGCATTCGATTATGAGTTTGAGTTTCTGTTCCATTGTGAATTTGACCTCGAGATGGATTATGACTTCAAGCTTCGGTTTCAAAGTGAGTTTGACTTCGAGTTGAATTATGGATGGTTGATAATGAAAAATAAATCATGTCTGTAGTGCTTCTGTGAAGGAATTCCTGAAAATTTTTCGGGGCGCCATGGCCCCCTTGCTCTTTTTTGCTCTTTACGCTTTACCTAGAACACACATTGTCCTTTACAACGCACCATTGTATAATAAGGATAATTATAAATAATAATTATAATTACTAAACGTTGAATATACTTGGATATTGATGTTCGGTTATTTCGAGGGTACGGATAATTTGTGCATTAGGGGTACGTGAAATTACTTAATTATGTAAAACGTACGAGCCATCACGCAAAGCCCCCGCCATGTTTGGCAAGGCCCTTGCCGCAAGGGGAAGATTTCGCGTATGCCACCCCTGCTATTCAACATATGTATGAGAAAGTATAGGGTTGAAATGGACTGCATTTCATTGTAATACCCGCCGTTGTTAATGGAAGGGTGAGATATCAAGATACAGGTAAGGGTGAGCACCGGATCTTCAAGACAAAATGGTGGCCCTAACAAATTGAAATCCAGCTCTTTATTTATGTGCGGGTTTCCTTTGATTTCACACCTTGAGGAGCTCCGGTGAGGATGGTGACAGGGTTGTGAAGACAATGATGTGAATGTGATTACTCAAAAAAGACGGGCCTAAAGAAAATATTTTGAACTTTTTGCTCGTGAATCGATTCGAATATTTTGCCGAGCTCGCAAGGAAGGTCCATGGACGTTTCCACCGGACTACTTTACAGGTTTAATTATAGACTATTCATTGACCCTATTTTCACAGACGTTCGAAATTTGGGTTGGCGATTAAAATGGTTCATCATAGACCGAAAGCATCAAACTTCATGTTTTTAAACGAATGCCTAAAGACTGTCGATCTCCGCTGAATTGCGGTTTGTTTTGAAAAATAATTATTCCTCAGAAAAAACCAGAAAAAAATAACACGCAGTACTTCCATATTTTTATACGTAAAAGTGTGACAATATTTGATCATATTTGACTGCTTATGAGGGAGTTTAGGTCAAAAATCTATGACAGAAAAATATAAGAGCGGGAAAACCAAATTTGTGCATTTTTGGAAGAAAACACTCCTTGTTTTGGCGATGTGTGTGTAGGTTGTAAATACCGTAGAAACTTCCAGAAAAGGGTTTAGGAACGTGATTCAACTGAAACTCAAACTCAAACTTAAACTTGAAATTTCAGTTACAATTTGAATTCAAGATTGTGTTAGAGTAACTGTTTCAGTTTCAGTAAGGGTTTACTTTTGAGTTTCGGTGTGAGTTACAGTTTGAGTTTCAGGTAAAGTTTGAGATTCAGTTGCAGTTTGAGGTAGGTGTTTGAGTTTCATTATGTCCAGTTTACGAATGAGTTTGATTTTAGGGTCAGTTTCAGTTTGAGTTAATGTTTGAGCTTGAGTGTTAGTTTGAGTTTAAGTTTGATTTGACGTTTGGATGGGTAGGTTTGAATTTGAACCTGAGTACCTACCAGTATCAGCTTTGAGTTTGATCCTGTGTATCAGTTCGCGTGTCAGTTTGAGTTTGAGTTTCATGAAAGTTTCAGTTTGAGTGTGTGTTTGACTATCAGTTTTGAATACTCAAGCGCCAGTTTGAGTTTCAGGTTGAGTTCGAGATTTAGTCTGAGTATTGCTGTCAGTTTGAGTTTGAGAATCAGTATCGTTTTGGGTTTCCAATTGAATTTCAGTTTGAGTTTTATATACAGTCTGAGTTGGAGTATACCTTTCATTTGTTCTTAGAGTTTTAGTTTTAGTTTGAGTTCCAGTTTATTTTTCTTTCGACCTTTGAGGAGGTTGAGTATTCGGAGCAGTTTGAGTTTGTGCCTCAGATTTTCGGTTTGAGTATAGGTCTCGGTGTCGTTGTCAGTGTCGTTGTCGTTGCCGGTGGTCAAATTCGGAAAAGATTGAACAATGTAAAGAAACCATTAAAGACCTCTTAAGATAGTTTCTATATCGATACCTTAAAGCACGATGGGCATATGTCCCAAAACATCAATTTTGAGATTTCGGTACCGAAAGAATCTACTCATCAGGACCTATCGATTGCTCCAAGAATCATGATCCTTTTGTCTATTTTTAGGGCCAAAAACGATATAATAGAAAAACGACAAATATTTAAAGACCGTCTAAAGAGCATTATCTTGGAAGTGTTAAGTGCTACCAAAGTTCTGGTTAAACGAGGTTGTAGATCTTGGCCAGACAAACATTTTTTAATTAGCGAATTTTTTTATGAAATTGAAAACTATGGAAGAAATCTTTATTTTTGTAAATTTTGCATTTTTCTCATTTTGCCATTTTTGGACTTGTGCCCTTTGTGCTTCAAGGTATCGATATTACATAATGTTTAAGATCAATAACAACGTCAATTGGATCATTCTGCTCATTTCTTCGTATTTTGCGTAAAACTCTTTCAACCGAATAAACAGGCAATCAATCGCTTTTTCCGGATCTCATTAAATTCTTCCGCTTCGCCATCGTCCAAGAGGTCCAACTTTTTTTTGAAGACTTAAAAGAACAATCATAACGGTCGTTATCCAAACAGCTTCTTTTGAGGGAAAATCGCTGTTTATACGATTGGGCCATTAGACACGGCTGGACGGTTTTCCTAATAATTCGGATTATTTATGAAACGGACAGGATTTCCTGCAGGTTTTTGGATCCAAAAAAACCTCTCGAATGTGCCGTAATACTCAGCTGCATCTCACGAGAATTTCGAAGGAACGAAAATTTGGTGGTCTCATTTTGAAGCATGTTCGTATTTGAAACTTAGGACCGTTTTATCAATCCATTTATACCTAGATTTATCCAAGTTAACATTTCATGTAGAGCACACTTTCATTGACCGTCATACTGAACATTTCTTGGAAATTAGTTAATGCCTTGGATAAATCTAGCTAAAGCTAGATAGTAAAGTGACAAAAATTGAAAAACCGGTCCAAAGTGCGTCCTTAACAAATATAGATTGAAATAAATCATTGATAAACTGGCCCTCATTCCGGCACCTACGGCTCTAGGTTATCAATAATTTAGAAACCCGAAATCTCCAATGCCTTTCATGGAAAAGAAAGGACAGAATTAATTCAAAAACAAAACAAGTCAAAACACGTAACCAAGAAAAGAAACTAACAAGTTGCAACAAATGGGGCTGTCCTTGGAAAAAAAAATTTTTTATCTGAAAAAAGTGTAATAACGTTCGTTTGGACTCAAACTGATATTGGTACACAAACTCAAGCTGACACTGATACTCAAACTCAAACTGAATCTCGAACTGAAACTGAAACTCTAAGGTCGAAAGAAATGGAAACTCAAACCGGTAGTGCAGGCTCAAACTCAAACTTACTGATATGCAAGCTCAAACTCAAAATTATTCTGATACGCAAACTCGAACTGGTACCGATAGGCACTCAAACTCAAGAGTCGAAAGAAAGGCAAACTCAAACTCGAACTGAAACTCAAACTAAAACTGTTACTTGACTTCGAAGTTCGAAGGAAAGGTAAACTCAAACGGATACTGATGCTCAACCCAAACTGAAATTCAAACTCGAACTCATACCCAAACTGGAAGTCAAAGTCAAACTCGAACTTGAAGCCAAACAGTTTCACTTTCTGAGAGTTTGAATTTACCTTTCTCGTGGCTTTTGAGTTTCACTTTGGGTATCAGTATCAGTTTAAATTTGTCTGTCAGTATCAGTTGGAGTTTGTGCGACAGTATCAGTTTGACTTAAAGTTTCATTTTGAGTAGGTACCTAAGAGTTTGAGCCTGAGCACCAATTAGTTTGAGTTTCAGTTTGAGCATCATTTGAGTTTGTGCCGATGTTTAAGTTTCAGTTTGAGCTTCAGATTCAGTTTGAGTTTACCTTTCTTTCAACCATGGAGTTCGAGTATCAATGTATCAGTATCGGGTTGAGCTAAAATATATCACATTGAGTTCGCGTATCCGTATCAGTGTGAGGTTTAGTTTAGGTTGAAGTTTGAGCATCAGTACCACATGAGTTTGTGTATCAATATCAGTTTGTGTTTGGGTATCAATATCAATTTGTGCTTGGATATCAATATCAGGTTAAGTTTTTGTATCTGTATTAGTTTGAGATTGAGTACTTGTTTGAGTTTGTATATCAGTATCAGTTTGAGTATCAATTTAACTTTTGTGTATTAGTATAGTTTTGAGTTTAAGTACCTGTTTGAGTGTGAGCTACAGTTTGAGTATCAGCTTGAGTTTGTGTATCAGTATCAGTTTGAAGTTTCAATTAGAGTACGATTCCAGTTTGAGTTTGAGTAGGTGTCAATACTTTTTCGATCGAGCTTGGGTTTCAGATTCAGTTTGAGTTTACCATTCTTCCGACCTTCCAGTTTTAGTTTGAGTTTCGGTTTGAGTATGGGTCTTATTTTATTCAACATCAAAAAATCTATAGAAAATGATACCTCACATGCCTATGTTACGAATTTCCCCAAACTGTTCAAAAACACGAATTTTCCCCCCCACTTCAACAGCTGTTTTACAGGCCTTAAAATTAAGGTAGGGTTCTGTCAAGGGTCAACTAGATACGGAACCTGATTTTTGGTGAAAATTTTAGACAACTCCTTCCCCCTGAAAAAACCCCGACGGCGGACGGAAAAAAATTGTTATTGGTGATTCGAATTCTAGGTAGGTACACCCTTTGAAACGCAGACCTACAAATTTTCAGGGGGTGTTAAAAAAATTTACCACCAACATCTACCTATGCACCAAATTAACCAACATCCAATTTAGGTATGTTCCAATTTTCCAACTGCTTGTTCTAATTGCTCCGTACTGAGAACTTTTGAATTACTTCAATATTGTTACTTACAAATTATGCTCTGTAATTTTTGATTACTTAAACCAATGAACATCCCAACAAGGCTTCATCCTCCTTCTCCATTCTCAAAAGCGGAAAAGGTGTTTTTCAACAACGAGATTCCCTAGTTCAAATTTAGGACTACAGGGGTAGCATCTCGTCAAGATTGGAGAACACTTTTTTTCTATTTCGTCGGTGGAATAATAAGGAAAAACATCCATTGTATCCTGACGGATAGCACGTCAAAGTAGGAAAAGGTTCGTACAACTAATGGACCGCGAAGGGAAATTATTCTAAAGAATTTTTTTTTTCTTCCTCTCGAGTTTTTTGTTCGAACGCGGCCTCATTTCGGATATCCATAACAGAATTGAGGTACACACCTCTCTCTGAATTAGTTGGTGCCGTGGCGAAAATTTCTACATCATTTGTTTTTCCCGGCTTTTTTGTACTCTATGACACGGGTAAGGCTGTACCTGACTGTTTAAAGTGCATTATAGCGAATGAACTCTTGTCTGTCATGACGTCTGAGAGGGGCGGTACATCTACGATGTATGGGAGGTCCTGTGCAGCCCTTTCGTACCTTGCTGGCTCTTTTACCCCCGTTTCCAATCCTTTTTCACTCCTCCAAGGGCTGAAAGGACGTCTCGCCTTTTTTCCCCCTTTTTTATCCCGACCAACCCCTCCCCCCTTGTTATTCAGGAGTCCTAATAACCAGTGCCACCCCCAAGATGTTCTCTTCATTCACTAATCATCGCGACAGTAATGGCGACTGCATACACTCAGGCGCGCATGTCTCGCACCTTTCAACCCTTTCCGTTTCATGCAAATATTTTGTCGATCATTTTTCTTCCTTTTTCGCCAAATTCCAAGATGGAGTCTCGAGTGTCGACCCCCCCCCCCCAGCCTAAACCACGGCCGTCACTAATTGAATCCGTATCCGAGGCATATCATTGGACGATTTTTGCAAACCAGTTCGTTTCGTCGTCATAAAACGCTCTTGAATAAAGATATCAACGGCGCCTTTCATTGGGAAGGTGTCGGCGGAGGAAATAAAAAAACCAGCTCCCTAAACCCATTAAATAAACCTCGTAAAGTTCGGAATTGATGTCTTTAAGGGCTGAATACATATGGAGATTGGAGCGGCTAACGGGAAGAAACCGCCTTTTTCAGTCGAGTGGTTCTCGTCGAATCAGGACCTTGTTACGATGGCGATATTAACCAAATTCCAAGCGTCGCTCTTGACTCGAAACTGAGCTTTTAAATTTGTTGACCAAAACGGAAGCGACTGATTTAATGACGTTCAGGTACCTTTTTTGAATGGTTGACCTGGAAACCGCAGGATTCGAATGCGTTCCAGCATTGAATCGTTCGTTCAATTAAATAGAACGTCTGTCTGACTCAAATGATATTTCAACGCCTATATTTTGGTACTTCATTTCCAGAAATAATGTGCCTATGTAATCGGTCGGGAAAAATTTCTTTACAACAGCCCCTGAAAATTTTTTCTTTCCCGTTTCAATGGGTCTAGAACACAAATCTGCAATAAAAATTTTTCGTCCGTCCGCCGTACGCGCAAAACGCATAAAAAACGCAATCCAATTTAAACCAGTGGTGCGTAGATAACACACAATACTTCCATATTTTGAAACGTACATATTTGAATAAATTTGATCATATTTTGACTGTTTTTAAGGGACTTTCGGTCAAAAATATAAAAAAATTCACTATGCAAATTTTAAAATTTGCCAAAAAAAAAAATTCGCAACATTTTTGGAATTTAAAAAATATCCGCATATTCTGCAAGGTAAAACGAAGATTTTGAGACCAAGAACACTCAAATCGGTCCATTTTTGTGACCGGAAAAAAATAAAATAGAAAAAACTAAAAATGCAAATATACCGGAAGTGCTGTGAGTAATTCAAATTCCGATTAAACAGGGTGTTAGGTCTTGCCGAGACAAACATTTCAGTTCAATTAATTTGAAAAAAGGTTGAGAATTAAGGGATCTATGGCCATTTTTGTAAATGACCACAGACGGACAGACGGACACACGGACAGACGGACACACAGACACTTGTTCGGGAAGTGATTCTGAGTAAATGTGTATAAGAAAAAGTTTTTTCTGAAGCTCCGTTCCGATTCTCGATTTTAGGACGATCACAATACTTCCATTTACCAGCTCCATTCATCTCCTCTCACTTGCACGTCTCGTTTAAATCTTTCCAACAAGGTCGCGGGAATGAACTTTCTGAAGCAAATGTGGACCCTGGCCAAATATTCGATGTTTTCTTGCCGACAAATGGTACCAGAGATTGCTCGGTGCCATCGTTTACAAAAACAAGCCCTTCCAACTTGAAACTGCCTTATAGTTTTACCTTCTCGAATTAGAGCCGCGCCAGTGGTCACCGATAGGCGGTGACAAAATCAAGATTTTCACCCTCCGGCGCCAGACAGTGTGAAATATGACTTGAAGTTGTCGGAAACATTGGAGAATCCCAAAAAGGAGCACCTTGCTTTGACTTTTCCTTATCGCATAATCTGCAATACAAGTATAAATATTATTATAACTAATATTGTTTAAAATAAATACTTTTTATTATTTATTTAAATAAATATTAATTAATACTTTTTAAAAAATAAACATTTTTTATTATTCATTTAAATAAATATTATTTAACAAAAATCAAAAATTTCAAAAAATTGAGGTACTCATACTCATAGGTACTTATACTCATAGTAGGTAATATAATATGATGATTTTAATAAACTGACGACCAATCGAACTTACCTGAAGTTCGGTCGAAATTATATGAATCCTCAGCCCGAAGATGTTACGGATAGTTGTAGTATTGTCCATCACTGCAATGACATTGTGTGAAAACCAATAGTGAATTTCCGATCGAGTTACAGCCTAATTTCTGATCGATGGCCGTAACATGATTACGAACAGTGGATATTCAAAGCACAAAAAATTATTCAAGGTAATTTTTGTATCTAATAATTGGCATTTTTTTAAATGAATCGTACTTACCTATTCCCACGACTTAATTGAACGCTCGAACATCAGGAGAAACCCGAGTCACAATAAATCGCGAAGACTTTTCGAGAAACACTTCAGAAATGTCAAGAAAAACTGGACAGGACGCGAAATAATAAAAAACGCGAAATTCTAGTTTATGGGAATGTAAAGGGTCGATAAAGTGCCAAAATGTGGGGATCCTTCACTACAATACCTACCTATTTACCTATTTTTCGTTCGTAAGCCATGCATCTCTTCGATTTCAAATGAAAAACTCTTACCTTTGGACCAAACGCAGACAAGTTCGGACATACCTGTAACAAAAAAATGGAAAATCCGTTGAAGCTCCATTTGCTTCAGGGAAGCAAAAATAATAGAAATAGTGTGATATAAATCATAAATTTATCAAAAATGATAAAATTTATCATTTAATGGTAACTTACGTTTGGCCGCGTCGCTCCTCGTTGGCCGATGTCCTCCGGCTGCATACTCCGAGGTGTTGCACTTCTCGAACCACAGAATGTTTCCACAGCACGACACTTTTTTTGTCAAAATAAAACTTGATTTTAGGAGAAAAAATCCATAAAACAGTTCAATTTACGAATTTAAGGGATTTTTGAATTTTTCTAACAACTAGGTTTTACTCAAGGCTTTTGTGTCGAATTGCTTTCTATGGTGAAAATTTAAAGCAAAGAAATACCTACCGACTCAATTGTCAAAGGCCCCAGTCAGGAATTGAAACTTTTTGAACTTTGAAGTTTGATCAGATGAACACCAAACCGAAATTTTCAAACCTAACGTAATCACCTACTAATATTGATCAAATGTTTGGAATTGCACTCCCTTGAGAATAAACACGGCACTTGATCACACCTGCAACAAACAAGAAGAAGCATTGCGGTTAGACGTCAAATTTTGAATAAAATCGAGAGAAAAAAAATATTGCTTACTACACTGGATTAGCTGTAGACTACAGCGAGGACAAGTTCATAAAAATGTAAGATGAAAATCTCAATCATAAAAAAATCTGAATTTCCAAGCTGATTATGAAAACGACAGCCACGAGCATAGGAATGCGCCAGAACGAGCATAGGATGAAAGATTTTCGACACTATTCTAGCACTTACTTTCATCGAACCGATGGAATCTTGACTTGTGGCGTTACCAGGGCGGCAGACACAAAGTCCAAAGCGAATCCACCACACAACACAACACAGCGACACAACACAGAACCATTTAAAAATTGTTGTTCCCTCAACCGGCACGAGAAATCGGACGGACGCGAATCGGAACGAGCGAAACGGGACGGTAAGAAAATGAAATGAGTATTTTGCAAAAAATTGTCGGTTATATTCATCGAATCCGAGATTTCGTGGAATTATTATTACGGAATAGTGCTGGCTTAATATCGATAGTACGGTGCTATCGATAGTTCCGTGTTATCGATAGGTCGACAGAATAATATATTTGAACCTGAAAATTTTTACTCAACCTAAAAAACGAAAAACGCTCTTCAAGTCCCTACTATGATAACCTGAAGTCCTGAAAAATAAAAATAAATCAAGAAGACAGCATTTACGCTGATTAATGGGTCTTAATAATGATGCTAATTAATGATCTTATTAAATTTCCAAATTATTAGGAATCTTTTATTAAAAAAAAGATATTTGTCCTCATTCCGGATCTGGATGACCCAAAACAACCATGCTAGATACCAAATCTTACCATAGATATCAGTACACCGAGCTAGAGAAAACCACAATAATTAACTAAGTATTGAACTATTAATTAATAATAAAATAATAGATAGGTTGGCAATAATAAAAATAATAATATAATAGGTACCTAATGTATATAAGTAATGATACAATGTATTATCTGTATTGTGCTATAATAATATAAAACAATATATACCTAATATAATAATAATGTATAAATAATAATAATAATAAAATAATCAAATTCTACTTTACAGTTACAGTTGAATGCGAAAAAAGGTAAAATTTTTTGAAACTTGGACGATTACGAAGATTTATTAATACTGAATGATAAACCAAAACTATCACTAGGTCAACGGTAGTCCAAATTAGCAAGAGAGTCGGTGTGGAAAGAAATTTACCGAAACTATCTTTATTTACCAAGATATAAACCAAAACTATCGATAGGTCAACGAAAGTCCAAGAAATTTACCAAAACCATCTTTATTTACCTTTATTTTTATACTAGCTGTACCCGCCCGGCGTTGCCCGTGTCAAAAAAATTGTGATTAATTAATTAATTAATTAGGTAGACTGTCTCTCTCTCTCTCTCTGTCTTCCCCCCCCCCCCATACACACAACATTCCCCGTCGATAAAAAGAACCAATCTGTTAAAAAATTAGTTTAAATAAGAACAGGTCTTTTTTTAAATTTATAAAAAAAAATTTGAGTTGAGTTGAGTTGGGTTGGGTTGGGTCGGGTTGGGTTGGGTTGGGTTGGGTTGGGTTGGGTTGGGTCAACGAAAGTCCAAGAAATTTACCAAAACTATCTTTATTTACCTTTATTTATGTATTTATATTTTATTTATATTTATATTATTTATCTTTATTAATATTATTTATATTTTTTATCAAATTGACCAATCTATCTTTATTTACCTTTATTCATATTATATTTACATTTATATTATTTATCTTTATTAACAACAAACGTCCAAGAAATTTACTAAAACTATCTTTTCTTACCAAGAAATAAACCAGTCGGAGTAGAAAGAAATTTTCGGATAATGAGAAATAATCGTGAGAGTACCTACGGAAAATTTTAAAATTATTTGAAACTTGGGCGATTACAAAGAATTTATAGAATAATTTATAGAATTAGAATAAATTGAATAACAAACACAAACTATCGATAGTATCGATTAGCGAGGGCACAATTCAATTTACACGGCCCCGCTCCGCTGGCGAAATCCGGGAGCGCGGCGCTGCGTCTACGCGGCGATGCGCCGCCGACTATTTTTTCCGTAGACGCAGCGCTATGCACCCTCATGAGCGTGCAAGACAATTCCTGGCCAAGCCCGGCGTGCTAGTCCAACGGACTCTGAACCCGAGGCGACCGCGATGGACCCAACGCCCTCAACACGCTGGATCCAGTCCGCTCGAGGCGGCGAGGCTATGACCGCCGTGTACCAAAGTACCTACATATTAAGCTATGAGACTAGAGCGACATGCCCTAACTAGCTCCGACCCTCTCTCCGATAAAATCGGAAAAATTCGGTAAAATTCGGGATAAATTCGGTTAACGGGCGAAAACAATGGCATTTTTCTTAACTTATTATCGATATTAAGCCCGCACTATGCCGAACTCACTTGCTTTCACGCAGAAATGACCGAAATAATCGGTAATTGAACCGGTTAATTGAATTATCGAAAACCTTCACTCAAACCAGTGGCACACACAATACTTCCATATTGTGATTCGCAAATTTTCGACACGATTGTATCACATTTTTACTACTTTGGAGGCTTTATGGCTCAGAAATACCAGGACTCATAATGCAAATTTTAAAACTCGCCTAAAAATATGAAAAGTTATCGGAACATGAAAAATACCAACGTATTCTGCAGTCTAAACCGAAGATTTTAAGACTAGGAACGCTGAAATCGGTTCAATTTTGTGGTCAGGAAAAAAATAAAATTGAAAACGCTAAAAGTGCCAATTTATCGGAAGTACTGCGAGTACCTAATTCAAATTTCGATTCAACAGGGTGATAGGTCTTACTGAGGAAGAAACAAATCAGAAAAAGGACAATTAGAAACGAAGTTTTTCTATGTAAAATATTTTTCGAAGTGTTTTTTCCTATCCTAGGGGGGCAAAAAGGAAAATTTACTTACGCGAGCGCGACGCGACCGACCCGGAGGGAAGACGGCGGAAGACTGAGGCCGCGAACAGGCGATTCGCACTAGCAGGATAGCCGAACATGAAATTACACAAACGAACATGCGCGCGGGTCGTAGATTCTCGGAATCGTAGCGCCTACGGCTTGCTGAGCCGTGCCGGGCGGCTGGTCCGAACTTCCGCCATGCTGGTCCGGGCGGCTATCGTTGATCGAAGGGCTCGGATTGCCCGGCTCGGCACCGCCCGGCTCGGGTTCCGGCAGCGCGGCGCGTCTCCATGGCGGGAGAGTCGGCTCTCGACCAATGTTCAAACGGAATTGTGTTTTCCTGCGTTGAGTTGAGTGGTGCGTAGATAACACACAATACTTCCATATTTTGATACGTAAAATTGAGACACAATTTGATCATATTTTGACTGCTTTTGAGGGTGTTTAGGTCAAAAATATCAAAAAATTTACTATTTAAATTTTAAAATTTGCCCAAAATAAAAATACACCACATTATCGGAATACAAAAAATATCCACACATTCTGCAAGGATTCTGCAAAGATTTTAAGACCAAGAACGCTAAAATCGGTTCATTTTTGTGGCTGGAAAAAAATAAAATAGAAAACACTAAAAATGCAAATTTATCGGAAGTACTGTGAGTTATTCAATTTCTAATTAAACTGGGTGTTAGACCTTGCCGAGACAAACATTTCAGTTCAAGAAATTTAAAAGAAGGTTGAGAATTAAGGGAGCTATGGTCATTTTTGTAAACAGACGGACAGACGGACGGACAGACACACGGACACACAGACACTTGTTCAGGAAGTGATTCTGAGTAAATGTGTATAAGAAAAAGTTTTTTCTGAAGCTCCGTTCCGATTCTCGATTTTAGGACGATCACAATACTTCCATTTACTCTGTAAATATGGAAGTAAATTAGATGAAAGTTTTTGTGGTAGGTATTTCGAAGACTGAATTGTGCAATGATAATGAAAGAATAAAAGTATATTTTATGCATTGTTACCTAGTTACTCTGTTTTGAGGATGGTTTTAAAAAGTATAAGAGTTTTTCAGTATTTAAAGTTGTCTTTTTGTTGGGTCCTGCTTTCACTGAAAAAAAATCTGGTCACCCTACTTATACTAGACATTCATTGTTCCTTCCAAGCCAAGATACCTGATTCTTATGTTCTGATTCTTATGCTCCCTACAACAAGGGTGTGACTACGTTTTTCTGGAAAATGAGATTTTTATGCAACAAGGTAGTTTTGGAATCTTCCCTTATAAGATGATCGCCTCAAAGGCAGTGCTGGGCCGAGCGGCACAGACGCTGAACAGTGGAGGAACCTCTCACTTCGTTATGGAGTCCAAAGTGCACGTCTCCGTTGCATCTCTCACTCGTTAGCTAGCATAGTGGAGTGCAGGCAATGCGAGGTGTGGCTGGACAAAACCTGGAGTTCGGCCGATTGGAGTTGGCGAAGGACTCTGAAGCATCTGTCCCAAAACAATGGCCACACCTGACCGAAACGTGTGGAGCTGACCACACTGACCACTGATTGAAGGAGCAGTTCACGGCATTGCCAAGATGTTTGAAACAAATAACGACTGTGAAGGAGCGCTACTGATGGACGCAGCAAACGCGTTTAATGCCATGAGTGCCTTAGCACTGTGGAATTCAAGGGTATTATGGCTATGATTTTTTTTTCAATTTTTTATGAAAAATCCCAAATAAACACCTGGACAACTGGCCAGAAACCAATAGTCCGTTTGTTCAAAACTAGGTCAGCAAAAAATCAATAAGTATTAAAAACGAGCGGTTCTTTAGAAATTGGGAGAAAACGTGTGTTTGTTGAAAATATTAATTTTTGTCAAAATTACTAATTTGGTCAAAATTACTAATTTTCATCAAAATTCTGACTTTTGTCGAAATTACCAATTTTTGTCGAAACTACTACCTAATTTGGTCAAAATTAATCATTTTCATCAAAATTACATATGTTCGATAAAATTACAAAAGTTTGATAAAATTAGTAATTTTAAAATAGGGGGTGGGGGGAAATAGGGAGTCAAATCGGAATTTTTGTGGCCAGAAAAAAATACATAAAAATCACAGCAAAATCACAGATAAACTCCAACAACGTGAATTTAACTTGATTGTGAGTTCGAAAGCCATGCAAAAAAAAACTTGTGGTAGGGAACAAAATTTGTTCCCATTTGTTACCATTTAATGTTAATTGTCTGCTCCTGCTTTTTTCATGAACTCAAATTTGAATGCGACTTCAAAAAATTCTAATATGGGGGTAACATTTTTCAAAATGTTCAGTATTTCGAGTACCTAGTTCTGGAGCCGAGCCTGAAAATGCGTCTGACCAAAGGCAAGAAGGTTTGACCAAACGGTACCTAATAAAAACCTAGTCCATTTTGAAAATTGGAATTTTTTTGTTTGTTTGTTAAAGGTATTAAGTTTAGGGTGCATAGGTAAGTACTATAAAAAAGGGGTGTTAGAAATTTTTTTCCCCGACCGATTACAAAGGTTTATTCTTTATGAAAAATGAACCAAAATTTTTTGTACATTGGTAAGTAGTACAAAAAAATTTTGTTTGAGGGAGTTATAAACTTTAGTGCATAGGAAAGGATGTATTATTAAAAAAATTTCGTCTTGCTGCAATTTTTCCGCCGGTCAAAAAACATATCAAATTGAGTTTTCGGATATTTCGTAGAAGTGTTAGGAGCGGGCTCTTGTTCCCTGTTGGCACTTAACGTCGCCCCACGTTAACTTAACGCGTTGCCCTACCACTTAACGTGCCTCCCTCCGCCGACCGCCGCTCCGCGCCCCAACCTCCGCCGACCGCCGCTCCGCGCCCCAACCTCCGCTATTGAGTTGACGCCTCCTTTCAACACAAACAGGAGAATAAATTTAAATATAAATGCCCCCTCCCTCGCGTCCTTTCCGCGTCGAAAGGAGGTCGAAAAAGTGCGGAAGGAACCGAGACGGAGAGCGGGATCGGGGCGAGTGCGAGCGAGACGGAAACGGGCGGAGGGTCGGCCAATGAGTGGCGAGGAGGCGACCACGCCCTCGGTCGGAGGGGAAGCTGGCGAGTGGAGGGGAGGGAGCATGGCCGCAAATCGGGGGAGGGCCGGCACGGCGGCGGAATCCGCGACTCCAGTCGTGATCAGCGCGAGTTATGACGGAGGTGAAGGGTGCGACGGTCGGCGTGACGGCCGGCGCCACCGGCGCCACGGTCCGCGTATCGGCGCCGTCGCTGCATCGACGCTATCTGCCTCGGCCAAACGCCCGCCGCAGCGGTAGCCCGTTCGCGATCCAGGAGCTTCTGGGCCTGGGATCGTCGTCGGACGATCACAGTCACCACAATCATCACGCGGCCCACCACAATCACCATAATCACCACGCCGCCCTGCATTGCGCAGGCCATGTTCGGCGCCCAGGATGGCCCTACTTCAACGCTCAGGCGGCCGTTGCGGCGGCGCAGGCCTTTCTCTACCTCAAGCATCAGCCGGCCCTCGCTGCACCACCACCACCATGCGGCACCACCACCAGGTATGTTGGCACAACATCGGCATTAAATGTTAAATTTTAACATGGGGAAACTGCTGTATCGCAACATCAATTTGAGAGTCGGTTGATTTGTTGTTACTTCCATATTTACGAGTAGGTAAATGGGAGTATTGGAATCGTCCTAAAATCGAAAATCAGGAACGGAGCTTCAGAGAAAAACTTTTATAAATGGCATGGTAAGTTTTCTCTGACTACTACATTTAGGTACTTGGAATTACTTCCCGAACAAGTGTCTGTGTGTCCGTGTGTCCGCTATTCCGTGTATCCGTATATCCGCTTGTCATTCTGTGGTAATTTACGAAAATGGCCATAGCTCCCTCAATTCTCAACCTTTTTTCAAAATTTTTGAACTAAAATCTTTGTCTCGGCAAGACCTAACACCCTGTTTAATTGGTATTCTAATAACTCACAGTACTCCCAATATATTCGCATTTTTAGTGTTTTTTTATTTTATTTTTTTTTTCAGGCCACAAAAATGAACCGATTTGAGCGTTCTTGGCCTTAAAATCTTTGTTTTACCTTGCAGAATATGAAAATATTTTTTATATTCCGATAACATGGCGTATTTCAGTTTTAGGCAAGTTTTAACATTTGCATCGTTAGGTTTTTGGTATTTTTGGGCTAAAAACCCTCAAAAGCAGTCAAAATTTGTTCAAATTGTGTCATACTTTTTCGTTTCAAAATACGGAAGTATTGTGTTACCTACGCACCACTGGTTTATGTTTTTTGTGGTGCTGAATTCGAATGTTTGGTTTGCCACCTCAAAACCGCGCGGCGTCACAATAAAAATTTCAAAAAACCTCAAATTTTCAGGATTTTTTATTTATCAAAATTTGGTTTTTCCACTTTTTCGTTTTTTAATAAAGCCTGGCTGTATTAGAGCCAGAGACCCACTTTTGGTTTTAATTCAAAGCTGATAAGATTGCAAAAGGTACCATATTTTTCTACATTTTGAGATTAATATTGAATATAATCTCAAAATGTAGAAAAATATAGAAATAAAATTTATTTAATTTTAAACCATTTATTTAATTTAAACCATTTATTTAATTTAGACCAGTTATTTAATTTAAACCATTTATTTAATTTAAACCATTTATTTAATTTAAACCATTTTATTTAATTGTAAACCATTTATTTAATTTAAACCATTTATTTAACACCATTTAATGGTGTTAAATAAATGGTTTAAATCGTTTAAATTTCAACTCGTTAAACAAGCCAAACTCAAAAGTGTAACTTCGTGGAAAAAATACAATTTTTGACAAGCCATAATTTGCATAATGAGTTTTTCGATATTTTTGACCTACACACCCTCAAAAGCAGTCAAAACATAATCAAATTGTGTCAAAAATGTTCGTATCAAAATATGGTTTGTGTGTTATCTACGCACTACTGGTTTTTTTCTGGACACACAAATTAACCGATTTGAGCGTTTTTTTGTCTTAAAATCTGTGTAGTACCTTGGTAAGTGAGAGTATATTTTTAAATACTCCAATAACTCGACGGATTTTGGTTTTAAACAGGGTTCAAAACTCACATAATGAGTTTTTGACATTTTTAGTAAAAGGAGTACAGTTCGTACCAAACATTCACGTATCAAAAAAATATTTTGAACCTCATACGTCATTAAATAACGTAACAAATTTTGCTCATAATTTATTGAACCTATGAAGTGAGCGGCCATAAGGAGTAAGGATTTCCCAATCCCTTCGCCAGATTCTTTGAAATGTCGAATTTCAGCACAAATTCGAACCAAAGCTCAAGCTTTCAATTATTATTTATTTTTTTTTTAATAGAAAATATGGGGTTGGTTTACCTACAAAGTAAACGACAAATTTTGAAAATCTCGGATAAATATTATTTACTCAAAAAATGCGACTTTTTCGTGATTTTTAACTCTCGCATGAACTGCACTGTTCATCTTGCATCAACCCCCGGGTTTCGAGCTTCGTCACTAATTAATACAGTAATTAATTCTGCCTCCTTGTCCCTCATGCTCGGTTAGCAATGGCGGGTCGGGCTG
Source organism: Nesidiocoris tenuis (assembly GCA_036186465.1). Taxonomy (NCBI): domain Eukaryota; kingdom Metazoa; phylum Arthropoda; class Insecta; order Hemiptera; family Miridae; genus Nesidiocoris; species Nesidiocoris tenuis. The sequence goes on along the minus strand of AP028912.1, from coordinate 12,365,766 downwards.
CGGCTAATGAATTTAGTCCTTGTACCTTAGTCATCCCTTCTACAAGTGAAGAGGGGATGAAACCTCCCCCTCCGTATGCATTTTTTTCCATTCGCCATTGCACCAAGTTCATCTTCATATTTTATTTTCGATTTTCGCCCCCAGAAAGAATTTGGCACAACGGTTAAGATGGCTATAACTCAAATTCTAATTTATTTGGTACCTAGCGGAAAAATTATAAACCAGTGGTGCGTAGAAAACACTCAATACTTCCATATTTTGAAACGTGAAAGTGTGAGACAATTAGATAATATTTTGACTGCTTTCGAGGGTGTTTAGCTCAAAAACATAAAAAAACTCACAATGCAAGTTTTAAAACTCGCCTAAAATAAAAATACGCCAAGTTATCGGAATATAAAAAATATCCACATATTCTGCAAGGTAAAACAAAGATTTCAAGACCAAGAACGCTCAAATCGGTTCATTTTTGTGGCCGGAAAAAAACAAAAAACACTGAAAGTGCAAATATATCGGAAGTACTGAGAGTTTTTCAAATTCCGATTAAACATCGGGTTAGGTCTTGCCCAGACAAACATTTCTGTTTAAGAAATTTGGAAAAAAGTTGAGAATTGAAGGAGTAATGGCCATTTTTGTAAATTTTTTTTAAATTTTGGTTTTTGTAAATTACCACAGACGTAGTCACAGGCATTTGTAAAGGAAAAGATTCTGAGTTTAAGTATACATAAAGTAAAGTTTACCCTGTGATTATAAAATAAGTGTATATCGGTTTAATTAGTTAAGGACGTGACGTATAAATTTTGACAATACGAAATCAAATTAAGTTGAAAGTAATTAAAGGAGTGACTTATTTTGACTGAGTAGGCGAGTAGCAGCTTTAAAGTTCTGGGCAAGATACCATCTTCGAATACTGAGTTCAAATTGGCTCATTTTACTCTGAAGCAGCCAAAATATTAATTTCCGAAATTATCAAGCGAATGTCGAACGTGGCCTGGGCGCGACAGAAAACGAACAACAACAACGAGAATCTTATCTTCGACTTCTTGCACTTCAATTGATAATTTCTACCTGCTGGTTTAAAATTGAGGTTTTTTGACAACGTATCCAAAGTTGAAGTGATGTCGAAGGAAGTATCTGTAAAATTCAAATAGCTAGGAGTTAAGCGTGGACGGTGCAAACAATATGACTTAACCGCGTTTCTCAAATGCTAAAAACTGAGATAGGACACCCCAACTTAGGACGTTCAACCCTGTGATTGTATAAATTATACCTGACGTATAATATATATGGAAGTACTAGATTGATATTTTTTACCTATTATCTAAGCACCTCTGGTTAAATATTTATTACCTAAACTGCCTCAAAAGTTGACAAAATATATTCAAATTGTCAAACATTCACGTATCCTGATATGGAAGTATTGTGTGTTATCCACTCAGTACTGGTTCAGGTTCGGCTCCCGTACTATATTACCAATTATATTTTCAATTGTTCATTAATTGGAAAACGGCTAGTTAACCTGAGGGCGACGGAAGTTGACTATCGAACAAAGCAGCTCAAATGGACGATGACAAAAAAAACTTTGCTTCTGACGTGCAACAGTTTGGAAGCGACGGGAACGCGTTACGTCTAAAGAACACTATTGTGAAGGTGGCAGTTGCCAGTCCTGTCTGTTACACGGAATCGTCACTATAGTACTACTCTCCGCTGCTATCTCCACTCGCCAGTGTTGCCCCTTTCTCGCCTTCGGCGATAATGACCGGCCACGAGTTATTTAATCGACGAGTCAAACGTTTCTTTCATCGCCCCCACACCAAAAGATTCGAGGCCCTTTACACCAAATACAACTGTATACAATTCCAAAGTGAGTGCGGTAAGGAATGATTCGATGATTGTTGAAAGCAATTTGGACGATGATTGGTGAGAAATATCGTCTGCGGAATTGGAGGGAGTCGCTTTTGCCTCGGACAGTGCATCACTTTTCCAATTATCCCATCAGTTTGGGAAACTCCCCCTCGTCAGCGTTGAATTGACTTGGTTTTGAAAGGAAGGTGTAGTGTAAATATCCCATTTCTGCTCGAGCGTAATTTTCATACTTGTGGACTTGAGGCGTATAGTCCCAGAACCGGCTCGATCCAAATTCGAAAATTTTCAGGCAACAGTAAAACATTTTTCCGCGAAGCGTACAACTGCGCGTGCTCAAACGGGGAGATTTGGAGAAAAAACACCGCAGTAGGTTCCTCAACGGGTTTTTATGTCATTTACTTCCATGTTTACAGAGTAAATAGAAGTATTGTGGTTATTTTTTGTCGGTTCCAAAAATATACGATCTTGAACTGTTCAACTGTTGAACTGTTACAGTAGGTACTCAAAATCAGATGAATTGAATTAAATTTCCATTCAGTAGATAAAATAAATATTTTTTTAAAAATTAACATTAATTATTATTGTTTTTTGGCCACAAAATCTTTGTTTTATCTAGCAGAATATGTGGATATTTTTTATATTCCTACAACTTGGCGTATTTTTATTTTAGGTTAGTTTTAAAATTGGCATAGTGAATTTTTTTATATTTTTGACCGAAACACCCTCAAAAGCAGTCAAAACGTGTTCAAATTGTGTCATACTTTTACGTTTCAAAATACGGAAGTATTGTGTGTCATCTACGCACCACTAATTTATCTTTTTTTGAAAACCAAATTCGAATTTTTGATTTGCCACCTTAACGCTGTGCGGCATACAACAAAAATCGCAAAAACCTCAACATTTCCGGATTTTTTTACTAATTAAAATTGGGTTTTTAATTTTTCCGTTTTTTTGATTAAGTCTGGCTGTATCAGAGCTAAGACCCTTTTTTGGTTTAAATCAAAGCTGATAAGATTTGCCCCAATACCTTTGGCAAGGGGTAGGTACCATATTTTTTACATTTTGAGATTAATATTAAATATAAATCTCAAAATGTTGAAAATTTTTAATGTAGAAAATGTAGGAAAAATTTAGAAAATGTAGAATGTAGAATTAGACACATGAGTACCTTTGGTGGGAAAATGACCATTTTTGACAAGCCATAATTCAGAGGCTACTTGAGATAGAAAGCTGCGGTTCAGCTAGAGTTGTCACACATTTAGTCATCTTCAACAATGATAATCGTACGTTTTCCTCAAACGCGAACAGTTTTAGAGTTATGAGCAAATGAGCAAAAAAGTCCTGAAATTTTGAGATTTTTGCTATTTTTGATGTAACGCGGCGCGAGTTTAAGGTTTCAAACTATAAATTCGAATTTACCACTATTTACCACTAAAAAATATATATAACAGCTAAAAAACCTACTTCCGTATTTTTTTTTTTTTTTGCTACCAATCAACTTATTTTTACGTTTTTTAACACCTTACTTTACTAGACTATATTCATCTCAGTTTCCAATCGTTCTTGATGACTTTTTGGAATTTGAAACGCACTTGGTTTCGTTCGAGCGCCATAGGTTAATTTCTAGTCAAAATGGTGGCAAAAAACGTTTCATCGGCTGAATGATTTGCTATATTAACCAAACGCTAATACGCCCGAAATAGGCTCAGTAAATATTCCGAGTGCCTCGTGTGTGGCCTCTCACATCTTGCAAATGGTTACTCAAAAATTGAATTAATGAGCGATAAATATGTAAATGGGCCGCTACTTGAACAATAAACCACGTAGTGTACCATGTAACATCGTTTGTGTACCTTGAAATGTGCGTCTCTTTGCCTGTTCAGTTTGCCGATGTGAGGAGCTCATTGTTCAAATTTCGACACTACGGCAGATGTTCAATTTGCATTTGGTCTGACAAGCACTTAACGTCGTTGGCGGTTAAGCAAACAGACGCGACGTAAAATCCTAATTGCGTGGGTTTACCCTTATCATTGCTAGAAGAATTGGAATCGAGAAAAAATTGTATTAGGATGAATTTTGGCTCCAAATCCATTTCTCCCATTTTTAATTTTGAAAGAAAAATATATGGTCATATACGACAGTGAAAAAAGGGCCAATCATCGAGAGGAAAAAACGTAGGAAAGTTGGGCTGGTATCCCTAATCCGTAACTGTGTGAACCGACCCGCTGAAATAATTTTTCAAAAAAGATGTTTTATATTTTTTCCCATTTATTTTGACTTGGAATTTTATTTAGTGCTTGGAATAATTTTTTGAAAAACCTTGAAAATGTTGCAAGTTTTTTCCGATTTATTTGGACTTGGAATTTTTTTAGAATTAATTTTTTCGAACCATATTTTAGCTGAACTAGCTGAGTTTTTACGAACTGAGCTGTTAATTTTTTTAAAAGCTGAGTTTTTACGAACTAAGCTCTTAATTTTTTTAAAAGGATGCAAAAAATGTTAAAAGGATGTATGTACAAAATTTTTCAATTTTTCAATTTTTTTTACATTCTCACAACATTTAAACTTTATAAAAGTATGAAGCAATACGTTAAAAAAATAAATTTTCAAAATGAAGTATAAAGGAATGTATTTTTTCAATTAAAAATTTAATATTAATTTTAAAATTCAAAGAAGTAAAAAAAATATTTTTTACATTTTTACAATGATTTAAAAAATTAAAAAACGTAAAAAAGTTAAATTCGAATTGATTGTATTGAGTGATTATTGTATTAATGTTTTAAGTAACGAATAATTAATCATCGTAAATCATTCATTAGAAAATATTTTTTTCAACCTTATTTTATTCAGTAAAAATTTTGGATTTTTGACCTAGAGCAGTCAAAGCGTCACTCGGATGCAGGGGGGACTAATATTGCTCTAAAATGGCTGTTTCTCACGGTTTTTCAGGATTTGTGGCTGGAGGATAAGGTTGGACATTTTTGACCGCGCCTAATTTTATGTATTTTCGAGCGTAAAACCCGAATTTGGCATTGCCGATGACGTCAGAAAATTCCTCACAAAAAAACTTGAAAAAATCGTATAAACGATTATTCATGGGTCAGACGGTAAGCCTGAAAAAAATTTCACGCCAACAAAAATTTTTCTCTTAATGCAAGGAATACCAGAAAAATCCGATAAGTGAAAATATGTCAACATCTCGGTCGCGGCATGGATTTGAAAATTTCAAAACGCTCTCGTGAGCGTTACAACCACGTTTCAAACCACTTTCAAAATGGTGAGCTCTCGTGACTTTTCCTTTATTGGCATGGCAAAGACAAAAATTTTGATGTGTAACGTCGTGGGGTTCCCATCAGCCGTTCAAGAACTGTTTTAATTTTGAAATTTTCTCCTCTTCATTATCATCCTAATCTTCATCATCTATGTAATCCAGTTCCAATATAATTAGATGGTTCGGATAATTGACATCTGGTGTTTGACTCAAATTATTTAGAAAATAATTAATTTTTGAGAAGGATGTTGAGAAATATGTAAAAACGTTTTCTAGATGCCTACTTAGGGTAGGTACGACGTCTTTGGTTAATTTCCAATCGACGAATCATCGGTCTCGCAGTGGCGCATAAACCCTCAACTCGCTGGAGTCAGAACGGTTATAAGGCGCAGTTGGCGCAAGGGGGCGATGATACACCGTACTTATTAACTGGTGGCGCGCTCTATTAACATTCCAGTCGCAGGGCGACCCTCGGAAGCCGACTGTATAAAGCTGCATTCCTGGGCTCGTGGGGCTTTTATTAGCGATGAAAGGGGGAAAGCCAAGTTGGCAATATGCTCATCCAGCTGCTGGTTGAAGCGATACTGGTGCGCTATCAGTTATCGATATGCGACATCCAGGGACGAGAGGCAAAAATCGAGGTCGAAAAGTCGAAGTGATCGTCCGAAATTTTCTTATTGAGAATCGAAATTGTAGCATTTCGGCCTCCAATGTGTGGTTCTCAGGCCTCAAAACCCAAATTTGTGGTTCACAGACCACAAAAACCAAATTTGTGGTGTCACGACCTCAAAAACCAAATTTGTGGTGTCACGACCTCAAAAACCAAATTTGTGGTTTTCAGACCTCAAAAACCAAATTTGTGGTTCTCAGACCTCAAAAACCAAATTTGTGGTTCTCAGACTCCAAAAACCGAATTTGTGGTTCTCAGACCTCAAAAACCAAATTTGTTGTTCTCAGACCAAAAACAATTTTTTTATCGAGTATCAAAATTATAGCATTTCTCATACCTCAAAGACCAAATTTGTAGTTCTCATACCTCAAAGACCAAATTTGTGGTTCTCAGACGTCGAAAACCTAATTTGTTGTTCTCAGCAAAGACTTGTATTATTAACCGACTTCAAAAAAGTGGAGGCATCAAAAACCAAGTTGATGGTTTTCAAACCTCAAAGACCAAATTTGTGGTTCTTACTTCCATGTCAAATACGTTAATTTTACGAAGTAGGTAATCGTCCTATTGTATCGTCTATCGTAATCACCCTAAAATCAAAAATCGGATCGAAGCTTCAAAAAAATGTGACTTCTTCACTGATTTCATTGCAGCCACAAAATTAGTCAAGTCATTGGTTCAAAAATTAACGTATCAAATTATGGAGGTGCATCAAAAACCAAATTATTGTGGTTATCTACGCTTAAAAACCAAATTTTTGTATGTTCTCAGACCTTAAAACCATCAGTCAATTTTGTTCCGATTTGAAAACTTTTCTCACTGAAATGTCGAAGAAGTATGTCATTTGGTATCAATAGTTTTTAAATTATTTTGGGATGAATATTGGTGGCGCTACAGGGAAAAAGGTACTTATCTAGTAAAAGCGGAAAAAAATGAAAAAAATTATTTTCGGAATTTCGAAATTTTGCGTGTGACAGTTTATTTCTTGATTGCTAAACTCTTTTCCAACTTTTTTTGGTGATTAACAATAAATTTACTTTTCAGTCATACAGTTTTTTGTTGAAATTCAGAGGTTTATTTTGTCCTGAATGGACTACCCCTCTGGTAGGTATATGGGTATATAGGTATACCCCTTCTGGTCCACAAGTCCTCTCTCCTTAAAAGAGATATACCATTCATACTGTGCAGTTCCAGACAATGGCTCCTATCTCTGAGGATCTTCCCCGTCTGAGGTCCTTAGGAAGGATTCTCATCCCATCACCTGGTCTTGTGCCCGAAGACATCCTCACACGTTGCAAGTCTTAAAGGGTTGCCATAATTGGCAACAGCCCACCGATCGATTTTTGAAAGACGGTTACCTTTTGTCATCGACTGGTGTTGATTTACGTTGTGGTGACAAGATGTCTCAAATTTCCATTGAGTTTCAGGTAGTTACCGTCAATAGACTAACGTGTCGAACTAACGAAAACACCACTTAAAACGTTACAAGGGCACCCCTTTCCTTCCGGTCCTGAACAATTGCCAGCTGATCCTGAAGAGCCCATTGGTACTTCGTCAAAGTGCTACAATAAAAGACGTTTTTTGAACCTTTTCCTCGTTCCTTTCAAGCATACTTAGGAGATCGACGTTTTTAACAATATTTATACGCTAGTGCCACACTCAACGTTTTGTAGGCTATTAGCATTAGTAGTGCGCACTATAAGGGCTATACTTTGAGGAAAATAGCCCGGTTTTCGTCACCCCTGGGATTTTTATAGTTCCACACAAACGGACCAATCAATGAGTCATTTTATCCTCATTCGAAGTGTTAGCTCGTTCTGCCGGAAGTGACGGAATGCGTCAGCCGGTTTTTGTTTAGCCTCAAACAGGGCTATTCAGTTGACAATGTCAGTCCCGAAAATTGTTCGACCTCCCCTATTTCTAACAATTGCTTGCCAGGCTCATTTACTAGAACTAGACGATACTCCAGTTCGTAGTTACCCGAGCTTCTGTGTATAGGTACTGAGGACTTTTGAAGAAATATCAAGCGAACTAGTGTATGTGGGTATATGACCACATAACATGACACATATAAACCTTCCCTTCCCACCCAAAAGATTTTTTGCACAAATTAGGCTACTCGAAATACACATTGTGTGGGTATATGACCACATAATATGACACATATATCCTTTCCGTCCCACCCAAAAGAATTTGTGTTAATAACTCTAAATCATCTTTTTACGAACTCAGTAAAGTAGGCTTACAAGGCTTCCTGGCATAAATATCTGACATATCGAATGGCATGAGAAAACCTTATAAATCCAAAAAATTGTCCACACTTTATTCATGTACCTAATTAAATATTATAATTTTCAAAACGATTATTTATCAAAATGTGGTGCGAGCATCAGATGGTCAATATTGAAGCTATTATATTACAATAGCTATTATATCATAATAACTAGCGTCGCCAGGATAATTTTTTTTCTTTTTGTCACGTCTCCCGAACAATTTACCACTTTGAACATAGTATGTCTAAAGTATGTCATAGTATAGACATAGTATGTCATAGTTTTCTTGGTTACCATTATGCGATAAAAGCAGATAATGGAAACACAACAGCTTTCAGCAATCGAGATCAAATTATAGGCAACCTATTGAACAAGAAGGGGTCTGTTATCATAAAAGGATACTACACAACAAACCGGAGCATTGAGTTGCCGAAAAGAGATTTGAAGGGCTGAGACCCAGAGGTAAAGCACACATTGGGTCTTAATTCGGGTAACAGGAAGGATAGGAAATAGCCGTTCAGGTTAACAAGATTAGGCTGTGAATGGCTACCGACTGAGCACAATGGCCAAGTCGATTGGTGGGAGGTGTATTTGAACAGGATTAAGGGAACCCAAGAAGCTCGAGCTGCCTTTTCGAAGAGACGGATAGAGATGAGAGAAATGTCGAAGAGAATCCGAAACATTCGAGTCAATAATGAATTGTTGAGGAAACTCTTGATTTTTACACTGAATTAGAGTGGGGGACCCCAAAAAAAAATTGGTGTTGGTTTATCTGGTATGACTTCAATCACATCACGCCTACGAATATTTTTTAAAACATGTCCTCTGGACTCTCTTTGTTTTACCTTGCAGAATATGTGAATATTTTTTATAATCCGAAATTTGGCGTATAATTAGGCGAGTTTTAAAATTTTTATGATTTTGATATGGGTCAAGGTTTTTTTAAGGTAGGCATTATCGATTTGATTTCGTTGAGAGGCATTACTAAAAACAACATCCAAACCGATTTCGACGTCGACCTTTGTTTGGTTCGCACCTACTGAATAAAATCGATTTTATCACAACTCAAAATGATAATAGGGCACAAATCGTTTGACAGACCCCAAACACAACCTCCCTCGATCCCTAGGGATGTTCCTTCTTTCGCTCGGGTTTATCATCAGATAGGGGATCATTAGTCGAGGAAAAAATAATAAAGATAATTGAGCATGAGAGAAAAGAATAATGAAGGGACGTGAAGTGTGAGGCAGCTGAAGGGTCCTGTATGCTCCTAGATGGCTATCACATGTCACCTGTAGATCACTGGTACCTTGGGACCATTCACCACGTTCTTTCAATCCCTCCTTTTCCCCCTGCTTCCCTCCTTTTTCCTCTGTCTTTACTGATCTTCGTCCAGAAAACGTTCTGGTCCAGGCCGAGTTCCCCGAGTTGCTCACCAGCTCTGCGTGAAGGTGTCGAGTTGAGGCGTTAGGACAAATAAAAGAACTCGCCTTAATTAGGGTAGTCGTGGAAAAGGAGGGCTTTGTTTCACGCCCTGGGGCCTTAACACTTCAATAGGAGCCCCCCACCACCTCTCCTTATCGCCACACCAACACGTCCACATCGAACACCTTTGTGTTGTCTCAAGCCTCTCTCTGACACGTCACACAGAAAGCTCTCGGACTAATACGGGCGCAAACGAATACCATTTATACGCACTCACACTCGGTTCGTGGTAAACATCTCGCGAATCATCTCGGCCCCTATCGAGACGCAGTTCGAATTTTTTAATAACCCTACCACAAAATTCGGGTAGAGATGAGTAAATAAGGTAGTGAATAATGTTTGAAGGGATTGGAAAATAAAATACCATTAAATGAAATGACCTTTCCGAAAAAATTGAGCTTAATAACTCAATTCGAACGTTTTCCGGTCATTTGTCCTGACGAGCCATGAAATAGGTATCTACTTAGTTGTCCATATTTTTTGATCGCCCTTCCCTTGAAGATTTACCCACAAAAGCCATAATAGTTTAGGTATCTAAAAACTCGTTCAAGATTCTGGAAGGCCCCTTTCCTGAGTATCAAATCCACGGTAATCAATATCAGGCCACTCCAGCAGTCCAAACTGTCGAAAATCCTTCCCTTTCCTGACAAAAGACAACTAGAGCTGAGCTAGTTACTTGAGGTGCTAACATCCTGCGGTTGCCAAGCTCCTTTGCTAATGGTTGCATGCATCGATACCTCCTGAAGATGGCCGTACTGCCGAAAGCGCTCGAGCCGAAAGTAGAGAATCGAGATGAATCTCTATCTCTCTCGGAGCAGTGCATCATTTAAGAAAATCATTCGGCAATTTGAGGTCGGAAACGATAGACGACCACTCTTACCAATAAATTGGATCCGACCATCGTCAGGCAGAGGCCAATACCGCTAATGGGCTGTGGAGTTTGCCGGTGCCGAGGGGTCGCCCCCCTCCCCCGCCACCCACCAGACCCCCCCTCCTTTCTGGTAACAATAGGATAAAAGCAGCACGTGCGAAAACCCCTTTTCGAAACAGAGGTCCTAGGGGTCGTTGCGTGCATCGCTGGTGATCATCTTCATTCGAAAATCCATATTAAATCCTCACACTCCAATAACGAGCTAATGGTAGGTTTATTAAACGCGTATAACTCAAGATTGTCGAGGATCCATGAAAATGATCGCTAATGCTATGAAGTGAATCCTGGCCTATCATAGGCCTACCATAATGGTAGTCAAGAATTTCGAGTATTGGAAAAAACTCTATGAGTAGAGGAAATTTGAGGGTCCGGCAACAGTTTGTTCAACTTTTGGAGAAATGTGTACAAATTGAAGAGAAAAGTCCCATATTGGTGGGGAAAGGGAAAGATAGCCGTATTGGATAGGATCTTTCCTCTCTGTCTAACACAAAGAATACGTATGTTGATATTGACAATGCTTTCGAATAGTTTTCCCTCATTGAGGGAACGAAATGCCCGTTTCGGTTCATTATTAAAACATGAACTTCTCTCTGTCTTACCAGGGAAAAGTATCTTACCTCTCAGTTTATCAGAAAACGGGAAATTTGTTCCTTCAATGAGGGAAAACTATTCAAACGCATTGTCTATATCATCATAGGTACGTATTTTCGTGTTAGACAAAGAAGAATGATCCTATTCTTCACGGCTATTTTTCCCAACAATATGGCACTTTTCAACTTTGATTTGTTCGCATTTCTCCCGAAAATTGCTGAAACTGTTGCCGTACCCTCATATTTCCTCTACTTCTATACGTTTAGAACAAAACTTGAAAACCCCCATCCCTTCCTGTGATGACCAGTGGTGCGTAGATAACACAAAATACTTCCATGTTATGAAAAGTAATAGCGTTACACAATTTGATCATATTTTGACTGTTTTGGTAAAAAATATCGAAAAATTCACTATGCAAATTTTAAAATTTGCCTAAGATAAAAAATACGCCAAGTTATTGGAATTTAAAAAATATTCGCATGTTGTGCAAGGTTGAACAAAGATTTGAAGACCAAGAACGCTCAAATCGGTATTCGGTAATTGTTGTGGCAAAAAAAAAAGAAAAAATAGAAAACACTAAAAACGCAAATATATTAGAAGTACTGTGAGTAATTCAACTTCCGATTTAACAGGGCGATAGGTCTTGCCTAGACGAACAGTTTCAGTTTTTTCTGAAGCTCCGCTCCGATTCTCGCTTTTAGGGCGATAACTATGCTTCTATTTACTCTGTACGTATGGAGGTAAATAGAACGCGAGCTTATCAATTATTCTCACGCGCTTCTTATCGATTCCCTTATAATTTTTAACATCTTATTCGGCGAGTTCTCATTCTCGGTTTCTATCCCAGTGTTTCCTAACAGGCATACTACAACTACAGCCCTGGCGCGGCGGGAACTACGAAGCGCAAAGCAAAACCCTCCGTAGCCCTTCAAGTGTGGCAACTCTCTGTAATTAGCCTTCGGGCTGAAAGAATTAGAAAGAGAGCGAGGGAAAGGAGAGGAAAAAGCGAATAAGCAGATACGACGTGCGTGGATACGAGAGAGAGAGGAGCAAAATGAAACAGCGGGGGATGAGAAAGCGCGAGGTATGAGCCGAGTGAGAAAGCTGCGAAGAAAAAGGTGTCCTTGTTAATTGGCCCACTAGAAAGAGACTCTCAGCCTTTTTAGCCGGGTACTCTGAGTATTAGCACTTCTGTGTTCGAGGCGTCCGACTTGAGTCGGTGTGTCCGCGAACGAGCAGTTTGTTCCAAAACATCGAAAACATAGAAGGCTACGGTAAGAATGAGACATTTGCCTAAAATGACCAGTTGGTCTTAAATTAAATTCGAAATTATTAGTCTTCTAACTTGAACCAGTAGCGGGTAGATAACACACAATACTTCCATATTTTCCTGTTCCAAAATTAAGTAAAAAATTATCCTCTATAAGGCAACTTCCCAAAATACTTCATTTTTCCTTTTTTCAAGTGTTACTATCATGCTGTTGTTTTTCGAAAAATTTCCATTTGATTGGCTAAAATGCTTCTTCTACTCGGGCCTTAAGGTACCGTAAGCATGATAATATCATATCTATATTATAGTTATACCTAAAAATGATGCCTGTCTTGTAAAATTCGATGTTTAGCCAGGGGGTCCTCATTTTTTATAAAAACCTATTTCCACCAAGGCATATATGCCAGAATGCTGTAGGTAATCGAGTTCTCGAAAACGATGTGCTCCTTATTTTCGCACAAAAATAACATCTCGTGATCGGTGGGCAAATCTGAAAAAGAGCGAAACTCATCCAATACTCTTTTTTTTTAGTCAAATATCAGGGGTAGGGTCTTCAGATAAACTCTGTCTCCGAAAAATAACCGTTTGTAAAATAATGCAAGTCTTGTTCTTGTTGTTTTTTAAAATTGACATAGTATTAATGTGCCATATTAACTGTGACTGTTTGACATAGTATTAATGTGCCATATTGACTGTGACTGTTTGGTTGTTATAGGCCCTGATGAAGAAAATATTAATTTTCGAAAGCTCGGCGAAAGAGACAGAGTTTATCTGAAGACCCTACCCCTGATATTTGACTTCAAAAATTGAATAACGATCCTCAACATGTCACTTCCAATACTCGGTCGATCTTCGTCAAGCCCATCGAACGATAAGTGAAGAAGGATGAAATCCGTCGAAATGAGATTTTCTTGGGATGAAATAAAGATTTTCAAATTCGGTTAACCGCAAACTCCCATATGCACTTCACCAGCCCAAGTTCTTCGTACGATAACTTTTTAACTGAGATTAATCGCTTTCATTTTCGCCTCGGATGTCGAACGTTGAAAAAAGCTCAGATATCGACAGAGGGAGCGGGAGCTTCTTTTGTGCTCGGCTCGGTCGGAATTTCGTGAAGCCCGCCCTCATCTGGTACCCGTTGCTCGTTTACGAATATTTCAACCCTTACCACTACTTAGTGACACCGGCGTCAACACATTGGAACTTCACACGTCATAGCACTCACACGTAGGGGTAAATTCCGCATACTGGTCCACACAGGCTCAAGGCCTTTCGTTACGTACACGAGCTACCCCAGCTCGCGTTTAGGGTATAGGCGAGTATGTCGAGTTGTGTTTGTAATTTTGTCCTCGTAGTTGTACGACCAGTGTGACCCTGTGTGCATTCATTGTCGAAGTGACTCCCTACCAGTGGACCCCCCTCCAGACCCCTCTCCAGATTTCACCCCGCCCTACAATTCAAAGACTTCTATGTTTCGGCAACTGCCATTAACCAATGTACCAAGGGACAGAAAATCTTCGTTGTCCTGATGTGCGAAATTGGACCGAGAAGCTAATTTTTGGCCGATTGGGGAAAAATTTGAAAACAAACGAGATTTTTATGGGATGAATGCTACGTCGAGAGAAAAGCAGATAAAACGGAATACTTTCAAATTTTGGCACGTAAAATTCTAAAGCATATTCGAGCCTTTGAAAAGGTTTGAAGCATTATGACCCTTATCAAAGCTTTTGATCCTAACAGCCTTAAAATTGGATTAAATAGCACTTTTTCATTTTTCCCTTTCAAAATGAAGGGCGCACGATACCTAACTATTTTGTTTCCTGTACACAGCGTTAACCCTTGAGATCATCTTTCTTGGAAAGGCTGATTCTTCAGCTCATTTCCTACAATTTCTGTTTAGAAAAGTGTTTTATGAGCCCATGGAAAATTACTCATTTTTCGATTTGAAGATTTTTCGTCTTTCCGACTTAGTTTCAGTAAAATTGCCGTAAGTCTCTCAAATTTTGGAATAATTACAAAAATTAGAAATCCGTTATAAAGTCCGTAAAATTCTCTATAATTACACGGTATTCGCAGTTTTCTTTCTTGAAATTAAATAGGCTGAACATAGGGCCAAAGTCGAGAATCGATTTTGTGGACGATGGGAAGTATGAACTTTGAATTCAGCAAGCAATCCTCAACTTTTGCCCAATTTTCTGCTTTTTCAACTTATTGTTAGAAACCTGAAAATACCGTAATATCGTAGAAAATTTAACGCTCTTTCCAATGGTATCCTAATTTTTTCAATTACTTTAACATTTAAGGGACTTATGGCCATTTAATTGAAACTAAGTCGAAAACACGAAAAACACTTCGAAGCACAAAAAGCGTATTTTTCCTTGGGCTCACAAAATATTTTATAGAACAAAAATTGTAGCGATTGAGCTCAAAAATCGACCCCTGTATGGAGAATAGTGTCAACACCGTGCATGCACTGGTATCGTCGGCTGTTCTAAGAAAAATACAAAATTTCTAATGTACCAAAACGCTAGGCAGAAGAATTATGAAGGCTAAACGGCTCCACTAATTCGTATTACCTACTACGTGGTAGGTAACGATTTATGCAATTTACAGTCCAACCATTCCGAAGGCACGCTGTATTCCGGATCAATTTCGTTTCCACTAATTAAAAAAAGAGATTACCTCGATGAGGAAGAATGCGAATTGTATAATGGGGGGACTGAGCTCCAATCAAATCCCCCCCCCTCGCTTCGTACTTTTCAAAAGAGAGAAATTCTTGCGGGGAGAGACGGATAAAAAAATCCGAGAGCTCAATTAACCATTTTTCATTTCGTGGCCCTTCTTTTTTGCCGAGAGGCCCTTGGTTGGAATTAATATTCGGAGCGATTAGGCAACTGGATTATAGTGCCATCGTACGGTACGTTGACATGTTTGCCGGCGAAAAGAATTACTGCACTGTCCTGAAATTGTATCCAAGGAAAGCGAATTGTTATTCCAAAAAAAAGGAAAGTAAAAAAAAAAACATTCAAAGCTCCCGAGAGTTGCTGATTAAACTGTTTGTAGGCGGCAGGGCGAGGGAAAAACGAGCATTTCCCTGCAAGCAAGTTTAATCAACCCCTGGTGGGGATTTAATAAGGCCATCTCTCCCCGCTTTTCCATTTGAGCTGCCACTCCCTTCGCCCCCTCCACCTTCATCTCCTATAGCTGGATTTCAATTCCAAACAACCCCAACCGGATTAATTCTTCCAAGGAGAAAACTGCGGATAACGCGGTAGATTCGGCAGGGGAGGAGAGGGAAAACAAGAACAAAAGTTATTCAAAATGGCTTCATTTCCCTTTTCTCGTTGTTGGCAAGTAGTAAACTTTCAGGCGACCTAAAATGTCACTGATAAATAAGTGCTGGGTAGCTCTTTGCGAGGAAGTGACAATAATTTACGTCCCGGTTTTTGCGAAGGAGTCGAATTAGTGAAAAATGAATTATTTTATATTTTGTGTAAGTGAATTATTGATAAAACTTATGGCTGATCTGTTAGCTATATCGACAACCTGTTGTCATCCTTTGACGCTCTACTTATGGACAGTGGTTCGATGATGTTCACCCCTGTACACCATCGGGTTCTCCCTTGGGATTCTCGTCCTTGCCGAGGTCGATTCTTCAGATCATTTGCTCAACAAATTTTGTAAAATATCATTTCCGATGAACCCGAAAAATACGCTTTTTTGACTTCAAAGTTTTTTGTCTCATAAAATTGAATATTCGATTCAAAGTCTCAGTTGAGTGGACGTAAGTGCTGCAAATTTTGGAGTTAACACAGAAATTAGGGTACGGTTGGAAAGGCCGTTAAATTTCCAATAAAGTGAAGGCATTTGCAGCTTCCTAGCATTAAATTAAATAGGTAAAGATTTGGGCCGAATCCGAAAATTAATTAATTTTTAATAATTACCGTTTTTTTCGATTGACGTTTGACAACAATAAAAATCGTAAAACCCCACTCAAGTGCAAGGAAACACTAGCTTAAAATATCAGCTTTTCGACGGTATAATCATTTTTGGATTTATCTCGCTTATTAAAGAAGATATTGACTTTTGAATTTAAAAAAGCTAGGATTTCTGCTCAAGTCTTTGTTTTTGGGCACCGCCCGAACATCTCAAGTTATTTTTTGAAATTTCACTAAATACAGCTCCGGCTTCCTAGTCCCACCGTTAATAGAAAGACCCGTGGCCTAACTTCCAGGAAATTCTCTACATAGCAAAGACAAACAGGTTAAAAGGAACCTCGAAGGACCTCGATATTCTCAAACAGTGTACAGTACTTATTTTGTCTTACAGCAGCATACACAAAAAATATTTGAGCACTATTTAGAACACATGTGTGCGACCATTCTATAACCTCAATAAATTGTATTCTGCACTTAGAAAAATAAAAATAAAACAAAAACATTGATTTGGCGTATTCTACACGATTTTACTTCCATATTTACAGAGTAAATGGAAGTATTGTGATCGTCCTAAAATCGAGAATCGGAACGGAGCTTCAGAAAAAACTTTTTCTTATACACATTTACTCAGAATCACTTCCCGAACAAGTGTCTGTGTGTCCGTGTGTCCGTGTGTCCGTGTGTCCGTGTGTCCGTCTGTCCGTCTGTCCGTGTGTCCGTGTGTCCGTCTGTCCGTCTGTGGTCATTTACAAAAATGGCCATAACTCCCTCATTTCTCAACCTTTTTTCAAATTTCTTGAACTGAAATGTTTGTCTCGGCAAGACCTAACACCCTGTTTAATCGGAATTGGGATAACGCACAGTACTTCCGAGATATTTGCATTTTTAGTGTTTTCTATTTTATTTTTTTCCGGCCGCAAAAATGAACCGATTTGAGCGTTCTTGGTCTCAAAATCTTCGTTTTACCTTGCAGAATATGTGGATATTTTTTACATTCCGAAAATGTCACGTTTTTTCATTTTGGGCGAATTTTAAAATTTGAATAGTGAATTTTTTGATATTTTTGACCTAAACCTCCTTAAAAGCAATCAAAATAGGATCAAATTGTGCCTCAATTTTACGTTTCAAAATATGGAAGTATTGTGTGTTATCTACGCACCACTGGTTTTTATTGGATTTTGCGAGAGGTTTTTGTGTTTTTAACGAGTTCGTGATATTTTTTCTGGACGTCGAAGAAAAATTTGCCCCTATAACGCTGTCCAGCGTGTGGGGTAATACGACACCGAGCTCACACCTTCTGAATGCCATCGACGAGCACCTACCCTTCGGATTCATCAACACTACCCTCATCATCTCACTTATACATTCCGACACCCCGGATCGCATTCAACACAATCTGACATTGAGATAACAAGCTGGAGGTGCTGGGCTGTTTTTTCAGCATCTACAGCTTAATGCCGGTGGTTTTTTATTAAAAAAACTTCGGATTGGAATGCTGTTTAGGTCAGTGTGCCTAGGTGGCCCTTCTTCGAGCGAGTAGATTATTTCATTGACCAAGGTCATGGTTACTAAGCCCGAGCAATTTTTAAGGATATTCTCGAATTTCTAGCCAACGGAAAACTTTGTCAAAAAATCCTCTTTAATTCAATTTTGCAAAACGTTTGAGAGGGTAATATTTTAATTCTCAGCTCATGGCCATGAAGAGGTGGTTTTTTATTTCCCTTGATTCAGGAAATAGGAGATTTACCTAAAATTCAGTCAAATAGATAATTTTCAAACGTCTTAATTTTAGTATCCTCTGTGTATTGATCCAGTTGTCAATTGTTTCCTTTTTCCTCCTAATAGCATGAAATTCCATACAAAAATAAAATCTGATAAAATAGATGTACCTATAGGAAATAAAAACAAAAACTCAACAAATAACTAACAAAAACCCGCCGACGAAACGCCGGCAACGAAGTAAAGTATTTTTACTCGACCCAAATCCCAATCGTTAGAGGAGGAAGAAGGAAACAAGTCTTAATTTTATTTGAATAAATAAATAATTTTTTCAGGACTTATTCTAAGTTGAAAATGAATAAAACAAGGTAAAAAGACGTCTCGGTCTTGGGTCGAAATGCCAAAATTCCGAATTTAGTCTGTTGCAAGTTCTTCGATTAGGTAAATTCGTAGATCCTAGGTTTTCACTTGGTATAGGTATTTATCAAGCGGATTTGTCTTTCAATCCGTCCACAGCTTCTGTTTATGCCTATACTGAGCATACTATAACGTTTCCTGGGTCGAAATTCCCTGGTCTTGGTTACCTAATTGCCTGCACTCCAAATTAAACCTATTCATTCTATTTCAGGTTTTTCGCAGCAACGGTCCGCGGCACGTAGCAAAAGACGAAATCCCCCCACCATCGGCCTCCGCTACCTCTTACCATAATATCGATCTGTTAGCTTCCCCTCTCCCTACCCTCCTACCCTTTTCCATCCCCTTGCCACCTCTGTCGTCTCTTTATCCACTTCACGGCTATTACACGTTTTATCACAAACCCTTTATCAACTACCAACAGCTATCAACAACTAACTCTTTCCTCGTCGCGTAGACTTGATACTCGAAAACTACCATTGATCCGAAGGCGCACGTCACGATAAATCGGTAGCCTGAGGGTGTAAGCCTCAATGTATCATGAACATAATCATTATCCAATGAGGGAATAATATTGGAGCCCGTTCTCAATTTGAGCATGCTCATCCAAAAGCACACTCGCTTGTTGTCAAAATCTGAAAACAGTTTCTGATGTTTAAACGGAATTTAAATCAATTTTGCCTTGAAAGCTGCATTATTTTCAGCTCAAAAATCCAAAAATAGTAGAGTAGATACAGGAAATTTCATTCACTTGCCATTCAGCGAGTGCAATCAAAAGCCAGGGTTTTGGAAATCGCATACCTAGTTACCATCTCTCTTAAAAAATCAGTGGTGCAAAGATATCACACAATACTTCCATATTTTGAAACGTGAAAGTGCGACACTTTGATCATTTTTTGACTGCTTTTGAGGGTGTTGAGGTCAAAACTATCAAAAAAATCAATTTGCAAATTCGCCTAAAATAGAAATATGCTAAGTTATAAGAACATAAAAAATATCCACATTCTGCAAGATAAAACAAAGATTTTAAGACCAATAATAAAATACCAAATAATAAAAGACCAATAATGATAAGACCAAAAATAGCAATGCTTCCATTTACTCTGTAAGTATGGAAGTAAAAATAGGAAATCGATAGACTCATATTTATGATAAATGTCTATATTTATGCTTCATAGATTTTCTATTTTTCTTTTCCAGATGGGTTCTTTCTGGACTAATAAAGTTATTTACTCAATTTCAGGTTTTGCGCAGCTCCAAAAAACCGCTGCTACGTTTCCTGGAACACCTTCAACCCCTGGATGTATGCCAGGTATTTTAGTATAATTTTTTTTTAAATCATTAAAATTTAACTTCCATTGGTAGCAGTTTGTGCGGTTGTACGTCGGTACCTATATACCGTAATATGTACTTAGCTAGTTGACATTAACAATGAAATGTCCGCGCGGTGTGGTATTCCCAAGTTTTCATCCACGTTTATTTTGAAGTCCAAAATAGCCATGTCTAGGCGAACCCAATAAATAACAATAGCCTGGTTCTGGAATATTCCATCATCGCTGCCTATATATTCATTTTATTTATTTCTGCTGCATTTGTATGCATTTTATTTATTTGGCTTATTCCTCCGAAATTATTATTTATTCGGCTGTTCCCACAACTTTTCGTTTCCGCTTCGAAAGGCTCGGTCTTCAAAAATATCAGCTAGGTAGTACATTATTGACTAACCTATTTGCTCAAATGGAATTTCTTTCTTAACGAGTTACCATAGAAATGCCGCTTTTCGCCGCTTTGTCGTCGCCCTTGTTCGCAACTGAAGGGTTCGCCCAAGACGGCAAAGTTAGACAAATCGGTTAGTTAGTTAGTTAATCGGTTAGTTAGTCAGTTAGGTGAACTGGCGAAGTGACAGCGGAGCGAGGACTTGGTGAAGCCGAGTGACTAACCGCGTTAGCCGGGGAGGCGGCGGATGCCGGGAAGGCGGCGGAGGTCTCCGCCTTCTATCAATAATCACGCGGCGCGTCTCCCAACCTCTCGGTTGATCTGAAGATGAACAGTTGTTGCGACACAATCGGCGGTACTGGTTCTGTTTATTGACTTTATTCAAAATCTGGACGGCGATCTGATTTTGAAAACCGTTATGAGAGGCTTCTTGCATCCAGAACCAACAAATTTCCGGTATTTCAAGCCGACCTGACTTTTAGGGGCCCCTGTCAGCAGTGAGAGACTAATTTCTTTGCTTCGTGAGAATGCGATGAATTTTATTTGAATTTAGTTGCCGGGGATTGCTAAAACAGATCTTGATTTCCAAATTATAAAATAAATAAACTTGGAATTTTGTAATGAAAAATTATAAAAATCTGAAGCAATGTAGCTTGTCGAAAAGCTTCAATTATTGTTAAACTGTTAGAAACCAATCGACTGATTTTTGGGATTTTCGGGGTTCAGCCAGCTGGAAAGATGCTCCATATAAATCACCTACTTTAGTTACCTAGGTAGTAGGCTGTGTTGAACCTATTTAGGACATAAAATCAGTAGTACGAAGATGGCAATTACCGTATGGCAAAAACTGTATTCCGAATTAATATTGATGATTGACAATGAAAACTAGGCATTATTGAAAATTCCCAGTAGGGCTCACAATCTAGGGTCTTCACTCCCTGGAGTTGAGTTCTGTCGGTAAATCGATGAGTTCACCTGCAATATCATCTAATCCATTACTGTTCATTGTTACACTGACCCACAGCTCCTATCCGTATCCACGAATAGAGACCGCTGTTACTCAGGATTCAAGAGGGTCCGAAGAAAATAATTCCAACTGCCTAACCCACAAAATAAAGAAGGAGAAGAGAATTTTCTTTTTCCGCAACCATGAGAAATTGTTCAACAATTGTCAGATAAACACCAACGACAAATAGTAGGTACCTACGGAAAAAAAAATATTTATCGACAGAAAATTACTGCAAGAAGGCGCTTTCGCTTGAAATCCTTCAAAGCTATTGGGTCAAGCATAGAAGCAGTAGTCAATTACAGACAGCTTTGAGGAGCACAGTTCCTTTTTTTAATTATCCAAGGAAACGCATTTAAAAAAATCAATTTTAATTTTCAGCTCCCCGAAAATCGGGCAGGGGACTACTGACTAATGACTACTGACCAATAACTACTGACTAATGACTACGGACCAATGACTACAGACTAATCACTAGTGACCAATGACTACTGACCAATGACTACTAAACAATGACTACTGACCGATGACTGCTGACCAATGACTACTGACCAATGTCTACTGACCAATGACTACTGACCAATGGCTACTTACCAATGGCTACTGACCAATGGCTACTGACCGATGACTGCTGACCAATGACTACTGACCAATGTCTACTGACCAATGACTACTGACCAATGACTACTGACCAATGACTACTGGCCAATGACTACTGACCAATGACTACTGGCCAATGACTACTGGCCAATGACTACTGGCCAATGACTACTGGCCAATGACTACTGGCCAATGACTACTGACCAATGACTACTGACCAATGACTACAGACCAATGGCTACTGACCAATGGCTACTGACCAATGGCTACTGACCAATGGCTACTGACCAATGGCTACTGACCAATGACTACTGACCAATGGCTACTGACCATGGCTACTGACCAATGACTACTGACCAATGACTACTGGCCAATGACTACTGGCCAATGACTACTGGCCAATGACTACTGACCAATGACTACTGGCCAATGACTACTGACCAATGAGTACTGACCAATGACTACTGGCCAATGAGTACTGGCCAATGACTACTGACCAATGACTAGTGACCGATGACTACTGACCAATGACTACTGACCAATGTCTACTGGCCAATGACTACTGACCAATGACTACTGACCAATGACTACTGACCAATGACTACTGACCAATGACTACTGGCCAATGACTACTGACCAATGACTACTGACCGCGACTGACTGCTACCGACTATTACTGACTATTGACTACTGACTACCGAGTACTGATTACTGACTACTGACTACTTACTTCTGACTACTGGCTACTGACTACGACAGACTGCTACTGACTATTACTGACTACTGACTACCGACTAACGACTACTACTGTAACTTCCAACTACTAACCTTTTGTCGCCACATCCTGAAATTGAGTTGAAGATTTAAATATCTCGATTTGGGAATTTATTACCTCTATTCCGTCAGCGCAAAAAATTCTGTAGTCTTTCCGAAATGATTATTCTAAAAAAATTGAACCAGAGTCGCTGGGTAAATAATTCCTCGAACTGCAGTCATTGCATTATATCGATGGAACGACGACGGGGGTGGAACCGTACATTTAATTGACGAGAGATGGATTTCACTCCACTCTATCTGATTGACCTATTGGAAACGCTGAGACCGACAATTCATCTCACTGCGTCGAGGAGATCCGCAAGAATGGGCGAGAAAAATGAGAAAAACGCAAAGAAACACAGAAGGAGACGTCGGGAAGGAATCCTGAAATGCCTCTCGACATGATGATGTTTTAAAAGAAGTAATAGAAGCCCACTTAACTTGATTATCTGCAGCTTCCCGAGAGAAAAGCGTACGGAGGCCGACTTTTCTCCACTTGTCTCTAAACCGACTTTTCTCCACTTTACCGGAGGATTTTACCGCATTTTCCCAAGTTTGTCAACGGGATTCTATTGTGAGACGTTACTATGGATTGCGTCTCTCTTCATGACTTGCCATTTCATTCATGTGGGGTCTATGTTGTTCAATAGAAGGTCGAATTAAACTCTGGCGCGTATCGTATAAAGTGTACGACTGCGGCAATAATTTAATAGCAAAATCAAACTGAAATCGTACTGAGAATCAACGTGCTTCCTAGTACCAAAACGGAAAAGTTGGTATATATAACTATTTTACAGGACCAAATTTTGCATATATTTCTGGTATACCAGAGGAATTCTGCACAGTAACATTTACGACAAAAATTTGCAGCTGACAGCAACGAAATGGCTGGGAATGAGGTGATCTGAAATCGCGTTACCTTCACCAATCCCGGAATGGGAAACGAGGGGAGGAAATCTCCATCGCACAACGGAGATGACCAGTTTCCTCTGCAGATCGGATGTCATTCCTGTTTCCCCTATTGCGGGTTTCCATACCCTGAGGTTGGCCCTCTCACCTTTACGAATGGCATTTCACCATCGGTCTAATGGTCTACTCAGATTTATGATGTCTTCTCTGAATGTCTTGTAGTTTTTTACTTCCGTATTCATAGATTAATTGGAAGTATCGTGCAAAAACGAGAATCGGAACGGAGATTTACAAAAATGGCCATAGCTCCCTCAATTTCCAACCTCTTTTCGAAGTTCTTGAACTGAAATGTTTGTCTAGTCAAGACCTAACGCCCTGTTTAATCGGAATTTGAATTACTCACATTACTTCCAATATATTTGCATTTTTGTGTTTTATATTTTATTTTTTTCCGGCCACAGAAATGAACCGATTTGAGCGTTCTTGGTCTTAAAATATTTGTTTATCTTGCAGAATATGTGGATATTTTTTATGTTCCGATAACTTGGCTTATTTTTATCTTAGGCTAATTTTAAAATTTTCATAGCGAGTTTTTTGATATTTTTGACATGAACACCCTCAAGAGGAGTCAAAATATGATCAAATTGTGTCACACTTTTACATTTTTAAATATGGAAGTATTGTGTGTTATCTACGCACCACTGGTTTTAACAAACGGGAGCAGACCTTTGTTATAATGGTTGTTCAAAAATTTCAAATCTGATTGTAGGTTCGGATTTTTTTGGTACACTATTTCCAGAAATACCTATTGTACCTATTAAAAGAACTTCTAGAGGGTTTTTTCTCCTCTCACTTTTAAGAAGCTTCAACCGTTCAATATTTTAATGAATTTCGAAATAAGTAGAGTAGGTAGATGCCGAGTTAAAAATATTTTATGCGTTTTTAAAACATTTTGGGTTTTAAATCTTGTTCAAGACGAGTTTTTGACTCAAAATCTAATCTACTGATGGTAGCTGCACCGTCCTGGACTTTCCAGTGCTACCTCCTGGCGGGGAAATGAGGAAATCGTTGAAGGGATCTTTTGGAACTTCGGCAGGCAACATTGCCCCATACTTTAGGGTGGAAAGGTGAAAAGAAAACGACTCGTCACTTGTACATGTGAGTGACTGCGGAGATTACCCTCGCGTGGGGATGAAGTGTGAAAGACGGCATTGAAAGTAGTTGAAAAAAGTGGGGGGAAAGTGGGGAAAAAGAGGTAAAACAGCGTCGAAAGTGCGGCGGAACTCGGGGGCTAAAATGGCTCGAAAGAAAAATACCCCTCGCGACGGGGCGGAAATTACCGCGGAGAAATTCTCTTCACTTTCAGCTTCTCCTATGGGCTCTCGAACTTCGGGAAGAACGGATAAAGAGTTTATACGAGCGAGTAGGAGACGGAATCGTGGAGATAGAGTTGGAGACGGCGGGATGGAAATAGAGTTGGCGGAAAAAAAAGGAAAAGGATTTTAAAGTTAAGGAGCGTTGAAAGGATCGATAAAGGAGAGGTTTCGGAGGTCCTGGCGGTTACAGGGGCGGCGAGGTGGCGGCGGGTCGGCGCCGAAGCCGCAGCATTGTGATTTTGAGTGAATCGGTTTGGAGTGAAGTACCAAAATTGAGCCAAAATCCGGACCCGATACTACAGCATACGAGAAAAGTTAGGTGGCGGTCCAAAAAATGAAAATCAGCCGGGAATGACTCTCTGAACATGTCTGTCGGCCAGTTTGCTTCTTTTTCTTTTCTGGATAATTGGCGCTAAAACCGTTATTAGGTGTCTAATTCTCAATTTTTCACTCCATTAAGTATAGTGCGATAAGCCAAGATTCAGACTTATTTTCGCTCTTATCTTATTTTATCAGTTAATATTGTTTTATCTACTTTTTTACCCCTCTAGCTCTAAAATGAGCAAAATTCGTATTCACAAATTCAGAAAAGGTCTTTCTTTTACATAATTTCAATAGCCTTCATCTTCTGGAAACCCCACTGAAGAATTTCTATGGAGATTAGCCTCCGGGACAAACTGAAATAGGTACTGTGCGTCATTGGGGACTTTTTTGAAAGTCTTTTTGGCGAGAATCGTGGGAACTGGGTATAACTCCTCTGCAATGGTTTCCTGATAGTCCACAAAAATGAGATGTTGATGGTATGCGAGGCTCGACTGTTAAAAGGAGACTAATTGAACAAGAGAAGGCCTAGTCTAGGACGACTTCCGACGTAAACTGAAATGTCTCAAAGGAGATGAATTCTTTCTTCTTTTCTCGTTGGCTCCTTTGTCACGTCACATCTGGCCTACTGTTGGACGGATTCGTCCGCGAGGGCGATATCAATTCAAAACTCAAAATGAGTATAAGTTTAATCGATTGGCGACATATTTCCGGTCGATTTTCCATCTCTAAACTGCAAACCAGTGGTTCGTAGATAACACACAATGCTTCCATATTTTGAAACGTACATTTTCGGCACAATTCTGTTATATTTTGACTGCTTTGGAGGCTGTTTAGATAAAAAATATCAAAAAACTAACTTCGCAAATTGTAAAACTCGCTTGAAATCAAAATACGCCGAGTTATTGTAGAATAAAAAAATTCTACATATTCTGCAAGGTAAAACAAAAATTTTAAGACCAATTACGCTCAAATCGGTTCATTTTTGTGGCCGGGAAAAAATTAAATACACAAAAAATGCAAATTTATCGGAACTACTGTGAGTTATTCAAATTTCGGTAAAACATTGTTTTAGATCTTGCCGAGACAAACATTTCAGTTCAAGAAATTTGAAAAAAGGCTGAGAATTGAGGGAGCTATGGACATCTTTGTGACCACAGACGGAAGACGTAGGTTGAATTATTTTTGTAGAATAGGTAATGGTATGTAGAATAGGTAGAGTAGGTAATAGCTAATGTAGAACTTCATCGATAAAAATATTTTTGAACTAATTTCGTATCAGTCATCGCAAAGATTTTCTGAATTTGAAGCGAAAAATTCTGAATTTGAAATGGAAAATTATGAATTTGAAATGGAGATTTCTGACATTGAAATGGAAATGTCTGAAATTGGTTTGGAAAATTCTGAATTTGGCGTGGAAATTTCCGAATTTGAGATGGAAAATTCGGAGTTTGACTCGGTCGAATCATGACCTTGGAACATCATGCCCTTATAATGCGAGGTTAGCGCATTACCCGGTCCTATTTTTCGGAGAATTAACGATAGGAAATTCGACGGGCAGATAGAACGACTTACGTCGACGAGTTCGTTCGTATCGTGTCGACGGGTCGCTCCCAGCGCCAAATGAATGACCAATTATTGAACGGGGCGGACCAACCCTTCCATCACGTGGACGAGAGCCACCCCCTCACGTAGCCTCAGGTCACCTTCAGCATCAGCTCTGCCCCGTCGTGTGATGGGCAGCTTGTCAATTAGAGCCGTGAAAAGGGGCGGCCAACCTTCCCAGCCCCGGACGGAGAGTGAAAACCTTTACAAAACCCAATCTCCACCGGGCTGGGAGAAATGATGGCAAAACGAAGAACAAGACGCTAAACGAGCTATGTAAACAATCTGCTATACCTAAACTAGGTATGGAAACGAGGTACATGGAGCGCTATAGTGAAAATAATAGAAAAATGAAAATAATAAT
Organism: Nesidiocoris tenuis; assembly: GCA_036186465.1. Classification (NCBI taxonomy): domain Eukaryota; kingdom Metazoa; phylum Arthropoda; class Insecta; order Hemiptera; family Miridae; genus Nesidiocoris; species Nesidiocoris tenuis. The sequence goes on along the minus strand of AP028912.1, from coordinate 12,338,631 downwards.
ATCTTCAGTTACGCGGTATCATGACATAAGTCCATTTTTTGACAATTTGAGACTCAAATTGGTGGTTCAGAGGTGGTTCCTGATGTAATTTTTTGTGCCGGATCCATTGGAATGATTAGTTTTACCGAGAAGTCAGCAGGGATGCTGCTATTGCTGCGTTTGTTATCATGGCAGAACTCAGCGGGTGAGGATCATGACTAGGGATCGGATTTTTATGTATTTAAAAATGCCAAATATGTGACATATATATGCATTCATTTTCATAAAATATGTGGAAAATATGTAAAAAGGTTGAAATATTTGCAAAAAATATGTGAAAAATATGATAAAAGGTTGAAATATTTGCAAAAAATATGTGGAAAATATGAAAAAAGGTTTAAATATTTTCGAAAAGTATGTGGAAAATATGTAAAAATGTTTAAATATTTCGATAAAATGTTTAAGCACAAATGAACAACAAGATTTTGGTAAACTATTTCCAGAAATAATGTACAGGTACATTATTTCTGGAAATAGTTTACCAAAATCTTGTGTAGGTCTACATAATGGGTCGGGTTTTTTTTCATCACCCCCTGAAAATTTTTCCTTTACAGAGGGTCCAGATGAAAATCTGCAATAATTTTTCCCCTTACGCCGTTTGCAGCAAAACGCATAAAAAGAGTTGTCCAATTTAAAAAAAAAAAATTTAGCAAAATTTGCTAATTTTTTTTTCATTTAATTTATTCTAGTTGTGAACCTCGGATAAGAAAATCAATTTAAATTTAACAAAAACGTTTAAGTGTCCAAAAAAATAATGTACCAAAAGTCACAATTTCAAACAAAAACAGTTTTTTTGGACTTTCGACACCTAAAAATTTTTCAATCGGATTCTCCGGACAATATGCACCAAGTTGGAGCAAACCAAAACTTTTAGGACTATTTTCTCAAAATCACAAAAAACACAAAAACTCAATTTTGAAGGTGATGTCGTGGGTTTAGAATTTTTCGAGTATTTTTCCTGGGTTTCTCGCTTGATTCACCATAGGATAGAGGTTTTTGGATGAGGAATAATTTCCTCAAAAGTATGAAAAACTACCCAAAATTAGCAAATATGTGTTTTTGTGGACCAAATATTTGTAAAATATGGATTTATAGTGGAATATGTGAAAATATGTGAAATGAAAGTGGGCTTAAACGGTTCAGAAAATGTCAATATGAACACGCCTACTTGAAAAACATCAGTACATTGCCTAGAAAAAAATATGTAAACCCATACGGATCCGATCCCTAATCATGACATAAGTCAACCATCGTTAACAGGAATCAAGATAGGAATAAGTTATGCTTTGATAACGGCCACATTTTGGAGTTATGCCAAGATAATTCCGTTCCTAGGAATCAGTTTTTTGTCTCTCCTGAAAAGTAAAAAAAAAGGACTTATTTCATGATGCCGTCTAACCGACGATATTTGAAATAATATTTTGGGCCGAATCCATGATGTTTGGATTGGTTCCGTGTCCTGTAGGCTCAATAGCGCTTGAAAACATCTCAATTGGAATTTGCATATTGGAAAAATAATCAGAATTATAACCATTTAGTAGGTACAGATTGGGACGGCAATAAGTCATCAAAACCCAATCTCCACCGGGCTGAGAGAAATGATGGAAAAACGAAGAACAAGACGCTAAACGAGCTATGTAAACAATCGGTTATACCTAAAGTAGGCACCTAAATAGGTTAATAACGTTTTGGACCGAATCCGTGATTTTTGGATTGCAACCCAAACGAAGACACGGTTTCGTGACTCCTAGGTCCAGAACACGCTTGAAACCATCTCAATTGGAATTTGCATTTTGGAAATATAATTGGAATTGGAACCACTTAGTACTCACATATTGAGACGAAGTTTACAAAACCAAATAGGTACCTATTTGGATGCGTAAATTTTTGACAAAATTTCATTTTCAATTTTTGTAAACTTAAGTTTTTTTTAATCTAGCAAGTATTTAGGTCTATTTGAAAATAGGTACTGAGTTTTTTTTCAGATAGGAAATTTTAAAAGTGACGAAAACGGCCAGGAAAAAACTCACTAGAAAACACTAAAAGTGCTAATGTATCTGAAGTACTGTGAGTTATTCAAATTCCGGTCGAACAGGGTCTCACAAAAGTTAAAAAAAGAGACTTTCCTATAATCCGATTTCCAGAAATTTGAAAGCATATGCACATCTACGTGCGAAGGGTGGCACTTTACAACGCCCACCTCAATGACTTTCGAGTGTTGTCAGTCTGTCGCCTCAGGTGGCGATAATTAGGTCGGAAAGTGCGAGCCAAGTCTAATACGCCAACCCCTATTTTACGCCCTCGTCCCTCGCATTTTGCACTTTTTAAATAATTAGGCCGACGGAAGCATCAGCTTGATGCGAATTAATTAAAACGTCCTTCGGCAATCTCGTGTCGCTCTCTAGTGCGGTTGGAAATTTAATTAATTGCCCTTTTGACGGAGTCATGTAAGTAAAAAGCGTTAGTAAGATTGTCGGCAATGCGGAAAAAATGAGACGACCTAAGTCAACTATGCTGGTAATCTTTTTACTTGAATATTTACAAAGTAAATGGGAGCGTTGCAATCGACTAAAATCGAAAATCGGATCGGAGCTTTCGGAAACCACTTTCACTCAGAATCATTTTCTGAACAAGTGTCTGTGTGTCCGTCTGTCCGTGTGTCAGTCTTGAATCACTCGCAGTACTTCCAATATATAAGCGCTTCGTCTATTTCATTTTTTCTGGGCAAAAAAATTAACTAGTTTTAGCATTCTTGGTCTTAGAATCATTTTTTTTCACCATGCAAAATACGTGCATATTTTTATGTTCCAATAACTCAAGTTTTAAAATTTGCATAGTGAGTTTTTTGATATTTTTGACCTAAACACCCTCAATAGTAGTCAAAATATAATCAAATTGTGTAATTTGACGGAAAATGTTTTACCTTGCGATATACGTTTATTTCTCAAGTATAAGCCATCGTTTTTGCCGAAAAAAAAATTGTCTAACCTATAAATGAGAACCTGGTTTACCCTGGTTAACAATGGTTTACCCTGAAATTCACATGGTCTACGTTTCAAAGGGTGTAGAATACGAATCCACTATTCAAAAAAATCCGTCCGTCCGCCGTAACAACTTTTGTTAAAAATATGTTTTTATTTAATGAATGTCAAAGCGAAACATTATGGCTATCTGATGTTTTATGCACGGTTGTAGATCTCGGCTGGGCGGTCATATTTTAGAGGGAGAATTTTTTCAAAAGAATTTAAAATTATGGAAGAAATTTCAATTTTTATAAATCGAACAAAAACTCATTTTAGATTTTTTATTAAATGCCATTTTTTGGGCAAAATGGGCTTATTTTGGGCATTTTCTCAATATAAAGGTATCTCGGTAGTTCTGGTTGAACGATGTAGATCTCGACTGGGCGGACATTTTTTACGGGGTGAATTTTTTCACAAAAATTGAAAATAATGGTGAACAATTTCAATTCTCGTCAATCGACCAAAAATTTATTTTAGACTTTTCTCAAATGAAATTTTAGGGGGCATTGGGCATGTTTTCGCATTTTCTTTGGACATGCTCGAAATTTTCAAATTCGATCCTGACATTCTTCATTTGTCCATTTCGTGATGGGGCAAGAAACGGCCGCCGTTTCCGCTCGGGACGCCCGCCAGATGTCGCCGCGTCTGTCGAAGGGGCCGCAAATGGTGAGGAGAATCGAGGGGGGGCGGCCTCCATGTTACTTCCCCAGATGGCGGGGAGGTGCCGCCCTCCGCCCGCCCCACTCCGCCCGCTCTTCTCGCCCCACTCAGTAGCTTCCCCTCTCAACTCACAACAACGGGTAATTGAGTTGTTACTCCCCCCACCCTCGTAACTCCCGATATTTATGTCCCCCCACCTGCGACGCTTCGCTCATAACTCCCCTCGCTCCGTCTCTCTCGCTCCCTCGCCGTTCCCCTATTTCCCTCTCAGGCCCACATTCAATTATCCCCTGCCCGCCGCACCCTCACGCCCACCTTTTCCCCCTACCCCGCCCCCCTGCACTTCGCAAATTAGTGTCTAATATTCTTCTTCACGAAGTTGATACAATTCGTTAACATTCTCCACCCGAGGATGAAATTCGTTTCCTTCCGAGACTTTGAATATTCGATAATTTCATTACACTCGAGCAATTAGGTAAATTTATATTACTGTTGTATTCAATTATCCAACTGGCTCATAACTTTCTGGTCCATTCTTCCTCCGAATAATAGATGCAGCGAAAAGAAACACAGGCGTGAATCGGTTGTAACCAGCGGTGCGTAGATAACACACAATACTGCCATATTTTGATGCGTACATTTTTGAGCTACAATTTCATTATAATACAAGTAGGTATGATGAAGAGTCAAAACTCTAACTTGACTCCTTTGGAGCCTGTTTGGACCAATATTGTCAATAAACTCACTACGGAAATGTTATAACCCGCCTAGAATCAAAACACCTCCAGCTAAAAAATAAAAATTTTCACGTATTCTGCACGGTGAAACGTGTAATTTCCGAAAACCGCTCAAATTGGTTCACTTGTGAGGGCAGAAAAAAATAAAACTCAAAAGTGCAAATAAATTGAAAGTACCGTGATTCGAATTCCGGTTAAACAGGGTAATTACCCTATCAATAGGTTGTGATCAGGCAGACATTCCAGTTCAAGAAATTCGAAAAATCTACCCTATGGAGGCTCACAGAAAGCCAATTCAGACTCCATTCCTGAAGAATCAATTCTGTAGCTTCGAGTGGGAACAGATGCGCTGCTAATCGGATCTTTCACTTTGAAAATCATTGGCAACAACTTCACAGTCACTCCCCTATCGTCGAAATTTCAAACCGTGACTGGTTCGTCATTCTGAAGTCGGAACGTTTTTCGGATGGATACTCACCCCGTTATCGGCCATTTGCCACTCAATTATCGGACAAGTCGAGCAAGAAAAGATTAGTGTGATGTATTGAACAATTTCAGAAATAGGAACATTAAATGTTCTACCAAATTTTGGTAAAACCGCAGAAATATTTAGATAATGTTACGATACATAATATGTACATGTATACATGTTTATGTACAAGTATTATGTATGTTGTTATATTATAACAGAATTTGAGTATTTAACACTCAAATTCTACTTAAGAAATTTCGTCCTGTTCTCGCTAGGCAAAAAAACCTAACAATTTTCGAATTTTGAGAAAAAAAATGACCGAACTACTAATCCGACTTTGTAAAGAAAATTTCCAATTGGATTCATTGATACATACACATGTTGATAAGTTTTATTTTTCCGTGCATAAAAACAATTACCTACTTCATTTTACAAAAAAACTAATTCTTGTTACAGGTTTTTATTCGAAAAATTCATCTAGCTGTTAACATTTTCGATCTGAACATCTGTGCGTGTCACAGGGATGAAATTATCGTGACGAAAAGTGACAAGTCGCACGACAAGTTTAGACGACGTTGGATTTCGTAAAGAATCGTGACCTCAATACCGAACAATGGATAAATGTCGGGCTCGCACGTTTTTCCTGCGAGGATAAGAACAAGGAAAAAAGTCCCTTTATAAAAATTGAAGACGCATTGAATTCTTTATGCGAGTAAACGTGAACGCCATCGTAGGGGAAAAGCCGGTCGGAGAGAAATGGTAGATTGAGAGGAAAACGCTGCTAAGTAGATCAGTGGCGTGCGCAGATTAGTTTTCGGTATGTCCGAAGAACTCTGCAAATTTTGCACAGGGGTTCATTTTTCGATTGCAAAGACAAACCTTACGATATATCGGTACTCCTTAAACACAGAATTTAGTTGTTATTTTTCTATAATTTCAGTATACATTTGTATTTTAGATGGGTATTTAGAAAAACGTTTTTTCAACCAGGCAAAAAATAATCATCCTCCTCGCTTGATAAATAACTACCTATCCATCTTTTCAACGAAGCAAACTTGAATCGTTTTAATTCCGTAAAATTCACCATTTAATATATTCTTAATCACACTCCCATAATTAACAGAATAATAATAATTATTAAATTCTCTGAATAATGGAATTAAAAATGCCTCAAGAGTTCTTCAGGACCATTGTTGAAGCCTGACTCGCTCTCATGTTGCCAAGCGCAACTGGTCGTAGTGTGAGTGCGTCACCTTGTTGGTGTGATAGGCTAGTGGTCGTAAGTAGATCAATCAACCGTAGCTAAGAGCCGAGGAGCCAAATTCTCAAGATTTTTCCAATTTTTGTTTTGCTGAATTTAACTAATGCGACCAGGCAATCTCTTTAAATTGAAGATATCGGGGGAGGACAGAAGTTTTTGTGGGGATTCCAACGAGTGGAAAACGAATTTTGTGGCTCGAGTAGTTTTCGAGATTATTAAGAATTGGGGAAATTTTTGGAAAACTTCAAAATTGCCCTCACTAAAACTTGCAATAACTCCCTTAATCGGTTGAAGCTACCGGCGTGGCGATGGTCTCATTCGATTCAGCATAGAAAAATCTATAGAAATTGATACCTCACATGCCTATGTTGTTTTTTTCCTGAAGAGCACGAATTTTTTCTCACTTCAACAGCTGTTTTACTGTCCTTAAAATTAAGGTAGGGTTCTGCCGAGACGTTAGGACCAACTAGATACGGAACTTGATTTTTGGTAAAAATTTCAAAATTTTTCGATAACTCCTTCCCCCTGAAAAACCCCGGACGGCGGACGGCGTACGGCGTACGGCGGACGGACAAAAAAATTTTATTGCAGATTCGGATTCTACACCCCATGAAACGTAAACCAACAAATTTTCAGGGGGTGGTAAAAAAATTTTTTTCCTGACCGATTACAAAGGTTCATTTCTTAAGAAAAATGAACCAAAAGTGCAAATTCATTCATCACATTGTATTTGATTGAGATGAATTATAATGGATTATAATCTGAGGACAATAAATTATAATATTATGAATCGCACAAATTTTTTTGAAATTGTAATACTTAATACCAGCTTTTGGGTCAGAGGCTGCTTTCTTTAGTTCTAGAATTTTATGTAGAATAATAGAAATAACTTTTGATACATTGAAAATTACGATTTTCCAGCTCGTTTCTAACCACAAACCAGTGGTGCGTAGATAACACACAATACTTCCATATTTTGAAACGTAAAAGTGTGATACAATTCGATCATATTTACCTAGACCAGTTTTGAGTTTGTTTAGGCCAAAAATATCAAAAAACTTACGATTAAATGTTAAAACTCGCCTGAAATCAAAATGCACCACATTGTCGGAATATAAAAAATATCCACTTATTCTGCAAGGTAAAACGAAGATTTTAAGAACAAAAACGCTAAAATCGGTTCATTTCTGTGGCCAGAAAAAAATAAAATAGAAAACACTAAAAATGCAAACATATTGGAAGTACTGTGAGTTATTCAAATTCCGATTGAACAGGGTGTTGAGTCTCGCAGAGAAAAACATTTCAGTCCAAGAAATTTGCAAAAATGTGAATATTTTCTATATTCAAATAATTTGGCATATTTTTATTTTATTCAATTTTTAAAATTTGTATAGTGAGTTTTTTATTTATTTTTTGACCTAAACACCCTTAAAAATAATCAAAATTTAATGAAATGTTGTCAAATTTTTATGTTTCAAAATACGGAAGTATTTTGTGTTATCTGCGCAACACTAGTTGTATTCAAAATTTGCCTCGGGTACAGTCAGTTGTTGAATTCGCGTACTAGAAGTTCCGCAAGTCGGATGTGGCATCCGGAAAGAATCGACGGTCTGGAAGGGCCACCCTCCGCTAACAGTTTCCGCCCCAAAACATACGGACAGACTCGGGTTTCTCGAGCCAAACGGCATCCAACCCTTGGCAGAGTAACGTGAGGAAAAAATGTCAAAAGGGATAGGAATCCCCGCTTGTAGTGAGATACCCGACACCTCCATTGTCATAGGATCCGACCAGTTCAGACAGACACTGGGCATTGCAGACAGACGTGGTCTGTGGAGTCTGTGGAGCAGGGCGAACCGAGAGGTAGGTATCCGCGTTCCTTGTGTTCACTCTTCACGTCAACCGTCTGTCACAATTCGACGGGATGGAGAAATTCGGGTAACCCGATGGCAAAGTGCGACACAACTAATCGACTAAGGAGCCCCCTCCTTCATTGTGGTATCGGTCTGTCTGTCGGTCGAATAAGCGCATTATCGGCTCATCAATTCGAGAGGGTCAGCGATGAATCGGTTAGGGCTCAAGTTCAGGTGTCCAGTTGCCGTCCTAATTCTATTTTGAAATGTCCTCCTATATCCAGGACAGGGTTTTCAATTTCCTCCTGTACCCGAGGGTCCAGTTGTGCCGGTTACCTGGCCACTTCCTCCCACTGATTTAATTGCGGCCATTTCAACTCCTAGTTGGCATATTGGGTTTGAGACTTCGCATGGACAGAACTTCCGAAACGAGTAAAAAGAGGATTTATAGCAAAAACCAGTGGTGCGTAGATAAACCACGATGCTTCCATATTTTGAGGCCTACATTTTTTACACAATTCGACAATATGTTGACTTCTCCGAAGGCTGCTGGATCAAAACTGTAAAGAAACTCACTATGAAAATTTTAAAACTCGCCTAAAATCAAAATACTTCCAGTTATTGTAATATGAAACATTTCCACATATTCTTCCGGAAATAAAACTCACAATGAAACAGAAACTGAAACTCACAATGAAACAGAAACTGAAACTCATAGTCGAACTCGAAGTCAAACACACAATGAAACAGAAAGTCAAACTCAAAATCGAACTCGAAGCCAAACTCACAATGAAACAGAAAGTCAAACTCATAATCGAACTTGAAGTCGTCTCACAATAAAACAGAACTGAAACTGGCAATCGAACTTGATAAACTCACACAAAAACAGAGCCATAATCGAACTCGAAGTCAAACTCACAATGAAACAGAAAGTCAAACTCAAAATCGAACTCGAAGTCAAACTCACAATGAAACAGAAAGTCAAACTCATAATCGAACTTGAAGTCAAACTTACAATGAAACAGAAACTGAAACTCATAATCGAACTTGAAGTCAAACTCACAATAAAACAGAAAGTCAAACTCATAATCGAACTCGAAGTCAAACTCACAATGAAACAGAAATATAATCAAACTGAAGTCAAATCATTAATGAAACAGAAAGTCAAACTCATAATCGAACTCGAAGTCGGAACTCACAATGAAACAGAGAAGTCGAACTCCAAAAATCGAACTCGAAGTCACCACACGAAGAGAAAGTCACCATAATCAACTGTCACATAATGAAAACAGTAACCAAATTCATAATCGAACTCACAATAAAAACAGAAAGTCAAATCCTCATAATCGAACTTGAAGTCAAATAATGAAAACAGAAAGTCAAACTCATAATCGAACTCGAGCTGAATCATAATGAAACAGAAAGCAATGTGTCGAATGTCACCACAATGAAATCTAAAGTCAGCCTCATAATCGAACTCGAAGTCACAATGAAACAGAACCGAAACTTCATAACGAACTTTGAACTCACCATAATGAAAACAGAAAAGTCAAACTCATGGCAATCGAACTCGAAGTCAAACTCACAATGAAACAGAAAGTGAAACTCATAAATCGAACTTGAAATTAAACTCACAATGAAACAGAAAGTCAAATCCTCATAATCGAACTCTGAAGTCAAACTCACAATGAAACAGAAAGTCAAACTCATAATCGAACTCGAAGTCAAACTCACAATGAAAAAGACACTCAAACCCATAATCGAACTCGAAGGCAAACTCGCAATGAAACAGAAAGTCGAAACTCATAGGCTCGAACTTGAAAAGCAACTCACAATAAACAGAAACTGAAACTTCATATCAAACTTACAATGAAACAGAACTAGTCAAGCTCATAATCGAACTTGGAAGTCAAACTTAATGAAACAGAAACTGAAACCCATAATTAAACCCAATGAAACAGAAAGTCAAACTCATAATCGAACTCGAAGTCAAACTCACAATGAAACAGAAAGAAGTCAAACTCATAATGTGGAACTTGAAGTCAAACTCACAATGAAAACAGAAAGAATCGAAACTCATAATCGAACTTGAAGTCAAACTCACAATGAAACAGAAACTGAAACTCATAATCGAACTTGAAGTCAAACTCACAATAAAACAGAAAGTCAAACTCATAATCGATCTCGAAGTGTAAATCACAATGAAACAGAAAGTCAAACTCAAAATCGAACTCGAAGCCAAACTCACAATGAAACAGAAAGTCAACCTCATAATCGAACTTGAAGTCAAAGTCATAATGAAACAGAAACTGAAACTCATAATCAAACTTGAAGTCTAACTCACAATAAAACTGAAAGTCAAACCAAGTCAAACAATGAAACTGCGTTTTCTGTTTCATTGTAAATTGACTTCGAGGTGGATTATGAGTTTGACATTCTGTTTCGATCATAATTATGAGTTTCAGTTTCTGTTTCGTTGTGACTTTGACTTCAAGTTCGATTATGAGTTTGACTTTCTGTTTCATTGTGAGTTTGACTTCGAGTTTGATTATGAGTTTGACTTTCTGTTTCATTGTGAGTTTGACTTCGAGTTCGATTATGAGTTTGAGTTTCTGTTTTATTGTGAGTTTGGCATCAAGTTCGATTATAAGTTCGACTTTCTGTTTCATTGTGCGTTTGACTTCGAGTTCGATTATTAGTTTGAGTTTTTGTTTCATTGTGAGTTTAACTTCAAGTCCGATTATGAGTTTGACTTTCTGTTTCATTGTGAGTTTGACTTCGAGTTCGATTATGAGTTTGACTTTCTGTTTCATTGTGAGTTTGACTTCGAGTTCGATTATGAGTTTGACTTTCTGTTTCATTGTGAGTTTAACTTCAAGTTCGATTATGAGTTTCAGTTTCTGTTTCATTTTGAGTTTAACTTCAAGTTCGATTATGAGTCTGACTTTCTGTTTCTTTGTGAGTTTGACAAATTCACAATGAAACAGCAAGTCAAACTCATAATCGAACTTGAAGTCAAACTCACAGTGAAATAGAAAGTCAAACTCATAATCGTGAAGTCAAACTCAATGAAACAGCAAGTCAATTATAATCGAACTTTGAAGTCACCAATGAAACAGAAAGTCAACTACCATCGAACTCCGAAGTCAAACTCATAATGAAACAGAATGTCAAACTCATAATCCAATTCCTCGCAGTCAATTTATAATGAAACAGAAAGTCAAGCCGGAATGACGAACTCGAAGTCAAACTTCACGATGAAATAGGAAGTCAGTCTCATAATCGAACTTGAAGTCAACTTCACAATAAAATAGAAAGTCAAACCTTCATAACTGAATGCAAAGTCAATACAAAAATGAAACAGAAAAGTCAACTCTACAATCGAACTCGAAGAACTTCACAAATGAAACAGAGAGCTTCATAATCGAACTCGAAGTCAAACTCACAATGAAAACAGAAAGTCAAATTCATAAACTAAACTTGAGTGTCAAATCTCACAATGAAGTCAAACTATAATCGAATTTCTGAAGTCACCAATGAAATAGAAAGTCAAACTCATAATCGAATCTGATAAATAAAACTCACAATAAAATAGAATGTCAAACTCATAATCCAATCTCGAAGTGTCAATTTGCTAATGAAATAGAAAGTCAAACTCATCATCAAACTCGAAGTCAAATCCTCACAATGAAGTCAGAACTGCCATAATCGAATCCTGAAGTCAAACTCACAATGAAACAGAAAGTCAAAATATATATCAAACTTGATGTCAAACTCACAATAAAAACAGAATGTCAAACTCATAATCCACCCCGAAGTCAATTTGTTAACAAACAGAAAGTCAAACTCAATATCAAACTGAAGTCAAACTCACAATGAATGAGAAAGTCAAATTTCATAAATGAAACTTGAGTGTCAAACTCACACACGAAACAGAAAGTCAAATTCATACCGAATTCGAAGTCAAACTCAATATGAAATAGAAGTCAAACTCATAATCGAACCTGAAGTCAAACTCACAATGAAACAGCAAGTCAAAACCATAATCGAACTCGAAGTCAAACTCACTATGAAACAGGAAGCTCAGAATCAAACTCAAAGTGAAAACACTATGAAACAGAAAGTCAAACTGGGAATGAACTGAAGTCAAACTCACGAAGAAACCGAAAGTCAAACTCATAATCGAAACTTGAAGTCAACCACAATGAAACAGTAACTCAAACTCATAATCGAACTTGAAGCCAAACTCACAATGAAACAGAAAATTAAATTCATAATCGAACTCGAAGTGATACTCACAGTGAAACAGAAAGTCAAATGAAACGGTGTTTTCTGTTCGAGGTGGATTACGAGTTTGACAATCTGTTTCATTGTGAGTTTGACTTTTTGTTTCATTGTGAGTTTGACTTCAAGTTCGATTTTGAGTTTGAGTTTTTGTTTCATTGTGAGTTTGACTTCGAGTTCGATTATGAGTTTGACTTTTCTTCGTTTCGTGTGAGTTTAACTTCAAGTTCGATTATGAGTTTCAGTTTTTGTTTCATTGTGAGTTTAACTTTAAGTTCGATTATGAGTTTGACTTTCTGTTTCATTGTGAGTTTAACTTCAAGTTCGATTATGAGTTTCAGTTTTTGTTTCATTTTGAGTTTAACTTCAAGTTCGATTATGAGTTTGACTTTCTGTTTCATTGTGAGTTTGACTTCAAATTCGATTATGAGTTTGACTTTCTGTTTCATTGTGAGTTTGATTTCGAGTTCGATTATGAGTTTGACTTTCAGTTTCATTGTGAGTTCAACTTCAAGTTCGATTATGAGTTTCAGTTTTTGTTTCATTGTGAGTTTAACTTCAAGTTCGATCATGAGTTTGACTTTCTGTTTCATTGTGAGTTTGACTTTGAGTTCGATTATGAGTTTGACTTTCTGTTTCATTGTGAGTTTAACTTCAAGTTCGATTATGAGTTTCAGTTTTTGTTTCATTGTGAGTTTGACTTCAAGTTCGATTATGAGTTTGACTTTCTGTTTCATTGTGAGTTTAACTTCAAGTTCGATTATGAGTTTGAGTTTTTGTTTCATTGTGAGTTTAACTTTAAGTTCGATTATGAGTTTGACTTTCTGTTTCATTGTGAGTTTAACTTCAAGTTCGATTATGAGTTTCAGTTTTTGTTTCATTGTGAGTTTAACTTCAAGTTCGATTATGAGTTTGAGTTTCTGTTTCATTGTGAGTTTGACTTCGAGTTCGATTATGAGTTTGACTTTCTGTTTCATTGTGAGTTTGACTTCGAATTCGATTATGAGTTTCAGTTTCTGTTTCATTTTGAGTTTAACTTCAAGTTCGATTATGAGTTTGACTTTCTGTTTCATTGTGAGTTTGACTTCGAGTTCGATTATGAGTTTCAGTTTCTGTTTCATTTTGAGTTTAACTTCAAGTTCGATTATGAGTTTGACTTTCTGTTTCATTGTGAGTTTGACTTCGAGTTCGATTATGAGTTTGACTTTCTGTTTCTTTGTGAGTTTGACTTCGAGTTCGATTATGAGTTTGACTTTCTGTTTCATTGTGAGTTTGACTTCGAGTTCGATTATGAGTTTGACTTTCTGTTTCATTGTGAGTTTGACTTCAAGTTCGATTATGAGTTTCAGTTTCTGTTTCATTGTGAGTTTGACTTCGAGTTCGATTATGAGTTTGACTTTCTGTTTCATTGTGAGTTTGACTTCGAGTTCGATTATGAGTTTCAGTTTCTGTTTCATTTTGAGTTTAACTTCAAGTTCGATTATGAGTTTGACTTTCGTTTTCATTGTGAGTTTGACTTCGAGTTCGATTATGAGTTTGACTTTCTGTTTCTTTGTGAGTTTGACTTCGAGTTCGATTATGAGTTTGACTTTCTGTTCCATTGTGAGTTTGAATTCGAGTTCGATTATGAGTTTCAGTTTCTGTTCCATTTTGATTTTGATTCCTGTTGCTGGCTTGCCCGCGCTCTTACGAAATTAGCCCATATCAGTCCTTGCTTGTCTGCTTAACAACCTTCACACATATACATAAGCTTCACATACTTTACTTTGAAAAGCTTCTTCACAATGAAACTCGTGAGGATAAAATTGCAAAAATAATCGCAGATTTTTCAACATATCCTGACACGGGAGATTCCCTATAATGGGAGGGCTGCGAAAAAACCTTTCTTGGCCTCCCCGTTATTTTTTGAATTTTTTCAATTTCCAAGAGGTTGATACCCCTCGAGCGAATGTGCCAACTGGTGAAAATGTAGATGTCAAAGCCAAAGAGGCAGCCTAGGTTAACTGAAGTAGCCTATCCCCATGGATACGTAACTGACAATCACAACAACAGGAGGCAGCCGCTCAAAATTTTCCACTTGCAACTGTATTCCCTCGCCTATTGCGACAGTTGTGTGCCTTTCGCCCGCGTGTTGGTAGACCTGAGAGCGAGACGACGGACTTTTGGGGGAAAGCTCCGCCTCATGAGGCAGGTGGGCCCCATCAAGCCGAGTTAATGCTACTAATAATAAAATTAGTTATCCGATCTGCCGTCGGTGTTACCGATAGAAACGACACAGCGTCAAGTCGAACATCAGACATCGGGAGAGAGTCCTAAGTCAACAGAAGACGGCGCCAACAAGTCTTCCAACCTCGGCTTAACCGATGACTGACTGATTTTTTTTTTCGAGCGCATCCCCTTCCCAAAGACGAAAGATCCAACAGAGACGACGCTTTTTTCCAACACCTCCACATTTCAATGCTAACCGTGAGCTACTTCTGGGACCTTTCGAAGCTAGTGAAAAAGCTCTTACCTATATCACGGCTGCAATACAACTTGACCAGTCACTGAACTGACTGAGTTAGCAGAAATAACATATGGCCGATCGGTGTCTATTGGCTTTCCAATCAACGATCACTATCTGTGGGAAACTCTGGAAAAAATCAGAAAAACCCCTCCAAACTTCGCTTCTGCCGACCGGGCGCAAGAAATGTTGGCAGAGATGCCAGATTTTTGATTCGTGGTCGACCGAAACATCAGCTTTGCTGACAAGATATATTGGAACCAGGGAGAAAGGAAAAATGGTGTTCCGGGAAGGATTTGACGGCTGGTGAAGAAGGTTTTGAATGAAGAAATAGCGTTGCTAACCCTGTTTTTACCAAAAATTGATGTTCTTTACCCTGTGTGCAGTTGACTGTTTTGTTGACTGTTTTCTTGAGCGCCATTTGAAAAATTACAAAATAATTCCTCTAACATGATGAAGTAGTAGAATAGCGCGATTTGTGGTTTCCAGCTCATTGAAGACCCCGGACCTTCCAATTGAAGTATAAATAATTTATACTTCAATTATTGAATTCCAGCAGTGACGCTTTTCTCTCTCAAACCAAGATTGGATACACTATCATGAATTATATAATCAAGAGTGGCTTATCAAGAATGCCATAATCAGAAAATGCTCATTTATCATGTCAGAATCATGCTCCACTCCTGAAGTTATGGATTATGGAGTTATATGGACCATCGATACCCATATCGATGCTATATCGATAACCATAGGTTCCATCGATGGAGTTATGCCCACTTTTCGAGTTATGGATAGTAATGGAGAGTAATGGATTGGTAATGGAGTTATGTTCACTCTTGGAGTCATGGATTGTTATGGGTTCCATCAATAGAGTTATGTCCACTCTTGACATCAACAGTGACATAATCTCACAATGCTCAGCCAACCCCACTCCTGGAGTTATGGGTTATGAAGCTATATGAGTAGTTATTGGTTTCATCAACGGAGTTCTGTCCACTTTTGGAGTTATGGATTGGTGCTACCAATGAAGGTAGGTAAGTCCACTTTTGACACATCAAGAGTGACATAATCTCACAATGCTCAGTCAACTCTATTCCTGGAGTTACGGATTACAAAGTTATATGAATATTGGATCCATAAACGGGGTTATGTCCACTTTTGGTGTTATTTGTGTTTATTGGTTCCACCAATGGAGTTATGTCCACTCATGACATAATCCTAGACTGCTCAGTGAAATCTCGCAGCAAGTAAACAGATCTTTTTCTACTCAAACATTGCAAATTTAATGCACTGGGGATTGCCCTGAATTGATTTCGGAATCAAAATTGGTTGTTTCTCAGAGGGAGTAGAAGATGTGAGGGGGCAGGTTTAATTGAATCCATTCGGTTGGTGAGTAAAGTGGGTGACAATCAATAGGGTCTAATCCTCCTTACCAACCACCCCCCCCCCCACCGTCACCCAACGTCGATCCCAAGAGGCCAAACTTCTTCCCGGCCTGAAAGCTGAGCGATGCTTGTATTTCTCGGAAGCCGAGTTCATGCAGATTAATAGGGTACCTACCCCCGGGTTAGCCCTGGTATGGGACAATGGTAAGTTTTTCTACCGATTATATCACATTGTCAAAGCCGAATGGGTTCTTCCAGGAATGCGATTTGTGGCTTGAAACACTTGAAAACTGTAAAATTACAAACTGTATTCATCATGCAATCATCCAAATTTCACAGAGATGGTTCGGTGAAAACCATTAAGATATTCACTCCACAATTTAATGACTCGTTGTCTCCTTCGGCGGTTAGATCTGGGGCCTTTTCGAGGATTGTTCTTGGGACTACGGATCAATCCTTGGCTGTTGCTTTTAAGGAGGCATGGGTTGTGAGAAAAACTAGAATTGCCGAAGCAATTCTTTTGACGAAGCAACCCTTGAGGCAAAACTTCAAGAACGTGGCAGTAGCCTCTAATCGCTGGCAAGCCAGGCATACAAAAACTATCGAAGCCTACAAAAGAGCAACTATTGACTGCTAAACAAAGCTAAGGTTGGAAAAGCTGCTGTGCGATTTCTCCATCGTCGGCGCCTCTCTGCAAATCCCAGCAACACCAGATGATCCACAAAAAGATTTTCAGCAGCCCAAATACGGTTCGCATTTCGGAGAGTCTCCCAAATCCAAATGAAAATCTAGGGTGGCAGAATTTAATATTTTTGGCTCCATATGGGATTCATTACTTTTTTAAAGCCTCCAGGCCGGGTTTTCAGCTGAACCATCTTTTTGGAATGCTCGTTTCACGATTTAACATTTAAAAGCATAACTTAGTTGACAAAAATTTGATTCATGGAGCCTATTATTGGCTCAGGTTTTCAACGTTGGGTCAGCAACTCCAAATTGTTGAAGACATGATTTTTTTACAGAGCTATCAATATTCTACTATTTTGTTGGAAATTTGAAATATAATTTCTCTTTTCACGCATTTATGCACGCATCTTACGGGAATCTTCAACATGATCTGTAAAAGCCAATCACTTCGGTAATGGGGATGATCGTTTGACGGGAAAAGCGGAAAACCAATCAATCTTTGACCAGGAGGCGATCACGTCAAGTCTCGGGTCATTGATTGCGCAGTAAGTTGTCAAAGCTGAAGTCACTGCGCTCTGAAGTCGACAGAATGTAACTGAGGAGTCGAAGGGGAGGTGAAGATTTGGGGTGCGAGTGGTGTACTAATTTAATAAATGAGTCCGGCCTAACGATGATGACAACATTTGAAAAGGATATTATTTATTTGTCGCTTCAATTGATGTTACAAGGAGTGGGTTTTGTTCGGAATTCTCAGTTTACCCACCTTTTGATTCCGACCTTATAAACCAGTTCATTATTCTGAATATTCTGGACATACCAGACTACCTGAATGCGGTAGTCATTTTTTTGAGGACAGTGAGAATTATCAACCCATCCGGGCTTAGTGTCGAAGCAGAGAAATCGCTCTGGTAAGCATTTTTTGTGCTTAGATCGACTGTACTCAGTCCGGTATCTTTTGCCTTCACCAAAAGTCCAAAATCCTAAATCCGAATTGGGAACGACCGAACGACAATCGAACAATCAGAAATCACATAATATTGATACCTCAAAGCACAAAGGGCATATGTCCAAAAATGGCATGATGAGAAAAATGCAAAATAAGTTTTTGATCAATTTACAAAAATAAAGATTTCTCCCATAGTTTTCAATTCCAGAAAAAAATTCGCTAAATAAAAAATGTTTGTCTGGCCAAGATCTACAACCTCGTTTAACCAGAACTTTGGTAGCACTTAACACTTCCAAGATAAACGCTCTTTAAATATTTGTCGTTTTTCTATTAGGTATATCGTTTTTCTATTATATCGTTTTTTGGCCCTAAAAATAGATAAAAGGATCATGATTCTTGGAGCGATCGATAGGTCCTGAGTAGATTCTTTCCTCACCGAAATCTCAAAACAATTTTGAAAATGCTATTTTCAAAAAAGTTGCAAAATTGATATTTTGGGACATATGCCCTTTGTGCTTTAAGGTAGGTATCGATATTATCTTTCAATCTGTTATTACCTATCAACAATTTCTCATCATAATTACTAAGATCGTATTAGGAGTGTATTCATGATTTTGACCGCCAAAACCGGTTTACAAATTTGTGGAACAGACAACTTCCATTCCCGATATTTGAGTTTCTAATTCGTACCCGCAAATATTCCCAATCCGCGGAATAAATTATAAATCAATATAAAATAATCTCATACCCATCGATCAATTGGGGCGATATTGTGGAGCGATAGGTCCAATATGAAATTTCGAACAGCGTATGTGAATCGAATGAGATGAGCTGGCCGGGGTATAATCATCTAATAAATATATAAGGGGATTGGCTCCAACGCGAATTGGGGATTACTGGCACGATGGTATTCGTGAGGGGGCAACTGCTCGCAATAATAGAGTGAAAATAATAACGTAATAGGCCTTCCTTCTCAGTCGTCTCACTATTGACCCTTTCTCATAAACCATCGGCTACCACATAATAATCCTCTACGGCAAAAGTAATCCGCTTACATCGAAGGGTGGTAAGCTCCGCAAAACTTGATGGTCAATCTATGGAGGAAAACCGAGGCCCTGACCCGAGCTGCCAGTTTTAATTGGTCCTCAACCGCCAGGGTGGCAGTTTGGGGGCAGCGGACTCGAGATATTTTTGAGGCCACGGTTACAACTTTGGTGGAGTGTCGCATCGATCAATCAATTTCGGTCGGACCCCACTTTTAACACTGCTACTGAGGTTTTTTGGTACACAATTTTTTCAAGGACACGATCGAATGAATGCAGCCTTCGAATCAATAGTGTCATCATCGTAATCAATGGGACCAAAAAATAGTCAAACTTGACCATAAATAATTCCGGGATAAAAAGTAGGGTCCGATCTACAATAAACATCGCAGCGGAGATAAACTGCAAACTACTCAAGACCGCCGGTCGGTCGCATCGCTCAACGTTCCGGAACGAAGTGATTTTCCGTCACATCTGTTCCCTAAATTGAGTTACCAGTCCCTCCAGTTCGGTCCAGAGGAGTTCCCACCCCTGTATCTTCTCTTGGGAATACACAAATCAATTACCGACCTCTACTCGCAAATATTAAGCTCTTTTGTGGGTAGATTGTAGACAATAATTCGATGCGTTATTTTCGATAAACGATCGTTCAACAGCAGTTTGCTTAACTGATATAGTGATTGCTGAAGTGAAGTATAAGTATAGATAGGATTCTTACTCGGGATTACTCACGATCGATTGCATTCATAAAGAAGTATATTTCATAAAATTAGGTATAAGTACCTAGTAGGTAAGTCAAGTAACATTACATGAACAGAAACAAATACAGATACATACCTATAAAGAAGAAATCAAAACACATGATATAATAAGCAATATTGAGTAGGAATCCTTCATCTATCTCTAACACCAACTGAGTGGCGCTCACATAGCGAGGCCGTACCGGATAGTGGCGCATCAGGATAAATCCTGCGTGGCGTGGAGTTTGAAAGGTAAGTCCAAACTCTACATAAGTGAAGCTGAATTACCTTAGGACTGAACCTTGGAGTGAAACTGGAACAGAAGGTGAAAGGAAAACTAAATTAGTAATCTATCTTCCACTTTTTATTTTCAACCGCTCAAGCGGGCCTGAAGAATCGTAAAATCAGCCGGTTATTCCTGCTCAATAAATTAATATTATTACCTATTTTCGCCCACTAATTACCTGGATTTCAGGCCTTGTCGATTACGGCCACAGCTTTAGCGTTCCGACCGAATGTCGTCAGTACGACCGACTGCTTGGTTTACAGCCCTGCAAGTGAAAAGCGGGTGCGGTTGGGGAACGGAGGTTTGGCAGTTTATTAGAAAATTCCTCCGAGCCATTAGCAGCTTAGTAAGCCAAGGGCTGAACTGCAAGGCCAACCGGGGGTGGTTGGCTTTTTATTACCCTATTCACTAATTCGCTAACCCTTTCATTACCAGAGGCCCGGTGCGGTATGCGCCGGGACCCCTTGGTTGGTATTTATAGTGGCTTTTTGGGGGCTACCGCCCTTCACCATAGCGTTCGCCCATCTTTTCCATTTATACCATTCTCTCGCCACCGAGCCGACGACATTGGCCTCTTTAAATCGGCTGTTTTTCGCCGCGAGTGGAAAAATTCTTTTCTGGCCCGCACAATAATTAGTTCTATTTCGTACTATAATTCCAATTCTCTTCTATGTAGCTCAGATTTGCGAATATCTTACGGAGAAAGTTTCTTTCCCAAGTTAAGCCGTCAATTTTTTAAACACCGAGAAAAAATGCACTTTCACTGACAAAAGAAAATCCTGATTAAATTTCTGTGTGTTGACAGAAAACATATTTTAAATAGGCCCTATAATATAGGCCTCCAAAGATATCAAAAATTTAAGTTAATATGGACGTGTGTTATCTATGCTCTGGTTTAATTTTTTTCATTTTTTGTCTCTTCCTTTCTTGTGGAGGGTTGGGTGAGGCCAATAGGGAACTCTTCGTGGTTATATTGCCAAACGCTCGAGCGCTTTCAGCGCGACGGGCCTCTTCAGGAACTTTTTGAACCTAACCATTCGTTAATGATTTGCGTATTACATTTTTCTGAGTTATTCTCGTAGAAACCGCACCAAATCAGACCGATTAACATTGAAAACCCGAAGACAAGTTTGAAACCGATGAAAATTTTGAATATCATTGTGTGGGGTTTAGCACTCCGAGTGATCCCTGCACAACTCGTTTTGGGTACGTTGTACTAAGTCGGAAAGCGAAGTACCGAAAAGCAGCGACAATCGGGGGCGTATAGCGCTCCGTCTCCCGGCCCAAAATTCCGGTTACGGGTCCGGCAATAGTTTCCGGTTACTCCCGTAAATTGGGCACGGATCCGGTGTGCGCTCCGGTTACGGTCCAGGTATGGGTTTCGTTTACGACCGTAATTGTAGCAGGTACCGGTTACGACCGTATTTGTAGCAGGTTCCGTTTACGACATTCCAGCAGGTTCTGAAATTGACAGTACTCAGACTCAGAGACAAGCAGCCGGCGAGCCTGGGCCTGGGCCTGGCTTGTCTAGCTGAACGCCGTCCTGAAAGTCCTCAATTATGTAGTGCAGGCAGAAATTCACTGTCAAAAATTTTACGTCCGAACAGGGACTCGAACCTTGATCCCTCAGATTTAAAGTCTGATGCTCTACCGACTGAGCTATCCGGGCGGTTACGAATTGACGTGACCAGAGCTCAATCTAGCCTCCGGTCGTAATCGGAGCAATTGCGGCCGAGGACGGTCTCAATCCGGCCGGAACCAGCAGGAGTCCGATCGTAATCGGGTGAAGTCCGGTCGTAATCGGATCGACTCCGTCCGGAGATGGTAGTAGTCCGGCCGGAACCGGCAGAAGTCCGGCCGGAGCCTGCAGGAGTCCGGCCGGAACCAGCGAGAGTCCGGCCGGAATCGGCAGAAGTCCGATCGTAATCAGGAGTAGTTCGGTCGTATTCGGATCGAATCCGATCGTAACCGGAAAATTTCTTTGGATTTCCGATCGTAACCGGAAATTTTCGTCAAATTTACGACCGTAACCGGACTTTTTGGATAAATTTACGATCGTATCCGTAAATTTTCATCGTAACCGTAACCGGGATTTTGGGCCGGGCTACGCGGCCGACGCTTTGCCGCGGACTATTTTTTCGATGCACGGCCGCGTAGACGCAGCGCCGCACTCCCACTATCGGTGCTCGACTCATTTGCCTATCGGTTGTTGCTATAACCCCGGTAAAAGTCTTTTCGCATTCGGCGGCCTCTTCATGCCAGAAATTCCCATGTTGACAGTTTGGGCGAGAACTAATAAGAAACAGTAAACACTTGTTGAGTCGAAATTATTTACCATCTCCTCACTTCCACGGCCCATGCAGACTATCCTTGAGACTATTCCCAGGGCAGGTTCGCCTTTGAATGATTGAAAACCAAGGGGTGGCTAGGGTGCGAACAGGCGCCGATTCCTCTGGGACTCAGAGGGGATGACCAACTTGGAAACATTCAACGTAAATGTGGCAGTTGTAACGAATTAATTCTTTTCCGAAAGAGTTCGTCTGAGTGGAAGGGTTTCGGGGCAAATCCTCTTGTTGCAAGTTGTTATTCGTCTATTTGAGGTTCGTTCCGAACATCCCCTACATCGGTTCTTGTTCCGGGGCCTCGGCAGACACCCCTCGATTAATGTAAAAATTAGATGGATCGGCTTTTTCAGAAAGAATGAATTTTATTATTTAATAATTTCCAAGTTAAGAACGTTGGCGTCATGACGTCATATTGTCACAATTGTAATTTGTGGAGAAGACAAAATTATTTCCAACACACCCCCGTAATTTTGTTCGGCTCAGAGGGTTAATTTTGACAGGAATTCGGCGAACTTCGTCGGTCCCAAAGGTTTTGTAAAAATGTCTGCAAGTTGTACTGCCGTTGGGCAGTGTTCGAGTTTCATAACTCCGTCGTCGTATTTTTCTTTGATGTAATGATACTTGACGTCGATGTGTTTTCTCTTCCGGTTCATGACTCCACTCTTGATAAGGTTGATCGTGTTGAGATTGTCGATGAACATTGTCGCGTTCAGTGGTTTGTCAGTTAATTCTTCTATCAGGGTTTTTAAGTAGACCATTTCTCGGCTGCATTCAGCTGCTGAAATCAGCTCCGCTTCGGTACTACTGGTTGCTGTCACCGATTGTTTTCTTGAACCCCAACTTATGGGTCCTCCACAAAACAATATGACGTATCCTGACGTGCTTTTGCTGCTGGCCGGATCTCCTGCGAAATCGGAGTCGCAATATACGAGAAGTTCGTTTGGCGAATCTTTGTAGAAGGCGATTCCTTTCTCTGGGTCGTTTTTAATGTATTTTACGATCCGTTTGATGTTGGCGATGTCCTGGGAGTTCTGTTTTTCGGTTTGTCGGCTGCAATAACCAACTGCAAAACTCAAATCCGGTCTAGTTTTAGTGGCAAGATAAAGTAAACTGCCAATTGCTTCTCGATAGGGAAAATTTCTTTCAACCTTTTCGAGTTTTTGAGTTGAGGGTTTGTAGGCTACCAAAGGTGTTGGAGCAGGACTCGCATCGCTCATCCGAAATTTTTCCAATACCTTTTCAGCATATTGTTTTTGAGAAATTTTGATATAACTTGCTGTTCTTTTAATTTCCATGCCAAGGTAGCTGTCTGGATCGTGAGTAGTTCTCATTTCAAATTCTGAATTTAGATCGTCCAAAAGTTTGTTCATAACGGTTTCATCCGAACCGGTTAGAAGCCCATCGTCTACATAAATAGCTAGAGTCAAATTTCGGTTTTTATTTACAAAGATGCAATGATCGCTTTTCAACTGTTCAAGGCCATTCTGTTTCAAAAATGTAACAAGTCGATCATTCCACCTAGCAGGCGCTTGCTTTAGTCCGTACAGAGACCTTTGCAATTTGCAAATTTTGTCAGTAGTCTCGTAACCTTGAGGAAGTCGCATATAGATTTCTTCATTCAACGTTCCGTGCAAGAACGCCGTTTTCACGTCAAATTTTTTAATGATTTGATCGTTTTTAATAGCTAGCGCTAAAACTATTCGTATTGACTCACTCCCAACAACTGGACTGAAAGTCTCAGTGTAGTCCTCTCCTTGAGTTTGCTGGAATCCTCGGACGACAATTCGTGCTTTGTACTTGCCGTCGTCTTTTATTCGTAGAACCCAACGGCTGGTCAGAATTTTTCTTCCATTTGCTTCACTTGGATCCACGAGAGTCCATGTTTCATTTTTAGCCAGGGAATCCTTTTCGTCTTGCATGGCCGCTATCCACTTTTCTTTGTCTTCGCAACTTACTGCCTCTTCGTAGGTCAGGAATGCGGATTCGTCGCTTTCAAAATCGAGATCGTAGTCCTTCAGTTTTTCTGGCAATTTCTTGATTCTCGAACTTCTGCGTAGTGCTGGAGCAGGTGTCTCGTCGTCTCTCCTTGTTTCATTTTCAGTGATTTCACTCTCCTCTAAATTTGGAATAAAATTTGTATCAGACAAATCATTTTCGTTTTCGACCGCGTCACCATTTTCGTTCTCAGTGTTTTCATCGTCACATTCAAGGCCCAATAAAATGTTCACATTGTCCGGTTTTATTTGCTGAAATTTCTCGTTTGTGAAATAGACATCCCTGGAGTAGACTATTTTTCGTTTATCGTTATCCCATAATCGATAGCAGTTAGTATGATATCCTATGAAAATTAGCTTTTTAGCTCTTTCGTCGAGTTTTTTATGTGATTTCAAGTTTTTTACGTACGCAATTGTACCAAACTGCCTTAATCTAGAATAGTCAGGTTTTCTTTCATACCATATTTCAGCTGGAGTGGTATTTACTGCTTTTGTCGGACTTCGATTGAGAAGGTATGTCGCAGTCAAGAGAGCTTCTCCCCACATCTCCTTTTCAAGTCCAGAATCAAAAAGTATCGATCGAGTTTTGTCCATTAAGGTTCTGCCAAGACGCTCAGCATGCGAGTTCAGCTGTGGTGTATACGGAGGAGTATAATCGGTGAACTATTCCTTTTGTAGAACACCAGTTCCTGAAATCTGTTGAAACATATTCTCCGCCATTGTCCATTCGAATTTTAAATACTTTTAGAGACCATCTATTTTCAATTTGTTTTATGTAATCTTGGAGATTTTGTTTTACGTCTCCTTTGGACTTCAGCAGGAAAGATGCAGCAAAATGACTAAAATCATCCAATACTGTGACGAAGTATCTGTACCCATCCCAGGTCGGCACTTCGAAAGGTCCAACGACGTCCGTGTGCAAAATTTCGAGTGGTCGTGTTGCTCTAGTCCTATTTATACCAAAAGGTTTTCTTGTTGCTTTAGCTTTCAGGCATATTTCACAGTTTTGAGCTTTTTCGACATCTTTTTCAGTAATTTTCAAATCGTACAAAGCTGCTAATTTTCTCAAATTTTCAAGTCCAGATGACCAAGTTTTTTATGCCAATCAAAAAGTGTATTTTCTCCAGCTAGCAAAGCTTCTGCTTCTGCAGTCTCAAATCCAATTTCAAATAGTCCTTGATCTGGTCTTTTTTCCTTCCAAAACAATTTCATTATTTTGGAAAATTTTTACACTTCCGTTTTTAAAAACTACCTCACCACCATGATCAGTGATTGCAGGTATAGACATGAGATTTTTCGAAAGTTGTGGTACGTAGAGAACATTGTTCAGTACACATTCGGGCGTTGCAAAATTCCAGAACATTCAGCTTTCATAGCATCACTAGAACTGTTTGCGACAGAAATTTCAATGTTACTCAGCTTTGTGGATGTCAAATTTTGCTTCGAGTTTACCATGTGAGATGTCGCTCCAGAATCTAAAATCCAGGTTGTTGAGTTTTTAGTGATTGCCGATTTATTTTCAACGAGGAAAGCTGCCGGTTTTTTAAAATCTCTTCTGTTGCGAAAAAAACACGTTCTTTCTTCATGGTTATTTTTCGGGTTTTTGCAAATGTTACAGCGGAAAGACGGTTTGTTGAAGTTCGCGTATTTGTTGAAATTCTTTGGAGGTTCTTTCGAATGTTGTCTTTGTAAATTATTTCTTGATTGAAACGGTCTTTTGAATGAGTGAAACGCGACAGGGATTTCAGTTTCAGTTTTGTTTCTACGGCTTTCTTCTAGCAGTAATCGGGCTGTCAAATTTTCCATAGTTTTCTCCGTTTTCGGGGTAGAGTTCCAAGACGTGATAAAATTGTCAAATGATGATGGCAAAGAAGATATAATTTTGGCGATTAGCATGGCATTATCAATTTTGTTTTCTGTCAAAGAATTTAGTTGGAATGACAAATTTTCAAGTTTGCTGATGTTTGCCATTATGTCCGAATCTTGATCAAATTTGAATGAAAAGAACTCTTCAAACAAGGTATTTTTCTGATCTTCTGAATCACGTTCGAAGATTAAACACAATTTCGAAAACATGTCCTTTGCCGTTTTACAAGTTAAGATGTGCATCAAATGTTTTTTGTCAATGGTGTTCACGATTGCCTGTTGAGCTTTAGCATCATTCTGCATCCACTCATCTTGGTTTTTAGCATCCTCAAATTTTAGTTGACCGTTCACAATTTTATCTAATCTTTTTGCGGCAAAAAGAATATTCATTCTGAACTTCCATGTGGGAAAATCAGTTATTTCTTTCAATTTGTCGATGTTCACTAGCTCGTTCGCATCACCCATTTTTTTTCAGTTAGTTTTACGGAACAGTCTTACCGCTTCGTTTCTTCTCTTTTCCTTTCTTTTTGTTTTCGTTTTTCTTTTAGGCTTCTTTCTCAACGCTCTGCTACCATAATGTAAAAATTAGATGGATCGGCTTTTTCAGAAAGAATGAATTTTATTATTTAATAATTTCCAAGTTAAGAACGTTGGCGTCATGACGTCATATTGTCACAATTGTAATTTGTGGAGAAGACAAAATTATTTCCAACATCGATCCCCAGAGCGGGAACGTCCCTGGGCACCACTTCAAGATGATTACGCCATCTGGTAGATGATACTGTGTGCGATCATTGCTCAATAGAATCAATCACGGGCGCACCCTTACTCGCACTGCATTCTTATCGTAAATGAACTGCAGTAATTTGTCAATTGAAGGGACACCGGATACTGAGAATATCCAGATATGGTATAAATCGTAAAAGCATGATGAAATATGCATCCTAGTTACTTGGGGCTGGTTTATTGACAAAATTTATCAATCCGATATCCAAGGAAGCTTCAGATAACCTTCACCACGGTGGTATTTACATCAAATTAAAATGCAAGAATCTCATTGGTAATGGGTAGGGGAAGATGGGGTAAGATGACGAGGTGGGTAAGATGACGAATTGTGATTTTCTCCTGATTGAAAATAGTTAGAGACACCGTTCCAGCGTCACCAGTGACCTATAGTGGTCCTACTCGTAAGTCAACGGCGGACATTCGCGCCCCCGTCTCGAAACATGGTAGTTACAACAAAGTTCGATTTCGAAGATGTGTGATGCAACTTTTGCTCCACTTTTCCTAAGTGACTACGATTTTTTGGTAAGTCATTTGAATTTCACGTTTCAATATTCCGAATCTACAATTCGTAAGCTACAATTTCACTGGAAAATGAAGTCGTTTGCTTTGAAGCTGCATGTTGATGCACCAGTTTCAAAAAAATATGGTGGGCTGGGGTAAGATGACGAATTTCTGTGTGGGTAAGATGACGAAAGGTTTGGTGTATCGTCATCTTACCCCCACATTACTTTTTGATTGTGAATTATGTATCTAATCACAATTTTACACCATTCTAAACACACTGTTTCTCTTAATAATTAATTGTCTTGCAGGGATCGATTGAAAACCGATAATGGTTGGAACGAGAAGAAGCCGCTCATCAGCAGTGGAAATGTGACTTCTGCGCCCCTAATTGAAGATTTTATAGCTCTACTTCGTCTAAATTTCTGTTTTGAGTAAAGTTTGTATGATTTCCGTTCAAATTTTTGTCAATTTGCCATCTTAACCCCCCATTCGTCATCTTACCCCGGGCCACTCGTCATCTTACCCACAACGAATGAGAGATGGCAAAATTTACATTTTTCCGAAAATTTATTTTTTTGACATCTTTCAGTTGAATGTAAAATTTGAAAAAAATGTATGTTGTACTCGGGTAATCACTAAAACTAATAGTTCCATTTACAACTCGCCTGGCTGCTCACAGAGCCTAGAAAAAATCTTGGAAGCTTAGGTTCGCCATCTTACCCCCACTTCCCCTACCTATCCGGTGCTTCTTTGGATATCAGATAGATAAACCGGGCCTTGGAAGGTGGTGGAAGGATGTAAAAAATGCTCAGGATTATTTTTTATTCAAATCTAGGGAAATCTCAATAGACGGTATGAAACAAAGCGGTTTTCATGAATTTTGAACCTGCTCCACCAACTGAAAAACATCTGAGGTATGTATCTCGACGTTAGACCCAACATAGAAAAGAAAACAGCGGCCACCCGAAGGATAAATAATTAAAAATTGCGGTTTTCTACCCGAAAATTTATGGAAATGGGCCTAAAATAAACAACTAGTTACAGAGTGGTGAAAAATGCAGACTTGTAATCACACGTTTTTGATAGATCAGCCCAGGTCCTGAATCTTTAGAACGCTCCAGAGAGAAGAAAAAATTAATAAAATACCTTTTTCTGATTGTACCCTAATCCCAGATTCCCAGGTGGGTATTGGGGGTAGGACGAAGGTGAACCAGTGGTACCAGTGGTTATAGCATTTAATACTTCCATATGTTGTAACGTAGAAGTGTGACACAATTTGATCATATTTGGACTGCCTTTGAGAGCGTTAAGGTAAAAAAATATATATTAGAAGGGGGCAGATAGGTACCATTTTTGACATGATAATTATACCTTCTTTCCTTTCCGATGGGTATTTCGGTGCACATTCGTCAACCCATTTTATATTCACCGCGTGATTCATAACTACTGAAACCGCATCATGATTTTCCACTCGGCGAGCGATTACTAATTTCGCCAACTCATCGACGGTTTCTGAATCAGCCAACTAGTTAGTTGGTTACTCATGCAAAACATAACGGGCTACACAAGAAAAGAAAACATGGCGTACCTTTCCGTGGCCCGTATAAAGGACGAGGAGTGACACTGCAGAAAACCGTCTCAGCCGCAGTGAATGAATTCACAACAAGTCCGGAAACCCAATTTTTTCTATGTATTCGAAGACATGGGATTGTTGGGAGGTTTTACAGTCGAGAGGTTTGAGAATGATTGGCAGAGTTGCGGAGTCATCGGACGACTCGTTGCTTTCCAACTGTCTCGCTATGGGAAGTAAAGCGGAGAATTTTTCATTTTTTATCGACCAATCGAGGCGAATTTTTTTAAATTCAATATTATACACGACAATTTTATTCACAATAATCAAAAACTATTTAATTTCAATTATAATTATTAATAATTTTCAATTAAAATTTCCTTATTTGCGAAATATGCCTCTTCGCCCGCTAATTCGGCGGAAACCGGGCAAATCGTAGCATTCGGTCGTGTTATCGGTAAAAATTCGTAGCGGCAAAGTTGTAAAGAAAATAAATAAAAAAGCTGGATATAAAACAGG
The DNA here is from genome assembly GCA_036186465.1 of Nesidiocoris tenuis. Classification (NCBI taxonomy): domain Eukaryota; kingdom Metazoa; phylum Arthropoda; class Insecta; order Hemiptera; family Miridae; genus Nesidiocoris; species Nesidiocoris tenuis. Next base: position 12,309,134 of record AP028912.1, on the reverse strand, counting down.
GGATGAGGCTCGTATAGCGGCGAATGTGAACGCGTTTTATTTCGCCCTCGCCGACCAGGAGACGGCACCCCCTTAACAAGAGAGGGCTGTTTCACTACCGGGTCGAGTCGAGAGATAAAAAAAGAGACAAAAAGAAGACCATTTTCACACTTCCAATTGTTTGTTCCGCGAGTTTTTTCCACGGGGTTTTCCCCCCTTTTCGGTTGATAAGTCAGTTTACAGCCGGCGTCTGTTTTACGACCCTGCTACTTTGTCAACTATTTAAAGGGCAGACTTGTTCTCGGTTGTGTTATACGAGGCTTTCGGGTTGTAACTTTTCCTGTTCTCGGACTGAATGCGGGTGAAAAATTGATGTCAGGATGGGACTTTTTTTTGGTAAATTTCAAAATATTGAGTACGGTTGTAACTTTCGACGGGGTCGGATCAGCAGTACCCGATCTTTTTGCCGTGTGATCTATGGACAAGCAATCTGCCGATTTATCATCTAAGTCTCGAGAAGTAAGCAACCCAGATGCCCCCAAAAGACATGATTTGAATTAGGCAGTATTTGGGTAACGATCTTGAATTCTACCTAAACTAGTTTGAAATTACCGCAACTAGTTACGCTGGTACTGCCAAACTGTATTATTATTAGTATTAAATGACACAAAAATATTTTATAATTAAAATATTTTATAAAAATATTTAATATTTTATAAATTAATTATAAAATAATAAATAAACAATGAAATTTTTATTATTTATTTATTATTAAATAAATTTATTATTAAATTGTGAAATTTTTACAATTAATTATTTATTATTTTAGCATTTAATGCTGAATCACTAGTGGAGAAATTGTGGAATCCCAGAATTTGAATAAAAACTCAAAGAATGAGAGAAATGGAATAGACTATTTCTTTTCTGTCATTTTTTGGGTTTTTATTCAAAATTGGAGGGATAATGTGACAATAGGGACCCCTCAATACCTCAGTTACCTAATTTTATGATGATTTACCTAATTTTATGAATGACCAAAAATATCATGCTGAAATGTTGAACCTCCCGCAAAATTTGAAGGTCCATAACGGAAAAAATTTTGCTGTTTTCCAGTTCTCACCCACCTTCACCTGAATTCGCCGAAGGAGTTTTCGAGTGAAGCCGTGTCGGGGTTCGGCTCGTCGAAAAAGAAGAAAAAAAGGAGGCATAGGTGAGCCGAGTGACGGAACCACATCCACTATTTTCAAAATCTTAAAAAAAAATTTTAGTCCAAGAAATTCAAAAATGCGGAAAATGCGGATAAATTCCGACCAAGTAGTATGTTTCATCATTCATAAACCGAAACTTGGAGGTTCTTTACCACTACTTGCACCAATGCATTTCAAAAAGCTTGCTGATGGTTTACGAATTTGAAAAATTCTATACATAGGCCAATTGCTCTCTTGGCCGATCGTTAAAATGCGAAATGTACCTTCACGTTATGGAAAAGATAACCGTATATCCAATAGTAACTATCCCCATTTTTGTGCTTACTTCAAAATGTTAAGGGCTTATGGACATTTTACCGAGACAAAGCCATTACCACGATAACAAGCTTTGGATAAAAAAAAGTGCGATTTTTCAAGGGTTTGCAAAACATTTTGTAGGACGAAAATTGTTGAAAATGGGCTAAAGAATGAGCATAACTGGTTTGAAAAACTCGAACCTTAAACTCCCGTAAAAATAAGCAAAGAAATTAATAAAAATAAACTTCCTTTTTCTACTCTAATAACAATTTTCCTTACTGAACATATACCTATGTGTGTTTATAATTTTTGTATGTTGTTCAAACATGATTATATTATAAATTTAATTGGCTTATTGAATTTCCGTCCGTGAGTTGGGAAGAATTGAAAGGAATATCCGAAAATACGAAAAACTGTTCCAGGACGATATTCACGAGTTACCAACTGGAGGAACTGGAGAAGGCCTTCAAAGAAGCCCATTACCCCGACGTCTACGCTCGCGAGATGTTGTCCTTGAAAACAGACCTTCCTGAAGACAGGATACAGGTGAGGTAGAATTACGATACATGATTTAATCCAATATTTATTGGGTTGTCCGAGAAAGTCAATCACGACCTAAAAGAAAGCTAAATAGATAACTAGAAAGAGAGAATCCCAGATGGGAGATGATTGTTTTATAACTACGGTTGGTTTTAAAAATTCAATTCAGGTATCCATGCAGTTTTTTTGTTGTATACTCCAGGTATACCAGGATCAGAATTCATATCCCACCCATTCGCTTTTCTCGGCATTTCCATCATTTCAAGTCGTCCCTTGAAAATCAACCTTGTTGGGGTGTGGCCCATGGCAACGGCAAATCGGATTCGCTGATGTGATTCTCGTGATAGGTGAACCGACTAAGGGGATCCTCGTCTCAAGCTCTTCATCTCCGAGAGTGGGGGGCGGCTACTTCCACCGAATTACGATCAAGTGAATTTGCTAGGGCCGGGTAGCTGTTGTCCCCCTGATTGTCCTACTCTATCTTCCATTCAACTGAATTGCAGTCCCAGGAGCAAGCATCCTGGAGAAGGATTGTATTGAGCAATAAATAGGCGTTTACCGGAATATTTTAGGCAGTTAAAATATCAAAAAACCAGCTGTAGATAGGTGTATGTGTGAAAAGTGAAGTGAACCGCCTTCCCAGGGGTTGGCTCCTTGTCCGACGTACCCAAGTTGTCCCGGGCGTGTCCTGCCGCCCTCAAGGAGAGGGTAGAACTAGTCAGGATGTGTTTGCGTGTGTATTGTAGGCAGTTGCAGGTGTGTCTTGTGGATATGGCTGCCAACTTCCACCCCTACTTCACGTAACTGCCACCCTGCCCGGTACATGGGTCCTGGAATGGCGTAATTATATATGATGACCATCCCCAAGTTATTCGTCTCCTACCGAATAAACAGGCAACCTCCGTTAACCAGTCTTCTAATATCGTCGATTAGTGTCATGAACTATGCTCAGTGTACCCCTCCTCATATCAAGCCGTCTCAGGTCTCAACTTTATGGCCAAACACAACAAACCTTGGTAGGGATTTGGGTGGCAGTTTTCAACGGCAGAGCAGGACCTCGGGTAGCAGTTGAGTAAAATCAGGAGTGAGGTGGGAGTTGGGAATCGCACATATTGACCTCGAGCAGGAAAAGCTCTGAAAGTAGCTCATCGATTAAGTTAAATGCAGGATTTGCTATTGGTTTCGACCCTAAAATCAAAAAAATCGTAAAAAAAAATGAAAAATTCCATTTAAAGAGAAGAGAGACCACTTTTGATCAGCGTTATCGAAGCATTATTATAGTGAATCGGAAAACCCTACGGTGGTATAAGTTTCGCCCTATAAGGGATCTTTAAGGGTAATTTTTCTCTTTTTTCTCACAACCTTCACTGCTTCCTTGTAAAAGGTATAAAAAAGGAAAGAGATATGATGGGGTTGGAATGGCAAGGGTGGCGCGGGGATCTTTTGATGCGACCACCCTCTTCCCCTCGACGTCTGTCTCATTTCTTTTTATCTTTTTGGCATCTTCCCCTCTCTATTTCGCCTTAATGGAAGGAGGGTCGCCATTTTTCTCAACACAAACAAGTATACCCCACTCCTGCCAACGTACAAGCTCAGAGGTCGTTTTCTTTTTTCCCTTGAACCAACCTCTCAGTAATCACGTTATCATCGGAGCCTAATGATGTAGCTGTGATACCCCTTCATTTTCTTCCCCCGGGTTATATACGATATATATTTTTTAATACTTTTTTTTCGCAGTTTATCTCGCAAGCTCGTCGCCGGATCAAAAAATCTCGTTGCTTTCCATTCTTGGTTTTTTCCCCGGCTCTCGCTTGGCCTACCCCGTGACCCCTTCCTGAATATAAAAGATTGTTCTTCGCTTCCTAGCCCTAAATACTTTTTAACAACGTTAGCCCGAGCTACCCCCATTATCTTCCTTTCACAGTGTAATCCACCCCCCAACCCTTTTTCCAAGAAGATATCAAAAGCGAGGCTATTTGGAAACAAATTACTCCACGATGTTTTGCATGATGGCTTAATGCGATTTTCCTCTCTTGGACTAAATAACTCGGAAAAGACCATTAGAGCCTAACTTGAGAGCTAAGCTGAGCTGAGAAACAGGCCCGCCGGATGAACGATATTAAGAATAATGGATTTAAAAGGTATCATTTTTTCTCCCCTTAATGCCTCCTTGAAATGTGTATCGTTAGTGGTGCTTCATTCTCCAGTGGTGAAACTATGGGAGTGGCGTTTTCGCTTTACGCCCATGCACAAAAGAAAAGGGGAAGACGGTTGATGTCTTGGGGTTCTCGCAGTTGTTATCCCAACTTTCATGGTCGAATAACCTGTTCAAACTATGCTGTATACTGACTACTCCTGGGAAATTTCTTCCTTTTTTAATACCTCGTTAAGTCTGTATAGGCTCGTATTTTAGTAAGTGCAGCGATATTTTCTATACTGCGAGCAATAATCGCGCGTATAAAATATCCAGACTGCGGAGAAATTAATTTCTTGAAAGGTTATGAGCTTTCAAACCCTAAATGTTACTCGGTAACCCATAAGATGGGTTCCGTAGTGTTAACTCAAAACTTATCGTCCAAAATTTAATACAATGTCGTTGGAATACGTTCGGTGAGGGTATTGGACATCATCGGTGTTAAAGTTGAAACAGTAGAATTGAAATAATTGAAAATCTATAAACACTTGAGACGTTCGGGCACTGTCAAAAAACCGAGATTGCAGAAAAACCCCACTGAGAGCGCAGAAATCAACGTTTGATTTCTCCCCAAAATTTTCCCCAGATTTTGTTTTCTAAAAAGCGGGATAATATGAAATTTTTACCTATAAACCTTTGGATAGGTAAATTGGGGCCCAATTTCCTAAAATGTGCGAGAGTTTTCCATTTTTTCCTCGCCATGAACGAACGTTAAAAAAATAATCATTCTTTAAAAATGAGCATTTACTTTGGCCCGATTTTTCGCTTTTTTACCTTATGTTAAAAAGCAGCTAATACCGTAAGTTTGTGGGAAATTTAACGCTCTTTCCAACGGTGTTCTAATTTTTGAGATTATTCCAATATTTGAGTTCTTATGGCCATTTTACTGAGACCGAGTCGAAAACACGAAAATTCTTCAAAGCGAAAAAGTTCACTTTTTCATTGGCTCACAAAATCGTTTATGGAACAAAATTTGTAGCTTTTGAGCTGAAGAATTAGGAGGATAATCTTGAGTTGATTTGGTCAATAATTTGTAGATTTGTAGATAAGGCGCATAAGGCGTTTTCCACCCACCAATGGTTTTTGGGGATGGTCATAACTGAAGAGTTTTTTTTCAAAACTGCATATTTCCAATTTCGCGTTTTGTCGGTATCGATTTCGTTTTTCGATTTTCGATTTCGATTCATTACAGTTTTGGTACCTGTAATGAATCAAAAACCTATAAGCAATCGAAAATCGAAAAAACGAAATCGATATCGACAAAACTCGAAAGTGGATATATGCAGTTTTGAAAGAAAACTCTTCAACTCTTTCATAAACCACATTTCACCAACCGTCGCACCAAAACTTTCTCTGAAATTAGTTAATGCAAACGCCCTTGGATAAATCTAGCTTTAAATAAATAGATAAACCGGACCTTCTAGTATCTTATAGTTTTCCAACGTTCGTCTATTCCTTCGGTTACAGCTGTTTCACGTATCGCACAAAACGGTACCATTATCTTTCATTTTCCTCAGCACTCCTTTCGGCCGAACGGTCGCATTGAACGAGATCTGTCGGCCGCTAAGGAATATGACGACCTTGTGTGAAGCCTCATCAACTCGATGGCCACTCCGCTCGAGGGAAAAAGGGGAGAATTGACCATTAGCAGATCCAGGGTACTGGAGAATTTTCTCCCTTTAAATCACCCTTGGAGAGAGTGAAGCCAAAGAACTTAACTGGTTCATAAGACGGGAAAATTGGCGAACAGTGGAGCTTTTGTGAGGCCGAGGGAGGGAAGTCGTTAGAAGAATCCAGGGACCCCGGGCAAATGAGACTTGGTGCGGGAAAAAGGAGACGAGATATCTTCTTTTGGAGGAAAGATTCGATTTAATAGAGACCTCAATACAGGGTAAAATGAGGGTGGCAAATGGGAAATGCGAGTGGGAAACAGGAAAGAAAGATAGGTCTAACCTTATCCGTTCGAGGGTGGTTGAAAGAAGTTAACTGAAGACGGGTATCTCTACCATTCTCTACCGTTCTTCGGCTTTTTCTCCTGTATTTTTTCTGCCCTCAAGACTCCGTCGCATTGAGGGAAAAGAGTAGAGTGAGTTAACAGAGTGAGTTCATCTTGTTAGAAGCTATTCAACAAGATGAGCGGGTGTTGGGGATGATGTTAGATTGTGAAGCTGGAGGGACATTATAGTCTAAAGCCTCTCTCACTTCCCGGCTGTGAGGGGAGAAAATTCGAGTAACATCTTAATTTCACAAGGACTGGATCCTGCGAAAATTACTTCTTACTGAATTCACTTCAGAGTTTTCGCCTCTAGTCCGCCAGGGGTCGCGGAAGTTAGAGTTGTGGCGTATCTGAAATATGAATGATAATCTAGGCTTTGGAAATGATTGAACGGATTTTCCGGCTTCTTCAGGGCTATTGGATGGTCATTCTTTTAGGTAACATTTCAACTTCCATATTTACAGAGTAAATTGAGCTAGTAGAGTAAAATCGAGAATCGGAACGGAGCTTCAGAAAAAAACGTTTACTCGGAATCACTTCCAGAACAAGTGCCTGTGTGCCCGTCTGTGGTCAATTACAAAAATGGCCATAGCTCCTTCAATTCTCAACTTTTTTTCAAATTTCTTGAACTGAAATGTTTGTCTCGGCGAAACCTATCGCCCTGTTTAATCGGAATTCGAATAACTCAAACTCTTCCTGTATATTAGCGCTTTTAGTGTTTTATAGTTTATTTTTTGGCTTTCCTCAAAGTGACTTGTATTCTAGGCCTTGAGGCCTTCAATCCACTGCATTTCCAGCAATTCTAACGAGAACCGTAAAACCATCATTGGTTCACACAAATCAGTCTTGGGTTCACATAGTATCCTTCAAGGTATCTCACAAGCCCACGGGAAAATACCCTTTTTACTTCCATATTTACAGAGTAAATGGAAGTATTGTGATCGTCCTAAAATCGAGAATCGGAACGGAGCTTCAGAAAAAACTTTTTCTTATACACATTTACTCAGAATCACTTCCTGAACAAGTGTCTGTGTGTCCGTCTGTCCGTCTGTCCGTCTGTCCGTCTGTGGTCTTTTACAAAAATGGCCATAACTCCCTCATTTCTCAACCTTTTTTCAAATTTCTTGAACTGAAATGTTTGTCTCGGCAAGACCTAACACCCTGTTTAATCGGAATTTGGATAACGCACAGTACTTCCGATATATTTGCATTTTTAGTGTTTTCTATTTTTTTTTTCCGGCCACAAAAATGAACCGATTTGAGCGTTCTTGGTCTTAAAATCTTTGTTTTACCTTGCAGAATATGTGGATATTTTTTACATTCCGAAAATGTGGCATTTTTTCATTTTGGGCGAATTTTAAAATTTTAATAGTGAATTTTTCGATATTTTTGGCCTAAACACCCTTAAAAGCAGTCAAAATATGATCAAATTGTGTCACAATTTTACGTTTCAAAATATGGAAGTATTGTGTGTTATCTACGCACCACTGGTTTGCTTTGTTCCAGTAAAATAACCATAAGTCCCCAAAATTAGGAGTAATTACAAAAATGAGCATACCGTTGGAAAGAGCGTAAAATTTCCTACAACCTTGCAGTAATTAAAGCTCTCTAACAGTAGGTTAAATTTGCAAAAAACTGGGCAAAATTCAAAAAAATTGCAATTATTAAAAATTACCGTTTTTCAACCTGCGTTTAGGACTAGAAAAAAATGGAAAACTCTCGGAAACGTTCCTCGAAAAACTAACTCATAATGTCAGCTTTCCAATGGTATAAACATTTTAGGATTTACCTCGTTTATTAGAGGGGACAGCAACGTTTGAATCCAGAAAAACTTGATTTTCGCTCAAATCTTGATCAATTTGTTTCAATCGGCTAGAGAAACTGCTGGGGCTACTTCAGATAGATTTTTCAAAGCTGTCTTTGCCAACCCTGATACTTCCGACCCTGAGAGGTATGTAGAATTTGAGAATTAAGCCCACCTCTGGGTATAAGCAAGTATAATTTTCTGGTTCCTTCAGTTAAATTCTCCAACTCCGGTTTGAAATGGACGCTGAAATTTATTGTTTTTACGGTTGATTGATATTTATTCGGTTTGTGCACTTGGGCACTGATTTTCGCCACTTCCCAATTCGGATATCAATTTACGCTCGATTACTCCGGCCTGGGGGCCTCGATGTGTGCACTGTTGCACATCTGTCGTTCTTGGTTCGTGTAAGTTACAAGTTTAGATGTGAGTGGTCAGCTGTAACTAACTGACCCCTCTCAACTGTGTAAATAACTCAGCATCAACACCCTAGGATGAAACACCTTCGACAAATTAGGAATTGTTGAACCAGTGTAAGATTGCGTCAAATGTTACGCATTGTTCGAGCACGGTCTGAGTAGAATAGGTATTTTTGAAACGAATTTAGTACGATTTGGGGTGATTGGAACCGAGCCTTTTTTTGAGTATCACTGAAAATGATGATGAGGTTTTTTGTTAGCTCTATTACAGCATATTTAGCTAGCTTTTGAACACTCCAAGTTCGAAGTTCAAGCAACCTGAAGACCTTTCTTATACAGGGAGATTTGGGCCATTTCGACAAGAACGAGGGCTCTTGAGCGTTGAAGTCCTTCTTGCCACTCATTCGGCCATTTCCCTCGAAATAAAATTAAGGTTGAAAAAACACAGTTTAGGTCACTTGATGAAAGTTTAAAGGATAGCCAGAAGGCTCTTTTTCGGCAAGAGACCTCTCGAGGAAATTAACGCTGCCGTCTCGCTCGAGCCCAGCGGAGCACTCCATTCCCTCTCGCGCTTTCGGCTCTGTTGTCCTCTCAATTATTCCATTACCCCGGTCGAGGGGAAAAGGAGAAAACGAGGAAGAAATCCCTCGGCGGAGGAAAAATGGCGGGGAAAATGAGTTTTTTTCGCCGCCGATTTCTTTTCCGAAAGGGGACAAGGGCGGAAAATAGGGCCTTAAGGTCAAAAAAGGAGATGGAAAGTCTAACGATGGCGTCGTGGATAGCGCTGGTGCTTGTTAAGCAGAACTGCGGGGGTAAAGGGGCAAGAGTGTTCAGTCATTATGCCCGAAAAGCCCGGTCTCTTTGTTATAATTTAATTATTAATTTTCTCAGAGGAGGTTTGTTAAAAGGGGCTCCGATCTGAGACTCTTGGAGGCGGAGTGGGCTCCTCCTATTAGTCATTTGAGAATTTATATATTAACGTAGGCAAGTTCTCCCTCCCTCGCCGTCAGTTTCCCTCGGAAATTCCCCGTCTTCCTCGACCACTTCCCTGCGGAGGATAGGATAATTACAAGGTTCATTAGAGAAGCCTCCCCCGTGGAGGACCGACCCGTCGCAACTTCAAGAAAACTCTCGGTGCGAAAATTCCCTCCAATGATGAGACTCAGTTGGCTCTTGCTAATATTGTTTGGCTTCCTTGTATCGGGAAATAATGCGACGAAATCTAGAGAGATCAATTTGAGGTATCGTATACCAGACTTTTTACAACAAATATTAGCATCCTTAAGAGAAAATGGGTTTCCTCTAACTTAGAAAAGTACGTACCTATCCATATAGGGTATCCCGAACTTGCTGTAAATAAGAACGTTTGGGTGAAACTAGACCAAGAATGGTACAAACTGCCACGCGTTTTTCTATCTCAGCCCATTTCCGAGATACGATTATTTTTAAAAGGTTTTTTTCAGGAATACATGCTTTGATTCATAAAAAGCCACATTTCTCCGGTACAAAATAACTTTTTTCAGCCTTCAAGGGCATTTCTGGATTCAGCGTTAAATTTCCTATAAGCCTAGTGCAATCCCGTGATCAAAAACTGCCTCCTATGTTCCGTCATTTTGAAAAAAATCCTGTGTAAAAAATATTTTTTCTATTTTTGACGTTTGAACTGAAATTACGGTACATAGGAGTTAGTTTTTGATCACGAAAGTACCCTAGTCTTATAGAAAATTTGACGCTGAATCCAGAACTGTCCTCAAAAATGAAAAAAAGTTGTTTCGAGACGGGGAAACGTGGGGTTTATGACGCAAAACGTGTTTTTCTTTTTGTTTTTCCTATAAAAAATCGTATTTTGGAAACGAGTTGAGATAGGAAAATGCGTTTGGCGGAGTTTTCCATAAGTTTTTGTCTAGTTTCACCCAAATTTTTCTCAGACCAAGTTCGGAACGCCCAGTATACTGGGGTCTACTTTACTAAAATTGTAAAAATACGCGGAATGTCTCAATTTGAAGAGCATGCCTAGCGACTTCTAGACAGTTCCTTGCCAACTGCTGTAGGAAAGTGAGTTCCTCTCTACTGCAGCTTGAACTGCTTCTGCTTAATTTATTCATTTCAGCTCGAGTCGCTTTCGAGGTTCCTTTAAGACGACGCTGAGGCCGCGGGTTAATTGCTACCCCTAGTTTTCCAGGGGCGCATTTCCCATTCCGTGTTGGGTGTTCAAATTTAATTTGAAACAATAAACCTTTTGTCTTCTAGTAGCGTCGCGAAGACGGAATGGAATTAATGATTCGGAGAGGCGAAATTGCGAGTTAACTGCAAAATAAAACTGCTCCGCTCGTTTCGGTGCTCGGGTCCCGAAAATTGAGCCAGTTTCAAGTTCAGTTATGCCGAATTAGAAAAGCTTATCAAGGATGTTTATACGTTCAAAGCGTCAAAGCGATGTTCTCGTACGTGGGAGCACAATTAGAGAATACCTGTATTCACATTTAATTGATGCATACTACAGCCCTGTACAGTAAAGTAAGTAGAGTAAAGATTTTCCATCTCTCGTTCCCCTGTTGAAATTTTCGAAAATTGACCAATTCTCGACTTTGGCCGAATTTTTTTTGTCTTTTAATTTAATGTTGGAGAGCTGAAAATACCGTATGTTTATGGGGAATGTAATGCTCTTTCCAGCGGTATCCTCGGTTCTGTGATTATTTTATTATTTAAGGGACTTATGGCCGTTTTACTGAAACTAAGTCAAAAACAAAAAACTTCAAAGCGAAAAATGTTTTCCTTTTCTAGGGCTCACAAAAAAGTTTATAGAACAAAAATTGTTGCAAATAAGCTAAAGAATCGACCTCTTCATGAAGGGATTATTAAATTGACAGCCGATTCATCGTTTAACATGATTCAACATGTACAACTGAGCAAGACCTTCGGTTTCTCGACTTTGGTCGAATTTTTTTGTCTTTTACCTTAATGTTGGAGAGCTGAAAATACCGTATGTTTACGGGAAAATTAATGCTCTTTCCAACGGTATCCTCGTTTCTGTGATTACTTTATTATTCAAGGGACTTACGGCCGTTCAACTGAAACTAAGTCAAAAACAAAAAAACTTTAAAGCGAAAAATGTGTTATTTTTCTAGGGCTCACAAAAAAGTTTATAGAACAAAATTTGTTGCAAATAAGCTAAAGAATCGACCTCTTTATGAAGGGATTATTAAATTAACAGCCGATTCATCGTTTAACATGATTCAACATGTACAACTGAGCAAGACCTTCGGTTTCTCGACTTTGGTCGAATTTTTTGTCTTTTAGCTTAATGTTAGAGAGTTCAAAATACCATATGGTTACGGGAAATTTAATGCTCTTTCCAACGGTATCCTCGTTTCTGTGATTATTTTATTATTTAAGGGACTTATGGCCGTTTTACTGAAACTAAGTCAAAAACAAAAAACTTCAAAGCGAAAAATGTGTTATTTTTCTAGGGCTCACAAAAAAGTTTATGGAACAAAAATTGTAGCAAATAAGCTATAGAATCGACCTCCTTATGAAGGGCCTTAAGGGATTATTAAATTGACAGGCGATTCATCGTTTAACATTGCAAGACCTTCGGTTTCACCATGATCATCGCAATTTCATGACAGTCATAATTCTCTAGCTCTTGAGGGAAAAATTGCTAGAAAATATTCGACGGAGCAAAAAGTAGTCCGAACAGTAGCAAGTCAGTCCCGTTTCCCCTGACTCATTGGGCTTATAATTTCAAATGTTCAGTTCACGTCGTGAACAAGGCCATTTCACGATTTAAAACTAACACAATAAGAACAGGAGGTCCGTCTGTTGGAAAGGTGAGGCTAATTGGTGGTTACGGAACGTAACAGTGACGGGTAACTGTGACAGGGTAATGAGGCACCGCCTACCCCTCACACGTCTCTGCCCCCAATTGACTCAGCGTTTTCGATAGATTTTTATCATCTTTTTTCCTTGCTACACAACAGCAGCTTCACTGGCCCTCGTCGGTTCCTAACGACTAATTCTCCGACTGTTATTATCGTCATTTGGAAGTTCCACGCTACTCAAAAGTCGAGTTTTTAATTGGCCCGACTTCCCATACTAGTTTCGACCAATAGAAAAGTCTGTTATTGAAGAACAATGGCCGATTCAGCTTCTATATTGGGAATTATGTTATAGAGTTGAAATCAGTTGTTGAAAGAGCGATTATACCAAAAACTGTTGGCTAAATGCCTCGATTTGGGTTCCAAAAATGGCCCCCAGATGAAGTCCAATAGCACTGCTCCACATTAAATTGTACCTGATTCAAAAAAGGCCTTATTTGAAGGAAAAAGGAAGAGTAGGGATCGACTATATATCGTCAGCGTTAAGTTCATCTAGTTATTTCGCTTATATAGCGATTTGGTCAGAGTTAGGATGAGAAACCTCACCAAGTTAAAAGTAAATCCCAATTTTTTCCCTTTTTCCCTAAAATACGGGATATTTTATCTTACCTTTTTCCCACTTGTCGCAGAAACTGTTGCCGTACCCCCACATTCTCACTACTAATGTTCCTCTTGGGATTCCTCCCTCCCTTCAACTTGCCGGGTGTAACAAATCAGATACGTGCTACTTTTATCACTTATGCATACAGGCCATGAACGACCCCATAGGTCATAAGCGATTATTCATTATCCTTTGGCGACTGTTTGCGTTATGTCGATTCACTCGTTCTAACCTGATCAATTCACAAACCATTTAACGCATTTGGGTCGCACCCTCGTGTTCCCAGGGTTGTTTAACCCCTTAGAATCGGTTGAATTTCGTACAGCTCCCGTCGAGGGACAGGTCTTCACATTTGTCTCACTTAGCTCATAACACTAACATTTGTTCCCCGGTGGCCGGGGGTTGTTAATTTATTTATTTTATTAAATCCCCTACAAGGGTGAATGTCGATTTGTCATGTCACGGTGTTGATTTCCTCCCCTCCCGTCTGTTCTATGGTAAATGAAAACAGCTATTGTCAACCACTCGAGTCGGGGTTGTAATATTTGTCCACCAACCAATTAGTGACTACTCAAAAAACGTTCCCTTCTGTCATAAATGAGGCTTCTGAATCGAAAACTACGCTACTCTTATTCAATATCGCCGAGATTTGACGATCGATCGTATAAATGTAATTATATTATGTTAGAGTTGAGACCAAGTGAATTTGAATTGTGATCTTGACACAATTCATTTTAGCTTGAGCGCTTTCGACCGTACGGCCCTCAAATCTTTTTTTACCTTGCAAAATATGTGGATGTTTTTTATATTTTGATAATTTTTCGTATTTTTATTCTGGGCGAATTTCACAATTTGCATAGTGAGTATTCATATTTTCGACCTAAACACCCTTAAAATCAGTCAAAATATGATCAAATTGTGCCACACTTTTACGTTTCAAAATATGGAAATATTGCGTGTCTAGGTAGGTACGCACCACTGGTTGTAAATGGCCACAGACGGGCACACAGACTTCAGGCAGACAGCCGTTCAGGAAGTGATTCTGAGTATAAGTGTACACGTAAAAAAATTTTCTGAAGCTCCGATCCGATTTTTGATTTTAGGACGATTACTCCGTAAATATGGGAGCAAAAAACGTTTTGTACGATGCTTCGTTAAGTACCAGGTAGGTAGGTACCCAGTATTCTCGAACAATTTCCCATCCCGTAGCCACTCATCATTTTGGGTACCCAAAAGTTGCCTCAACCACACCTCGACCCCAAACGTCAACAGGTTTTTGAGTTGGATTGAATGACAAGGCGACTATTGCAGATGATCGCCATAGGGGCCTGGTGAGCATGTATTCGAGTATGAGACCGAGTGATGAGCATGCTCAACACAAGACGAGTGGAAGGCCACTCGATCTTACCTGTTGTTAAGGCCACTTGAGACCTACGGGCGCCTCGTCTTGCGGCCTCTCGACGATTTTTTCTTTTGGTTTTTTATTGAACCCCTTCAAGATATGAGGCTTCTCTCCTGTCGACTTTTCAATACAGAAATACTCTTCAGTTTTAAACTTGTTGAATGCCAGTGGAATTTTGAGTAGGTGCTCGTTGCAGTCGTACTTCCGAGAATATACGGTTCATTATCTTGAAGTTTTGAAACTGCATAATCGAAATTTAGGCCAATAAATCATTGATTACCTATTCGGTACCCCTGGCCATTGATTTTGAAGAACCTGTTCCGTGAAAATTGGACAAAATGCATCATGCTTCGAGCTTGAACAGCGATTTAAATGGAAACTCAATGAAGGTCGTGAAATCCCTTTAACTAATCTGGAGGATAGTGGTCGTTAGACTCCGTTATTTACGGCGGGACCAATAAACAGTAGCCGCTCATCCGGATTTTGGATTTTTAAAATAACATTTGAAAGAAAAATTTCATTAGCCTGGAAAAGTGGGTTCAGGGGAAAAATAAGCGGGACAGGAAATAGTACCATCTTTGCAGAATAACCCTGATCCACATTCTGTGTGAAGTTCCTAGAAGAAATCGTCTGCACCTTTTGTGATGGGTGAATACCAAAATAAACTCGCTCGTTTTTCCTAACCCCGAGCTGCTGGATTTCGGTCGATGCTAAGCCAATCGAAAGTTGAAGGAAAAGGAAGAAAATAAGTAGTGGGTGTGGCTTACGGCCCATCAGGTATCGGCCAATAATTGGCTTCCTGGAAACTCCTGCTGACGTCATCGGGCCTTCGGCCAATTACAATCCTCCTCTGCCGCTCCCTCGACGGGCCCTACGCCGATCGTCGTCTCTTTCCGCCCGGCTATAATCCTGGATTTTCCATCCTCGTCGCGCTCGCTCTGAAAATGAATGGAGAGGGGGCAGCGCCCCCTCTGCGTTGCCTTGGATACTCCCCTTCCAGGGCTCCGGCGAGGTTCATCGCTCCCTTTCAGCCTGTCTTACGTCGTTCGTGGTACGAAACAAGGAAAAACCCTTGTTTTGCAAGCCGGGCTGAACAGCAGCCAATACAAGCGAACTGAATACGAGCAGCTAGTGGTCGTAAACAACCTAATCAATATAGTAATAGGGGAAGGTGGGGCAGTTGTGACCATTTGCCAGAAGTCCTTTAGTTTCAGGCAGGGAACAGAATTTTCTGGAACTGAAAAAACCGTCCAAGAAGTAGGACATATTTGCCAGCAGAATCCCCATTTAGTTTGAGGGAAACTCGAACTAAAATCTCTATTTAGGTTTTTGTCTAAGATGATATTTGGACATAGGGTCCCATATGTGGGGCAGATATGTCCACGGTATAAGCAGACATGGATGGGCAACATGAGACCACATATATCTGTAGTGGTGTCAGTGGTGCCAACTCGTCGAATTGCTTTCCCTCAGTCGAGAACCGAAAAAACCTCTGAATTCGACTAAAAACCTCTGACCTTCAAACAGTTGTGTACTTAACTCCAACATTGAAAAAGAAGAATATAAAATGATCAAAGTCGACTTCGAGATCAAATTTAACTTCGAGATCAAAGTCAACTTCGAGATCAAATTCAACTTCGAGATCAAAGTCAACTTCGAGATCAAAGTCAACTTCGAGATCGAATTCAACTTCGAGATCAAAGTCAACTTCGAGATCAAAGTCAACTTCGAGATCAAAGTCAACTTCGAGATCAAAGTCAACTTCGAGATCGAATTCAACTTCGAGATCAAAGTCAACTTCGAGATCGAATTCAACTTCGAGATCAAAGTCAACTTCGAGATCAAAGTCAACTTCGAGATCAAAGTCAACTTCGAGATCAAAGTCAACTTCGAGATCAAACTCAACTTCGAGGTCAAACTCAACTTCGAGATCAATGTCAACTTCGAGTTCAAAGTCAACTTCGAGATCAAAGTCAACTTCGAGTTCAAACTCAACTTCGAGATCAAAGTCAAGTTCGAGATCGAATACAACTTCGAGATCGAAGTCAACAATGAGATCAAGGTCAACTCCGAGACCAAACTCAACTTCGAGATCAAAGTCAACTTCAAGATCAAAGTCAACTTCGAGATCAACGTCAACTTCGAAATCAAATTCAACTTCGAGATCAACGTCAACTTCGAAATCAAATTCAACTTCGAGATAAAAGTCAACTTCGATATCAAAGTCAAGTTCGAGATCGCACTCAACTTCGAGATCAAATTCAACTTCGAGATCAAACTCAACTTCGAGATCAAAGTCAACTTCGAGTTCAAACTCAACTTCGAGATCAAAGTCAACTTCGAGATCAAAGTCAACTTCGAGTTCAAAGTCAACTTCGAGATCAAAGTCAACTTCGAGATCAAAGTCAAGTTTGAGATCGAATTCAACTTCGAGATCAAACTCAACTTCGAGATCAAACTCAACTTCGAGATCAAAGTCAACTTCGAGTTCAAACTCAACTTCGAGATCAAACTCAACTTCGAGATCAATGTCAACTTCGAGATCAAAGTCAACTTCGAGTTCAAAGTCAACTTCTCGATCAAAGTCAACTTCGAGTTCAAAGTCAACTTCTCGATCAAAGTCAACTTCGAGTTCAAAGTCAACTTCTCGATCAAAGTCAACTTCGAGATCAAAGTCAACTTCGAGTTCAAACTCAACTTCGAGATCAAAGTCAACTTCGAGATCAAAGTCAACTTCGAGATCAAAGTCAACTTCGAGATCAAAGTCAACTTCGAGATCAAACTCAACTTCGAGGTCAAACTCAACTTCGAGATCAATGTCAACTTCGAGTTCAAAGTCAACTTCGAGATCAAAGTCAACTTCGAGATCAAAGTCAACTTCGAGATCAATGTCAAGTTCGAGATCAAAGTTAAGTTTGAGATCGAATTCAACTTCGAGATCAAACTCAACTTCGAGATCAAAGTCAACTTCGAGATCAAAGTCAAGTTTGAGATCGAATTCAACTTCGAGATCAAAGTCAAGTTTGAGATCGAATTCAACTTCGAGATCAAAGTCAACTTCGAGTTCAAACTCAACTTCGAGTTCAAACTCAACTTCGAGTTCAAATTCATCTTGCCTGCGTCCCCAGATTGGCTTGGGAACGTGACTTGGAAACCTTAATCAAATTTATTGGGTTCAACGCCGACGCCACCTTGACCAATCACCGCAATGCATTTGATACCCCTCCACCAATAATCGGATAGTGTGTGGGCGACTTTATTTGAACCTTTGAGAGTGAAATTAGAACGCTTTGCCATAGGTGTCGTCGCCATGGATCCCATAAAGGAGCGGGTACAATTGAGTACCCATTTCAACCGCCAATAACAGTCAGTTCAAACCAACTTCAAAGCGTTCCTTCTGTCGCAAAGTGATAAGACTTGGCGTTTGTGATTGTGGCGTTCACGTTTGCCACATTTCCACTTTGACTATCAGATATGAGGTCATGTTGCCGTGTGTTTCAATGTGCAGTGCACCGAGTTGGTGATTGGGCCGAGCTGTCATGAGACGTGGAGCCCTTGATCAATCAGCGGGAATCAGCGGTCTGATTAGATCAGTTGGTAGCCTGACGCCACAACCGCCCTTTGACCGAACATGTCCGAGCGAGCAGACCGTCAAATTGAGCACTTGGTGGTTTCGATTTTCCCTCGAGATCAAACGATCGATATGTTGTGAATTGGGATATTTTTATTACTCCTTTGATGGGGTTGTTTTATTATTTTAGGCCCGGTTTATTGGCAAAATTTATACATTCGATATCAGCTTCAGATAAAATTCATCACGGTGGTATCAAATTTGATTGTGAAACTCTCATTGGAAATGTTTATCTAGAGCCTATTGGTCCAGTAAATGGTAGTTGGGTGATCAACAATGTACTGAAGTAGGCTTCACAACGGGTTTATACATTTTTGAGCTGCTCAAGCCGGATTGTTGGTTTGCCGCCTGAAAATCGCTCGGCCTTACAACAAGAGTTGCAAAAAACCTCGAAACTTTCGGATTTTTTTTACTCCATTGCTTCTATCTCTAAAACGCTTAGTATTTAAGGAAAACATATGATAAGCATTGTTGAAGATGACTTAATTTTTGACAATTTAAGCGCAACCGCAGCTTTCTAGCTTTGATAGCTTCTGAGATACGGCTTGTCAAAAATTGTCATTTTTTCGGTTGCATTTTTCTGGCTTGTTTGTGTGTGGACTATCAATTTCATAATGAATGAAAATGGTAACCTCCGCTATAGGGGTTGTTGCAGATTTTTTTTAGCTTCAATTTGAGACCATAAGGGAGTTTGTATTTTTATAAAGTTATAGTTACATGTATGGTCTCTCTTGTTATAACAACCCGGACGTTTTCCAAAAAAAACCAAAGTTTTGTTATCTATGGAAAACAAACATTCATAATTTGTGAAGAATGGAGGTTTGGGAACGCTGGTTTAGGATAGTAAGAGATAGTTAATCATTTAATCCGATTACCATTTTGGTATTATCTCTTGATTTTGGACCTTTTTCCCACAAATGGGAAGCAAGCTGAGAGCTTCAATTTTTTCAGCCCCGTGCAATGTTTAGAGATGAAAAACTACATAAACCTCCGTTGCTAAGTGGCCCGGTTCATAACTGCCACCACATTCCCGGTTTTTTCCATCCAACTGCCACCCGGGTACTTCGCCGTTGACAACTGCCACCGTAACTCGTTCTGTAAAAGTCCAATAATTAATTTCCCCATTTAACAAACTAGGCAATTTGTCCGGTAAAAAGCGGTCCAATTGACCGGGACCGAATTGTGAGCAAACCGGTTTAATGTATAGCTTGGAACAGAGCCGGCTCGTTATTAACTTTGCCAAGTGTTCAGCTCCGGTCGACTGCTGAAGGGAGTCAGTTGACCTCTCTCGCTAGCCAGGGAAGTAATTAACGAACTACTTGGGAGCCGGCGTCGCGGGAGAAGGAGGGCGGAGCGGGGAGGGAATCTAGACCCCCCGGAGGAGTTAACCATAGCCAACTCCTCCCACCCTCGAGCCGAAGCCGAGCCACCCCCGCTGGCTGTTACCGTCGGAAGTTTAATCATCGCCGAGTCGGGGAGGCTAATGTGTTAAAATGGACGATCCCTGATTAATGATTGGCGATTTGGCCATCGGCTCGTTAAGAAACTTATTTGGTTGTCAACGTTGGAGGACAAATTAAATAAGTCTACAACAATCTGGAAGGAATTCCAACTTTTTTGATCATATGGACAATATTTAGGTTTATTATGCAATAATAAATCATTGTAATCGGCCAAAACAATGTCTAACCTGTAGGTTATCCCTAACATTTCAGGGTATATCCTGTTAATGCGTTACTGCTGCTAATGTTGATGGTTTACGTTTCAAAGGGTGAAGGATCCAGATCTGCAGAGACGGCTTTGTCCGTCCGCCGTCCTCCGCCCGCGGTCCGCCTTACCTCGTCCGCCACTCGCCGTCCGGGGGTTTTCAGGGGGAAGAAGTTTTCGTAGATTTTTGACATTATCACCAAAAATCAGGTTCCGTATCTAGTTGGCCCTCGACATGTTTCCATTGACCGTCATACTGAAAATTTCTTGGTAATTAGTTAATGCAAGCATCCTTGGATAAATCTAGCTTCAAATGAATTGAAAAACCGGCACTCTGCCTTCAATTTAGTTTTAGTAAGACATTCATGAAATTTTCAAAAAAAAAAATTTAATTTTCAGGAGAAATAAACTTTGTTTTAGGACAGCCCTAGCCAAGCGAATTTTTCAGTTTAAAGCCCTCTGGAAAAATTGTTGAAATCTCCAGAAAATTGTGTTTTTCCAAAATCTTTTCCGACTTGCAAGTAAATAACTATAGGAATGCAATCCAATTCAAAAATTGAACTTAATTACCTAGTTACCAATAAATAATATTAGACTAGTTTTCAATATAGGTAGGTAGTGAGTAAAAATTAAACAACAAACGTGGATAATAAACCCCTTGGTAAGAATTTGCAGGGTTTTTTCAAATGTTCCTTTCCACCTCCAATATTACATGCTACCCATTTTCGATCTTTCATTTTCCTCAAAAATGCTTATAGCCTGCAAAAATCATTGGTTGTTATCCGGAGAATAAACTTACCTGAGGCTCCGAAACCAAACCAATGAATTGGCAAAGCGAATGACCAGCAGAGAAATTCATAGGAGTCAACTAAGAAATGCGATATCGCAGCGATTCTATAGAAAAGTCCTATAGGAGCACTAATAACTCGAAAATCGGAATTTTCCAAAAATGTAATTTTGTTTTCAAGTGCTCAAATAGCAGGTTCGAATTTCCGAGTTTTCAGCAGGGTCAAGATAGGCCATTTGGTCGGTTAGAAACGTCACCGTCGCGGT
Source organism: Nesidiocoris tenuis (assembly GCA_036186465.1). Classification (NCBI taxonomy): domain Eukaryota; kingdom Metazoa; phylum Arthropoda; class Insecta; order Hemiptera; family Miridae; genus Nesidiocoris; species Nesidiocoris tenuis. The sequence goes on along the minus strand of AP028912.1, from coordinate 12,288,428 downwards.
TCAACAGATCCGGCAAACGCTCGATTGGCCTGCGAAGTCCGACATAAAAGGACTTGGCCATTTCAGCGCGAGGACTTCACGGGGACAAATGAACCGTGACCAGTTTTAGGCTCAGCGCGTGGGAAGGTGTTTAACCCTTCGGTTATAGCCGGACTACCACCATGGCAATTTCGCCCGTCGGGCACTCACCGACACGAAAATGGCGAATAAGGATGCAAGACTCGGGTGGAAGGGCGAGCCTTTGATCCGAAATCCTTCCTCCGTCGCTCTCTTCCTTGCAGAACCATTCAAAGTACCCACGGTCAACCGCACATTGCCGCATTAGCTGGGTCAACTGACTCCCACACAGTACGAGCCGAAAAGGCCCGTGTACCATAGGCCGGTTCCTTTTGCGAGGCATCTTGAACCTTAAATATCCTTACTCGTCCGGGTCATTTCATGCAAGAGTTCTTCAAACCTTCCGGAGGACGCGCACGGATCTAATCATAATAAACGACCTCAAAGTAATCAGATATCCTTGAACGCCTCGAGATCGTCCTTGTTTACTAGCCTCGTCCTAAAGCGAAATCTGCTATAATTGCAGTCACTCGCTTCGGTGGCATTTCTGGTCTAAAGAGCAATAAGTATGTGAAGGTAATGTATATAGTGAGATAGGTCGAGCAAGCAGCTTGACGACGTGGGTTTTGCTAGCTAGCATATTAGTCCTCTTGTATAAAATAGGATGAGCAAGTGCGTACCTTGAAACTCTTCAGCTGATCCTGATTTTTCATGGATCTAAGGGCATGAATTCAATAAACCTCGACCTATCCTGATTCGAAAATGTCGGAAGAACGTGATAGAATCGTCGGCATGCCAAAACAAAAATTGGGAGTCAAATGGTAGAATCGACAAAACAGATTTATGAAAAACAGGTACGCACATACCCCGCCTCACCCTACTGTATGTGTCGAAAACCCACAATTTTAGAGGCAGTGAGAAAACTTCCGATTGCTGCCAGCGCAAATGGAGATGACCTTGGGGACTTGAGAACACCAATGAAATAATAGATATTTATTTATTTGATGTTATTCGGTCAGAATTCTGGATCAGCGATGTGACGACGTCTGAACTGGTCTGAAGAGATCTGAAGTGTTCTGAAGAGATCTGAAGTGGTCTGAAGAGATCTGAAGTGGTCCGAAGAAGTCTGAAGAGGTGTGAAGTGGTCTGAAGCTGTCTGAAGAGGTGTGAAGTGGTCTGAAGGCGTCTGAAGTGGTCTGAAGAGGTCTGAAGTGGTCTGAAGAGATCTGAAGTGGCCTGAAGAGATCTGAAGTGGTCTGAAGAGGTCTAAAGTGGTCTGAAGACGTCTGAGGTGGTCTGAAGACGTCTGAAGTGGTCCGAAGAGCCCTGAAGTGGTCTGGAGAGCCCTGAAGTGGTCTGAAAAGGTCTGACAGAACTGAAGTGGTCTGAAGACGTCTGAAGTGGTCTGAAGTGGTCTGAAAAGGTCTGAAGTGGTCTGAAGAGGTTTAAAGTTGTCTGAAGAGGTGTGAAGTGGTCTGAAGAGGTCTGAAAAGGTCTGAAGTGGTCTGAAAAGGTCTGAAGAGGTTTAAAGTGGTCTGAAGCTATCTGAAGTGGTCTGAAGAGGTCTGAAGTGGTCTGAAGACGTCTGAAGTGGTCTGAAGACGTCTGAAGTGGTCTGAAGACGTCTGAAGTGGTCTGAAGACGTCTGAAGTGGTCTGAAGACGTCTGAAGTGGTCCGAAAACGTCTGAAGAGGTCTGAAGTGGTCTTTATTACAATTGAGATTAAAGTTCATGGATTCTAACGTAACTAGTGGGCTGATGCATGTCTTTTCATTTCATTTGGTGATGATTTCATTTTCATTTCATATCAAATGAAACTATCGTGACGAGTATGTAAAGACATGTCTTTACGACAGTCTCTTTACACGCATGCATGCGTGTCAAGGTCTTCAGCACATTGGGTACTTCGTAAGCGCCCCCGGTATTCGCAGGAGTCCGCCCTGAGAATCCTGGAGGATTCCTTTGCAAAGGACGATTGAAGGTACTCCTTCGCCAAGAATGGTCGGCTCTCATCTGATGCCCCCTCGACGCCCTCAATTACGCCGGCCCACGCTGGAATCCGCCATAACTGATGTCGGAAAACCAGTAAAACCAGGATGCTTTCAGAAGGCTAAGAAGCTGTTTGAACTTAATGTCGCTTTCAACACGCGCCTCAGAAACAGCCTCAATGAACGAGTTGATTTTCTAATTGAATTTGTTAATTTAAGCGGGGACTCGCCTGCTCCCAGCGTTCCTTGTCAAGCAATTCTCTCAGGCGGTAATGGGTTTTTGTCACCCCCGACAGACTCGCAGTTTCCATTCTACGAGGCAGCCGACACTGGAACGTCACGCCCGAATCTTATCATTTACAGTTTATAGGTTCAATAAGGGAGAACTTATTCGAAACAAACCTTAGGAGGAATATCCCTCGGCCTACAATGTCTTCTTCGAGCTGAAATGTCTTCATTTTCCCTGCAGGAAAGTTTTTTTTATGGAAGTCACCTTACAAGCAATTTGCCAATTTACCTGCACAGAAAATGTCTACATATTTGGCAAGGTAACCCAAGAACGCTCAGATCGGTTCGTTTTTGTGGCCGGAAAACAATAAAATAGAAAACATTAAAAATGCCAATGTTTCGGAAGTACTAGAAGTTATTCGAATTCTTTTTATACATGGTGTTATGTCTTACCGAGGCAAACATTTCAGTTCAAGAAATTTGAAAAAAGGTTGAGAATTGATGGAGCTATGGCCATTTTTGTAAATGACACTCGTTCGTGAGGCGATTCTGGGAAAAAGTTTTTTCTGAACCTCCGTTCCAATAGCGATTTGAGGAAGACTACAATACTTTCATTTACTCTGTAAATGTGGAAGTAAAAAACCACATCAAAAGAGGTTTAGAGCCAGGATAGCAAAATTTCATAAATTGCCCGAAGAGCACGCTTATAAGCGTAAATATATCTATTTGTACCCACCTCCTGATGGGAGTTTGGGAGCAAATTCTGTAAATTCAAACCACTGTTAGTCGCTATCGAGTCATTACACATAATATGTCATAATACACAATATTATTGTCATCGGTTTTCATTGGATTTGGCATGGCAATTCAATATCGATTTCCGAAGACATATCGCTTTGAGTTTACAGCCCCCAGTACTCATTAATGAACGAAGGGAATCGAATAAAACTGCATTCGAACCGATGTTTGTTAGAGTAACATTTTGTTCAACCCAGTTAGAAAAATAATTCATCTCCGACGGGACACGGGGGTGGACCGCCCGGCACTCCGCGGGCGGTCCGAGCTAATGAGAAACCTGGCCGCAGGGCAACGCGTGTCGTCTTCACCTCATTACATCTATCACGTGTCGATCAGACAGCTAAGCATTGCACACAGTGTCGTCTGGGGTATCATAACCCCACAGGGTATCAGCATTACCAAGAATAATGGTCGCGTTTTTCCATCGATTAAATTTCTTATTTCTTTGAATAATAGATCATTTTGCAACTCTGCAAAGGCCGTTCTCACTAATAAATTACCAATTAGGATGATGTCGCCAAAGATTTGATGAGACAATCAACTTTGACAAGTTCGAAAGCCAGAGAACCGGGTGGTCTTATCGAGTCATGTCAGAAATAATAAAAATCTGATTATCTAACGTAAATTGAGCTAAATTTAGGGATTTTTTGCTAAGTTATTTGAGGCGCCTACGGCTGGAAGACATCTATGCCTCTACCGAATTGAACTATCAAGACGCAACTGATACAATCAGACAAGAACAAGGCCACGACTTCAGGGCCGTCCAGAGCCAAGCCGGGCCCCGGGGATAAAGACTCGACCGGGCCCCCCCCCCCCGGTCAATAAAAGCATTTTTTCTAATTTGCATATTAGTACGTAAAAGGCCCACGGGCGGGCCCGGGCCCCCTTGGGCCCCGGGCCCCGGGGATTTTGCCCCCCCTGCCCCCCCCCCTCTGGACGGCCCTGCACGACTTTATAAAAATACAGCCACAATTTCGACAGAAATTACCAAAATAATGAAGTTTGGTATAAGGGGTGGGTTCGTCAATTCTGTTTATTCATTGAACAAACAATATTTTCCGAGTAAGTAGGTTAACCTTCGTATTACTAACCTTCGAAGGTTATTCGTGCTCTTCACCATAGTAGAAGCTGCGTAAAGCAATGGTAACAGTCCGGTTTCGAATATGGAAACTGTGTATTCGCACTATATCTGCCAATTTACCCGTTCGTGCAGAAAATTTGAAATTCAGGCTCAGAGGCCAGCGAGCGCAATTTGAAATAAATTATGTACCGGGAACCTCAACAGGGATTCAACGGGTTTACTCAAACGTATGTGCGTATAATGCTCTGATGAATAGGGAACTTGTAATGCGCTCAATAGTCGGCTAGTTTGCCCTAGGTTACCTTCTTTGATGTGCCGATTCGATGCAGCTTAGCGTAAAACGCGAATGAGATTTAACCGAGGAATACAGTCATCGACATTGGGGGATTCGCCATCTGCAATATTATGAATCCTCCTGATATGCGCAGTTTGAAGTTGGTCAGTTTCAGTTTGATACGAGTGCGTCGCATAGTTACGAACGTTTCGCTCATTCAAATCATCCCATCACGGACGACGAGGCAATCATCGATGCGAACCAAAGCTACTTGGTGCGAAACCGAGGTTCACCAAAGCGTAACGGTTTGGTGGCAGTGCGCCGATTATATGGCTCCGGGAATCGCGGCGCAATTCGCTTGAGGAAAGACTGGCGGAGAATCAAATAATAATACTGACCATTAGATTACGACGCGTTTTCAAAATATGGGATTGGTATTAGTGTATTATGGGACGGCCTTTAGCTGGTCACTGTGAGGTCAGGTCAATAACCTTAGGCCAGGTTTTCCACGGCGATGGACTTGAAAATCCCCCACGCCTGAATGAGGACGGATGCTGGACGTTCTCTGATCCTTTGTTAAGGCCAATGAAGCGATCAAGTCCGCCAGCCCAAGTTATTTAACGTGGAAGACTTTATGGGAAGGGATGCTCAAATTGACTATCAGGCAAGAATAACCTTGGCCGATAAAGGTTAGTTGAAACTATGGATGTTAGCTCTTGGGGAGTCGATGCTTTGCTCGGACTGAGTCTTGAGAAGGCATAGCGAAGACTTTTTCGACGCACTGCCGCGTCGACGCACTGCCGCACTCCCATTCTATATGGAAGACCTCTGACCTGATCCTGTATTTTTGGAGCTTTCATCAGGCACAGCAAATTCCGATTTTTGGTTCATAATAACAATTTCTTAGTTTGCCCGACAATCTTTGCTTGTGCAATATCGAATTTCCCAGTCAAAGATTCCATTATGAACCTCCTGATCTACTCGATCGACCATTTCTGTAAAGACCAAGCCTTCTGGATGGAAAATATCATGCGATTCGACATACTCACCAGTCAACGGCTGATCAAGTGTTTCCGCGATTGCACCTCGACATTAAATATATCCTAGATGCCCTAAGGAGAGACTTTGTTAGTATGAAAATCCTACATGATGCTTTAGCACTTTTCTTTTCTTGCTCTTTCAACATGTCTCTCTGCTATTTGTTGCAGGTCTGGTTCCAAAACAGGAGAGCCAAATGGAGGAAGACTGAGAAGTGTTGGGGAAGGAGCACCATAATGGCGGAGTACGGCTTGTACGGCGCCATGGTGCGGCACTCCCTGCCACTACCCGAGACAATCCTGAAGTCCGCCAAGGAGAACGAATGCGTCGCCCCCTGGCTCCTTGGTGCGTACCGTTTGCTTGTGAATATTTTAGGGAATAAAACGTTTCCAAAACGGAATATCTCGTTCTAAGGACGGTTCTTGCAGAATTTAGCGATCAAATTGGTTGTCCCATCCGTGTGCAAGCTGCTTTCCTCTGATGATCTAAGTCTATTCTTTCCGAGAGAATAGATTTTCGCAATTTTTTTAATTGGTGCGTTCAGGAGAAATGAAAATCTCTGCAAGACGTCATTGCTCCGAAATGTGTAGGAATATATCGGAGTCCTTTGTGCCATGGCATCTCTGCAGAGATGGAATGAAGGGGGGTATGCGTTTGGGTAAAAATTGCAGTGTATTTGGGTGTAATGCTTTTGGGTAAACTGAAATGCTTTTGGGTAACTAGTCGTACCCAAACGAACATCAAGAACGTCACTTTCGGGCGTTAAGTTAGACCTATAGGTCTAGCCGTATACGGCTTCCAAGTATGCCAAAATATCAATATCCATGGGGTACTGCTTCTAATGGGCGTCCAGGGCCTGCAGCATGTCCAGGGTCGCCTTCTCCACCACGTTCATGGCTCCTTGGAGTAGGAATAAGACGTCTGCTGGAGGCGCCACGTTCGAATCCTTCCGGAGAGGTAATTTTAGCCATTTGGCAAGCCAATGGGCTGATACCCGATCAAAAGGAACTGAGATGGCCAGTAATTTTAGGTTGGATGAAGAAGTCAGTGACACCCACAATTTTTCTGATTTCTTCAAGATCGCCAGGATTGGCGATTTTTGAGGCTTTGTTCTTGATTTACCCTAATATTTTTGCCTCTTCATGCCACCTCATTCACGGCTCTTCACGAATGGCCTGGAGGTGGCCAATGCTCTATCCCTGATGGAACACAATTCAGCACAATTTGAGTTTCATGCTTCCATTGAATTGGGTGGGTCTGTCGAAACGGTTCTCAAAAACGGTCGTCAGCCACTCGCAAACTGCAGCAATACAACGGCAACTGTCGACTCGAAAATTCTAGAATTCCAAAACGCAACCTGCAAAAAGTTGAGGATTTTTCCCGAATTTTCTTCATTCCCGGATTTTTAACCCTCGCCGGAAAAAGTCATGTTACGGCTTGTTTGCTCGTTTGCTCACCAGGGTCGTTCGCGTCAGTGACAGTCGCCTTGATGATTATTCCCTGTTAGGAGACGGTGAGAGTCGATCGTTTACGTCAAGGGGGCGGTTGGTGGCTTGGTAAGCGTGGGAGGCGGCCATTTTGGAGCGACCCTTGCGCATACAGGCACCCCATCTCCCTCCTGCCCTTTTGTTTCCCCTATCCTACCGTACTTTCCTCTCGCTCGTCACCTACAGCCGCACAGCCTCGTATCAATTAAGCGTCGCGAGGTGCGAGGAGGAAAGAGAGCGAAGCTCCGGCCCAGGGGTTGGAGCGGGACGGAAAACCGACAAAATGGGATTGTTTTCGGGGCTGGAGGCTCGTAGCATTAACCCCCTGAACTTGTTCGTCCCCATTCCATTCACTCAGTGGGATCTCTTTCTTGAGCAGGTTTTAACATGCACACACTCCATCTCCATCTCCGTTTGCGACCATAACTGCGGAAATACATATACACCGGCCTCCATTTCGCTAACACTTCCATCGTACATTAGCATAAGAACAATACCCGACCCCAGGTTCCATTTCTGATCCCTGCCACCCCCACCTGAAACCTCAGCCATGTTTCGAATTTCTTGCTCTCACGCTCACACGAAAGGCGTTTCCCATTGTTCACTATTGCTCGCCTATTTCGGCCGCAATCAGCACTATTCCTTTGTAACGCACAATTAACATCATACGAGCCCAAAGGTGAAGTATTTTCCAGAAAAACGAATTTTTTTTTATTTCGGCATTTGAACCGCATATGCGGTACATAGGAGTTGATTTTTGATTACGAATGTAAACTAAGCGTATAGGGAATTTAACGCTGAATCCCAAAATGTACTTGAAAGTTAGAAATAGTGGTTTTGGGACAGAAAAATGTGGGTGTCTTGCATGCAAAGTGTGGGTTTTTGGAAAAAAAAAGGTTTAAAAAATTGTACCTTAGAAACGTGTTGAAATTGGAATATGAGGTTGATACGTTCGGTTCCTAGTATTACCCACATTTTTTTACAACTCCGAATGACTGGGGCTCTACAGGAAAAAGCGGAAAATGCTCTAGCGGCAAAAAAATAATCTCAAAATTTCCTTTTCCCCGTCCTTTATTTCGTGGTTCTCTATAGGTACGTACCACGTGTTTTTCTGAATTTATCATCTCAGCACCTTCAAAATCGGCCCAAAAACTTCAACCTCTTGAATACTTGTTTTCATAGATCTATATAAATGGATGGATATAAATAAGATTTCTTCGCTCAGGCAAAACATGAATTCAATATGTTTATCTTTACGATCAAACATTGAACATGAAGAAAGGTTGTGCAATTAAGTATGGAAGTGCAGGTATCTTATTTGCAATGTGTACCTATCGGTCGATGTTTTTTATATGCACCATGGATGAAAACGGACTGGACTACTCTACTGGAACAAAACTGTTGAATATTACAATCATTTAAGAAATTAACCCCTGAAGACGTGATCTCTTGTGTGTCATGTCCTGATGAATACTTCTAACTCTTCCCTTATCACTAAATTATCACAAGGACATTTACCAATCGACCAGGGGAAGGCCAACAGACCACGTTCCTAAAAATTCCTTCTAAATATGCCAAAATATTTTTTGGTAGAAATTTTTCTATCGACTTATATATCGATATAAAAACATAATTGGTTCAGTAGTCCGACAAAAATTTGAGTGGGGGGAATTTTTCGCCCAGCCTGGAGCTAACTGTCATGTTTTTGGTTTCATGTGGCGCCAGTAGCAGCTAAAACGCAAGCGCAAGACGCGCTCGGGGGAAGATACGGCGAAGATTCTTAGGACAAGTAGAATAGGATTCTACATGCTACCCTGGGTCAATGTTTTGTACGGTACGTGGTCTGAAATCAATCTATCCAAAAAGAAGTATTCTTCAAATTGAAAACAGTTAATGATTTTTTGGGCGCGAACTTAATTGAGCGGTGGGTAGACGTACCGCACTTCCATACCTTACAACTATAATAAGCAGTCATGTTCAATGCTTGAATAGGTAGGTATGTGCCGAAGAACATAGTTATCAATCATGATGATAGTTATAAATACGGATATAGCCATGAGCATTTATTTGAGATTCAGATTACAAACGTACAAATTTTAAATATTTAAATATTAAATTACAAATTTTGTATTCATAGGGTCCTTAAGCTATGATTACGATTGTACAACCTTACCTCTAGTTGAGGCCCTCAACCCACAAACTCAACTCACAAACTTGACACACAAACTCAACTCGCCAGCTCAGCCCACCAACTCATCTCACAAAATCAATCCAAAAACTCAACTTACAAACTAAACCAATAAACATAACTGTCGAACTCAACGAACACACTTAATTTACAAAATCAGCTCAGAAACTCAACCCACGAACTCAATCTCAGAAACTGTACTCACAAACTCAACCTGAATAATCAACTTCCAAACTCAACTCTCAAACTCATCTCACTAAGTAAACTCTTCAACTCGACTTACAGACTCAACTCAAAAACTCAGCCCACAAACTCAACTTCAAAGTCAACCCGCAAACTCATCTCAAAAACAGAATTCACAAACTCAACCTAAAAACTCAACTTACAAACTCAACCTGAAGCATCAACTTACAAACTCAATAGACAAACTCAACTTTCAAAGTCAACCCACAAAATCATCTGACAAACTTAACCCGAGAACTCAACTTACAAACTTAATTCACAAAGTAAACTCTTCAACTCGACCTGCTAACTCACTTCCCATAATCAACTCACCAACTCAACTAAGAGTTCGAGAGTTGAGTTTGAGTTGATTTTGCGAGGTCACTTTGTAAGTCGAGTTGAAGAGTTTACTTTGTGAGATGAGTTTGACAGTAAAGTTTGTGAATTAGGTAAGTTTGTAAGTTGAGCATGTAAGTTCAGTTTTTGAGATGAGTTCGTGGGTTGACTTTGGAAGTTGAGTTTGTGAGTTGAGTTTGTAAGTCGAGTTTAACAAGTTTTATTGTTTTCCGGCCACAAATAAGAACCGATTTGAGCGTTTTTGGTCTTGAAATCTTTGTATTACCTTGCAGAATATGTGGTTATTTTTTATATTTATTATATTATTTTATATTTATTTGTTTTGTGTTGCAGGCATGCACAGAAAGTCCCAGGAGGCGGCCGACACTTTGAAAGACGAAACGACGACGTCCGGCGGCGGCTCCGAGCGGGAAGACGACTCCGAAAGCGGCGGAGGGAGCGGCGTCGGCGGCGGCGGCGGCGCCTCGTCGTCAAACAACGGCGACGAGGATCAGGAACAGTTCAGGAACAAGAGCATCGCCTGCTTAAGAGCTAAAGCCCAGGAGCATTCGGCCAAGCTCCTGATGAGCGCGCCGCCCAATTCGGTGAGCGACGGCGGCAGCCCTCAGTTAGACAACAACGCAAATTCGACGCTAGTTCAGCACCACATCTACTAATAAGCTCAATTTCTTTGAAATTGAGTCATCTTCAAGATGGACTAAATTTCATCTCTTTCACTGGCTGATAATAGAGGAAAGTGCCCAAAAGTGGACCCCTCCCCAAAAGTGGACCCCTGGCATTTTAGGCTCTCTACGGTGCTGAACTTTACCGAAACCAATCGCAACTAGTAGTTCCCACTTCTGTGACAACATGTAGGAGCCCTCAAGTCGTCTACTTCATCTGCCGGCTTTCAGTTCGCCATTATGTGATTTCTTGTATTTTAGAATTATTACAGTGTCATACGTTATTCGACATTTCTCCTACACTTTTGAAGGTAAGGCTTCCAGCATGTATTATTCTGAAATAGTAAGGAATAAGGGTAATATTTATCATCAAGTTATCTCAATTGAACGGTCTGTTGAACATTGAAAGAGTAATGAATAATTAGGCTATAGTCGCCTAAAGTGGACCCCCCTTTATTTTTCATGTTCAAACACCTGCTGAATCTGAAAAACGTCTCAACTTCGAAGAGAAATCAAGCAGTGAAGAAGACAGCGTTTCGTCTGGGTCGTCCGTGATGGAGGCTTTGCCTGGAGTAACGCCTTCAAAAAATGATGATGCCTAATCGGAAATCGATATATTCATTAGCATTAAAGGATAATTTATTGTTATTATATACTTACTATTGACTTAGCATTGTTTTATGTGATTTAATCTCATTCCTCCATGTAATTTTCCATCCATTTTTGTAATATTTAGTAGGGGTCCACTTTAGGCAACTTTTTTTGGGATTGCCAAATTGCAGGGTTTTGAAAAATATATTTTTTTATTACTATTTCTTAGCATAATTTTATAAATTGAGATTGAAATGATACAAAACATTACTGTGCTATCGTTACATGCAGTTAAAAATGTGTTTTTCGTTGTTCTATATTTTTTATTGATAAAAAACAAAATGGGGGTCCACTTTTGGGCACTTTCCTCTAGTATTTCTATTTTTTTGCAATACAAAGTACAATTTCCTCTCCGCTATTTTTTTTTTATTACTTTTTTCGGTAGCTACTTTCATACTAGCAATTTCCAGCTGAATTTCTACAAAATACCCAACTATTTCTAAACATGACCAGCGTTCATTTCTATTTCCAAAATCGAAATCGGAGCTTCAGAAAAATTCACGTCGCCTCCTGCACGAGTGTCATTTACAAAAATTTTGGTTTCCTGATGGCAGTAAACCGGCAAGGCCCTGCGTTGGGACGTCAGGGTAGAAATAGAAATGAAAGAGCTGGATTGTGTCACTCTTTTACTTTCTCCTACAGCTGTTTCGGCCGTTTGGCCTTCTTCATGGACCTGCAATAGGTACAACTACATCAGCATGGTGAAGCACAGAGACTGTTCGAATTTTCATGGCAATATATAGAAATAAATAACTAATATGTAACAATAATAACAATAGGGAACATACCTGTAGTCTATGCACTAAAATTTCATTTAAAAACATGCACTCATTCAATAAAAATACAAAACTCAACCAGCCAACAATAAAAACAGTTTCAACTTTAAAAAAAATATATAATCTGCTCAATAAAAACTTTGAAAACAAAAACAATAATTTGAAAACTAGACTGAGGAGATTTTTTCATTCACAGTTGAAACTACTTCAGGCTGGAAGCTGTACTAATTACCAACACAAGTGGTCTGGTCAGAGCGATAAGAATAATCTTGTGAGCTGTTGTTTTTTTTTTTTTTCTTTCCCCTTGGACTCAAATCACTCACTGGAAGACATTTAATTCAAACAACAAAACAGGCAGAAGAAAAAAAAAAAAAAAAAAAAAAATAATAATAATAAACTAAAAAAAAAAAAAATTAATAAATAAAAAAAAATAAAAAATAAAAAAATTAAAAAAAATTAATAAATAAAAAATAAAAAAAATTAATTAAATAAAAAAATATATGAACAAAAAATTAATTTAAAAAAAAAAAAAAAAAAAAAAAAAAAAAAAAACAACTAACACCCTTAATGATTGTTGAGGTTTAGTAACAAATTATTGTAGCAATTATCTATTGCCGCAAACTCCTCCTGGATGTTGATCCGATTTTTCTCCTGCTTGATCAGTGCCGCCTCCAGAAGCATCAATTTCTTTCTAACCTTTTCGGTCCCGATGATGTCGAAGTCCTCAAAATCAAACTCGTGGTTGCTACTGGATGATAGCGTATGTCGACTTAAAGCTGTAGCCAGGAGGCCGTTCCTTACATCACTGCGGTGCTTCGAAAAGCGCTTTTTGGTCTTTTGGACGGTTGCCCCAATATACTTGGCATCACATCCCTTGCACCCGAGCCTGTAGACCACTGAGCTACGTTCGCTTGGAGGGGTAGACTCTTTAACGCTCGGGAGCATGTTGTGAATTTTGTTTTTACTCGTACTCGTTATCACAGTTCCCTCAGGGACCTTCGATTGCAAGATACTTGCAATTTTCGGTGTCAAGCCGGGAATATATGTCATGGTCTGAAAAGTCTTGCTGGTAGCTCTCTCTGGCAGCTGGGAGTGAGGTGGTGTGGTCCTGTGAGGCTCATTTGGGGACGGCGTGTCATCCATATGTGGGTGAGTCTCCGAGTCGGGCCGCGGTGAAGGCGTCACTGCTGGGGAGATACTTGAAGGGCTCGTATCCGGCGTCATCTGAGTTCCTACTTTCCTGTCCATTGACCTGATCAAAGAATCAGGGTAGTGGTTTTTCAACAACAGCTTTCTTATTTTGTGGAAGTTGCTTCGATAGAACTTGGGCGATGATAGGCGGTACATTCTCGTGAACATATTATTCACTACATTTAGTTTGTGACCTTTTGGTGCAAATGACCTGAAACTGAGCAGGCGGTCGCTTACGATGGTTTTCCGGGACCAGTTAGTAGTGATGTTCTGACCCTCACGATGGACCATCACATCCAGGAAACGGAGGCAGCCGTTATTCTCTACCTCTAGTGTGAATTGGACTCTCTCATGGTACTTATTGAGCTCTTGCAGTAGGAGTTGGACATGTTCTCTCCTTACAATCCAGAAAGAGTCATCCACGTAAACGCACCTAAACAGTACCTCCAATTGCGGATTGTTACTCAGCGTATGATTGAGGAGATCGTTGACCACTATCTCCGCCAAAATCGGAGACAAGCAGTCTCCCATTGGAAGACCTGAGATCTGTCTGTAGAAGCTGCCATCAAACTGGAAATATGCGTTTTCCACGCAGAATTTCAAAATGTCCATGTAAACGTTTCTCGGGAGGTTCGTCCCCGTTTCAATGGTGGACCAGTTTTCCTCTATGATTGTCAAGGCTCTGTTCACTGGAATGTTTGTGAACATGGACTTAATATCGAAAGACACCATCGAGTAGTCGGGCGGAATGTGCACTTCCCGCACCTTATCGACAAATTCGAAGGAGTCTCTGACGGTAAAATTGTAGCGTGACGTGAGGATTTTTAGTGGCGTTATTAAGAACTTAGACATTTGTTGAAAATGACTAAGTTCTTAATAACGCCACTAAAAATCCTCACGTCACGCTACAATTTTACCGTCAGAGACTCCTTCGAATTTGTCGATAAGGTGCGGAAGTGCACATTCCGCCCGACTACTCGATGGTGTCTTTCGATATTAAGTCCATGTTCACAAACATTCCAGTGAACAGAGCCTTGACAATCATAGAGGAAAACTGGTCCACCATTGAAACGGGACGAACCTCCCGAGAAACGTTTACATGGACATTTTGAAATTCTGCGTGGAAAACGCATATTTCCAGTTTGATGGCAGCTTCTACAGACAGATCTCAGGTCTTCCAATGGGAGACTGCTTGTCTCCGATTTTGGCGGAGATAGTGGTCAACGATCTCCTCAATCATACGCTGAGTAACAATCCGCAATTGGAGGTACTGTTTAGGTGCGTTTACGTGGATGACTCTTTCTGGATTGTAAGGAGAGAACATGTCCAACTCCTACTGCAAGAGCTCAATAAGTACCATGAGAGAGTCCAATTCACACTAGAGGTAGAGAATAACGGCTGCCTCCGTTTCCTGGATGTGATGGTCCATCGTGAGGGTCAGAACATCACTACTAACTGGTCCCGGAAAACCATCGTAAGCGACCGCCTGCTCAGTTTCAGGTCATTTGCACCAAAAGGTCACAAACTAAATGTAGTGAATAATATGTTCACGAGAATGTACCGCCTATCATCGCCCAAGTTCTATCGAAGCAACTTCCACAAAATAAGAAAGCTGTTGTTGAAAAACCACTACCCTGATTCTTTGATCAGGTCAATGGACAGGAAAGTAGGAACTCAGATGACGCCGGATACGAGCCCCTCAAGTATCCCCCCAGCAGTGACGCCCTCACCGCGGCCCGACTCGGAGACTCACCCACATATGGATGACACGCCGTCCCCAAATGAGCCTCACAGGACCACACCACCTCACTCCCAGCTGCCAGAGAGAGCTACCAGCAAGACTTTTCAGACCATGACATATATTCCCGGCTTGACACCGAAAATTGCAAGTATCTTGCAATCGAAGGTCCCTGAGGGAACTGTGATAACGAGTACGAGTAAAAACAAAATTCACAACATGCTCCCGAGCGTTAAAGAGTCTACCCCTCCAAGCGAACGTAGCTCAGTGGTCTACAGGCTCGGGTGCAAGGGATGTGATGCCAAGTATATTGGGGCAACCGTCCAAAAGACCAAAAAGCGCTTTTCGAAGCACCGCAGTGATGTAAGGAACGGCCTCCTGGCTACAGCTTTAAGTCGACATACGCTATCATCCAGTAGCAACCACGAGTTTGATTTTGAGGACTTCGACATCATCGGGACCGAAAAGGTTAGAAAGAAATTGATGCTTCTGGAGGCGGCACTGATCAAGCAGGAGAAAAATCGGATCAACATCCAGGAGGAGTTTGCGGCAATAGATAATTGCTACAATAATTTGTTACTAAACCTCAACAATCATTAAGGGTGTTAGTTGTTTTTTTTTTTTTTAAATTAATTTTTTGTTTATATATTTTTTTATTTAATTAATTTTTTTTATTTTTTATTTATTTTTTTTTTTAAGTTTATTATTATTATTATTTTTTTTTTCTTCTACCTGTTTTGTTGTTTGAATTAAATGTCTTCCAGTGAGTGATTTGAGTCCAAGGGGAAAGAAAAAAAAAAAAAACAACAGCTCACAAGATTATTCTTATCGCTCTGACCAGACCACTTGTGTTGGTAATTAGTACAGCTTCCAGCCTGAAGTAGTTTCAACTGTGAATGAAAAAATCTCCTCAGTCTAGTTTTCAAATTATTGTTTTTGTTTTCAAAGTTTTTATTGAGCAGATTATATATTTTTTTTAAAGTTGAAACTGTTTTTATTGTTGGCTGGTTGAGTTTTGTATTTTTATTGAATGAGTGCATGTTTTTAAATGAAATTTTAGTGCATAGACTACAGGTATGTTCCCTATTGTTATTATTGTTACATATTAGTTATTTATTTCTATATATTGCCATGAAAATTCGAACAGTCTCTGTGCTTCACCATGCTGATGTAGTTGTACCTATTGCAGGTCCATGAAGAAGGCCAAACGGCCGAAACAGCTGTAGGAGAAAGTAAAAGAGTGACACAATCCAGCTCTTTCATTTCTATTTCTACCCTGACGTCCCAACGCAGGGCCTTGCCGGTTTACTGCCATCAGGAAACCAAAATCACGAAAAGAAACCGGCGGACACTAGTCCAATTCCATCATTCAATATTTACAAAAATAGCCATAGCTCCCTTAATTCTCAACATTTTTCCAGATTTCTTGAACTGGGAACTGTTGAAACGGAACCCGAATTACTCGCAGCACTTTCGACATATTAGCACTTTCAGTGTTTTTTATTTTATTCCTGGCCACAAAAATGAATCGTTCTGAGCGTTCTTGGTCTCAAAATCTTTGTTTCACTTGACAGAACACGTGAATATTTTTTATACTCCGATAACTTGACCTATTTTGACCTAAACACTCCAAATGTAGTCAAAATATAATCAAATTTTGTCAAAATTTCACTTATCAAAATATGGAAGCGTGTTATCTACGCACCACTGGTTCATGTTAAAAATTATACAAGCGTTCAATGAAATGCTTTGTCGAAAAATTGCCTAAACGTTTACCTACCTGTCTCATTTTTATTTCAATATCAGCCAGTGAAATTTCAATTCGGTGAAATTCAATTTCGTGATTTTCACCCGCTTTTCACTTTCAAAGTGTCGCAGTTGGTGCCGTGCAAAATATAAATATACTCTGTACATAAATATTCCAACAAGTGTTTCCTGTTATCGTCAGTGCAATATTTTACATTTAAAAAAGACCCATTGTATATTTGTATGGTGGTATTTTGTACATAGCTTTTACTTATATTTAACCACTAGGTACAACGAGACTTTTCGACCGACACGTATTGTAGCGGGTGCTTGTAAAAACAATTTAATTTATAAAAACTAAAATCCTAATTGTTTTTTTGGTGCTTTATATGGTTTTGTAATTCTCAAATTGGCTGACGTCGTGGCTAAATTCCTGGCAGAACTGTGCCGACATTTTCAGGCGACTATTGCTCATCAACTTTTGGCATTTTTCGCCAAATTCTAAATAGCGTACCAAATTTTTGGCTCTATTTGTATTGTTTGCTCTGAATCATACCCGAAAGTTCCTATCTGTACTTGAGTTTTCTGTACTTATATTTTTCCAAACGAATTTAAACAAATTTTTATTAGCCCAGCTCAGGTGAAGACTATGGTTTTCTGGGTCACGAAAAATATGTATCATGTCCACAGATATGTCAGCATTCATTTTTTAAGGCAGACTAAAGAATGCAATTTATTTGTCCTATATTTTAATTTTTAATGATATCAAGATAAATTATTTTTCACTCAACATTGGAGCAATTTGTTTTCGCAATACTTTACGGGTTTTGCCACGCTAAATTGGGTTCATGTTAAATTTTAATACATTTTCGACTTAACAGGCCTTAGGTACCTGCAATTTGGAAAAAATTATTTCCCCACTTGCCTTTTTCCTATGTAAATACTGCCAATTTTTACTTGAAACTCCCACCCTGTTAACGAGTAACGATTCTATCAATTAATCTATTCTTGTACATAGTATCGCTAAAGCATAGAATAACTGAGTCTAAACAAATTGTAAAAAAATCCAGTAGCATTTTTCTGAAATGAAACTTTTTGAGGGTCTGTGAAAAAAAAAATGTAAAAATGTCCTCGACCATCGAAGAAAAATTGGAACTCCTGTAAGGAAATTAATATGCTACGATTAATATTGTAATGTTCATGTCATTTTAACCATAGATGTCTACCAGAAATGCGATTGGGTCATGAAAATATATAATAGATAAAAAAAAAACGTTTTAATTGTGTAACCTTCGATCTGGAAAATTATTCAAAATACAAGGAAGGTGAATGAAGTTGTTTTTAGAGGGTGTGTTTCTGCCTTGAGAATGAGGGAATGAAAATTTCATTATTACGTAATAACAATATTTAATATTTTACGTTGAAATATAATAGGGAAATATCCAGCCCAGAAGAGGTTTTTTCGCGAATTTTTTAGTTTTACGTCTAAAATGAGAGTGAAAGACGTCTTTCCGATGCCAAAATTTGAAATGTAGGTAACAATTTTTAATCCCGAAATTTCAGAAAAAGTTTTGTAACTGGTATCACACTTTATACCATACTTTACCTACTTTACCCAGTTGCATAAACAATTTAAGAAAGTCTTTAAAAAATTTTAGGTACATGTTTTATGCTCTTTTAGTTTAAAAAAAAATGAAAAACCTTAAAAATGTTTATGTTTTAATGCTTTCTAAATGCTTTAAAATATTCAAGTTTTTTGTTGAAATTATCTTTAAAAAATCGTTGATTAAAAATCTAAAAAAACTTTTAAGTATTTTAAAAATATTTGTCTAAGTTTTTAGGTTCTTTTAATGCACTTGTAATTAAAAAATTAAAAAAGTAGTAAAAATTAGGTATAACAGCATCTTAAGAATTGTGATTTATTTTTCTATGCTCTTTTAACGCGTAAACAACAAGCGGTTTTAATGTGCCTTGTGTTTGGTAATCTGTAAAAATCTTGAAAAATTAAAAATCGAATGAAAAGCTTAACTATTTTAGAAAATCTTTGGTTTATGGTACTATGCGCGTAAGAGGGTTGTTTTTAGGAAAATATGTCTAGATTGATCAAAATATAGGTAAGATGTGAATTATAGATAATTAGAGAGTTTTTGGTAATTTCGTACTTCTTGTCACTTGTAGTACGATGTTAATAGTTTATACGAAGTAGTCACCGGGCAAATTCTGAGAATGCTTGGAAAATTTAGACACGTAAGCGACAAAAATGGATTTTTTCCAAAAGTCCGGGTTTGAGTTGTTTTTTTTTCTGCGTGGTTACAACAACGTCCATGGTTAAAAATTCGTCTCCAAATTTCTAAACTCGTGTACGAACTTTCTCCTCTTAATTCGTGCACGAAGTTGTGGGCATTAACGTAGGTAACTAATGCGAACAAAATCAAATCCGAACTTTTTGTTGACTTGAACTGAAGCTAGGAGTTTTCATAGCATTTCTTGATTTGCCAGGTGACTACATCGTACAACCTGCTAATTTCGTACTACGAAAAGGCAAAGAGTACGAAGTTTTCAAAAACTCCCTATTGTTTCAGATTCTCGAGAAAAACACCGGTTTGTGCTCCTGACTTAAGGAGCATCCATGCCCTATAGGGAGATTACCTAAAATTAAATTGATTTACACTTCATTCTTCAGTCTCTGAGAAAGTAAAGAGGAGAACATTTGGAGAATTGAGCCATTCGTTGCGAAAATCTCGTCCGTTCTCTCAAATTCGCCTTCTCTTTCCCGTTCGTCCCAGTTGTTTTATCGCTGATGGGCGCCATTTAGCCTTGGCGCGGCAGCCGGCAGGAAAACCGAATTACGATTCAATCATAGAAAAAGGGATATTTCGACAAAGTAGGAAAAGTGGGAGGGACGTCGCCCTTCGGGGCGGATCCGGGGCCGTAAACATCCGCGGGGGTTGTTCGAATTTATGACCGGGAGCCGTCCTCCTTTCGGATGGGAAAAGGAAGGCCGACTTGGCAGCTAGATGCGCCTGAAAGGAGCCGCAATTACCGAGCCAAGGAAAGAAGAAACCAAGGGGTTGAAATAGGCGGGGGTGATTTAGCGGACCCGCCGGGATAAATTGACAATTATGGCTCTGTTTATTCACGAAACCGATGTTGTTTGTTGGACTTCTTTCTCCCATCCGGGGAAAAAAAGGCGGAGGGTAATGCGTTGGAAAAACAAGAATTATATAGCCCCGCCATACTTTATGGCCGGTTGAACCGCTGTAATGTAAGGCCTAACCGTCCCATTGCGGATCGATTTTTACGGTCGTCCCATAGCTTGACACACATCGGATTGCGCAGAGGGTTGTCGACGGTACGAACCAATACGCGAATTATTACTACCAGTGGCGGCTCCTGTCCCTAAACCCAGGGGGTGCACTCAGCCAGCATAGCAACTTCTCCAAAGTCAGTATCGAAAAATTTGATAGAATTATACTACGCTGATACCTACAGCGATTTTTACTAATCCTAATCCAAAACATATCAGTTCTTGAACTGATAAGATGAGATTAAATCAAAGACGATCGCATCTAGCGGCGTGCATGACAGGCTCTGTGCTCCTGGACGCCTAGGTCAGGCATTGACTGGCTCACTAAAACTTCAAAAAACACACTACCACTAACACCGCAGTCTACCGTTAGCGCCGACCATTCTCGTGCACGCGGGGTTCGTGCACGAGGGCCCAAACTGTTTACTGCAGCGAGCCCTACGTCCTTCGACCCTCGACACTGTCTCTTCTTTCTTGAACCATGGACCATACCGATTTGGACCCCTTAACCTTTTTCGATCAGATTTCTCATGTTGGAGCAAACCACAACTTTCAAGACTAGTTCTGTCAAAATCGGATCAGCGGTTCGATCAAAGTGGCTGGGCGGAAATTTTGACCAAAATTTCGTCCAGCCACTTCGTATTGAACCACACAGTTGGTCCTAAAAGTTTTAGTTTGCTTCAACTCGAGGCATATTGTTAGGGGAATCCGATCAAAAAATGTTAAGGGGTCGAAAACCCAAAAAAAAACCAAAAAAGTCATGATTTGAAGATCATGACTTTTTTGACATTTGAACATTTTTGAGTGCTCTAGAGATAATTTAGAAGGTTCCCTTGTAGGAGGTGCACGTCACAGAAAAATTTGCTGAACACTTTTTTTTTGAAATTGGACCACTATTTCTATGCATTTTGCTGATGACAGCGTATGGAGTACGGCGGACAGACAGAAAATGTTTATTGCAGAATTGTTTTCTACACCCTCAGAAACGAGAAAAAAAAATTTTGCTCGACCGATTACATAGTTACATTATTTCTAAAAATAATGTACCAAAAATTGGGAATTTATACAAAAAAGGTAATCGGGTTACCAACGGATATTTATCTCGATATATATATGCGCCCAGCATTTTTTGTGAAATTAAAATGACGACACCAAGCCTGAGCAACCCTATACCTTAGAAAGTGACAAAAAAAAAATGCATAAGGCGGGCCACCTATGGCAAGCTGGACCGCCTATCAAGGGTGAGCAGCGCCTCGCTTATTCTTCCTTCGACAGAGGGTGAGTTCATAAATTAGGTTATTTATCGAATATCCAGTACTGACGAATAACATTTTCCACGGATAAGTTGACACGGAAATTCGTAACATGATGACACGGAAATTCATAGCATATTATGCTACATTTCAAGAAACTGCTTATCCGGAGAATAATGAATATTCGATGAATAAACTGAATTAATGAACCCGCTCTGAGTCAAATTCTGACTCTAGTTATAGAAGATGGTAATGTGGCCAAAAGCACCATAAAGCACCACAAATACATCCTGTAAGTCGGGTTGCAGTAAGTTGAAAGCAGAGAATTTTCAAAAGTAGAGACATCTTCAGGATAGGCGACGTTAAAAAAGCATTTTCACTAGTAAGTTTAATCTATAAACATTTAAAGCGTGACTGATCAATTTCCCATAAATATTAACAAGTACAAAAATACAATAAATATTAATACATTAATCTTAAAATAAAAAATTAGGGACCTACGGAGGAGAGAAAATTATTTTTGTACCAAATGTTTTTAGAACGAATTATTATACCATCAATAAGTAGGTAGTAGGTGGTAGTTCTGGCATATTCAAAGGCACTCGTTTTAATTGGCTTCGTTGGAGAGATTCTGCAATTTGATTAGGCATAAAATACGTTGTACTTGAGTAGGAACACCAGTTATGCGAATTTGATTCATACGCGAGATTCGAAAATTTTGATTTTGAGATTTGAGCTCGCTCGCGATTTATTCTGAATGATTCGAAACTAAAAACGTGAAATCTTTTGTTTGACGATTCAGCAGTGATATCAACTCACCGTAATGAATTTCACATTACACCAAAAGATTACATTTTATGGAATGTAAAAACACTGATAGACTTAAAAGGGTCTAAAAAAGGTAAAGCATAAGAAGCTCGTTCTCTTCAAATCTAGTTGATTCTTTAAGCGAAAATTATTATTAGGTGGCAAAAATCAAACCTGGTGCGCTAATTAGGTTTGTAAAATCCAGCGCGTCAAACAGCGAAAATCGAAGACTAAATTTTCCATAGGCCAGTGACAACTTTTGACGAAATTTTCGTGGAGAATTATGATGGTGATTTTCTAGATTACCACAGTGCATCCTCTAGATTGATTGAGTTCAAGCAAGAACTGTGCAAAATTCGCAAGAAAATGAGAGTTTGAATTTTTTGTAGATACCTTGCGCTCCAAAAATATCAGAATAGTCCACTCAATAATATCAACACAGAGATAGAGTAAATACATCAAAACTACGAGACAACATCAAGTGCAATAATTGATACAAATAAAATTACGTAAGAATTCAGCAGATCTCACAGATGGCAAAAATCGATTATTGAAATTTGGTTTTCTACCAATTTAGAATATCGGTATCAAATCGAATTTCAAGCACAGAATTGTCAAAATTTCGAGTGAAAACAAATTTCAACAATCGCTTATGAAAATAGAGTAAATCATGTTGAAAAAGTATTTTGACCAAAAAATAGAGCGGCACGCTAAACTAGGTAACGTTTTTGCGCCCGATGTAAGTAAAATTACTGTAATTTAGTACAGGAGAAAAATCGGTTTAATTACTGGTAAAGTTAAGATTTAATTACCCCTGTAGTTTCTTTCGGCCATAAAAATATATGAGTAAGGTCGGGTTTATTGACAAAATTCATCCTTACGATATCCAAAGATGCTCCCAATATCCACTACCAATGAGATTTTCGCATTGAAATTTGATATAAATACCTCCTTGTTTATCTGTAGCTTCCTTGGATATCCGACAGATAAATTTTGTCAATAAACTGAGCCTAAAACTACCCGATAAAATACAATAAGGCATAAAAGCCGCTCCACACATTCTGTATTTGAGAAGAGGTGCAAAGCAAAACGTCAAAAGTGCAGATCGTAAAAGAGCATAACATAAAAATACGGTAATCAATAGGTAGTTTTGTTTACAATCGATAGTGCATGCTGGAAGCGCTCACATCACCATGACGGAATAACATTTATCAGTCAAATTCGTCATAGGTACACATCAGGCCAACGCTGATCAGGTTTTTCATGATGATAATAAAAACTAAGTCCCGAGCAGCACACAATTATTTAAATCGATTAAAAATCGATCATATTTGGATCCTGTACATCTTAGGATTGATCGTAAGAACTATCGATTATCATAATTGATATGTTTGGCTTTTTATACAATCTGCCCTTTTGACGCTCTGCCGTTTTGACGTTCTGCCGTTTTGACGTTCTGCTATTCACTCTCGGAAGGTCAAATAGCAGAGATACTCCCGTTTTCTACCCATTCCTGACATTAAAGGAGATGAATATTTGCCAAGTAGTGAGAAACACAAAAATGGTTAACATTGCTCAGGGGTGAGTGAATGGGAGGAGCGGCATTTAAACAAATTACAGATTATTGAATAGTTGAACAAGCGATAACTGAAAACCAAATTCGATTTTGCCATCGAGCTGATGTAAAGACCAATAAATACGGCTATGGAGCATAGTTTGAATATCATAGAAATTCCATGTTAACATTTTACAAATATTACAATAAAAATTTATTCTGCACAAAAAAATAATTTTTGCCAGAGTGAATTCCTGATTTCATAATTAGTTCGTCGCACAGAATTCTCCGCGACGGAATTCATATTTCATGTACCTATTTCAAAAATTATTCACAAAGTAAAAGCGGAGAGTCAGACTTGAGAAACGTTCAGAAGGCAGTGAATATCAAATTCAGGTACAATATTTTACAATTTTCGATCGGATCAGATCTACATTGAGAATGTCAAAACGCACAATATGAAAAAACGCTCAGATCAACTTCCATCAACAGTAATTAATGATTTTTACCAAACTTTCCAAAAATTATTTCGCCTTTACGACCCAAAAGTCATAATCGCTAAAGCTCTGGTTAGATTTTGGTAATTGATCATTTTTCAATATTCTCGACGTTGAATTGAGGATATCATGTTAACAATAAATTAATCAAAATAATTACCCGGCAGCATTTAACATGTATGCAGGCCCAGAAGAAGAGTCTCCCGTCTTACGCTTAAAATTGGTAGTCGAACGCTTCAAAATGCATTGAAATCGGTGCAACTAGAAAGTACCCACCAATAATTCTTGCGTACTCTTTTTTTCTCCCATAAAGAATTAAGGGTGGCTTCATGGTTTGCCAACGACACGGCCGAAATTCAAGCCCTCGTTGCACAAAACAGCACGGATGTCGAAACCCGGCGAGAAATAAAAAATAGTTCAAAAAAGATAAAATAATTATACGTTTTCTTCAACGCATGACAAAGAGAGTTAAAAAATTTAGATGTGCGATGGAATAAAAGATGGCACATTGTAGGACATGAATGACAAAATCGAGTTATTCGTGCGATGATATTTACAGTTTGTTCCTCGTACTGATGGCTCGGTAATGCGGTTTTTCGATAGAACAGCAGATGACGAGAGAGAAAATCAGGCCCAGAAGCTGCGTGATGACTAGGACCGCGCCGATTATCAGCATCCACATCCCGTAGCCGTTGAGGATGTCGATGAATTTTTGAGCACAACCCTGCATGGAGAGATGAGAACATGAGCTAATCTGACTTGATACAAAAAGTTAGGCTACGTTTTGTAAGGAGAGATTCCCTTTTTGCTGAAAATCTATGAAACAAGAGCCAAGGAGGCCGAGCGGAGTCTTGGGTTTTAAGCCCAGCTCCAACGTCAAGGTATAAAGTCTTGGATATGAATTGACAATCCTTGGGTAAGGCTGGATTCACACTGCCCGCGAAGCAGAGCGACCGAAAAACCCTCTGCTCAAGGGCGGCAGGGCACGCCCGGGACAACTATGATCAAAACTTAACATAGAAGCCCCCAGAATGATTCACGTCGAGCACCATCACTATCTCTCTTGGAGCTCCCCATGACCCACCATAACAGCTTCAGGAAAGGCCATGAGGAGCTTCAAGATGGGTCACTAGGTGCTTCAAGATGGGTCACTAGGTGCTTCAAGATGGGTCTTGAGGAGCTTCAAGATGGGTTTTGAGGAGCTTCAATATGAATCTTGAAGAGCTTCAAGATGGGTCTTAAGGAGCTTCAAGATGGGTCTTGAGGTTTTCGACGGATAAACTTGATAATCAGATAACAATATTTTTTATGCTGTGCTCCCGAGCATTACTTACGGCAGAATTGATGCCCTGTGCGTTGTCGTCCAAAATAGGGAATGACGGGAGCTTCGCAGCGCTGAACTTGCGAATGCAGTCGGGGCCAGCCGGTTGGTTGCGGCAGCAGGAATCGGGAATATGATATTCTTCTGTCCAGGAGGTCAATTTGAGCGAGGTAGAACCAGTGGTCGGAGGGTCCGGGTTGAGGAATTTGTTTTCGGCCCAGTCGGTCCAGTTATACGCTCCGCAGCAGCCCAACTGTAAAATTGTGAAGACGTCACCAAAATATTTCAACTGACCAGCAGATTTGCAATCGAAACTTTGGAACCATTCGCGAAATTCATACTTAGACGGTAAGATGCGTAACAGAAGATGAGTTTTGCATTTTTGACGTCACACTAGCTTCATTTCCTAGGCAACCGGAGGCTGTACCTCTCATATTGTACTCTTTGAGCTTCACTTACGTCAGTTTGAATGGCGTCAAACGCTTTGGTCATGGCATCGTCAACGCCGTACTCTTTGACGACTGAATCGTGGACGCGAAGTTCAACATGCGTCCTGAGGGCGGTCCTGTTGACGTAGGCCCAGGCAGCGGCGGAAACTTCGGCCACGAGGATGAGCAGCAGAATGCAGGAAAACTGGAATCATGGAAGAAGTTGATGAATTTCGGTCCGACCTTGGACTAGTGCAGCATTTTTCGAACTATATTAGCGTAGGGTGTCATCCTTGGGGGCAATTTCGACTTTTATACATTTTTTGCTTGTCTTCAGGGAATTGAGCAACTGTGCTAATTTTGAGTAGCATCTTCATTAGTAAATCAGCTCAAATAGGCTCAACGCGTTGGGTCCCGTCCCCCTCGAGTGAGGCAATGAGTGCGTATCATGGCACATAAGTGCTGTAGGACTGGAGCGACATGTCCTGAATAGTTCCGAACCTCTCCTTGGGGGCGGCAGGGCACGCCCGGGACAACTTCGGTTATCGGGCGAAAAGCCAACGCTTGGAATGGTTGTTTACTTTACTTTTACTAATAAATCAACCGAATTTCAAACCACCAAGACGCTTCTGGGATCCTCTAGCTAAATTTTAGTGAAAATAAATAACAAAGCTGAGAGCCTCCGCCAAAAAAATCCAAAAACCCGTACCCAAATCCAGAAAAAAAAACTCGAGCGAAGAATCGCCGATTTTTGGAAACTCTGCACCGTCGGACAAATGTAGACAAATTTCCCTCTCAAATCGGGGGCCGACTCATTTTTGGCGATCAGTGAGTCATAGGCGCTTCCCGACCTCCGGCTAGCGGCCAAATATTGTCAGGGCGTCTCCCAGAAGCCGAGGACCCGGAGTCGTTAGGCAGACGTCCAAACGACCACCTTTGAAGACAGAGTTCGGCAATGGGAAAGGTTCCCGCTCGAGTAAATACGACCCCGCCGATTTCAATCTTAATTTAACCTCATTCGGGTCAATGCCGACGATCGACGGAGGTCGAAGTATTTTCGAGTATCGACGCGAAATATCATTTTTCTGTAGATGTACCTAAGAAAAGGATGATGGCGATATAAACGCTGGCGATTTTCAGGTATTTTCATTTTTAGGGCTAACCTACTCTCAATTAGAATTGTAGAAGTCTGGTTCGAAAAAAATGAAAATAAAATCCCTCGACATTGAAAGAGAAACAAAGAAGCCGCTCTCTCTCTCGAATTTCTTCTTTTATCTACTTACGAACTTTTGAAGAGATACCTCGTTTTACGTGTTCCATTACCAAAAACATCAATTTTCACACATCCATCCAATATAATTCCGAAAAGAGAAGCAGGCGCTTGAAATGTGAAATGATTCGCCTCGAAAGAGATAAACGGTTAACCAGGAAGTTGAACACGATCAACAAGAGGAACGTAAATCATCGATCCATCAACGAGCAGTTTCCTCTGGAGAAACGGATCCCGAATGCACGAAAATAACCAATCCACCCTATAAATAGGCCAATGAGGAAAGGCCGATTTCGTGGCCGTCGGTTCCGAAAGGTAGAAAAAAACCTATGAATAATCAAACGGAATTAGAAAACTATGAATGATTCACTGGAATCGGCGGATGTGGCGATAAGGAGCGATGAATTGTTCACGTAATGAGGCGTTAGATTTTGACAAATATCCCAGATGAAGATTTTTCGAGCTCTCGAAAATTATTTTGCAGCATATTTTCCAATCATGGAGCCTAAAAATAAATTTTGAACATTTTCATAGCCGTTTAGAAAGTAAAGGATGATTTTCATGAGATTTTTCGAAAAATTCGGACTCGGTCAACTTTGACCTTGAATTTGACCATGAAGGAGTGCACTATAGGATACAATGCTAGGGAAAATGTTGGCAATTTCCTGAGGATTCAGAATTCGTTGTCTCCCATTTTGCACCAGTCGTAGAAGACAGCAGCAACTCAAAAATCACCGAAATCGAGTTAGGACCGGTTTCAGGTAGTGTAAGGTGCCTATTTCGTCCGTGGAAGACGAAAATAAAGCTAGATTTATTCATTGATAGAGATATTTTGAAGATGTCGAAAAGCGAGAAAAGTAAGGTAAAACTTTGAAACCGATTTCCCAACATTTACGAATTTTGAGTTGTTGCAGTCTTCTACGACTGGCGCGATTTAACCGTTCTCGAGATATATGCAAAAAAACACCGAAAATCCGATAAATCCGCTAAAAAACACCTCAATGCCTCGGCGATAAACAACCGATTTCTGATAAACAACCTCCGGTACATAGCAGCAAGGAAGAGACCGTAAGAATCGTCACTTGAACGGCAACACGGGCTATCTCAGTGTAGATGAGATACGTTGCCAATTGTACCCCATGCTTACCAGGACAAGAAGCATTTTGGAGCTTCTCACGATGCCGCAGCATCCGAGGAATCCTACGACAAACAGTAGAACGCCAATGGCGAGTAGCAGGAACACTCCGATGTTATAATTCAGTTGATCCTGTGAGTTGATTATGTACGTGGGATCGGAGAAGAGCCATATTGACACTCCAATGAGGGCCAGACCGGAGGCCTGTAACACAATTTCATAATATTATCAGAAACGTAGATTTAAAAAATCAAAAACAAATGAATGATGTATAAAAACATATCCTAGGATATGAACAGGTTCCGATACATTTTGATATAAATTATACACCTATTACCAATAAAATTGTTTGTTGTAAATAAGAAATTGAATAAAAAACATAATACAATATAAATAAATGAAATAAATACCAAATAACTGAAAACATCCCCCCATACTGCCTTTATCGACTGGTTTCTCGAAAAAGGTTAAATTTGTGATAGGTAACCTACAGGTACGTAATAAAACGTACAATACTGAAAATAGCACAACAAGTAAACGGGGGAAGGCCTTTTACAAAAATAGAGACAGGTAAATAAATGTCTTCTATGGGTCGTTTCAAAATTTTGGTACAATTCGTGTCACTTTAGGTTTCTGACCAAACTATGATACCTACAGATCTGGTTTTTTTTTATGCAATTGGACTTTAAGATGGGAATGCGGACCACTGGATTTGGTGCCTAAATAAATTATGCTTATGTATGAAACTTACGTATTTATATGCAAAAACTCCCTCCCTAGACATGTCACTTGGGGTAGGTTGACTACTTTGGCAGTTACTAAACAGTAGGCTTCTTGATTTAAAAAAAATTGGGCTCCAAATCTTGGTTTATACATACCTGTGCTTGCAATAAATGGAAAAAGAACACCATTGATGGCGCACAGTAGCTGTAGCAACAATATTTATACTTGTCACCAGATTTTTACACCCTCCCTAGACAACAGTTTGAAATACCCGCCGGAAGAAGACAGGACAGATTTTTTCACTTTGAACCCATTGCCGAGTTACGCTGTCATATTGGCTACTCTGGGGAGTTTTTTTCCGATTCTTATTAGTAGTCACAGAACCGGGAGCTCAGTTAAAAGTTCGGAAAGTTTGTGCGTGGTCACCAAGGTGCACCCTACCTCGCCCACATCAAAATAATCATGGTGAGTAATATACTTTCGTTTCTTTTCATACTGTGTGTGTTCTTTTGTAGTGAATTGAAAAATAATTCGAATGAAATCTAAAAGACGGTGAGGTAGCCTCGGCGCCATAATGAGTCTGGAAAACACCCTCCCTAGATTTTCCCTCCCTAGACAATGTGGTAAAATTCAGTTGTCTAGGGATGCTATGGAGAGAGTTGCACGAGAAGTTCAACCACCGACCGCTGCATTCTGATGTCAACATGCTATTCCCCACTCATATGCATTCCAATTTCGCATTTCGTTGATCTTCTAACGCGAATTTTCGACGAAAAT
This sequence comes from Nesidiocoris tenuis, assembly GCA_036186465.1. Lineage (NCBI taxonomy): Eukaryota > Metazoa > Arthropoda > Insecta > Hemiptera > Miridae > Nesidiocoris > Nesidiocoris tenuis. The sequence continues at coordinate 12,258,873 of AP028912.1, read as the reverse complement.
TAAGCTATTGCGTTCGCTCGAATTTGGAAAATGTTCTCTAAAATTCATACTTTTTCTGAATTTCCGTTCATGCCACAGGCTCCGAGGAGAAAATTGACTCCGATCCAGAGGAAGCAGAAGAAAGCTGCACTGGCTCGACTCCCCTCCCTAGAATGGTTGTTTTTCCAAAAATCAATATCTTGAAAAGTATACACTCCCCAAGTGGCACCCTGGCAGGGATTACTTACTTATTGATATGTTAATCCAAAAATGTGGGGAAAATCATTTTCCATCCACTTTTTAAACACGTCAATCCCGAACCCCAAAATGTACCAAAATTTTGAAACGACCCCTATATCTTGTGTGTCGAGCGCCGAGACTCGCCGAACAATTCTTGAAATCCAGGTTTTTAAATTTTTACCTACCTATGTTCTGTTGTGTGTGTTTTACAAAAAAGAATGAAAACCAAGATTTTTCGGAATTGACTTCACCTGAAAAAGAAACCATCAAAATCTTACGCTCACTAATCGTTCAGATATTTGAAGGCAAAATCAAAGGTGAAGGAAATTACCAAATGCAATAGGTCACCTAGAAATAGGTCATTCGACAAGGATGGGTTTAAATATTGGAACAGTAACGTGCTAGACAAGCGTCGATGAACCGAAAAAATATTCATGAACGGAAAGGAAAAGGGTTGCTGAACAGGTGCTGAGGCCAGGAACAGCAGCCAATCGCCAGCCAGGAGAGACGAAACGATCGATTGTACTAATCAAACTATAAATATTTCAGACGGGCCAATACCGGTCGACTAGGGAGCCAGATGGTAACATTTGGGTTGAAAAAAAAACCGAGATTTTTTCCAATAAACGGCCCTTAAAATGAGGAATTTAAATTTTGCGCGCAGAAGCGCTCTTATTCAAATGCCTATTCGAAAAAAAATAATATACTCCGATATTTTGAATCTAAACGGAAACTCAAACTTAAAGGTTGAAAGAAACGTAAACTGAAACTGAGACTCAATCTCAAACTAAAAATCAAACTGGCACTGAAACTCAAAATTAGCACAAACTCAAACTGATACTCATACTCAAACTGAAACTGAACCTCAAACTGAAACAGAGACTCAATCGGAAACAAAAACTGATACATTCAAACTGGTACGAGTATCAGTAAATAAATTCAAACTTAAACTGACAGACAAACTCAAACTGAAACAGAAACCCAAAGGTCGAAAGAGAGGTAAGCTCACACTGAAACTCGAACTCAATATCAAACCTCAACTCAGTTTGAAATTGAACTGAAACTCAAACTGATGCCGAGAATTAAACTTAAACCTCAACTGAAACTAGAGGTCAAACTTAATCTTAAACTAACTGAAAATGAAACTCAAACTGAACATCAAAATGAAACTCAAACTGAAACTGAAACTCGAAGCTTACGTTTGAATTTGGGATTCAGTTTGACTTTGAAGTCAGTTTCAGTTCGAGTTTCAATTTCAGTTTCAATTCGAGATTCAATTTCAGTTTGAAATTGAGTTTTCGTTTGAGCTTTAATTCCAGTCTCAGATTGAGTTCGAGTATCAGGGCCAATTTCAGTTTTAGTTTTAGTTTGAGATTGAGTTCGAGTTTCAATTTCAGTTTCAGTTCGAGTTTCAATTTCAGTTCGAGTTCCAGTAGGTATGAGTTTTAGTTTACCTTTCATTTGACTCAAACTGAAACCGAAACTCGAAGTTTACGTTTGAGTTTGAGATTCAGTTTGACTTTGAGGTCAGTTTCAGTCTGAGTATCAGTATCACTTTCAATTTGAAGCTCAGTTTTAGTTTGAGTTTGTGTATCAGTTTGAGTTCGAAATTCAGTTTGAGTTTGAGTTTTAGTATGAGTTTGATTTTCAGTTTAAGTTCGAGTTTCAGTTTAATTTCAAATTGATTTTCAGTTTGAGATTGAGTTCGAGTATCAGTTTGAGTTTCAATTTCAGTTTCGGTTCGAGGTTTAATTTCGGTTCGAGTTGGAGTTCGAGTTTCATTTCAAGGTTCAGTTTGAGTTTGAGGTCAGTTCGAGTTTCAGTGTGAGTTTACCTCTCTTTACTTTTGGGTTTCTGTTTCAGTTTGAGTTTGTGTGTCAGTATCAGTTTGAGTTTCACTTTGCGTGTCAGTTTGAGCTGTTGTCTCAGTGTGAGTTTGAGTATGAGCAGTGATGGGGAGTTGTTGAGTTTGAGTTTTAGTTTCAGTTTTAATACTTGTCAGTTCGTGTATTAGTTTTAGTTGCATATTTGTGATTTTGTGTTTCGTGATCTCGGATTTGTGACGGGACCTGGAAACAACTTTCATAGAAACGAACTCGAATACTTTTTTCAAACTATAACCTACACATGTTGGGTTCGTCAACGATTTGTATGCATCATAAATTGTATGTAAAGAAATATCATGAGATGGTATATGTTAACAACGCAACATAATAAGCTCGTTTTTTTAAATTTTTTGAAAATTGCCCTGTGTTTGTCAAGCCAGTTTCCGCTCAAGTATAGCGTCCAATCTGATTTCATGACTGTGTTACCGTCAAACGAGATTTTAGTGACTGCAACACAATTAAGAAGTACAATGCATTTTTCCCAAGATGCCAAAGATTATCTACCTCTATTTCAGTCTCAGTTAATGGCCAATTCTCGGAAAAATATTCCGATATAATAAAACATTAATATTTAGAATAAAACTCACCCAAAAGAGGACGTTCAGTATAAAAACGATGTATTTCATCACCGCGTAACAACCGCCGCCGATCCCCATTGCGAAATCTGAAAGAAACGGCGAGAAATACGCAGAAATAAAATCACATTGCACAACGTACAGATGCGTGTATTTTATTGGCACCGAAATAGGACGCCAGACAAGTCGTACCTAGGGAACATTTGGAAACACTTTACATACCTTTCTATTCAGCGGGGAGAAAGGCCGATCGATGCAGACTTTTGGTCGTTCCCTCGAAATTACAAATTGCGCTTGCACTTGAAAATTGGCCGCCTTAATTTGTCGAGGAGAAAATCGATCGAAAAACAATGAAAGACGCGTTTCTGCAACAAATAAACAAACAACACGACGGCAAACTAGAGGACACGGAGCACAGAAGACAGACCGAATGCAGCGGAACGAGTGACAGATGGGCGCTGCGTTGGAGTGCGCGTTGTGGGCGGGTGGGGCGGGGGCCCGGAGGCCATGTGACGTCAACTCGTCCATATTTAGACCCGGCCCGACCCACACATTACCGATTTCTTCGAGACCTTTGAAAATGTATAATTTGGGATAAAGGTGAAAAATTACGATAATACCCGTATTATATTGCGGGTGTATCACGTTGGTTGATAATTTAACGCCTAAGGAAAGGATGTTTTTCAAATTTCTCTTATTTGACTGAAAATGTTTGAGATTTGTTGACGTGTTTGAATATGTTTGAAATAATGTTGGAGCGGAAAAAGGCCTCTTCAATGATAGAGCCCAATAATAAGTTTGAACATGTTTGAACAATAACTTGTCTTTGAAGAGACTTTTCACGCTACTTACTGTCAAATTGTCTAATATTTCTTTACCGTTTGTTTTGTACGACACATTTACAGGCCAGTACGGTAATATATGAACCGTTATTTCATGTGGTACCCCTGGTGAAAATAAGTAACCTTTCGCTGTTGTTAGGTTCTTGCGACCCCGCTTCCTTGCTTGATTGTCAGCTGTCAAGTAATCGTCGTCTGTTTACTGTGGATAGATGAGGTAATAATGTGTGAAATCAGATTATTTATCCGCTATCATGTTCCTATTGCCTAAAACCAAGCTTTAGATTTAAATTTTCAATATCAAGAAAGTACTTCTTACTATTTTCTATTATTCCAGAAAACACCGACTCCTAACTACTGAATTGACCTGACAACCAACTCTCTATTCTTTACCGGCGTTGCTGCTTGAAGTAAGCTGCATACATCAAAATGTTTTATACGATACTGAGATTTATTTAGGCAGCGTTAGTACGTGCGCAAGTGATAATCGCATGTTTCGATTAATGAAGATCGAATCTTCCAGCGCTATGATGCACGAGTAGCCTTTTTTGTAGTGGCGACTGTCTGCAAATCCCTAAAGCAAATCCTTTCATAGTTCCTTTACTGATTCACGGATTATCTGGAATGCCCCAATGTAACAATAAATTGAAGACATATTTCGCCTGTTGACATACCCGCCCTAATTTTTGCAGATCAAAATGTCCGAAGAAGAGTCAGAAAATACGGACGGGCTGGAGATACTCACCGACGAAGAAGATGCGGCCAAGGATCTCGAACTGATGAAGGACATCATGCAGTCGATTGAGGCCTCGAAACGCGAAGACGACTCATCTCAAGAACCTCCGGTCAGGCATGGCGTTCTTCCGCCTGAGAAGAAAGATCCGAATCTCGATGTAAAACCCAGGGTCGTAGCCATCGACGAAATGCAACTGACCAGCCTCAATCGTCTGCTGGAACAGCTTAACCAAGCCCTTGAATGCAATCAGAGCCTTCAGCATGCGTTGATTTTGAAAGAAGTCAAACTGATTGCTTTGCAGAGGCGCATTCTGTCGAATAAAACGCGCGAATCAGAATACTCGGATTTCCAGAAGGACAAAGAAGACGACTTGAAAGGAGACATTGGAAGGTTCATCGTGAGATTCAAAGCGCCCTACTTCAAGGACTCTAGGAATTTTGCGAGTTACTCGGTGGTGCCGCGAGGTAGTTTTCCGAAGACGGCTCAATATTTCGAAGAGAGAGCGGTCGAATGGAAGAAACCTGATCTGAAGGAGCTGGAAACCGGAGTGAAGAAGTATCTAGCTAGCCGTGAGTTGCGCTCGACGATTAACGCCAAGAATTCAACCAGAGAGACCAGAGTTGCTTACTTGGCCAAATTCAACGACAGCACTTCGGCCTCGCTGAGCAAGCTGGTCCCGCCCGATTTTGACCAGATCATCGACTGGTGCTTGATCGCTAGCAAGCTAGGGAAGCTGCACACCCCGTACGAGTGTCAGAAGGCGTGGGACATTTTCTTGAAGCCGACCCTCAACAGGAAGCCGTGGAGCAAGACCGAGAAGGAACGACTGAAAGAGATTGCTCTGGAACATAATTACGAAGACTGGGATACGATCGCTGAGGAATTGGGCTCGTCCCGCTCCGGCTACCAGTGCTTCCACGAGTTTCAGGATCTCATTTCGAAAATCGCCGAGGGTGACTGGTCCAAAGAGGAAAACGAGTGTTTGGTCAAACTTGTGAAGGAGTGTTCGTACGGGGAGAAAATTCTGTGGCACAAAGTCGCTTACTACTTCGGCACCAGATCTCTCAGCCAGATCTACAGGAAGTGGAATTTGTCCAGCGTCAGCAAGCAGTACAAGTCCGGCCCGTTCTCCGAGTACGAGGATCAGTTGATCCTTAATAAAATGCTGAAAGACGACTCCACAGCGACGATGAATCTGGTGGCCCGACAGCTGAATCGCATGGGCTGTCAGATTCGCTACAGGTACACTCAGCTCATCACGAGTTTGAAAGTCAAATTTGGCGCATGGTCGATGGAAGAAGACAAATTGTTGTTAGAATGCGTCGAAAAGTTCGGGTCGAAGAATTGGGCCAAGGTCGCCAAGCATGTGCCCCAAAGAGATCGTATCCAGTGCAGGCACCGGCACAGGCATATAAAAGAGCGCATGAAGAAATTTCCCAACATGAAGTTGGAAGATTTTGAAAGAGAACGAAGGACGGTTTATAAGGACAGGAAACAGGCGACTTTGAAATACGTAATGAACCTGGCCGGCATCCAAGAACGTCCACCCCCAGATGGGAGTGAAGTCTTCAAAATAAGTACCGCCGTGGGAGATTTGGTGATAAACCCTGAGGATCTGGAGGAAGATGAAAATTCTCCGAAGAAGGGTAGGACGAGAAATAAAAAAGGGCCGGAAGCCTCAAAGACTTCAAATTCGACTTCCCGTCATGGACGTCCATCCCGGGTGGTTCTTCGAGGTAAACCTGGCAAGAAAAAGAGCAAGAGAGCCACGAAGCCGGCAGCCCCTCAGGGCAATCGTCCTTCAGGGAAATTGTCCAGTGATCCGATCGTAGGTTTCTACCGGCGGTTCGCTCACTTCAAGGGCGATCCGGGTCAACCCAAAAGTTGCTGCGACAGCCGTCCTGACGTCAAGGCCATTTCTAAAGTTCTGGACTTCAAGCCGGACAAAAATCTCGATGTCAAGAACGCCGAATGGGTGTACGTTATGGATAAGTACGACCCGTACTATCGAGATGTACTTGAAACGGCTGAGAATCTCCGTTCGGGCAGTAGGGGTGGCCCTGCGGATCGGCTCAAAAGGGGTGCCGTCGTCATTCCTCCCAGCGTGTCCTTGTTCGAAGGATTCTACAATCTTCTGAAGGATATGGACTTCAAGGAGAGCGATTTAGACGAGTTCGATCCCGACGAATTGGCGACCCTTTGCGGCAATGGCGACGAAGAAATGGCGGACGCGATGTTGAAATGGAAGGACCGACTCAAGTCGCTGTTTTTATGGCCGTCCGCTCTTTCGCAAGTCGACGTCGTCACCGGCGAAAGCCAAAAGGCAAAAACGAACCTCGCTCGAGAAGAAACGAATGTCCGTCGAGAACAGACAAATTCAAAAGATCAAAACCCCCAGCAAGACGATAATGCAGTAATCGACATGAGTGAAATCCCAGAAGAAATTCGAGAGGCCATCTTGCAGCCGGAAAACCTCAAAGTGTCCACCGTTCTCGGAGAAGATGGCCAGACTCTGCTCAAGTTGGACATGGACGGATCGTCCGACTCCAAAGACAGACCTCTAGATACGAAAGGCGCCACCGAAGCATCCGGAACTGAAGATGTCAAGGAAATCGACCTTGAACTTTACTCATACGAAATCGAAGCCTCTATCAAAACTGAAAGGGCCGATTGACGATTTTGGACATCATTGAAGTGTGAATTTTTTGAAAAACCTGTGATACCCATTTTATATTATTGTGTTGTGACGTTCCAGTCTTGAATGAGGAACCTGCAAGAAAGACAGAATTCCTGAAGTACATTTTGATTAGAATTTTGGCGCATTATTTCCAGAGTTGAAAATTTTCTTTCACAACCCCCCCCCCCTTCTAACTTTCACTTTTCACGCTTCAGATGGTCTAAAAAACAAGTCTACCTTAAAAAAAAAAAAATCTGCACGCCGTATGATGCAAAACGCATAAGGGGCTGTCCAATTAAAAGAAAAATTAGCCTGTAGCAAAACTATCCTCAATGTGCACCTCGGGCTAAGGAATCCGCTCATTTACTCTAAAGTACAAAAAAAAAAGTTGAAAAAGTCATGATCTCAAGAACAGTTTATTGACGTTTTCGACCCCTTAAAATTTGTTGATCCGATATCCCCAAACAATGAGCATTTCGGAGCAAAATGGTAGGACCAATCGCGCCAAAATCGAACCACTGATCCAATTTTGACGAAACTGGTCTTAAAAGTTGTGGTTTGCTCCAACATGATGCATATTGTACGGGCAATTCGATTGGAAAAGGTTAAGGGGTCCAAATCTGTGTTAGTATGGTCCATTTTGTAAAAGCACGAAAAGTCTATTTTGAAAATGATTCACCGGGTACCTCCTGTCAAGTCCCAATCCTCTGTTACCCACAGCTAGTTTAAGCCGCCTTTCAGCAACCTTTTTACGCATTTCCTCCCGTTTACTGGGTACCAAGTAGAGAGTTAACCAGTTACCGAGTTTAGCGGTGGGGGGGGGAGTAGATAGTTAACCAGGTACCTTGTTTACCAGATACCTCCTGACCAGGATTAAAGGGTTTATTAAAAAGGAGGGTTATTAAAAAAATCTCTCGAACGATTGCAGAGATTTATTTTATTCGTTATATTCATCGGATAATAAACCAAAGGGATGAAACAGATACAGAGAACGCCAACTGATTTAAAGTTTTTTATTGCCAACAAATTTCACAAACTATCTATCCCCCATAGTCTACGGAAAACCTATGCAAATAAATAAACCGAAATATATAAAACTATAATCCCCTCACTGAATTGATTCGAAAAACGTCTGGTAAAAAATATATGCTCAACTTTCTTTGGACTCGGTGAAATTATTGCAAATAACAGTTACCAACTGTACATCAGTACGGTAGTGTACCGAGGTATACACAATTTTGGGTCGACTATCTATACACTGTACAGAACTGGTAGGACTGGTACTCGACGTACATCACAATTATAAATGCTCGAACATTTTCCGATATTTTACATTTATGTACACAATCTTCGAGATAAAAATTCGAGCGACATTCGCTAGAGATCATTGCTGAAATTAGTTTTTTAACAATATACATAAATTCGCGAAGAATTTATCAGTTAAAAAATTAATCCGTAATGGACATTGGGAAATTGGGAAAACTTTGTCCCTGAGAAGATCCGCATTATCCGCCGCTGAACTGCTTCCAGGAGAAATTCAAGATTTTTGAAAAATCCATGCTGAAAAAATATAAGGATATGACATACAGCAGCTAAACATCCGAGACAAAGGCTGGGCCATTTGTCAGGGAGGAGCGCGGTTATTTCCTCATAACATCGGAAGTAAAATGATAAAAATTTATTACAATTTTTCGAACAATATTGCCACTTGTAGCAGTAAAATTAACCTCAGTTTGAAAAATTAACAGTGAATCTAGCGATAAAATTTCTAAGGAACAGTTTAGTGCGGAGAATCCATCGGCTGGAACTTTTTGGAACTTCTCTAGAACCGGCGAGGCAAAAAAAGTGGCGATTGCACTCAAATTTTCCCAAAAGAAGACACCTCCAATCCATGGATGCCATGGGTTGCACGCCCGGAGGAGGCATCATGCCTCATCTTCTTCGTCGTCGTTTTGACTGCTGTCCGTCGCCATTTTCAACAGCTGTTCGTCCATTTCGTCCCGCTGGCGAACTCTGCTTAAAACTTTGAGCTTCAACGAATTCGGTTCTCCGTCAGACTGGAGTTCGACGTTTTGGTTGTTCGCCTGAAACATTATTGTTATTGAATGCAAAACTGACAAACTAGAAGATGATAGATTTAAAAATAGGGAATCACACGTTTGTATAATGAAACAATTAGGTATGGTTTAATTGTGTCAACCCAAAGGGTATCACAAGAAATTTGTTTAGTACTCCAATACGGATAAATTCCAGAAATTACGCTCTTGCATCTCTCACATAGAACAATATTCAATAAAACAAAATTGAAAAAAAATTTACCATTGTCAAAACTGCGAGGAAATATCGACCAATCTCGTTGGCCGGTTTGTCTTTGACGATTTCGCCGAAATCTTTGAACTCCTCCGAATTGTCGGAGAACGTGTCGAGGACTTTAGTCCCGTACTCGTGAACGCTGAAATATTTTCTCCGCTCGGCGTCGACGATTTTCGGCCAAACCGACTCGGCAAAGGAGCCGATGTTTTTCAACCGTACGCTGGCAGCTAGGCTCTGAAAATCGATATGGGAATCAATAAATACCATAAAATGACTAATTCTAACCTTCCTAAAAGAAGGTAATAGTACTTTCTTCTCAGAATTGAGTTGAAAAAAAAAAAAAATTAAAAATTATACAAAAGTAGGCGACTGAGAACGTGTAAAAAACTTGTGAAAATCGTACATCTTCTATTCTATGTTGTTGGAATTTTGCCATTTCGTCCGACGTTCCAGCAGCCGACGTTCCAGGTGAGTTCTCCAAGATTTCTTCGGAATTTGGATCTGAGCCGCGAAGAGGGTCGACGCTTTCGTCGAAATGATTCGTATCTGAAATTGAAATGTTCGTTTTTCAGCTCCTTATCAGCCAGAAGGAGCGAAATAACACTGGTAATACAAGATGATTACCAAATTAATTGCCGGTAAAGTTAAAAAATACGAACCATCGATGTCGGCGCCATTTTCGTGGGGTTCGTGATTGTTCTCAACCCCGTTGCTCACGATCTCTGCCTTTTTGGCGAGCTTTTGCTCGAGTTTCATCCTCTTCTTTTCCATTATTTCCCTCACCTGCAATTGCGAGTAATTATCGATCAAATAAGATGGTTCATACGGACGCGCAGATGGTTTGTACTGAGAACGCAGTGGTAAACGACTCTATACAGGGTGTTAACCTGAGGATCGATTCTACAGCTAATTTCCAACAAAAATCATTCTATAACATTTTTTTATTACTGGCTTCTAAATACCGCTTTTTTGACTTTTGAGATTATTTTCTGTGAATTCGATCTTAATTCGCTACAAAACGACCATAACATCCTTGATTTATCGAGCAAATTCAATTTTGACTATACTGTTGGGAAGAGCGATAACTTTCCAATCACCCCACACTATCAAAAAACATTTTTGAAGTGGTTCCCTCGGTTAGCAGTTGGTTGGAGAAGTGAATTCGGTCAAATCTCAAAAATCGTTCGCTTTTTTCAACTCCGTGTGCTTAATACGATTGACCTTGGCGCATCTTTTAGGACTACCGGCTAAATTTTAGAGGCATATGGTTTTTTTATACTGTAGGGTGATTGGAAAATTATCGAATGCCTAAATACAACTGCTAAGGCTGACCATAACAAACCATAATCTCAAGCCCATCTAACATACTTGGCTCGCTTCTTCGATCAGATTTTTCGGTAGCTGGAAAACTCTCCGCCTTTTCAGGACGGCAGGGTAAACGAATTTCAAATTGAGTGGCTCCCAGTCGACGTGCTTGTGTAATTGTACAGTTACTGCTTTCATTTTCTGTCTGCAATGTTAATTATCGGTATTTTCAACCAGAAAAATCTAGATTCAAATGGATTTACACAAATAGCGAAGTCTACGGAGCAGGTAAAATTGATAAAACACAAATACTATTATAAAATGAGATAAATGAAATAAGCAAAATAAATGAAATTAGTGAAATAAATGAAATAAAAGAAATAAACGAAATAAATTAAATACATGAAATGAAGGAAATTAATAAAATACCTAAATAAAATAAATGAAATAAATAAAATACAAGTACGAATTTGATAAAATACAAATGATACTAACATGGCTTCTTCGATTGCAGTATTGGCGTTTTCGTCCGTGATCGGCTCGAGGGACCCGTTAACTTCTGCTGGAGAATCGTCCATATCATCGGCGGCACCGTCAGATAAAATACCGTTGCAACCATTGAGACCAACGTCAATATTGATGTCAATATCTATGGAAATTGAAAAAAATATAACCAAACTGCACCAAAATACGTACTGGTATAGTAGAAGGCGATTCTTGTGGGAACATAGGCACCATGCAATGCTCTGCTACCAAGAAGATTGCCCAAATACCGAATTCCCTGTGTTAAGCTTATACCAAAGTTTTATTTCATTTTTTGATTTCGCTCACAGTATAATAAAGAGATATTGGTTCTATATCCGCTGGCTATCTTCTCTCTTACCAGACACCTCATAATTGGTTATGGGCCCAGCACGCTTCCACCGCGCCCTTCAGTGTTTAGGAGTTTCTCTATCCCCTGAGCTGACGGAACGATTTTGGAATTTTTAGTCTCGTAGGGTTACTCTTGGAGAACTTACCGTCACCCTCTTTCCAATTTCGGGCAGGCCGATCATCGATAGCGCCATCGTCCCCAATTTGGCTGATAATAGGTCCTCCGCCGTACCACGATCGACCGAATATTCTGAATGGAGTAATTTTAAGTATTAAGTTTACTTCATAGTAAAAAAGTATGTGAATAAACGTCAAAAAGCGGACTTTTCACTACTGGCCACGATAATCGATTGATTAGCGTACGAGGAAAAACAGAAATCTCTGGAACGAACCTGAAATCTTCTTTGTAGCCAAAGGACAAATCACTGTCAGATTGGTAAAGGGGTGTGGACAATTCGGATTTTCTTACAGCCTTGATGTCGAAATTCAGTACGACTTGTTTGATGGGAGTGATTTTGGGCATTTTCGCCAAACTGAGGCGGACGTTATCCTCTGAAAATACGTTTTTCTGTCAATACGAGTCAATTTTCGGAGATTTTGCAATTAGGGAAACATTAGGGAAACACGATCTGAAGTACTGACCACTATGAACGAAGTCCAGAAGTTCAAGGTCGTCTTTCTCAAGTTGTTTGGTTGTACGTCTTCGTTTCACTGGCGAGGCCTCGGAAGTCCCAGGTTTTCTGTGAAATTTCATTTCTCTCATTTTTCATTGCTCTATAACGCGTTTAGTTTACACAATCGAGTTCTGAATGGAGAACGTCGATCATTCAGATATGTTCCTACACCGTTTAACCATCACCAGAAATACGTTCTAAAAGATGTGATCCGATCGTGCACAAATGGGTATTTTCAAGCATCGATACTTATCGGGTTTTGTACTGAATCGTGAAAAAAGCGAGAAGAAAAGCCAAAAAGATGTCGGCCAAACCGAATAATTTGAAAAGGGATTTCGGTAATCCATAATAGGACAGAAACCCAAAATCGGGTAGAGTCTGCTATTTGTTTTGGCCAATCGGCAACGTGATGCGTGAAAAGGGCCGGGAAAATTCTACCAAAATCAAAATAGGACCTAAAAAAAATCACAGCCATAGAATTTTTTTGGAGCATTAAAATTTCACAACATGGAATTACGAGAGTTATTGGGGGCATGGACTTATTCACATTAGTAAGTAGATAGTCGACAACCATTCATTTATTTTTTGACAATGACGAGTAAGCCCATAATTGGTGAAAATACTCAGTTAGAAACATGGAGCAGACATTAGTCTAGTTAAGCAATGCCAAGTCTCAGATGTAATTATTGGTAGGGTAGTAATTGACGCTATTACTGAGAAATACAACTTTTTGGAGCCACAATCACATTTAAGGTGAAGGTTGGAGATGTGATTTTTAATTAAGATCCACTGTTCAGCCTTTATCTCATAAAAAGTCGTGGTAATTATTAACTTTAAGCATAATTTAACTCAGGGGTCAAAATCCGTTTTTGGAGTACAGACGAGGACTCGAATTTTTGCGCTCTTGAATTTTTGTGAACATTGCAGGCCAGTATTACATGTTCAGAAAAGCCCTTTCTTCATGAAATACCCCAAAATTTATTCATTTTAACTCCTAGAATAAATTGTGACAACGCCTATCTATATTCAGAAAATAAGAGTAATTAGGCATGTGGAGTAATATATCTTTGAAAATATTTACTCGTTTACCCAGACTGAATTAATTAAATTTTTAAATTACCTAATCAAATTTTCAGAAATTTTCAAGGGGGTTATAGATGCACACCAAAATTTAAACTTCTGGAATTTAAAAAAAATTAAAAATATACTAATCATCAGGAATAGCAGGAGGCAATACGCAGATTTTAGGGTAATTATCTGTTTGAGAGGAAGGGCGAGTAGAAGGATTGCAAAGATTGCATATAAGTCAAACCAATTGCAGAAAGTTTTGAAAAAATTTGAGATTTTGAAAACTCCAGTTGCCGTTTTTATAACACAATTTTTGGCAAGATGACGGTGGCCTCTATTGATTTTAAGATTTTTTAAAATTATTCAGCTTAAATCAAGCACATAGATTTTTCAAAACTTTCGAATTTTTCATATACCTATTTCCAAAATGGTTATATTTTTCAAAAATATAAAAATATTTTTTTAATTTTATTTTTAAAAACAGTTTAATTTTTCTTTAAAAGTCGTAAAATTGAAATAAATTGAATTTCAAGAGGTAAACATGGATCTTCAAAGATTTCTTCTCATCGGTAGAAGAAGAAACCCGACTGACTCAATAGGGGTGTTATCTTTCAGCTTAGCTGTCAGCTATCTTGTATTACTCAACTTCCCAATCAGCCCGGACATTTTTCGAGTTTGACGACTTTTATGACAATAAACAGATCTTGGCTTGTGTTTCAGCTAACTAGGCGATTTCGGTATGGCTTTCATTGTTCTCTCGATTGCTGAATAGCGTCTATCCCATCTGGTAATTTGCAATCCTTGGTGTAGAGGTATCAACCTTAATCTCGTTCCTGGACCCCAAATTTCTAGCTCAACTTTTCCAAAAGAACCTAGAACCTCAAAAAAATGAAAATTTTCCTACCATGGGAACTAGCAGTACCTGCATAGGCAGTTTCTCTTGCACAGGTACTAGCATACCTATTTATGTAATTTTGAAAAATAAAGACATTTGACTTTAGTATGAAAAAATATGACTCAATCGATTCGTGGGATATTGCAACAAAGTATTATGTGAAATATACTTAATCTACCTGCACCAAAAATATAATAATCGTGCTGAACTTGGCAGGCGATTTCGGAAAATGAAATACGGAAGAGAAGGAAGCGCGTGTTTGAAGGTTAGCTGGTCCATGATCAATCTGGGGAAATAGGGACCCAGAAAAGCCGAAAAGGCAGACAAAACAAAATAAAAGGGAACTTTGAAACCACGGTCTTCAATTGAGGCAATAAAAAAGACCAAAGACTCAATTTTTCATAATCGAACCCAGTACCATTTGCAAACAGCCGACAGGGCAGGAGACATTCACCATAGTACCTATTTTATAGGCAATTACTAAAGGTGGGTAACCCAGGGTAAGGAGAATGTGATGACATTAGGCATACGAAGAATAAACAATCAGAAACTCCCGGCAGGTCGGTCCTGAGATCGTAAAGTTGGAGATTCGCTCGTAAATCTTAACAATTGCAATGACGAATATTTTTTACAGCTGATTCCAACGTTTTCGAGAGTTGGTTGACGGATTTTTTAGTCTTCGATTGATCAGCGAAGGTTACGATCCCGAGCCCTAGTTTTGCACAATATTTGTTGCGTTTATTTTGCGCAAGGAATTCCTTTTTTGTAAAACTTGTAAATAAAAGGTTGCTCACTGGCTACCTTAAAATTGGAACCTCGAAAATCATGGTTGCGATTGACAGTACCTAGATTTCTGAGCTCGTCTCCATACCATGCGAGTTTTATGGTAACGGAATGTTTGTTTTTTCGAAATTGACCAATGAAATGTGCAAAGGAAGTGCTGGCGCATCGAGCGACCCTTAAGCATAGGAAGTGTTGTGAATACGGGCCTTAATGTTTCACGAAAAAAAGTAATCTCTGGTCGCTTAGGAAAAACGCTCAGGAGCCTCCCCATACCGCTCATCCGTATTTTGGACCGGTTCCTTGGGTAGCATCCATATGCTCATGGGCCTTGTGCCTTACCCACAAGAGGTTAATTGTACCCACTTTTAGTACGCCGTTTTTTAATTGAAATCCCAATTTAAACCCAATTATTCGACCATATGAAGCCTAGTTGGGCATCCAATTTAGGGAAGGGCTTCCGATGGCGCAAGAAGTGTCGTGTGTCCGAACCGACCGAAACTAACCGTTCGTTTTAACTGTCCGACGGAAATAAAATCCGATTCTATTTCAGTCCGACTTCAGACCCAGGCAAACAAATATTGAGGTAAAGCCAAACAATAACGCGGCTGAGCATTCTTTGAGAAATGATTCTTTAAATTGCGGGATGCGCGATATTCTTTGAGACTTGCCATTGCGTTAGAAAAACACAAATAGTAAGTGAAACTTACGATTGCAAATTTTCGGAGGTTCCTGTCACTACCGACTGGTATCTACAACAAATGAACGACTAAAAACAAGCGGCAAGATAGTTGTACTCAAAAATTGAACAAACCAACTGGCGTCTTTGAATTTCGGAATTCGTCCCCCAAAGAAGGACTCGTCATGACGTGTAGACGATTTTTTCCATCACTTTTTACCGTCCAACTATTCGCCTAACCATTAATTGCGTATTACGGCTTAAAAAATGTAGGGATTCCTAATTGAGAGAATGGCAAACGATTCGTTCGAAATTTGAAGGGACAATGCAAAAAGATCGTAAAGAATTTCATCCCAGAGAATTCGGAGTACCTATTTGAGCAAGATTGATATTCAATATTGAAATTTACAACAAATAATTTATCTAAAACGAACTCCTGGGCTAATGTCAATAAGTAGGTAGATTTTTTGCTCTCAATTTTGAAAAAACAAGTTATCTTAACGTAAGCCGTAGGTAAATACTGATTTGAATAAAGGAAAATTTTTCAAACGATGGAAGGAAGGGGACGTAGGAAGGGAAAATCCTGTTAACGCCAGTCAAAGCAAAGTGCACCCGAAAGCAACTGCCCACCCAATCAGAATCCTCGATACGTAACATAACATAAGAAAACATTCATCTTTCCCCCCGATTTTCCTTCCTCCACCGCATGATGAGTGATAATTGAAAAAATAAATTCCAAATTATCTTCTCACGGCGCATTTTGAAACCCAACACCAAATTTTTATGTACATGATGACCTAAACATGACTAAACTGCGTCTCACTTGAGGCAGCTAGGCATTAAACATTTTCAAAATTCGTCAACAAATAACTTTTTTGAAAACTGTTGTAAGACATGCTCAAAATAATTTTGGGCGCCTTACAATGCACACATCTGTGCACTAATGTAAACATTAATTGTTCTGTATTACGATTTGTATTACAATAAAATGGCCTCCCCACAGATGAATAGCCGAGGTCCATTGTCACCTCTATGGCGAACATCGTAAAAATCAATTTTACCAAATGAGGTAAAACAACAGTTAAAATGGGAAGTCAAACACAAAATTTCAAACGAATAATCGCTGGAAAAACTGCTACATGACTGATTAGGGTTACGAGCCCCAATGATAATTCGATTACCTGATACTGACAACACAGAAACTGTCATTCATGCAACATGCTGGCTACAGAAAGGAAATCTACTGATTTCACACATTTTGAAACGTGCAATTAATGACGATAAAACAAGAACCAAAACTAAAAAAAAACTGAAATATTTTACCATTTCACCAAACATTTGCCAACTTTTTCTAACTCCTTCCTTTGATCGGGTATTATTTATATTCTTTACAATATGGAAAGCTTGAAGAACTAACACTGACGTAGCATTAGATACAGACGCTCGAGTAAAAACAGGCAGTCAGCATTAGCACACAAGCGGAAAACAGAGACGAAGGGTACACAAAATGGGCATCCAGCGAAAATTCGAAAACTGATCAAATTTGCAATAGCTGAGGCAAAAGATACGGGAACAAGAATACCTAAAATTGAACCAGTCTTGAGAAATGACAGGTTGAATTCAGAGATCAGGTAAATTGAGCTTTCAATGGTTGAAGAGTACCTATTTTTCCAAAAACGAAGCTGATAATTTCAGATTAGCAATTAAGAAAAGTACTAGCACTATTTTAAAGCATAATAATTTTGATAAAGATGAATATTGGACACAGTTAAGTTCAAAGTTGAAATAACTAATGCGACAAACCCGAACAAAACGACAATGAATGTGAAAGAATATTTTTGCATGTCTGACAAATAATTTGGTCTTCTTGCATTTTCTTCTTGGTCTTCTTGAAAATCTTCCAAAACTCCGTGAGCATGGGCGAAGGCAATTTACGATACAATGGGAAAAAATTAACCTCAATGAATTCTGTTCAATACTGGCATATCAATACTGTCTGGATATCCATTTACGGTTTGATACTCCGCAATGTTCTGATTTATAGATACAAGGGCGGAGAATAGGAAAAACTGGTCGACATTTTCGTACAAAATAACCCAGATGTAAACCTGAGCCTTGGAAACAGCTAAATGGCAGAGGCCACGATCAGAAATCAAATTTCAAAAACATCAAATATGAGAAAAATCTTTGAAAAATCTTGAGTATCTTGAACGATGAGTAAAAGCGTGATTGTTACGGTGAAAATTATCACGGAAGAAAGTGGCCGGCTAAAATGTCAAAACAAAAGCGACACTTCTAAACCGATAAGAAAACAATTCTCAAACACTTACAGCGTCGAGACGTCGCTCGTGAGGGATCCCATGATTTGGAAAACGGCATCGACCCGCTTGCAATAAAATGTGGTCGAGTTCTGAAGCAGGATTGCAGCTTCGGGGAAATTCGTGGCGAAATCATCGTGAAGATTACGGGACAAGAAGTCATTCAAAACCTGAAAGAATTACGAACAACAGTGGTGACAGTATGTACTGAAGGATAGGAGGCATACATTGCCGGTCGCAGACCATGGATTGGTTACCTTGCAAAAAAACTTTTTTTCTTTACTTCAACAACTGTTTTGCTGACGAATTTCGTGGTTCTAGTCGTTTTCGAGTTATTGAGAATTGTAGAAATTTTAAAAAACTCAAAAATGTCTCACTAAAACTGTAATAAATCCTTAACGGTTGAAGCTACCGGCGTCGCGATGGCCTCATTCGATTCAGCATAGAAAAATCTATAGAAAATTATGCCTCGCATGCCTATGTTGCACTTTTCCTGAAAAGCACGAATTTTTTCTCACTTCAACAGCAGTTTTGCTGGCCTTAAAATTAAGGTAAGGTCCTAGATCCAAAACTTGATTGATGGTAAAAATTTCATAATTCTGCAAAAACTCCTTCCCTATGAAAAATCCTGATGGCGGACGAACAAAAAAATTTATTGCAGATTCGGGTTTTACACCCCTTGAAACGGGAAACCAACAAATTTTCAGGGGGTGTTAAAAAAAACTTTTTTCCAACCGATTACAAAGGTTTATTTCTAAGGAAAAATGAACCAAAAATCTCTTTTTTTAAATCGTTTAAACAAGTAATGCGCACTTTAACAGGCAGGCAATCAGATCTCATTACGCAGGATGCAGAGAAAAACGCACATGTGAATCCAGCTTAATTCAGGAGAGAAGACAAATAAAAATGAAAGACGAAGGTGTAGAAAAAGGTTCGCACTTACATCAGTCAAGGACATGCTCCAGTTCTTATAGATATTCGCCGTAACCGGCTTGAGCAGATCCTCGTACTTTTGGATAACATTTTTGTCACCCATTCTTCATCTGTGAAATGCAAAATAAGAGCAGTGGAGGGAAACAATTCAGAGACGCCTTTTCATGCGATGCAGTCAAGGATGGACCCCAAATTTGATACCTTAAGGAAAACTTCTGTTTGACGCGGGAAGTAGTTATGGGCTCATAATTGACGACTAATGAAGTCCCCAGCGATGGTTTTGATGCTGGGATCCAGGGTCTGAAACCCAAAAACTACTTGAAACAGAGTAGTTAACCCGCATGCATCATTGCATCATGCAAATTGGTAACGAGCAGTAACATTATCAAGTTATCACATTCAGTTATTAATTTTGAATCAACTCCACAAGCCATTTTGAGTTTGATTTTTAAAAAAAGTGTCAGTTTGAGTTTCACCTCGAGCTTGAGTTTCAGCTCCAGTTTGACTTTGAGTTTGAGGTTGACTTCCAGATTCAGTTTTAGTTTGAGTTTGAGATTCAGTTTCAGCTTCAGTTCGAGTTCGAGTTTCAGTTTCAGATTGAACTATTGAGGACGATTTCAGTTCAAATTTCAGTTTGAGTTCGATTTTCATTTTCAGTTCCATGTTGAATTTCAGTTCGAGGTTCAGTTTCACTTTGAATTTCAGTTTGAGTTTCACTTCGAGCGTAAGTTTCAAATTGAAATTCAGTTTCGGTTCGAGTTTCAGTTCGGGCTTCAGTTTAAGTTTCAGTTCGAATTTTGTTTTAGTTTCAGGTTGAGTTTGACTGTCAGTTTCAGTTCAAAATTCGATTCTAGTTCTATTTTCATTCTCAGTTTCAGTTCGAATTCCAGTTCGTGTTCGACTCCAAGTTTGAGTTTGCATTTCAGTTTGAGCTCAAGTTTGAGATCCACTTTCTGAGTCAGTTAGAGTTTGAGATTGAAATTCAATTTCAGTCTGATTTTCACTTCCAGTTTGAGGTTCGACATTGTAATTCAGTTTGAGCTTCCCTTCGAGTTTCAGTTTCAGTTCGAACCTCAATTTGAGAATTTGTTCAAGTTTCAGTTTGGGTTCTAGTTTGACTTTGAGTTTCAGTATGAGATTTAGGCTCATTTTGACTTTGTGTCCAGGTTTGAGATTCAGATTTGAATTCAGTTTTTGTTTGAGTTTGGTTTAAGTTTCAGTTCGAATTTCGTTTCAGTTTCAGGTTGACTTTGCGTTTCAGTTTTAGTTTAGGATTCAGTTTGACTTTGAGTTTCAATTTGAAATTCAGTTACAGTTTGATTTTCACTCGCAGTTTGTGGCTCAGTTTCACTTTGAATTTCAGTTTGAGTTTCAGTTTGGGTTTTAGTTTGAGCGTTTCAGTTCAAATTTTAGTTTGTGTTGATTTTCATTTTTAGTTCGAATTTCAAGTTGAGTCTCATATTGAGTTTCAGAATGAAATTCATTTTGCTCTGAGAGTTTCAGTTGGGGCCTCAGTTTGAGTTTCAGTTTGAATTTGATTTTCGTTTTTAATTTGAATTTGACTTTTAGTTTGAGTCAGAGTATCAGTTTCATTTCGAGTGTTCAATTACGAACTAGACAAAAATCAATCTAAAAAATTATCAAACCTGATTTGTTATAGACGCCCACAAGCACAAAATTTTCATTTTAATCAAGAGGCAAGCTCGGCATTTCTAAATGGTATGGATTTATAAATTTTTGAAATAGGGTAGGTAGTGGGAGGCACTCTACCCTTTTCTCAAATTCTGAGATATAAATTTGGCACCTGTTTGATGCCCAAATCCGCACCCACGATATTTCTACGTTTTCAAGAACTTGGTAAGTAACTAAGTAATGGTATGAAATTGTAAGTAACTAACGATACGTATTTGTACACCCAATTCAAACAATTTCGCGCCATTACCGATATCAGAAGTGGGAAGTGCATTACTTACAAGACTTGTTTTTATACTTACAGGCAACTTCTAAAACCCGAAGACAAATAGGTATATAAGGAAACAAGACAATATTACAATTAAACATATCACGAGCGGGACGAAGGTAAATTCCCCGCTGAAAGCGTTTATGGGAAAAATAACTGTCCTGTTCATGGCGGTTGACGCGCGATTTTCACAATGGCAAGCCCTCTCGGTCCGCGTATCCGTTTTTATAGCACTCACCAACGGAAAAATGGGCCAAATTTATTATTAGAATCGACAATGCTACCTATGCTCTCGTCCGATCGAAGCAGAAAGGGACAACTTCGAGGCAAACAACTCGCGACGCGAACCACAATCCAAAAAATCCACCATAACACAACAGAAAAGGACAGAATCCAAGCAAAGAGAAAATAAAAATGGAGAACGGGGTAAATAATGGAGGGAGCGGTTCAATGGAGCACTTGGAACCGAGCGTAGCGCGTCGTAGGTGGCGCTCTGGTGAGAAGGAAAGGTACTAAATTGAACTGAAAACGGTGTGAGTAGGGGCGGTTCGGGTGTCACCCAACTGCCACCCTGCTACGGCGGCAACTGCCACTTGTCGACGAAAGCCTGTCTGTTGGCGAAGAGACACCAAGTGCCACCCATGTACCGAATAAGCCCGAACCAAATTAGGAGTCTTGCTTGCGATAGAGCAGTGGTTGGGGTGGTAGTTGCAGAACAAACTCTGGGTGGCAGTTTTTCAAATCCTGGTCCTGACTTAGAGGGACTCAATCACTGATGGTCACTGTTATAGCCATTCTTGGTCACTCAATTATACACACTCTTATTAAAACACCCCTAGTCACTCTTAGGTTAAGCGACTTGAGACTTGAATCACAAATGAAGATAACCTGAGTCATAACCACCTGGCATCCCAGAAATGTGTTTTTTAGGTTATGGGCTTTTGACGATTTGTCACACTCACGTTTCGAGAGGATGGAGAGATGCCAAGAAGGTCCCGGAGGAGGTTCATAATAACCAATGGTACTTTACCATTACTGTATTTAATTAAATAAAAGAACTATCAAATTAAGATGTATAGCAGTTATTCCGAAAAGCCAGGTAACGATTATCTACAGAAGTGAATAATACCCAGTGAACATTTTCGTGTATTATAAGCCGAAAAGTGGACAATTTGAGTCGTACCGGAGAAATTCTCTAACTTGGATGCACTTGTGGAAGAATGGACTTATCGTATTACAAAAAAAATTTAAGCAGGTTCATGTCGAATAAATTAAAGCTTTCAATCAAGAACACGGAGAAAATATGGCAGAATAAAGTATGAAGTACACCTGATGAAAATTGAGAGCAGGCACGAATACCAAATTTGATGTCGACGGGTGAGTTTTAGAACACAAAGTGGTACATGTTCACAATTACAGATGCCCGGATCTCGTGCGGAAGCCCGGAAATTTCTGTTGAATGTATTGGGTTTCGCCTTCGCTTCTGTGAATCCTTGCTACGGTCCGCGCCATGATTATTCGACTCAGCAGATACTGGCAAGCGAAGGTTGACATTTGCACAGCGTAAGGTAAATCCTGGCGCAGAATATCAAGGGCCATCATAGGAGCGAACAAAGGCGCAAACTTATAAACATTACACAGAAACTCTGTGAGCCAGCAGCCACATAGACAACAAAACATTCGTACATTGATGTTTTTAGAAGCTGATAGATTTGTTATCATTGATATTCCCCCCTCAACTAATAGACTCCATGAGGGAGCCCTAAATTCATTGTTTCATAACAAACTCATCAAAGAAAAACAACCTAAACGCACAAGCGACAAAAAAAAAATATGTTAAAGAAAACAAGAAAAATTATGGAAATAATTTCAAACAGCCGCACAACGAATGATACGGACACGAAGGAAATTTCCATCGCGCCATTCTGAGAAATTGTACCAAATTAAAATGGTATTGAAAATTATTGTTGATTTGTTGTAGATAAAATTTACAATCGGGTTGAAGTGACACAAACACGGCTAGTCTACGAAACTTTGCTCGACGCAAGCCTTGACTCGTTTTTCGTATTCACGTCGATTTTCCTTATATAGCTGAGCTGCCATAGAGTTCGCGGGCGAATTCGGATTCGGATCGCTTAGCAACGACTGGAAGATAAGAACAGGCATGATAAGAGGCACAAAAAATTAACGCGATTTGAAACTCGAGAAAATGCCAAAAGACGACAAACCTGAATCGACGTCAAAATAGCAGAAACGTCGTACGTAGGGCTCCATCTATTTTGCAGAATGTCTAAACAGATCCCACCGTCGGCGTACACGTTGGGATGAAACATTTTCGAAACGAATCGAACGGTTGGTGGTTTATTAGGATATTCTTCCGTAAACTCTATCGTGAGTTTGAACGTGCCGTCTTCAAACGGGGTGTCATGAGGCCTAAAACGTTAAAAAATAGACAATTTGGGACAAAGCCGAATGATGATGGCAGGTTAAAACTCGAACGGTTAATAGCAGGTTAGTCCACGTTTCCTGCTGTGTTCCAAAGTTGGGCAGCCAATCAGAGAGCAGATCCGACGAACTTCTCTATGATTGGCTGTCCGCGTCAACACTCTCTTATCACATCCACCTTGTGCCATGCCTTCTTCTTCTTCTTCTTCCTATATCCTGCCCTGGCAATTTAGCCACGTCGGGCAGTTTTTTTTTACGTACCCTAATCTACAAATAACAAGTTTTAACATAGCCTTAAGTACCGCTGTTGCAAATCTATTAATCAATCTATCAATCAAAACTGCCAACAACTCACCCAAATATGACGGCGTTCCATATCATGATGTTGTTATCAGTAGGTGCTCCACTAACTCCGGTGGGTGGATCTTCTTGCAGTCTGAGAGTAAAACAAGAGAAAATGTCCATGTTTACACCAAGATAAATAAAATAATGTTTTTTGTTGGGCACATTTTCGATCCACGGACATTTTGTCATAGCTTGCTGGAAAACCCTTTTTAGAATGTTCTTGTGCTCGACCTTTATTTTACTATTTATTCACAAAATGGGTGTAGTTCCTTCAATTTCTTAGTAAACTTAAATCTGAGGTCGCCGTTGGAAAGCTCGTAAATTTTCCAATAAAAAAAATTCCATAACCGACGTTTTTTTTTATGATGTTAAAAAGAAAACAGGCAAAATTTCATTTTTTCCATTCTGATTTCACCAAAACAATTGATCTGAACGCATTTTTTGGGAAAAACTTGCCCAAAAAATCAGCTTTACGACGGTACACTTAGTCATTTTCCTTTTTACTTTCATACGTTGAAAACATCACTTATGAAAAAGCTGAGTTTTGGGAAGCTAAGTGCGTTCTGATCGACTGCGAAAAATTTTGGTGAAAATCCGATTGGAAAAAAATGAAGTTTTGCAGTTTTCTCTTGAACCTCATTTTACCCGTACCTATTGCTAAAAAGAAAAAAGTCAGATATGGCACTTTTCTTGCAGGAAAATTTACAAGCTTTCAAACGGTACCATAGTAATTAAGTTTAGTCAAAAAACCATACAAACAATAGCCTTATGCTATTGTAATTCATGTCATTCCTGGTATTCGGGGTTTCTCGAAATAATCGAAATTGGAGAACTCTATGCTTGTGATACCCTATGGGTTAACACAATTACCAGTAGATAAACCATCATTTTTTTAGTTTTTTTAATAATCCGGGAGGTAAAACAAATTAAATGAAAAGAAAATAAACCTGGAAGAACTGGCGCAATAATTCTTCAGGGGATCAGAACCCCGAAGGTATCTCCAGATCTTCAGTCCGACGCCTTGACCACTAGACCAAAAAATGGGAAAACTAGATAATCTGGAGATACGGGGTTCGATTCCTGGTCAGGCTGGAATTTCGGTGCCGATTCGCCAACTTTATTTTGTTCTCATTCATCTCGGTGTATGACATTCCCGCTAGTAGCCACCCGATATTTTGACCCAGGAGCGCAAATTTACCACAATTTCGTCAGTATCTAGCGGCAGGCATACGAGATATCACCAGCAATTGATTATTCACAAAGTAAACTGATGCCTAGCAGGCAATTTAGCCAGCGCTCCTCGAATTGCCGTCGTGGCTTGAAATGAGAGCCAAGGTCCGATGGAGAAAAGCAACAATTATCAAAGATTAATGTGAACATTTCATCGATTTATGAATTCAAGATTAGATAATTATAGAATATCATTAATCAGGAAGATACGCGAAGCCTTCCAGTCAGATGTAAAGCGGAATACTGAACCAGAGAAGTGAGTGTGAGTAGAAAGTAGTGAGATGAACCCGTTCGACTGCTGCAATTTAACGCTACCTGTCGTCTACCGTGAAACCGCAAATCTTCAAGCTCCAAACTTTCGCCCGAATTTCAAATTGTCGAGCTAAATAGCTAATCTTGAATTTGAAAAATAAGTACAGAAACTACAAGGGGATGGACAACTTTTTGTACCTTTTGAAGTCCCTCATAAGTCTTCGTCTCGCAGGAGTCGACATTGTAACTCAACGTTTATAAACTAACGATCACAACGATAACGCGAGGATCAATAATACTTGCGAACAAACAAACCACGGATATAACTAGCGAAATATAGGAAAAATATAGATTTTCGAGATTGGCCGAATGGAAAAATTGTGAAACTCTTGGCTATCAAATCAAGCTCAAGCTTACAGCAAAATAAATTCACATATGTGATGACTCAGTGCTGCCAACTGGTGGGACTTCCCGGTTCCCAACCCAACGTTGTCAGACAAAGGCGTGCGTTTTTCCGCGAAACGTGGCTCCGTTTCCGGGATTTAAATTTAGTAAGAAGATATTTCGGGGATTTACAAATCCTTGTTTAAAAAATTTACAAATCAAGGTTGAACTAGGATTCGCGAAATTTCATGAGGAATTTACCTTTACAGCCCCTTTTACCCTTTTGTTTCCAATTTTGAGAAAAGGGCATTTCTAGGCCATAATCATTTGAGGCGTTTTGAGCTGAGGCATTTTGAGGAGCTTCAACCAAGCTGTGTACTTTGCATCAGCAGCTGATGCAGGCGAAGGGAATTCCCCTCAATCCGAGGAAGAGCATTTCTGCGAGGGATAATGAGCATAGATAACACACATTACTTCCACAGTTGCAATCCGATCCAAACATTTGGCAAGAAAATAAATTTCTTCCTGCATTTATTTATCTTTGGAGTATACTTTCTTGGAACCTTCTTTACTTACGCCCATGGCGTTTTCCATGGTTGACGCCAATAAAAACATAAAAAATGCCAACCATGGAAGGAAAAAATGCTATCGATTATTAAATCGACGCTAGCGTCGACGGCACATTTTTTTGCCCTCCTTTCTAGCGGTTTCGCTTTTGCTGATTCGCTCTCGCTCTTGCTCGTTGATGGTTGCTGTTTGCTCATGGTTGGTGGCTGAGAAGTGGTGCTGTATGTTACATTTTTTGAATAGAACAGAATAATTTTTTCATTGACAAATACGTTTTTTGGTAGTTAGGCACCTGCTGCTGAAAATGTCAAATTATTTCATTTGAAGATGTAGTTTTTGCCCTGTGTACTCCCGTTCACGAGGTAGGTATGCAGTTAGTTGTTTTTCTTGGACTTTTTGCCATATCAGCATTCAACAGGTCCACGTTGGGACTATTTTTACTACCATAAAAATAAGTACGATATTTTAGCGTTGAATTCTTTATTGACGTGCCTTTGTTTGAATTATTGTTCTTGATCGTCAGAATTGTTGTTCCTGATTGTCGGAATCACTTTCTACCAACACGATGGCGTTGAAAGTCGAGTTGAAAACGTTGTCACTGACAGAACAGACGACGAAGAAGGTTCTCGAGACGCTGAAAATTATTCATGGAGTGGTACGCTGTTCGGATTTGATATTTTGTATCATGTCGGCAATGAATTGCCTCCAAAGATCATTTTAGTTACCTAGCATGAGCTTAAATTTCACTCTCCGTCAGGTCTTGAATCTGGCACCTCCTGCTCTTGAGTCCGAGGCCTCAAACCTTAGACAACCATCCAGGCATCCAAGCAGATTGTTTGAAAAAATAAGAAATGGCAGTTTTTCCTGGAGCGAAGCGTCAGTTGTCTGTCCTTCCAGACTATCCCTGGATCTCTTTGCCGAGGAGTTAAGGCGTCTGCCTAGTCCCAAGGGAGCAAGAGGTGCCAGGTTCAAGTGCTGCCGGAGAGTGCCATCGCTATTTCCCAAGTGATCTCATTTATTCCATAGCATCAGGGGGCTAACACATCGAAAGGGGTTGGTAAATTCTGTGTGGCTTTGCGCCCTTGTTTTTATTGATTGGTCGTCCCGCAGGAATTCACGCAAAAAGAAATGTCCTCCTACAAAGATAAAGGGAAAAATTTGGGTCGTCAATATTGGACTGACAGGGGACATCTTGTAATCCAAGGTGGGGTCGATTATTCGTCCCGGGAGAACGACCCGGCCTCCAAAGAGAAAGAAGCCTCGCTGTTTGCCTTGGAAAAATTGGAGAAGTAAGTTACGAAAATCAACTTTTTCCCTGTGACGATTTGGTATTTTCGGTGCTCCAGTGGAAGGCAGAACGGTGCCTCAATTCCAAACTAATGGTCTCCCAGAAAAAAATTTAAAAAACTGGACTAAACAATCAGAGTTTTGCCACAAATTGAAGTATTAAATATTGTACAATATACAAATTTCGTAAATGGACACGCGGACAATCGTTAGTTGAACGATTCCAAGCAAAAATGTATAGCTTTTTTCATCACTCCTTATTTTCACTTTTCAGATATGGTTTCCATGTGGAACATTGCAAAGAAGCGTTGAGAGCCACCGGAGGCAACATGGGCAGCGCTTACGAGTTTCTCATCTCGAAATACTTCAACTTCCCGCTCTTCGAGCCGGAGACGGTCGATCCCAATTTGCTGGAAGAGCGATCGCAAGAGCTCGATTCGATCAAGTCAATCTACGAGAGCCTTTGTGAAGAGAAAATACCCAACCAGCTATGGATAATCCATTTGGACCTGCCCTATCTTGCGGATTTATTCCTCGAAAAGCCCGCGTCCCGCCGCAACGATCCGAAAGACAAACGGGAAACATGCCGGTTCTTTTTCCGAGGGAGATGCCGATTCGGCGACAGCTGCAAGTATTCGCACGTTAGGACGCCTCGCGTACCGAGCCATATTACATTCGACGAGAAGCGCGATAAATTCGATCTGGAAATTCGCTTTCCGGCTGGTGAGAATTTTTCTAAATTAAATCATTCCCATGTTAATCGTTTTGATAGCCGGCGCTCGGAATTCGCGTTTTGGAAAAAGTCAGAATATTGAAATTGAAAAGAGCCCCTTGAGTAGCACTTGAGCGTTGAGCTTCAAAAATCCTTGCATTGGCTTCCAGAGTGTGTGTATTGGATACTTCGGGTTTGTTCCAGGAGCGTGAGTGTAAGATGGGTTAGCCAGAATTGGTAGGCAACACTCCAGGAACAACACAACAGCAACAGCACTTACAGCAACAAAACTTACAGCACCAACACTTACAGCAACAACACTTACAGCAACAACATTTACAGCTACAACGCTTACAGCAACAACGTTGCCTAACCCAGGCCTACACTTACGCTCCTGGAACAAACCCATTACTTATTTATGGGTCATAAATTTGTAACATTTCCAGGATGCCACTACCCGTTGGATCCGGTCATCCCATCGCTGACAGCCCTGGCCAAAGATTTCCCCGCATCCGCCTCGCTCAAAGTCACGCGACGGCTGATCGAGGAGGCGGTGAAATACGCTGGCCAGGAGCAGTGTTGCGTATTCGCTCTCGTCGAACTCTTGAAAAATAGCCACGAGGAGATAATCGCTGAAGTCAAAGCTCAAAGGCCTCCGTTTTACGATCCTGACAAGTCGCTCGTTGCCGAGGAAGTCGATAACGGAGGGGAAAACTCGGGCAATGCGAACGACGATCATTTGTACACGGAAGGGAAAAGTACGAAGAAGCAGCTGATCATCAATGACGCCAGTATTAGCAGGTTAGATTTTGACGAACTCGTTCGCAAATTCTTGGAAAACTCTCTGAAACTATTGGCGAATTTGACGGTTCGACGGTTTCTACAGAATCGATTCTCAACTGGTGGACGACTTCAAGCGGAAGCCCCAGTCTCGTCATTATCAGGACATGCTCAAATTCAGACGTGACCTACCGGCCTACAACAAGATGAAAGAAATCGTCGACATCGTCAGATCCAATCAAGTCACTGTCATCAGCGGCGAGACCGGCTGCGGTAAATCGACGCAAGTAAGCGATTTTCTTGTTGTTGCTACGAGAGCGATGATGAATTCTATCGATATTTGGCTGAAGAGGTTACCCACTCCAACATCACGAGGATCGACTTTTTGTGAAATTTTCGAGCCATTCTTGAAACAGTTGATTTTGAAAAAGCGAAAAAAGTGTACTGAAAAACTCGAAAACACACTTCCTTCAAAGATCAGTGCCTTTTAAGTCGGCCATACACTATCCAATTGCTGGTGGTAAGAAAATGCGATTGGTTGAGGTGGCGTCGGCGTTGAACCCAATAAATTTGATTGTGGTTTCCAATCCATGTTCATCACTCCTCCAACAGCCAGCAATCGGATAGTTTATGGCCGACTTTACTCTCCAAAAAAAACAAAATACTAAATTCTGCTAATATGCTGCGTACCAACGGGATATGGTTCTCCATCGTAGATACCTCAGTTCTTGTTGGACGATTGGCTGCTGAACCGGCAAAATGACCATGTGGAAATCATCTGTACGCAGCCGAGGAAAATATCGGCGATCGGAGTCGCTGAAAGAGTCGCCAACGAAAGAGCTGAAAGGATCGGCGAATCTGTCGGCTATCAGGTACGTACTTAAATGCACCCAGGGGAACCCATCGACAGAGCACAGTTTGCCAACAGTTGTTTTATTGTTGCAAACTGAAATTTTGTTGTTGTTTTTTTTTGGGAGAAGAACACTTGGAAAGAGAAAATAAGGCTGCACACAATTTCCCGTCTCTCAGTTCTTTTGTCGTCACCCTTATGCCAAAACCATGCAGTTACTTGAAACTATAAGAGACCCTTAGGCTATAAAACACTTGTCTCCTCCAACAAACTTTTGATAGCTTATAATATCTTCATCTAATATCTGACAAAATAATCAGCAAGTCGAGCTTACAACTTAATTTTTGGGACATTCGTGGAGATGGTTTTAAGAAGTCAAGTCCAGATGACCACCACCCTCCACTCAGTGTTGCCATCTTCCAAATTATTGGTCTAATCTACTGGTCTACTGGTCTAATCTCGACCAAAATCGCCAATATTTTGATGGAAATGAATCAATTTCAAATTTTTTTCTGTTTTAGATTCGACTCGAAACACGATCTAGTGCAAAAACCCGACTAATGTTTTGCACAACTGGCATCTTGCTGAGACGGTTGGAAGGTGACCCTAAACTGAGCTCAGTCTCGCACGTCATCGTCGACGAAGTGCACGAAAGAAGCGCAGAAAGGTGCGATCCGCCATTTTGTCCCCAATTAGTGGTAGCTCTTCTGATTTTCAGATTTTCGACCGAGATCTAACTTTTTTGAAAAAATGGTACTGTCCAATACGCCAATCTAGATGACTCAAATGCCTTATTGTTATGTTTTTGCCATCTCCTATAATTTATTTTGCTTTTATGCCTTTCTGCATCCAGCTAGTTTCTTATTTAAGAATTTCAAGAATTCTTGACAAAGTGTTTTTGGGGTGCTGGCCCAAATTTTGTTTTGTTTTAGTATTGATTGCTTGCAATCATTGCTTTCTTGGAAGGACTCTTTTTCACACGTTCCTCTCTTGTTACATGTTTTTTATTCAAGTTTTAAGTTTTTAATTAAGTTTTAACAATTTTGTCAATGAATAGACATTTCAAAAATATTTTCATAATATTAATACGTTTCAGTTCTTCATGTTTTTACTTTTGATGTTTTTTCAATTTCAGCGATTTTCTGCTACTCGTCCTAAGAGATCTGCTCCAAATTCGAAGCGACCTAAAGATTCTGCTCATGAGTGCCACTCTGAATTCCGCACTGTTTACGCAATATTATCCTGGCGCACCAGTCATCGAAATTCCAGGTAGACCTTGGGACACATCGGGTTTTCTCAGTTTTGCTAATATCAATTGAAAATAACCTTCAATTTGTTCTTATTGATACAAAATTATGTACCGATTGGGTGTCCTGGACTGGTGTGAATGCAATGGGGGGGACGTAGGGAGAATTTATGTGAAGCAGAGTGCGGTTTTACTGGAAAAAAAACTTCAAAAAATCATAACATGGGAACGGGTCGAGATAGAAAATTGCTGTTGGCGGCGTTTTGATCCATTTTTGGTCTAGTTCCACCCAAACTATTTCACACCAAGGGGCACCCGGTATTTTCTCGTATACAACAACAAAGCCCTTTCCTACTTTCAGGTAGGACCTTCCCCGTCGACCAGATATTCCTCGAAGACGCCGTAGAAATGTCGAGATACATCCTCGAAGAGTATTCGGCGTCGGCGAAGAAAATCAGCAAATCGCAAAGCCGCGAATTGGAAATCGTCATGGACGCAGAAGATATGGACAATTTGCCAATCAAGGGAATCAAACATCCGATGCCTCGAGATCCGGATGAGATTTTACCGCTTAAACAGCTGTTTCACCGATACCGAGGTATTTTATGTCCATAAATAACTCAAAATAATCATGTACGTTTGTTCTTCTCCCTCTTTTTTCTCCCGTTTTCTGTTGAAATTAATTTCGGTTCTTGGTAAAAATAATTTTCGGTTTCAGAATACGACAGAGAGACTTGTAAGACGATGTTCCTCATGGACGCGGAGAAGATCGACTATTCATTGGTTGAACACGTCCTGAATTATATCGTGGAAGGAGACCACAATTATCCGAAAAAAGGCTCGATACTCGTGAGCATTTTTACAAATAATAATCACGAATAAATTTAAAAAATATAAATTGAAATAAAAACGTATAATCATTATTCTCATCTGCAAAGTATATGCAGAAATTCTCCGTTTTTCGGTGCGATCTACTCGATTTCCACGTTACTCGCTCGAACGCTTTCGGCCGCTAGGTCCTCAATAATCGATTACCACCTCCATTGCAAGATGCTTAGAGTTTTACAATTTTCGTGTTCCCAGGTCTTCCTGCCGGGGCTTGGTGAGATATTATCGATGCAGGAGCAGCTCATGGGCAATCCGATTTTCGCCGAGAGGAACGGAAAATTCGTCATCGTCCCCTTGCACTCGACCTTAACGAACGAAGAGCAGGCTTTGGTTTTCAAGTAAATGGAATTTTTTCATTTATTTTCTAAAAATGTTTTCGGGGGTTCAAATCGTGCGTGAAATGTCAAAAATGTCCCTACCGATTTTTCGATTTCCATCGCAGAAAAATGAGGCCAGGAGTGAGGAAAGTTGTGTTGTCGACCAACATCGCAGAGACGTCGATAACGATCGACGATTGCGTCTTCGTCGTCGATTGTGGGAAAATGAAGGAAAAAGGTTTCGACGTGAATAAGAACATGGAAAGCCTCGAAACGGTTTGGGTGTCAAGGGCCAACGCTGACCAAAGGCGAGGACGAGCCGGTCGTGTCATGCCCGGTGTCTGTTTTCACCTTTTTTCTCGTCAAAGGTAAATACCTAAAATATATAATGTGCGTGCTGTATATATTTGCCAAAATACCTATTTTTTCGGTAAATAGCTAATAACTCTTCTGATCAACCTAAAAACACTCAATTGTCTTATAAACTTCAAAGTTTTTCTAAAAACCCAAGTCGCAAAAAAACATTTTGAATTTTGCGAGCGCAGATACGACATGGTCCTTAGCGCGCAGCCTGTTCCTGAAATCTGCCGTATTCCTTTGGAGCAGCTCATCCTGCGAATCAAAATGCTCCCCGCTTTGGCCTCCAAGGATTTATTCCACGTGATTCGTGAGTATTTCAATTTTTACATCTCTTTACGGACTTCGAAGAAATTTTAAATAAGAACTTCCTTGATAAATTGAATTTTTAAAATAGTTTACCTACCTAATAACTTAAAAAAAAAACGCTGCTTAGTAGATTAGTGACTTACCGTAAATTATTTTTCTGGGTTTCAGTGAAAATCAAGATCAAATAATACGAGTAGGTATATCATAAATATTATAGGAGTCGATATTCGTATACAAATTGAGAAATTTCATAATTTTGAAAATTTGCTATACTCGCCGTTCTGCAGTTGAGCCAAAAACGGACTCACTCTTGTGAAAAATTCCATAACAAGGGTTTCGTAGGGGATGCATCTGATGGTAAATTTAACGCCCGACATTTTCTTATCCATCAAGTTTTTGCCTAAAACCCACTCTTCGGACGTAAAACCGAGAAAAGTGTGGAAAAACGACATTTTGCCCGCATCGGTACTCCTCAAATTGACTGTGGTGATCAAAATCCCAAAAAATGTCTTGTTTTTTGGTCAATACTTAAAGATTCACTTATAAAACCCCGAAGTCAATTTTCTAATTTTTTTGGAATTTTGTCTTAACTCCGGAAAATGTGGGTAACTAAACAAGAAACTTTCACTCGCCGATTTTTGACGAGATATGCTTCGTACATCTTGGAAAACGACAATTGTCGATTCTAGAAACTATTCTCCATCAATTTCAACTTCAGGAGGATTGATCGAGCCTCCGGCCGAGGACAATATCACCAGCGCCGTCGACCGACTGCGGCATGCTGGCGCTCTCGACGAATTCTGCAATTTGACGCCGCTCGGCAAACATTTGGCGTCGTTGCCCGTCGACGTCCGCGTCGGCAAGCTGATCCTTTTCGGCGCCATGTTCTCGGCCCTCGACTCCGCCCTGACGATAGCCGCCTGCCTTTCGTACAAAACGCCGTTCAACGCCCCGCTCAACAAAAGGGAAGAGGCGGCCAAGAAGAAACAGCAGTTCGTCAGAGGCTGGAGCGACCACCTTACAACTCTACAAGCTTACAAGGTGGGTGAACTGTACCTACAACAACAAAAAACAATAATGGAATTTTTTTCCTGAAAAAGGCCCTTTTTTCAGGGTACAATCAAGGGATTCGAGAAAAGCACTCAAATGATTTCAAATCGTGGAAAAAATTTATTTTGGAAAAATTTGCATGAATATCTTCTAGAATACGATTTTCGGAAAAAAGTTGGAAATAGTGTGAGACAATGATGGAAAAGCTGTCAGACGCAGCATTTCAAATTTTCAAAAATATTTTTTCCCATGTTTTTGCGATTTATGTTACATTTTTGGCCGTAGCGCCTCCAATATTAATCCTAAAAATCGGAAAAAATTGTGGTACCAAATGGCTGAATTCGTTGACATTCAGAAAGAATTTTTGAAATCCTAACAAAATTGGCTGCGTGAGTGCCAGTCCATACCAAAAAATATCAACAAAAAAGTACTAGCTAAAAACTTCCTGCGACAAGTCAACTTAGAAAACAGTTTTTTTAAGCCGGTTAAATATGTACCTACTTAGATTATTGACATGTTCTTCTTCGGGCTCAGTGTTGGCAAGCTGCATTCAACAAGCAAGGATTCAGAGGGGCTCAGAACTTCGCGCACGACAATTTCCTGTCGAACAAAACATTGCTGACGTTGGCAGACATCAAGATTCAGTTCCTGGAGCTGCTCATGGACATCGGATTCGTCCCTGGGGATATTCGGATTTCTCGCCGAAAGAACACGCAGGATCGAATATTGGAAGCGACGGGCAGAGAGGTGAGTTTAGTGCTTATCCGAAAAATCTCGAATTAAAAAATATTCAAATATTCATCAACGGAAAAAAGAAAGCTGCAAATACCGTAAGATGATGGGGAATTTCACAGCCTTTCCAACGGTATCCTCATTTTTTGCAACTATACAAGAATTTTTGGGACTTATGGCCATTATACTGAGACAAAGTCGAAAACAGGGAAAACAGTAATTCTTAAAAATTTATCTTTTCTTGAGTTTGGCTCAATTTCTTTGCTTTCTTAACTTAATTTCAGAGAACTGTAAATATCGTGAGATGATAAGAAATTTAAAAGCTTTTCTAACGGCATCCTCATTTTTGCAATTATTCCCAAATTTGTGGGGCTTATGGCCATTTTACTAGGAGTAAGTCGAAAACAGAAAAATAGGTAATCGACGGTAGAGATGACAGCTTCGATGTTAACTTTTTCATGTTTTTCAGCTCAACGCCCACGGTGAAAATCAGAAGCTTCTGTCGGCCATTTTGTGCGCTGCACTTTACCCGAATATCGTCAAGGTTTATACGCCGGATAGGCAATTTTCCGCCAGCATCTCCGGAGCGATTCCTGCGCCTTTGAAAGCCGATTCTCTCGTGTTCAAGACAAAATCCGACGGCGACGTGAGTACTGAGTGCTTTAAAAAAAAGGACGTAATTGATTTTGTAATGGAAGGAGACAAAATTTTGAGGTAATGAAAATGCGTCATTCATTGTATTTCATTCAAGGTTCTGCTGCACCCTTCCTCGGTCATCTACGAAGTGACCGACTATCCGAGCCCGTATCTCGTCTTTCAAGAGAAAGTCAAAACCGCCAAAGTGTTCATCCGGGACTGCACCATGGTCCCGATTCTTCCTCTGGTCCTGTTTTCAGCAGGCGCTCTCAAAGTCGAACTGAACTGCGGTGAATTTCTCGTCTCCATCGACGACGGGTGGATCATATTCAACGTATCGTCAAATAAGGTGAGATTTTAATGTTTTTTTAAATGCAAAATGTATTGAAGAGGTACTACAGTTTTTAATTGGCTGCAAAAATATCGGGTAGGTACATTGAGTGGAGAGGGATCCGCAGGTGAAGATGCTTGTAAGTCGGAGATACTGCCACACCTGTTGCCTGAGCGAATCGCTGTCGGGCACTCGTGAACTGAAAATTGTTCTGTTGTAGGT
This sequence comes from Nesidiocoris tenuis, assembly GCA_036186465.1. Classification (NCBI taxonomy): domain Eukaryota; kingdom Metazoa; phylum Arthropoda; class Insecta; order Hemiptera; family Miridae; genus Nesidiocoris; species Nesidiocoris tenuis. Next base: position 12,223,203 of record AP028912.1, on the reverse strand, counting down.
GGCAGAATTGCTCGAATCCATAAAAAACGAATTGGTCCTCCTCCTTGATCAAAAAATCAACGAGCCCCGTATGAATCTGCAAACGCATCCCAAGGGAAAAATGATAATAGAAACGATCATTTACATTATAAGCCACGGATAGTGAATTACTGAAATGTTTTAGCTTTTCCGCGCTTTCGACTCGAAAAATACTGTTATTTTTATACAACCAGCTTTCCTGCATTTTGGGTAGAACATATCTTTTTTTTTTTTCTTTAAAAATAACGTTTCGATTTTTTTGCCGAATTTTCTCTGTTCATTGGATATTTCATCGCGACTGTTTCAATGTTACCCTTTCTTCTTCAGTCCTGCCGAGGCCAATTATTTACCTAATTCAAATTTTTATTATACGAGCCCCCAAAGAAAGAATTTCTCCAATGCAACTTGAAAGAGTTGTTTTCACCCTAATTTCTAATCTCCACAACTAATGGCCCGACAAAACTCATATTTAGCTCAATTCGTAGCACAAAACGTCAAACTTTGAAAAAGTTCCAAATAAAAATTCCTGTTAAAACAAAAATTTGAACGTTTCCCAGACTTTAACATTCAAAAAATTTCAAAATTTTCCATCCTTGATTTTTTTTATAGTTAACCGACTCAAATTAAGGACAATTTTGTACAATTTTCAGGCCTAAAAATATGCTATTATTTTTAAAAATTTGTTTTCCCCATTAGCGATCTGAAATAATTTGGTAATTTCCATCCTACTTCTTTTATCTCCAAGTTTTCCCTTATATTTTCAATTTTTCACGGACAATTTGGTTTTTTGAGAATAAGCTAATTTATCACTTCAACGATCTGTGATACCTATGTATATTTGCTCGACCGAATGATTAAAATGTTCGTACGTTCGTTTCATATTGACTCGTGTACCCCACTATCCCCAAAAATGTGACAACTACATTCAGACAATATTTTGACTTTTCCGCTGTCTTTTAAAAATTTGAGCCACCTACCGAGACAGCAAAACAAATTTTTATAAATAAAAATTGTGTCTTTACAAAAGAAAGTCAAATTAAATTTCAAATTTTGAAAAATGTATTAGAACTTAATTCCTCAAACTGTCAAATCGTGATTTCTTAATTTTTGTCACTTTTTAAACTTTACCTGAATTTTTACGGAGAGAAAATTCGATAGAATGGAAATTGTTCCGTAGTTCATGAAATCATGAAAAAATTCTTGTAAGTCAAATTGAAAAATATCTCAAAATTGTTCCGCACAGCCTTCATAGAGACTATTTTTCAAATTGCACTATACGTAAATGACCCATACGTAAATGACCTTCCGAAATCGCAAAAAAAATAAAATGCAACAATTGTATTTCCGTTCTTTCGACGCTTTTATTGACACGATAAGCAAACAATGGAATCAACCGAGATTTATCAGATTGTTGCTTTTCTTCTCGTTGACGACACCAGGGCTGCTCAGGTCGATGAGATTGGTCGAGGATTGGAGCTTGCCGGGGGTGGCCGGCGGCGGGGGCTGGGCGGCTTCACGTTCCGCCTTTTCTTTCTCGTCCCGCTGCCTCATTTTCGCCCCCATTCGATTGTGCACTCTTTTCATTTCCAGAATTTCCTTCATTTCTTCCTTGTCTTCCTCCTGTCAATTTCAATTTAATAATTTGCATACCAACCACTAGAAGTTACATTAAATGTAAATATAAATTTAATATAAATAATATAAAATAAATAATATAATATAATGTAAATAATATAGAATAAATAATATAATATTAAAAATGTAATATAAATGATATAATTTAATAAAAATTTTATTGGGTTGTCGATCAAAACGCTACAAATTGTGTTTTTGATCGACAATCGTCCATTTTTAGGAATAATCAATTCGATGTTAGAGTTGGCCATACACTATCTGATTGCCGGTGGAGGGGTAGGAAAATGCATTGCTGATTGGTCGAGGTGGCGTCGGCGTTGGACCCAATATATTTACTTGGTGTTTCCAAGTCATGTTCCCATGTTCAACCCCACTCTAATAGCCAGAGATCGGGTAGTTTAAGGCCGATTTAAGTAGAATTGGGTATCTCTAATTACCAAATACGCACCGATTGGTTCAATCGAAGTACTAGCGCTCTTCTTCCGTCAGACATTGGCTGGGAATACCACATGAGTTTAGTCAGGCGCTCCTTCGGACTGACGCCTCTTTCTACCACAAGGACTATCCTGGCCCACTGAAAAGATTATCAAAACTCAACTCGATAAAACTTGATAAAAGTTTTTCATCATCATATTGAAGTTTTAAAATTTTTTGAAAATTCGCATAAATGCGTGTAAATTTGTGTAAATTTTTGGTATTTATTTTATAACAGAATATTATCAATATATTATAAAATGAATAATATATGGTACAAAAAATATAACTTGCAAAAAAATTATATTTAATTTTTTAGTTCAACTTCCAAGTTCATTACCTGCCTTTGCCATTCGTTCCTCGTCTCTGCTATCTTCTGATACGTGTTACCCATCATAGCGATCAACATGTTGACCAGCAGAATTGCCACGATGACCATGTATATTACGAAGCATAGCTGAAACGTTGAAATATCGATTTTTGAACGCATGAAGTAACAGCGGTTCTTGAGCGCTTACGCCGCAAGTGGCATCAACGAGTTCGAAACAATGAGCGTTTTCTTACTTTGCCGTTGAACTCATGATCAGTCCTTTCGAGGGCTGGATAGTAATCTCCGAAACTTGTCATCGACATGAAGAACATTGCCATAACAGCTTCTACGGGATGAGGGATCGGATTGGAAAGCGTATCGTCGACCCCTTCCGGGGTGTTGGGGTTGTCGAAAGAGAGGAATATGATGTAGTATGCTGTAAAAAATTTGTTGTAAAAAATTGGGTCGCCGAAAGAGAGGGGCATGTTGCACTCTCGGAAAATGCAGAAAATCACCAATGCTTCCATACAGGATGGCGCAGCTGAGAAAATTATAGAAAATTGTAGAAAATATTATTTAATACTTACTCTGAGCGAATCCCATGACGAATACGAGATAAATCGAAGCGAATCGGAGTAAATCGCCCATGATCATTCTGTAGATCATCACGACGAACGGTCCCACTGTTTTGAAGCCTCTGAAAAAAACTTATATATCGACACCCCATCTGACAAAGGGCCAATCTGCTTCAGAGAGAGACAGCAGATTGGCCCTTAGGTGTTGATATATACAAATTTAGGCGTCGATATGATCGTTATGCATAGATTTCAACAAAAATCACGTCACTCACCTGCAAAAGAAAAGAAAATAAGGCGCAGTGGTGAGCATGATCACTACAGCGATCACATCTTCAACTTCTTCGTTGCAAGAGAATCTGAAGAACGGCATTGTTAGCATCAGGACGCAGGAAAAGAGGAACATGACTCTTGACGGGGCTGTCATCTGGATGAAAAATGGGCAAGCAATTAGGACAATTTGTTCTTCGATTTTTATTTTTCAACAAATGATGCCGCAATTGCTCGTTTATTCCACGCAATCTGGCTACAGAAGCGTACCAGATTCTCGACGAACATGCTGTAGCCCAGAAATCGCGCTTCTCTCAGAGCGGCCAGAATGTAGAGTACGGCGCCGACTTCTAATCCGATCTCGGCAGCTAAACGGATCATGTCCGAGTTCGTGTTCGTCTGCAGCAGTCGGCATTTGCCCCAGTCTTCCCACCAGATTTCAACTCTTCCCTGCAAACAAACGGAATGATGGCGTCACGAACATCGGGTTTACTCGTTTACCAATTGACTGCCGCCAACCGAAAAAAATTTGAGTTTTTGACAGCGTACTCTGGTACGGAAGAACGAAGAGTTGAATCCGTGGGGCTCTTGGCTTTTGGATTTGCCCTTCATGACTCCCGAAACGTCAGGCGTGCACGGGCCCTTGACCAGCCCGTCGATACAGAATCGTCGCCCTTCATCGCGATTGCTTCCGTCAATGTTTGAATTGGCCAAATCTTTCAGATCTGGGACCTAGAATACGAATAAATATACGTAAATGGTTCAGTTTCTGTGACGCTCAGAAGAGTGCAGATAGGATTATATCGCCTTTGACGCTAAAATCCTCGATTGATGGCCACTGGCAGGGCCGTCGCGTGGGTGAGTGCCGTGGCCCGGGGTCGCTATGGCAGGGAAAACGTGAATTTTCCGGGGAAAACGGGGATTTTCATTTTCTGAAGGTTCGCCCCCACTCAATGCTGCAATTGTGTATTCTGAGAGGCGATTCCAAAAGCAAGAAAATCCAACCTTCAAGTCGATGACCGTTGTGAGAGAGAGGTTTTCTAGTTTGTTAATCGGCGTAACATCTGTCGACGGTTCCCATGCGGCGGTTGTCGTGTCGGTAATGTTGGCAGCATCGTCCGTGACATTTGTCGACGGCGATGGTGACACATCTTCCACCGGATTGGCTGAAGGCGGGCCAGGACGGAGTGTGAAACATAGCAGGGATATCAGGAAGTAGAGGAAGAACAAGAAGAATTGCCTGTAGAACCTGAAAATCGGTCAGGTGAAATGGAGATGAAAAGTCGGAGAAATCGAGTAAAATTTTATTTAAATGTTTTTTATTGGGATTAACTGCGAGGGACCCCCTGGAGAACAATGTCATTTTGCTCGAGCTATGTACCTATTTTTGACGAACGCGTTCCATTTTGCGTGAAGGAGATCGACCAAGACTCCATCCATCAGCTCAAGATGCTCATCTTTTTCCTGCCGAAAAAATGCGCAATAAAAATTTGAGAGGGTGATGCCAACTACAGAATCAATCTACGATGTTAAAAATTCACTTTCTACTCACCCCAAAAACCACCAGATTGAGAGCTGAATTCTTGCTGATATTTCCAGTCTCGATGTCGATAGTGTCGATTTGCGAGAGGGGATACGCTGCGCATGTGATGCTTCCTGAGGAATAAATTGTTTTCGCTCAATAATTTCTCTTGCATTTTTAAAAACAAGTTCAGAATTTAAATCTCTATCCAAATAGAAAAACTCATCTTGATAACTATAACCTGGCAATGCCCCAGCAACGTCCGTTGTTGCAACTCATGAAGCAAAATATTGAAAAATTTCAAGATCCGCAATTTTAAACATTCCGATAGGTATCGTTGTTGAAGAGCTGATGAGCAATAAGAAACATGCTTTGAAGGACAAATTCGGCCGAAAGAATACCTATTGCCCTTGCATCGTCGAATTTGTCAGTAAGGCCTTCAGCAGATCACTCCGATTTGAGGTTTGTCAGCTATTCTATGACCAAATGCTAATAGAAAGTTGTGAATGGGGTTACGACCGAAACAGACGCCACTTCTTCAGCAGTGATTATCAGACTTGAAGAGGATGAAAAATCCAAAGACATTGGGTGCCTGACTTTTCGGGTAGTTAACTCACCTTACCAGCGAGTGTACGAAGTGATACTGTGACAGAGGACGAGAAAGTGCCAGGGGAATGCAATTGGTATTTCAGTTGAGCTGGCGTCAGCATTGACAATGCGGCCAGCACAAAATGTGGGTCTCACCCCCCTAAATCCTTGCGGGGGTTCCTTTGTCAGCCTATTCCAGGATTTCTTCCTGACTTGCAAGTCTGCAAATCAACATGGCATTATGAGACAGTTGCCTCTAATGTTACCATGGCTCTTCTTGACGAGAGGCCTCCTTTCTTGCAGTTGAGAGCGAGATTCTAGTCCAAGTCTGCTCCTCGGCCAATGAGGGAAGAGTGCAGGACGAATTCCCTGTTGAAGTCCCAGGTCGAAGTCCTGTTTGGGTATTTCTGCAGGTAGCGACCACATTGGCAATGCGGACGTTGCAAAATGCGGGTCTCACCCTGTCCCAGAATCCTTGCACCAGCCCTGGGGTTTCTTCATCAGCCAGAATTTCTTTCTGGCTTGCTGGTCCCTCACCCAATCTTTGCATGATGAAGCAGTCTTCTCTTATGTTATCATGGCCCTTCTTGACAAGAGGCATCCTTTCTTGCAGTTGAGGTTGTGATTCTAGTCCAAGTCTGCTCCTCGGCCAATGAGGGAGTTGAGTGATGTGTGGCGCATATTCCGTCTGGGCCTGGGAAGAGTCCAGGGGGCCTATTCTGAAACCTGAAAGCAATATGTCTTTGGGAATCAATATTGATTTGCCATGGCAAAGCTAATGACAACGTATGACAATTTGTGTGATGAATCGATAGCGACTGCCAAGACATATTGCTTCAATTTTACAGAATAGACCCCCAGGTCGAATTCCCCCGATGGGCAAAGTAGGACCGTCAACAATTTGGATAGCCTTGGATTCCCTCGCTCTTCTATGCTCACAAACTTGTCCTGGTGATTTAGGTACATAGTTTGGCAGGGCACCTTCCTCTGACCCTGGAATCAACAACTCGTCATCTTTTGGATTAGTTCTGGAGGTAGCTGCTGATTTCCGGAAAGGATTGTTTATTTCTGTCCTTCTGGGACTCAGTCATGTCAGCCTGGCAGGAAGAGCAAGGAATCCACCCGATTCCTAACCCAATGCTTCCCTCCCCAGGATGTGTCCCATAACGTGCCTCACTATGGCCTGATGCGGTTGGTCCTATTCGTCCATAAATCCTCCAATCACTCGTAGAAGAAACCTCCATTCATGTTTCTGGAGCAACCCGTGGTTGCAAACCAGGCATTTTTAATAAGCCTCTTGACTTGGAATAGCTTACTCCTATTCTTCAATTACAACATCCAATCGCCATTCTTTCTGGAACAGACGAGCGAAGGGCCATTCGATCATCGAGCAGCTGGTGACTGTGGACTCGGAATAATGAACTGCCTGGTGGAAGAAGCGCTGATGTCCACGATCAGGAACGAAAATGCACAATGCATATTATCCGGCGTCGATAGTTTCGATTTGAACAAAGAAGAAATGAAATTCGATTTCGACGAGGAAAATGAAACGTCGGAGCAGGTGCCGGACCCTACAATTTACGGATGTTCGAATCAAATAATTATCAAAGAGGCCGAAGCCTTGAGTTCGATCAAACCATGTCAGGAATACAATAGGAAATCGCTCGAGTTACTGCGCACGTTGTCCCACGATTTGAGATCAATCGATTTCAAAATTTCCCTTTACATCACGGCGTGCAATAATGTAAGGTTGATCCCGTATCCGGAGCATATAGTGGACGAATCGCCCGAAGGACTTCACGGGTTGACGCAAATCAACGACGTGATCCCTCCTGTGAAGTACATGAAGAAGTTCTTGGAACGCTCCAACCATCTGCAACTGCACGAGCAGGTGGTAAACCTGCTGCACTGGCTTACGGTCCAGTTGCGTCAGCCGAAATTGGTCGACATACCTCCAGAGAACCATGAGACCGTCTTCCATAGGATCCCGTACCTCGTCAACGTGGAGAATCCCGATTACATGTTCAAAATAGTCGTCAACAATTTGTCCTCGAACCATCTGCAGTGGCAGGCGTCCAAGGGGAACCACTCGACGAAATTCGCCTTCTACGCGGCAAAGGTGGAACATTTGCATTCCCTCATACATTTGGGCCTGTACCCGTTCAGGAAAGTTGCCGGACCTGAAGGGACTGGGATCTATTTGACGTCGGATTTGAAAGCTTGCCTGGCATCATCTCCGCCAAATTGGGTTTGGGGCAAGAGCGTGATAGGAACTCAGCTTCAGACTGTGGCTGTTGTCGAGTTCATCGCCAGCGATCCCAGCGTCAAGGAAATCATCGAAAAATGCTCCTCCGGCTGCGAATCGCGGCAATACTTCGTCCCAGCCAATAACCTCATCCAGGCGAGGTACATCCTCGTTTTCGTGAGGGACACCCACCAAATACCGTTGGAGACGTTGGAATTCCTTTCGAAGCAGAACGAAGCGAAAATCCCCTGGAGACGAATATTGCTTCTGGGAAGCTACCTGGCTCTATGTTTCTTGTCCTGGAAGACGGTCAGATCTTCTTCTTACAATGCTAACATCTGGGAGATCACGGCTCGGCAATTGTTGAGAAAGCTAGCCTTCAATCATGAGCTTGCAAACTCCGTGGCCCTCAACACGTAATACAATCTGGTTGTTAAAACTTGTTTTATTGGATTAAATATTTCAATTTTTTTTTAAAGTGGCGGCAAAGTAATAGCATTGCGGCAAATGTTCTAGCAAATCCAAAAATGGCAGCTTAAAAAATGTAACTTCAGTTTTTTGCATGGACTATTAGGTATTGACTCAAAAACACAAATTTCATAGTTTTGATCAACAGGGCGGTTTCAGGGGGTATAAAGTACGGCTAAAATCTCGTTTTTCACATTTGCCTTCGATTTTACGGACAAAATATGGGTTTACGCAAAAACTTCATGGAGAAGGAAATGTCTGGCGTTGAATTACCCTTGAGATACCCCCCCTGGAAACCCTAAGTTATTGGCTTTCCTCATGATTGAGTCTGGTTTTCGGCTCTTGACTGAGAAACAGCAAAGAATCAGCGAAAACGTCGATTTTGACAAAACATCGATTGGGTACTAACCTAAACTTTGCGCAACTACGTCATACCTATCTGCATATATTTCACGCTAATTTTTCACGTCATTATATTTCACAATCAATATTTTCCCTCACGTTATATGGTTCATAACCCAAGGTCTATTTTGACAGACCCTCTCCATCTCATATGCAAACTGACAAATGATTTGGACAGAACTATATTATCAATTTTGACAAAAATCGATTGGGTACTAACCGAAACTATGCAACTACGTCATACCTATCTGCCAGTATATTTCACGCTCGATGTTCAAAATGTGAAAAAACATTTCCACACGGGCCAACTTCGCAGCGAGAGTAAGCGGCGTTAAATTCTGAACGTTCGTTATGGACAAGTCCCCTCCGACTTCGTAAGCCATGTCGAACGTCGACTGAAATCCGTCCAGAGAACGAGTTAGCGATTTTTCGATTTTGTCAAGGTCCATCAACTCGAAACGAGACTCACCAGTTTGGAATAGATGACTAGCATGTGAAGTACTGTATTGCCATTAGTGTCCTGATTGTTGGGGTTGGCACCCCTGGCGAGTACCAGCCTGTAGCATTCTTCCTGGCCGAGGCAGGCGGCGAAAGACAACGGATATTCGCCCCAGTATACGTATCTGGAAATAGTGAATTTTTTTATCAACCGACTTAACCATTTAAAGTTTTGATAAATCTCTAAAAACTTTTTTCTCCAGTTTTTCGCATTGGTTTTTTCAAATTTTTTCTTACCCCTCGTAGTTAGTGTACGGGCTAAGGTTGACATATTCGTGGTCCAGAGAATCAGAACTCGACGCCTTTTGGTCTTCAGGGCGCATGAAGTTGCCTGATTAACAATATTACAAAAATCATCAATATAAAACTTTGATGATCAAGATTTACGATGAGAATGTACATGGAACCTTGCTATAATTAACTTCGAAAAACAAAACTTACCTATACACCTTTCGTGGTAATCAACTCCGCTGTCCAATAGAAATTTAACCATTGAGGGATCCTCATTAACGATTGCGATGTGCAGAACGTTTTCGCCTGAAAAATCGATTCGAATTAAACATGTTAAAATGGTAAATTTTACCAAACTAGAACCTGAAGACGCCAAAATACCCAAACATCGAGATGATTACTTTTTTTCGATTCAATTGTGCAATAAGAATTTTCGAAGATCTTCAAACTTAAGAAGTTTTGATACCAAAGATAACCATAGTTTCGATATCCATTTGGTACCATACTAGACCAATTATTTTCTTCGTAATTACCGTAATATTCGTCCGACATATAAATGTCGTTGATGAGCTTAGGATAAAATCGGAGTAGACGTTTCGCCAGGTCAGCATGGATGGAGGTGGCGTTCAATAAACAGAGATGGAGAATCGTTTCACCCACTGCTCCTCGCTCTTTCAGGTCCCAGCAGACTTCTCTGTATTTGCTCATATCTATTCAAAAAACAGTGAATAACACACAATCACTACTCCGATACGTAAATTTTTGACATATTGATTTTATTTTCACTACTTTTGAGGCTGTCTAGGTCAAAAATGTCATAAAACTCGCTATGAAAATTATGAAACACGCCTAAAATCAAAATACGTCAAGTTATCGGAACCTAATAAATAACCACTTATTCTTCAAGGTAGAACCAAGATTTCGAGACCAAGAACGCTCAAATCGGTTGATTATGTGGCCAGGAAAAAAAAAAATAGAAAACACTAGGTACAAGTGCAATTATATCGGGAGTATCATTCGATTTCCGGGTGAACAGGGAGACAGGTCATGCCGAAACGAACATCCCAGTTCAAGAAATTCGAAAAAAGATTGAGAATCGAGGGAGTTATGGCCATTTTTGTAAATGATCAGAAAGTCGAAAATCATTCATTTGATTCATATAAATTCTGAATGGATCAAAAATTATTAAATATGCATAAGATTAATAGATACCCAGGGGTTCTCCAGGTACGATCTCAGGAGCCGGATATGACTCAATGTCATAGTCATCGGGGTTTTCAAGATTCTTCAATGGAGGCAACTGCGACAAAAAATCGAAACTATTAATTAAACTAAAAAAGTAAAGAAAACTGAAGCAATCAAACACGAAGTCAACTTCACTATGAAAAAGAAACTCGAACTCAAAATCAAACTCACAATGAAACCAAACTCAAACTCATAATCGAACTTGAAGTCAAACTCACAATGAAACCAAAACTCAATCTCATAATCGAACTTGAAGTCAAACCCACAATGGAACAGAAGCTCAAACTCATAATTGAACCTGAAGTCAAACTCACAATGAAACCAAAACTCAATCTCATAATCGAACTTGAAGTCAAACTCACAATGAAACAGAAACTCAATCTCATAGTCGAACTTGAAGTCAAACGCACAATAAAACAAAAACATAAGCTCATAATCGAACTTGAAGTTAAACTCACAATGAAACCAAAACTCAATCTCATAATCGAACTCGAAGTCAAACTCACAATGAAACCAAAACTCAATCTCATAATCAAACTCGAAGTCAAAGTCACAATGAAACAGAAACTTGAACTCATAATCGAACTTGAAGTCAAACTCACAATGAAACCAAAACTCAATCTCATAATCGAACTCGAAGTCAAACTCACAATGAAACCAAAACTCAATCTCATAATCGAACTTGAAGTGAAACTCACAATGAAACAGAAACTCAATCTCATAATCGAACTCGAAGTCAAACTCACAATGAAACAGAAACTCAATCTCATAATCAAACTCGAAGTCAAAGTCACAATGAAACAGAAACTTAAACTCATAATCGAACTCGAAGCCAAACTCACAATGAAACAGAAACTTGAACTCATAATCGAACTCGGTATCCCAGGGGAATGCAATAGATATAATTACAATAATTGAAATACAAATATTCAATAGATAATATCAATTTCTATCCAAACTCGAAGTCAAACTCACAATGAAACTGAAAGTCGAACTCATAATCGAACTCGAAGCCAAACTCACAATGAAACAGAAACTTAAACTCATAATCGAAGTCAAAGTCACAATGAAACAGAAACTCAATCTCATAATCGACCTCGAAGTCAAACTCACAATGAACAGAAACTCAATCTCATAATCGAACTTGAAGTGAAACTCACAATGAAACCAAAACTCAATCTCATAATCGAACTTGAAGTGAAACTCACAATGAAACAGAAACTCAATCTCATAATCAAACTCGAAGTCAAAGTCACAGTGAAACAGAAACTTAAACTCATAATCGAACTCGAAGTCAAACTCACAATGAAACAGAAACTCAATCTCATAATCGAACTTGAAGTCAAACTCACAATGAAACAGAAACTCAATCTCATAATCAAACTCGAAGTCAAACTCACAATGAAACAGAAACTCAAACTCATAATCGAACTCGAAGTCAAACTCACAATGAAACAGAAACTCAATCTCATAATCGAACTTGACGTCAAACTCACAATGAAACAGAAACATAAGCTCATAATCGAACTCGGTATCCCAGGGGAATGCAATAGATATAATTACAATAAATGAAATACAAATATTCAATATATAATATAAATTTCTATCCAAACTCGAAGTCAAACTCACAATGAAACTGAAACTCAATCTCATAATCGAACTTGAAGTCAAACTCACAATGAAACAGAAAGTCAAACTCATAATCGAACTCGAAGTCAAACTCACAATGAAACAGAAACTCAAACTCATAATCGAACTTGAAGTCAAACTCACAATGAAACAGAAAGTCAAACTCATAATCGAACTCGAAGTCAAACTCACAATGAAACAGAAACTCAAACTCATAATCGAACTTGAAGTCAAACTCACAATGAAACCAAAACTCAATCTCATAATCAAACTCGAGGTCAAAGTCACAATGAAACTTCAAGTTCGATTATGAGATTCAGTTTTGGTTTCATTGTGAGTTTGACTTCAAGTTCGATTATGAGATGGTGTTTGGTTTCATTGTGGGTTTGACTTCAAGTTCGATTATGAGATTGAGTTTCTGTTTCATTGTGAGTTTGACTTCAAGTTCGATTGTGAGATTGAGTTTTGGTTTCATTGTGAGTTTGACTTCGAGTTCGATTATGAGTTTAAGTTTCTGTTTCATTGTGAGTTTGACTTCAAGTTCGATTGTGAGATTGAGTTTTGGTTTCATTGTGAGTTTGACTTCGACAAACTCACTATGAAACAGAAACTCAATCTCATAATCGAACTTGAAGGCAAACTCACTATAAAACCAAAATTCAATCTCATAATCGAACTTGAAGTGAAACTCACAATGAAACAGAAACTCAATCTCATAATCGAACTTGAAGTCAAACTCACAATGAAGCCAAACTAAATCTCATAATCGAACTTAAAGTCAAACTCACTATGAAACCAGAAACTCAATCTCATAATCGAACTTGAAGTCAAACTCACTATGAAAAAGAAACTCAATCTCATAATCGAACTTGAAGTCAAACTCACAATGAAATAGAACTCATAATCGAACTCGAAGTCAAACTCACAACGAAACAGAAAGTCAAACTCATAATCGAACTCGAAGTCAAACTCACAATGAAACAGAAACTCAATCTCATAATCGAACTTGAAGGCAAACTCACTATAAAACCAAAATTCAATCTCATAATCGAACTTGAAGTGAAACTCACAATGAAACAGAAACTCAATCACATAATCGAACTTGAAGTCAAACTCACAATGAAGCCAAACTCAATCTCATAATCGAACTTGGAGTCAAACTCACAATGAAACCAAACTCAATCTCATAATCGAACTTGAAGTCAAACACACAATGAAACCAAAACTCAATCTGATAATCGAACTTGAAGTCAAACTCACAATGAAACCAAAACTCAATCTCATAATCGAACTTGAAGTTAAACTCACAATGAAACCAAAACTCAATCTCATAATCGAACTTGAAGTGAAACTCACAATGAAACCAAAACTCAATCTCATAATCAAATTCGAAGTCAAAGTCACAATGAAACAGAAACTCAATCTCATAATCGAACTTGAAGTCAAACTCACTATGAAACCAAAACTCAATCTCATAATCGAACTTGAAGTGAAACTCACAATGAAACAGAAACTCAATCTCATAATCAAACTCGAAGTCAAAGTCACAATGAAACAGAAACTTAAACTCATAATCGAACTCGAAGTCAAACTCACAATGAAACAGAAACTCAATCTCATAGTCGAACTTGAAGTCAAACTCACAATGAAACAGAAACATAAGCTCATAATCGAACTCGGTATCCCAGGGGAATGCAATAGATATAATTACAATAATTGAAATACAAATATTCAATAGATAATATCAATTTCTATCCAAACTCGAAGTCAAACTCACAATGAAACAGAAACTTAAACTCATAATCAAACTCGAAGTCAAAGTCACAATGAAACAGAAACTTGAACTCATAATCAAACTCGAAGTCAAACTCACAATGAAACAGAAACTCAATCTCATAATCGAACTTGAAGTCAAACTCACAATTAAACCAAAACTCAATCTCATAATCAAACTCGAAGTCAAACTCACAATGAAACTTCAAGTTCGATTGTGAGATTGAGTTTTGGTTTCATTGTGAGTTTGACTTCAAGTTCGATTATCAGATTGAGTTTTGGTTTCATTGTGTGTTTGACTTCAAGTTCGATTATGAGATTGAGTGTGGTTTCATTGTGAGTTTGACTCAAAGTTCGATTATGAGATTGTGTTTGGCTTCATTGTGAGTTTGACTTCAAGTTCGATTATGAGATTGAGTTTCTGTTTCATTGTGAGTTTCACTTCAAGTTCGATTATGAGATTGAATTTTGGTTTTATAGTGAGTTTGCCTTCAAGTTCGATTATGAGATTGAGTTTCTGTTTCATTGTGAGTTTGACTTCGAGTTCGATTATGAGTTTGAGTTTCTGTTTCATTGTGAGTTTGACTTCAAGTTCGATTATGAGATTGAGTTTCTGTTTCATTGTGAGTTTGACTTCAAGTTCGATTATGAGATTGAGTTTCTGTTTCATTGTGAGTTTGACTTCAAGTTCGATTATGAGATTGAGTTTCTGTTTCATTGTGAGTTTGACTTCAAGTTCGATTATGAGATTGAGTTTCTGTTTCATTGTGAGTTTGACTTCGAGTTCGATTATGAGTTTGAGTTTCTGTTTCATTGTGAGTTTGACTTCGAGTTCGATTATGAGTTTAAGTTTCTGTTTCATTGTGAGTTTGACTTCAAGTTCGATTATGAGATTGAGTTTTGGTTTCATTGTGAGTTTGACTTCGAGTTCGATTATGAGTTTAAGTTTCTGTTTCATTGTGAGTTTGACTTCGAGTTCGATTATGAGTTCGACTTTCAGTTTCATTGTGAGTTTGACTTCGAGTTTGGATAGAAATTGATATTATCTATTGAATATTTGTATTTCAATTATTGTAATTATATCTATTGCATTCCCCTGGGATACCAAGAAGAGGCCAGAATCTGCGAAAGCGTTACTAGACAAACCTGATGAGGAGACGTCGAATATTTCCTCATTGGAATCGTCATAATATAATAAAATGGAATGTCTTAAACATTCAAATTTTACCTTACTTCGATCAGACGTTTTGCCAGTCTAAAAATGCAATTCGCAAAAAATTCGTTCTAACATATAGGATCTCTTTAATCGATAAAAATTGCAATATCTTGCCATTTTGTGCCTTGGTCGCTCCTTGTTTCTCATCAGCACGATTTGACTTATAGGCATCAATTTTCCTTGGCCTTTGTTGTACAGAAATGGTTCGACTTTGGTTTTTATCGCGTGGTCCAATTCGGCATATTGCTTCGTCTGAGCTGCTCGTTTCATCAGTTCGACGAGGAGGCCGCCTCCTGCAATTTGGAAAAAGTAAATTGAGTTAAAAAAAGTTGAGCTCAAAAAATTAAAAAATTTTGAGATCTAACTTGGCGTTTGAAGAATTTCGAAACTCAGCCGAATTTAACCTAAGTTTAACATTTTAGAAATAAAGTTGCATCTTCGAAATCACGAAAATCTCATAAAAACTAATTATAATTTTGAAAATTAATGTTAAGTTTGTATAAAATTTTGGTTCCAAACTTTTTTTGTTAATTTTTACTTCCATATTTACAGAGTAAATGGAAGTATTGTGATCGTCCTAAAATCGAGAATCGGAACGGAGCTTCAGAAAAAACTTTTTCTTATACACATTTACTCAGAATCACTTCCTGAACAAGTGTCTGTGTGTCCGTGTGTCCGTCTGTCCGTGTGTCCGTGTGTCCGTCTGTCCGTCTGTGGTCATTTACAAAAATGGCCATAACTCCCTCATTTCTCAACCTTTTTTCAAATTTCTTGAACTGAAATGTTTGTCTCGGCATGACCTAACACCCTGTTTAATCGGAATTTGGATAACGCACAGTACTTCCGAGATATTTGCATTTTTAGTGTTTTCTATTTTATTTTTTTCCGGCCGCAAAAATGAACCGATTTGAGCGTTCTTGGTCTCAAAATCTTCGTTTTACCTTGCAGAATATGTGGATATTTTTTACATTCCGAAAATGTGGCGTTTTTTCATTTTGGGCGAATTTTAAAATTTTAATACTGAATGTTTTGATATTTTTGACCTAAACACTTTCAAAAGCAGTCAAAATATGATCAAATTGTGTCACAATTTTACGTTTCAAAATATGGAAGTATTGTGTGTTATCTACGCACCACTGGTTTCAAATAAAATTTGTCGGACATTCTTACCTTTTAGGTCGACCATTTTGTACAATTTGATGGACGACGTGTCCGCCTGCTTTTTGACCCCGCTGACCACATTGCTCTCCGTATTACCCATATTTTACAGAAGCTTAAACTTGAAGAATATTCGGGTAAATTATTGTATCCAACTCAACGCGGATCGAGTCAGATTTGTCAAAACGTGCGATAGTTTTTCATCGCGCAATTCTTGAGAAGATACGCGCGCTTTTTGTTCGAATGGTAAATTTTACTAAGCAGGGCCACGAAGCTGTTGAATATAGGAAAATCCATTCAGGAACGAAGGGATTTCGAGGGTTTTTCCATTTTGCAAGAAAACTGATTATTGGGGCGCCAAACTATATGAACTTTTCCTTTTTTCACATCAACGAGGAAAATCGGCGCCAGCAATTTTGGGGAACTCACAGCGAACAAGAAAAAGGGCGATTTTAAAAATGCCTTCGTTTATGTATTCCTAAGAACGATAACTGAGGCCAATATCAATTATTTCTCGTGATGCCACGCGAATTTTTTCATTTTTAAACCGAATTTATTCGAATTTTGAAAACGCGATAGACAACGAGGCTTCTAATGCTCAGTCTAAATCCATGAACTAGGAGATTATACCGTTGGATAGATTGGGGTAATCTGCACCAAAATTTCACCAAAAATAATCACCCAGGGCTCGCAGACGAGTTGTACTGTTGAGGTGGGTTTGAGCTAATTCGCTTGGTAGTCGATATCCCGTACCAGGCAGGCATATCGTTGCAGATTTACAGCATACGACAATCCCCACCCTCGACCGGTGTCAAGGTAATAATCAAAGATACGACGACATGAATGCATGCGTACGTTGGACCCAAAAATAAAATCGCAAATATTCTACCAGGGCTTTTGGGATCACAGATGATTATTTTTGGGTGCCCCTACGGATAAGAAAAGTTGGCAATTAATTTCCCCCGTAAGGGTGAATTCAGTTTTTTCGTCAAATAAAATTAATCTCCGAATGAGAATTTAGTTTCTTGGAAATGTAGACTATGAATTTCCTTGTCAACGTATCCATGGAAAATTTTATTCGGAGAATAATAAAATAATTATTACAATAACAATTCTCAATTTTCGGAAAAACTAATTGTAATTGTGTTTGTAAGCGTAATTGTATTTTTAATAGTACTTATTGTGTTTGTAATTGTGTTTTTAATTGTAATTGTGTTTGTAAGAGTAATTGCGTTTGTAAGTGTAATTATGATTTTGTTTGTACAAGTACTTGTAATTTTTTTCAATCTAATTTGAATGGGATTCGTAAATATTCCTTCTAAATTTTAAAAAATCCTCCCCCCATCGGTGCAACCCTTGCCTAACCAAAATTAACCGAATTGAGCGTTCTTAGTCTCAAAATCTATGTTTTACCCAGCAAAATAGGTGGATATTTTTTATACTCCGATAACTTGACGTGTTTTGATTTTAGGCAAGTTTTAAAATTTGCATATTGAGTTTTTTGATATTTTTGGGGTCAAAATATGATCACATTACGTCAAAAATTTACATATCGAACTATGGAAGTATTGTGTGTTATCTACGCACCATTGGTTTCATCAAAATGCGCTGGCACATTTGGGTTTGCCATGCCCGATATCAAAAATAGCCGTTAACCGTAACTGTTGATCATTGAAAATTTTTGATTTTTTCGCTTTTAACTTATCGGGTCACCTAAAGTCTGTTTAGCGGGCCTTTGAATTTACTCTGTAACGGGAATCGAACAATTTAGAAGAGGCCGGGTGTCAGGGAAACACAAAATTCAAGTTATGAAAAAAACAAAGTGATGAGCTGTCGAATTTGTAACTAAAAGCGCAGAGTAAAATATGAAACATTTTTTATTTACAATTGAAATAACACATATCGACGGCGAAGTGGTGAGACCTCGTATCTCTATTTTGTTAAGACCGCCACTGTTCCTATGGCACCCTATGTAACCACATTGAATTTCCTTGTTATCTCTAATGTGCATGTGCAGGTACGAAATTGGAGATACGAGGTCTCACCACTTCGCCGTCGATATTTAACACTGACTCGGCAAGAAGTTCATAAATTATGGTCATTATAAATAAGCAAACTGTATTTCAGCGACCGATATCTCAAATTTTTTCTGAGAGTAACAATTCATGCTGAGAGATCCTCCGGAGCTCCAATCGCCAATTCCCTTTATATCCTCCGAGTCTGGCGAACGAATATCTCCAGTTTTTGAAGAGAATGAAGAACATCAATTCCCCGAGATGACAGTCTTCGATCTTCGAACGGCCATCTTTCTTCGATGGCATTTTTCTTTAACATGAAGGTGTCTCGACAAGACGAACCTTAACGTCGTTTGACAACGTTCCTCGCGTGACTTCATGATTCGCTCAATTGCAAGAATATTTTGCGTGATTCAAGCATTGTACACTTAGTCGACGTCGATGACCATTTGATTAGAAGATCTAGCTCGCCTGATGGTCGCCGTACGTAAGTTGACGCGGCCTTTCGCTATTTGTACAGCAGTCGTGTTCCTGGAACAGCGGAAATTGAAGCAAAGCTAACAATTTTGTAGTTGAACTACTATTGTCAAATTTTATGGTTAGATTTGGTTTTTGATTTTTCCGCCGCAAGGGCTGCAGTGAAGTCCAATTTTTTCAAGATTTTACAACTTTTTTTCAGTTTTTGCGATAGGAAAATATGTTTTATGTTACCGCAGCCCTAGCGGCCCAAACATGAAACAGTTGGTTCCACCAGCTAACGGACTAACCTAATGTGAAGACGCTCGTGCACTTTCATATTGCTAGAGCTGCGCGCTTTGTAATCGCAGTACTTGCACCTAAACGGCTTCTCACCCGTGTGCGTCATGATGTGTTTCTGGAACACGATAGTCGAATAGATCAGCACGCCAACATATTTTACTATCCTATCTGTCACTGAAGGCACTATGAAAACGTGAAGAAATGATTTTTTTTACATTTAAAAAGGAGTAACCTCGACTAACATCCATTTTTTTGCCTGAAAATTTTTGCTCAACTGACTTACGAATTGGCAGGATCGAAAATTCAGAAGAAAATGTTTCAATCCTCGAATTTTTAGAGAAAAAAGCCAAGTCTGTTAATATAATGAGCTCTAGAGACCCAAAAAAGGAAGGAAGAATACGATAAAATAATAAATACGCATAGAAATATGGAAGTATGGTGCGTTATCAAGGCCACTTGTTTCAATCACTTACGGCAAGATGACTTTGGGAAGAAGCGTTGTGACCGCAGACTTTACACTTGTGCGGGCTTTGCCCCGTGTGTCGCCAGATATGTTCTTTGAGGCGAACCTTCGTCGTGGTTTTAGTGGGGCAATGGTTGCAATAGAAGAACAGCCGGCTTTCTTCCCTGTGCGTTTTCTTGTGCGCGCTCAATATCCTTTTGTTCACGGCGCGGAAATCGCATTCGCCGCATGGATATTTCCGCTCGCCCGTATGGTTGTTCCGGATATGCTGACGGAGCCCGCTGCTCGACCTGGCGCCGTAGTCGCAATATTTACACCTGTACGGCTTCTCGTTAGTGTGTCTCCGCTCGTGTTCCTTCAACGTCCGGGAGGTCGACGTTCTGGAACAATGATAACCATTGAGTTGAGCGTATAAACAGCCAAATGTTAACAATACTTCATGAAATTGGAAAAAGTCAAAGATCACTATCACGTATGCGCTTTGCTCAATTCTCGTACCTGAAGTCACAGAAGCTGCAGGCGTGAGGCTTGTCGTTTGTATGAGTGCGGATGTGGTACCTCATTTTGAAGCTCGCGTTCGTACTGGAGAATTCAGACGGTAATCGGTTAGTAAAAACGCAATCATCTTCACGATCGCTGCAGTAATACACACTTCAGATGATTACGCCAGTTAATTTTACAAAAAACTTACGCATGGTCGCAATAAGGACATTTGTATGGTCTTTCGCCAGTGTGTCGCGTCAGGTGGAGCCTCAGGGAACTTCGGGTCGCCAGAAGATCGTGACAGACTTCGCATTCGTATTTTTTCCTCGGATTGGCGACTAGCGTCGTGGGAGCGTCGTCCTCGGCTTCTTCTTTGAGGGGATTTTTGTCGACGAAATATACGATCGCGTCCGATATCCCTTCGTCGTCGCTGAGCAACTGGTCGTCCTCCATGATGACTGTAACAATCAATGCGCTGAATTTGCAGTCGAGCTAATCAAGGCTTAAGCCCGTATCACACGTCAGACCGTTCTCCTCCCCATCCCACAGACCGTCTGGACAGACCGATTCTTTGGTGATTTTTACGTGGAAATTCATTGAAAAATTTTCTTAGAAATAAGGTTCCATAGATGAATAATAACAAACATTGATTCAGGTGCGCCAAAGTGAACATATCCATAGGATCAGCCAATCGGATAATTGTGTCTGTCCGTGGGATGGGGAGGAGATCGGTCTGACGTGTGATACGGACTTTAGGGGGCAAGATTGGTGAAGAGAACCGATCGCCAGATGAAAGACAAATCCAGCGAATGGAAGACACTTATTGCAGATAAAAAGACACATGATGCACATGAAAACCATTTGGCAGATAAGAGACTAATCTGGCAGATGAAAGGCGAGTCAGGCAGATAAAAGGCAAATTCGGCAGATAAAAGACAAATCCATAAATGACAAATCTGGTTGATGAAAGACAAACATTGCTGATGAAACACAAAAGACACATACCGATAGTTGGGTCGGAATCGTAACAATCGTCGTTTTCAACGTTTTCCATTTTATCTGCAGCTGGCGAACCAACGATTTCGTAGGTTATCGATTCATTTTCGCCGATCGACTCGTTTTCAGCAGTCGCCCCATTTTCGGCGATTGGCTCGTCGTCGCCGATCGGCTCATCGCCTTTCAGCAAGTGAGTGCGCTCGTGCATTTTCACGTTGGACGCCTTGCGCGCCCTGAAGTCGCAGTAATTGCACGCAAACGGCTTTTCCCCCGTGTGCACGTACATGTGGGTCTGAAAGGATAGCGAATTTCAAAAATAATTTGACATCAATAGACACAGATCTTGAAGTACCAATATAGTTTTCAGCACTTACAGCCAGGTGGCTTTGCGACGAAGCGTTGTGACCGCAAAGTTCACATTTGTGCGGACTTTTGCCCGTATGGCGCCAAATGTGTTCCTTAAGGCGAACCTTAGTCGTCGTTTTAGTCGGACAGTGGTAGCATTGGTAGAACGTCTTCTCCCTCTTCCTGTGCTCCTTACTGTGCTTGATGAGTATTCTTTTGTTTGCCGCGATGAAATCGCAATCGCGACAGGGATATTCTCTGTCTGCGTTGTGGTTGTTTTTTATATGCTGACGGAGTCCGCTGCTCGATCGTGCCGCGTAGTCGCAAAAATTGCATTCGTACGGCTTCTCGTTCGTGTGTCTTCGCTCGTGTTCCTTCAGAGTTCGTGAAGTCGACGTTCTGGAATAAAATATCGGGTGACATCACTTTCCTTTGGTGTCATGTTGTATTTTCGCCATCAGTCTAACGCTTGAAGGAAATTTTATTTATATTTTATTCGTTATTACCGGAAGTCGCAGTAATTGCAGGCGTGCGGCTTCTCGTTCGTATGAGTGCGGAGGTGGTACCGCAGTCTGTCGCTGGAATTCGCGCTGAAAAATGGTTTATTATTACATAGTTTAAGTGGTTAAGTTTAGTGGTTTATTAGGTACATAGTGTAATATAGCAGTATAAAATGGAACATTATTTTTCAAGTAGGAAATTACTGTTAAAGGTACATAGTGCACAGTACTTACGCATAGTCGCAGTACGAACACTGGAACGGCTTCTCACCAGTGTGACAACGTATGTGAAGCCTGAGCGAGTTTTGTGTTGCCAAGAGGGCGTCGCAATAATGACACTCGAATTTTGTTCTCGGTTTAACCTCGTGATCCTTTAATTCTTCGGTTTCGTAGATTATGATCTCTTCAATAGCGTCATCGTTTATCGGGCTGAGCTCCATGCCTGTAAAACGCACATTTTGGTTACTTTTGATTCGATGGGTTTCGAACGCCAATGAGCGACAGATCAATTTATTTAATATTCGGCTCGAGCGCTTTCAACTCTAATGTCATCATCCGGTCCATCCTGTGAAATAGGTGACATTGACATGACTGAACGCTGAAACGGCGAGTATGCCGTTATTCAGGAAACACAATTGATGTTGGAATAATTATGTTTTATTTCAAACAATAACAGTAAAAATGACTCAGGAAAATGAAAAACAATAAAAAAAGAAGTCTATGTCAATAACTAGAGCTCTCAAAACTGCTAGCTACTTAACCTAGAACGCGAAGTATACTGCTTACCTCACCCGAATCCTTGGTACTAAAATAAGGAGCCAGTGAATCAAAACATCCAATCATACCAAAATATGACGATGTATCACCTTTCTTGATTTTTACTTACGTAGATGATTTGAACTGAAGAAAGCTAAAAAGAATAACAAACGTTAGCCGTTTGCTCCGCACAATCAGTTGATTGCCCAGTGTTACCACTGCCGCAACCAGTGTTACCACTTGGTCAAAATAACTCCCTCAGCATTCGTCTAATTTTCCCTCTTTCTCCCCTAATGAGAGTTTTTTGCCAAAAATTTCTTCACCAGAAAGTAATTTTCTTTGCCAAAAAAATTTGGCCCATACAAAGCGCCATAAAGCTCGTCCTTGATGAGCGGGGTTTCCACCATTCATCTGAGTTTGAGAACCCCATTCCTTCTAATACCCCATGGGATAATCGAGATTTAACGAAATTAACTGAATCATAATGATAATTATTATTGTTCATTTTAATATGTTCTGATTCAGCTTTTGAATGATAGCAACACTTCCATTGACACATTGATATTCGAACCGAACTGAAAAGACACCACCCTGTCATGAAGCTCACATCAGGTCTTGAAGACCTCCACATCCTGTCATGAAGCCCTCCAAGCCCTGTCATGAAGCTCACATCAGGTCTTGATGCCCTCCACATCCTGCCATAAAGCCCTCCAGGTCCTCTCTTGAGGCCCTCCAGGTCCTGTCTTGAAGCCCTCCACATCTTGTCATGAATCTCAAATCAGGTCTTGATGCCTTCCAGGTCCTCTCCTGAAGCCCTCCACATCCTGTCATGAAGCTCACATCAGGTCTTGATGCCCTCCACATCCTGTTATGAAGCCCTCCAAGCCCTGTCATGAAGCTCACATCAGGCCTTGATGCCCTCCACATCCTGCCGTAAAGCCCTCCAGGTCCTCTCTTGAGGCCCTCCAGGTCCTGTCTTGAAGCCCTCCACATCGTGTCATGAAGCTCACATCAGGTCTTGATGCCTTCCAGGTCCTCTCCTGAAGCCCTCCTCGCCCTGTCATGAAGCTCACATCAGGTCTTGATGCCTTCCAGGTCCTCTCCTGAAGCCCTCCAAGCCCTGTCATGAATCTCATATCAGGTCTTGATGCCCTCCACATCCTGCCGTAAAGCCCTCCAGGTCCTCTCTTGAGGCCCTCCAGTTCCTCTCTTGAAGCCCTCCAGATCCTTTCTAGAAGCCCTCCAGATCCTCTCTAGAAGCCCTCCACGCCCTGTCATGAAGTTCACATCAGATCTTGATGCCCTCCACATCCTGTCATGAAGCCCTCCAGTTCCTCTCTTGAAGCCCTCCAGATCCTCTCTTGAAGTGCTCCACGTCCTCGCTTGAAGTCCTCCAAGTCCTCTTCTGAAGCCTTCCACATCCTGTCATAAAGCCCTCCAGGTCTCCTCTAGGAGCCCTCCTATGCCCTGTGTTGAAGCTCACGTCTCCTCTTGAAGCCCTCCTATGTCCTGTCTTGAAGCCATGGAAAACATGGAGGGTTTTAAGACCAGATGTGAGCTTCATGTCAGGACGAGGAGGGGTTCAAGACCGGACGTGAGCATCATGAAAAGAGATGGAGGGGTTCGATTCTAGGGCCAAAAGGTCTCGGCTGTTTATATCAATTTATTCTTGGGTTCCATGGGAGCCCTGCTGGGAACTCATGAATGAAACTCTTGCATGCATATGAACATATTTTTATTTTCCTTTTTCTACTTTTTTCTTTGGCCCCACCAGCCAATCCATTATTTCGTCGATACCCTCATTGGAATCAGAGCTAGCCTGAATAATCGTGATCTCTTGGCGAGCTTGTTCTTGCAGTTTCTTCATTTGCAGCATGAGCAACGCTTCGTTTCGCATCTGTCGGTACGAAGCGTCCATTTTAGAAAGGACAAGCAATACCTGAAATTGAAAATCAAGCAAACGGCCAAATCCAGTTTTAGGGAGGTACAGTTACCACCAAACTAGGACGAAACAATTTTTTTTTAAATCTGAACGTAAGGTACCTTGGCCGATTGTAAGCAAGGTTCAGCCAGAAGAGAATAGAGCAGAACTCCAGCGGCCGAAATTTGGCACAGATTGCTTGCATCGACGACGAACATGATTTTTTGCATTCCTTCGTAATAGTGGTGCCAGAGGGGGGCCATGCCTCCCCCAAGTTCGCATATGATGATCGGCTTCGCTCCCTGGCATGGGACAATCTTCTTGAGGCTCATTCCTGTCGTCGGCCCTGAAGTTGTCGTATTGTCAACTGCCGTCTGGTCCGTCAATGTTTTGAGGAGAAGCGTCTTGCCCGAACCGGGAGGTCCCACGCAGAGGACGTCAGCGCTGCTCAAAAAATTGAGATACATGTTACCCACTTTATGCAAATATTTGCTGCACAAAACCACTCATTTGAACATTTTCTTCTTATTTTTTTTTATTTGTTTTTTGGAATTTGCTGATTCTGATTATTAAATTGAAATAAGTATTTCTGAAATAAAACGTATTTAATTTTAATTTTTTTTTTTTTTGGGACTACTTATACTACAGATCCGACTGTTTTTTTTTTTTGCTCCTTAAGAAAGCCGTGAGGCCGAAAGCGCTCGTAGAATAAATGCAAATAGTTAATATAATTTATTGTGTATAACTATTAAATAGTAATACTGAATAAATTTTATTAAGGCATACTTAGGTGGTACGTACCTGAAAGGCTTTTCCGAATCGTATGCCATCGTCTACGCTGTGTCGTCAAGTTTTATTGCAGAAGAATTGACCATTAAGGACTTCACGTGTGATTTGGTTCGAAGGATTATTAATAATAATTATTAAATTATTTAAAGCCAATCTGTGGTTCTGGTTCTGAATGGGTTAGGAAATCATCTTACTGAAACCAACGTCACTCACCATAGCAACTATTCAACACCCAATTACCCACCGTCATCGAATGTATCTTCCTCAAAATCAAACTTGATTTTCCCCCCATAGTTCCGTAATTTTCCTTCATAATGCACCTTTTTTAAAAAAATGTTTCGTCCTAGTGTTGAGAATTATGCAACATAACTAGATGGAAACACTATTCATTATACCTGCCTGGAGTGAAATCTGGATTTTTTCGAGCTGGTAGGTACCCCTATAGCCTTTAGTGCCTGCTAAAAGGAGGTAAAGGCACAAAGCCCATGAGCATCATATGCTTTGTTCATGCTATGCTAACTAAATGAGCATAATATGCTATGCTAATATATTCTTTGGTTGCAACCCAAGGAATAGGTCGAAATCCCAATTTACCAATAGGTCAATGAGGCCCAGATAATGAAAGCTCCAGCTTCCTGGTTCCACAATTATGCTGAGGCCACGCCAGCCTCTTTCGTCAAAAATGCTCAAACATGGAAAAAATTGATACCGTGATTTTGACTATCACTACTGGGGTAGAATTAGCTAGGTACCTTCTTAAGTAGGGGAAAAAAGGGAATTTTACATATCAGTTCATATCACTAACGACGTCAGCCTTACGTCATTCCCACCCCTCCCGTCACCAAGCCTTCAACCCCCCCTTCTCCCCAATGTGACGTCGCGGACTCACTCCCCCTGGAGAGGGGTTTATTAAAGGTCTGTGACGTCACACCAGGCATGCTGAAAGTTTAAAGGGCAGTTGTGCGGGAGGGGCGGGTGGTGACGTCAGTGATAAGACCTGACACGTGAATTCCCCTTTATCCCCCTACTCACCAAAGTTGAAGGAAGATGGAGGTATATCTAATGCCACCTACTTTCAGTATTTGTAATCATCTGAAAATTGGAACTTCCGCAAAATGTAGGCCACTGCGGCCCCATCTGAGGTATGATATGAGAATTTCAGAGTAAAAGAAAATCATGGCATGTTTTTATTATTCATAACACACAACTCGTTTTTTCTCAATTGCTTTATCTTACATCTATCAAGTTAAACAGGTAATTTACAGTTGAGGAAAAATCATAGTGACTCGATTCATTGCCGATGTTCGTGCCCGAAGAAGGGATAGTCGAGGGTGGAAATGGAGTCTATGGGTCAATTTTGGGGTCACACTTAAAACGAATGGATTTACAAGAACGTTATAACTGGGATATGATTGTACGCAGCTTGTAGTACGAATCGCGGAGGAACGATTGGAAGCTGAGGTGGGGTTAGTGATGGTATCTGGGTCAGTAGTGCGATCGGTCCGTCCACTTCATTGGCCGCTTGAGTTCGTACTGCAACAAAATTAATTTATTTTTTATTATTTAATAAAAATTAATTAATTTATTTTTTATTTTTGGCGAGAGGCAAGGGCGAGAGATTGGGGAGGACTTCTAGATTTAGTTTATTCGAGCTCGAGCGCTTTCGCCCGTACGCCCCTCTATTTCTGATTCGCTGTCTCTCTGGAGTAAAGGGAGCTCTCAACCCTCCGGCAGTTGAGCGTGCCGCTGGTGGCCTGCTGTCAATTCCTGCATGGGTCAATATTCCAAAATATTTTTTTTAGTACTTAACCAATAACAAAATAATCTAAAATGCGATAATTTTACCTACCACCTTGTTGAACTCGGGGTCACGTGTTCGCAAATAGTAGTAGTCTCGGATTTCTCGGCTGTTCCTTTCCATGATTCGAGGGTAATTGGGGAAGTACATCATTTTCTTTCCTACTGTGAACTGTAAAAAAATAAAATCTGATCAGGTATTTGCTTGGGTAATACGAAACGTGGTTGATATATGAGGCGTTGATAGCCAGAGTGGACCATTCCACAAACTGTCCAAAAATGAGTTATACAGTGCAATGGGTCTGTGGTAGCTCTATCTATCGAATTATTATTAAAATTTGACTCGTTCTCGAATGTGCTAAGAGAGAGCGCAACTTTTCAAATGGTCCGTCTGCAAATTGGCCGCCGATTTTGATGGCCAGAGTTGACTTTGTGGCTTGTAGAAATGTCCCTATGGTTCATGAGTCATCTGTTCACCCAAGAATGCTTGTATTTTTTTCTTCAAAACACCATAACAAGGCCCTTAATAAATTACAAGAAATTAGTCGAAATTTTCAAATGCGATTTTCTCAGTTCAACACCTGTGTGGAATGGTCCACTCTGGCTATCAACGCCTCATATCATTACGTAAGGAATCACGAAAAAGATTCAAAATGGTGATGAGTCATTTACAACACAACTAATACACGAAAAATTAGGTAGGTAAAGTTCATTTTTTGGTGAATTTGCTCAAAACCAAAATTTATCAACTCAATTTAAGCCTGAAGTGACAAAGGGTCTTTCATAGATTATTCATAATATGAATAACACATTGTGACATTGACATAATATTATTGTGATATTGACATAATATTATTATGAGATTAATATTATTATTATCTGAGTGGGTCCTAGGACCCCTGGCTAATGAGGTACCCAATCCCTGAATTCTCCGGGGCAAAAAACCCAAAACTTAGTATGCATAGAAAAAGTACCTAGTTTGAGAAAAAAGGACAACTTACTCCGGCACAATTCTGTCCATGGGTTGCATGCAAAAAGATTTTGTCGTAAAATCCTGAATGTTCCCAATGTTAAAATAAAAAAAAGTTAAATAAAATGATTTTACTCACCCGACTATCCAGCTGATCGTGAAAATATTAAAAACTTTCATTAAACAATTATTCAAAACAGAATCGGAGTGTAATGTTATATTTCAAATAGATACCAAGATCATGAAAACACCAGCATGGCGAAAAGAATAGTAAAAACATGATAAGAATACTCCAACTCACTTTGCACATCTGAATCCGAATTAGCATGAAACAGAAGAACAAGAATTGGCAACTAACTAAGAGGTCGTCACTTAAGTTCTAACACCACCTAACTCAATTTTTCCAAGTTTTCAGGAGGTACAATGACTATTTTACAAACCCCGGATTAATTCTCGAATTGATATCAATTCGAGTTTTGGTTCAATTTCAGTTTTAGTTTTCTGTGTCAGTGAAGTCATTCATTTGACACGGGACCTGGCGAATCTGATGAGAAAACGTATTGTATATCCGTTGTATAGAATTTAGGTTACGACTGCGTTGGCCGTGAGTTTTTGTGATCTGAAGGCTCCCAGCTTTTTCTTTAAGGATGACCTTTCAACGGGTTCGTATCGGCCTTTTCTAAATTGGATTAAAACAATGCCAATTCCAGCGCTGAGCAAAGTACAAATTGGATGAAGCTTACTCTTGCTGAATTAACTCAAAAATGAATTAAGAATAATTTAAAAAAAACATAATGGATTTGGACCGAAGGCACCCTGAATCTAAACGGTAGGTTTAACATTAAAATGAATAGAGCGGATTATTTGACTTATGCACAATGGCCTGATTAAATTTTGGTTAGCCTCAATAAATAATTATCAGGGCTGTTGAGAACTGATGGGAAAAATATATTTCCGGGAAAAAACTTTTCTAGGGCTTACCAGCTTTTGAAAATCCACAATTGTTTCGGTTGAAGCGCAGCGGTGAACAAAGAAACACGAAGTATTAATGTTCAAAATAAAATCCGTAAGGAATGCCTAATTATTTAATTGGAAGGCATACAGCTAAGAACGTTGATAACTCAACTTACTGCTGATCCTAGGTTTGACTGAAAGAAAAATGTTTCCATCATCCACAGATCGTAAGTTATCAGTTTAAAGTTGATCATGGCCTCGCTAAGTTGATGACAGGTGATAGTGCGTTCATTTTTTTACTGATTTTCCCATGGCAAAAAGATAGCCAGACCATACTTGGATGGGATATTAACATTTCCGAAACCTAAACATTTTTTTCTCGTCACAAAGGGTTCATATGACCCGAATTCATCGTACTATTCAATCTCAAAAGTCTTGAGAACAGTTTCCAGTGTTTTATTTATCTTCTTTAAAAATTACTGTCTTCAGGTGTGTCGGTTTTTATTGTTATTGTCGTTAAATTTTTCAAAATTCTTCTTTGCCGTCGAATAAAAAACCACGCTCTGCTACCACAACGTGGATCGCCATATTTTGACAAAATGATTTCCAATAGGCGCAATATCTGTTTTGCCCATGAGCATCTCCAGTAAATAAAACGACTATTGTATTGAGCATATGCGGTGTACAATATTGACACGAACGACTGCCAGTCTGCTGTTTTCCGACTACTCTCGCAACGTATATAACTTTATGTAGTACAATACCAATTCCCTTGCAAATCGCGACTTGCATAAAACTGCTCCAGGCTAAACTGCGATCTTTTGCATTTTAACCTGAAGATTTTGTGGACTGCTTCTTGTGGTATACGCTTTACTTTAATCGAATCCGAGATTTTTGTTGACTTTTTTGTTTTGACGTATACCTATAGAACATTGACCCGCCCCTCCCCCTCCAACACTTGTGAGTTACCTATTAAAACTAAAAAAAAAAAATTAAATTAAAAAAAAATTATTGGTTATTGCTGTTTGAGTTATGATCGTAATCAAAGTAGTGATCCCCCATCTACACTTTTGTGAACATAATATGAATCTGGTATATGATTCCGAATAACACTGGTCTTCCTACCTCGGAAGAGTTGGGACCTTGAATCGCATCTAAATTTGAACGTTCCCATTTCAACTGTTTTGCATATTCGGTTTTTGACTAGGGTAAGAAATTATTGCGTTGTATCCCATCTCGGCATTCTGCAGCAGCATTCTAACGATTTGCATATTACCCGAAAAAAGTGAACCGGTGGGTTTTTGATGAATACAATAGATCGCGTACTTCCTTTTCAGACGTTCAGCTTTAAGCAAAGAATATTTACTTATATTTTCAAATCATTAAAAAAATCAGTACCTAGTGTAATTCGGTGTATTGGAACGCAAAATGTTGTGATTGCCTTAAGGCCGGAGATCCAAAAAACGTAAATATAAACAGGAATATATCTACACTGGTGTGTACATATCAGCCTATTCTGCGACTGCAATTTATTAAAATTGAAATTGTTTAGAATGTAATAAATATGTTGTTTAAAATATTAATTTTTATAAATTTAAAACCCCATCGACTGGATTTTTTCAAAACATTTTTTTTGAGGTGACGAAGTTTATGTTGTTGGTACGTACTCATTTTTTTACTTTTTCAATAAGTACCTACCTACATTTCTTCAAATACCTGCTGGATTGAGACCAAACGTCAAATAGCAGTGTCAACATTTTCAATTTTACGTTCTTATGCGGTTCAGGAATCGTAAAGTTCATGCGAAAATATATGGCCCATCAGTGAATTGCAAAACAGAAATTTACGAGTCACGCGTAAAACTTATGGAATGTGCGTAGGCTGTATGTTATACCGATGATGCATCGCAAAAGTTGTCGAAACTTACCGCCCTCTTCTGTAAAAGGTGGGATTTGAAATAGTCTTCTTTCTTGTAGCCGGCTGGAAAAAGAGAGAAATGCATGATAATGCAGAATAATATTTCCCTCGGGGGATATGGAATAATATGGTTATGGTTCGTGTGCTATGAAATTATTGAAGACAAATAAGAAATTTGTTCTTCAATAGTCAAAAAATGGTAGGTTCAACCTAATATTTTAAATTGATTTTTGCAAGAAAGTTGGGCTGCTCTACTTTATGAATGAAGTGGTTCCCTACCAAATAAATACCTGAAAGTAAATTTCTTATATTAGTATACAAGTCGGATCAATTTTATCTTCTCTGACATTTTATTCGAAGAAAATCCTTTCGAGCTCCTACAAGTTATTGAAACGCCTGTTAATTTTAACCTGCGGCGATAAACCGCGGTCATTTCCGGCATTTTGTTCCAGAGTCAAGTTGGAGAAGTATCTATTTTAGGGCCAGCTGTATGGCATTTATAACAACAAACGTTAAGTTCACTCAAAGAACGCTAACTTGCAGGGTCCATTAGGTGAACTTAGCCGGAGTTGCGGTCGGGAAAGGGACGGGTGGATGATTCAACTAAAATTGAGGTGAACTCCACGCATTGTGCAAGTGGTGGTGGGCGTCTTGGCTGCTACGGAGAGTTGCTCGTAAAGCGCTGTAATTATCAATTACCGTCAAGCGAAACGCTTAACCCAATCGCGAATCTGCGTGAAACAGGTACAACCAAGATGGGCATGATGGGCGAATAATCTTTGTCGAGGCAAACTGATTTAAACCGGGGAAAAGGTGGCGGCAAAAAACGTAAATCTCCATTAACTGAACTTTCACGCTTTCCTTATGTGCTACATCAATCGCCACTATGAAACCCCCCTTCTCACTCTGTCTACTGGCTGTATTCTGCTAAGCCTGTAACAGAGGAAGAAAAGGCTCTTGCAAGAAAGGATTTTGCAGGAAACAAAATCGTAAAGGAAAGGATCTTGCAGGAAAGGATCTTGCAGGAAAGGTTCCTTCAGGAAAGGGTCTTGCACGAAAGGATCTTGCAGGAAAGGCTCTTGCAGGATAGGATCTTGCCGGAAAGGATCTTGCAGAAAAGGCTCTTGCAGGAAAGGATCTTCCAGGAAAGGCTCTTGACGGAAAGGCTCTTGCAGAAAAGGCTCTTACAGAAAAGGATCTTACAGAAAAGGATCTTGCAGAAAAAGAAGTAGCCAGAAGGTAGCTAAGAAACTAGTAAAAGAAGTAGCCTAGTCCTGCTGAACATCCTGGCTTGCAAAGATGCGATAATAAACCAGCGCACAAGGTGATTTTTGTTCAAACTTCCAATTCGAATTTTACCCTCATATTTACGAAGTAAATTTAATTGTAAATTGTGAGTAAGTAACTGTGTTGTAAGTTGTAAATTGTGTGTATTGTAATTTTCCTGCAAACAAAAATCGTATCGAAGCTTCAGATACTTTTTTACACATACACTCAAAATCACGAAATAAGCAAGTGTCCGACGATGAGGACTGTCAAAAACCTCTATCAACTTTTTTGAAATTTCTTGAACTGGAATGTTTATTTCTTACCAAGTATATTAAGTTTTCGATATTGAATATTAGTTGAGCTCAAAATTGGGTTTCGCGTACCCTTTTACGCTCTATAAGCTCGAATGTTCAGGTGCACGATACTGACAAAGACTTTAATGCAGATTCATTGATATACAAGTGAAATGGAGCGAAATTCGGGCCGAACTGACCCCAACTCGGAAACAAGTTGGGACGAACTTCGCGGGAGTTATTCTGGGACTTATGGCCGTTGGGACTTATACCTTCTCAGCAACACCCACGTGCCAGCATTGAATAGTCTAATCTGACGGGCGATAGGCGCTCAGGAAAAACCAGTGGTGCGTAGATAACACACAATACTTCCATATTTTGAAACGTAAAATTGTGACACAATTTGATCATATTTTGACTGCTTTTAAGGGTGTTTAGGCCAAAAATATCGAAAAATTCACTATTAAAATTTTAAAATTCGCCCAAAATGAAAAAATGCCACATTTTCGGAATGTAAAAAATATCCACATATTCTGCAAGGTAAAACAAAGATTTTAAGACCAAGAACGCTCAAATCGGTTCATTTTTGTGGCCGGAAAAAAATAAAATAGAAAACACTAAAAATGCAAATATATCGGAAGTACTGTGCGTTATCCAAATTCCGATTCAACAGGGTGTTAGGTCTTGCCGAGACAAACATTTCAGTTCAAGAAATTTGAAAAAAGGTTGAGAAATGAGGGAGTTATGGCCATTTTTGTAAAAGACCACAGACGGACAGACGGACAGACGGACAGACGGACAGACGGACACACGGACAGACGGACAGACGGACAGACGGACACACAGACACTTGTTCAGGAAGTGATTCTGAGTAAATGTGTATAAGAAAAAGTTTTTTCTGAAGCTCCGTTCCGATTCTCGATTTTAGGACGATCACAATACTTCCATTTACTCTGTAAATATGGAAGTAAAAAGTGATTGAGGTAGATAGTATTTTTCATCCTAAAAACACAAATAACGATGAAAACTGCATTTTTACTTATTTTTTGTGCTAGAAAGTATGAATCAAATCCTCCTCCTTGAACAAAATTATTTGAGAAATGCATTATTGTAATTCAATTTATTTATGCATAGTATTTGTAATATCAGCATTAGGTACATAACTTAAAACCTAAGAGATTGCTAACTCTAGCTGGTAAAAATGGCAAGTAAAATAGGTATACGGTGACAAAATAATGATTTTATTGTAATAAGGATTTTTTCATATCAGGAAAAATTTAGATATACCTGATAAAATTACTTTTCAATAACTTTACATTAATTCTTAAAGAAACAATTGAAATATACGCGATTGATCGTAAGAAAATTGAAATCGGGCCTAAGGTTTAAAAAACAACACCTATATTTCCTATATGCCCGAAATTCACACAAAAATATTTTGGTATGGCAATTTTTTATTTCATTTCGCCTGTTGATACGCTTACTGGTTGTGACAGGGTTACTGAAAAGCTCGTATCCTTTCAGATGTCTTCACCAAAATCGGAGTACTCCAAGTTTTTTTTTTTGCGGAAGACCAGACCAATTTGCGGTGAGGATAAAAAATTAACGCAAAACCTCACGCAAGTCTGCAATTAAGGCAATCCCCAAGAAATTCCTCGTTCATACGAGTGGGTGAAATTACGTTTTGAATTAGTAATACACCCTACGATGCCCTCTACGTTTAGGAGAAAAGTTTGACCAACCGTGCGAAAGAGCTGGGCTCAAGAAAGCTGAGATACTTCACATTTATTGTGAAAATTAAATAGCCAATTCTGGTTTTAACCAACTACAATTTTCAGTCAGTTTTGAGTCATTGACCTTATCAGCTACCAAATCATATTTTTATTGATTAGGTAAAATATCGATATGTCCTGCCCGGGTGGCAGTTAGGTAAATTGGCTGGTAGAGGTTGGGGTGGCAGTTGTCATCGGCAGAACAGGACTCCGGGTGGCAGTTAGGTAAATCGGCTGGTAGAGGTTGGGGTGGCAGTTGTCAACGGTAAAGAAAGACCCCGGGTGGCAGTTATTTAAATCGGCTGGTTTTACCGGACCCCGGGTGGCAGATGGGCGAGGACGGTTGGTAAGGGCTTCGGGTGGCAGTAGTCAACGCTGAGCATCACCCAGGGTGGCTGGTGGGGATTTAAAATAAATTTTTTTCAAATACCTAATAATATTCGAGCACATAATTTGCTTTTGATTGCGTCTTTTCCAGACCGAAATACCTTAGAGCGAATAAAACGACAGCAATCAAACAAAATGGTTAAAACCAGTAAAACTCGTTTGCATCTATTTTCGATTCTATTACTGGGGAGTGGGTTAGTGTCAACGAAGATACTAAAGTCTAACTAGCCATGTAATCGGTTTAAGCTCCTACTCAAGTCGCAATCTAACTTCTTGGTGGAGAATTGACCGAGAAGCTCTAGTTCAGCTTTTCTTCTTTTAACCTCCGAACTGTCGTGTTACCCACCTGTGATCCCTTGCTATTCGTCGGAAGAGAAATCGAACCAGTACAGCTAAGATGATTGAACTTGAAGATTTCGTCACATAAACTCTATCTCTCCACCTATGTACGCATCAACAGCTGGGACAAACATGGTAATTTCATGGTACTTCATTATTTTTTTTTGCCCACAAAACTTTAAACCGACTCGAGCGCTTGTTTTTTTAATACGTTTTTGAATCGTAAAATTATTTTTTTAACAACACGACTTTCAGTAAAAATTTGTTCCAACTTCAACCAATAGCCGCATACTGTTTGAAACGTTTCAACTGAAGTCAGGCATCTATCGAACGGATTGGTCACGAATTAGCAGAATTTTGATCGAATAACAATCATCGTGGATTTTTCGAATATCAATCGTCCAATTGGTGCACTTCAATTGTCACGAGTTGGTCAAATTTTGGACGAACATCAATCCTGGTGATTAGGTTGAATTTTGGTCGGACTTCAATTGTCGCGGATTGGTTGAATGTCGGTCGAACATCAATTGTTGCGAATTGGTCGGATTTTTTGACCAAATTTCAATCGCTATCAGCATTCCGAAATATTCTAACTGAAGAGCAGTCGAGCATCTAACGGCAGGATTGATGGTACGAATGATAATTGATTGCTAATTCAATAAGATCCCCCAGCTCTGGTTCGACTATCCCTTCATAATTGATACACTACGCCTCCTCTCGATAATCTCTTAATTCACAATCCCTGAGGATTTTGGATTTTCCCGAGGGAACACGACGTACAATACGATTGGGAATAATCGCCGATCGCACATCATTCGGTGGTTTACAAAAAAATTCAACCCTCATGCTCAACTCACAAATTGAAGTCCAACTCAACCCAAAACTCAACTCGTAAGCTCAACCTACAAACTCAATATACAAACTTTACAAATGATATTGTAAGTTGAGTTTGAATATACCGTTAAAAACAAGATAAGATACAAGCTGCAGGGCAAACAAAGCCAATTGAGATAGTAATCGCAGGAAAAATTAAGGATACAATCGTCATCATCACGTACGTATATTATTGTGATCACGATTGTATTGGTATTCAAACTTGTGATTATAATAGTAATCCTAATCGTAATCCAAGCTTGACACTATTATAATCTCAAATGAAATGCTTACAATTGTAATATTTTATATAATATATAAAATTATTAAATTTAATTAATTATAATTAATATTATTATTATAATTACGATTACGCCCTACACTGCCGGAAGATTGTGTTCAGTTGGTATACCAGAATCGATTTGACGAGCAAGACTAATTTTCAATGAATGGCGCGAATCCTTGGAGACAGCAGACGTTCGTTTGAAGGCTGAACACGTACACCCAAACACGTATACCTAAGTTAACGTTAGATTCGACTCACGTGCACGATGAATTTTTGCTGAATGATAAAGAAAATATCATTTCACAATACTTGTGAATATAGCTTATTCATACTATTCGTATGAATGGCCAATTTCGACGGTTATGCACCAAAAATGTTTGACTCATTTTTTACTTGGAGATTCTCAAGTTTTGAGATTCTTTGCCTGTCTAAATAGGATCTCTACCCGCTACTTATACCTATTTATCCCAATTATAGGTACCTGTAATACCTCGCTTCTATACCTCTTAATGCCTCACTAAATACCTAATAATCTCCACTAATTAACTTCATTAATACCTATAATACCCACTACTATACCTTACTAATACCTATATCTCACTAATGCCTAAGCCTCACTAAAATGAAGTAAATTGAGAGCCTGAGATGTGCGCAATCAACGTAGAAAACATGACTTAAAAATTTCCACCTCCAAATTCCCTGATTCTCCTCAAAAAACGCCCAACTGCTAGAATTTATTATTGGGCAAATTTATTAATGGGCAACTGCGTATTTTTATTTTGGGCGAATTTCAAAATTGGCATCGTGGTTTTTTTGATATTTTCACCTAAACACCTTCAAGAGCAGTCAAACCATAATCAAACTGTGTCAAAAATGTTCGTATCAAAATATGGAAGTACTGTGTGTTATCTACGCACCACTGGTCTTTTATCAACTTCTCTATCAATAAGAAGATAAGGATTGCCAATCAACATTAACTTCGGCCTTGAAAACTTCCTCCACTGTAAGCCAAGGCGCGTTATAAACGGTGGAACACATTTTTGATCCATTGAAATTTTGCTGGACAGAAAAAAACCTATGCTCAGAGAAAAGTGACGTCTGCCACTCGGGGATGATTGAAGATGAAAAGGTTGCACTTGAAAACACTTCAAGAGGCCCTTTTGAACATCGTAAACTGAGTGACGACTCAACTCTTTAAGCTCGAACCTAGTGTCGTTTTCGGCGCTCGCGAGATTCTCGATTTTTGGTAAAACTTGGAACCAGCGGTTCTTGGATAACACACAATACTTCACATTTTGAGGAATAAAATTTTAAAATACCTACACCCGATGCGAAGTTCAAAAGAAACTCCCTACCTTCAATAACGTTGAAGACACAATATTCGTCATTCAAACTCATGCTTTTGGAGATGGCGCTCTCGGCGAAAGCGCTCGAGCTCCGTGTCAACGACCGAATCGTACAACAGCTGTAATATCCTGAGCGGCCAAGGGCCATCTTCTCTGAAGCAGATTGGCCCTTCGACGCTCGGGTGTAGATACGATGTGTTTAGTTTGTGCGTGTTTATAGTTAACTTCATACTTGAATGCGCCAGTTTCGATTTGTCCGCTGGGGGAAAACACCGAATTCCGACACAGTCCGCTTCGATCTGGCCCTTTAAATGAGTAATGATGTTTTTGTTTCTTGCTCGTGCCGGGACAACACTAATTACTGCAGATGGGTTACACAGCGTAAAGCCATTTTCTAATGATCGACATTGTCCTTTCGGCTCTCTATTGTAAATGAGAATGATTAATTACCGACTAATCGCCCAAGTGACATAGGTGTATTATACTAGTTTGAACAGATTGCTGCTCTTACACGCGAGATAACAGAATTTCAACTCGGGGCATGAAAATACCTTTTTAATCAGTTTTTCATCCGAAACAGGCCGAAATCCCATCAAATATTCGTTAAATAAACTGGATTTTTGAAAAATGTGAAGTTGTATTCCTAAATATTATTACTACTACGACTACAAGTATTGCTGAATTTTTAAAAATTTCCTTCCTTTATCGAAGGGAGTTTGAGACTAAAAAAGGAAAAACTAGCGAAAGAGTTTTTCAAATTTCTTTGTCCCACACTCACGCCGAAAAAACGGAAATTTTAAAAAAACCATCAGTACTGCAGAATGGCCCTGTTTTTGCTCTTTTAACGTTGAGAAGCTGCGAAGAAATTATAGGAAATTGAACAGCCCTTCTAAGGGTATCATGATTTTTGCAATTACTCCAAAATTAAGGTACTTATAAGTACGATAAGATATAAATATCCATTTTACTGAGGCATTTTCAAAAACACGGAAAAAATCGTTGGAAAAAAACTGTACTTTCCTTTTTTGCTCAAAAAAATTGCATTAAAAATTGTATTGAATGAAAATGGTATCTATTAAGTTGAAGAATCCTGTCTTTTAAGGAGAATATTAAGAGTGAATATTCAGAGTTACTGGTAGTTTGGTAAATAACTCCTAATAGTCGAATAATTGAGAAAAAATAACAAATTTGGTTGAAAAACATTTTATAAATTATAATTGAGCATCCAATTTTGGACAATAAATACTCAGAATGCAGAATCCGTTAACAGAAAAAATGTAATTTTTTTCCTAAAATACTGACAATTTATTAACTTCAAACTACCTACATTGAAATTGTTACATTTAGAAATACAAAAAAAAAATTTAACATGTTGGTCCCAAATTTAGATAAAATTCAAGAAGGACTTGATTTTTGAAATATATCTGCGGTTTCGTCGCTTAGGATAACGACTCCCGATGATTGTTTTTACATCAAGACGGAATATTAACCTTCGGGGAATTCTAGGAACATTATTGCCCAAAAAGATGATTACTATTTTTTTTGTAAATTCATTTTTCAATTTTTTTTTTTTTTGATTTGCGTTCAAAAGAGCCGTCTGTTATTCAACGAGGACACACGTATAAAGTCAAAGCCAAGTCATCCGTTTCGACTAATCAGAGGTTTCCAATCCGTCTCTTTGCAATTAGACAGTACAAGCAAGGATTGGTGTTGGTTGTTGGTTCGACATGTGCACAAAGATTTATTCGGATCGATCCCAATGTATTCGAACGACCGGCGGCAGTTCATCAGTCGCGATAGAAAATCTTCCTCCACGCTAATGGCGTACCGTACAAATACACCTACGTATCGATTTCTACAGGTAAAAGTATCAACTCGATCAGTCAATTAACCAGCTAACTAAAGTCGTAAAACAGACCGTTAATTTATTAGGTCGGTACTTTTCGGGAGTATTGATGAATTTCTCTCAACAAATTTGTATTATTTTTTAGTTTTCCATTTTAAAACATGTCAATGCCTTGGGCGAAACATGAGAATCTGGCTCAAAACACCAGTTAAATTTATTTGGTTCATCGCCGACGCCACCTCGGCCAATCAAAGCAATGCGTAACCTCCACCAGCAATCGGATGAGATCGTTTATTGTTTGACATTTGATTTTTTCCATGTATTTTAGAGTAAATTTAGCGGGTACACGAGGCGCTCATCTAGGGATGTGTTGTACAAGAATTTCCTGACCTCATTTTGGGAAAATAAATAATAAAGGTACCGAAATTTGTATGAATAAGGTTTTAAAAATTGCCTAATTATTCCTTTTCGGTTTTTAGGGCGAGAAAGTTAAATTAAATTTCGACCGAAAACCGAAAGTTACGAGTGAAAATATAAAATGCCGATGAAAAGTTGTTTACGAATGTGAAGGTGGGAAACAACGTAAGTCCTGTTGAGCCACATATCGCTCAAACCCTCATGCGACAACTACTCAATAAACTCCGTTTCTGTT
Organism: Nesidiocoris tenuis; assembly: GCA_036186465.1. Lineage (NCBI taxonomy): Eukaryota > Metazoa > Arthropoda > Insecta > Hemiptera > Miridae > Nesidiocoris > Nesidiocoris tenuis. The sequence goes on along the minus strand of AP028912.1, from coordinate 12,183,218 downwards.
TCGATTGTCTTTTACAACGAAGGGTTGATCACAATAGGATTTTAATTCCATCGAACAATTCCCTTCCGCTATACTGAATTCCACGCATGCGATGTCAAATCCGCAGACAATATGAGAAAGATGCCTAGACTATTATTCTGATATTTAAAAAGATGCTGACTAAATGACTGAAAATTTAATAAGTTCTGTATACAAAAACAGCTAATGAGCAATGACACAAATGTATAAATTAATTATTTCTTCTTTATAATTTTGTGTAACATTATAAAGTAACAGGTACCTATATAAAATTGATATAAATTTTAAAAAATAATTCTTCAATTTCGATGGAAGGAAATGTATTGTTTCTTTATATTTCAGTCGCAAATCGTTGTTTGTTTTGTCAGTCTCGTGGTACCTTACTATTCCTCTTAAAACCGATCTTCCTCGAAACAGACCAGAGTTAAAGGTGATACCTGTTCGAGCATTTCGCCAAAAGCCTCCACTTGCTGTTTACGCCAATCAACGAAAGACACTTCCAATTTCCCTCAACGGTAAGTGCGAAGTCGTGGTATTCTCCGAATATATTGCTTTTTCTCTTTCCTGTTTAGCCAATCTATTCAATGCCAAGGTCTAGTGTTACAGCTTGTACTCATTTATCCAGAATCAAAATTGCGCATTGTGGCACAAAAGTTGCGTTATAATATAGGTAATAAAAATGAAAACTCTTAACAACGTGGATAATGAAAAATAATTATCTATGCCTATTTTGCCTGTGATGCGAAAGGTTTAAAACTTTGACAAAAGTAGTTGAAAGTTCGTTTACAAAAATATTATTTTTAAAATTTTTGATATTGTGGGTACTTACCGTTAATTTTGGCCAAAGCTAAAATGAGTTTAATATTTTTTCCATCATCTACTCATAGTTACCTATATCGGCTAGAAAATTGGTCCATACTTACGAACCCAGTGCATGGGCGTTCGGAAAACGTGATATTACAATATTCAATGCAAAAGACTATTATTACCGACTCCATTCGCCGAGGATCTTTTGTGTAGGGACTTGTCCTCAGTTCCTATAATAAATTCACCCACTCGCGGACCCATAACTTCTACTTACATTTTGTCCGACTGTCAAGCTGGTTAGGAAAAGTAGGCGAAGACGACTGGAAAAATAACATTGTTAGAGGTGTTTGTTTTTTCCGGTTATTTAAACTTTCTTCTAAAAGTATGATAAAGGGAGTCGTTTTTAACTTTGGCTCTCCCCGGGACTTACGCTGCATGTTGTACATGTTATATAGCGACCCCGTTTTTCGTCAAAGTAACTACCAAGATATTTCTTAAGATTCAAACTCGGACATTTTCGTACACGGCAATATTGCGCAATATGATCGTCTTAGGAGAAGGGTTGTGCGATAATTATCGAATATTGTCAACCCTCAAATAATCGGAGTAGAGAGATGTCAATTTTATTTTTTTCTGGACGCAAAAATGAACAAATTTGAGCGTTCTTGGTCTCAAATTTCTTGTTTTTTGTTGCGGAATACGTGGACATTTTTTCATTTCTGTCACTTAGCGGACTTCAATTTTAAGGGGGTAAAATTTGCAGTGTTTTGGCTTATTATTCAATAAAACCGTCGTAGTCGCCCAAGAAAAAGATTTCTCTAACCAACCCTTACAGGGTTAACGTTTCAAAGAGTGTAAAATCCGAATCGGCAATAAAAAAATATCCGTCCGTCCGCCGTCCCCCGTTCGCCGGCCGTCCCCCGTTCGCCGTCCGCCGTCCCCCGTCCACTGTCCCCCGTGAACGCTTTTTCCTCCCAAACGGCTGGAGATTTTTTTGTTGAAATTTTCAGGAAAAATCAACCTTGTTTTTGGACAGCCCCAATTCTTTAGAAAAGTAAATCGGTCAGTTTTAAGACCTCTGGAAAAATGGTTGAAATTTTCAGAAAATTGCGTTTTTTCAAAATCTTCTCCGACTTGCAAGTAAAATGTCTCATTTGATAGATTTTTTCATGCTGAATCTAATGGGACCATTGCCAGATCGGTAGCTTTTTTCGTTCAAAAGTTACAGGCTTTACGGTGGTCGCGCCGGGCTGCTTGTAGGGTATAGACTGCAAAAATGTGTCTGATCATCGATTTTTGACGTTTTGCAAAAATTCAAAATCTTACCTATAGCGATTCAACTACTACAATTGCACCTAAATTCTGTCGTAAGACTCAGGAGGCCGTTCTACGATTACCCGGCGTAGGTACCTTCATAGCCATACGTCTTCACGCGTACTAATGACCTGTGGGCTTGTCTGTCAAACGCACAGTCCTAAATAACGAGATTATACGACAGGCACTGGCCCTTCCTGGCAGACCTTGCGGGTCAATGAGTTGATAGAAGCGCGCAAATAGGTTGACAAACAGGAATTTCCTGTGAGAATAATCGCCGCCCTTGGCCACTGATGCCAGCAGCAGGTCGCTATTGACATTGTCGTCAATATACGCAATCGCCGATGTATCATTCATTAATCGATTTACCTTTACGCCGTGAAGACGTTTGCTCAAAGCTTATGATGGAAATTGATTGAATACCCGCATTTTCGCGTGTTCATTATGCTGACGAAAATTGATCGTATAAAATCAACGTCAAACAACTCCTCGACCGAGAAAACCGGGAAAAAATTTGAAAATTCGACCCCCTGGCCAGACGGTTAAACTTGACGGTTTTTTCCAAAACGAAAATGTTCGTCTACATCCCATCAACACTCTCGTTCCAAAAGTTGAAATTTTTCAACCGCGCGGCCGTGGCGTCGAAACAAAATTTCAAATGGCCCATATGGGCCGACCATGGACCGTCAAAGTTCGGCTTAGGTTTCCCTCGGTTCTTCTACTCAAGAGGAACAAAACAAGGCGCAACACATCTAAATCGGTCGAGCCGTTTAGGGGGAAAACCCTTGGACAGCCGAACTTTCGTGGCCGTTCCGCGCGGGGTCGTCTTCGAGGCGGATTTTCGGCACGAAGGAGTCGTCCGACAAAAAATTTGCACGAGTCCAAAAAATTTGTACATTTTCTCAGCAATCGGAATCCGTCGTCTCTCAACTTTCGATTCTCAACTGTTCTCAAAATATGGGTAAAAAACTAGAAAATTTCTAAAAATTTTCCAAAAAGTCGAAATTTTTCCGAGAAAGAAATTTTAAAACGAGCTTTCAACTATACCCGATTGTTGGAAATTTAACTGGCTACAAAAAATCTTATCCCGGGTCTGAACAAAAGTTCAACTCTTCTAGTCAAAAACCCCCAAAAATCGAAACTACTTTTTCGACAAATGCCGTTTTTGGCATTTTTTCCCCAAAAACCCTTTCTTTGAGTTCAAAATTTGAACATTTTGGATTTATTCGGTCGGTACCTTTTCTAACCCAACAGTTTCCCGAACGAAAATCCGCGCTAACCCCAACCGTTCTCTCCAGACTTTCTGTCATTCTCCTCCTCTATGTAACTCGGTTATAATCGTAGGGGCTAAGTAGCGCCGATACCGACTTCCGTAAAAACCCCCAAAACATTTCACCCCCAAAATTCCCCTCTGGCATTAAAAAAAACCCAAATTTGTTGAGAAAACCCCCAACTTGGCAACACTGGCCTCTTTCGCCGAGCTTTCGATTAATGTCCCAATCAGCTGACATAAGAATGAACTAAGCCGACTCAAATCATCAAATAAGTCGACATCTCAATATTTAATAGAGTCAACTTGACAAACCTAATAGGTGGGTAGCTTAGGTATACCTACCTTCAAGGGAGAAGATACCTAATACCTCTTATGTATCAAGCTTAGGTTCGAACAAATGAAAGAACAATCAAGAATATATTCTCCGTTTTTTAACAATCGTAGCGCGTGAGGTATGAATAGCGCGTTATTTTTTTTTCGACGCCCTCGTATTTATAAATATTTGAATTTCCCCATCTTTCGACGACACATACGACTTATTCGCCTTGGGTCAGCCCCGCTGATATTTTGATTCCCCGCGTCAAAAGGAAATTAAGCGCGGATGCCTGGAAAGGACGCCGGATGACGACGGGTTGACGGAGGCCTTCCAAAAGCAACAAGTGGCCGAACAAATGGCGATACGGAGCCCGAGCCCAGATCACCCCCTGGTTGTTCATCCCTCGAGTTGCCGAAATTAGCGGTAAAAGGCTTTTAAGGGTTGTGGTTTCGTAGTGAATCCAAAATAATGTTATAGCTATGTAGCGGGTCCGCTACGCCCGTATCACACGAACGACAACGCCGAAAATGGTGACGACACCGACAGACATGATATTAGTTTATAAAAAAATACGGAAGAACAAATTGGGTCTAAAAAAATAGTCCGCGGCGAAGCGTCGAAAAATTCACCCCCCGTCATAGCGTCGAAAAATTCTTATCAGACCTTGCGTCAAAAAGTACATTTGGGTCTGCCCGAAAAAAAGACATTTTTTCGACGCACTGCTGCATAGACGAAGTGCCATTTACAAAAATGGCCATAGCTCCCTCAATTCTCGACCTTTTTTCAAATTTCTTGAACAGAAATGTTTGTCTCGGCAAGAACTGACACCCCGTTTAATCGGACTTTGAATGACTCACACTACTTCCGATCAATTTGCACTTTTTTGTTTTTTCTATTTTATTTTTCCCGGCCACAAAAAAAAAACAGATTTGAGCGTTTTTGATCTTAAAATCTTTGTTATCCCTTGCAGAATATGTGGATATTTTTTACGCTCTGATTACTTTGCGTATTTTGATTTTAGGCGTGTTTCAAATTAGGGAGTTTCTTGACATTTTTTATCCAAACAGCCTCAAAAGTAGTCAAAATATAATCAAATTGTGTCAAAGTTTTACGGATCAAAATATGGAATTTTTACTTCCATATTTACAGAGAAAATGGAAGTATTGTAATCGTCCTAAAATCGCGAATCGGAATTCGCAGTCGAAGATTTACGCATAAAAATATGGAAGTATTGTGCGTTATTCTCGCACCACTGGTTTGAATGAGATATCGCTCAGGTGTGAAAATGGTACTGAAAACGTATTCAGCACGCAATTATGGTTTTTCGAACAGTATAAGCCGATGATAACAATTGCTCCGCCGGTTGTTCATTTACCGATTAACGTTTGGTTGGCCGGCCATGCGTTAAGCGAATAGGCGGACGAATGGACGGCCTATGTTAATTGTTGAGAATGGACGAGCTTAATGGACTTGTTGCTCTTCGGAAGATCTATCAGCTTACAGGTCGTCTAAGTTGAATTAATGGAATAATTAAATCTAGTAAATTTCCCTCGGCCGATAATTGTGCCCAGCCTGTTTAGCAGTGACAGCTTGAGCTTTTTTGTTGGGTCGGTAGTAAGTTAAATAAATATAGGGTACCTAACTGAGAGCTTATAGCACATACTTATTCGGAAACATTAAACATAAGCATCGCAAATTTTAAACCTCAGCTAAAATTAAGGTGCGTTGAGCTACCGAAACGAAGAAGTCCTGTATCTTATCTTGGTTTTGAGGGAAAAGCTGCATGGCATTCCGAACCAAACAGTGTGTTCGAACGTATCTTCCTTGAAGGGGTCGATTTTTGAGTTCATTCGCTATAATTTTTGTTCCGAAAGATTTTTTGTGAGCTTATGTGAAAGTACAATTTTTTTGCATTAAAAATTTCTTTCGTGTTTATGACTTTGTTTCAGTAGAACGGCCATTCGTCCTTTAACATTAAGAGTAATTACAAAAATGAGGATACCGTTGGAAAGCCCGTTAAATTTCCTATAAGCCTACGACATTCGCAGCTTTCTAACATCGAGTTAAATAAGCAAAAAAATTGTCCAAAGTAGAGAATTGCTCAATCCTAAAAAAATCCGTTCTTTCAACGTGCGTGTCGGACTGGAAAATTGAGAAAACTCCCGCGCATGTTCCGGAAAAATCTGGCCCAGAATGCCAGCTTTCCAACGGTATGATCGTTTTTTGATTTACCTTTCTTATTAGAGAATAAATTGACTTTGAAATGTTGAAACCCGTTTTTTTTTTCAAATTTTGGGTTTTGAGCTTTGTTCGGACTCATAAAGTTTGAAAAAATGTTCACGCATGATTCGAAGTTGGTCGTCTCTATCGTCCTCGAACCTTCTAAAGAGAAAAAGGTTTGCAAGCAATAGTTTTTTCTGCGTTCAAACACCGATTTCTCCTCTAATAAGCGAGGTTAATAAAAAAATGATTGTAACGTTTGATTATACCGTTGAAATTCTCCATGCGTGCGCAGGATGCTTCCTTTTTGTTCTCAATACTGCCCATTGAAAGACCGGTAATTTTTACGAATTGATCGATTTTTTACTTTAGCCCAATTTTCTTCTCAATTTGCTCAATGTTAGAAATCTGGGAATATCGTAATTGTATAGGAAATTTAACGCACTTTTCAACGACACCCTTATTTTTGTAATTACTCCAAATTTTTAGGGACTTATGGCAATTTTAGTGAAATAAAGTCGAAAACACGGAAAAAACTTCAAGGTGGTAAAATTGACTTGAGCTCACAAAAAAAAATTTATAGAACAAAAACTGTAGATAAAAAATCGACCCTTTCAAGGAAGGGAATCTTAAGTTTCAACATTGAACATCCTGTACAGTTTCACCCTTTCAACATGTCACATAATAATGTGTACCTTCTAGCTCCGAAGTCGTCCCCAGGGTATTTTGCATTTTTTAGCGCACCCCACGTCAAGGCTTTTTCAAGTTTACGCCCTCGATCCGAACACGTTTAGGTCTTATCTTAAATGTTCATGCTGGTTGGTATCTTACTATTTATAGAGTGCAGCTGGTCAATGCAATAATTCTTCGAAACGAATTTTGAAACTAAACTATGAAAATAAATTTTCAAAAATTGGAGAAGTAAAATTAAAAATGTAGTCAGCCTCATAGGTGTTCAACTGAATTCCATTTTCAGCCAAAATTTTGCTCTATTTTGAAAATTATATTTTTGCTATGCATTAATATTTTTAAAATTCTCTATTTTAGACGAACGGACTATTTTTTTAGACTGGACTTTTTTTATAGAAGATTGATTTTGTAGAAATAGAAAAACCAACGCCTCTCTCGTTTTAGGTCTTGAGCTGATCCTCTCCAGTCGAAATATTATCCTAAGCTTTTTCAGCCGTGTAGAAATAGGGCCGAAGACAAGCGCTATTCGTTCCAAGCCAACGGTCAGAGAAATTGCTGTGTTTGAAACGCGAATTAATCCGTTGGAGTTATTCGACCAGGTGAGCCAATGAGCAACTGCTACAGACCAACAATGTAGGCCCGCATAAACAGTCATGATTGTATTCACTGCACAAGCTCGCGGACAAATTTTGGCCCGGGTGCCCCAAAATTTTGGATCGAGATCGATATCAGTTTGGTGGCTCGGGTTAGGTAACCGGTCATTTCCAAATCGATTTGAGAATTTTCCAAACCAAACTGAGAGCCTTCCAAACTAATTGTAGAATTTTTCAAAGCAAATAGAAAATTTCCTAGACCTATTAGACGATTGTTAACCCTAATTGACTTGGAAAATTCGGAATTTTTTGAGGGAAATGTTCAATTTGATTTGGAAAATTCTCAATTCAATTTAAACCAGAGTTAGAAGCTAACGGGTAGCACTTCCATATGTTGGTGGGGAAAATTCTCGCTGATCGAATAGTATTGCAGTTTGGAAAAAATAAAACCGAATAAGAAATCTCAGGAGTAAAGTGAGTAATCAAAATTTTTGCGAATTTTCGACGGTAAAAATGAAACAAAATATGGGAATTGGTGGGTAAAATTTAAAAAAATTAAAAATTGGGATGCCGAAAATTCGAACTTGAGGAAATGTCATTACTCATTACGTTTCAGACACCCCTGCATTGATTGGTCCGCACCATCCCATTGGTCTGTATGAACGCGTCTGTACGTAATGTTATAGCGAAATTGTTTCTGATATGTTTTCTGCGAGGTTTTTCAGGGGGTCGAGGACACCGTTAAAAACCTGTACTAATTATATCAGAGACATTAAAAAATTTCAAAATTTTTTTTTTTTTTTTTTTCAAACAAAACAAAACAAATTTATTGAAGTTGGTGTGTAGGTTGGCCAGGTGATGAAAAAAATTTCAAAATTGATTTCCAGCCGAACAATTCGACTTGTATGCTTTACGTATTAAATTCGAAAATTTACAGCCCAGAAAAACGATTTTTCTTTATCCATACCACAGAATGCGGATGTGCATTCCGAAAACTGACCTGAAGACGAGCTCGCTACGAGCGAGGCGAGTGCCAGAGCTACAAGTAGCAGCGGACCGTGTCCCATGTCGGGCGCTGAGCTCAGCAGGCGCTTCTCGGGCTCCTCGGGGCAACAGACGAGTTCAGCGGAGGCCGATGGTTAGCGGCTGAAGAGGTCGAAAGCGTCGAGGGCGGCAATCGCCGTAACTTCCCGCCCCCGGCGTTCGGTGGGGATGGGATTGGGCGGCTGTTCCTCAATGGAGCTCTGCGTAACGCTAATCTTGGACTGCGCATGAGACGTAGGAACCGAAAGTTTTTTCAAAAAAGTCAATTTTTATGTACGATAATATTCAATATATTATATTGAATTGAAAAAATCCCGAAATCCACCTGTTGGCACCATTCATCCAATTACAAGCATTTGTTCAGCAGGACAAATTTACCCAAAATTTTGAATTAGGTATAATTCAAAATTGAATATGATAAAATAATTAATAATAACTATAACATCAGGCAGGCTTAATAACAATTATTATTACCTATGTTATATTACAAAATGGAAATTATAATAATTCTATTTATGGGTGATTCTAAAAAAAACGCAATTCCCCAGATAGCGAACCTTCTCCAAAAAATTCACAGAGCTTCGTGGGTTCATAAAAGAGAATTATCAACTCAAGACGCAACTCAATTTCAATAAATAATGAAAAACATTAAATTCATCTAGAATTCAATTTACTTAAATTTTAAAATTGAGGCACTGAATGGTCTAAAAATTGAAAATCGGATCGGTCCAGGTTTAGAAAATTTGGTGCTCCGGGATAGGTAGTGAAAATGTAAGGGCATTTGAATTTATTAAATTTAAAATGGATAAAACTATTCGATGCTTCACACTGGCCACAGAAATTAGCAGATTTAAACTTCCTTAGCCTCGAAATGTTGAACTTGCAGATTGTGTAATTATGTCGGTACCGTACAATTTTTCAGCATAAGCTTATTAAACGCAAAAATGAATCTTTATTTCTCCATCAAATAAAATTTCGATCGCTTTTTGAAGTATTGAGCTATTCTCGTATTTTATAGAGCGGAATGACGAGGAATTCCGTTTCGGAGATATTTTTGAACCCGGCGTTAATTAATGGTATTTTACGCCGTTAGCCCGGGGCTCGTCTCCGCTGAAATGAAACGAATACAAATGAGAATGATCAATCGAAGTTAACCTGTTGCTAATTTGAAATCCAACGGAAGTTAATTAATTGATGACATTGTCTCGTCTCTATTGTGTAGAACGGTCCGAATCGCCAGTTTCTAACCTATCTTATGCGATCAGATAGATTTTTTTCCAGATAATTTTATTTTGTAAAATACCAAGTTCATATCGCATAATATAATAACATGTAATATCGCATAAATATTATTTACAATTACGTAGTAATTACCCTTTATTTACTTGCCAACGTCAGCAGCAAACCGAAAAATATTGAAATAAAAAAAATTGTACTCGAATCCCCTTAAGCCCGTATCACACGTCAGACCGTTCTCCTCCCCATCCCACAGACCATCTGGACAGACCGATTCTTTGGTAATTTTCACATGCAAATTCATTGATAATTTTTCCTAGAAATAAGGTTCCTTAGATGAATAATAACAAACATTGATGCAGGTGCGCCAAAGTGAACAAATCCATAGGATCAGCCAATCAGAAGATAGGGTCTGTGTGTCTGTCCGTGGGATGGGGAGGAGATCGGTCTGACGTGTGATACGGCCTTTAGTCTTTGACTGCATCCACGGAACGGCGCCGTCAAGCGGCACGGAGCCGCCTAGGCGGAACCATCGTACCGGTACGTGCGGCACTCAGCCTGTCAGAAACGCGATCGCCACGGCTGGCCACGCCCACTGACGGCTCAAACCGCCGGTCGTCGAAGATTCGATTGTCGAATGTGTGCTTCTCCGGCTTGATGACTAAAGTACCCATCAGGGAATTTCCCCTTAGCAATTTGAAAATTCCGCTATCGCTCCCCAAAAATGTATCAATTATAATGGTATTTCGTAAACATTTTTATAAACACAATATCAATCCATTAGTGAACTAAGTAGACGTTTAGACCTGAGAGCGACTTGTTCATCCCCAAAAGTAAGGAGAAAGCGACTTCTTCATCTGCAAAAAGGTTCAATTTGGAGAAAATCAATTTGTGTCAACCATTCAATAATTGCCGTCTTGTGTGTACCTTTTGCGCTACTAACTCAGATTATTTTCGGACGAACTCGATCCACTGTTTACCTTGGCAGGAAGTGTGTCAGAAGAAATCAATCAGTAGATGACGATTCTTGTGGCAACAGAGATTTCATGTGAAATAGAAATATTGATAAAAATATTTTAGGCATTTATGAAACGTTATTATTCTTATTTTTGTACGTTAGAATAATAATAATGATAATCTAAATGTCAGCAAAACCCCGGATTAAAAATTCATCATCGGTCTGTAATTTGAAGCCTAGGTAAATATTTGTAGGTAAAATTGTAGGTAGGTGGTTAGTTTTGTTGGCTTCGAAAACTCCCAATTCCGGAATTCCCAAAGGAATATCAGTGGATCGAATATCCTACGTCTTTCCCATTTTGCAAGGATTGGATTCCACGTGCTGAACGAATTTCTTCCCAATGTTTCTTTCAATTTTTCGAGAAGTCCCTCTGGGGTTTTCGCCCCGCTCATACCAATTTTCTAGCTTTTTCGATCAGAGCTAAACGAGATGGAGAAAAATGGCAAAACCAGCCATATTCTGATGTTAGGACTAGGTACATGTAATGATGTTACGAGCGGCTCATTGTATCTGCGTGAAATGGGCCAATCTGCTTACAGTTGAACATTTTCCTTGATGCCGTGGGCCGTACCCAGAAAGAACAATCGTATCCGGAAAGAATGTTTCCCATTGATCGAATATACAATTCACATTAACCTACCATTCTAGATTTTTTTATAATTTCGCGTTATACGAATTATAAATCGAACTGTTACGTAGTTTGGAACATAATACACTTTTTTTTTGTGAAAAATAACAAAACAAAGCCCATCAATGGAAAAATAGTTGATATATGGCAATGCGATATTCTCTATAAAGCTATAAAAATAATGGAAACATCTTCAGAATTGGGCCTAACTCAAAGGAAAGTTAGTTGTTCGAACTGACAGTAATGGCAATTTTGAGTTTTTCTATTTACGGGTTTGTAGGCAACTTTCCCGTACGTGGCTTGGGGGCTAATATTTTCGGATTCCCCAGGGAGAGACCTAACAGTTCCGTTTGCGAGTTTGCTGAGTTTGGGGTGGCTCCTTGAGTCAATTGTTACATACTGATACACCTGAGATTATAATCCGGTGCGTAGCACTGCTTGTTCTTGGGCTTTCTGCTATTTTCAAGATACCAGTAGATAGGTACCTTCTTTTTTATTATCCAATATTTTAATTTCGCCTGCATACATACTAGGTATATTTATCATTGACTTATTCATCATATATTGATATGATGGTTCACCGTTTTACATAAATTTTAAATGTTCGTGTTTTTTGGGCGGTTTTACTCAACAGCTTCTGAATTTATTTGGTTCAAAATTTCTATAACAAAATAGATTCGCAGTATTGTGTTTTTACCTGCGCCAAGAAAACGTGTCCCTACCTAAAGACAAAAATATAACGGATAGACGCCTATGCGCGGCACGCAACCGCCGATCGACCTGCACCGATGCGAAAAGAGGGACCCGGAACGTCGGCACTCGGCGGATGCGACCGCCACGGGTGGAACCGCCCACCGGCTTGAGCCGCCGGCCGAGTAGGATTCGATAATCAAATGTTTTGGGGCGGCAGAGTCCGCCCCGCTGAGGTTTAGCCGTTCGTCACCACACAGGATAATGGGGTTTAAAAAACAAACGATTTGGTGAAAAAATTTTGAAATAAGGTTGAAATTTTAGGGAAATATCGCTACTTTTGTAAATTCGATAACAGGCGTGAACCATTTGGCATTCAAACTCGAATTTCACCATAAAATCGATATGGGCTCGCAAAATCGACCATACCATAATAAACTAGTTAAATTTCCAAGTTTTCCTGGAATGTGACAACTTCCCGGACGTTTCGTTAAAATGCAGTTGACGTAGAAGAAATTTTTGGCAAAAATATGATTTTATTGGGACCCGTGAAAGTTTTTGATTTTGGATGTACCTACACTTGGTGTATAGAAAAAATTTGACGCTGAATCAGAAAACTTTGATTTTTTTCTATTAAAATTGTAAATAAAAGTGGAATTAATGATGTATTAGGTACACTAGAGATAATATCGTAGGTATTTGAAAACTACTCCTTAGGTACTTATTGTTGGAATATTCGTCGAATCTCCTTGAGGGTCGGCAATTTTATTAGCTCTTTCAGACCGGGTTCTTCCTGGTAAGAACGAATTCCTCAGATAGCTATGCTGAGAAAGCGCGTCTCAGCTTTGCGTACGGTCATCGCCAGGCATAGTTCGAGTCACTTCAATACCGTCAAAGGCAAGACTCAAAAACAACGGGATGAAAAGGCACTCGCTCCTAAAACAGGCACTTATTGTGAAATAGGCACCTACACCTGGAGTCGTGTCTGAGGGTCCGTCGCTTAAAGAAAATTCTTTCTGTCTGGCCGGTTCGATATGCTTTGTCCGCCCAACAGACGAGCAGTGAAAGCTTCGAACTTTAATATCACCCTTGTAATTCGCTAGCGCCATAGAGCTGCGCCATCGCTTCGGGCCGTTTCCGCAAAACTACTCACAACCTTTGTACTGTCAAGAAAGGAGAGCAGCTTTATATTATTGGCCCTGAGAAATCGATCGTGACATTGTTCAACCGAGATAATAATAATAATCTACTAGGCAATGTTCCTCCCGAAAATGAATAGGTAACTCGTTTGATTTTACGAAAATTTAACGCTATTTTTCGGCAATTGATCTCGAAGTTGAGTTTGAACTCGAAGTTGACTTTGGTCTCAAAGTTGACGTTGATCTCGAAGTTGAGTTTGATCTCAATTTTGACGTTGATCTCGAAGTTGAGTTTGATCTCAATGTGGACGTTGATCTCAAAGTTGAGTTTGAACTCGAAGTTGACTTTGATCTCAAAGTTTACTTTGATCTCGAAGTTGAGTTTGATCTCGAAGTTGACTTTGATCTCAAAGTTGACGTTGATCTCGAAAATGAGTTTGAACTCGAAGTTGATGTTGATCTCGAAGTTGACTTTGATCTCGAAGTTGAGTTTGATCTCAATTTTGACGTTGATCTCGAAGTTGAGTTTGATCTCAATGTTGACGTTGATCTCGAAAATGAGTTTGAACTCGAAGTTGATGTTGATCTCGAAGTTGACTTTGATCTCGAAGTTGAGTTTGATCTCAATTTTGACGTTGATCTCGAAGTTGAGTTTGATCTCAATGTGGACGTTGATCTCAAAGTTGAGTTTGAACTCGAAGTTGACTTTGATCTCAAAGTTTACTTTGATCTCGAAGTTGAGTTTGATCTCGAAGTTGAGTTTGATCTCAACTTTGACGTTGATCTCGAAGTTGAGTTTGAACTCGAAGTTGACATTGATCTCGAAGTCGACTTTGAACTAAAAGTTGACTTTGATCTCAAAGTTGACGTTGATTTCGAAGTTGTGTTTGATCTCAATGTTGACGTTGATCTCGAAAATGAGTTTGAACTCGAAGTTGATGTTGATCTCGAAGTTGACTTTGATCTCGAAGTTGAGTTTGATCTCAATGTTGACGTTGATCTCGAAAATGAGTTTGAACTCGAAGTTGATGTTGATCTCGAAGTTGACTTTGATCTCGAAGTTGAGTTTGATCTCAATTTTGACGTTGATCTCGAAGTTGAGTTTGATCTCAATGTTGACGTTGATCTCGAAAATGAGTTTGAACTCGAAGTTGATGTTGATCTCGAAATTGACTTTGATCTCAAAGTTGAGTTTGAACTCGAAGTTGACTTTGATCTCAAAGTTTACTTTGATCTCGAAGTTGAGTTTGATCTCAATGTTGACGTTGATCTCGAAGTTGAGTTCGATCTCAATGTTGACGTTGATCTCGAAAATGAGTTTGAACTCGAAGTTGATGTTGATCTCGAAGTTGACTTTGATCTCAAAGTTGACTTTGATATCAAAGTTTACTTTGATCTCGAAGTTGAGTTTGATCTCAACTTTGACGTTGATCTCGAAGTTGAGTTTGAACTCGAAGTTGACATTGATCTCGAAGTTGAGTTTGAACTCGAAGTTGACTTTGATCTCGAAGTTGACTTTGAACTCGAAGTTGACTTTGATCTCAAAGTTGAGTTTGAACTCGAAGTTGACTTTGATCTCAAAGTTTACTTTGATCTCGAAGTTGACTTTGAACTCGAAGTTGATATTGATCTCAAAGTTGAGTTTGAACTCGAAGTTGATCAACTTCACCTTAATTATACTACAAGTATCTATTATTATGCCTAATAGTTTTTCAGAGAATCGCAAGTAGTGTGAACTTCATGAGTGCGCATCTCCGAAATTTCTAGTTTCATCGACGATTTTTCGTATTTCGAAAAATTGAACAAATTTCATCCATTACTTGCCCGGAAGCAGGTCCGTGCAGGAGTCTTGTAGGATCGCATGAAACTGCTACGATAAGAGTCGAAATGCCTCGCGGGTTTTCTTTTCGAAAATCTTTTCCGATGATTCGGCGCAAAATTCACCGACCAGGCACCGCAGGTATTCCTGTTATCGCACTTACGACATCCGCTATGCGATTGCGCTTATCTTGTCCGGAGAAAGTCGAACCCTTTGGGAACCAAATTGCTCGTAAACCGATTCCTAAACTGAAAATACGGTGAAATAAATTGCTGTTAGCCCACCGAGTAGGTAGATATCCCTGTCCTAGAATCTCGGGAACAAGAAAGCGAATTTAGTATTAGATCGGTCTCATTGATCAGCCGAAAGTCCGGCCGGTTCCTTGGGTTGCTACTGTGTGCACGAGGGTTTTGTAAGTGTACCCTTCCTGTACTACGAGAAAATTTTGATCAGCTCTTATTTTGCACCCTTAAGTACAAACATGCTCTTTTGATTTCAGCTTTGTCTTTTGAAGCCTGATTTTCTTTCTCAAACGAGTCTATCCTTTTCGAACGAGTTCTGAAAAAATTTTAAGGAACGCTGCGGTTTCCTCAAATGCGCCTAAATCGGGAAGTAACCCGGCCGCTTTTTCATCATTGCAAAAAATTCGAATAAATGTAGGAGCAGTGAAAGCAGTCAGAGAGAAGGAGCTGTTGAGACACAAAACTGGAGTCAATATCCTCCTATGCTCGCGAATTTGGATAATTATTCGTCGTAACGATCACAGTAACAGTCGATAACATAATTTTCTTTAAACGTTTGAAACGTGTAGTTTAGCCATTATACACGTATTGATCAGAACTTCATTATGAATACAATTTTCAAACATGTCAATCCGAAATTTTGAGGAAAAGAAGTCGGTTTTTTTACTTTTTTTTTAAGGGTTAAGTAACACTTAAAAAAAAAACAAAGTAAGCGAGTGTAATAATTGTACTTATTATCAACATTGCAAAAATCGTGTTTAAATTTTAGTACCTACATTATTTCAAGAGAAAAATTATTTTAAAAAAACTCCTGATAATTCGAAAGGACCGTTAGTCATCGAAATGCCGGTTATACAGGATGGTAGGTCCTTGACAAACATTTCCGTTAAAGAAATTTGAAAAAAGGTTATGAATTGAGGGAGATAATGCACTGAGAAAAAAAATAGGGCAAAAGTCGGTTGCGGGAATGCGGTTAATGGCTAGCAACCGCATTGCAACTTGGTTAATGTCAAAAGTCGGTTAATACAAATGCCGCCCCCGGAGTTGGTTAATGTAGGGCCGCCCCCAGCCAGTCGGTTAATACAAAAGTCGGTTAATTTACGTGAATGCGGTTAATGGCTAGCAACCGCCTAATAGTCGGTTAAACCCTAAGAAAAGTCGGTAAAATCTGCATTGCATCTAATCGGTTAAAGCAGTACATTAGCCGTATATTTTGTCGGTTGTAGTCCTACATTGACCGTATGCCTAATCGGTCATGGTACTTCATTGACCGCATACCTATTCGGTTATATTCGTACATTGACCGCATGCCTAATCGGTCATGGTACTTCATTGACCGTATGCGTAGTCGGTTATAGTTCTACTTTAACCGCATGCCTAGTCGGTCATGGTACTTCATTGACCGCATACCTATTCGGTTATATTCGTACATTGACCGCATGCCTAATCGGTCATGGTACTTCATTGACCGTATGCCTAGTCGGTCATGGTACTTCATTGACCGCATACCTATTCGGTTATATTCCTACATTGACCGCATGCCTAATCGGTCATGGTGCTTCATTGACCGTATGCGTAGTCGGTTATAGTTCTACTTTAACCGCATACCTAGTCGGTCAAGGTACTTCATTGACCGCATACCTATTCGGTTATATTCGTACATTGACCGCATGCCTAATCGGTCATGGTACTTCATTGACCGTATGCGTAGTCGGTCACTGTACTACATTGACCGCATTCCACAGTGGAGTACATCAACCGACCAGAAATACGGTTAATGTAGCCCACTTGAAATGGAATTTCAAACATGTGATCTGAAAATGAAATTTGAGTAACATTTTGGTAATATATTGTTTAATAAAAACGAATTAGGTATACATATTATTAGAATGATAATGAGAAAGTGGGCCTGATTCTTCATGGTACATAACTGTTTTCCAAATATGCGACCTAAAAATAAAATTTGACTAGCATAACAGGAACATCTCAACATTTTAAGTTATAAATGTGATGGATGCAGTTGTTAACATACGTTTACTAATAAAACATTTTAAACCTGTATGATACAGTCAATAGGTACCTACATATGTTTTTTTCATTTGTACAAATTCTTACAATAATGGTAACTATAAGTGAGCCTCAATATAGCGTTTTTCAACTTGGCGACGTTCTTCGGCAGGGCGATACTGTCAAGTGCCGGGTATAGTTGTTGGAAATCAAGGGATAGCTGAGAAACCAAACACGAAACACTGTTAATACATCTGAGGGCTGAAAATTACAACCGAGCAAGTACCACTCAAAAAAAAAAAAATTAGTTTCTCACCAGCTTATGGCCGATTATGGGAAGTCCGATAATTATCACCGTGTCGAGGTAGTCTTCAAAACTCGCGACCTTTGCGTAAGCTATTCGCTTACCGGCCGTTTTCTTCCAAGATTCGAGGAATGTAGATGATTCAGCGCCGCCCTGCACCCCTCTTGCCGCTCTTGCACTATTTGAGAATCGGGGTCGTCGAGAAGAGCCGTTTTTATTTCTGGGAAAAACGTTTGTTAGATCGTGAAAAAAATGCTCAATGCACAATGAACCTGACAATCAATCTCTCTTCATTCAATAGTATTTACCCTCAACGTCGATCACGTCTTCAATCTTCCTTTTTTTATTGCTGGCTGCAGGCGTCGTCCGTCAGTTCCTCAGAACTAAATGGAAAAAAATCAGAAAGACAGCCTGATGCACACACAGCCTCAACCAATATACTGCAAATCATCCACCGAACGTACACAATTACTTACCATTTTCTTGTCCAAAAATAGGCGTACCCGTGTTAGCCAGGAAGTAGGAAGAATCAAGAGAAGAGCCGAGGTCAAGCCGAAGTGAGAAATATCCGATCCGTGAGAGCCGATTGCCGAGAAACGCGCGAGTCAAAGCCGGAATAAATGACGGATAAGTTGCTGATGAAGCAGAGGTGATGGCAGTAGATCTCTCAAAAACTGTGGACGCACAAACGTTTTAACTACGACCGAGGTTGAAAGAGGAATGATCCCTACTTCTCCTTACAGCCAAGTAGAGGCTACAAGTTGGAGGGGGAGCACATGCGCAGGGCGCCTCTACTCGGTTACTGCTATGTTTCAACGGTATTGCATACGGTGAAAGTAGTGCAATAACCGACTATAAGTTGGAGGGGTGGGGAAAGGTACAAGTCAATGTCAATCGGCCAATGACCTTTAGGACGGAAAGAGAAAGATATTCGGTCTCTACTCTGTTACTGCTATGTTTTAACCGTATTGCATACGGTGAAAGTACTGCAATAACCGACTATAAGCTGGAGGAGTGGGGAAAGGTTCGAGTTAATGTCAATCGGCCAGACGTGTGTTGGTACGAATTCGGTCAAAACTATGCGTTAACCGACTATACACGATTATGCTTTAACCGACTCACCTTATGTAAAACAACCGGCTTCTTGTAGTGGTTTGACCGTAATTGACGGCAATGGGGTGCAATAACAGACTTAAACGGTCAAAAGTATGGGTTAACCGACTGGGCTCCAGTACGCTTTAACCGACTTAACTTATGTAAAACAACTGACTTGGTTTCTTTAACCGTGTTCACGGCACATTAACCAACTTGAACGGTCAATTGAACAACCCATACGCGGTTGAAGTATGAACAGTAACCGACTTCTGGTTTCCTAACCTCACCTATTCTTAGTTTCGGCGCAAATATTTTCCACTTTGACAGACCTTTGTATACGGTTAGTGTTTCAAGGTCATCCTTAGACCGCATTTTACGGTTGCCGCGAGACAAACGTCGGTCAAATCTGTAGGATAGTTGGTTAAAATGGCCTGGGGGGCGGCATTTTCAACATTTCGGCATTTCTCGGTTTTTCGTAGTCTGTTGATGTCGGAAATTTGACCGCATTTCGTCATTAACCGCATATTTTCAAAATTTTTAACCGACGATTTTTCTCAGTGTGGCATTTTTGTTGATGCGCAGCCAACGGTTTGCTACGAACCTCCGATCCGATTTTCATTTTTTGGATCATCGCCCCTTCGAAGTCTCGCACGTATCCAGGAAGTACGAAAATTTGAAGAATGCCGGGCGGATCGGCGGTGCCGCCGAAGAAAGTGAAAACCGGCCGGCCGCCTGCGAATGGGAGCGGGTGATTCACCGCTTGCGACTCAACGCCTACAGTTCCCTTTGGGATAGAAGTTAATTTTCATTAAAAATCCAGTATCCAAGTCTAGAAATATTAATTAATGCTAGAAACCGATGTCTACTTTCATTGAAGGTTAGGTGAGGCATCGGGTTCTAGTGGAACTAGAATCTTTGGGGGAAAAATAAGATTGAATTGCTAAAATCTTCCAAAAATCCTGAATCTAATTGAAGCGATTGCAACAATTCCATCAATGAATTAAATTATTTGGGAAGAAGTTGTTAACTTCTTTTGTTTAATTCAATAATTGGCGCTTTTAGTGTTTTTCTATTTTATTTTTCCCTGACCACAAAAATGAACCGATTTGAGCGTTTTTGGTCTTAAAATCTTTGTTTCACTTTGCAGAATAAGTGGATATTATTTATATTCTGATAACTCGACGTATTGTTATTTTAGGCGAGTTTTAAAATTGGCGTAGTGAGTCTTTTGATATTTTTTACCCTAACATCCTCAAAAGCAGTCAAAATATGGTCAAATTGTGTCACTCTTTCACGTTTCAAAATATGGAAGTTTATCTACGCACCAGTGGTTTCACCTGCTTCGCTGATAAATCTTCTAAAAAATGCCGAAAAATAAAAAAACTTCAAGAATTGCCAAAATTTCCGAATTTATCGTCCGCGTGACGTCACAGTTGATTCGGCGCATCCCCGAATATTTCTCCGAGACCCGCCAGATAATCTTCTAGGCCTAGATTCCAGAGGCCCGACTCCCAGGCGGAAGAATACGGAATTCCGGAGGATTTTCTCACGGCGAAAAAGGCTCACGTCCGAAAAATGTATAATTCCTGTTAATTTACCAAAGGCTCCCAAGCTGGTAACACACTTATATTTCGGCTTTCGACCCTTGGTCCCCATACATGGGCAATCTTATGCAGAACACGGGCGAATCTATTCGTTCTAGGAACATGGACATCGGAGCGATTTGCCGTCATTATTGACTTCCGGGCGTCCGCTTGTCTGGCCGAACGGGAATCGGGAGCGGGCAAGGTGGAGCTAGACAAGATGCCTAGGCAAAGGCTCCGCCGGGTCTAGGCCTAGCCGCCCTAGAAAATTCCAGCAACCTCGAATTCCTCGTCTGGCTGGAACTAGGTCTAATGAACGCCGCCGAGCGAATTACATGCTGAAATAATGACATTTCCTCTCATTGATATAGGGTTCTTCTGATCTAACCGAACTGTCTATAAAAAAAAGGCGCATATTGATAAATCATCAAAAGAAGTGATTTTTTCGAAAAATTCCAAAATTTGGTTTTCCAACTTTTTTGTTTTTGAAGGTACTGTAAGGCTGTATTACAGCAGCAGCCTCTCATTTGGCTCATTTGAGAGCAATTCGACCAATAATGCTTTCAGTAATGCAGGGTTGATCTGGGCTCACCACACTACTGTCTATAAACCTTAAAATAACAATAAATCTTCATAATGAGTGGTTTTTTCGAAAAATTCCAAAACTATTAATTAACTCTCACTGGCTTCAATTTGAGACCGAATTTGAGAGCAATTTGACCATTATTGAAGCAATGGAATTTTTTTTAAGTATTGAGGGCTTTTCTGATCTTACGACATTACTGTTTTTTTTTACTGTCTACATTGAAAAATCATCAAAAAGAGTAATTTTTTTCCAAAAATCCCAAAATTTGGTTTTCCAACTTTTTCGATTTTTATGTAATGTCAGGGCTGTATTACAGCATCAGACATCCTTTTGGTCTCAATATTGAGGACAATTTGACCAATAATGAAATAATGAAATTTCCTCTCAGTAGTGTAGGGTTTTCTGGTCTTTCGACACTACTTGCATGAATAAATCGTCATAGTGATTGGGGTTTTCCAAAAATTCCAAAATTCGGTTTTCCAACTTTTTCGTTTTTTATGTAATGTCAGACTGTACATATTATAGCAACAGACCTCCTTTTGGTCACAAATTGAAGCCAATAAGATTTTCTACCGCCCCTATGACGGGTTTGCACTTTTTTTGCATTTCGGTACTGGATTACTCGTAAAACAACCCGAACTCAAAAGTGCATCTTTTTGAAAAACTGCCATGTTTGACAAGCTATATCTCAGAAGCTGTTAAGTCTAGAAAGTTGCGATTGAGCTTAAATTGTCAAATTTAGTTTATTTTGACAATGGTTATTGAATGGTTTTCTTAACTACCAAAAGTTTTTAAGATATAAGCGGTTGAGTGAAAAAATACCAAAAATATCGAGGTTTTTCGCGATACTTTTTGTGACACCTCTCGATTTTGGGATAGCAAACCAAAAATTCGGATTCAGCACCTCAAAAGACATAAAAAATCGTCGATAACCCTACTTCAGTCTTTTTTCCTTAAACGCCCCTTTTGAGCACCCATTTACCGGACTATAAAAATTTTACAGAACAACAAAAAGTGACATCATTGTATATTCTAGCCGGAAAAAGATCTCCGAAGAAAGTGGCTCCTCAGCATTCCGAAACGTGACGTGGGCTTGTGATTCACACGTGGGCATCTTTGGGAACGTTTCGAAAAAATACTAATCACTCACGACAGAGAGGATAGCCGATATCAATTGGTCGAGCCCAGTTTCCATAATACCCCCTTTTTTTCTTCCCAATATTTGTAGGCCTGATGATTCCTCGAAAATCGGGTTGAGTTTCATGAGCAGCTACATCCATTTTTATTACCTACCTGTTAAAAACAAACAAAAAGGGGCGGATTTCTGCGAAAATCAAGTTTTTAAATATTTTAAATTCCCTTCCGAATATCAATCCGTTATCCCATTTAATGAAACTTTGTGCCAATTTTTATACAAACACTCTGAAAAAATGCCTGGATAAAAAATAATCATCATTCGAAGAGATTGCATTGCCGCCTGAGAAATCGGCATGTTATCGGCATTTTTCGGCATTGGATTTTCAATTAATACCCCCTCCCCCACAAAATTTAGGAATTCCCGTTTATTATTTTAAAATTTTTCCACGATCCTTGCACGGTACGCCGAAGTCACTATAACAATTTCATTTCGGCTGGCAAGAGATGAACTGCTGAAGTTATAAAGTCAATTTACATACAAAACAGGACTTGAGGAAGAGGGTAGTTCGTAATCAATTTTCGTCTACCGGGGAATTCCGTTCGCTAAGGGAGCTGGAGCTAAAGAGATTCTGAAGGGTTGCATTGTTTTGTGTACCACCTGTACGTCAACACATAAATGCTCCTATAAATTTCGAATTATAGCGGTAGCGGAGATAGAAGTCAAAAAGGCTTGAGGGTAAATTTACAAATTCACCTTTGGTCAGGCTTTTGTGAAAAACAAATTGGAAAGAAAAATTCAAAATTTTGGATACTATTGCAACGGGGAGTTATGAGGGGCTACGATGGCTCAAAGATTTCAAGTTTTCATCCTCAACCTTGTATAGAAAATTTTGTTAAAAAAACCAAGAAACGTCAGAAACACCTCCTGAGGAGGGCCGTAAGGACGAAAGCGCTAGAGGTGGAATTATTTTTACAAAAGTGGCCGTAGCTCCCTCAATTGTTAACCTTTTTTCGAATTTCTTGGACTGGAATGTTCGTCTTGACAAGGCCTATCACCTTGTTTAGCCGGAATTTGAATTACTCAAATTGCTTCTGAAATATGAGCACTTTTAGTGTTTTTTATTTTATTTTTTCTGGCCAGATAAATCAGCCGAATTGAGCGTCATTGGTCTCAAAATCTTTGTTTTACCTTGCAGATTACGTGGATATTTTTTATGTTCCAAAAATGTAGCGAATATTTTTTTGTAAATTTTAAAATTTGCATAGTGATTTTTTTTATATTTTTGACCTAAACACCCTTAATAACAGTCAAAATATGATCAAATTTTGTCACAATTTGACGTTTCAAAATATGGAAGTATTGTGTGTTATCTGCGCACCACTGGTTTATTTAATTTTTTTCTGGCCAGGTAATCCAGCCGAATTGAGCGTTTTCGGTCTCAAAATCTTTGTTTTACCATGTCTTAGATATTTTTTATATTCCAGTAACTTGCAGTTATTTCGATTTTAGGTGGGTTTTAAAATTTGCATAATGCGTTTTGAGATTTTTGATCTTTGCGGCCATCAAATCATTCAAAATCGAATCGCTTCGGTTCAGAAATGTGCGTATCAGAATATGGAAGTATTGTACGTTATCGGCGCAATGCTATTCTTATGTATGGGTGGTTATCTGAAGATGGGCAGATTTCACTTCCGGAAATTTCAAAAACAAAAAGTCATAATTTCGAGCTCCAAAAATTCATGTCAACTTATTTGCATGGTACGTTCACTTTTACGCCGTCGCCGCAGTCGCTTTCCTTTCATTATGGTAGAAAAAAATTGATAAAAAATTATTGGAAATGAGGGAGTGAAGGAGGAGTGAGGGAGTGAAAAACGTTGCTAAGTAGATTAGTGACATGGGTACATTGTTGGTCTGGGTATCACAGAAAATAAAGTTCAAATAGTTGGAGTAGATAGGTGTATCATCATATTGTAGGAGTCAAAAAATTTGTATACAAATAGAAAAAATGTACAAAAAATTGTCTCAAGTGCTTGAGCTTTTCGTAGTGATTCACAGCTCAGGGGGTTTTGGGACGTTGAATCTCCAAGCGCTTTAGTAGCTTTTGAGAGGATGCCTGTGAACAAAAATCATCCAAAAAATGACATTTTATGCACTTGAATGAACTAGGTACTGCGTATGCACCTTTGGCTCTACGCGGATAATCTGCTGCGATGGCTTGGGACGCTTTTCGTTCCCCTTCCTTTTCTCAAGTCCAGATCTGCCGGTATCTTCCAGTTCTCTCCTCCTTCTCCATCGTCCCCTACTTCGCCATCATCTGTTGTATCAGAGAAAGTATGCCGGTCCCAACTCTATAAGAGAGACCCGGCCCAGGACCGACCTTGCACTTGAACCCGGGATACCTTCAACATGAGAGTGCATGTGAGTAGTCGAAGTATATCAACAATTTAATACCTCAATTTACAAAAGTTTGTTACGTAAGGAGTGTTATTTGTTTCGTAAGATTTGCCACAGTTTCACGAGGTAAGTGATCGAATTTTCCAACTCTTTTTCCGCCGCTCTGATTGGACTGCTCCTCGTCTGCGATCTCAAATTTGACTTAGCCGGTGACCGCCGAGGCGGGTCCGATCGAAAAACAGAACGTACCTCATAATTTGAAATGCCCAAAAAAATCTTCAAAAGCCCCAAATTTTGTTAAATTCCTCCAGAATTTAAAACATTTACCTAAAAAAAAAGCGTAGGTATTCAAAATTTTGTCCTCCAGAATTCAATATTTCTATTGAATTTGGAATGGGTACGTCCAGAATTCAGAATACACCCAGAATCGGCATATCCAGTGCTCGGACTACGCCAAGAAATCGCAAAGCATTTGGAAATAATGCCTCTTGAGTCCGTAATATATTTAGAATAACTACTAACCTTCTAAATTTGAAAAACTCCAGAATTAACAAAATCTTCAAAATTTGAAGTATACCAAGATCAGTATAAATACTATTTTAATCAATTATAGAATTATAATTATTAAGTTCTAGTTGATTATTTATATTATTATTAACATCAACTCCTAAACTTCGAAATCCGTATTTCCTACATTTGGATAACCATCAGGATTTGGAATAAGGGCCGAAAAAATTTGCAATATTTCCAGAGTTCGAAATAACGATTTACCGAAACATTTTTCAACAACGATACCTACACCAAATTTAGAAAACCTCTCGAATATGAAATACAATCAGAATAAGTATTTGATACATCCAGAATTTACCTACGTCCCAAAAAGTTGGAATGCCTTCGAACTTCGAGATACCTACCTTGTATGCCTGAATGGCCCTTCAGAATTTAAAATATATTTTCGAATATCTATCTGTAATTCAAAAGATACCTATTTCCATAATTTATATTACTATTAGTCTAATTTCCAGAATTTATATTGCCTATCTCCCAAATTTGGGTAACTCACCAGCTGAATTTTCAAACTTGGAGAAATTTTCGCATTAATATTGAAGATAATTCAAATTTTGAATAAAATAATCATTTCATAGTAGGTTTGGATTTTTAAAATTTTTATTTTAAGTTTTTTTATTTTTGATTTTATTTTATAGTTTATATCGATGAAAGCGGAAGTTTCTGCATTTATGAGGAAAATTTGAGTTTAATGTTGATGGCAGTTCGTAATAAAGATCGAACTAAGGTGCTCTTAAAGGTGTGAAAAGTAGGCGATAAAACTATTGCGGCTCCTTATATTTTTCCGATTTTACGCTTCCATTAGTCTCAACTTGGGATGGCGAAGTGGCGTCTATAATATCGAGAATAATTTATTATACCTATTCTGCTTCCGATGTCCGTTTTCCGTCGTCGATAATAATTTATTTCGTCCCAATAATCGATCATCTTTACCGAACGTGAAGCAAAAAGTTGGTGCCAGTAAAAATATAAAACGCCTGCTTGCCATAAAAATAGCTATAAATTTAATATAAAACTGCCCGTTGATAATGCGTAGGTGCATAATTTTACCCATCTGCAGCATCTATTTATACGAAAAATGTTATTTCGGAAAATCATCGATGAATAAAGACGAATAAATGAATGAATAAAGATTACATACAAATAGTCACCTGTCCATGACCAGGAGGGAGGGGGTGGCTAATTTGAGTTTCTGAAAAATAATGGATTTTCCGAATTCAGTATTGGAAAAATATAAGATCTCCCCGAAAATTCGAAGGGCACTACCCTCCCACTACCCTTTAAAACGTTCAATGCCTAACACCATTTTTTTTAAACTAATTTTTACGGGCGCCTGGCGTTGCAGTTTTGTGCAGTGGTGAGCAGTTTTTATGCAACATAATATATTTGATGGTTGGTATCGATATTTCATCCGACTCTCCATCCCAGGCCCGATTAAATTAATTTTTATCGAGGAATAAAAACTCTATAAGGCAGGATTTTATTCCTCTCACGCATCCTTTACCGGGCACGAATCTGCGGATTTCCTCTCCTGGTAACGGTCTCCCTTTAACGGTCCTTATAATTTTATCTTCTTTTCAAGTCTTGATAAGTGAGAACTGCACTATGCATCTCGTGTTTCAAGTGGGCCACTTAAGTGGCCGTGTAGGAGACACAACTGCAGACCACAATTACAGGAGACAAGTCGATTTGTTTACTCGCAATGGCGAGGGTGATAACGGATTTGGCGAGAGCTAACCGGTTCCAATCATGGGCATGAATGCTAATCACCTCGCCTATGAACATTTTTTTGTCAATCGTACACCGGTCAAATAAAGAGCGTACAGTTCGCATGTTCAACTCATACTAGTTATTCGATTACTCTACATATTCAAGTTCAGCTGATAAAAAGTTACGATAGGATTTTCGAGGAGCGAGTTGATCTCAGAGTTGTGGTGGAACCAGGAAACTGGAGCTTCCCAATACTGCCTCCAGTTTGGACCGGTTGCAACCATATCGATACCTTAAAGCACAAAGGGGATATGTCCCCAAAATATCGATTTTGAGATTTCGGTACCGAAAGGACCTATCGATCAGGACCTATCGATCGACCAAGAATCATGATCCTTTCATCTATTTTTGGGCCCAAAAATGATAAAATAGAAAAACGACAAAATTTGTCAAATATTTTTGTTAATATTTTTTTAACTCATTATTTTTGTAAATATTTTGACAAAATTTGTCAAATATTTTTGTCAAATATTTGTTAAATATTTCATATTTAAAGAGCGTTTATCCTGGAAGTGTTAAGCGCTACCAAAGTTCTGGTTGAACGAGGTTGTAGATCTTGGCCAGACAAACATTTGTTATTTAGCGAATTTTTTTATGGAATTGAAAACTATGGGAGAAATCTTGATTTTTGTAAATTGATCAAAAACTTATTTTGCATTTTTCTCATTCTGCCATTTTTGGACATATTCTGCTTTAAGGTATCGATATCATATACTGCCACTTATCCGGGCAATGACCCGCACTTTGCCCGAGTCATACGCACTTGGTCTTAAGATAAGTCGACTTGGAAGGGCATCCTGAGATGTTGCCGGGAAGAAGAGTGAAGAATGCCGAACGCCCTGACCCAGTTCCGGACTTAACCCAATTCCTGACCAGAAGCCCCAGGAACAGCCGGGCCTCTTCCTTGGCGCATGCGCTCAGGAGTTCGCCATTGAGTCAAATTCCTTTTATAAATTTCCCCTTACGGTATTTCCGGTGTTTCGGCGAATCGAATTTTTCGACCGGCTAATTTCTTTCCATCTCAGCTCTCGTAATTAATTATTCGTTCATTTCCGGCTCGCTAACGAATGATCACCCTACTACCAGGTTGTGATCCAATAATTAAAATCTGTTGGACTTGGTTTCAATTCGGTCGAACTTTTGTCGGATTTTGTTGCCAACGCGTTCAAAAGGGTAGGTCAGTTGCTCCATAAAAAACGAAATTTTTTATAATCACAGGTCCGGTAAAAAAACTTATTTTCATAAATTTCAAAAATTATCTATATTCTGTTTCTGACGACAAACCCTCGATTTTGACAAGTGGTGTATGAAACATGTGCCAATACTCCCGGGGAAGCCGACGAGGCTAAAGTTAAAATCGGTTCAACGGATTGCCCTCGAATTCGTGAAAAACTAGAAACAAGGAAACTGTGATGAAATTAATGCATCAGCCTGATAGCGTCCAGAAAAAGATCCTCGAAAATTTCGAAAAACATCCTCGCTTCCGGCAAATCAAGCGAGAATACCGGGAAAATACCAAATTAAAGTCCATACCCTCGGCATCACCTTCAAAATCGAATTTTTTTTTTCAGTTAGAAAGTTACATACTTACCTATAGGTATAGTATTACTATGGTCTGTTTTGAAAAGATTGATTTTTCCAGAATTGAAATTAATTTTCCAAAATAAGATTGAGTTTTTTCAAAAATTAAATTTCCAAAAATTTTATTTAAAAAAAATTGAAATTGATTTTTTTTTAAAAAGTTGAATTTTCCAAAAAATTGAATTTCCAAAAAAATTAAATTTTTAAAAAAGATTGAAATTAATGTTTTCCAAAAAAGTTGAATTTCCCAAAAAAATGAATTTTTAAAAATTGAATTTCCAAAAAATTAAATTTTTAAAAAATATTAAAATTGATTTTTACTTCCATATTTACAGAGTAAATGGAAGTATTGTGATCGTCCTAAAATCGAGAATCGGAACGGAGCTTCAGAAAAAACTTTTTCTTATACACATTTACTCAGAATCACTTCCTGAACAAGTGTCTGTGTGTCCGTGTGTCCGTGTGTCCGTCTGTCCGTCTGTCCGTCTGTCCGTCTGTGGTCATTTACAAAAATGGCCATAACTCCCTCATTTCTCAACCTTTTTTCAAATTTCTTGAACTGAAATGTTTGTCTCGGTAAGACCTAACACCCTGTTTAATCGGAATTTGGATAACGCACAGTACTTCCGATATATTTGCATTTTTAGTGTTTTCTATTTTATTTTTTTCCGGCCGCAAAAATGAACCGATTTGAGCGTTCTTGGTCTTAAAATCTTTGTTTTACCTTGCAGAATATGTGGATATTTTTTACATTCCGAAAATGTGGCGTTTTTTCATTTTAGGCGAATTTTAAAATTTTAATACTGAATTTTTTGATATTTTTGACCTAAACACATTCAAAAGCAGTCAAAATATGATCAAATTGTGTCACAATTTTACGTTCCAAAATATGGAAGTATTGTGTGTTATCTACGCACCACTGGTTTTAATCAAAATTAAATTTTTACTTCCATATTTACAGAGTAAATGGAAGTATTGTGATCGTCCTAAAATCGAGAATCGGAATGGAGCTTCAGAAAAAACTTTTTCTTATACACATTTACTCAGAATCACTTCCTGAACAAGTGTCTGTGTGTCCGTGTGTCCGTCTGTCCGTGTGTCCGTCTGTCCGTCTGTCCGTCTGTCCGTCTGTGGTCATTTACAAAAATGGCCATAACTCCCTCATTTCTCAACCTTTTTTTCAAATTTCTTGAACTGAAATGTTTGTCTCGGCAAGACCTAACACCCTGTTTAATCGGAATTTGGATAACGCACAGTACTTCCGATATATTTGCATTTTTAGTGTTTTCTATTTTCTTTTTTTCCGGCCGCAAAAATGAACCGATTTGAGCGTTCTTGGTCTCAAAATCTTCGTTTTACCATGCAGAATATGTGGATATTTTTTACATTCCGAAAATGTGGCGTTTTTTCATTTTGGGCGAATTTTAAAATTTTAATACTGAATTTTTTGATATTTTTGACCTAAACACTTTCAAAAGCAGTCAAAATATGATCAAATTGTGTCACAATTTTACGTTTCAAAATATGGAAGTATTGTGTGTTATCTACGCACCACTGGTTTCCAAAAAATATTAAATTGTCCAAAATTTGAATTTTAGAAAATTGAATTTCTAAAAAATTGAATTTCTAAAAAAACATTGAATTTTTAAAAAGATTGAAATTGATTTTTTCTAAAGAAGATAGCATTTTTTTCAGTTACAATGTTACATAATATGTACACAATATCTATATATATCTATTATATACCCACATAATAATATTATTATGGTCTGTTTTGGAAAGATTGATTTTTCCTACGTCCTTCCCAGGACATCCGAAGGGGAGCCAGCGTATTTTTGATTTATAGAATCAGAAAAAATATATCATCCACGACCCATCGGCTCTTAGTCCCCCAGCAAGCCCACGAAATCGGCATAAATATTGTAAAATTTGCATTTAATGCCAAATTTTTACCATTTTTACCAAAATATGGACGTACCAAATCCGTGATACCACAGGTGTTCATCTCTACTTCTTGGAATCCATCAAGGATGAGGGGAATCGAACTTTTTACTGCAGGATATCAAATGACGCCAGATGTTCGATGATTTGTGCGTCGTTCCATTGGATTTGCAACATGACAGTTATCGGCAGAGGGGCCGGTCCTATTTCCTCGAACAAAGGATAGCACTTCCGAAGGTGAAGATGGAGAGGATGACTTTCTGCTATTCTACGAGTCCTGGCGTCGATTGGATTAGTTCTAGTGGGCCAGATGGGTACAAGAACTCGATAACCTATTATTGCTGGTATCCCACCTGGAGTTGATGGGATGAACATTTTCTGCACGCGGTCACTCATCAATGGGATGAACGAGTAGGGATAACAAGGCTTCGGGGCGGAGAAAGCCGAGAAAGTTACTTAAATAAGGTTTGAAAAAGGGTAAGGAAAAATTATTGCCGCACTCCGTACATAAAGGAGAGGGATAAATCCATTTTTATAGGGACGGGTGCGAAACAATAACTGGCGGAGCTTTTTCTTGCGCATGCGCTTTCGGCTTTGTTGGCTCGTTGATTAGATCCATCTACGTGACAACTTCAAAGGCGATGCGCACGCTCTGCTACCACACCATAAGCTTCCGAGTTGTATTACGCAATTTTTGTCACCTCGTCTATCTTTTTTGAAAGGCTTTCTTTTTCTTTTCAATCGGTTTTCCAAAAAGATAACCTTTTGAAATGAGCTGTGTATAATTATAGCTCGAAAGGACTTTATTGAAAAAGTTTCTTGACTCCAGGACTTTTTTAAAAGCTTGAAAAATACAATTGTAGAAGGATTGCTCCCTATTCTACGCTAAGTAGTCAGATTTTTCAGGAATTTCAAAAACAATAATCGTTCAAACCAGACCAGCCTTTGACCGGAATCTTGTGAACAAAAAGACACGCCCGAATCTACGCAAATAAATTGCTAAAAACATGTGTTTTGCACTCAAGGACGTCTGAAACGTAAAGATATAACAATAACTCAAATTTGAATTCCTGAATTGATCTCCATATTCCTATGGTTCACTCTGTACCTACAAAATTAAGTGAAAATCGGATAAGAGGTTCGTGTTTGGTTGTCCGATTTTCGGCACATTGGAAACCTACACTCTTATCAGCTGGACATCAAGGCCTCGTTAACAATTAGCCCTTCACGGTTTGCCGGCACTTTTCATTTCTGTCGTGTAAAATTCGGCCGAGAAACTTCTCCTTTCTCGTCTAAAAAATGGAAAAGGGAATGATAAAGCACGTAACGGGATATGCTCGCGCATGCTCGCCGAGCCTGCAAAGCTTGAAACAGTTTTTACGAGCGATGAGCATTGCTAAGCCTATCCTGTAGAAAGTGGCGGATGGCCCTCCAGTCATACGTGTAATTCCATGTAAATTTGTTTAGTCAGTTATCATATTGACGAAAACATTGACAAATTCGGCTAGAGTTGGACCCTTGGGGTCCAAAATTATTTTTTGCGAACAAAAAATTTTAAGTTCAAAACAAAAATGTATTGAATTTTCACAGGTTTTCTTTATCTTATACCTACTTGCTTAACATTTCTTCTTCATTTTTCCGCAAAATTGAGTTCTTGTATTTTTTCGAGCCATATGAACTAAAAAAAAATTTCGTCCTCTGATTACCGAAACACGAAAGAGCGGAAACCTGCGAAAGACCCAAAAATTAAAAATATGGAAAAATTCGGAAATGAGGAAAATTATTCTCTATACTTTCGTAGATACCTTCAACTAGGTAATTATAATTAAATTATTTCAGCAAATTTTGAATTTTTTCCTGAAAACTACACGAGTTATTACGATTCCCCCGCTGGAGATTTTGTAACCGAATCCCACCAAAATATCATCTCCACGGTGACAGGGCGATTTTACCAAGAAATACCTTGAATCCGAGAAACTCCTTGAAACCCAAATCGCTTGATCTCCGATTCCCTTGAGAATGTTCTATTTAATCCTCCATAATTTATCGTTTTCACGATAAACCCTAACCGCTAAGCAGTCAGACGAATAAACCAACAAGTTAGTCCTCGGGTTATCTGGAATTAGGCAGGGAATATCAATAATGACGACAAAGGCCGTATTTAATTAAAATCTTTCACGTAGGCGTGCCTAAAGCTAGTGCTTGAAGCGGTGTAGCGTAGAGGTGTTTTATGGTATTTTTTAGTCAAATCGAGAATTTTCCAAACCAAATTGAGAATATTCTCCAAACTAATTAAAAAATTTTCCCTAAGAAAAATTAAGAATTTTCTTAAATAATTTGGAAATTTTCCATACCAAATTGTGACATTTTCAAGCTGATTTGGGAATTTGCCGAACCAATTTGAGAATTTTCCAAGCTAAATAAAGAATTTTCCGAGGCAATTCTGTTCGAAAAATTCACATCTTGGCTTGGAAATAACCACCGAATAACTTGAAGTACTTCTGATACATTTGAACTACTAGTGTTTTCTAGTTTATTTTTTCCTAGCCACAAAAATGTATCGATTTGGCCGTTCTTTGTCTTCAAATCTTTGTTTTATCTTGCAGAATATATGAAATTTTTACTTCCATATTTACAGAGTAAATGGAAGTATTGTGATCGTCCTAAAATCGAGAATCGGAACGGAGCTTCAGAAAAAACTTTTTCTTACACACATTTACTCAGAATCACTTCCTGAACAAGTGTCTGTGTGTCCGTCTGTCCGTCTGTCCGTGTGTCCGTCTGTCCGTCTGTCCGTCTGTGGTCTTTTACAAAAATGGCCATAACTCCCTCATTTCTCAACCTTTTTTCAAATTTCTTGAACTGAAATGTTTGTCTCGGCAAGACCTAACGCCTTGTTTAATCGGAATTTGGATAACGCACAGTACTTCCGATATATTGGCATTTTTAGTGTTTTCTATTTTATTTTTTTCCGGCCACAAAAATGAACCGATTTGAGCGTTCTTGGTCTTAAAATCTTTGTTTTACCTTGCAGAATATGTGGATATTTTTTACATTCCGAAGATGTGG
Organism: Nesidiocoris tenuis; assembly: GCA_036186465.1. Taxonomy (NCBI): domain Eukaryota; kingdom Metazoa; phylum Arthropoda; class Insecta; order Hemiptera; family Miridae; genus Nesidiocoris; species Nesidiocoris tenuis. The sequence goes on along the minus strand of AP028912.1, from coordinate 12,150,136 downwards.
CATTTTTTCATTTTGGGCGAATTTTAAAATTTTAATAGTGAATTTTTCGATATTTTTGGCCTAAACAGCCTTAAAAGCAGTCAAAATATGATCAAATTGTGTCACAATTTTACGTTTCCAAATATGGAAGTATTGTGTGTTATCTACGCACCACTGGTTTATATTAGAATTACTTTACGTATTTTGATTTTAGGCGGGTTTTAAAATTTGGATAATGAGTTTTTTGACGTTTTTTATTTAAAATATGGAAGTATTGCGTGTTATCTCTGCACCACTGGTTTGATTTGATGGTACTAATTTTAGTACCAATTTTTTTTTTAATATTATTTTATTTAATGCATTTAAGACCCGACTTTCTAGTCTTGGAAAAAGTGAATTTTTTTCGGTCTTAACCGCGAAGTGAGGATACTGCTCAAGAAAGTTTTCCCCCCGATAGTGCATTGCATACCTTTTCACTTCCAATGGATATCATTCGTGGCAACAATGGTCGAATTATTGGGTGCAGATCTCGTGGGAGCGGATCGCTGGCCGCAAAAAAAGATTTAATTATTATATCTTGAGAACTCTCGAATCGACAGCTGTGGAGTTCCTCGTTGTGAACCTGACCGAGGGCTGTTAATAATTACGCCGTGCGAATTGTGCGATTGAGTACATTGCTTTCGGAGCATCGTTGTCCTAGAATCTGTAACGGAACCGGCCCGAGTCCGGAATTCTTTGGAAATCAGGTGCCGATCTCGCCAAAAAATATTTAACACACGAAAACGATTGGGAAATGTCTGAAATCGGTGTGGCAAATTCTGAATTTGGCGTGGATAATTCAGAAGTTGACGTGGAAAAGCTATAAACCACATATACAAAATTATTTTGGGTGAAATTTGCTCTAAACTGTGGGAACTAAGTTTTTAAAAAAATAAAAAAAAATGGCTAGAAAGCTGATTGAATTTTCTACAACTTCCTCCCTCTACACTTTTCGCTGAGACGGCGTTTTCTCCGACTTATCGCCATAAGAAGTAGACCAAAGGTCAACATTTCACAATTTCGGACTTTTTGCCGGTCCGTAGCTCCGAAACGATGGAGCATACAAAGAAAAGTCATGGAATCAATTTTGTTGGATATTTATTTATCTACAAGTTTGCTCTCAGTCTAAAAAGCCGGAAAATGCAATGGGAAGCAACTACAGGTGAAAAACCAAAAAAGTGCGAAAATGGCGTGGTTTTTCGACGATTGCAAGGGAAGCAAGTCAGATCGAAACGCGAAAATTTGGATTACTTACCTTCTAACTGACCCATACAACATATCCAAAATCCAATATCTATTTCCTTTCTGGAAATCCTGTAGTTGGATATTTATTTCAGCAGGCAGGTAGGTATACAATTTTTCATTTCACCCTCCGGTATGCCCCAATTTTCTTACAACCGAAAATCGGGAAGTCCTCGAACATTCAAAATTATTCAAGAACTCATCCTGTTTTTCTGGGATGAACATCTTCGGGGTCACGAAAGAAATCTCTGTTGCCTTTTGATTGTCGGCCATTCAATCGAGATTGGATCCCGCGATTGCTTGTTGCTGATGGTCAGGGGCCAACCTTAGCCTCCGAGACGCTGAGTCACCGTGTCCCGTTGTTCAAAAATGGTAGGTTACTCGTCTATCTGTGCTTTGTCAATTGGAAATGGTCGTAAATTCTTGAAATAACGGTACGCTCATTGACGCACACAATCCGTGCTCATGAGGCACCAATACGAATATGTCCGCTTCATTCGAAGTCCAAAATTTCTCAAAATCTCTCAAAAATGGGTTTTTGGAATGAGTGGGCAGAAATGATTGTATTTCCCTCTTATGAAGATTCGCATCATTTTTCACTTCCAGTAAAAATAAAATCATAATTGATCGCCCTAGAATAAACTAGTTTGAATTTCAAAAATTAATTTAAAAAAATCATTTTTACGCTGATACATACCACTCACTCAACGTACTTTCACCAAAGGGCACCTTGTAACTGCTTTTCGATTGTAAGAGACGAAAAATCTGCTGAAATAATGGAAATTTAGTTCATATTTTTATAATAGTACTATAGTAAAATGTAGTATTTCCTAGCAGTTCATATTTTTATAGTAGATTAATTGTAAAATAATATTTTACTATATATTATATATAGTTTTATATTATAGTATTAATAATTGATATAATATATTTTATATTATAGTACCTACTGTGCGATGTATTTAACGTCACTGGCATGACCTCCTTGACTGGTAATTAATTCCAATAGTGGGAACAATTGAGTGTGTTTAAATTGACACAAAATTCAAAACACAATATTTTATTTGGAAGGCAAAAACACGTTCCATTCCAGTCACTCCGGAGACTGAGGTAGGTAGCCGATCAATCAATTTGCTCGGCTACTAGGTACCTCGTCGGAATACTAATCAATCATTACCCAACATTCAAATTGCCGGGTTGGTGCGTTCTGTTACGATCCTACATTTAGTTTCCGAGAAGCCTCAAACATCAATGAGGACGAAATAATGATTCATTAGTACGTCCTTGAAATGGGTCCTCATTTGTTCGTATCTTAAATCATGACGAAGGATTTGGATTCCATTCCGGTGATTTTAGGTTTTAGGAAGTCAAGACAATTATGGAGTACCAAGATATACCTAAAACGCTGCTAAGTAGATCAGTGGCATGTGCAGATTAGTTTTTGCTATGTCCGAAGAACTCTGCAAATTTTGCACAGGGGTTCATTTTTCGATTGCAAAGACAAACCTTACGATATATCGGTACTCCTTAAACACAGAATTTAGCTGTTATTATTCTATAATTTCAGTATCAATTTGTATTTTAGATGGGTTATTTAGAAAAACGTTTTTTCAACCAGGCAAAAAATAATCATCCTCTTCGCTTGATAAATACCTACTTACTTACCTATCAATTTTTTCAACGCAGCTGATCGTTCAATTCCGTTAAATTTACCATTTAATCTATTCTTAATCACCTTCATAATTAACTGAATAATAATAATTATCAAATTCTCTGAATAATGAAATTAAAAATGCCTCATGCCTCAGAACCGTTGTTAAAGCCTGACTCGCTCTCATGTTGCCAAGCGCAACTGGTCGAAGTGTGAGTGCGTCACCTTGTTGGTGTAATAGGCTAGTAGTCGTAAGTAGATCAATCAACCGTATCTAAGAGCCGAGGCCAAATTCTCAAGTTTTTCCAATTTTTGTTTTGCTGATTTGTGTAATGCGACCAAATTCTTTAAATTGAAGATATCGGGAGGACAGAAGTTTTTGTGGGGATTCCAACGAGTGGAAAACGAATTTTGTGGCTCGAGTAGTTTTCGAGTTATTAAGAATTGGGGAAATTTTAAAAAACTCAAAACTGCTTCACTAAAACTGCAATAACTCCTAAACGGTTGAAGCTACTGGCGTGGCGATGGTCGCATTCGATTCAGCATAGAAAAATCTATAGAAAATGATACCTCACATGCCTATGTTGCAAATTTCCTTAAAAATACGAATTTTTTACCACTTCAACAGCTGTTTTACTGGCCTTAAAATTAAGGTAGGGTTCTGCCGAGACGTTAGGACCAACTAGATACGGAACTTGATTTTTGGTAAAAATTTCAAAATTTTTCGATAACTCCTTCCCTCTTAAAAACCCCGGACGGCGTACGGCGTACGGCGTACGGCGTACGGCGGACGGACAAAAAATTTTTATTGCAGATTCGGATTCTACACCCCTTGAAACGTAAACCAACAAATTTTCAGGGGGTGTTAAAAAATTTTTTTTCCTGACCGATTACAAAGGTTCATTTCTTTAGAAAAATGAACCAATATACCTCATATAACCTCAATTTGCCTCAATTTAAAGCTGCAATTTGGTTGTACCGCCAAAATAAAATTTTTGATTGTGCATTGCGTCTAATCGCGTCTACAACGGGAAGGTAGAGCTCGCAAGTCCTTGTACTTACTTGAGGCCATCTAAAAACTAGTTCAATCTAATTTTTGAAATTAAGATGATCAGATTTTTTAAAAATAATTGAGCCATTAAAAAAAATTAGAGGATGAAAAAATCGCGTATTTTATTCAGGTATGTCGCCTGCGCATTGCTCATTTTCAGAACAGGTAAATTCAATGATAAAATGTGCAAGCCTCAATATCAACCTCACACATTAAAAAAAAAACTTGAAACACTGATTGCTACGCGATTGATCGAGATATAGATCTCAAAATTTCTAAATTCTTTCATCTTAATAGATAAAATCTTCGTTTGAACGGCCGATTCAGACAATGAGGGCTTCATTGCTTCATTGTCGAGCTGTGACGTCATTCCGAGGAATGGAGAGTCAACTGGAAGGACAGGGAATCGTAGACAAGTTCACTTTCGTTGCGGTGCAGACAGAACAATTCAATTACGAATGAAAGCTCCGTGAAATGGCCAATCTCTAACCGACCTAGGCCAAGATCATAGTTGGATGCACTTTTTACAATCTTGCGTTTTATATAATATCGCCGGGTTTCTCTTTTATTGTTGCGGGAGAATTAATTATTTCCAACTGAAGATGCGTTCCGATTGCGAAAAAAAGAATCCCAACGATTGGTCTTTCCGTCACGCAACAATCCTGAATGGGAAAATCATTAATGAATTTTTTAATTTATCCTAACGAGATGAATGGACGGCTTTAGACTAATGAGTTGGGTTCTGCCTTCATTAGAAATAGGCTGGCTCACGTAAACTCAAGAAATTAATTATTATTATTATTATGTAGTTGTTGGTTCTTTATGTTACTCATCTAGTTATAATTATTGCAATTACTACCCACTCGTTTATAATTCAATAATGTACTACAATCATTACTGGAAGTTCGGTGTGATGTAAGTAATGTAACAACCTGCGAAGTTTTTAAAATTGAATTATTTTGAAAAACTCGAAAAAATCAATAATTGCTGGCTAATGTGAAAAATATCACTATTTTCATTCCTCAACGCTCGGACTTTCAGACTTTTTTATGATTCCTATTCAGAACCGCTTATCCGATTTTCCCTTTTCGATCGATCACCATAAATTCTACTCGTGAATAAACTACACCGAGATTCACATTCTGGAAGTATTAATGAGCGATTATCTAATTTCGATTCGACGCAGCCGGAAGTGATAAAATGATCATCAATCATCACCATTCTGCGGCAGGGGTATTTTCCGAGATAAAAACCGAGTGCCGCCTTATCGGTCTAATAAAGTCATCGATGAGAATCTGACACCGGCACAGCTGATAGAATTCGACCCATTCTGACATTGATTTTATCAACATGTTTTTTCATCTGAATGCCTAACGCGAACATGAAATCGGCACCTGAAGAACCTCTACATCAGATGAAGCTCTGAAATTTTAAAAATGCTACCGAATAGGTATAGGAATGCCATTAAAATTACAATAATATCAAATTCGAAAAAAAAAACTGAACATTTATAACATGGTAAAATCCATAATAAAATGACTGATTTAACGGCAATCAAAAAACCCATATAAATTCTTTTTTTTTAATGTTCCGTGGAAACCCCTTGCTTTTATATAAGGAGAGTCTATTCATTGCATTTTTTTCTCAATCCTGGAAACTCGAAGAAAATTATCAATTTTTCCTATTATGCACCGAACACACAAAAAAAGTTTCTAATTTTACAATTTTATTTGAAGGGCAAGAAAAAATGTTTTTCGAAACGTCCCAGATGACTCCTCTAATTCAGATTTCTCTTTTTACTTCCATATTTACAGAGTAAATGGAAGTATTGTGATCGTCCTAAAATCGAGAATCGGAACGGAGCTTCAGAAAAAACTTTTTCTTATACAGATTTACTCAGAATCACTTCCCGAACAAGTGTCTGTGTGTCCGTGTGTCCGTCTGTCCGTCTGTGGTCATTTACAAAAATGGCCATAACTCCCTCATTTCTCAACCTTTTTTCAAATTTCTTGAACTGAAATGTTCGTCTCGGCTTAATCGGAATTTGAATTACTCACAGTACTTCCGATATATTTGCATTTTTAGTGTTTTCTATTTTATTTTTTCCGGCCACAAAAATGAACCGATTTGAACGTTCTTGGTCTTAAAATCTTTGTTTTACCTTGCAGAATATGTGGATATTTTTTATATTCCTAAAATGTAGCGAATATTTTTTTTGGCGAATTTTAAAATTTGCATAGTGAATTTTTTTCGATATTTTTGACCTAAACACCCTTAAAAACAGTCAAAATATGATCAATTTTTTTCAAATATGTACGTTTCAAAATATGGAAGTATTGTGTGTTATCTACGCACCAGTGGTTTTCAGCCTAATTTTGGGTTGATACCAATAAAGCGATAACGAACTGTGCACATGAGAGCACGAAAAATTATTCAAGCCCCTATGTTGATGTAGGTATTCAATAATTATCACTTTTCATAATAATTCGTACTTACCTGTTCCCACGTCTTGATTAAACACTCGTGCATCAGTGGAAATCGAGTCACAATAATAATTATTCGCCACAATCCTTTTCTAGAAATACGTTGCACAAACCGTTCAGACCTTCCTTTTTCCTTATCAGGAAAAACTAGTCAAGACGTGGAATAAATTTTAAAAAACGCGAAATTGGAGTTTATGGGAATGTAACGGGACAATAAAACCCAAAAATATGAAGGATCTTTTGCGAGAATGCCTACTTTTCGTTCATACGTGATGCATCCCAATCAGGGTCGGATCTCTACGATTTCAAATGAAAAAGGTCTTACCTTGGACCAAACGCAGACAAGTTCGGACATACCTGTAACAAAAAGAGAAAAAAATTGAAGCTCTATTCGTTTCAGGGCAGTAAAAAACCGAAGTCGTGTGATATCTACGCATACATGGAAACTTACGTTTAGCCACGTCGCTCCTCGTTGTTCGATGTCCTCCGGCTGCATACGATGGCTACTCCATGGTGTTGCACTTCTCGAGGCACAGCATCTTTCCACAACACAACGACACTTTTCTTTCTTTTTGGTCAAAAAGGAAATCTGAATTTTGACTTTAGGAAAAAATGTCATAAAAACTTTCTCAATTTATCATAAAGAGTTTTTTTCCAATATTTTTGTGAAAGGATTTTTCGGTTTCATCTTAACTCAAATCTCTTGATTGCGATTTATTTTTTTTCAATTTTTGAAAGATTCAAGGTGGTTCAACGTTTAGGTTTCTTTACGTTGAGAAACAATTTTAGTTTTTTGGGGCTCATTTCTCATCCCGTTAACGTCAAAATTGATTAAATTTTAGTGGCCAAACAGTTGTTAGTAAAAACTCGGTTAAATAAAAATCCAGTCAATTCCAGAAACTGTCCTCAAGACTCTACCAAAAATTCCACTAATTCCGAAAACTATGCCAATTGCTTGAAAATAGCCTTTGCATAGGTGCATAGCAGAACTGATGGTATGTTGAGTTTTCACCGACGAGCAGGGCAGCAGACACAAAAAGGCGAATCCACCAAAACGACACAGAACCATTCAAAAATTGTTGTTCCCTCAACCGGCACGATAAATCGAACGACTACCAAACCGAGCGAAACGGGACGGGAAGAAAGTAAAATTTCGCCAACATTTGTCAGCCACATTCAGAAAATCACAAACTAATCGACCGATTCCGCGAAATTATCACAAACTTTCACTCGCGGAACGATAACAGCAATGTCGGGAACGGAGTTTTTCGATGGAAAATTCTCTCGATACGCTTTTTTCCCTAAAATTTCCTAAAACAACCGAGCGCGACCTACCCGGAGGGAAGCTGGCGGAAGACTGAGCTTGTGAACAAGGGGCTCGCATTCGCAGAAAAGCAGGCGCAGGAAAAGACTTTGAACTGACATGAACAATCATGCGCGCGAGTCATCGATTCTCGGAATTGGAGTTCGGCTGGCTAGGGCCGGGCGGCTTATCCGAGCCGCTTTTGCGGGTGAGGGCGCCTTGGTCCGGGCGGCTAGGGTAGGTACAGATCCGGGCGGCTAGGGTAGGTACAGATCCGGGCGGTCTGGTCCGGGCGGCTCATCGTTGACGAGAAGGCAAGGATGGTAGGGCTCGTGTCTCTCCGAACCGATCCGAGCTAATTTGGGAGGGCGGGCGGCGGACGGACGGAAATTTTATTTTTTCGGTTTTATTTATTTATTATTATATTTATTTATTTATTATTTAATATTTATTTATTTATTTTTATTGTTTCGGAATTTTATTGAGTCGGATTCTACACTCGTTTTACTCGTAAAACATGACGGGGGGGGGAGAGAACAATTTGGTACAATTTTTACTTCCATATTTACAGAGTAAATGGAAGTATTGTGATCGTCCTAAAATCGAGAATCGGAACGGAGCTTCAGAAAAAACTTTTTCTTATACAGATTTACTCAGAATTACTTCCCGAACAAGTGTCTGTGTGTCCGTGATTCTGTGTGTCCGTTAGTCCGTTAGTCCGTCTGTCCGTCTGTGGTCATTTACAAAAATGACCATAACTCCCTCAATTCTCAACCTTTTTTCAAATTTCTTGAACTGAAATGTTTGTCTCGGCAAGACCTAACACCCTGTTTAATCGAAATTCGGATTACGCACAGTACTTCCGATATATTTGCATGTTTAGTGTTTTCTATTTTATTTTTTTCCGGCCACAAAAATGAACCGATTTGAGCGTTCTTGGTCTTAAAATCTTTGTTTTACCTTGCAGAATATGTGGATATTTTTTATATTCCAATAATGTATTGTATTTTTATTTTGGGTGAATTTTAAAATTTTAATAGTGAATTTTTTAATATTTTCGGCCTAAACACCCTTAAAGCAGTCAAAATATGATCAAATCGTGTCCCAATTTTACGTTTCAAAATATGGAAGTATTGTGTGTTATCTACGCACCACTGGTTTACATTCCAATAAGGAGGCTTATTTTTAATTTGGGCGAATTTTAAAATTAGCATAGTGAGTTTTCTGATATTTGTGATCTAAACACCCTTAAAATCAGTCAAAATATGATCAAATTGCGTCACAATTTTACGTTTCAAAATATGGAGGTATTGTGTGTTATCTACGCACCACTGGTTTTATATTAAAATTCAATCAAATACTGCAGTTTTCTCGGTTTAATGCTACAGGAGAAAGCACAGGTCGGCATATCGTATGAAATGAATCAAATAGTTATTTTTCGGTACAAGTTAAAATGAGAAAGCTCTTGTTCGGAACCTGAAAGCCTAGAAAATCCATTCGTTTCTTATTGGTCCGCGATCATTATTCATTCGACACACGAAGAACGGCGAGCATGAATAGTGCCATTAGCCAGAGATCGGTGGTACCTGATTCTGCTTGTTGGCAGGCCTGTGTACCTGGGAACATCTGGTACTTAGGCGTAGAAATACTTGGGTAATGGATCGTCATCCGGCGTCAGCAGTCGAACTGTCTGCAGAAGGCCGCCCTGGGCCTGAGGCACTTTCTCCCAAAGGTCAGATCCAGAATGCCAAGTGTCCACCCATCCAGAGATTTCCTGGACCGGCTCGATTTCCGTCAAATATTTCAACACCCTTCGTCCTGAGCTGACTTCGGAACGATTTTTATTTTTAATGGCAGATAGGTACCTATTTTTGTTCATTATTCAATAATAAACCATTGTACTAATCACCCCCAAAAAAAATGTTTAACCTACCTTGAAATTTTCATGGTTTACGTTCCAAAGGGCGTAGAATCCGAATCTGCAATAAAAAATATCCGTCCGTCCGCCGTCCCCCGTCTGTCGTCCGCCGTCCCCCGTCTGCCGTCCGCCGTCCCCCATCACCCATCCGACGTCCGCCGTCCTCCGACCGCCGTCCGCCGTGAAAACTTTTTCTCCCAAACGGTTGGAACTATTTTTTTGAAATTTTCAGGGAAAATCGACCTTGCTCACGGACAACCCCCAAATCTTGAGAAAACTGCGTTTGCAAGTAAAGTTGACTTGCAAGTAAAATGTTCTATCAAATTTTGATAGTTTTTAATGTAATTTTAATTTTTCATAATTTTAAATTTTTTATATTTTTTAAATTTTCACTTTTTATTTTAATTTATTTTGATAGTTTAGTTTTTTATTTTGATAGTTTAAATGTTTCATCAAATTCTGGTACCTAGTTTTTTCATGCTGAACCGAATGGGACCATTGCCAGATCTTTAGCTTTAGAATTTGCGTTTTGGTCTCTGTATATTCGGAATCGACTAATAAAAAAAAATTTCTTTTTTTTGAGGTTGTAATTTTTGTATTTTAGTAACGTAATATTTTTTGCGGGCATCACCATTTTCAATTTTTTTTTCAAATTTTTAACGTAAATAGAGAAAGTGTTTATTCCAGTATTATAAATGATGCTAATTCGCCAGCAGGATCGTTTTTAACGTTCTATACCCAACTCAGCCTCTTCTAAAATCGAAACGTCGCAATTCGAAATATTTATGAACGCGTAATTTGACGGAAAACATTTCGAATTTATTCAAATAGGCGTTTCTGGATGCGGACCTAATTCGTCGCCGAGGAACGCGAACGAGGCGTCTGTAGCCGGATTCCAAGCAACGGGGAGTTTCTCAGGTTTAGGTGGTTCTGGTGTGGGCCCTGGACCCCAGGACGACCACTTTCCAAGTCTGAAGAGAGCCCAGTGTTCGTCCCGAACAAATAAGACGAAAAAAATTATACGAAGCGGTATTCGCGAAAAAGTTACAATCGACAATTGTTAGTGTAATCCGAAACACGATTCCGAATACCGATCAATATTACCATGACTAGTGTTTTCGGGGTTAGGGTCATACAGATGACAACTTCGCTCCTTTGCCGACGTTTCGATAAAAGCTATGCCACCTTCATCAGGGCTTCAAATACTATGCCCTGTTGAAGGTGGCATAGCGAAGTTGCCTAAGGCGTGCCCTGCGTGCCCTCAAAAATTTAAATTTTCTATGTAATAGAGGATCAGAAATTGCAAGGGCGCGAAAATCTATGAATGAGGTCTTCAAGCGACACCCATTGACTCCCCCCTCGAAAAAATGAAAACTTATGTTGAATCGGATTATGCTGTTTTCATTATCAAAATTATTTTTGAGGGAAAAATAACGCGTGATCATGATTTAGCGAACTTCTTGCACATTTTAAATACAAACAAATATGCGAGCACTTGAATACAGTTTTTAATTAAAATCTTTCTTTTTAGCAGGCTATGAAATTGGCGGCATGGATCCTGCTGTGCGGAGTGGCCCTTGCTGGCTCCGTCATGAATGACGGAGGTGCAGGGCCACCTGACAATGTCGCGTTGGCGTCACAATGGAACCTCCGTGGCCCCGGTGGGCCTGAGGGCTGGCGGCTGCACAGGTCCGGAAGTCCACCTGCGAGAAGTCCAGGGGGCCCAGTGGGGCCGACACTGAAACGAGCCTACGCCCCCCCTCATTCGATGCACGGACCTAAGTACGGCCATCCAGCAGCCCCCGTCAGAAGGCAGCATCCCCAGAAGAAGAGGTCAGCAGATTTTGCTGAAATATTTTTTTATTAATGAGTTAATTCTTTATCCTCATAAAATTTATCGAGTCCCTGAGTATCGATTAAATTTAATTCTTCGTTTATACCTATTATTTTCCAAAAAAATTCATATTGTTCGTCAAATTAATTTATCGTTTCTGAAGGTACAACCACGCCGGTCCCCCATCCGGACTCAGAGGTCCACCTCCGCCCGGCTGGAAATCGAAACGAGTCTCAGTAGCGCCACCCTTATTCGGACCTGCCCCGCCAAGAAAGCACCGAGGACCCAACAAGCCGCACAAATACAATCGCAAGCCATACTCAAATTACGGAGGCCCGCCACACAAATACAGTCCACTGCAGAAGCCGTACAAGCATTCGTCGCCGCACAAAGTCGACTCGTATGGCAACGCATTGGGCGGCCCGTATGGGGCAGGTTCCGTCCACGCTGACTCTTACAGTGTCGCACCCAACACTATCTACAAGCTTCATAAGGTAATTCAGTTTGACATCAGGTAATATCGGGCGATATCAGGACATAATTTTTTAAAATTTAAGCAGGACTAACATAAAACTAGTCATAAAATAGGAGACCCACTGTTCCTACTCACAGGCCGGTACCCAGGATGTTAATTTGGGAGGGGGGCCAACGCAAGAAAATTAACAACATTATAAGGTTATCAACATTAGGAAACACGGGTACGAGCCTTCGAAGACAAACTCACAATAAAACAGAAACTCAAGATCAATCTCGAAGTCAAGTTCACAGTGGAACAGTAACTCAAACTCATAATGAAACAGAAAGTCAAACTCATAATCGAACTCGAAGTCAAACTCACAATGAAACAGTAAATCAAACTGACAATAAAACAGATACTCAAACTCATTATCAAACTCGAAGTCAAACTCACAACGAAACTGAAACTCAAAGTCAAACTCTTAATGAAACCGAAACTCAAACTCATAATCGAACTCGAAGTCAAACTCACAATGAAACAGTAAATCAAACTCGCAATGAAACCGAAACTCAAACTCGAAGTCAAACTCACAATGAAACAGAATCTCAAACTCATGATCGAACTCGAAGTCAAACTCACAATGAAACAGAATCTCAAACTAATAATCAAACTCGAATTCAAACTCACAATGAATCAGAAACCCAAACTCATGATCGAACTCGAAGTGAAACTCACAATGAAACTGAAACTCAAACTAATAATCAAACTCGAAATCAAACTCACGACGAAACTGACTTTGACTTCGAGTTCGATTATGAGTTTGGGTTTCTGTTCGATTGTGAGTTTGACTTCGACTTCGATAATGAGATTCAGTTTTGGTTTCATTGTGCGTTTGACTTCGAGTTCGATTTTGAGTTTGAGTTTCTGTTTGATTGTGAGTTTGACTTGGACTTCGATTATGAGATTCAGTTTTGGTTTCATTGTGCGTTTGACTTCGAGTTCGATTATGAGTTTGGGTTTCTGTTCGATTGTGAGTTTGACTCCGAATTCGATTATGAGTTTGAGTTTTGGTTTCATTGTGAGTTTGACTTCGAGTTCGATTTTGAGTTTGAGTTTCTGTTTGATTGTGAGTTTGACTTCGACTTCGATCATGAGATTCAGTTTTGGTTTCATTGTGCGTTTGACTTCGAGTTCCATTATGAGTTTGAGTTTCTGTTCGATTGTGAGTTTGACTTCGAGTTCCATTATGAGTTTGAGTTTCTGTTTCATTGTGAGTTTGACTTCGAGTTCGATTATGAGTTTGAGTTTTGGTTTCATTGTGCGTTTGACTTCGAGTTCGATTATGAGTTTGGGTTTCTGTTCGATTGTGAGTTTGACTCCGAATTCGATTATGAGTTTGAGTTTTGGTTTCATTGTGCGTTTGACTTCGAGTTCGATTATGAGTTTGGGTTTCTGTTCGATTGTGAGTTTAACTCCGACTTCGATTATGAGTTTGAGTTTTGGTTTCATTGTGCGTTTGACTTCGAGTTCGATTATGAGTTTGGGTTTCTGTTCGATTGTGAGTTTGACTTCGAGTTAGATTTTGAGTTTCTGTTCGATTGTGAGTTTGACTCCGACTTCGATTATGAGTTTGAGTTTTGGTTTCATTGTGCGTTTGACTTCGAGTTCGATTATGAGTTTGGGTTTCTGTTCGATTGTGAGTTTGACTCCGACTTCGATTATGAGTTTGAGTTTTGGTTTCATTGTGCGTTTGACTTCGAGTTCGATTATGAGTTTGGGTTTCTGTTCGATTGTGAGTTTGACTCCGAATTCCATTATGAGTTTGAGTTTTGGTTTCATTGTGCGTTTGACTTCGAGTTCGATTATGAGTTTGGGTTTCTGTTCGATTGTGAGTTTGACTTCGAGTTCGATTATGAGTTTGAGTTTCTGTTTCATTGTGAGTTTGACTTCGAGTTCGATTATGAGTTTGAGTTTCTGTTCAATTGTGAGTTTGACTTCGAGTTCGATTATGAGTTTGAGTTTCTGTTTCATTGTGAGTTTGACTTCGAGTTCGATTATGAGTTTGGGTTTCTGTTCAATTGTGAGTTTGACTTCGAGTTCGATTATGAGTTTGGGTTTCTGTTCAATTGTGAGTTTGACTTAGTGAAGTTTAAGTTCCCAAAACCTGAACACGACCCACATGAACCCACATTCAAGTTAGCAAATATTTTGCAAAAATTCTCTCTTTTTCTTCCAATGTCGAAGTGTTGCCACTAAAATGTACTTGTTCTGTTCAAGGTACCTCAAACGACCTACGGAATCCCCCACCCCACCCAGGGCTCGCCCGAACCGCCCAAATCCGTAGACGACGCTCATTCCGGCGCTTCGTCGTCGTCCTCGTTCGTCCACGTGTACCAGGTCGATCAGAGCAACAATGGCGGCAACGGCCAGGACGTGGAAACCAAAACGCAATATTCCTACGGTCACTCGCCGTCGTCGCCGATTCTGTCCCAGTCGGTCTCCTCTTCGTCGACCCTTCTGTCGAACTACCCCGAAAAGCACAAGGGCAAAGTCTACGACGACATGGCCAACCACAATCCGGTTTATAACCATAATTCGACGAGTTCGACATCAAGCCAATCGTCCAAGTCAGGCAAAGTTGGGTTTACACCTCCAAAACAAACTTACGGATTCCAACCTTACGACGACAAGGATCACTTTTCACTCACCCCGTCCCACAGTTTCTATTCAGTCTCGTCCCAGGCCAACAGTCAGTCAGCTGACGATTCGCTGACCCACAATTACTACAACGAACAGCAAAACTCCCAAAAACAGTGATGAATAGGTCGAATTTTCATTTAAGAATCAGATAAAACGGAAAACGTTCCTCCGATTGAATTCAGGTCAATGGCGACCCAGTTTTAGAAATTTGAGGTTTTGAACTTCAGGTGATGGGACAGCTGATCTAGGGAATGTGACGTCTCACCCATCGATTATACGAAGTGCATGAGACAGACGACGTTGGTCGGCAATATCGTAATTTGAATAATTCTATCCTGAGCTATATTGCCTATTTTATTTATTCAATTTTTAATTTTAAAAAATGACCAAATTTCCAAAACTGAGTAGAAAATTTTGCAGAGACGGAAGAATGGGAAAAAATTCTTATTGTTGGCGTCTCGAGCGGTTCATATAACAATGGATAAGACAAGAAGTATTAACAATATTTTTTATTGCTTGGCCTCGGGCAAAGTGTAAGTGATAGGGCGACGATTTATCTTTTTTACGGCATCGCTTGAGCAATATTCATCCGAAAGTGTTTATTTATTATCATTTTATAGCCTTGTGCGTACCTAGTATTTATTTATAGGCAATGACTACGGCCGATAGTCTCAGCCCGGTACGTCTGAAGATGGTAATGTGATACGAAGGAAATCCGATTAGGACCTAAATGTCGAGATAACAGTAAAATGGTGGTAAAACGAATACATTGAGAAAAAAGTCGAAACACGGACAATTTAATGGAGCGAAAGATTCATCAGTAATGAATATATTGCCCATTCTTGACGTAAGCACAATCCTTTTGGAGCCGTCTAATTTTATCAGTCCTCTCCTTGAGGGCGGCAGGGCACGCCCGGCACAACTTCGGTTATCGGACGGCGGTTTACGTAACTTTAACTTTAATTTTGTCAGTTTTTGCATCTTCTGCTGTAAATTACATTGGTGTGAAAACAATTTTACTAGACAAGGATTTTTTTATCACTTAAACCACCTAACCTTCATGCCAAAAAGTCTACCGAATGAAAATATAACAAATAGGCGTCCATACGTGAGAAATGTTCATTTTTTACGCGTATTTCGCCCATCCGTGATGCCATTCTCCGTTTTTGAATTGGACGATCCGTTGGAATTACGGATCGTCCTTCTCGATTTCCACGGATTTTAATTTTTTCTCAGTGTAGGTTTACACCAACATTTACTTTGCCTCAAGAATACAATTGAAATATTTTGGTGATAAGGCTTGAATGGTGATGGTCATTTAAATTTGATTCGGGTTTACTACGTTCTCCTGGTGAGAAAATGAATTAAATTAATTATTACAAGTGTACCTAGCTCATGAAACTTTCTGTGGAAAATCCTCAATACATATTTAAATCCATGACGTACAGTTGGGTAATATTTTTGTATTTTTCAAATGAACTGTTAGCAACAATAGAGAATTCTTTGGATAATTTAAGTCCTTCTGGTCTTCTGTACTTTTCATCGATTTGTAATATTGTGCAATAAACTATTCATGATTCAAAACGCTGAAATACTCGATGTGCAACCCAAAATATCAAAAGGGTCTGGAACTCGATGGGCCTGTGGGGGTACGAATTTTTTGAGATGCTTCTTGTACTAAGCTAATTTTATCAGCAGTTCTTTTGAGTTGTTTAATCGTATAATACACCCGAAAATCTACCAAATTTTCCCCTCATTATGAAAAGCTTTATTTATGGCATTCTTCGGAAATTCCAAAGGGACGAAGTGAAGGGGAAGTGAAAGGTCGAATCGTGTTGACGGGAAAATGTGAATATTTATGTAGTCCGAGAAAATGTACAATTTTGAATTACTAGCTACGCATTATCAGTCTCATATAATAAATAGTTGGCACTTTCACTGATGTCGAGAAACTGAGCGCTCAAACCGCCAGACGATCTTTCATGATGAAATTCGACGGGGCATGAGGTGCGAGAAGAAACTCAAAATCGAGTTCGAGTTCTCCATCGAAGTCCACTTCGAATCTTTGGATTATCTGAGGGCAGAAAGGAGAAAAATTTATTTTCGGGGAGACAAAATAATAATTTATTTTCGGTGAAAAAAAATACCTAGTTTATTTTCCGGGGAAAAAATGAATTTATTTTCGGGGAGAAATTTTTTTTTGGGGAGGAAAAAAATAATTTATTTTTGGGGGAAAAAAAAGAACAATTTATTTTTGGGGAGAAAAAAAATTATTTTCGGAGAGAAAAAAAAATTATTTTTGAGGAGAAAAAAAAATAATTTTTTTTTTTGGGAGAGAAAATAACAATTTATTTTTGGAGGTGGGGGGAATAAAAATTTATTTACGGGAGAAAAAATAATAATTTATTTTCGGGGGGGGAAGAACAATTTATTTTCGGGGGGAAAAAAGAACAATTTATTTTCGGGGAGAAAAAAAAAAGATTTTCGGAGAGAAAAAAAAATTATTTTCGGGGAGAAAAAAGAATAATTTATTTTTGTGGGATAGGGATGTCGACGACTCGAATATTCGCCTCGTTTTTGTTACTTACCTGGGCTAATATAACCTGCAGTTCCAATTCCACGAATCGTTTCCCCGGACATGTGCGACGTCCCACTCCAAACGGAACTACGAGGAACGGATGGCAATTGACCGACGAGCATGTACCATCTTCTGCAATCCATCTTTCTGGCATGAAGGTTTTGGCATTGGGGAAGTTCGAATCGTCAAGGCTGGCGAGCCAAGTGTGGCATAAAACTACCGTCTGAAATGCGATAAATTTATGTTTTACTTCCATATTTACGAGGTAAATGAGTATTGCAATTGTCCTAAAATCGGATCGGAGCTTCAGAAAAAACGTTCACTCGTCCACTTACTCAAAATTAATTTCTCCAATTACTCAAAAATTAATCGCTTCCAGGGCCCCTGAAGTGTCTGTTCATTTACAAAAGTGGCCATAGCTCCCTCAATTCTCAACCTTTTTTCAAATTTCTTAAACTGAAATATAAGCATCAAAATACGGAAGTAAGCTGTGCATTAATTATTTATGTACTCACGCCAGCTTTGAGGTTGTACTGGCTCAGGTTGAGATCTGCTTCCAAAATTCTGGCCACGCAGGGAGCGGTTGGTAGAACTCTACAGCAGACATAAATCGAGCACGTAAAATACATGCATTTTCAATACAACAACAATGCTTATATTATTTATATTATTGCCCAATCAGACTGAAATATATCGTGCAGGTGGGTTGGCAAACAATTAACAAAATTTGTTAATTATTTAATATATTATATTAATTATTCAATATTAATTAAAAATCATTAAAATTAATTAAAAATTAATATTAATTATCTAATAATTGTACGAAATACTCAGTTATAATCGACCTTAGACGGTGATTATGATACAGTCAGTAGATAATTTTGTACCTGAACGATTCAAAGATGCAAGCCCTCAGGTAGTGAGCCTCTGCTAAACTACGTGAGTCTAAGGGCTCTCCGTTTCGCGAAAGCCTCAGAATTTCCTCATACAGTTTGCCTTGGCTTTTCTTATTTTTGGCCATAAGATAGAGCAGGAAAACCAACGTGTTGCCCATCTAAAAACAAATAATAAGGTTCACCAGTGACCAAAAAAAGAATAATTCTTTTTATCTAATCATTTATCTAATCTAATTATTAGATAGAGAAAGGTACGTAGGATTTTTTTAATCTCAATGATGCTAACTAACTGTCTTAATTCCAGCTGCGATAAAATCTATTATTGCAGCCTTCTTGTCCCTGACGTCGACACCTGGGGCTTTCAAAATGGACAAGAAAACGCCTCTCGTCCCATCTGAGCTGTAAGTATCTTCCTCGAGTTTTTCAGCTTTATCCACCATCTCTGAAATAACACTGCAAATAGAAATTAACGTTAGGGGTTGAAAAACGTGTAGGGCATTCATTGATGTGTAGGGCAAGGTTGCTTTTTGAAAATAAATATCCTCATTTGTTTGCAATAAATACATCGTGGACGCGATTCATCGTAAAAATTTCTACAAGTCAACCTGAGTAACTTCCTTTTTTCTTTTTTCCTTGTACTTACTCGTAAATCGTGTCTTCGCTAGCCACAAACTGCCTATAGGACGATGTGGATACGAATTTCCAAATTGGCAGGCTATAAAAAGTGTCTCTGGACGCGCAAAATTGCTCTTTCACAGCATCAGCCAATTTTTGAGCTGTCGGTCCGATTATGTCGTCAAGGAAGCCCAACCGCTCGCCCAAGATGAGAGCACACGAGCCTGGAAATCAGTTGATGATCAAAAATTGAGTAAATCAGTTAATTTTTGTAAATTAAGTAAATACAGGAAATGATTTATTTATAAATTTTGTGGCCCATGGACCATCTTGGGTGGTTTTGGAGCCAATAGTCCAGTAAATAGGTGGTTGGGTGGAGAAAAAATACCTATCTCAACTAATAAGTTTCTCAACGGCTCTCCGTGTTTTTTGGGGTGCTGAATTCGAATTTTCGGCTTGCCACCTCAGAATCGCGCGGCGTCACAACAAAAATTGCAAAAAATCTCGAAATTTTAGGACTTTTTTCACTCATCTGCCTATATCTCTAAAGCTATTAGTATTTAAGGAAACTTTATCATTAGCATTGTTGAAGATGACTAAATTTGTGACAATTCAAGCGCAACCGCAGCTTTCTAGCTCAAATATCCCCTGAATTACGGCTTGCCAAAAATGATAATTTCCCCCAAATTTGCACTGTTGAGTTTGGCTTGTTTTACGACTTGAAAACCAATATCAAAGTGTGAAAAAACATGGTACCTCCCGCCATAGATGTGGCAAATCTTATAAGCTTTGATTTGAGACCAAAAGGGGGATCTGTAGCTATAATAAAACCTGACTTTTGACAGAAAAACAGAAAAGTGAGAAAAATTTTTTGGCATTTTTGGAGAAAGCACTCCTGTTGGCGACGTTGTAAAGGTTGGCAATACCGTGGAAACGAGATAGCTTATCATTCAATTCCAACACCATTTCTTCAACCACCTGCTGAATTTTGACGAAAATTCGAATTCAGTACACCGAAAAACACCGAGAACCATTGAGAAACCGACTTCAATTTAAATTTTATTTCTCGAAATCGCCGCATTTACTTCACTAAAAAATATACCATTTGAATTACTTACTTTCAAGTCCAAGCCGGCATGCAAGTTCTTCGAAATTGTGCACAACCCCCGTCGATAAGTTGCGACTGTGATGTATGAGATCGTTGAAATCCACAGCAATGCTCGTCAGCTCGGGGAAAATTTTATTCATCGTCCGCCCCGACGTCAATTCGGGGGTTAGCGAGGTCCTCAAGCGGTGCCATTCTTCGCCTTGTCTGTAAAATTTATTTAATGCTAAGGAAAATACAGATTGCAGAAAAACTGAAAATCACCAATAATGAAGATATAGGCCCAACCAAAATATTTGCCCACCAAAAGATCTTGCAACCAAATATTTAGGTATCTATATTAACAAAATCCATACCGGCTTGATTCGGCCATTTACCTTTTTTTACATTGCACGTTTTGCTTCAATAATAAACCGTTGGAATCGCTCAAGAAAAAAATTCAACCCCCCCCCCCCCACACACAGAACATTGAGTGTCATCATCAAATTTCATTGAATGCCATAATTAAATGTCATAATCAAATTTTGATGGTTTACGTTTCAAGGTACGTAGAATCCAAAAACCGGATTAAAAGATTCTGTCCAATCATTGTACAATTTTCATTATGTATAAATTTCATGATGTCCAAATTAATATTCCATAATCAAATATTTAAACTACAAGAAAAATACCGAACTGGAATGCTCATAATTCTCCGATAATTCTGGAACTCGTAATAATTATCAAATAACTGATCAACTTTCAAAAAATGCCAATACCCGCATTTTTATTTCGAAATTTCAACTCACTCGTTAACTAGGCCCAAATTAGCGTATCTGTCAGGACGTGATGCCCTGTAGTGGGCTGTTACTTCAGTCGGAGGCCTCATCGGGTACTTGCTCGGGTACTTGAGCACTTTTTCGATATCCTCTCTAGATTTTAACGAAACGACGGGAATATTCCAGAGGGCTTCCTCCTTTACGATGTCGCCGTACCGCCTGAACATGTCTGACAATTTTAAATATGGTTAAAAAGAAGGTTATCGATAATGTACATGTATGTATACAACGAATACCAAGTGATAAGTAATACGGGCATTCTACTGAAATTGCACAAAAGCGCTAAATATCGTCAAGATAAACGTGAAAATACCCTAAAACAAAAAATATCCCTAAAATAAGAAATTACCCCTAAAGAAATTTTAATATTTTTGGTCAGTCATTAAAATGGGTACCTAATGAAAGTTTACGAACATTAAATATCATTCACACGCCAAATTGAGACATTTTCTGGCCAAATTGAGTATTTTTCAAACCAAATTAAGAGTTTTCCGAACCGAATTGTCTTGAAAAACTGTATATATACAGTTAAAAATACAGTGAAAAAAATACAGTGAAAAATTTTCAGATCAAATATATTTGATCTGAAAATTTTTCATATAGCCTCGGGAAATTCTCATTTCGACTTAGAAATGCTGCAGTTTATTATTATAATTAAAATTTCATTATTACTCAATTTAAACGATTTTTCAATCGAGCGTTGCCCCACTTGCCCAAACCAGCCTTAGCATACTAAACCGCACGACAGATCGGCTGCTCGGGCTATTGCCTATCTTCCTAGGTAGCTCGCTGGCTCTAAACTTTTTATTTATTTATTATTTTTAAATTATATTTTTATTATATTTATATTATCTATATATTATTCATTTTTATTATATTATTAGTTATTTTAACGCATTATTATTTTCATGGTTATTTGTTTGGTCGCTGCCAATACATTGGCCTAAAAAAACTCGAGTCACAAAGTTAACAGGCCAAAGACAACATAGAATTAACATACCTATACAGATATAAATGAAAAAAATTTATAAATCAAAATCCTCTCGAAAATTCAGCAACGTTTCGAGTTTTACTATTAAATAACCTGTCCCAGTCAACAACTCGAGCATTTACTACTAGATTGATCACTAATCCTTCAGAGTTAAGTGGATTATTCACATTGTACTTTATAATTCGAATTTGACACCAACCTTGATAACCTTCGTGGACCTTGTTGATTTTGTAACGGAAGTAGTACAACCATCTCGTCCCGATGAAAGGCAGCGCGATCGGTCCTGGCACGTTCCTTTCCGTCAATCGTTCACCTCCTAGACCAAATTAAAATCTGAATAATTGTTGACGATTGTTGAAAAATTTCATAGCTGCTGAAGGTTGAGCAGGTATTTAGAACTTATTTTTCAAGTTGGGGTGAGTTTTTGAACATTTCTTCGAACCTGAAGGTATTTGGGGAGAAAATTAGTTAGAGTTAGAGTATTTCGGATAATTTTTACCTATTTACCTATTATTTTTCAATAAAAATACCTAAAACATATATAAATACGTAAGTTGGATCGTGAAAGGATTAAAAAAGATTGGTTCTCCGGATCAGATTTTTTTGCTGATAATTTTTTACTGTCTTTTTGGCAATTATGCAGCTTGCGGAACTGGGGCTATTTGGCATCGGGTGCTAGTTGGCATTGGAAAACGGTAAGGGGCGAGCTGAATGGCTCTTACAAACATCGGTTTCAATTAATGAGGAGTTCATTTCGCCGGTTTGTCAGATCGTGAATCTGAGCTTGAATCAGCGCAAATCTGAATTGATTGATTCTACAAAATATAAATTGGAAAAAAACTATGCCAACTAGCCCCCGGTCCACCGACAACCAGCGCCGCCCTGGTGGCCGGTCGGACCACGTCCTTCGCACCAATGTTCGTCTTGTAAGGTTCAGGTGAGGATTTTTGTTGCGCAGGGTTCATAGTCCTCGGTCGCCCGAGTTGAACGACCGATTTGGGCGCTCATCGGACGGCATGAGATGCCGCTCAGGTGGATTCTATTGCTTTTAGTGTCAGGTCGCGGTAACGGTACTGGTCGCTTGACAGGTGCCACTTGGAAATGGACTCTTCAAGACGATACGAATTAGTTACCTTTTTTACGGTGAAAGCAACATGCCAATAAGTTAAGAGGTACTCATTCTTCAGCACACCTAAGCTTACCTCTGAACATACCAAAGCATACCTATGCAGCATACCTCTAAGCATCATACCTTTAAGCATACCTATGGTTAGAGAAGAGTAATGCAGCGTTTTTAGCAAACCACCAGCATCAAAGCACCTACATTAGCCCAGGACAGTGAATATTGGCCTTCTAACGCTAAACAATAAACATTTCTAGATCGGGAACCCAAATAATTGTTTTGTGGAAAGATTTTTTCACGACTGCGAGCAGGAGACTTTGCAAAATCACAAATTTGACCCAATTATTTTTTTTTAACACCCTATACAGAGGTATTCAGATAACATACTTTCATATTATTATTAGGATTTTTTATTATTTACTTATTACATTACATAATAAATGAATAATAAAATATTATTTTATACCCATACTAGAATAATAGTTTATTATTCATTTATTATGTAATGTAATAAGTAATTAATACACCAAAGCACTAAAGGCAACAAAATGCCTCCTGGTACGGTCTCCTGCTAGACTAAAAAATGTTGAAAACCATGTTTTGTTTGAACATGTATGAAATTAAAAAAGTCAATTTATCAGGATAAAAAAACCAAGGGTAAAATATAGAGAACTTTGGGGTTATCAATCCATTTAAATATAGATTTATTCAAGGAAGATTGTTCTAAATTTCACCTGACAATTAGGTATTTTCATTGATTGTCTTATAGAAAATTGCTTGGTAACTATTTAGTGCAAGCGTCCTTGGATAAAGATTTAAATAAATTGATAAACCGCCCCAAAAAATATCGGTTAATTTTCAATTAACTAAAAACCGGATAACTAATTATGCTCTAAGCGTGTGAGGGAATAGTGTGTCAATAGTTGTGTGTCATCGGATTTCCAATTGAAAAGAGATATTAATATAATATAACATATTATGTTAGTGAAAAAAATTGAAATATGGAGAAATTTTCGAAGGAACATTTTAAACCGTTTTTTAGTGTGGCATATGGCCCACTATCAGACGGAACCAACGACTTGGTGTCGCATTAGAAATATGGTATTCTGATAACTAATGTCTGCTGCAAGTCCTTCGTGGAAGGATAAATCCAAATCGTCCTTGGGCATGAGTTGTACGTGCAGTTTGAAAAAGTCCTTTTCCGAGTCCGTGCCTTCATAACCCAACTGAGGATAATGACACACCCGCACGCCAACACTCGCAGGTCCCGGCAGATTAAACAGACGCAGTCAGGTACTAAGGATACATAATTTTGTTAACAGAAGAAAACGGATGGAAAGAAGTAAAAGTAATTCCGCTTTTTCTCTGCGACCAAAGGGCATCAAATGGACAAAAAGACATTAACATTTTTTAACGGAATTGCATTTTTAATGGCTCCTTGTTTATGGCCATTTTACAAAACTGAAGATCGTCCACAAAACGGTCAGTTAGGAGATGAAAAATATAGTTTCATACTTTCAAGCATTATTGAGGCAAGCCTCTTCATATCAATCCCAATATATCACCGATTCGGTCCAAAATTTTACGCACAAAATATGTGAAAGTACGAGCTA
The DNA here is from genome assembly GCA_036186465.1 of Nesidiocoris tenuis. Taxonomy (NCBI): domain Eukaryota; kingdom Metazoa; phylum Arthropoda; class Insecta; order Hemiptera; family Miridae; genus Nesidiocoris; species Nesidiocoris tenuis. Next base: position 12,125,740 of record AP028912.1, on the reverse strand, counting down.
AAATTGAAATTTGAGCTTTTCGAAGGACATTTTTGGTATGGAGGTCTACTGATTAACAAAGATGCTGTTTTATATTTGATCGAAAAATTAGGCATTCTTCAATAACGAGTACCTGTATCGTCTCAAAATTTAAAAAATTGTCAATAGCTATCACATTTTTCAAAATGTTAATTTTTTTCTTAACTAAACTGCCGCCGTACATCAGGGCGAAACGGCCGACGTTCTGGAAGTTAGAAGGAGATAGAGATTCTGGGTAATCAGACGACAATATCGGCAGTGCAGCCGCCTCTTTGTGCGGCACTCAGCCGGTCATGGTCGAGCGGCACTCAGCCCGCCCCCCGCTCACTCAGCCAATCAGAGACGCGATCGCCACCGCTGGACCCGCCTCCGACGGCCCCAGCCGCCTGATTCAACACTCGAAAGTTTCGGGCCCGCCGTGGCCGCCACGACACGTTGCGGGTTGAGCCGTTCGTGTGATAGGGCGTTAAAGAAAATTTCCTGAAGAGGACGAGTCACAAGGGGTAAGATTGACTCATCTTCCCTCTCATAAGGCACCAGCGATTACCCCGTGATTAGCTAACACCCGTTAATATTAGTTCGTCCAAGTAAATAAAAGCATTAGTACTCGTGCTGGTTGTATTGTGGTGCACTTACTCGGGACAAACAAACTTGGAGACAGTTAAAATCGAACTTAATCTCCAGATTAGCCGACAGGCTTTTAACCTCCCATTAACGAGAGTTTGCCAACTACAAATAACAACCTAAATAATATTTTTGACTCGACAAATTAACTACGTCTCGTCTAGCCTCGAGAGAAAATTGAAAAATCGTGTATTTTGACTTTCTAAGATATTTACAGAAATTTTACTTCGGGAAAATCTTTAGGTACATTTCCAAAATACTTTTTTTTTGTAAGTAGGTACCTAAATATTTTTAATTTTATAAAACTATTCCTAATATCATTGGTATTATAACAATAATTTTTATAATAATTATTATAATTGACCGATGGTATTCGATTGGTATTTGTAGAATACCTAGCTAATTATTCATTCAAATTTATTTTTGGTTTTGTGAGCTAAATTATGACCTAACAAAATCAAAACATAGAAAATTATAAGCTATGAATTCAAGCTGAAAAACATCATTCCTAAGCTGTAACAGTTTTTCGCGTTTCCTGAAAAAACAGGATTTTCGAGTTGTAACACAACATGCAAGGGTGCAATATAACCTTAAAAATACATTCAAAACATCCTTTGTGCATAGCGAAAGTGGAAATTATCCTGTTGAAAGTGAAACGTCCAATATATCTTCGAACTGACAGTCACGATGAACGGAATTGCCTATTCAAGGGTCGAACCCGAATGTTGGGCGACAAAAATGAACAACCGACTAGAAAGGGTAAGTAGGTACACAAAAGTATTGTCAAGTATACCTAGGTACAAGAGAAGACGGTAGCTTCACCCCTTTTCATACCTGATTTTACGCCCATCAACGCTTTTTGTAAAGCAGCTACTCAGTTTTATTGTCAATTTATTTCTACCGTTAGGTAGGTAGGTACCAATCTTTTGAAATGTAATTAGCACGCCTTCGCAACGACGAAAATAACGTTACGCTCCCTTCCTTAACAATCAGAAGTATACCTAACAACAATTTACTGGACTCATTCCAAGTTCAACATCCTGAGATCTGTCAAGTTTCAATATACCTGTACGCTGTAGTATGAACCGAAAAACCGGAATCCGTGAATTCATGTATCAACCAAAAACACGTAAATACGTTTGTTACAGTTCCATCAAAATGCATGAATGCCCATCATTATTATTATTATTCTTATTTGTTCCATACGTCCTTCTGACTTTTTCTTTATATTGTACGATTCTACAATTTTAAATCCTACAGGTACGTATTAATTATTGTATAATCAAATATTGATTATATATTTTTCTATTTATTTCTATATTATTATCCATTACAATATTATTTATTTATGTTATTATATTATATGATTCATTTATTTATAATTATATATTATTACATTTATTTTTTATATTTATATACCTATATTATTTATCTATACTTATTTATCGATACTTATTTATATATACTGAAAATCCTAAACATTTTTATAGGCCTAGGCACTTGGATATATTCTACGCGTCCTATAAATTCTATATCAAAAACTTTCATTAAAAAAGTATTCAATAAAAAATTATCATTTTATATTAACTAATTTTAATTAATTAATTATTAATTAATTAATTAATAATTAATTTAATTAATTAATAATTAATTTAATTAATTAATAATTAACTAAATTAATTAATAATCAATTTTAATTTATTAATTATTCATTAATTTTAATTAATTAATTTTATATTATATTATCAATTTATATTAACAGGCTACAGGGGTACCTGCCCAGTTTAACCGGGAACAAGAAACCGGAAATACGTTCATTACTGTTTTACCAAGAACAAGCGTCGACTCACTTCTCAAAATGTAATTATTTTCAAAACAACAGGAAAACCAACTCTAAAAAAAGCAACAGAAAAAACCAAATAGCACAGATACTCACGTATTTTTTGTGACTACACTTTCGTTTTGCAATAATACTAATTTTTAATTTAATTTTCTAATTTTTTATTTTTATTTTTCCAACTCGATAACCCGTGGTTTTTTTCCTGCCGTTCCCCATTTCGAAAAACGTCCCTCCATGCTAATGCCGTCAGACCTAATTCACCCTGGGCCAATCAATTTCAGCAGTTCATGATTTTGCAAGGCCAGGCGGTTATTATTATGAATAATCAAGCTCTCAACTTGATCACCGGTGAACCAGTTCTCTATCATTTCGAAATTGAGATCAACTTTTTTGCCTATTCGGATTTCGCAATCACCACTCGCCTGGCATCCGACCGGATTTTCGTATCAGCTCGAATATTTCCTAAGAGGAACACCAATAATTAATTATTACACTTTTTATATTTTTAGATTTATATACTTTCATATTTTTATGCGGAAAATTTTGACACAATTTGATCATTTTGGCTACTTTCGAGGGTGTTTGGGTCAGAAATATCGAAAAACTCAATATGCAAATTTTAAAACTCGCCTAAAATCAAAATACATCATGATGTCGGATTATAAAAAATATCCTCGTATCCTGCATCGTAAAACAAAGATTTCAAGACCAAGAACGCTAAAATCGGTTCATTTTTGTGGCCAGGAAAAAATAAAATAGAAAACACCAAGAGTGCCTATATAACGGAAGTACTGTGGGTCATTCAAATTCCGGTTAAACAGGCTGATACGTCTTACTGAGACAGACATCCCACTTAAAGAAATTTGAAAATAGTTTAAGAATTGAGGGAGCTGTGGTCACTTTTGTAAATTTTTGTTTCGGGCATTTATTTCAGGAATTACATGTGTACCTATATGTAAATGTTTTTTCTGAAGCTCCGATCCGATTTTCGATTTTACGACCATTACATACCCACTTCCATTTACTTCGTAAATATAAAACGCTCAAGTGATAAAATCTCGGAAGTACTGTGAGCAATCGAATTTCCTGCCAATCGGGTGATGGTATAAAATATCGATGGCGTCATATCTCAGAAAAACCAAACTTAACAGGAGAGACAAAAAACTCTCACAGGGCCTATGTCAAAATCGAAATACGAGGTTCTCAAAAAGGGCGCTAGGGAGCAGAAAAATGTATTTTCCGACAAAATTCTAATACTTGCCAATGAGACACGAGGATTTCATTCAGAAAATGCAATTTTAAAAAATGGCCAAAATTCGAGATACGAGATATGACGCCTCCGATATGGAAAATTCATAAATTCTCTGTTAGGTATCGGAGCACCACTCATTATTTTCGAGTTTTCCAAAATTTCCGTTCCAACGTTCTTTTCGCATGTTCACGTTTGTCGCGTTGGAAGATGCGAATGTTCATTTTGCAAGATAAACAGCCGAGACGAAGATAAAGTTGTGATCGTTCGACAATCTTACGCCGACACAAATTCCAAGGTTAAGGTGTTACGTTCCGAGATAAGCGTAGAACCGTGCAACAGATTTTCCCGTCTGTTTGTAAAGGTGAACGAGAATCTTCGGTCGGACGTCTGTTGAACAGAGTCAGCGACTTTTTTCTCACTTCTCTCGCCTTTCAAGATGAAGCGAAAATGTGAATGTTTCAATTAAACGGACAATAATTATTGCGTAATGTCACGAGACGTTCACCTCGTCCGAGTCAATCGGCCGAGGTCAACGGTCGGTCAATTTTGACCGACTTGGTTCGGGATTCCCCGATTTTGTCGTGACCATTTTCCATGTTCGCGCGATGGAAAGTAAATTTGCCGAAAATCGGATCGGAGGTTGGAAATAATTTCATGGTTCCTATTCCGCCAGTAGTAACGGTTTCCGTTTTAGTTTGAGTTTGAAAAACAGTTTGAGTTTGAATTCCCATTTTTGTTTGAACAATTCTCATAATGTTGGGTTTGGGAAATTGCCAAATAATTTTGGAAATGCTATATCATGGAATGTGTTATCCTGCTCTTATTTCAGTCAAAATGAAAGCACTGGGCTATTCTTTAGATCAGCTATCGACCTTCTGGTGATTAGAAAGTTCGACTTACGGAAGATGGGCTACAATTACTGCCCCGATTTAGTCGGAATCGATTCGATGAGCTATCTTCTGGCATAGATATGTATAGATTACATATTTATTATGTAATGCGAAAACCATTCACAGAACTCACAGTATTTCCATGTATAAATGAGTAGAGGGAATTAATTAATTAATCAGGTACCTGCTTAATGCTCGAAAAAATGATATGAAAAAATATCAAAATTTCAGATTTTTTAGTTCCGCAAAAAATTGCAAAACTCAAAAAATTTTAAAAAATGTGTAAGAATTCTACGAATTAGGGTCTGAAATTATTTTTTCCATTGTTAAAGTCAAATTGTCGCCGTTGTACCTATGTATCTTATTTTTTCTCTCGGAAATTGAGGCGCCAGAGCGTATAATAATACGGTCAGGTTCGTTGCACTCAGTAGAGGTAAATATGTCACATTTATCAGATACAAAAATTTACTGAATGTACCTTCTAATAGGTATTATTTCGTTCAGATAAGGAGAAATATTCAACCAAAGAAATCTCACCCAAAAAAGAAAATTTTTTAGAATGAAATTAAGAAATTACGATATTATAAAACTATGAAATTATAGAATCATGGAATTATGAAATTATGGGATTATGAAACTATGGAATCATGGAACTATGGAATTATGGAATCATGGAATTATGGAACTATGGAATTATGAAACTATGGCACTATGGAATTATGAAACTGTTTAATTATGAAATCATTGAACTATGGAATCATGGAACTATGGAATTATGAAATCGGGGAATTATGAAATAATGGAATTTATGGAACTATGGAATTATGAAATCAAGGACCTATGGAATCATGGAACTATGGAATTATAGAATTACGGAACTATGAAATTATGAAATCGTGGAATTGTGAAATAATGGAATTTATGAAACTATGGAATTATGAAATGAAGGACCTACGGAATCATGGAACTGTGGAATTATAGAATTATGGAACTATAAAATTATGAAATCGTGGAATTGTGAAATAATGGAATTTATGAAACTATGGGACTATGGAATCATGGAATTATGGAATCATGGAACTATGGAATCATGGAATTAAGGAACTATGGAATTATGTAACAATTTAATTATGGAATCATGGAACTATGGAATCATGGAATTATGGAATCATGGAATCATGGAATAATGAAATTATAAATTATGAAATCATGAAACATTTAATTTATTTGTTTTGTTCCTTCGATGTTAATTCCGTTTTTCGTTGAAGAAAAAAGGAGCAATTTTCGCTCCGGTATTTATCGCTACTTATAAACATTATACCTAATTGTAATCGTCACAATTAACGAAGCTGACCTCATTTGAGTATTGTATTGTCTTCTGAGACCACGTCCGATATTTCACCTACAATTCGACCCAATCCATTGTTCTTTTATTTGCTTTATATTTCGCTTATTCCATGACTTTCTCAACTGGCCGAAGCGCACGTTAATTTGGGGCAAAATTGCGCACTATAACAAACACAGGCCACACAATGGGGATAATTTTCATGGAAAACTTACCATTGTGGTCGTTCCTGTATTTCTTCCACTGATACTCAGATACGAGGACCAATACGACGAAAACTACCACTGACCCGATATCGAGCAGTGAGCAATTGGTTGCCTCGAACAATCTGAAAAAGTATCGTAAATTAGGTAATCTGACGTTTCAAATCACAAAAACTGGAAAACATTTCAAAACTTTGAAAAATGGCGATTTTCATATTCATGGGTTATCCCTATTTACGACCTGTTCTTAATATGAAATAATTATTACTTAACGTTTAATTTTTATATTATTCCATCAATATTTTTTCAATTTTATAGGTAGGTACCGATTTGTTAGGCGCGTGAGTTATTTACGGACGATAACGAATTGTCCGTGTGATCAATTATGCGGGACACATATTGATAAACACAAACGACCTTGAACCAGGCTCTGAAAGTTTATCCTGCTGACAGCGAAATGAAAAATGTCCGATTGATAGGACCGATGGGGATAAAATGCTGATAACCCCTCGAAATGCCGAGCTTCCATGAACAAATTTAGCTGCTTGGTTTTAAATCGAATTATGGTGCGTAGATAACACAAAATACTTCCATATTTTGATACCTGAATGCTTGACACCATCTGATTGAATTATGATTGCTTTCGAGGCTGTTTAGGTCAAAAATAAAAAAATAAAAACTCGCCTAAAATGTTTTTTTTTATTTTTTGCCAAGGAATTTCTCCTAAAATTTCAATTAATTTTGCAATGATTGCAAAATTCGACAGTTATTGTTGTCTAATCGCGAGTTGAAACGAGGACCAGGTCCTTGGCTAGAATTTAACGGCACGTCGATCTTCAGTACTTAATAAAACCCTGCGGTGCCGGCAGAAAAGGCGGTCAGCTTCATACGTCACCCGTTATTCTTCCTGATCGACTGACTCCTCGGATAAACAACGGACGTCGCCAGGAACTTCGGAGCGGTCAAGGCAAATAGGCTGGCCTTCGCCGATCGACTCAATTCATTCAACGTCTCCGATCGACGCTGTTTTGTTGACGGAATAGGAACTTGACGCGGTGACGCAATAATTGACATACCGAACATCAAAGTTCGCAAATGGCAGTATTTTTGTTGGTAACACACAGTACTTCCATTTTTAATTATCCTTATCGAAAATCCTTTCAATTTGGTTTGAAAATTTCCAATATCTTTGAGATGCTGTTCTCAAACTCAAAATTTACTCAAAACTAAAAAAAGATTATATCTTTACTTGTATTATTCGGCTCTCTTGAAAAATTGTGAAAATTCAGCCATAGCCTGTTAGTTAATGAAAAATTTAGAATCATTGCTGTTTCACCTGATGGTTTTCTGTCAATATAGATTACCAGCATTATGATTAATGATGTGAACAGCCCGCATCCGTAATGGGGCATATTTCCGTAATTAGTTTTATCGCACGAGCCCGCACGAATTAATAGTGAGATGTTATGTTAACTGCTAACGTGCGTCATCCAGTAAATGAAAGGAAGTAATAGTTCCATCAGGAAATATTATTAGAAATAATTTCTAAAAATAATTATTATAAATATTATTATTAGAAAATATTACAGAAATATTAGAAATATTATTATCACAAATAATTTACAGTTGTAATTATTCTAATGATTATTATTATTATGTGTGTATACACACATTTTTTCCAGTTTTTAAATACCTACCTACTTCAATTGAAACCAGTGGTGCGTAGATAACACACAATACTTCCATATTTTGAAACGTAAAATTGTGACACAATTTGATCATATTTTGACTGCTTTTGAAAGTGTTTAGGTCAAAAATATCAAAAAATTCAGTATTAAAATTTTAAAATTCGCCCTAAATGAAAAAACACCACATTTTCGGAATGTAAAAAATATCAACATATTCTGCAAGGTAAAACAAAGATTTTAAGACCAAGAACGCTCAAATCGGTTCATTTTTGCGGCCGGAAAAAAATAAAATAGAAAACACTAAAAATGCAAATATCTCGGAAGTACTGTGCGTTATCCAAATTCCGATTAAACAGGGTGTTAGGTCTTGCCGAGACAAACATTTCAGTTCAAGAAATTTGAAAAAAGGTTGAGAAATGAGGGAGTTATGGCCATTTTTGTAAATGACCACAGACGGACAGACGGACAGACGGACAGACGGACAGACGGACACACGGACACACAGACACTTGTTCGGGAAGTGATTCTGAGTAAATGTGTATAAGAAAAAGTTTTTTCTGAAGCTCCGTTCCGATTCTCGATTTTAGGACGATCACAATACTTCCATTTACTCTGTAAATATGGAAGTAAAAAGGGCAATTTTGCTTAAGATACGTGCATTGTTGGAATTTTATAGTATTGGCATAATCGGGAAGATTTAGCCGATTTTTGAGGATATTAGGATTTGAGTCCTCGAGGGACGAGCCGAGCCGTAATGGGCAGGAAGTACAAAATGTCTGCGCCTGCGAAATGCTCTTCCTGGCCACCCACGGCAATTCCGAGAACTCAACTTTCGTTTCGGTGGTCGTTTAGACGCTTGAAAAAAATCATGAGGCCAAAAGAAATATCGATTTTTTTTATTTACCTATTTTGTAGACTTATTATTCAAATTTGGATTCTTGGTATTGAAATGTTTGCTTTGCCGTGCCTCCACAAATTCGCCTCCGATTCATTTTTCGACATTTTTGATCAGCGAAGCCTCCAAATAAGCCAAAATTTAATCATATAGTGTCGAAAAATTGCGCATAAAAATATGGAAGTGTTGAAATGCTGCCCTGACTCGTGGGATACGTAATTTTTTCATAACCTTTTTTCGCCTTGGAGACAGGTTTATTCAGGGCCCCGATGAAGTATGAAATAAAATATAAATTTTCGAAAGCTCGGCGAAGGAGTTTTTTAGAAATTCCTACCCCCCTAGTATCTGACTATTAAAAAAAAAACTAGTAGGCATAGTCAAAATGAAAATACCAATCAAACTACCTAAATTGGCTGGAAAAATTTGAATTTCGGACTTTACCTAAATCTGTGGACGTCGAAGAGCGAGCTCCATATTGACGAGGTCAGGTTCATCGTCGTCGAGGAAGGCGCGCCAATACTGGAGAATGCGCGGCGCGTCTGCTGGCCGGCACGGATCAAGTCTGCGAACGGACTGAGCCGACTGTTGCAGCGGCCGTCTCCAGGCGATAGGAGACGAGCCCTCCTCCCCAGGAAAGTTGTCCGATCCGTAAATACGGGGCTAAACTGCGGGGCTCACTACATTGACATCTGTAAATTATTGTATTTTTATGAACATAATAATATAATACATGAAGATAGAGGAAAATCACGTACCTACCCAACAGTTCAAAAAGAGGCCCTCAATCCAGGCCAATCACAATACTATGCAAATTTTAAAACTTGCCAAAATTCAAACCAGTGGTGCGCAGATAAAACACCCATAGTTCGATACGTACATTTTTGACACAGTTGATCATGTTTTGACTGCTTTTGAGGGTGTTTAGGTCAAAAATATCAAAACTCGTTATGCAAATAAAAATAAAATAGAAATCATAATAATAAAGACTAATAATAATAATAATAATAAATAATAATAATAATAATAATAATAATAATAATAATAATAATAATAATAATAATTTTAGTCAACTCCTTAAATAAAAATACTCCGAGTTATCGGAATACAAAAAATATCCACATATTCTGCATGGTAAAAAAAGAGTTTAAGATCAAAAACGCTCAAATCGGTTCATTTTTGTCAACTTCAACTCAACTCAACTTCGAGATCAAACTCAACTTCGAGATCAAAGTCAACTTCGAGATCAAACTCAACTTCGAGATCAAACTCAACTTCGAGATCAAAGTCAACTTCGAGATCAAAGTCAACTTCGAGATCAAATTCAACTTCAAGATCAAACTCAACTTTGAGATCAAAGTCAACTTCGAGATCAAACTCAACTTCGAGATCAAAGTCAACTTCGAGATCAAAGTCAATTTCGAGTTCAAACTCAACTTCGAGATCAAAGGCAAATTAGAGATCAAACTCAACTACTCTGCATGGTAAAAAAAGAGTTTACGATCAAAAACGCTCAAATCGGTTCATCTTTGTCAACTTCAACTCAACTCAACTTCGAGATCAAACTAAACTTCGAGATCAAATTCAACTTCAAGATCAAGGCAACTTCGAGTTCAAACTCAACTTCGAGATCAAAGTCAACTTCGAGATCAAACTCAACTTCGAGATCAAAGTCAACTTCGAGTTCAAACTCAACTTCGAGATCAAATTCAACTTCGAGATCAAAGTCAACTTCGAGATCAAATTCAACTTCAAGATCAAACTCAACTTCGAGATCAAAGTCAACTTCGAGATCAAATTCAACTTCGAGATCAAAGTCAACTTCGAGATCAAAGTCAACTTCGAGTTCAAACTAACTTCGAGATCCAAGTCAACTTAGAGATCAAACTCAACTACTCTGCATGGTAAAAAAAGAGTTTACGATCAAAAACGCTCAAATCGGTTCATCTTTGTCAACTTCAACTCAACTCAACTTCGAGATCAAACTCAACTTCGAGATCAAATTCAACTTCAAGATCAAAGTCAACTTCGAGTTCAAACTCAACTTCGAGATCAAAGTCAACTTCGAGTTCAAACTCAACTTCGAGATCAAAGTCAACTTCGAGATCAAATTCAACTTCGAGATCAAACTCAACTTCGAGATCAAAGTCAACTTCGAGATCAAATTCAACTTCGAGATCAAAGTCAACTTCGAGATCAAAGTCAACTTCGAGTTCAAACTCAACTTCGAGATCAAATTCAACTTCGAGATCAAAGTCAACTTCGAGATCAAATTCAACTTCAAGATCAAACTCAACTTTGAGATCAAAGTCAACTTCGAGATCAAATTCAACTTCGAGATCAAAGTCAACTTCGAGATCAAAGGCAATTTCGAGTTCAAACTCAACTTCGAGATCCAAGTCAACTTAGAGATCAAACTCAACTACTCTGCATGGTAAAAAAAGAGTTTACGATCAAAAACGCTCAAATCGGTTCATCTTTGTCAACTTCAACTCAACTCAACTTCGAGATCAAACTAAACTTCGAGATCAAATTCAACTTCAAGATCAAGGCAACTTCGAGTTCAAACTCAACTTCGAGATCAAAGTCAACTTCGAGTTCAAACTCAACTTCGAGATCAAATTCAACTTCGAGATCAAACTCAACTTCAATTTCAAGTCAACTTCGAGTTCAAACTCAACTTCGAGATCAAAGTCAACTTCGAGTTCAAACTCAACTCCGAGATCAAAGTCAACTTCGAGTTCAAACTCAACTTCGAGATCAAAGTCAACTTCGAGTTCAAACTCAACTTCGAGATCAAAGTCAACTTCGAGTTAAAACTCAACTTCGAGATCAAAGTCAACTTCGAGATCAAAGTCAACTTCGAGATCAAAGTCAACTTCGAGTTCAAACTCAACTTCGAGATCAAAGTCAACTTCGAGTTCAAACTCAACTTCGAGATCAAAGTCAACTTCGAGATCAAAGTCAAATTCGAGTTCAAACTCAACTTCGAGATCAAAGTCAACTTCGAGTTCAAACTCAACTTCGAGATCAAAGTCAACTTCGAGATCAAACTCAACTTTGAGATCAAAGTCAACTTCGAGATCAAAGTCAACTTCGAGTTAAAACTCAACTTCGAGATCAAAGTCAACTTCGAGTTCAAACTCAACTTCGAGATCAAAGTCAACTTCGAGTTCAAACTCAACTTCGGGATCAAAGTCAACTTCGAGTTAAAACTCAACTTCGAGATCAAAGTCAACTTCGAGTTCAAACTCAACTTCGAGATCAAAGTCAACTTCGAGTTCAAACTCAACTTCGGGATCAAAGTCAACTTCGAGTTAAAACTCAACTTCGAGATCAAAGTCAACTTCGAGATCGAAGTCAACTTCGAGATCAAAGTCAAATTCGAGTTCAAACTCAACTTCGAGATCAAAGTCAACTTCGAGTTCAAACTCAACTTCGAGATCAAAGTCAACTTCGAGTTCAAACTCAACTTCGGGATCAAAGTCAACTTCGAGATCAAAGTCAACTTCGAGTTCAAACTCAACTTCGAGATCAAAGTCAACTTCGAGTTCAAACTCAACTTCGGGATCAAAGTCAACTTCGAGTTAAAACTCAACTTCGAGATCAAAGTCAACTTCGAGATCAAATTCAACTTCGAGTTCAAACTCAACTTCGAGATCAAAGTCAACTTCGAGATCAAACTCAACTTCGAGATCAAAGTCAACTTCGAGTTCAAACTCAACTTCGAGATCAAATTCAACTTCGAGATCAAAGTCAACTTCGAGATCAAAGTCAACTTCCCGAATATTACCGATTTTCTCAAGTTTCTTTCAAATAACGTGATACTACATTCGCCATCAACCTCAGTTAGGTCGTGCTAATGTGATGCTAGCGCTTTTATGGTCAATTTGCAAACTAATACGATAACGGCGATAGTGAGCAGTGACGTCACAACGGTTGGTACTCCTGCTGGTAGGAGCGAGTCGACTCGAGTACTTCTACTTCGGTACGGGCCCAGAAAGTATAAAAGACCTCCAGACCTTCGCCGAATTGGCTTCTCAGAAGCCCACTATTCGATTTATGACACTTATTGCGTAGATATCATATAGATTGCCGGTTATTTCGTATAAACAAAACATGTCGTTGAGCCAGACCAGCGTGGTAAGTCGTTTAATTAATTATCACCGTGATTTGCCTTATTTCGCATTCAATATGTTACCTTAACCTGTACCCCTTTTGTAGGCTAGTTTGTGAAATTATTGCATAATAATATCATACATTATCCAGAAATACCGGCGAACGGCTCTCGATACGTTGTCGGTTACAGCATTTCGATTCAGGGTTTGCCAATTTACGGTTTTTGGTTACATACCCAAAGCTGTACGTACTTATACGGCACCTGCGTATTAATGTCCAAAGGTGCATGACCTCACTCTACAAGTGAAATCGAATAGCTTCACCCCCTTCAATTAGATATTGGAATGTGTCTGTTCTAACATCCGAATGTTCATTTACCTTAGGTTTTTTATGTGATCTTTTAGAATAGAATGGTTTATGAAGTATCATGCTATATTATTGCATGTATGCCAATTATATACGTTGTTGACTACTAGTATGTTGTCGACTTAAGTTCAAAATTTGATTCTATCAAACCTGAGGTTCATGGGGAAATTTTCCTTTCAATATTTATATTCTATTCCTAAGTAGGTATCTTCCTTTAATAGGTATATCCTATAATAAAGACTAACCTTTCTCTAACCTTCAATCCGATAAGCGTACTTCTTTATGAGTGCTTTTAAATTTAAAATTCCCACTCTTTGGTTTCTTAGCGTCCAAATTTTTCATTATAATCAATTTGGCCAGCAATTTTACGTTGGTACCAAAAATATGGAAGTATTTTGAATTATCTACGCTCCACGGATTTGAAAATCTTACCTTGCACTTTTCTGATACGAGGATAACTAATAAAAAATAACTTCCAAACAGTGATAGCTAAATTAGTGCCTTTTTTGATTCACTTAAAAACCTATTCAGAAAAGTACCTACCTCATTTAATGCCGTAAAAAAACTTGAAATAAAACAATCTTTTCATTAAGGATTTCAGCAATCTATTGCAAAACCTCTTAGATATATGACCTATTAGATATAATATATCTATCATATTATGATAGAAGAAAGAGGGGTTTTCTCCATTGTTATTGTAATTATCATTCATTTTTCTTATTTTTCATCCCAAGAAAGGGAGGAGTTCTGGAAAAATGCACCCCGCTCATTATACGTGATGCAATGCTACTAAATTTGATAAAATAAATGAAAACCACAAAATGGGGTTAGTTCCATTGAAGTTTAATGGACTTAATTCCTACAGTATTCATAACTATCCAATCTCAAAACAACAAAAAAGGTAGGTACCCATTCAGGTGAAAAAGCTTTCAACCCTGAAACTGAACAGAAAATTCGAACAAGCGTTTCAGAAATACAAAACATGAAGAAATAATTGACAAGAATTCGAATTAATTCTCTCCCCCCTATGACCCCGAGATTGACCGATTCAACGATAAAACAATTGTCTAAGTAGTTTTTGTGGTGCCTCTCAATTTGAAATTTTCGTAGGCCAAATTGTACAGCACGGTCATCGACGATGTCATCAGCGGAGTGCGTGAATTTTTCGCCGACGAGGGTGTCGACGAGCAGGTCCTTCTCGAATTGAAAAACAACTGGGAGTCGCGACTGGTTGCCACAAAAGCAGTTGAACCAAAACCGGATCCGGAACCGCAGCCGCCGACTCTGAAACAAAACGCCGCCGCTAACAAATCCGGTTGGTGTTCCTTTGATCTTGAACGGTTTCCTGCTCTTATATTCCGAGCGCTTTCGATCGTGCGGCCCTCCTCAGGAGCTGTTCTAGACGTCCTGGAATACCGTGATGCCCGTTCGGTCGAAAGCGCTGAGACTTGGCGGCTCTTGATCGTCAGATTCAATTCCGATTTTCAGCCACGAATAACCACACGGGCCAAAACGTCTCCGCGCCTCAACATCCCATAACACCGCAGGGGGTGCAACGCCAAACGCAGCTTACCCAGCCCCAACAGTCGGCTAGTTTGCCTGTCGATGTGAGCACGAGTAAAAATGTTGCTATCCAAATTACACTGCCGGCTCAACATGGCGTCCAAGGTGGGGAGCCTCGTGTTATCACGATTCAAGTCCCAGCCTCAGCCCTTGAAGGTTTGTTATCTCCTGTATTCTGTTGAGAGAGACTGTCATTCTGCATGCAACAGTGATTAATTCGATTTTGAGCAAAAATTAGTCGTTGGTATCAATGGATTGGTTTTTCCACGGAAAATCTGTTGGCACCACTGGTTGGCGCGAATTCAAGCAACACTGCCTAACTCACTGTAGCCAAGTTTTCTCCCCAAATTTGTTGGTTTTTTACTGCCATAGGGGGATTTCAGGGGTGAAATGGTTTGGGGGTTTTTACAGAAGTCAGGGCGACTAGGAAAAAATTGAAAAATGTTTTCTCCGGGGTTTTTGACGTCCAAAACTTGGCAACACTGGGTTGAATTTTCTTGGGCTCTTCTTAACCTGCTGCCATTCGAAAGCTCTTCTGTTGGTGGAATGTAGCTCTTCTTTTTTATTATCATCCAACTTTTTGTTACATTTTTACCCGATTTTCTAGGCGATAATTCAATATTGTCAATTTGCATGGATGCCAGTTTTTTTGGATTTTTTGAAAAGTTGAAAAAAAACCAGTTAATCACTGTTGCTTGCCGAACAAGACGATTTACTCTGAGGTGTTGTGAAATTATGTTGAATTGCGTACCTGAAATTCTCCAATGAAACATGAGAAAAATCACTTTCTCCATTTTTCGGTCAAATCCCCAAATTCGTCTTTCAGGGAATTGCCTGCAATCGCTTTTGACGGGGCCCATCATCTCCGCCACGATGGCGTTACCGCTCAATATGGCGACCGCTCTCTTGCAGCAACACGTCACAACAACCCTTCAAGGATTGCAGCAACAAGCAACAACCCAAGGTACCCGCTCTGATGAATGTAATTACTTCCAAGAAGTGGTAATAGGAAAATTTGCGATTACCAATCATATATTGTGTTGTAGATGGTAATTATGTAACATTTGTTGGTACTCATATTTTCCAGCTGGCCTTCAACTGCACAATACTGTGCAGCAGCAATCTGTTATGAACAATTCTTCCACTAGTAGTGCCACTAGCTTCCAAAACGCGGTAAGTTTACGTTTATTTTGGTGTTCAATTTCCAATAATCCACCTTAGCTGAGCCGAAGATCCTAACTAACCTTGTTACTACAGCAAAATGCAAAATTGTTACCTTACAAAATGAAGATTCGACTTTTTGCATTACAGCAAACGGGCGGAGTTGCTCAACTCGATGGGAAAAACGACACGTCGGACGATGAAGAAGAAGAGGATGAGGAAGACGATGATTTGGACGACGACGAGGACGATGACGCAGATGATAAAGATGAAGAGATGAACGACGAGAACGACGGACCTGAAGAAGTGAGTTTTCACATGGCTTTCCTGTGTTTTTAAATTTATTTGAGTATCACTATGGGCTATAATTGGAAAATAATAAGGAATACTAAACTTGTCCACAAAAAATATTTTTTTTTAACTTTTGAATAATGATTTTTTTTTCATTTCTGTTGTTTGTGTTGAGTTTTTAGATTTTTAGTTCGGTTGCCCTAAGATCATTTTTTGTTAAGATGTTGTTTTTTTCCTCTTTGTTAACTTAACAAAAATTTTCAAGTTTTTTTTTATGATTTTGAAATGGTTTTTGAAAGAGCCTTTTCAGAAATATTTTTTAAATTTTCGTCAAGTTATTTTAATTGTTGTTGATTTTCTTCTTTTTAAGCTCTAAAAATCATGTTTTTATTGGTTTTCAGGAGCCGTTGAATTCTGAAGATGACGTGAGCGAAGAGGATCCGTTGGAGCTGTTTGAGACTGACAACGTCGTGGTCTGCCAATATGACAAGGTATCTTGCAAGATATCTATCAAAATACTTATCTACCATTTTTTTCCATGACGATTTTTTCCCCCTTATTAAATACTCTAAAATTCGTGACGACAGGTTTTGTCTATTTTTGGTTTTTTGGATTTTTATGAAATTTTATGGATTTTCAAAATTTTAATCAATTTTTGATTTTTTAAATGAAATTTAAATTGGATTTTTTCGGGCGTTTTCAACCACTTGTTAGCAGATCTTGTTCGTTTTTGTTGCAGATCACGAGGACGAGGAATAAGTGGAAGTTCTACTTCAAAGACGGTATCATGAATTTAGGCGGTAAGGACTACGTTTTCCAAAAGTCGAACGGCGACGCCGAATGGTGAAATCGTCTCTAGCTCTTAGTCAAAAATCTGTTTTATTCCACTTCAAGATTTCGGTGACGGGGCTCAAGTTCCTAATTTGTCGCTGGTATTTTTGTAAATCGATTCTGAATACCTCGGTTGTTTTTCGAACGTCGTCGACTCACTTTGAGTGATAATTTCGAGTCCCTCAGCTTCGGAACATTTCAACGAGGCCGACACTTATGGGTTAACGTTATTTAGGAGTTGCCTTAAATAATGGAAGACGTGAGTCATCTTTGTAAATACATCGGTTCAATACATTTTATCATTGTCGCATGCTAGTTTGATCAAGGGGATGTTAGCGTATGATTTATAGGTTAGAATCACTTCAACCCTTTTCACATACGAGTTAATAAACGGCTTCCGTCATTAATAGTTGATTGTTAGGTAATGTTTTCAAGGCGGCATGGTTCAGAATTGTGGTCAACTGTGAGGCTGTAAAAGACTTTCAGCGCCATTTCGTTTTGAGTTGGTGGAAAGAACTTTCACCGCGATTGGTCGAGGTGGCGTCGGCGTTGAACCCAATAAATTTTATTGTGGTTTCTAAGCCCGAGTCTCCTAACGTCCTCAGTAGAAGCTCTTCACAGCCTATTTTGAAGATCCGCGTCGGTCTGTACGGATGGTCTGTGGGATGGGGAGGGGAACGGTCTGACGTGTGATACCGCTTGGTGGTCAAGGACTGCGATCGCAATAAATTTCTGGAAAAAAGTTATCTATCAGCAGTTCAGTGGACAGAAATGTGACACGCCCACCTCCTTATGCCTAGTATCATTTACGTGACGAAAAAAGTATCTTCAGCCTGATGCGTGTGTCGAATTTGACCAATTAGCCGTATTGACCGCCTCCCCATGGAATAACTAGAAGTAAGGTTCACTCCATAGGAAGATGTGTGAGGACGTGACCCGTGGCGGTCTTGGGGTTTACAAAAAGAACACTCAATTTCAACTCCCAATCCTTCATTTTCCTCAAAATGCTGTCCTCAATGCGTATGAACATGTGGCCCGAAGAAAATTTGCATGCAGTATGGCAAACTATTTATTTTATCCCCGAAATTTATGTCCACTTTGAGTAGTTACCATCCCTTTTAAGCTTAGAGATTCATATTTTCATGGTGGGTTCATCCTAGTCTAAGGGTATTTTTGTAATAAAACGAAATTGCGCACCTTTGAATTACGAATCTGACTCATTTTCAAGCGTTCGGTACAAAAACTTGAATGAGCAGAACATAACGATAATTTTCCCTTCATCCGAAGAAAGGTTATTTTGGGGATCTGTAATATTTTCTCTTCCACGATTGTACATAATATCTATCACTTGTCTTCTATTAGTTCGTTATTTACGCGTTTCGAAAGGATATGGCGGCTGTCGAATTTTAAAACGGGTCGGTTTATCAATTGTCGTAAATCTTGTATCAAAGTACCTGCAACTATTGTTGACAAAATTTGCATGGACGCTCGTATAAAAAATGGTAGGTGAAAATTATTCTACGAAAGCAGCTTCGAATGCATTGATAAACCGGCCCTTTGAGACCTATTGCTTGATGTGATCTTTCAACGAATTCATCAATAAGTCATCATGTACCGAATTTGTGGAAGTTTTCGTTCACCGTGTACACCTACCGATTCGCACGTCAAGCAGAAAGTCTCAAATTGTGAAAAGTCAATTACGTTGTGCAGTGGGACGAACTGACAGATTCAGCGAGTGCTGACGAATAAGTGAATAAATTCTCTTTGCAGAACTGACCATCTGC
This sequence comes from Nesidiocoris tenuis, assembly GCA_036186465.1. NCBI lineage: Eukaryota > Metazoa > Arthropoda > Insecta > Hemiptera > Miridae > Nesidiocoris > Nesidiocoris tenuis. Next base: position 12,106,873 of record AP028912.1, on the reverse strand, counting down.
TTCGAAATCTGGTCGCCTCTAATTGAAAAGACCACTTTTGTTGAATTTTTATGAGTTGTGATAGTTTGTAATAACAATTTATGAAATTTTGTTAGGCGAATATTTGAAGTATTAAGTCCTAATATTGTTTTAATTTATGTTTCAAAATTGAGTAAATAAACTTGATTCTCGAATGATTTGAATTGGAACATCCAAACCCTTGAAGATGATCTGTTTTGAGATAAAATCTCTTTGAGTTCATCCTTTGCTCCTTTCTTACCTTTGGATTAGTAGGATTGCATGTCCTTGGCTTCAGAGGGAATTCGAGTAGATCATTGTCTATTATCATTATTTCCGGGTTTTTAATTCATTTTTTGGGCCTAATTCTCTCGAAAACGGAACGGTGAATTAACAGGGATAATTATGTTTTCAACCTTATATCCCTGCCTTTTAATCGACATCGATAAGAACAACAATCACAACAAAGAAAGACAATCAATCACAACAATGTCTGACATAAATAGGTACTATACCAGGGGTAAGTTTGAAACGCATTGCAGAACGTCAACAATAATGCTCAACAATAGCTAGAGCTTCCATGTGAAACGTTAACAGAAAATCAACATCAATTTGGATCCCGCCAATCGACATCAATAAATATAAATATCACCTAATATCAATCAAGTCTATTCATTTTTAGATCTTTGCTCGGCAGGAATCAGTAAAATTCTCATTTTCTAAATATCCCCAATATTTAGACATCCAAACACATAACAACAAACAATGCAAAAAATGTTGGATTTTAGGAAAAACTTTGAGGTCTATTTCTGTTTATCCCACTTTTGCCTCGGCCAAAATCACCCTAAAACAAGTTTGCTTCAACCGAAAAACCTAATTTTCCCTCGTTGCCAGTGTTGATACATCAACTTATCAGACTTCCAAAATTCGACCTCCACGAATTTTTCATTGTGCCTTTTTCTTACAAAGCATCGAGGGTTCAGGCCGAATAGAATTGCGTGGCTGCCGACGATTGGAGTTCCGTCTGGCCCATTTTGAATTGAAGCCGCTGCAGCCACCGGAGTAGGACAGCATTCTGGGTTGGCTGGTTAACGGAATTTGGCACTGGTCCAATATTCGGGGTGGGCGCGAAATTATTGCAACTCTGCAAACGCATCTGGATCTGGCCGGGTAACTGCCGGAAAATTCAGTTGATTCAGGCCCGGTTTATTGACAAAATTCATCTACCCGAAATCCAAAAAAGCACCGAGATCCAAGAAATTTGATGTGAATACCACCATGGTGAAGTTTGTGTGAAGCTTCCTTGGATATCGGGCAGATAAATTTTGTCAATAAACCGACCCTCAGTGGCATATTAGAAGTTTGTTCAAGGTAGTAGGTTAACAAAGCAGTTGAACGTACTGGTATTTGTTGTGAGTACAAAACAGGACTCCACACGGGCATCAGTTTGTTGAGTACTGCGGATTTGCATTCGAGCAATGCTTCAAGGAGGCTCACAAAATGAAGGTTGACCATTTCAGCCAGCTGTAATCAATCACCAAGGGTTCGGTATTGCAGAAAACGCTGGCAGAGTATGATATGGGGTATTTAAGATCGATCATTTTTGCGATCCCGGTTCCACACAAATAAGAACATGAATGCCCAATCAATTTTTTGGAAAAAAACCATTTTTGGTCCTACATACAATAATACGAGTAAATACAGATATTAATTTTTACATCAATCGTTTACTACTATAACATTTATAATCTACATGTAATGTTCATTATTTACCACTTTCGAGTGGGAAACCAATTGGAGTATGCTAGGCGTGACCTTGCCCCAGAAATCGAATAGTATGCTCATCGTGATGGCGTGAGCATCGCTGTTGGGCAAATTATTGGTCGCACCCTGCTCAAGGTATACGGTCCATAGCTAGAACATGGAATTTCGTCATTTCAAAAACTTTTCAAAAACTAAAGATCACGCTTTCAAAGCAAAGGTTAATAAATTAAATGGAGACATTGGTGAAGCGAGGACTAGAGAAATTCCTCTTGATGTTCCCAACAAGTCAAAAAGTGGAGATTGAGCAAAACATGGAGAAAACGTTCAAGCATTCCAGACTCACTTGGCAAAGCACAAAAGCGTGGAAGAGTGACGACATGTGCAGGACGGAGGCCTTGGATTGTTCTGCGAAACCAGCCATGATAACCTGCGAAGCAATAAATCATTTAACGTTACCACAGGTTGCGCCCTAGTGAAATTCGGTTATTGGAAAAAGCATTTCTGCACTCTGGAGCATCGGAGTAAACGGCAAGTACCTGGACGTGGTCTGCTATGTGGCAGGCAGCCTCCTGCGGCACCGGCAGACACGGGCTCGAGTGGAGAGCAGTGTGAGTCAAGGCTCCGATCAGCAGCCACGACAGCAATCGCATGTGAGCTACGCAGTCGAGGAATTCCCTTGGTCTGGGGACAGGGAGGATGGCAACGTTGAAGAGGATTTTCGAGATGTGAAATTCCACGCAAACAATTTTTTGCAGACAAAGATTGAATTTTGACTTGTTCGATATTTACCCTTGCTGGATAGCGGACGGTGCATTGTACAGCCATGGCAGGTACCTAGACACGGCTCGGTTATCCCGGCTGCTGCCCCGAGTCATCTCGAGAGCCACAAACTGGGCTATTCCGCTCTTCAGCGTTCCTCCAAACGTATCTTCGCTCAGACCCAAGCTCATGTTTTTACTCTGAAATTGTCAAATCCAAACTTTAATTTGGTGAGGCTTGTTTATCGGGCAGTTATGAAGAGAGGGTATTATAACTTGGACAAAATAAGTGTCGTCACAGATCTAGATGGCACTGAAAGATCAACCGTCATTGAGTTGGAAATGGGACCGATTTCGTATTCGCCTGTTAAACTTCTCCACGTCAGACTTAACTCCCCCCCCCCACCAACGGGGGGGGGGGGATTAACCTTCCTGTACTGGGTGTCTCATAACTGCGGTGTAACAGTTTGCATCAATCCACGTTCAACTGCCACCCTTTGCGACTCCATCCTCGCCCTTGTGCGGGAGCAATTGTGGACTGTTGGGGTGCAACGTGTGAATGTTGAATGAAGGCTCCAGACACCAGCGCATCTTGTGGATATTTCAACGTCTCCTCGATCAGTGACGTTTCCACTTACTTTGAGTTTGTCTGCCGCCATTTTCAATTTAGTTATAGTGTGAATGTCAGCTAGAAAGTCAAGCGCGTCGCCAAGATGCTGCCTCATCACCTCAGCGGCGCAGGTGTTGAAAACCGGGATTGAATCCAGGCTCGGGTATGTTACATCATCCAGGCCAGGGGTAGGAGGCAACATTCCTCCTGCGTCCTAAAATCAAATTTCGAGCTCAATAATCCAACATATATCTCTATCCCTTGAATTGGCAGCCACTGCTCTTGACTTTACCTGGAGGATGAAATTTATCAGGAGCAAGAAATTCGATTCTGGCAGGTTAGTTTTGAATTTCAATGCCTGGACCAGCTCAAACACAACCGTCCTTGTCAGAGCTTGCTTCTCTCTTTCCTGAGGCAGGCAATAGATTCATCAGCAGAATGAAGCCATAGAAGGAGCCTAGAGCATCCACGCCATAGAGCATGTCTTATGACACGTAAGCAACAATTGGCACTCACCCTAGAAAAGGCTCGATTACAAAGGTAGCACAGATCCACCAGATACTGATATTTGAAAACGAAGTTTTGCACGCTGTAACCCAGCACTTTGGCGAATGGATCCAATATGCTCTGAAAATAGAATGTGGGATTAGATATCGCAGATAGCTGATAGGGTCTCAGATAGCGCAGGGAGATGAAAAAAGTTATAAGTCTTACCTTGCAAGACGCGATTCCTGGAACCCTGAGGACGGACAGCATGATACGAAGCAATGGCAGAGGTGTGGCCGCTTGTATCTGCAAGGATAGGCGTCTGAAGAGAAGATCGAGTTGCGTCAGGAGTGCCGCCCAGGCGCTGGCACTTGGGACAAGCCCGGCTTCGAGAGGAAGGCAGTCGAGGTAGCAGGCAACGTTATGGAGTATGGTCGGTAGGGCGTCGGGGAGTGTCTTTTTTGAGTTTAATGTCTGGCACAAAAGACGTAATCGAAGAAATTAAATTTGTCTTCATGCAGGGAAAGATTATAACCTGAATATGGCTTGACACGAGGGAGAAGCTTTGAATCCCATGAAGGAATGACCTGCTCAGGCATCAAAAATTGTTTGATATGGAGTAAAGTGAGAATAGAATTTTGGCTCGTTGGTGTGCTTGAAAAAAATGGATTTACCTCCAGCAGCAGCTGCAGGGGAGCGATCAAGTTGAGTTCGTTGAAATCTAGCAACGCTTGAGAAACGCTTCGGAAAAACTGCAGGCGGTTAGACTCTGAAAAGCATTTTCAGTGTAGCTTTGACTCGGCCAGCCGTTTCTTCAAAATAATGTATGTATCATGGTTCCAAAATGTCTGGACTGTACCAACCTTGCATGTTGGTTTGGAACATCTGGACAAAAACTCCATTCGGCGCCAACTGATGCAAAACGCATCTGAGGAACTGGTGCGCGACACTGATCGCTCCTCCTGGGAGGTGGATGTTGCTTTCATTTTGCCACGAGTAGGTTGGAGTCAGAGCTAACCTGTTTGAATAATTGTTGATCATTCTACAGAACATTTTTCAAGGGAAAGTCTGGAAAAAAGTGAAGAACTGAGGGAGATGTAGCCATTAAATGGGTCTGCTCAGGCAGAGGAGTTGTGGGCAGTCCAGGACCAGTAACTACAGGCAACCCAGGGTGAATTTGCTAGGTGTCGTCAGTAAGGTGTTCGGTGTTGTCAGGTGATCAAACAAACCTCAAGACGCTACGTTATAAGATTCTGAGTAAAATGAAATAGAAATAGAATTTGTCCTTAACCGGAGATCCGACTTTGAAGATGGAAGCAAGAAGCTAAAACTTCCATAAAGAAAGCTAAGATTGGTTTGTTTTTCATGTCATAAACTCTTACTTTGCTACGATAGTCAGTATTTCTGGCAGCAAAGGAGCGGCAAGTGCGGGCTCGCGATGGATGAATGTGCCCAAAATGACGATGCACAGTCCGAGCTCGTCATCGTTGTATTCCTCCTTCACAGTTCCACATTCGCCACAACTGTGCAACAAATGAGAATGTTTTGAGGGTGGTGATAATTTTGTGAAATAATCATCGTATATTTCCTGTGCTCACCGCTCAAAGATGCAGTCATCGCCCACTCTGTAGTCGCTCTGTTTGAGCTCGAAATTCGCATGGCATGCCTGTTGAGTTGTCGGGTCCATTGGTGGATGTACGTCGTACCTAAAACACCAAAGCCAATTTCGGTTGATGGATGATTGACCCTTGAACAATGCTTCTTGTCTCCTTCCCCTAGTGTTTTAATCTGACCCCACTCCATCATTAGCTGACATCAAAAAGCCAATTTTGGTTGATTGATTACAAAACTCTGTCGAGTTGTGCGCCACAACCTAAACAGTCCAGGGCGTGTCATCTCAAGACAACTCTCGAGCGCTGTGTCTCAGACACACGTCCCACGTGAACTTACCACGTCCCTTGAGAAGTATGATCTAAATGAGGCGGTAGCGAAAACGGACCACCCCTTCGGTTTTTCTGTTTGCGGCTGTTCTCCTTCGTTTCGCCTAAAACCAAAAACCGATTTTACAAAAAAACTTGATTTTGTGCTGAGTTTTAGAAGCATGGGAATTTTCAACAAACGTGTAAGTGACCTATGTTATGCGAAGATGGTTTCCGGTAGAACGCTTGATCCGGATCACACGTAAGCTGAGGTGGTGGCGACTCCAATGCAACTTGTTTGCAGAGCCTTCGAGGGCTGGTGCTTCTGCTGGTCTGTAAATTAATGTTAACCGTATGAGGAGTGTGGTTTAAAAGCCATATCACTCAAAAACCAGCCTTGAATGGTAAAAATCTGTACAGTATTTTGTACTTATCCCCTCAATTTTTTCTTTTTGGAATTCTTGGAATGTCTTCTGTACCGATTTTCACCATCGAAGTTTTGTATGCTCTTCCAATCAACACACTACATTCAGCAAGGCTCTCGATCCCCCTTGGGTACTAACATGGGACGGTTGATGTTCACTCCTTTCGAAGCTGTCCTGCTTGGAAATTGGCGAAAGTGACAGTGAGTCAACGTCTGTGGGAGTCCTCAGCGACATTTGTTCGATTTGGGGGTTATCTGAAATCATTGGAATTCTCGGTTTTTTCAAACAACCTGCTATGATGATGTCGAACAGTTGGTTGAACAGATGATTGTCGAAAATGGAATTGACAAACTTTTTTTACACAAGCTTCATCGTTTTTCTGCGTTTGAATAACTCACCATGGACTCCAAGCACTTGACGCACATGATGTACAAGACTGGTCATGTTGTGCGATGCTCCTATGGGCAGAAGTCGCTCCTGTTGCGGAATTTCAAGCTGGCTCACGCTGCTTTGGGACACGGAGTCCGATTGATTCGCATTGCCTTCATTGTCAAGCTCGATGGGAGATCCTGCGGTCATCAAATGAACATGATGCGTTTCAGGTGGTGGCAAGTGTTGCAAGTTTTTGGAACCACTTTTTCATTTTGAATCATATGTGAAGTTTGGGAGCCATTTTGAATCAACATCAGAAGAGTCAGTACTTCCAAAACCAGGTCAAAAGGAAAATGAATTGAGGCTAAAAATGGCGATTTTGACTCACCCACTGTTATGATATCCATTTTTGACAATGGCGAATCCGGCGATCCATAGGTCCCAGGATCGTACCTTGGAGACCGCGGCATAGGTTTATGAACTGCAACATTTTAAGCCGAATTTTCAGTCATCGCGATGCACAACACCTGTTTTACCTCAAATTATCAGGGGCCAGAAGAGTTGAATTGTCAATTTTTATTAATATGAAAAATTTTTGGGGTTTTTTTTACTTTAAAGTTGATTAAAAAACGCGAAGAAAAAGCTTACATGTTCTTCCAGTGTTGCCTATGGGCAGCAAGCGCTCAGAGCCATGTTGAGCGGCGAGATTTTTAAACGGCTGCTCCATCTGCCACGGCGGGTAAGTGGACGGCGTCGGCGTAGGTGTTGAAGATGACGTCGATGTGGATGTTGTGTGCTGCAGAGAGATTTCTGGCTGGCGAGACCGCCCTGAACTTCGAGGCGTTGGCGAATCATGTGTGGAATTGTCAGGCCATGACGATTCTTTCGAATCGGAGGCCCTTCAAAACAGTTTACTTAGAATTAAGGATCAGAAAGCAAGCAAACCTCTATTTGCTGGCTAGAAAAAAGTCCAGACTAGAACTCCCATGGGCTAATCCTGGCAGTACTAGCTCGCTAACTCATTCTGAACAAATGTGTGACTGCCCGAGCGCACTTGACAATTCAAACTGCCATAACTTACCTACTCCTAAGGTATACAACAGACACTCACTTGTTGCTACTCGATACCGAGCCAGTGTCTTGGTAGACAGTCGGATTGGTGACTGTGGCCATAGCGAGATGAGGGGTTTCTGATTGGTGAGCGTTCACCGGAAATATGGACGACGAGACGAGCATTTTCATGCCTTCTTTCAGGCCGAGATTTTTCGCTAGGAATCCCTCCTTCTGAAATCAAGTCGATTATTGCAATCGTCCATAATCAGTTTCGGACCATCAAGTCTATACGTTCAACTCACAGGAGAAGTGCTGGTTTCGTTGGGGAGCCAAGCAGGCCGATGATTTTTGTCATAACGTTTCTTACAGTCGGCAACATTGTCTTCCACCTCTTCGAACGAACCCTGGATAGAAAAAAATATATCGGGATCAGTCCAAGGGTGAGAGGGTTCTCGAAACTTCAAGAGAAAGTTGTGCCACCTCTCTCACCCTCGCACCGATTCCAACTTACGGGAAACAACAACATCGACAACAAAAATATGCTCAGCAATCGCCAACTTTCAAAATTTTAGCAGGAAATTTCAAGCCTTGTATACCTGCGAACTTCCATGCACAGTACTGTCGGATTTATAGCTCTCAGGAATAGCAGCAAGTTCTGGATCAGTCTCTTCAGCTTCGGTCGAGTAGCTGTAAAATAAAAGAATGGAATAGAATCGGTACGTGGTCTGATCCATAAATAAGGATACTACGTTCAGATCCCAGAAGCTGGATACAAGCTGGGAGGACGATTACGCTCCCGATGAATATCGCGATAAATGCGGGCGCTCAGAGCATAGTAGAGCCGTTGCTGTCGCGTTTGATTTCAGACGCTTGCCGTCATGACTTTTTGACGCGTTGATTCCAGGTGACTTCCTGGTTGGTTTCTTTACTCTCCCTTGATTCCCATGTTCTGGCATACTCCATCCTTAAGAGTCAGATGGATGCACCTCTTGCTGCTCCAGCTTACCATGCAGCTCCCAGCATTGCTCCAGCCTCTGCGTCCTCGAAATAATTCAGGACTCCTGAAGAAGCACTGTTGCCAAATGCCCTCCAAGACACAGTTAGTCGATGAACCTTACTGCTGTTCAGGCATTCCATAGAAATAATTCTATCCGCTTAGAATTCAAATTCAGCTCAGGATAACCTGTATTCTGGGTGGCGCCTGATGCTGAGCTTGCCTTCCCTCTGATGCACCGACTCCTCTTCCCAATGCGTTTCCATGGATCCAGGCGCTTTGGAAGTGTAGCTACTGCAACCTTTACCTTTCATACTGACATTGGTCAAACTTCCGTTGCCTCCTGAATACATTGGCGATAAAGGTGGCGTTTCGAACCTATCGTGATGATCGCCATCGACTCCGAGCGACGGTTGGCTAACGTCTGCAAAGGACAATTCGAAAATGGGCTTCGTCGTTTACGAGTACGTTTCTGTACCAATTATTTCCACTCCAAGGAAGAGGATGTAGTACGAGATCAAGGAGGAAGGAATGACTCAACGCATCTGTTTGTATCCTTCTATAACCTCCATAAACCGCTCAAGAAATGCAGTAAAGACACGATTTACTGACCTCTTGATCGAGTGGCCGCATTCATCACAACAGTCGGGGGGATCCTTTTGCACACGTGATGCTGGGCGTCAAGAGTATTGAGAACTATGCGTACCAACGACTGAACCTGAGTACTCTGGGGTGGAATACTGTATTGATACTGTAAAGTAGGGAGTCGGTGAGTGAAGGATGACTGAAACATCTGCCTTTTGTAAATTTGCTAAAATCTCTACTCCTTGATTTAGTTACCTTGTACAGAAATACCAATGTCGCTGTCAGCCAAGATCGTCGAACATGGGGTTCTAAATACCAAAGACTGTAGGCTGGCGTCGTCTGGCAATCCGGCGTATGGTGAGGCGGGCATGGGCAATAATGCAGCAAGAGTAGGCACGTTTGCATCAGAGTGCCACCCATCAAATGATTCTGGTCCAACACTTGAGGGAGATTTGCAAGAAACACGTTGAAAACGCCTGATGTCCTGTGATGGATGCATAACAATTAACATGTGGTTAAACCCTTGCTCGTCGTAAGCCGCTAAGGAATCACGTCTGTCGCATTATTGCAGAAAAGCAGCAAAATGATGCTGAATAGCTTCAATTGTGGTGGTTTCATAGAACTTTCGTGAAAAGAGTGACCTGCTACCCGGCAAATACTTACCTCATTTTGCTTGGGGGGATGTAAAATCCCCTTTCGTTCTGACTGTAACCGAGAAGCAGGTACAAATGCCTGAGAACTATACCCTGTAGCTTTGCAAGAACTTTCTCATCCGATGGATATGCCTGAAAAATAGTAATGGGTCTTCATGGGAAATCGATATACTAGAAGCTGGACACTTGGTACACCTTAAAATGGTCCAAAAGTTGAAGCAAACATTTAAAAAAAACTTTCATACAAGAGTAGTATTGATTAACATACTACTTTGTCAATATACGATGGTATCTCATTTGAACTCACCTGTTCAGGTCTCGACAAGAATTGCAGGAATAGGAATATGAGTAAATGCATGGTTTCTTTGTCCGCCTCCTCCAATTCAATAACTCGGTGCAAAAGTCCGGCCAAATTGGCATCATCCGCTGGGTTAGTAGCATGAATATGGCCATCTACCAAAGAAATTAATAAAGTTAACAGCGAGCAATGTTAAGTGAGGAACCTTAACTTCTTTGTAATAATATCTTGCAAAACTCCATCATCAAAAATTCACGAATTTATTGAGTTTATCATGATTCAACATAGGAATTTAAAATTCACGTTTCTTGTTCATCATTCCATTAATTCATTTAAAGAATTCACTGAGAAACACTCGGTATTCACTGATTCAGAGAACACAAACTTGGCTTTCGACTCGAATCGATAAAATTCAGGTAATTATCACATCATATTTTGAACATAGAACATGTAGTGAATACAGAAGAACATGTAACACTGGATGCACAACATAAAAAATGTTCACCCGCCTGAAAGAGAGGGTTAAGTGTTGTATCCTACGTCAAATAACGTTTCTTTCTCGTTTTTCGGGGCGTTAATCAAACGAAATTCTGATTCAACACTTTTTTCCATTTACAACACTATGCGGGCCTCATTGCAACAGCAATGTGGTCCCCACAGGTTAAAATGCTTAAACATTGTTGCAAAGAGGTATTTACATTGAACAAAGAACAATCATGCTTCGAGATTGAGGAATGGCAGAGTCAAGTTACACTGAGACAATCATTGACATTAACATAGATCATGCCCGGAGCAGAAGGACAGCGTGATTCGGGAGATGTTGAGTTTCTTTCATAGTTTTCCGAACATTAGTGAAGAACACAACAAATTCCTTGTTTACCAGTCAAACTTACAAATCTCTTTACAAAGAAGATGACCAATTATTTTTCGAGAGAGTCGTAGGAACAAACGACATAGAAAACATCAAATTCAAGCAAATGCCCGATAGGTTTACAAAATTTTGCTTTTAGGCGTCTGCCGTTGAGAAAAAATTAGGTCTACAAAAATACCTTCAATTTGATTGGATACCTTCAAATTATTATTTTCGGTGGCGTAGCAGCTAGAAATCTACCGTTATTAGAACGAGGAAAACTCGAAAAATTGATCCGACGTCATACTCCCATAGTTGAGGCCAATTCTAGATGAAAAAGTGCTATAGCATACGTCCAGTGTCCATGAAATGGTAAACCATGACTCATTTATTCAGAACGGTACCAGATAGACATTCAGCATAGTCCCATTTGATTGCACGCATGCGATATTCGACGCAAAAAAGCTGGCGTTAACACGATCAAAACGGACTTTTTTTATAATCGTAATATTCAATGTCTACCTGGCAAAATGATAGTGCTATTTGATGGCATAGAACCTAGAAACTGACCCAATCCAAATCTAGACGTTTTCCTTTTCAATATTGGGGCAGAATATTGACGGCTGTAGACTTTCTCCTTTTCTGAAGGCAAAAATTAGAAAACATTTCAATGCTTGGTCAAGAAATATATACATGAAAGATAGAAACAAACGCCAAGTCATAAATTGTGCAAGAGCTGTAGTCGTGTAAAGTCTGAGTGGATGTAGAGTGAATTATGTTTTCAGGGTTCGAAACCAGAGAGCGAACGGGTTACCTAAATTACAGAAAGCGGAAAATTCCAAAAATGTCACTCTCCAGCAGGACTCGAGCCTGGCTCCTCTTGTTTCCGCTCGACAGCTTTTGGGGGCAACATTGAAAAGAAATACCCAGTTTGGGCGCATCTCCTAACTGCCACCCTGCCAAGCGACCGAGGAGCACGGGGACAAATGTCTATTCACGGATGGACACCCAAGTGCCACCGTCTTGCCGTAGCGAAAAACTTGTTTTTTTTCCTCCCTAGAAAATCGCGATTTCTACTTTCCTACTAGTCAATTGACATGGACGACATTGGATTCCCATTCAATTCCACGTAAAATAAGATATCCCTAGTGGGGTGGCATCTGTCAACAGCCTGATAGGGATTCGGGTAGCAGTTGGGTGAAGAACGGGTGGCAGTTTGGAATTCAGTTATTCATGTGCTGCAAATATGCGTGATTTGTCTGACAAAAATTGGAATTTTATTCAATTTCACACCCATTGCCATCTATATTTTTATCGAGCTCTCCTCCACCTTATCAAAAACACCTTTGGAAATGCCCCAGTAGCCGAACCCAGCCATTAAAACACACCCTGTACATAGTAAGTGGCGATTTTGGGGAAAAATGACCAAAATCCGCTCAGATAGTTTGGGGGATTTTTTCTTCTCGCCGTCAGCTAATGGCAGTGGTAACAGAGCAACCAAATCGATGAAAATGGTGGCGATCTCGATAAAGGGATCGTAAAAAGTCGAAAATGCTTCACGTACAGAAGCAATCGGGCATTCAACATCGAACAGCGAGAACAGATAGTGCAAAAGCCTGATGCATGAAGAAACTAAAAACTCGACAATCGTGAAAGTGAAGCGCGAAGTGAAAGCGAATTACGCATGCGCAATACGCAAATGCGTTTTCCAACGTGGAACGAATGGACTCCATGTCGGATGGTTTCGGACCACATTGCGAACCGCATAACGCATTACGCACATTTTTGAGCTATTCACTCGTGGATTGTCAATGATGCAATGAATGACCAAATGAACACGGTATGAGCCATATTTTGTTTTTCTGCTTTTAAGCCGAAGAAATAAGAAGGAACCGTAATTTCGTTTCACTGTTCGATAACAAAGCTGCGAATGGCAGAGGTCCAAGTTGTGCTTAGAGAAGCAATGTACGCATTAAATGTTCATTTTTGTGCAAAATCGACAAAGCAAAGAACGAAATTGATCCGCGATCAGCAATTCTCAGGGGGGGGGGGGGGTTGAGATGTTCAAAAATATTTTTTGGTTCGTAGAAGTTTATTGGGTTTTAGATGCGGACCTTTGGTCTAGGTATGTCAATGTGAAGATTTGAAAGAAGCCAAGCTTTAATTAGGAACCGAAATTGGGGTACTGTGTTTGACAGATAATGACTAGAGAACAGTTAACGATGGGAAAATGTTAAATGGAATCCTCGGTGCTGTGAGACGAGAGCGACTCGCTCCCGCTACTACCCTCTTTTTGAGGGAGGCAGGGTACGCCCGGGGCAACTTTGGGTATCAGGCAAGGCCTTGGAAAGCAGTTCTCTATTACTATCACTCACGTCCAATTACTGCGCTGAAAGATGAAATAGGCAGGTCAACGTACTTAGAAAAGCTAGCACACGTCGACCTATATTTCATAAAGGGGAGATTTCCAGGATAATTCACCATGCATTCACCATTACCGTGGGTTTATTCATACAAAAGAGGCTTGAAAAGTTCTTGAGGGGCCAATCTGAATTCATGGTTGATCCCTGACGCCAGAATTCCGAAGAAATCGGAAAAATTGGACATTGCCATCGAGGATAGCCGAAAACCCATCTCTTTGATCATGAAATGGTTGCACAGCGTGAATGGGATGGATTTCCTACCAACGGATCAGCCAACTGGCTTCCCCTGACATGCCAATGTTTCTCGCAGAATGTTGTTGATCGACTATGTGCGCTATAACGTTTTCTTTCAGGATCCCCACTTCGAGCTGTAATATCTCGAGTATCCGCTTACAGCAGAACTTGAAAAGCTTGGCAACTTTCAACTTGTGTTTGTGCTGATTTTTTTTTTTTTTTTTGGAGAAAAAACTGATGAAAACTAAATCGGCTTGATGAAATACCTTGTTTTGCATCCTGCCGAGGCGGGACCATTGAGGCGGGAGCGGACATCGTTCGTTTGTAAGGCCATTTCTGGCCGAAACTTGCGCTCAACGTTCTAACCGAACTTGAATCGGATTGCGACAAAGCTTCTTGGGCTCTCTGCAGTTTTCGCATGAATGTTTCACTGTTCAAATCCGTGTTCCTCAAGTCTGACGCGAATTCATATCATTAGGGTTTTCAAGAAGTGGAAAAATATTAATGAGCAGTTGTACCAATCTCGGCGGAACTGTGGGCTACCTGAGGAGTCGAGGGTTGGTTTTAGGAGGTTCTCAGAACGCAGGATGAGCGGGTGTAACGGGAGGGGCAGGGTCGTCCCGTGGGTGAGGCGGGCGCTTTCTGTACTGCAGGGAAAACGGGAATTTTGCGGCAGGGGAGACGTGAAATTTGTTTCTGAATGTGTTATTGGGTGATTTCGGATTCCTGCAAACACCTGCTGCTCGCATTGTGATTGGTTTTGAGTTTGAGTTGTGGTGCGGTTCCTGGATGGGGGGGGGGGCGCTCGACAGAATCTCGCCCTGGGCGCCGCCACACCACGCGACGGCCCTGAGGAGGGGCTTCCGAACTTGTGAAAAAATACTCATGATTAGGTTATTAGGTATCCACCAATTTCCGAGAAGGGTACAAACAGGCAGTAAGTGAGGCATGTGTCAGAGAGCGGGTGGCTGTTCAGAGTTCAAATCAATAATTAAGGTATTGGTTTTTCACCCGATCACCGAAGTTGTCAAGAGCCGCCCTCCTGGAGGGTTAGAAATCTGCAGGACCTGTCAATCTACCTTCAATTAGACAGGATCCTACTAGTCGAACGTATTACCCGGCAGGACAGCCCGTCAGGCACAGCCAGGGATTGTCCGCTCAATGATTTTTGCCTTGGCAACAGCGCCAGGCCCCGATCCGACAAATCCGAGCAAACTCTGACCTCTCCGAACACTCTCCGAGACACATTCCACAGATACCGAACATGAGAGGGATGTAATCAAGTAAAAATAAGATAAACGATGGAAGAAGTCACACGAAGAGCAGTTGAAATCAGAAGAGATCAGGGGCAGGCAGAAGAAAGACAGATTATGTAGGTAATGCATATTCCTGAGAACATGATAATGTCAACCTTACCGCGAGGATAGGATATATCTCCGGATTTTTCCAAATTGATTTGAGCCTCGAGGAAAAGCGCGTCGAAGCGACTGAGGAAAAAATCCCAAGTGAGAATGTGGCGGTCGCTCAAGCAATTGTGGAGTTGGTAAAGCGACTGTAGGACCATTGGCCGGTCGACGATGACAGAATCGAACTGAGTTTCCAGGCACATTATCAACGACTGGGGGCGAAAAAAATTGAGCAACTTGAAAAGCAGATTGATAATAGTAAAAGAAAATTTTTAATGATCCATATTATCTACTCGAAATATCCCAATATCAGAACTCCACGATCTATTCGCTACACATACAGACCTTGATAGCCGAATCGTGAATGGTGCCAAGGTACAAAGTCGCTCTTTGAGCAACTTGAACGTTCGAATCGTCAAGGCTGGAAATCAGGTAGCAAAACGCATTGGTAAGCGAACCTTGCAATACCAGATCGTTCCTTAGAGGAGTTGAATCCATAAAACGAGCGATTACGGTTACTCTTTCCACTGGAAACAGAAAAAGATATAGAATCATTTATTTAAATTAATATCCCTACTACAGTCCATCCTAGATAAAGAGAGTAAGTTACCTGCGACAAAGCGCACTCTCCAGTCGCTGGAATGGAATTCTTCTTGAAGAACTCTCCAGAATGCGTCCGATCCGCATGGTAAAGAAATACAATGGAGGAAAATCGGGACGCACACTTCGCAGATGTGGGAGTGTTCAGCGTTGCATAGATCCCACAGGCTGGAAGAAATAAAGTCCTGGGATAATTCTTGGTTTAGATGGTATGATGGAAGGTAAACACCTGGATGAAGACCGAGCAAGAGCAACTGGGATAACGAAAGCGCTCGAGTCCGAACTGCAATAAATAAAAGCGCCTCCCTGATGTTAACACGTATGGCGCTCACTTCTTGATCAGCAGATTCTCCTGGCACCATATGATGAAGCCCTTGTGGTGTTTAACAGCTTTTGCTAAAGCATCGCCATGCAAGCACATGAGGTAGAGGCAATTCAGCATGTAGTAGAGGACGTCCGGATCTTCCGTTCTAGCGATTTCCTGTTAATCCAAAAATGTGTCAATTGCAGAAAAATAAATTTTTATACACCTACCCGAATAGGAGGCATAATAGTTGGGAATCAAACATTACCTTTAGCAATTGGTGAATGTACTGCAATTGCTGCGGCAGCTCGTCGATTGTAAACCTGAATTTTCCAACAGACGTTTGCCAAAAGTCTTCCATATCCTCGTCGCCTGAATCGATTGTTTGGTCGTTTTCTCCGACAAGAGTCGGTTTCGCAACTTGAGCAGTAGCTGTAGCTGAAAGCAGAGAATCTCGAAATTTGGGTTTGTTCAGTCATGTGGCAAGTCCTGGATCATTTTTACGGCTGATTTGATTGAAGTTGGCGGTTTTTTCTGGCAATAAAAAAACTAGGTATCTTTGCGGTTATGATTGATGGCTTTCGGTGGATGGCTAGTTCACCCACAGCAAGAGCAAATGAGGAACATGCATGAAAAACGAAATCCATTTTTTCCGCCAGAATGGTGCTGTTTAGGATGCGAAAATGATGTAGTGATGATCTTAAACGGAAAAACGACATTTTTCCTGGTGAAAAACGCTAATGAAAAGTGCCCTTTTGAACGTGGCGGGTAGCATTGTGACGTCACTGTGCGGGCGAGACTGCACGTAAAGTGACGGCAAAAGGCGAATGGCGCAGTGGCATCATATCAAGAAAAAGAAGAAGAAGAAGAAGAAGACGTCATACGGTCTTGTTTGTTTTGATTATTTGGATTTTTCGTGATTTCGTCGTTTCATAGGAAGAAAGTCGTGATGAGTGCTCGTAAAAGAAGGATCAATGTGTTGTTGGACGGTTTCCAAAAAGCCACGGCTGAGAACATTCCATTCGTCGATTTTGAAGCCCTACAAGAGTTTTATGAAAAGCACCCAGACGCCTCGCACTCGTATATTGTTGCCGCGCGACGTTAAACCAAAGTTTCCTCGTGCTTTCGGGCTTTGACGGCACGATCACCATTTTCTCCGGGTCTTTATTTCTGCACCCCCGCATGAAGCTATAATTGCTTAAATTATTTCTCCATTCCATATTGTCGAGTACTGAGTTCATCAACAAAGGTAAACAAACATCGCCCCGTCCTATCACTACACAACACGCATGAACTCGGAGGAGGTTGCACTGGTGTTCACGAGAAGATGTGTAACCTTGCGGCTGGTCATTTCCCCGCTCGACTTCAAATCTGCAAATTTCACTGAGCCTCCCTCCTCTTTTAATTACCACTTTTCCGAACCGTCATCCACCATAACACCACTTTCGAAGCCTAAGAAGGAATATTATGGCGAAAAAACAGTTTATTTTTTTTTCATGCATGTTCCTCATTGGCAGATGTTCATTCAAGCAACACTAAATTCCCAAAATTGGTACATTTCCAGCTCTTGGCATGACCAAATCAGTTACAGTTATGGCAACACCACTTCCATTCCAAGTCTTCCTCCCTCTGCTCATTCATCCGACATTCTTAAGCGCCAAAAACCGTGTTGAGCACTCGATAAACCACCAAAAATACGCTTTCAAAATGACACTGGCAATATGCGAATTTCTGATGGGTAGTCTATATGCATTTTCACTGCATTTTTTTTGCATATGCCCTAGAAAGCAGAATTATCCAAAGTGATGACTTACCAACGTCAGTATCAGTAAGAGTGACAGCTCTGGCTACAGCAGGAATCACACGCTCAGACATGATGATTGGGGCCAGATCCAATTGTTCTACCACAGTTTCGACTGTAGCAGTCATTATCTACGAAAAATACGCAATAGTCAGAAGTATAAAAGCTAAAAGATTTGATCGATTTATTTATACACCTTCAAAAAGAGATCTTCGAACGATTTTTCAAAGATTTTTTGGGATGCTTAACTTGCGCCAATGAAAAATTTAGCTATAACTTTTGATTCCTTGTTTGGGTCGAATGTGAAAGAATCATGTTCTGATGTTTGAAAAATTTTCCTACTTTGGTCTTGAGTAGTGTGAGTTGGGGAATAATTCGAAAAAACATTCCAATTTAAGAGAAATATCTACAGCGATACAGTTCAATCGTTTGGTGTTAGCACCCGAATAGAAAAATAAGCCAGGCATCCAGAAACGTCGGGTTAAGCCCTGTTCAATGAGGCCAGTCCAGGACCAGTGACTAACCACGATAAACAATAACGCCCAAACATCGCTTGAATTTGTTTGGCGTCATAATTTACTCCTCTGGGACTGACCTCATCGAATAAATCCTAAGACTTTCCACCTAAACTGCCTCCTTTTGGTGACACGAGTCCAATTGGTAGTTTTCTGAATGAAGCCAGGGATCTGACGCCATCCAATCGGACAATCCAGGGGGTAATTGACTGGCGCCAGCTCTTCCGCTTTAGGCAAGTGGACCTGTGTGAACCCAACTGGGTCCAGGCAATTGGCGCAAACCATAAGCCAGTCCATTGGACTTTTTGTTCACTCGGAACGCTTGTAGGAGCGAAATTTTATAAAAGCCATTTCCAGAGAACTGGCGCCAGTCGACTGGCCTAAAGAAAACACAGCTTCAACATGATCTCTCAGCAGTAGTACCAACATTGAAGCTGGGATGTTCGAAGAAACAAGAATCGACAGAAAAAGGTTAAGCGATGCTACAGAATTTTGCCAAATTGCAGATTTTTTATCAAAAACGTTCAAATCGAAGCTGAGAGCGAGGTATTTGTGGAATTCACTCGAAGACTTGTTACAACAACATGTTCAAATAGCCAACACATCGACACAGAAAAAGCACGGCTCTGCGAATTCAATCGTGTCAACATGACAACATCCAAAGCTGATTGACTATATTTACATTGAAGAACTTTTACACCTAAGCATGCCTTTAATGGACGCTTTTAACGCTCCTAACAGTTTCAAATTTATATAAATTAAATATATTCTCTATCAGGTGAAAGAGGCCACGTTATCGCAGCATCTCAGAATCCCATCACTGCCATTTACAAAAATTAAAATTAAAAAGCCAAACGCAACTACGCATACGTTCCGCCATGCTGTTCTGATAGGAGTCCTAGCATTTTGAAGAAAGGTTGGACATAAATACAAGCAGCACCTGATCCATCAATAAGCAGCTGCCGATACGCAGATACAAGCGTATGGGAGACTTGAGATGACTGCTCTTTGAACAGAGTAATTTAAAATCGAGTTGAGTGAAAAATTTTTTTTTTTTTTGTAACTTAATATTAGCAAATTTGAGAAAGATCTCCATAATCTTTTGAAGAAGAGGGCTTTTTGAAGAATATATGCTCTTAGAAAAAACCATGCTCTGCTACCATATGTATACAACCCCAAAAGGAGATTGCCAAGAACCTAACTGAAGACTGGACCTAATATATCGTTAAGGTGAAGTATTTTTTTTTTACTTTATAGTTGAAAGATTTAAGGAAGATCGCCAGGATCTTTCAACTTATTCGGTGGGAGGAGGACTTTTTGGAAAAATTTGTACCCTAAAAAAACCACGCTCTGCTACCAAATTAGATGCATACGATCCCAAAAAGAAATTACCAAGAACTTCACAGAAGACCTAACGTTATCAGCGGTTCAATACCTATCGTAAAACGTTAAATAAAGGTCGAAGGTAGCGTTCAAGCAGCGAATAGGCCGAAGTAGAAAATCGTGTACAGCAAAATGCAAAAATGTTACATTCTCCAATCAGTGAAAAACACAGCCTCGTAAGAAAACTACGCCAGATCTATCCTTTAACTTTTTCAGACCCATATCGACAGGATTCGACTAGTTATCTCCTTATTCTGCAATTGTTTCTTCAAAATATGCAGAAAAATGAGTTGCTGGAGTTATAGAATAGACCGTGGATTATTTTTTATTGCTTCCTGGAATTTTGAGAAAATGCATCCATGCTATGGCTGGTCTGTTGATCACTTCTGTCATGTATGTGTAACTTATGTATTTTTGTATTAAGTAATCTTGCGACCGGCTTTTCAGTAATCTTAACACGTCGATCTCTGTCAATTTCATTAATCGTAACGGGTAAAAATGCAACATGAAAACTTAATGGAGGAAAATCTAATTACACGTAGCGAACTGAAGATTGGCTACAATAAAATACATTTTTGATTTCAACTTTCCAAAGGAATCCATCGAATTTACGACATCAAGGAAAGAGGAAAGGAAGAATTACTAGTTAGACGGCTGGTAGAGTAGAATTGTCACATTTGCCTTACGAGGGAGAACCGAAACAAGAAAACTGTCAGAAAATGGAAAGGAAACATTAAAGATGAAAATCGATGCGTTTTTACTCAATAATACGGATACCTATCGCTCGCGAGACATTGCAGCCGCGACCGACCAGCGAAATGGAGTCAACGTGCTTAAATCGCTGAGCATTCAAATTTGCATCATTTCGTTAGTGCGCATGTCATATTTGCCGGTAATGTCCAAACTCGATCGAATCTACAGCAGTAGCGAGCATGATGTGTTTGGGGAAAAATCAAAGTAAAATTCGGGAACGTCACAGGATAATGGGTGAATCATTACTGGAAATCATTACTCCACATGGCGCATTCCATCATGGAACTGGAAAGTCGAAATTAGGTTTTGAGATTGATATACCTACCAGTATTAAATACTTTTGCAAGCAAATTTTGCTTCATTATTTACTCCCCGCATAGTTGAACTATGCGAATCTGAAATCGACTGAAGCGAATCTGATCGAATTTGAAATTCGACTGAGGATTTCATTAATTTTCATGCAACTGTTCACTTTTTTTAGAGAGAGAGACAGAGGTTTATTTGTATGCATTACCTAATACAATTATGCACATTGCCATTTACTTGTCAGCAGACTCATTTCAGATCCATTTCATCTATCCACTAAATATCTTTTTTTCAAACAACATCCAGGAAATTTTTGAATTTTTCCCCAAGCTGAAAAATGAACTCTTCTTACTCCATATCCCCATACCTTCATATCGGTCCTAAATCCATTACCTAAGCGGAAAACAGACAACCAAGTGAAAGTTTCTTATGATCGGGAGCAGAGGTGAGGTGAGGTGGAATAAAAATGATGGTGCCCCAAACAAAATGCGATGAATTTGATTTTTGAGCGGTGCATGAGTGGGGGAACATGTTTTCTCTGTGATTCTAGCTGCCCTACATAAGCAGGCCAAATTCTATCAAAGAATGATAGGTCGTAACTTTCTCTTTCATACTGTCTCTGTATCGAAACTGTTCTGAAAAATAAGATTCCACGTGAAAAATAACCTGGCTGAAAGAAGTAAACATGTGATGATCAACATGAATAGGTAAGTAGTATTGGTTGAATCAAAAAATATGTTCACTCAACGAGGGATGTAGGCATGTGGAAAATGTGTGAGTATTTTGTCCAATAACTGATTGCTCATGATGAGAAAATTGGACTGTATCTCATTATTCATACCTAATATGCTTTTGTATCATGTTTGTTTCAGTTTGAGTTCGATTCTCAATATCAGTCTGAGGACTGAGTGAGCGTGAAAACTAAAACTAAACTCAAACTGAAACTCAATTTGAAAGTCAAACTCAAAGCTCAAAAAACCTGAGTTAGAGTTCAACTTTCAGATCGAGTCTCAGTTAATGTCAAAGTGAAACTCATAGTACTCAAATTGAAACTGAGAATCAAACTCATAGGGAAACTCATACTCAAACTGCAACACAGACTGATACTGAAATTTGAACTCAGGATGAACCTCAAACTCAAAGTGAAGCTATGAGTTCGAGTTTAGTTTCAGCACGAGTTCAATTTTCAGTTTGAGATTGATTTTCAATATCATTTTGACTACCAGTTTGAGTTCGAGTTTAGTTTCAGTATGATTTTTAATATCAGTTTGACTACCAATTTGAGTTCGAGTTTAGTTTCAGTATGATTTTTAATATCAGTTTGACTACCAATTTGAGTTCGAGTTTAGTTTCAGTTTGAGTTTCAGTACGAGTTCGATTTTCAGTTTGAGATTGATTTTCACTATCAGTCTGAGTCTCGATTTGACTACCAGATTGAGTTTGATTTTCACCTTGAGTTCGATTCTCAGTTTCAGTTTGAGTATGATTTTCAATATATAAATCTGACTTTGTTTGAACGTAAAAACTAAAACTAAGCTCAAACTGAAACTGAAAGTCGAACTGAAATTGAGAATCAAACTCAAGGTGAAAATCAAACTCAACGTGAAACTTTTATTCAAACTGCAACTCAGACTGAAACTGAAATTCAAACTCAAAATGAATCTTGGAGTTCGAGTTTAGTTTCAGTTCGAGTTTGACTTCCAGTTTGAGATTGATTTTCAATATCAGTCTCAGTTTATGTTTGAGTTCAATTTTTAGTATCAGTCTGAGTTTCAATTTCAGATTTGAGTTCGAGTTGAACGTTGAGTTTGAGTTTAATTTCCAGATTCAGTTTGAGCTTCACTTAAAGTTTGAGTTTAGTTTCAGTTTGAGCTTCAGTTTAAGTTTGATTTTCATCATCAGTCTCAGTTTATGTTCAAGTTTGATTTGCTGTTATCAGTCTGAGTTTTAATTTCAGTTTAAGTATTCAGAGTATGAATTAACCTTTGAGCTTGAGTTTCACTTTGAGTTTGATTTTCAGTATCAGTCTGAGTTTGAGTTTCACTTTGAGTGTGAGTTTAACTTCGAGTTTAGTTTCAGTTTGAGTTCGAATTCAACTTTGAGCTTCACTTTTTGAGTTTTCACTTTTTTCACTTTGAGTTTGATTTTCAGTTTCAGTTTGAGCTTCAACTTGAGTTTGATTTTCAGTATCAGTCTGTGTTTCTGCGTGAGTTTCAGTTTGAGTTTGGTTACAGTCTGAGTTTCAGAATCAGTTTGAGTTTCATTAAAATGATCTTTTATGTCTGACCCAGTACAGTATTCACATTGTATACTGGTAATTTATTAAAGATTATCTAATTCAATGTTAGACTTGGACAAAAGTTGTTTTTTACGTATATTCGCTCCGAGGCACCCCTAACATTTTGCAGTGAATGTACGTCATCTTTTCATTTTCTACCGAGAATGCAATGATACCATAGCTGAAGAATCAATTCCCAAGAAGTGTCAAGACAGTCACAATAATGTTCAGAATACCAAACACATAACATTAGAAGAAGTGCTAATGCAGGGTAAGTGCTTTACATGAGGCATGTTGACAAGTACCCCGCCCACTGTATGAATTTCCATCAGCGGCATGTTGATGACGACGTCCGGCTTGGGCTCGCATTTTTTATCGTTTTCCGGCGGACTTTTCCTCGAATGGCCGCTCTCTTCTATGACGATTTCTTCCAACGGAGGCTGGAAAATCGGAAAAGCAAAATGGTGAAGATTTTTGGGTGGAATAAGAAGTTTCACTTAGAGGAAGATTTCGGTCACCTTTTGAGTTGAAACGCTCATACGCGTAAATTTGGAGTCATAAAGGTATCCTCACAACAGAGCCCCCGAAATAAAGAGGGCTGTACGGCTGAAAGCGCTAATTCTGATGATGGGTTTGTTCCAGGAGCACGAGGTAAACAATTGTGTTAGGCAACTCCCAGCTACGGCACTGACACAACTCTTACGTGAGGGTGTGTTCGATGACGCCAGTCCTGGGCTACGCCAAGCAAATTCACCCCATCACATGGCTTGAATTTGTTTGGCGTCAGCAGTTACTCGCCCAGGACTGCCCTCATCGAACAGATCATAAGGGCCGTATTCACACGGGAGTGCGGCACTCCGTCTACGCGGCATTCACAGCACTCTCTGTGCATGAGAGCCGTTCGATGCGCCAGCACTGCCTTTGCACATTTTATTGGCCAATTTCAAAAAACAAACATTCCGTTTCCATAAAACTCGCATGTTATGGAGACGATCACAGCAACTTAGGTACTGCCAATCGTAACCACGATTTTCGAGGTTCCAATTTGAAGGTAGCGAGCGAGCAACCTTGAAATTGGGACTTCGAAAATCGATTTTGCGATTGACAGTACCTAAGTTGCTGTGATCGTCTCCAAACCATGCGAGTTTTATGGAAACGGGATGTTGGTTTTTTTGCAATTGACCAATAAAATGTGCAAAGGAAGTGCTGTGAATACGGCTCTAATTGTCATACCTGTGGAGCTGCCTAATGCCCGTATCACACGTCAGACCATTCCCCATCCCACAGACGGTCAGGACAGACCAATTCATTGGTAATATGGGCGTGCAAGTTAATGGGTAATTTTTCCAAAGAACAATGTTCCAACCGACCCATGGTAGCATGGAAGTGTCCAACTTGAATAACGATATCAAGCTTACGTCGGGTGGATGGGCCGGATTCTCTTGCGCGATGTACTCGATGAATAGATTTGCCAACTGATGCCAAACAATCGACAGCTCGCACTGGGTGCAATCAACTTTCGATTGGCCCTCGCAAGAATGCGGCGCTAACCATGAGGCCTGCATCATTGACTGAAGAAGGCGGCACGCATCCTGCGCGATGACCGTGTGAATGCCAGTGTGGCGTTCGATTTCGTGGCGTTCCAGCTGAAACATGAACGCCATCAAGCGGATGAAAGGTTAAACTTGCTGTGAGGCAATGTTGGTCGTGGTTACCGAAAGTTGACCCTGATTTTCGTTTTGCAGACCTTAACGTAAGACATACACGGTCGATTGATGACTACGGATGCCGTTGAATAGTTTGTGAAACCACGCTGATGAGTCAGAAACCGCATTCGGTGCCATTGCTGCTATAGGATTTTTTTTTTTTTCAATTTAAAAATATGCGTTTTAAAATACGTAAGTTGAATAATTAAGAATAATAAATAGGAAAAATTAATTCATCTACTGCCTGCAAATCAATCCCACAGAGGTCTTGAGTTGTGCGCAACGGAAATTATAAAATTGTTGAAAAAAGCGTTAGCCTCCTAAAAATCGGAAGAATGCCAAATTTTTATTGGACAATCGGCTGAAAATTGGCAGACTTGTAGATAATTAGCGGGATTGCGCATTCGCGGATTTCGCATAGCGTAAGGGAAATTGAGCGTTTGAAATCATCCATAGTAGCGAAATAAATCGTATAGTTTGCATCAGTGCGATAATGAGTCGAGAAAAAAAATTGGTCGTATTGAGCGAATTCAAATCTACAATTATAGTTTGCCAAGCTAAATTTCAGTCATTACACTACATGATTATGATAAATAATTCTAAGGATAAACTGAAGGTCTTTGGACAGGAAGTTCCGTACTACTCCGGGGCAATAGTCGGCCAGAGAAATGAAGAATACGTAGGAGTCGGTACCTGGCGGAGAAGAGGCGATTTAAATTTGAATCATAGGAATTTGACTTTAGATTGTTTTGTTGGCCAAAATGGATCGTCCTTGGTTAACAATCGAGGGTTTTCTGTGTGTATGCGTGTTAAGTGAATCAGTGCCGACATTTGCAGGGAAGAAAAATACGGGAAAATTGTGAAAACGGGAAACTTTCCCCGCTTTTTGTTTTTCTCCCATAACGCCAGGTACCTTGACGTATTCTTAACATCGCAGACAGACTATAGTATCTAACGACGCCAGGCCATCAATGGCCAGGTCTCATAGGGTAACCAGTTCAAGCAGTACCATACCAATTGTTACTCAAGAACTAGCATACCATAGCTCATGTCTATGGTTCTTAAGTTACGAATATCCTTGGCACTGCTTGCCCTGTTTCTAACTGAGAATTCGCCACTGCAAGCCATGTGAATTGGCACGACTGAGACTGGAGTAGTCCTGGACTGCCTGTCAAACCAGACCCTGATTTACAATACTCTTACAAGAGAGGAGGGCTAAATTTTACAAAAATAACAAACTGTGAGGCACCACCGAGAGATGGAGCCGAGAGAAGCCACGCCATGGAGAGGACGAATCGCCAACAAGCTATTTCAATTACAGGTGGACCACCGAGAAGCCAAATTTGTGAATGCCACGGACAACAGACCAAAATCGAGCTTTTGAGCACCAATCGACAAAGAGGCACCAGGAATTGATTTCAATGCCGCTTCTTGGTGGTTAAATTTTAGCAATTTTACAATACCCAGCAAAATCTTATGGAAATTAGAATAAAATCGCAAAACCGCAGCATTTACAGGCGCCGAAATGTGGGATCGATCTTCTAAGCCACATACCTTGAGCCTGTTAGGGTAGTGCTGCAGCTTCAAGAAAGAGAAAGACACGGTAACCGTCTCCGAATAAACCAGAAATACGACCCTAATGGCCAAAATGACAATCTGTGGGTTCTGAAATCGCCTTCCTCGGTGGGCATAATTTTTAAAAATTTAAATTGTAAAAACAGTAGGTAAACAATAGGAGCCTACCTGTTTTAACACCAAATCCAACATAAGCACGCAGCAGGATAGTTTCAGCTCTGTCTCGCTGCTTAGGTTAGATACGCGAGAAGCGTGTTCTTCATCGTCGTCCGACAAAGCCGAACAAGGGCCTGAATCGTCCTCCACAACAGGGGCTTGAAAGTAAATCGGATTTTGGAAAAAAAATCAAAATGGAACCACCAAAACAACGCCAAGAGGGTTTTTAGAAGGTAAAAAAAGGGTTTCCACTGGCTCAGCAAAGAAATCGAACGTACAGATGCTACGTGGCTCTTTGCCCGTTGGAGCGGTTTTTTCCTTCGACTCGTTCTCCTTCATGCTGTTCACCCCATCTTCGAAGAACGAAAACAGCAGATGCGTTGGTACCATGATTTCCAGCGAAGTCAAGACCTGGAAGTAGGAAATTCGATGAGAATCATCCAGTACCGAGATGTCCAGCTGACGCAAAAGCCTGAGCATCTGGCAAATCACCTGGAGCCAGCGGAGAGCCTGTTCTTGAACTTTGGGAGCCGTTCCTTTGAATCTGACAGCCACGAAATGGTACAGTTTCTTCGCATCGAATCCAAGAGGGCTCATGTCAGGGTCGAGGATTTTGCTGGAATTGATACAAACACGCGAAAATGCGATCTGAAGGTTATTCTCATAAAATCCAATCAATATCAACCAGTTTTGCCGAGAAAAAAATTTAAGAAAACAAGAATTTATGTTGAAATGGGCTACTCTCGGCTGAAGTCCCTGCTTTTTGAGCTTGAATGTTCTTGTTTCTGGCTCTTGTTTTCCAAAACTAACCAGTCCCTCGGTACGACTCAAAATTAACTCAAAAGAACTCACCTCAGCAGCATTTTGAGCTCGTAGAGTTCCTTATCCGGCACATCGCGTACGACAGCTTCGAGCCAATGGGGCATGACGTGATCCCATACTTCGGTAGTTATGACTTCGTAAGGGACTAAGCAGAAAAGTCGATTCAATCCGTTTTTCAGATGAGACGTCTTGGACACGAGCATATCCCTGGAAAGAGGCAAAATATAAAATTCCTTACGCATTTACACTAATTTAGGGTCATTGAAGCCTGAATTGGACATACCAGTGGCCGCCAACCCTAGCGTATTCAGGAGGATGGGGCAGAAGGCAGGAGACGAAGACGTCAAAATGTGTACGACACACTTCATTCAGCCAGCCGCAGACATAGTCAGTTTTCAGTCTCTCCAGCGTACACTCGGCTTGATCTGGACAATAAAATATCTACAAGTTGAAAAAATCTTGAAGCATAGAATGAAACGGCCAACATTTCAATAAATGGTAGCAGAGCTTGGTTGTAGCTTTGGGAGATTATGCGAGCTCTGCCGGTGCTAACTGCCTTTCAAAATCTACAGGGTTATTGGATGTATGCTGCAGCAGTCTGAGAATATAGCATGTAGAGAGAAAGTGAGATTCATCACTTACCATCAAATGTATATGCCGTCACATGGAACCAGTGGAACAGCATAGAGAGTAGCCTGCCAAGAATTTCGCTCGATGTGTTTTCATTGGGGCCGCAAAGGCCGACGAGCAGCCAGACGCCAAACCTGCCCATCAACTGTCGCTCTTCAACGCTCAGTGACTTCGTCTCGCAAAGGGCGTTCAGAAGAGCAGCTTTTGTCTGAATGTCTGTCATATCTTTGGATATCTCTGGAGTGGTCGGACGGGCTTCTTTGAGTAGGCTGGAATATTCAAGATAGGTACAGCTGGAGTGGGAATATTCTGGCGAGCTGTTTTGGGCGTGCCCTGCTGCTCTTAAGGAAAAGACAAGGCGTGGAGTGGGAATATTCTGGCAAGCTGTTGCGGGCATGCCCTGCCGCCCTCTAGGGAAAAGATAGGGGGTACCCTGCCGCTCTAAAGCTGATCTTTGATCTAAAGCTTTAAACCATTCAGCTTAACCTGGAAATTAGTGCGCCCATCCTGTTATCGGAAAAGCAAATTCTGGACCTCAGACGCCACCCGCAACATAATCATGTCCTTACCTCACTATGGCTTCGACAAGGTATATCAACATGTCAGGCGGCATAGTCCAAGCTTTGGGAAGGCAAGAATGCAACATGTGGTCACCGCCTCGCTTCTTGTTGTGCCTGCTCTGGTTGCATTGATCGCAGTAGCGAATCGGATGGTTGCCGTTGAATGTGGCGCACTCGGGCGAGAAACAGATCGATACTACGCTTTTATCAGTAGACCGACAATTCTGCAACAGTGATAACAGCGTTATAAGTAGATCTAAAGCAACGAAAAATTGATCCCACGTAAACTATTGGCGCACTTTGTTTTCACATGTGACAGACGTCTGTTGCATGGGATGCAAAATGTCGTAAAACATTTGATTCGGATGTTCGCGATGGATTTCGTTGGCGCACTCGATGCACAAGTAAAGTGGCGGGGGACTGTCAGTGGCGAACGTGATGGAAATGCAATGGTCGTAGCAAACTTTTGAGGCCGCTGCAGTGCCCGAGTTGGGACACATGTCTCTCTGGCACATGAACGGGGCCCAGTCTGAAAATCAAGATCGATTTATAGACGAGAAAGGACGCAGTATCTGTTAAGATAGTAACCGGTATTGGAAACCAACTTGAAAATTTGGGCGGGACTCCTTTCCGTTCGAATAGACTCGAGTTGAAAGTTGGCCAATAGTAAAACAGCAGCTTAGCCGCTGAAGCACGAGCTGTCGACGTTCCATGGGCCATCACGCAGAGCATGTCTTTCACCAGGCTCTGTTTCATAGTCATCAGACATTCCAGTATCTGACAGTGGTGGGCTGGAATTGCATAACAAACACCGAAATTTGGAACATTCGAAAAAAACCTCTCGTAGGCTCCCAGGACCGATATTTTGAAATGTTCAACTACCTACTGATTTCCTACTGAGTCGATAGCTTACCCATGTCTTCCGAATACTGGAAAATCATCATGAGGACAGCTGACACTGATTGACTGGCGTAACTTTCTCGACCGTCCGCAGTTATGCGAGCTGAAATGAAACTCGGTTTAAGCGATATTCTCTACATTGCTCTAACAGGATGAGCTCGTCCTAGGATCTCCCAAGGATTCCAAGACTCTTCAAGATCCTTGGAATCGAACTAATCGTTATAATGTAGAGAATATCACTTGGAATCTTTTGTACCCTAAAAATTAAGTTATTCAGAGACGAGAGAAACCATTACCGAGAATTTTGAATCATATACTCACGTATGGTGAATGGAAGAATGTAAAAGTACAGCGAATGTACGATTTCCTGGTGGAGAGCGTTCGGTAACACAGCCATGGTGGACGCTGTTAGGTATGGGAGCGTGTCGATCATGTCGTTGTCGAGGAATGGCATCAAACACCCCAAACATTGCAGGAGCGCTTCACCAAACGCTGCAAAGGTATCAGTGGTGCGTAGATAACGCTCAATACTTCCATATTTTGAAACGTGAAAGTGTAATTTAATTTGATCATATTTTGACTGCTTTTGAGGGTGTTTAGGTCGAAAATATTGAAAAACTCACTATATTATCGGAATATAAAAAATAACCAATTGTTCTGCAAGGTAAGACAAAGATTTTAATACCAAGAACGCTTGAATCGGTTCATTTTTGTGGCCAGGAAAAAATAAAGTAGACAACCCCGAAAAATCCAAATATATAGGAAGTACTGAGAGTTATTCAAATTCCGGTCCAACGGAACGTCAGGTCTTGCCGAGACAAACATTCTAGTTCAAGAAATTTGAAAAAAGGTTGAGAATTGAGTGAGCTATGGCCATTTTTGTAAATGACCACCAAAGATTTTAGGACGATTGCAGTACTTCCATTTACTTATCCACTTATATCCATTTACTTATTAATACTTCCATAAAAATTTGTTCTCCGGCAGTCTCGAACCTGGCACCTTCGGCTCACAGCTCAGACGCCTTGACTGAGGCTACCTACCATAAGTCACATACTGACAAGAGCGTCTGCCGAGCTAGCAGAAGGTGCCATGCTCGATGCCTGTTGGAGAATGACATTTTTGCCACTTGATCGATTTCAGGAAAAAGTGTTGGAAAAATACTCACGCTGGAGTCCGTATTGCAGGATGGGAGCGACGTCGACAAGTTCAGCCAAGGCGTTGTACAGGCCTTTGTAGTCGAGATTGGGGTAAAGCGCGAGCCTGGCCTGGTCTTTTTCCGGGTACTTTAACATTTCTATTGGCGAGCTCGGCACATCCTTGAGGACAGCTGCAGCAGAGAGATAAAATTGATTTCCACAATTTGGGCCAAATAAGTGATCATGGTTTGGTACGTTCGAGTAGTTCAGAGATTTTTGGCTTCAATTAAGTTGGCTGCGAGTGCCGAACCATTGATCCGATTATGAGTCGACTCCTCATAAGTGCGTCTCATAGGGATACCTTGACAGAAGCGAGGACTCATAGGGCAAGCAGTACCTTAGCAGTCGTCACTCAAGAACTAGCATATCAGGGCTACGGTTCCCAGTACCTTGACAGTGGTGAGGTCTCATAGGACAAACAGGGCGAGCAGTATTGGAACTATTGTAACTCAAGAACAAGAATATCAGGTCTATTCTCAAGTTAAAAATATCCACTGCTTGCCCTGTTTCTAACTGAGAATTCGCCACTGATTTTAACAATTTCGGGAATTCTTAAATCGAAATTTTTTAAATTTCAAAATTGCATCACAATCCGAATAACGGAGAAACTCACTCAGCAGCGTTTGCGAGAAATATTTGATCGTGTGGGCGATGTCGATGCCGGTTGGTAGGGGCATAACATTGTGGAGCAGCCGCAGGTGTAGGTCGTGCAGGTTGCGTATTTTGGCAGCAACTGAAGACGAAAAATAACCGAAATCTCAGCCGAAATTCCACAGCTCGGAAAAATTGGCATCCATTAAATGGATACAAATACATGGATATAAATTTTGTATATTTTTTCAGATTAAAAACTATGTTTTTGCAAATTTAACAGGCAAATGTTTTTTCATTCCGGTCGCCCAGAATACTTTTGAGGCAAATCTTGAAATGTGAATAGCATTTCCTGAATTTTTCACCTCGACGCACTATAATCGGAGTAACATTAATTTGGACTGAAATGTCACGCGCCGAGTTTATAGAAGGGCGGTGAGTTGTCGGTTTTCTACTTAGGCAAAGTAAATTACAAAAAAAAAAATCGAACCAAAAAACTTAAAAAAAAATTAAATTTTTTAGGTAGGTACTCGCTCTAAAATTTTTGTAGAACAAAATATGAAAGTACAGTTTTCTATGCACGATTTTTCATATTTATTAAATGCTCGTTTGCTGTAGCCTAAAGGGTTCGCATGTTTTCAACGGGTTGCAGAAGGCATGACTTACAAAGCTCTTCTGCAATAATATATTGTTCGCAATGCATAATCCCTGCAGCCGACACGGATCCCTGCGGACGGGAAATCCTTGCAGAAGGGGAAATCCCCGCAGACGGGAAATCCTTGCAGACGACTGTCTGTTTTCAGATCTTCGGACAACATTTATACTTACACGCGGCTGCCCTCGTTCCCATCGCCAGGATCTTGGCCCCTTCCAGGAAACGTAAGGTGGAGAAGTTGTCTGAATTGTTTATGAACATTATTGGGATGAGCGGCGGCTAAGCTCGGCATTTATGAGCGGACCTGACAGCGGCGGATTCGCCAGCGAATCGGAGATGAGCCCATCGTTGAGGATTCGGCCCGAACTGGGCGACTGGGGCTGGACCGCCGGGCGTACACAGATATTGATTTCCTCCTCCGCCCGCCGGCGACACCGCTCCTAAATATTTCCGCTCCTTCAGCCGCCCTGACGGATCCGCTTTTGCGGCTGTGGCGAATCGATACACGAATACATCAGCCGCTGAATACATGAATGCTAGGGCTTAAGAAGGCGTAAGAATGAAATGTTATACAATATTTTAGAATAAAACGAATAATAGAATAAAACAATATACCTATTTTGAAACGTAAAAGTGTGACACAATCTGATCATATTTTGACTGCTTTTGAGGGTGTTAAGGCCAAAAATATCAAAAAACTCGCTATGCAAATTTTAAAACTCGCTGAAATAAAAATACGCCAAGTTATTGGAATACTAAAAATATCCACATATTCTGCGAAGGTAAAACGAAGATTTTAAGACCAAGAACGCTCAAATCGGTTCATTTTTGTGGCCGGAAAAAAGTTTATTACCATAAATACGATAAAATTACGATAAATACGATCATTACGATAAAAAGAATTTTTCCGAGACCCGATTTTTCCTATTTTATCCAGAACCCGGGCCATTGAGTATGATCATGTAAATATTTCTTAGGCCTTGATTTTTTCAATTTTTCGCTTTTTGTTTTTTTTTGACACTTGCACCAATTACTGACAAAGTAAGGGACTACCTGTATTGAAACAGATATTTTTATCAAGGTACTTTTCATCGAGGCATTTGGTATCGTGTGAAAAATGTACCCATGTAAAGAATCTTGTGTTTTTTCTAATCTCGAGTTGGCTCGAGGTAGGGGAACTTTCGAGAGGATCTTACTCATCTTGTCAACAAGCACGATAATTATTATCGAACAAATCGTCAAGAGAATTCAAAGCCTTTGAAACGAATTGATCGATGGTCAAGTTTTGGTCATTTTACAGCAAACGCGATGGGCGTCCATCGGAATTTAGAGGTTTTCCCTATGGCGGTTTGCCTTCTGGGTCCCATAACTTTCTGCCTCACGTAAGTCCCTTTCAGCAGAAAAATTTTAAAATAATCAACCGAGTTTTCCCCTTTATTTATGTTTTTTCACTTCCATGCTATCAAGAGTAGGCAGGTAATTGGGCAAATTTTACGAAAATTATAAAAATATTTTTATGAAAATCTGAATGTCTGTGTCCATCTAAGAAAATTGCCTTTGTATGCTTGCAGATTCGTGCTGGCCGTTAAACTTGGCCACGTGAGCATGCTAATACCGTACATCAGCTATACGGGGGAAATGCCACCAGAGAAAAACCTGTTTTCCCAATTCCTCAACATCACAGCGTTCCTCTGTTAGTACGCATGTAAGACATTACATTTTATCCTTACATAATATATAAATTTAACTTCGACTACCGTGCAAAATTTATACAGCATCATAAGAACTTTCCTAACCTAATTGAGAATTTTCCAATCCATGGTTAGAAATTCCAAATTTGGTTTGGAAAATTCTCAATTCGACTAAGAAATTTGATGCCTACATCGTATATTTATTTCAAACGAAATTCGTCAACACAATATTTCCTCGCTATGAAAATTGTAAATACTTTTTGTGGTTACCAAGGTGCAGGCTGGTAAAATGCGAGGTTATGGAAGTGACCACTGATTAAGTGGACTTCTATTGATTATGTTCCGCAAACTTCTGCTGATTATGGTGGGTTGCTATCTGTGCATCGGTAAAAATGCGCTGGGAAAGCTCTGGCGCCCTCAGATTTTTTAAAAATTCGCTTGTCCCACACTGCACCGTGTCCCCATGTGTTTTCTCATTGTGCCTCTCTCTTCGGTATGTAATTCTGAAAATTGTTGTAATTCTAGTGGCAATTTGCGTTTATATCCGACACGTCTTGGTCTCAACGGCCAGCGAAGACGACTATCTCGTCAACAGCAACGTCAACGGAATAGCGACAGCGTTCGGACTCGTATCATGTTTCGGCATGTGCACCGTTGCCAATTTTCAAGTGAACAACGTCAGAAGCGTTCACTACTTCGGGGCATTCCTTTGTTTCGTCGGCGGAAACGTATACTTCTTGTTCCAGGTGATTGTGCAAGAAATTGGAGTGAATGACCTATCTTGAACCCTTGCGACTACACCATTTTCACAGCATGTTCATTTGCATCCAACTGATCTACTACGTATGACTTTCTACATTTTTTATTGCAGACGATTTTCTCCTACCGTCTGAGCTACATGGGCCACAATAAAGACGTACTCATCTGCAGGCTCGTATTATGCCTGTGCGCTTTCGCTTTCAACGTCATCACCGTAGTCACTGGAGTGCTGTCCTATCGTCATTTCCGTGGTACGTAAAAAACCGCTGGGTGAGTCATCAAAACTTGGTGGTTAGTATCATAAACGAATACTAGTATGAAGGGGGGTTCATGGTGGGGGGGGGTCTTAAAAATGGCTCAAGTTCATCGATGCCTTCAAATTCACAAAGTAAATCTCAATCTTTCCAAAAGTCAACTCTTCAATAAATTGGTTTGTTGTCCAGGCAAAGACCCAAACCATTGGACACCCGAGGAGGACGGTTTCATATGGCACATCAGCAGCGCTACGGCCGAATGGCTGCTAACATTTGTCCAGAGCATGCTCGTGCTGACTTTCTTTCCGGAATTCAAAGCCGTCCAAATCAGGGCACCTACGATTAAGGTAACCGCTGAATAATTATGATTTTATTTTTATCGCCGAAGAACAAAACCAAAAATTGTTTTTTTTTGTTACGTTCCAGATAGAAAACATGTACACACCCCTGGTCAACTTCGATGACATAGCTTGAAGACACCCGGCAATGTTGTACTTGCTGTTGCTCTGTTTGCTGTATTGTTATGGTCAAAATCGCAGACTGCTGCCTTTAATGCGAAACTTTGACTGTGTAAAATCGGCCAAGGTTTGTGGCAATGGTGATAATACGATTAAATCTTTTAATTTTTAATTTAATTTAAATTTTTAAAAATAATACCTCCAACTGCATGACGGTATGAGAGAAAGAGGACCCAGTTGTAATGTACATTTTTGTAAAATTATCGTATAAGTACTTATATTTACAAAGGTAGAGCGCGAAGCAGTTTGGTAGAAAATTAAATTTTACTGTCACTCACTTAAACGAAATCCACAAATATTGAACGTATTTACACGAGGTCGGATCGATTAAATTCAAGAAGTTACAATCTCTTGAGGAGGAGTGTTGGTTTTCTTTAGCCGTCGTCGCCACTCCCAGAGCGACTGCTGCGCGAAGAGCTCCTCGACGAAGCTCCACTTCGATTGCCGCCTGAAAAAATGTGAACAAATCGAAACTCTGTGGATTTTGAAAATTAAAAAAATCTTGACTCGAATCAAAAGAGTGCCGCCAAGACCAATTTTAAAGTTTTTTATCCCTTTCCTAAAGGCGGCAGGTCACGCCCTGGACAACTTAGGTTATTGGGCAAAAACTCAACGCCTGGAACAGCGATTTACGTTACTTTTTTCACTTTACGTTTCCAATTCCAAAAATATGGATTTTTAAAGAACCAGATAATGTTTTTAAGTTTTTTTTAGGATTTTTCAATTTAAATTCAATAAATTCAATACCTAAAATTGAGAAAAATTAACACTATAACGATAGTAGGTACTCACGTTTGTCCGAATCAGATCCCGCTTCACTTCCGCTCTTGTCGTTCTCCTTTTCGGCTCCGCTCGCTTCCCCGTCGCTGCTCTTCCGGCTGCTCCCTTCCTTATCGCTATCAGCGCCCCCTTTCTCGCTACCTTCGTTATCGCTACTGTCGTCCTTGTCGCTCCCTTTGTTGCTGCCCTCCTTGTCGCTCCCTTCCTTACCGCTCGCGTCTTCCTTGTCGCTGGCATCTTCCTTATCGCTCCCGCCGCCATCCTTGTCGCTATCCTTATCACTGTTCTTATCACTGTCCTTATCGCTGCTTCTTCCTCTTTCCTTGTCTGACGCGTCCTCATCGTCCGATATTATCCGTTTCTTCGCACTTCCCTG
The DNA here is from genome assembly GCA_036186465.1 of Nesidiocoris tenuis. Taxonomy (NCBI): domain Eukaryota; kingdom Metazoa; phylum Arthropoda; class Insecta; order Hemiptera; family Miridae; genus Nesidiocoris; species Nesidiocoris tenuis. The sequence goes on along the minus strand of AP028912.1, from coordinate 12,070,934 downwards.
TTTCTTCGTATTGCTATCGCTATCGCTTCCATCGCTCTGATCGCTTTTTTCCTTATCGCTCTCGCTGCTGCTGCCCCTGTCGCTTTTGTTCTTGTCTTTCCCCTTATTGTCCGACTCTTTGTCTGAAAAAATCGCAAATTTAACCTCATTATTAAGAAAAAATCAAAAATTTCTAACTACTATTATCAAAGCAAGGTGCCAAAATGGTTTTACATCGCTGAAATTACTTACTTTCATCCTCATCGTCGCCTTCCTCCTCTTCTTCCTCCGATTCTTCATCTTCTTCAACGTGCGGTTCCAGCTGTTTCTCCCTGAGCCGATGAATGTTGAACTCGTTGGCATCCATGGGCCTATGCTTGACAACGAGACGCGTATTGTTCGGCGGCTGGCCGGCTTTCTGTCTTCTTTTGCTCAGTCTCACCCTAGGAACAAGAGTTTGAGTACATTTCCAGCAGTAGTGCCGAGGTCAAAATAAATAAAACACATCCAACTTCAAACTTACCGAGTTTCCAGTTCGTTAAAATAGACGGCGTCCTGGCGGAAAACGAGAAAGTAGTTCTCCTCGTAGCCTTTCGACGCTTTGGTTTTGACGTTCCAATTGTACTCGCGAGCGATTTTGTACTCGTACTCTTCCTCGTCCTCGTAGTCGATGCCATTGGTGAAATCTCGCCTTCGTTTCTCAAGAGTCGACTCGGTGGGCAAGAAATAAGCGACAAACTGTTCGCCGCTCTCGTCCATCACACCTCTGAGGGCGAAATTGAACATCGATTAAAAATTAGCAACAGCTAGCGAGTCGAAAGAGGAGCCAAGTTAGAGTAGAAATAAATTTTGAATTGAACGAATAGAAAAAATTGCAACAAAATGAAATTTTTGACATTTTTTCTTCGGGTTAAAAGTGCACTAAAAATAGGCACCTGATCATGGCTTGAGACATTTCTTCCAATTGTGCGGGTACAGACATCCCAACTGGTGCAGGGTCGGAATCGAACATGACCTGAGCGCACGGGTACTTCCACATCTATAAAATCGAAACATTTCAAAACATTATGAACCGATTCGAAAAATGATCAAACCACAGTGAAGCTTGCAGAACACTTAAATTAAATAGAGCTCTAATTGAGGCGTTGATAGCCAGAGTGGACCATTCCACACAGGTGTTGAACTGAGAAAATCGCATTTGAAAATTTCGGCTAATTTCATGTGATTGATCAAGGGCCTTGTTATAGTGTTTTGAAGAAAAAAATACAAGCATTCCTGGGTGAACAGATGACTCATGAACCATAGGGACATTTCTACAAGCCACAAGGTCCACTCTGGCCATCAAAATCGGCGGCCAATTTGCAGACGGACCATTTGAAAAGTTGCGCTCTCTCTTAGCACATTCGAGAACGAGTCAAATTTTAATAATAATTCGATAGATAGAGCAACCACAGACCCATTGCACTGTATAACTCATTTTCGGCCAGTTTGTGGAATGATCCACTCTGGCTATCAACGCCTCAATTGAAGTCAATCGGAGTTGTAATTGGAGCCAATTGAGGCCGGAATTGAAGTCAATAAATGGAGCAATAATTGTACTGTACATACAACATAGACATTCATTGAGAAAAAAATTTATTATACCTTGAAATCGGGGAATAACGGAAGCACTTCGACAGGAAACACGTTGGGTTTGCTGTAATGTTTTTCGATAGGTTTCTTCGAGTCTTCGAACGTCTTTTCGATAGCTTTTATCTGGCTGTCTCGATCCAAGAAGATAGTTTCGGCCTTTAAAAAAGAGACCATACGTCATGGAAAGGTGCTCAATTTATGATAATTCACAATATTTGATACTAAATAATATTTGAACCCATACCTTGAAATTTTTCTTAATACTGTAACCGACTTTGGCCTCCACTTTGTCCATAGTTTGAGGTTGGAATCTCGTCTGTTCGGTAGATATGTATTCGGTCCTTCGAAGCCATGATACACTTCTCGAATGGTGGCGCGACCTGGACAATTACATGAAGACGGATCAGAAAACTGCGTACGATACAGCTAGAAATAAACACCTCAGGTGGAGAATTCCTTATGGAATTTTTGCTGAGAATCGTGTACCCACCTACTTGTCAGAAAAAATCAAGATCCCATGATACGCCTCATGAAAACATGAATTTCTCCTCTAAGTGTGCAAGACTCGAACCGGACACCTCAAGTGCGTGAGCTGCACATGGGCTTTGAATAACAACGTCTAGTGAGCAGAAGGTGCAAGGTTCGGGTCCTGCTGGAGAGTGGAATTTCCGACAATTTCCCACTTGGTCTCATCCATGCTCAACAGCGTTAGTAGGCTTAAAAAAAGTAACGCGAACCTATTTGAATCGTGAGGGGTAAGGATATCCTCTTCCAGGAGCTTTTCGTCAGCTGGATCGAGCACCGCATTCAGATCGGCGGCGTATAAATCTTTGTTGATGAGATCAATCGTGACGCCGAGGTCGTGTTCAGTGAGCACTTCATACTTGTAGTTTCGTTCGAGAGTCGTCGGTTTGTATTCGATAAATCTGCAATACGTAATACCTACAATTTACAAAATTTCTACGAAAAAAAATTTTAATTTGTAGGTGGTATTTAATTTTTTGAAATAAAGCCCGGGGTGGGGGTGAATTGGAGCGAATTCGGCACTCACCTAGTCGACGAGAACGGATACGTGATAAATTTAGGGTCAAACGGTATGTCAGGCAATGTGTTGCAGTACTTCACCCTGCAAACCAGCTCGGACCTGCAACAAATTCGGACATTGATAACATCACTCACACACGCATAGGTTACCGAAGATTTCTAGACCCATGGGTTCCAGGTCTCTGGGTGTGAACTTGATATCCTGACTAGGGCGGCATGGCACGCCCGGGACAACGCCAACTGACCGGGCGAAGAGCGCCTGAACATTTTATCGGACATACACAATACACGAATATAATCAAACCAATTTTCAACTGAAGTTTACCTTCTCTCGCCTCCAGGCTTCAATAGACTCGTACGCTTCTTTTCCGGGGCGCCGGCCGTCGGAATCGTCGGCGACATTTTTTTACGTTGGGTGTTAGAGCCGAGCGCTGGTATTTAATTTAAGCACATGCTTGATGTTAAAAATTACGCTTGAATAAAGATACGAGCAAGGGCCGATATTACTGCTACAAAACGCACGAACAGATCGAAGAATTGAACACACTGATCGAGAAACGAAGGATACTACGTTAAAATATAACCTCCACAGCTGCATAACCTTTTGAGCTTCACTTTAAATTTCAGTGATTTTCTTTTTCTGTTCATCTTTCAAATGTCTGCGTGTTCGTCCTCACTTTTTTACAATTTTTCGATGGAACCAACAAAATTCTTCAGAGGGAATTCTTTATTCATTGATAGTTTATTCGTCCCGTTTTCTGAATTTCTCCATCTTGCTTGTTGATCGGGTTTTTATCGAAGTCTACTAAAACGCAAACTGTGTCCATAATGGCAAAATCAGTATTCAGTGTCCAGTTTTTGTTGTTAGTTTGGCAGCATTGTCCGACTCCCGCCTTTTGAGGGCGCTTCGTCTTTATTATTTTTCTGCCCTTTTGTTATGAGTGGTGTTAGCCTGGGATTGTGGATTTCTGTGTTATTTGGTTAGCGTTAAATTAACCGAGCAGTTATATCATTTTATAGCAGTTTTTTATTAGCTTTACCTCGAGTGAAGATTTGCCGAGTCAATTATGTCTTCGGTAAGTAAAGCCAGCTATTTTCTTCAAGTAGTATGAAATAGTCGACCACCTGTTGCTTCCAAGCAAACTAGCCTTGTCTTCCCATTCATTCCTACCTAGCCACCTAGTTTTTGTGGGTAATACCAAGTTAGTTGAAACTCGATTAGTTCTATAACTGCATTGTTATGCCTAAGGTTCGATTGTCGAGATAATCAAAACCTTCGATTTTTATATCGATTGGGCTTGTTGGTAACATGCCTGACCAACGTTGGCCTGATGTCGATTATGTGTCATCCCAGTCCTCAGACACCACATGAGAACAATTGCAGCTCCTCGGTCAGGGAGCGCAAACACCGATACTTTTAAAGAGACAAAAATGTCTATCATGCTCTCTGCAGAGGAGGACACTTCGGCCTCTGCCCATATCATCTGCTCGCGCGCCTGCTACATAAATTTCAGTCTTCGTGTTCGGTGCGCGCGACATCGGTACTTTTAGGCTCTCTCATTTTACATTTTGCTTAAAATTTAATTAAATCGCCTTTTCTCGACCGGTGATTGTTGAAATTAGTCGTTGTCCGACTAATGATTACCGGAGACCGCGGAAGTTCGCCGTTTTTTGGTGAAGTGCAGTAGCTGGAGACCGAGGAAGTTCGCTGTTTTTTTTTTGGTGAAGGGTAGTAGTTGGTCAACGGAGGTAGCCGACCTTGAGGCCATTCAACCTCTTCCACGAATCGACTTGAGTTAAGGTCGTAAGTGGTCATCTCCTTTTACCTTTGTAATTCTAAGTTGGCCAATAATTCACGTTTTCAGGATAGAATCTACGTTCAGATTCGGATGCGGTTTTCCGACATCGACAGTTGTTGAACAAGTTGAGGAAGTTGGGAAGAAACGTCCGTCGACTCTCGGCTCGTAGGAATGAGCACGATCGACGCAGGCGCCATTCCTCTTCCTCGTCGCACGAAGGGCTCGCGTTCCACATCCGACAGAGCTCGGCCTTATGATGCATAAGGCTCGCTCTGTGCGTCGACAAGATGGAACTCGACCAGTTCCACGCAAGAGTGTGGATTCTGGTCGTCAGCGCAAGAGCGCTGATTCTGGTGACCGAACACAAGAGTGTTCGAGCGACTGACACAGGAGTGTCGATTCTTCCGACCGCCACATCCGACAGAGCTCGGCCTTATGGTGCATAAGTCTCGCTTATGGTGCATAAGGCTCGCTCTGTGCGTCGACAAGATGCAGCTCGACCAGTTCTACGCAAGAGTGTGGATTCTGGTCGTCAGCGCAAGAGCGCTGAGTCTGGTGACCGAACACAAGAGTGTTCGAGCGACTGACACAGGAGTGTCGATTCTTCCGACCGCCACATCCGACAGAGCTCGGCCTTATGGTGCATAAGTCTCGCTTATGGTGCATAAGGCTCGCTCTGTGCGTCGACGAGATGCAGCTCGACCAGTTCTACGCAAGAGTGTGGATTCTGGTCGTCAGCGCAAGAGCGCTGAGTCTGGTGACCGAACACAAGAGTGTTCGAGCGACTGACACAGGAGTGTCGATTCTTCCGACCGCCACATCCGACAGAGCTCGGCCTTATGGTGCATAAGTCTCGCTTATGGTGCATAAGGCTCGCTCTGTGCGTCGACAAGATGCAGCTCGACCAGTTCTACGCAAGAGTGTGGATTCTGGTCGTCAGCGCAAGAGCGCTGAGTCTGGTGACCGAACACAAGAGTGTTCGAGCGACTGACACAGGAGTGTCGATTCTTCCGACCGCCACATCCGACAGAGCTCGGCCTTATGGTGCATAAGTCTCGCTTATGGTGCATAAGGCTCGCTCTGTGCGTCGACGAGATGCAGCTCGACCAGTTCTACGCAAGAGTGTGGATTCTGGTCGTCAGCGCAAGAGCGCTCATTCTGGTGTCCGAACACAAGAGTGTTTTTGGACGAATGACACAGGAGTGTTGATTCTCCCGATCGACACAGGTTTGTCAATTCTATTAACCGGCACAGGTTTTTGTCAATTCTATTAATCAACATAAGATTGTCGATTCTAATAACCTACACAGGATTTTCGATTCTATTAATCAACATAGAATTGTCGATTCTATTAACCTACACAGGATTGTTGATTCTATTAACCTTCACAGGGTTGTCGATTCTATTAACCTTCACAGGATTGTCGATTCTATTAACCGTCACTGGGGTGGTGAAAGTTGAGTCGGATGCCTCAAAAGGTTCGTTCGCGGTGCGAGTTCTGGGGGTGCCCACTCACTGTCCGAATGCTGGCTGCTAGAAGAAAAATTACCATAGGAACGTGGTTTTGAACGCTAATGAAATCTATTTGAGTAGTTTATTGAATAATCGCAACCAATTAAAGCAATGAGTTGATTTGGCCCCACGACTAGCGGTCGGATGAGGTATGGACCCTTGTCTGTTCAGAGCGGTTCTGCGCATGCGCCATTGCGCAGTCGGGTTTTGTCGTTCGCGGTGACAGAATTCCTAGTTCGGAACTGGGGGAACCGTTAAGCTGCGAGCGCGAGCCCAGGAACGCAGGTGCGTAAACAACAGATAAAAATTTCGAGTACTGGTAGACAGAAACTTGTAACAAACATGGTACCTATACAAAATGATAAGTTATGGAAATAATTCCCATATGATGTTTTGAGTTCAGGAGACCTGTTCTGTGGACTGGGGGCGGTGTGTCTTGGGAGGTCAATATTGATTTGCCATGGCAAACCTGATGGCAACATATGACAATTTGGGTAATGAGTCGATAGCGACTGCCAGGACATATTGCTTCGGATTTGCGGAGTAGGCCCCTGAAATCGTTTGCAGTGCAAAAATAAATGCCACAGTTCCAGGACTCTACGGATTTTTAGTCCCATTCGCATGAATTCGGGAGATCATAAAAACGATGTTCTCATCACGGGACCATGGGACCCTCTATACAGGATTGAGAGAGTTTTTTGGCTAAATACAATCCTCCAAGCATCTTAGATCTCCTCTCCCCACCAACCCTGACCTGCCATGATGACCCCACTATGATCCATGATTCCCCAGACCCTTAAAATTTGTGCTGAGGTAAGTCAGCCATTGACGTCACCCTTACGGAACTAGGGAAAAATGCCCATCTTCCCGGGAATCATATCGGAAATACCTCGCAGCCAACGACATCGAGGTCGTAATTTATAGCAAGATTGGAAATTTTTAACTTAAAATTCTACTATTTGGGGATGGATAGAAGGTTGCAGACCGCCTCCCGTAGAAATCTCATTTCAAAATTTTAGATCCTTCTACTAAACGACGTACTTTTTCGGAATCCAAAAACTTGGCAATGCAGACAGAACTGAATCTTTTGCCAGATATTGGCGCTATTGAGCCTTATCATCCAGAGCCCAATCCGTTCATTTCACCAAGTTTCATTGCGGACAAACCTTGCGAGAAGAAAAGGATTATAGGGCCACGGCTCAACTTTATATTGAGCCACAATCGACCTCCGCGAGGCGTATTGCATGCTATCAGTGGATCCTCGAGTTATTTACGTTTCTTTTTCACGACAGGCTCTATTAATTCACTTGTCTCTGTTTTGGATGTCCATCAGCCCCATACACGTCCTCCAAACTGTGTAGGCCGATCTTACAAGAGTTGCGGTCCCCAGGGGATAATTGGTTTGAATTACTTGGATGATTTCCGCGTCATTGTAAAAAATTACCAGCCTTGTGATCGACATACTATGTCGAAAACAGTGAGATTGTTGAGAAATCTCGGGTTCACCATGGTCATGGAAACGAATGAATCGGTCCTCAGGCGTCTAAAAATTTTCTTACCAGTATTCTCCTCATCTGTTGGAAATTACGGACTTGATAATCGAAATTACGGACCCATACCATTCGAGATAATCAATTTTGCGATAATCACATTCGTTTCTAGGACTCCAAACCATTTTCTTACATTAGTTCGTCGGACAGTTATGAAGACGATTATGGCTATAGAACTCTGCCCGACGACAAAGCAAAGCCTTCTGATTCAGAGTGTGCTCTGAATTTGGAGGTATTTGACGAAAGCATTCGCGAATCAGGTCAGTCGACCGGAAGTCGACTTATTTGCCTCTTCTTAACATGTAACTTCGAAGCGCTAAGTGCCGGCGATTCGTTTCCTGGCATCCTGACATTGCCTCCTGGAAGATGGATGCGTTCACATTGGCCCGTAACCGTGAAAAGTTTTATGCGTTTCCTTGTATTTGAAAACCTGAATTTGAAAATTCTCCCAAAAAATTGTTGTTGATAAGGCTAAAGGGATTGTTGTGATACCACGCAGGGCCCAAAGCTCCTGTTTGTAAAACTTGCAATTTTACAACTTCATTTCGACCCATCTGACGACCTTCCAGATCCTCCTCCGAGCTCTAAGGGCCTTCATCCACTTTTGCCAGACCCTTATCCTGGTGGTAAGGTTTATCCTTTTGTGAGGGAAGCATTTCTCGCAGTGGCAAATTCTAAGTTAGAAACAGAGCATAAAATTTTTTCCTTCAGAACCATGAACGTGAGTTATGGTATGCTAGTTCTTGAGTAACGATTGTCAAGTCCTGCTTGCCCTGATTGCTCCGTGAGACCTCGCCACTGATTCCTCGGGAAAGGTATCCCGGATAACGTAAGCGACTTGCTACTAGAAAGTATCACCCCTTCCACGATGCAGCAGTACGAATCGTCACTCAGGCTGTATTGGAAATTCTGTGTATAGAGAAAGTGACCTCCACTCACGACCAAGATCCCAAAAGCTCTCTCGTTTTTTGTCAACAAGTTTTGAAAAATCGCCCCATTTGTATGGAACGCTTAATACCCATCGCGTAGCTATATCACTGATTGCAGATAGAGATATTAGCCATGATCCTTCCATCAAAAGAGTTCTTAAAGGGGTTTTTTCTTCGTTAACGTCCGCCTAACCCGCCATATTCCAACACTTGGGACCCCAAGTTGTCCTCAACTATGTTGAAGCCACCATTGATGGCGACGTTGACTGTGTGGCAAAAGGGTGGGTTGCTTTTCTCTGTTTAGCTACACTACATAGACTTCAGACTATACATTGCATCAGGATTTCATACATTCTGAGGCATGCCTGAGGGTTTACATTCCCAATCCTTTGAAGTCTTCCTTCCAAACAATCCACAGCCTAGCCAGGATTTGCCTTTCTTATCCGAAGATTCAACATTGTGTGTGACAAGCTGCTTGGAGCAATACTTGCTACTCACACGCTCTTGGCGACCTCCCGAATGTAAAAAATTATTCATCACTCAGACTAGTCCATCCTCGGCCGCATCAAGACAAACCCAGAGTCGCTGGGTGAGAGTCGGGTTAACCACCACTGGGGTCGACTGCCAAATTATAAACCCCTCTCAGTCCGGCATGCCTCGACTTCGACAGCCTACCGTCGTGGTAAGACCATGGAAGCCATTAAAAAGCCTTCAAGCTGAAGGGCGCAGGCTGCGTAGTTTGCGAAATCTGGCTATCGAAGTGTGGAAGGATCAAATAGCTTACTTCATACGGGTATTTTTTCCAGTACCCCTTAGTGAAATGATTTAATTGTCTATATTTCACTGCGGCCGACTTAGATTAAGTAACATCTACTGTAACCTTATTGCTGTATCTCAGACCAGAATCTCTGAGGTTGATGCAGATTTGGATATCTTTGAACATCTGCAATTGTTCTCATGTGGTGTCTGAGGACTGGGATGACACATAATTGGACGATTAAACGAACTTACCTGTGAAGTTCAATCGTAATTATGTGCATCCCAGTCCGAAGACACCACGTCCCCTGTACTACCCTCCCACCCGTGGTCAAATCTTCATCAACTTCAGAAAATCTTTGAATGACTGAAATTTATGTAGCAGGCGCGCGAGCAGATGATATGGGCAGAGGCCGAAGTGTCCTCCTCTGCAGAGAGCATGATAGACATTTTTGTCTCTTTAAAAGTATCGGTGTTTGCGCTCCCTGACCGAGGAGCTGCAATTGTTCTCATGTGGTGTCTTCGGACTGGGATGCACATAATTACGATTGAACTTCACAGGTAAGTTCGTTTAATCGTCCAATTCTGTCGATAGTCCAGGAGCCAGGATAGCCTGACCGAAGGGCCTAATACCCAGGGAAGAGGTCCAGAGGGAGAGGTATCAGGGGTCTCATCATCGCCAATGAGAGTGGTTGTCTTAAGCAGCTGCTTGGCAAAATAAAAATAATAAAAAAATTCCTTCAAACATGTCTTGTTGCCGGTCTGGCCTGCAGCTTTGGCAAACAAACGTGAAATCTCGTTGTCGATTATCCAATTTTGCTACTTCGGGCATCCAGCCTGCAGACTTCCATTCCTATGTATCAATTTATGGTCTCAAAAGCTTGGAACCTGCTTCAACAAACTGTTCTTGACTCCAGGACGCGGATATGCCAGACTCGCCCGTTTCGGGCTCCCAAGAGCCTCGCAGTCAGCTGGGAGTGATGACGTCACCTCCTCGCGAATTGGACGAGCCCTTCGAAGACGAGGCAGAGTTGATCGGCGGAGCAGATGACAACGCCCAACCAATCGACGAAGAGGAAGGAGACGGCGAGGAACTTTTCGGGGACAATATGGAAGCGTGAGTTGGCATTGCTGGTTCTGCTTGCTGATATTTCTCTATTGCTCAATCGTGAATTTTGTCTCATTGTGCCGTACATCAGGGACTACCGACCGAATCCGGTTTTGGATCGATATGACGACCGAGATCTGGACGATGAAGATTACGACAATATCGACGTCGCGGATCGTCTGGCAGCCGAGATGGCGCTCCAGGAACGCGACGAAAGGGAAGGCAGACGCCGTGGCGATCGCGATCTTCTCTACGGTGAGCGTTTGAAATTTGCGGATTTTGTAGAAGAAGTCGTCGAATCATTTTGGGAGGATGAATAAGAAACTTGATTATTTCCACTCGTTTGCAGATGAAAGCGATGACGAAGAAGCTCCATCTCGCAAACGGAAAAAGGCTGCAGAGCGCGCTGCCACTGGTGAAGTCGAAGACGAAGAGGTTAAATTCAATTGCTATCAGAACAAAGCCGCAACAAGTATTTAGCAGAATGAAATCATTGGTTCGTAACTATTTTCCAGATGATCGAATCGATTGAAAATCTTGAAGACACCAAAGGGCACAGCATTAAAGAATGGGTAGCCATGTTGGGGCCCCGTACTGAAATTGCTAACAGGTTAGTTTTAAAAAGTGATGAAATCCCTGAGCTGCCGTACTACCTCAATTTTCCCCAATGATTCTTGAACTGTATCATACAAACAATGATATTCTTTCATATTTGATTTCTCCTCAAAGGTTTCGAAGCTTCTTGAGGAACACGGTAAACGCTCGAGGCAACTACATTTACAAGGAAAAAATCCGCAAAATGTGCGAGAACAATCACAGCAGTTTTGAAGTAGAATTCCCTATTCTGGCAGGGAAGGAAAACGTCCTGGCGTTTTTCTTGCCCGAAGCGCCGATCGAGATGTTGCAAATATTCGACGAAGTGGCCAAAGCCTTCGTGCTCACAATGTATACGAATTACGAGCGAGTCACGAACGAAATTCACGTCCGCATCTCGGAACTGCCGCTGATTGAAGAATTGAGGACTTTCAGGTGACTTTCTCCGAAGATATTTCTCGCTTTGGAATCGTCTTTGAGGTCACAGAGCTATAATCCTATTGCCATGTTACCTTTCAGGAGGATACATTTGAACCAACTCGTGAGGACGAACGGTGTCGTGACCGCAACAACCGGCGTGCTTCCTCAACTTTCCCTCGTGAAGTACGACTGCTACAAGTGCAAGTACGTCATCGGACCTTTTGCGCAGACGCATAGCAACGAAGCGAAGCCTGGCTCATGCCCCGAATGTCAGAGCAGCGGACCGTTCACCGTGAGTCGTTATTCTTGAGGAAACGCTTCGATTTCACCTCCGGTTTTTCAAATGCAGAAAAACTCCTATAGAGATTGATCGTGCTTATCAATGTGTTTTTACCAAAATTGTGACTCGATTCCAGATCAACATGGAGCAAACTGTGTACAGAAACTACCAGAAAATAACCCTGCAAGAGTCGCCTGGCAAAATCCCAGCTGGACGAATCCCTCGCTCGAAAGATGTCATCATGCTGGGAGACTTGTGCGACCGGTGCAAGCCCGGTGATGAAATCGACGTCACCGGTGTGTACACCAACACTTACGAGGGGTCGCTCAACACCGAGCACGGCTTCCCCGTCTTCGCCACCGTCATCTTGGCCAACCATCTTATCGTCAAAGATTCCAAGCAGATCGTCGAATCGCTGACGGAAGAAGACGTGACGACGATTCTCAAACTCTCCAAAGACCACAGGATCGGAGAAAGAATCATCAGCAGCATCGGTCCGTCGATTTATGGACACGATTTCATCAAGCGAGGAATAGCTTTGGCCCTTTTTGGAGGCCAGCCGAAAAACCCGTGTAAGATTTTTTATCGATTTTTTTCCGATTGTTATCAAGGGAGAGATCTCCTTTAAATTCGATTCTTTCAGTCTTTACAAATGCCCAATGTTCTTACAGCGCAGAAACACAAAGTACGCGGAGACATCAATGTTCTCCTGTGCGGTGATCCGGGAACGGCGAAATCTCAGTTTCTGAAGTTCGTCGAGAAGATTGCGCCCAGGGCTATTTTCACGACAGGCCAAGGCGCCAGTGCTGTTGGTCTGACTGCCTACGTCAGAAGGAGCCCCGTATCGCACGAATGGACCCTCGAGGCAGGAGCGCTGGTCCTCGCTGACAAAGGAGTTTGCCTCATTGACGAGTTCGACAAAGTAGGTCTCGAAATGTTGACTTGTGGCAAATCACACTGGATTATGTTTGTTCTTATCAATTTTTCGATGTTCGCAGATGAACGACCACGACAGGACGTCGATACACGAGGCGATGGAGCAGCAGAGCATTTCAATATCCAAGGCCGGCATCGTGACGTCGCTGCAGGCCAGGTGTTCGGTCATTGCTGCTGCCAATCCGATCGGTGGCAGATACGATCCAGCGATGACATTTTCAGAAAATGTTAGTTCCAATCGGCGGTAGACCGGTCACTAAATTCGCTAAAATTTTAACAATCGATTCAGAATTTTCAGCAATGGAGGACTGTAATTTTAAATTTTTTCCAGGTGAACCTCTCCGAGCCGATCATGTCTCGTTTCGACATTTTGTGCGTCGTCCGCGACGAAGCGGACCCGCAGATCGACGAGCAGCTGGCCAAATTCGTCGTGGGGTCCCACGTCCGTCATCATCCGGCCGCTCCGCCGGCTGCCGAAATCACCGACGACGCCCAGGCGTCCGACGCGTTGCCCCAGGACCTGCTCAAGAAATATCTCGTCTACGCGAGGCAAAATATCCACCCCCGTCTTCACAACATGGACCAAGACAAGATCGCCAAATTGTACAGTACGCTTCGCCAGGAGTCGATGGTGAGCGCCGGTTGAATTGATATTTTCCCGGATTTCCGAGGCCTTGGAATAGGTAGCGACTTTTGACAATACCTGATTAGCTAGATTTCCATCGATGAGCATTTTTGCTGTTTCAGATGACCGGCAGCCTGCCGATAACCGTACGTCATATCGAGAGCATGATTCGCATGGCAGAAGCGCACGCTCGCATGCACTTGAGAGACTACGTACAGGAAGATGACGTCAACATGGCGATGCGAATGATGCTGGAGAGTTTCGTCGACACGCAGAAGTACAGCGTCATGAGCAGCATGAAACGGGTGAGTGACAACAACCAGGCATAATGCTCTGCAAGGTTTCAGGAACATTTTGGAAATGCTGAGAGGTTGCGTACCGAAGAAAAGACGGGTGTGATCCCGGGGCCTGTTGAACCGCAAGCGGATGTCTTTACCACTAGACTACCAGGCGACCGTCTGTCAAATTATCATTTTCCCGAGGGTTTGAACCCGAGGCTCAGTGTGGGTTTTTCTGCCGACTCAACTTTCCATGTTGTCACAGTTTTACACTATCAGAAATTCATGATTTGATTAAAATTAAAAAAATTTGCCGATTTAATAAATTTTTGGCTAAAAATTGTTCTCGGTTTCAGACGTTCCAAAAGTATCTGCTATACAAAAAAGACACGACCGATCTTCTCTACTACATTTTGAAACAGATGACCCTGGAACAACTCGCTTACATTCGCGGCACTCACGGCGTTGACGTGAACACTGTCGAAATCCACGAAAAAGATTTCATCGATAAGGTACGTACTGTTCCCGTACTTGAAGCATGTACTTCCCCATGAAATGCCTTAAAATGACATATCTCGTTGCAGGCCAAAGAGATCAAAATTTTCGACGTCCGACCGTTCTACGATAGCAAAATTTTCGAAAACAACAACTACCAATACGACGCGAAGAAGAAAATGATCATCCAAAAAATCGACACCCCAAGATTCGACGGCTGAGTCTGCCAATATTGCAGGCATTGTACATTTCAAGTTAATTCTGAATGTTTTCATCGTGAAGTTGTTTTAACTTAATTCCATTTTATACGAAAATATTGTGTTGCTTCCGTTCTGATTTTTGTTGTCCATCGTTGTAAGGACGCGGATGTTAATTATTGTTTTGTAATCAAACCCGGTCAACAAGCTGATTTTTAAACTGAGGCGATTCATTTACCTACCTGAAAAAAGTTATGCCATCCATTCCCACAGCAAGATAAACCATCTCGCTCCCGCTGATAATGCCAATTTTTTCGGTATAATTGAAGGTTTTTTTCATGATGGAAAATTAGAATTTGAGGTTTTCAGTGCCATGTATAACCAGTAAGTGTAACCTGCGCAGTAGGTAACCTCCTATCAGACGCAATTTGTCTCATGCACCATATTATGACACCATGGGTACTTCTAAAAAATTGATAAAAGACGTAAATTCCTCATTACTAAATCTCAAGTTTCTGAAGAACGTGATGTTGAAGAACGTGGGGTCGAATAAATCGTTCCAATTCATCAAGCAAACCAATATTTGTAATAAAAATAATCAAACGATAATCACAAATAACACCGACGAGAATATGGTTATATTAATTTTCCTTTATATAATTAGGTTACCATGGAGACAAAGCAAACAGCGTTATAATTCACTAGTAATAGGGTTGAAAATTTTTTTGGTGAGCGCATCAGACGTAGGTGGCCAAAGTTTCCGTTATAACGTTGCCGAGGTCAGGAACTTCGTCAAGCAATCCTGAAATTATAAAATATAATTTCGACCTGTTTACCGAACTTGAAAACGAGTAGGTTAAAATTTTTCATGAGGAAAATTTCCAGGCATCGATATTGTTTGGCATGCAACGGTGATTAACTCGTAACAGACAAGCGTACCTAGTACGTCGCAAAACTCATCCAAAGAAGCGCAAGGGAGCAGCTCATCGTTATATGTGGACATCAACCGGTCGGACGACTTGAGGAGAGCCTCGTCGTTATGGCGGATGTAGTCGGCAAGAGATGAGGCCCACTGCTCTTCGCTGGTAACGGTGACTTTCTGCAATTAAATTCAACAAATTGCACCAGGGAAATCATGAAGGATTTTCAGGTTCTTATTCTCTCTGAAACTCACTTTG
Organism: Nesidiocoris tenuis; assembly: GCA_036186465.1. Classification (NCBI taxonomy): domain Eukaryota; kingdom Metazoa; phylum Arthropoda; class Insecta; order Hemiptera; family Miridae; genus Nesidiocoris; species Nesidiocoris tenuis. The sequence continues at coordinate 12,055,622 of AP028912.1, read as the reverse complement.
AAATGGTTGTTGTAAATGGAGTCGATGAGAGCGAAGAATAGGAGCGCCGACCGGTAGATGGGAAACGGTCGGACGGCGACTTCCGAACTGGGGATGGAAAGCAGAGGCGTCGGGCTCATCGAGCGGACATGCGCAGTGACCAGAAGGCGCGTCAAGTGCAGGAGCCGGGTGCGTTTCCATTTCTCGGGTGACTGGACGAGGAGCGAAAGGGTCGCCCAGTAGAACGGACCCTCCGCCTCCCAGGCGAGCTCCAGGCGCGAATCTTCCAGATAAGTGTTCAGCGCTTTGATCTCCCGTCCCGAGCAGCGCGTCGTGTTGATGACGTACAAGGCCATATGCATCAGGTACGGGATGATGTACATGTTCGACTGCGGACCACCGCCGCCCGTATCCTCATGGAAGCTCTTCTCCAAAGCGAACCTCAACAGGAGCAATTTCAAGTCGTGGACAGTCGACGAGTAACTGATGTCCCTGGAGAGGAAAATCACCAAGGTTAGTCACTTCCTTCGAAATGATGAAAGAGAACGTCAAACTCGAAAGCTGGAAATCAAAGTTTCTGCAGAATGCAGTAAACAGCTGGGACGCTGTCAGCGGACAAGCATGGGAAGCGCCAATACTGAAAAGTAGAAGCTTCTCTCAATCGAAATACCTGTGGCTGGTCGATTCTTGCAGGTAATTGTTGTGTCTTGCGAGGCAACTGGCGAAGGCCGATTCCGGAACTTGGGGACCCCAGAGCGGGAGCAATCCGTTGCACTTGGTATTAGCGTTCTGCAGGGCGGCTGACTCCCATTCATCTCGGGCTCTAGCCAATCTAGCGAGAAAATTCAAGAAAAAAATTAAAAATTGCTTCCAATTCCTAAAACTGTTGAAATGTTCTACATGACGCATATCGAGTCATTCAACTCACCTCACGGCCGACATATGGCAGTCGATATGGACGACGTTGAAATGCGTCACGGTCGAATATCCGACAGTTTTCCTCGGCTTGGCTTCGTACTCTTCGACGCTGCAACGTTTCGTGAACGTGTATACGCCGAGAACCTTGTTCGGCTGGAATTTGTAACCTTCGCGGCAAATGCAGCAGACGAGGCCGGTCTCTTCGCCGAGTTCTTCCATTTGCTGCATCATGGACTGACTCTCGACGGTCAACTGTGAACAGATATGCTCCAGAAGTGAAAAAAGAAGGATTTTGGGATTAGATTGTAGACATGTATCCCAAAATGGGAAAAACCATCATAGCCTCCCATTTAATCCCTTGGGAAAATAATGATTCGACAGCCTGGTAGTCGCTGGTTAAGACATCCGCTTGCGGAGCAAGGGGTCTCGGGGGGTCATACCTTGGGTTAGGCGATTAATGCCACGTTCTTTACACGTTGTCACAGAGACTCAAGAGAAAAACGTAGGAAATTTTTTATGCTAACCTGTCCTCTGTCGTTGGTACGCATTCCCAGGGCGCCGAGCTGTTTTTCGCGCATCGCCATAGCCAAACGTTTCTTTTCGGCTCTGGTGTGGCCGCGAACTTCTTCGATCATCGTGGCGACTCGCTCGCTCGACCTGAGAGCTTCCAGCAGATTCTCGGCCAGGACGCCGACATGTTCGTCGGAGGAGATCCGCTCGAGACGGTGTATGATCGTGATGAAGTCGACAGTCACGGTGTCCTGGGTCGGCTTGTGATGGCTGACGAGGCCCGTAAGGAAGCGGAGGATGTACTTGAGGGATGGCTTGGAAATGAATTCCTTCCATTCGTCACTGTCGAAGTGGAACAGCGAAGGTCGCGCGTGGGGAGCGTGTTTCTGGAAAGGTCAAGATAAGAGCGAATTGGGGTAAGAATGGTCGTGATTCATCAGGCAAAAAGGTACACGCTCAGCAGCAGGCCAGTCTCCAAAATTGGCCAGCGTATCCAAGATTGGAGAAGTCCCGAATCTGGATAGTCTATGTAGAAATGTTAGGGCCAATCGATGCATTTGTAGTTAGTTTCAAGCTCGATTTAGCGCCTTCATCAACCACTTACTTTGATGTACGACATGGCGCGGTTGACGATACCCAACGCAAGGATGTGGTCTTTTAGGGTGTCGCCCAACGGAGAGCGATCGATCCCGACCGCCAGAATGCTGAACAGTTCCATCTGGAAGAGACACATTTTGACGATGACTTCCTCGAAAAATCCATATCGATCAAATTCTTCAATCAAAAAGTTGTCTATCCAATCTGCAAGAACCGATAATGTACCTTGTGCTCGTCGTCGGGCGAATGTTCAGCATCGAAGCTGTCGAAATCGAGAGGCGACGGCGTAAAGTGGGAAACGAGGGCCGACATTTTCTGGGCGTTGGCGTAAGTGAGCGAAGCTAACACTTTGGCCAAGTGCTCGAGCACATTCGGACTAGAACGGACAGATGGGCAGTTGGAGGCGCAGTCGAGCAATGAGTACACGTGTTCTACGCCGCCCAAAGTTGCGGAGAATTTGGCAAACTCGTCCAACGATCCGGTGGCGGTTTTTGAGAGGATGGCTTCCATTATCTGGAAACGAAAGTACGGTTTGGAGAATCGCACGTGATCAGCGGCTTATACAATGCGATTAACTAGTAATCGAAGTTTTGTCCCGTTCGAAAAAAGCGTAAAGCGTACCTCTAGAATCTGCTCGATGAGCTGACCCGACTGCTGAGAAGAAACGCAGAGTTGGAACGTATTGAGGAGAATCGTGATCGCTTTGAGCTCAGGCTGGCAGAGGACTTCTTGGTTTTTCGACACTTTGACGCAAAGTTGCAGCAGTTTTAGGGTGACTTGAAGCAACGGGCGGGACCTGACAGTATCGCGGATGTGACTCAGACGGTTCAGCAGTACCTGGAATGTGAAATACGAATTTACCGGATCGTAATATTCAATACAAATCTGAAAAACGAAAATTTGCAATATACTTCGTACATTTTGTACAGGCAACAAGTACCGACCTTAAGTCCGCCACAATCTGCCATCACGTTGGCTATCCTGTAGAGTTGTTCATTATCGACTTCTTGCTGGCTCTTCGCGTGAAGGGTTTCGACGAATTCTTCAGTGGCGTCGCCCAGAAGACCGCGCATCCTATCAAGACAGATTTGGTCGAATTGAAAATCGCACGCGTGACAACGTTAAATCGACAAAAACGTTTACGACCTCTCACCTGTAAACTACTCGCATCGAATCGCCTTCGCCGCCCTCGGCCACCCAGATCTTTTTGTAGACTTCTTTCACTGGAAGGTCCAAGGAGATGATTTTGTTGTTGACGAGCAGTTCCATTCCGTTGTCGTCCTCTAGGAGGGCGATCAGTTCGCAATCCTGGCAGATTTTGTTTTTCACGTCCCGCATCAGCGGACCCAGGCCCGGCTCGTTGCAACTGTACGGATTTCCAAGCATACGACCCTGCAACAGGAAGAAGCAAAAAATGAACAAGTCAAAAAATCCAAGTGCCGATTTCTTTCCCCACACTTTATTCTTAAAACTTTCAAATACCTGGAGGAAATCTTCTTGCTGAGCGTCTTTCTCCAATGTCAGATAGAATTCTCCGACATCGTTTTCCTCAGGATAAATTATGGAGCAGAGTCGTTCGAATATGAATACCGGCGTCCTCACGTCCTGGAGTGAACATTTTTCGACGGTTTGGACGCAAATGGTCATCAACGCTTTCGTCTCCTCTTCCGTGCCTGCAGAGATCAATTTTATTGTTATCGGATTGCGAACTTCGAACTTGATCGTTCTTGAGGTTCAACCGCTTGACCATCGTCATCGTAACAGGAGTTGTTAGGTTTCTCGAATTGCCAAATCGTATCGCAATCTCAAAATTTGGGGTGTTTAATGAGAAATTAGTGAAAACTGTTGAATAGGTTCGTTTTATGGGATTACGACTGTGGTAAAATTGAAAATTGTGACAATATAAATCAAAATTCAAGAATGCGAGTTATCGATGCTGGAAATCTTTAATGGCTGGAAGGGAAATACAAACCGGTAGTCATTTCTTCCAGCAGTTCCAACAATTTGTCTTGCGTCTCGTCAATCAATCGAGTCCTCTGAACGACCAGCCGGCGGAGGGAAAGGTAACCGTTCAGCACTGCGCCGACTAACCTCCCTTTGTACTGCTGCTTGATGTTGGGCTGATCGAGGAACGACGCCATCAGCTCGGTGAGCATTTTGAGCGCGTATCCTGCACCAGAGAAGGATTAGTGAAAATCCCTTGGGGGAAGTCTCGATTTTTTTGAAAATGATGACCACTTCATCATTTTACTCCATTGCCAAAGAATTGGTGATATTGCTGCATAGAGTATACCTCAATAAAAAGCGATTTATCACCTTGTGAGAGATCCGAAGTCAGATGCGAGCCTTCAAATTTGTGCAGCGCGTTGATCTCGGCCGTCAAAAGTTCGGCGATGTAGAGCAGGACGCCTTTCAGGGCGAGGTATTGTTTCCATGGCGACTGCTGTATGAGGCTCTGGTAGAGGGCCAGGTATTCCGCGGCGCTTTCGCCAGCTGCGCCCAGCTCGCCGAGGAAAACGGTCAGAAGATCGAGAATCTGGACGAAAGACAAAGAATGATTGCTCGGATTTTGGAGTAGAAATTTGAGTTTTTTTAGAGGAAACCAAAGTTACCTCTCGCTTGGTATGCGGATCTAGGCACAGGCATTCCAGCATCACACAAGTCACTTGTCGAGCCAACGTCGAGCTGGGGTTGAACAAAACTTGACGCAGCCAATCTTTCACCGCCAACTTGAGCGGCCGTACGGTTTTTTCTCGCCATCTTCGAGCGTATTTTTCTTCCAGGTAGCGAATCCGATTTTCAGCCTGAAAATTAATTGGTGAGCGGTGTTGAACTTTTTTTGGAAAATAGTGACGTCCCGTGCACAGCAGGACGTGGTCGTTGACCAAAATACCAAACCAAAGATCCGGCTCACCTTGGACAAGTTAGTCGGTTGTGCGGTGGTTGTCTTGAGGCGCATTCTCTTGAACCAGGACGAAAAGCTGTGCTTCTTATCTCCCTTCAGCCACTCCTTCACGTCAACTTGGACAACGCCTCCGAACTTTATCCTGGCGATCTCCTCGACCAGTTTATCCTAGGAACCGATGGGCAAGGATTCATTGAAATCATTTAACATGATAAAACTATTCCCCAATAAGAGTGTAAGAATGATTAGAAGAAAAACTATAATCACAAAACTATAATAGAGCCGATTTATCAATGGTCGATTATCCGAAAATCATCAACTAATGCGCTAGTTCCGTATCCCGGAGAGCATTGATCGCCTTACAGCTAAACATATCTTAGCTTCAGAATCTACAAAATCAGTGATGTCAGACTTTCACGGTAAATTCAAACTCAACTCAACACAAAAAGAACTTAAACTCAGCTCTAAAACTGAACCCAACCAAGTAAGAACTCCACTTACAAACACAACCTGAACTGAACTCTCAATGACAACCCTGAAACCCTAACTCAAAAACTCAATCTCACTTTCGACTCGCAAACTCAACCCTCAAACTCAACTTTCCAGCTTAACTCTCAAAGTCAATCTTCAAACTCGACTATCAAAGTCAACTCACTAACTCAACATCAAATTTCAACTTTCAAACTCAACTATCAATGTCAATTATAAAACTCAAGTCTCAAAGTCAATCTTCAAACACAACTTAACCCTCACAGTCAACTATCAAAGTCAACTATCAAAGTCAACTCACAAACTCAACATTCAAAGTCAACTGACTAACTCAACTTCAAATTTCAACTTTCAGACTCAACCCACAAACTCAACTTTCAAACTTAACTCTCAAACTGAACTTTCAAAGTTAACTCACTAACTCAACTTGAAGATTCGACTAACAAAGTCAACTCACTAACTCAACATCAAATTTCAACTTCAAAATTCAATGCTCAAAGTCAACTCACAAACTCAACACCAAATTTCAACTTTCAAACTTAACCATCAACTATTATAAAACTTGAGTCTCAAAGTCAATCTTCAAACTCGTCTATCAAAGTCAACTCACAAACTCAACTTTCAAAGTCAACTCACTAACTCAACTTTCAAAGTCAACTCACTAACTCAACCCACAAAGTCAACTCACAAACTAAACTTCAAATTTCAACTTTCAAAGTCAACTGACAAACTTAACTTCAAATTTCAACTTTCAAACTCAACTTTCAAACTCAACTCACAAAGTCAACTTCCAAATTTCAACTTTCAAACTCAACAATCAAAGTCAACTCACTAACTCAACTTCAAATTTCAACTTTCAAACTCAACTTTCAAAGTCAACTGACAAACTTAACTTCAAATTTCAACTTTCAAAGTCAACTGACAAACTTAACTTCAAATTTCAACTTTCAAACTCAAGTTTCAAAGTCAACTGACAAACTTGACTTCAAATTTCAACTTTCAAACTCAACTTTCAAAGTCAACTGACAAACTTGACTTCAAATTTCAACTTTCAAACTCAACTTTCAAAGTCAACTGACAAACTTAACTTCAAATTTCAACTTTCAAACTCAACTTTCAAAGTCAACTGACAAACTTAACTTCAAATTTCAACTTTCAAACTCAACTTTCAAAGTCAACTGACAAACTTAACTTCGAATTTCAACTTTCAAACTCAAGTTTCAAAGTTAACTGACAAACTTGACTTCAAATTTCAACTTTCAAACTCAACTTTCAAAGTCAACTGACAAACTTAACTTCAAATTTCAACTTTCAAACTCAACTTTCAAAGTCAACTGACAAACTTAACTTCGAATTTCAACTTTCAAACTCAAGTTTCAGAGCCAACTGACAAACTTGACTTCAAATTTCAACTTTCAAACTCAACTTTCAAAGTCAACTGACAAACTTAACTTCAAATTTCAACTTTCAAACTCAACTTTCAAAGTCAACTGACAAACTTAACTTCAAATTTCAACTTTCAAACTCAACTTTCAAAGTCAACTGACAAACTTAACTTCAAATTTCAACTTTCAAACTCAACTTTCAAAGTCAACTGACAAACTTGACTTCAAATTTCAACTTTCAAACTCAACTTTCAAAGTCAACTCACTAACTCAACTTCAAATTTCAACTTTCAAACTCAACTTTCAAAGTCAACTGACAAACTTAACTTCGAATTTCAACTTTCAAACTCAAGTTTCAGAGCCAACTGACAAACTTGACTTCAAATTTACACTTTCAAACTCAACTTTCAAAGTCAACTCACTAACTCAACTTCAAATTTCAACTTTCAAACTCAACTTTCAAAGTCAACTGACAAACTTAACTTCAAATTTCAACTTTCAAACTCAACTTTCAAAGTCAACTGACAAACTTAACTTCGAATTTCAACTTTCAAACTCAACTTTCAAAGTCAACTGACAAACTTGACTTCAAATTTCAACTTTCAAACTCAACTTTCAAAGTCAACTAACAAACTTAACTTCAAATTTCAACTTTCAAACTCAACTTTCAAAGTCAACTGACAAACTTAACTTCGAATTTCAACTTTCAAACTCAACTTTCAAAGTCAACTGACAAACTTGACTTCAAATTTCAACTTTCAAACTCAACTTTCAAAGTCAACTGACAAACTTGACTTCAAATTTCAACTTTCAAACTCAACTTTCAAAGTCAACTGACAAACTTAACTTCGAATTTCAACTTTCAAACTCAACTTTCAAAGTCAACTGACAAACTTAACTTCAAATTTCAACTTTCAAACTCAACTTTCAAAGTCAACTGACAAACTTGACTTCAAATTTCAACTTTCAAACTCAACTTTCAAAGTCAACTGACAAACTTAACTTGAAATTTCAACTTTCAAACTCAACTTTCAAAGTCAACTCACTAACTCAACTTCAAATTTCAACTTTTAAACTCAACTTTCAAAGTCAACTGACAAACTTAACTTCGAATTTCAACTTTCAAACTCAAGTTTCAAAGTCAACTGACAAACTTGACTTCAAATTTCAACTTTCAAAGTCAACTTTCAAAGTCAACTGACAAACTTAACTTCGAATTTCAACTTTCAAACTCAACTTTCAAAGTCAACTGACAAACTTAACTTCAAATTTCAACTTTCAAAGTCAACTGACAAACTTACCTTCAAATTTCAGCTTTCAAACACGACTTTGAGTGAGTTGACTTTGAAAGTCAAGTTTGTGGGTTGAGTTTGAATGTTATAATTTGAAGTTGAGTTAGTGAGTTGACTTTATGAGTTGAGTTAGTGAGTTGACTTTGAATGTTGAGTTAGTGAGTTGACTTTGATAGTTGAGTTTGAAGATTGACTTTGAGACTCGAGTTTTATAGTTGACTTTGATAGTTAAGTTTGAAAGTTGAAATTTGTTGTTGAGTTTGTGGGTTGAGTTTGATACTCACAATGTCAACTCACAAACTTGACAGTCAAAGTCAACTATAAAACTCGAGTCTCAAAGTCAATTTTCAAACTCAACTATCAAAGTCAGCTCACAAAATTAACTCTCAAACTCAACCCACGAAGTCAACTCTCAAATTCAACTGTCCTACGCGACTCTTGAACTCAACCCACAAACTCATATGCTGCGGTAGTAGGTTGCAGTAAAAAGCGGTTTCCCTCAGTAAAACTGGCTCATAACAAATGCCGAATCCTACTGCAAACCAATCAAATTCGTCCTACTTTAGATTCGGCATTTGTTATGAGCCATTAATCACCATGGCATGACGTCACACTTCCGCAGGGTATTGAGTTTTTATGTTGGGTGTGAAAGTTAAGTTTGCGAGTTGAGATGGCAAGTGAGTTTGTGAGCTGAGTTTTAGAGTTGAGTCTTGTAGGTTGAGTTAGCAAGCTAAGTTTGTGAGCAGCGTTTGTTGGTTGAGTAAGTGTGTTGGGTTTGAGAGTTGAGTTCAAGATGAGTTTAATTTCAGTTTGCGTATTGAGTTTCATAATTGTGATCACGCCTTTGACTCCAATACAACCTCAAGTTAAGACATTGCTTAATCTCGTTTTTCTTCGGGATGTCAATAGGCGATGTGACAAAAACCGCATTACAACATACCTTGTTCTTCTTTGAAGTCGGAGGCTCAGGCTTGATGACGGCTTGAAGGATTTTGAGGCAAGGAAGCGTAATGGACTCCATGATGACGGGCGATTTGCTCTTGGAGCACATGATGAACAATTGCATGACGCTCCTGTTGACAAATTTGCAAAGTTAGGGTTCCCCTTGTACAATTCTGGGTCTCGATCACCACTGATAGCGAAAAATTGGTTGTGCGAATTCCAAAGATGTTCCACTAGTGTTCCGGAATTTTTGGCATTTTGCCAGCATTTCAACGGTGAAACTGAAACGCTGCCCAATTCAAAGCATGTCTTTCGGTTTCGCCTGTGTTGCCTACTTTTCGAAATTCGGATCGGTGGCAACTTGGCATATCATGCAGTAGATTGCACGGCAAAAGGATTGGGCAGTGTTGATTCTACACCGTTACATTGAGTGACATAAATCGTCGAGAAAGCCCCAAAAACCGACCTCAATTTCTGCTCCCAGCAGTTGTCTTCTTTATGCACCAGAGCTGCTAGCAAGCTCATCTCAGATCGCACGACGATCGCCAATTCGGACGAGGCCAGGTGACCCCGCAGCGTCAGGGAGATACGTTCCATCAGCAAAGAGCAAAGCTCCTGGGTGGCGTCAGGGTTGTCTCCTGTCACCAGGCAGATCAGCTGTCGAACTTCTTCTTGAGTCTGTGGCAAACATTTATGGTCGATATTAGTGTAACTGCTCTAATCCGAGGCACTCAACTCAAACAAATATCGAAGGTAAAGAGCCGCAATCGACCGGATGGCATTTTGAAATCTACCTGCGTAGTTCCTCGACGTAGGTTATTATGAACGAGTTCCTGAACGAGCCCGTTAGTGACGAGGACCCCTCTGGCGCGTACGTCAAGAGCTAGAGCGCTCAGTAGGATCAAGCATTGTTCCGTAGCTGCGAAAGCGCAACCGTAGCATTTCCCAGGCACGAGATGGTTGCTCGCCATGTTCACACCTGCCATCGGGAACGAATCCGCGGACATAGGCTGAGCCTCCAGCTGGCTTCGATCGTAAGCGACCAATTTGCTTCGACAGGCTACAACTTTCTGCGGAGGAAAAAGACGTATTTCAAGATTAGATATTCCAAGATTGAAAGGAGGCAGTTTTTCTCAGGAAGGGAAAGCCAGTTACCTGGATGATGCGGCTCAGATCGTCGAACGAAGCCTTGCAGTCAGTGCAGTAGCGCTGGGCGAGCAATTGAATAGCCCGGTTGACCATGGCGGAGGAAGTGCCGCCTGAAGTGGCATTATTCGCACCGCTGGCGCTTATGCTTCCAGCATGATTGGGTATCTCGTCGATGCCGCGGTCGGCGCGGTGCTCAGAAATCTTGGACAGAAGCATTTCGAGAGTAGGTTTGTTCCCGACGAGCTGCTTGTACACTCGGTCCGCCTTTTCGAGATGAGCGTTGATCGCGGCTATGGTTTTCTTTCCTGAAAAAAGGTCAAACGGCTGTAGCTGAAGCTGTTGCGTCTGAGAACATGGTTTTCAATGCAAAAAATGAAGACTAGCGACAAGTTGGAATATTAATGATACTCACTGTCCTCATCGTTCTCTATGGGGTCCACTGCGCAGCACGCTCTTCCAGTTATGGTGAAATCGAACTTGGCGTATTTGCAGAAGCCGCACGCATGGCATAGGAAAGGATCTTTCTCATCGTAATTTATAGCTCTGAAAAAAAAAATCGATTGACTAAATTCACGTCATTCTGAAGGGGTAGGAAATGGCTAGAAAACCACCGCTGACAGAATTTCTGGCATCTCTACGCCCATAACCAGTTGGTGCACCGTTGGGAAAATTACATACAATTTCTCAGTCCTATGGGCAGAACAAGATAAGCAACAACAAATTGCGTTACCTGCATTTGTGGCATTGGAAAACGTTTTCTCCGCAGTTCGCGCACACGCCGGGATTGGCCGGCACTGAGGAGGAACATCTGGGGCACTGGAGGGTTTCCGAAGATGCCTGGAGATTCTCGTAGAAATCCGCATACTCGACCATCAGGTTGCAAGCAACGATGGGCAGCGGGAACTCGACTTTGACTTCAGTTTGGCCCGAGGCCAGGGTGACTTTTTTCGCTTTATGCCACATGGCTGGAACCGAAAACATTTTTTAGCATCATGGGTCAGCGCGATATAAAAATACGAGCTCTCAGCTTTCCTTCTACAATTTTTTTGGAAATGAGCATACCCGGTTTGTTCTTCAGCTCAACGACAGCCTGCACACTGCGGTTGTTGTAGTAGATGTTCATGGTCCGGACCATTTTAGTCCTCTTCAGGTCAGCGATGCGCAGCGTAATTTTGCTAATCGTGTGACTGCTGACGAGTTTAACTATTTGGGTGGTCGTCGTGAATTTGGAATCGATCTAAAGAGAAGTTGAATGGCAAGGTACAGTCAGCACACCAACGGTTGTTAAGGTAACTTGAGAAATTCAAAAATGCGCCTGCATACCTTGATAGAAGACAGTTTGATGTTGGTCATTGGCAGTTCGGGATTGTTGCAGACCAAACATGGATCACTTTCCAGGTAGTAGCCGTCCAGTTCGACGAACTGAGCGAGCTGGGTGTACAAACTGGCGTTCGGATGCTGCGACAGGACTTGGTTCTGCGACCTCAACATGTCCACGGCTTTCAGGATGCATTCGTCCTTCTGAGTGAAAGAATTCGAGAATGAAGTGTACCTTTGATGAGTTATTAGGGTTGACCATACTGCCGTGCTTATCAAGAGTGCAGTAACTCCACTTTTGAATTAGACCGCTCTAGAGGTTCACGGGAGGGTAATGAAACATTTCATCAGCGACACCGCAATACCCCACCCACATCGTCATTTTTGGCAAAAATGAGTTTCGTACACCATCAGAAGCGCGAACTCATGCCGGATCAATCTAGCTAGGTATTTCAGCGAAAAAAAGCACAGAGAGCGCTCAAATCGGGTTTATGTTATCACAATAAGAATATTTATATCACTATCATGTTTATGTTGTACACCACATCGTCACCAATTTTTACAAAATTCACCTTTGGGGAGAAAATACATTCAGCATGATACTGCACTCTTCTTGAGCACTGCAGCATATTAGCCTAACTGTACCTTGGAGTTCGGAGCGCTCGATTTTATGGAGAAGTAGCCGAGAAGATCGACAAATTGTGCGGCTTTTCTTCCGTAGGATTGCAATTGCGGCCAGAGCGACCAGAGTTGCTCCAATAGCAATTCTCGCTCGGCTAGGTCCGAATTTCTAGGGATAATAACAAGTCGTATTCAATTGTGAAACTCTCAATTCCAGAACTACCAAAATTTTCAATCAACTTTTTTGAAGAAAAAAATCTCACTTGTATATCGAGAGGACGAGCGCGTGCGCTTGCCAGCGCATGTTGGACGCGTTCGTTTCAAGGAGGAACGCCCTCATAAATTTGGTCAATAATTCTCTGGAAACTTGCGAATTGAGTTGTCGCACGAGAGCGAAGCATTGAGCATTCTCATTTTCGCCGTCGTCGGACTTTTCCTTGGACGGTCGGCTGCTTGTTGAAGCTTGATTTTTATTTCCTGCGTCCTGAAGAGCAAAAAAAATTACGGGTATCAGTTACCAAAAGTCCTCATATTAATTTTTTGCTTGGGTGAAATCTTTGAAATTTGTTTGAATTCTCCCTGACATTTTCCCCTGGAATTTTAGACTCAAAATTCTTGGATTTTTGAAAATTTTCTGGAATTTTGACTTCTTGGAATATTGGCACTTGCAATTTTTGGATTCTATCAAATTTTTTGTTGGAATTTTCGGATACTCGGGAGGTATTTATTGGCACTGAAGCCCTTTGTAGGTCATGTGTCGTTCCGGAGATTGAAAGCTCACCTGCGACGATTGCTTAGGCTGGGCACTCGGGCAAAGAGCCGACTGAAGCAACTGAAGCGTAGTTTGAGCGACTGCTTCATCGAGAACGGTACTCGCCTGTACCAAAAATGGCAAGACGGTCGTGTCTTTTACGCAGAAGATTCTCCAATTCGTGGTCCGACTGGTGGCCACCTCCAAACAGGATTTCAGATGCTCCGTCAGCTCGACCAAAGCGTCGTACGAAAGAGGCGTTGTAACAGCGAGTCCGTCTTTTACTGACTGAAACCGTGAAATATTAAATGAAAATCTTCTCCACGCCATCACTGATCTACCGATGGAACTATTGGAACAAATGGACGACAAGTTTTGACAAGAAGCGACGATGAACGGAAAATAATTTGAAAATGAGGAAAATCCACCTTCATATGCGATTCAAGAGAATGGAGATCTCTGAGCTGGCGATACTTGTCCTTGTTGCCGCAGATGAACAACAGCAATTTTCTCACTTGTCTCCTGACGAAGGGCGTCAGTTGAGTCATCATGTATTCGCACAAGCAGGAGAACCAAGACTAGAAAATACAATACGGCACCGAATTACGATATATCTAAAGAAAGGTTGAGAGAGTAGGAAAAAAAGTTATTTAGAAAATCGATTGTTGGAGCTGAAGACCTTGGAGTACAAGCGCAATGCCTACAAGGAATCCGGTCTGCTGGCAGAAATAGATAGGCAACAACAACAACAAATCGAGGTGAATTACCTGTGGAAAAGTGATGGTGAGGCTGGAATGCTTCTGAACTTGGTACGGCAGCCTCAGCGCCATTTCGGTCAAAAGTTGGGGATACGCTTCAAAAACATCGGCGGCATGACCTTTAACGTACTGGCGCAAGAAGAATGGAGTCATGTCAGGAGGCGATGACGGCAGGTGGGGCCTCAGAAGTGAACCGTTCACGGTTGTACCCGATTCTTCCGTACCGGTTCTTGAATATTCGCATAAAACAGATAACAGTTAGGTAATTCGGCTCATCACCTCCTTCCATCCCACAGTTTCAGGTCCGAAAAGGCCGATATTAGGAATTATTTCAAAAATAAAAACCCACTTTTTCCAATAAGGTATGAGCTGCTTCAGCAAAATGAGGCAGTATTCGATCACGCCTGACATGCGCAGCACGTTGGCCGTCATTGTTGACACGAAACCAGAATTGCCAGCTTTGCTGGAGGATTTCGGCCTCGACATGAGCACACCTGACAAATTATCGATCGTTTATTGAGCGTTCGAAGTTAAGAGCGTTAAGCGTAGATAAGTTCAGGTACATAGCGATAGTAAATTTGCAAAACCGTGTATGTATTTTTTTCGTACATTTTACAGGAGGCAAGAAAACCTAGAGATCACTTAAAAATGAGGAAGGCTATGGGCTTACAGGTTATTTCGTTTGAGCATAGAGAAGAAACTATTGACCTGTGGTAAAAACCACATCATCCTGATGAACCAGACAGGCTCAAATCCTAATTTTCAAAAATTTTGGAACGTACACGGTTTTGCAAATTTACTGTCTATTACGTAACGTTACAGTTATCAATTCCTGACGTACTTAAAAGTCTCATTATGACGATCTGCACTTCGCGGTGCGGAGTACGCGAGCAAACGTCAGACGTGTCGGGATTATTCATGGACAAATGCGATAAAACGGCGTTGAGGAGGTTCTCCAGACAAGCCTTGCCTTTCTCCTCTTCTCCGTCCAGTTCTGAAGTTAGCATGAGCAATACCTGAAATCGATTGAGGGTTTAATGGTCGAGCGAAAGCGGAGAAAAGCAAAAAATTGGCAGCCAGACAATCCAAGCGATTGCGTGATATGTGTATGGGAGCAACGTCCTTTACCTGCATGAACGGTATCGATGTAACACCGCCGACGTTTTTCAATTGGGGAACGTGTTGAACGAGTTTTTCCAAAATAGAAAGCCGCAGTACGTGGAGAGCTGGCGTACTTTCGGATTCCGCTTCATCCAAAACGTCAGACTCTTGGGCCTGTTGATGGGAAATACCAATTATTGCCATTCGCGGCAGGTGAAAACTTGATATTACGCTCCTAGGGAATTTTATTTTAGACAACATCAAGAGCACAAATTGTCCGCCGAAATACCTGGAAATTGGTAGGAGCACCGATCGAACTGTTTTCACTTCTGGCACCGCCGACGATCACGCTACTGCCAACGGTGCTACCTCCGACCAGAAGTCCGTCCTGCTCTCCGTAGGCAGAGCTTCGCCCAGAAACATTGTGTTCTCCCGTGATCGAGTCGACGCCGCTACCTGAAAATTCCCGAAAAGTTGTCAAAATCGTGTTCACCATCATCCATAATTGACCAAGTTACTGTCGCGTAATGTAATTTTACCTCCACTCTCAGAGCCGCCCGATCCGCCCTGGTCGGCGGGGGATGTGCGCAGAGTGCTCCCGTCCGTCGCTGCGGTCGAGCCTTCATCGTCTGAACCGCCAGCGGAGGCAGTTGTATCAGAATAGTGGCCTCCTTCTTGACTGGCTCCTTGGCGAACTGACACCCGCCCCCCACCAAGCGCCTGCGAGGAATAGAAGTAATGAATTCACGAACACCAGCGATTAGCATGGCGGTGTATTAGACACGTAGGGCCGTATCCCCAGGAGTTCCTTGGCGTTGGGGCCGTTCGATATGCCAGAATAAATTTTGCAAATTCATGTGATGGGTTCTACGCCGACGCCACCTCGACCAATCACAGCATTGTAATTCACTACCAATTCCTCGCCCGCTAACTTGAATTTGAGACCTCGAAAGTTGTGGTTACGATGGCCGGTAACTTGGTTGCTGCAATTGCCTCCAAACGATACGGATTTTATGGGAACGGATGTTTTTTTGAAATTGACCAATAAAATATGCCAAATTTATCCAGGGCAATCAAACTTATCTTTGCAAAGGAACAGCTGCGAATACGGCCCATGGCTTTTTTGAACACCCTTACCTGCAGAGTGGAACCAGAAAGATTCTGGAATGCTTGGAGATTTACAAGACCCATATTAGCGGCTGAACCGTCGAGCGTCATGAGTCCCATATTTCCAGGTGCGCCTTCGTCTTGCAGACTGAGAGCGATGGCTAGCTCGACCATGGTCTCATCGTCGGCATCTGGAGGAATGTCGAGCATTGGTGGGAAACCGCCACCACCATTGATACTACCCAGTAGGGCATCCATGTTTACAGATACCCCTCCGCCGACAGCACCTGTTGGAATACCACCAGGGAGGCATACCGAATGAAGGCCGCAGAGATAATTCGATATTCGATGTTGGGTTTTGCATTAAGCATTGAAATGATACCTGGGTCCGGAGCGAGAAGAACGATGGGATCAACGTGTTCCTCGAAGTGGCTGGGCTCGGTTTCAGTAGAATCCTGTGACGGCTGCGATACAGGGCCTGGTTTGTCTTCAGCGACACCTGAACATAATAAAAACCTTAGTTAAAACTATCATGTTTATGCTGGCTTTGAGGGTAATAGCAGAGCAGACCAGCTAGCCAAACAAGGAGAGGCTTTGGTACCAATAGGTCCAGAACGCTTTTTGGCTCTGCCCAGATGTTAACTGATTCAGCAGGTGGACGGATGGGAGTGTGAAGTCTACACATTAGCAGAACCAGGTGGCCCGCAGAAAGGCTGATTACCGTCGATAAGAGCGGTGGAAGCAGACTTTGGTTCTTGAGCAAAAGAGCGCAAAATCTGCCAGAATTGACGGCTCAAAGGACCTTGGAAAGATTTAGTACGAACCTGGCGTAGACGAGTGCGGAGGACTTGGGATGTACACCCGCCGCCTTTTAACTCTTGGGCGGAGCGCCCTGATGATGGCATGTTTAGCGCTGAAGCTTACAGCATGATCAGCACAGAGCAGAAGATCGAGATAGACTTTGGCGGCCAACGAGGACATGGTTTCATTGTGTTCGGCAACCGTGAAAGCGTGCACAATCTCGACGATTGAGAATACCGTTGCTTCAACGTGAGTCAATCCTGGAAGATGAGTCTTGAAAATTATTTGAATCCTTTCAAACCGAATGGCAAATATCGTATCCGTTCCAACTAACCTGGAATACAAACACTGGCAAGTGCAATGTTTTGAGGACGAGCCTTGTGAAGACGCCACATTATGTCCACCATTTGCGTGACGAGGTGACCTGATTCTGTTACAAGAGAAAAGATTTGTGATAAAAAAAAAGAAACAAATGAATCAATCACGTTTGAGTTGGCATCAGTTGGATATATTGACGTCATTCTACAAACCTCCATCAGTTTGGGAGAATTTGACGAGATTGTGAGGACGCGCGATGGCGATCGATCTCGTCATCAGCACTAAACGATAGAAAGCTTCGGTGTCCAGATCGTTGGCGTTTTGAATTTGCCTCAGGTTCTGGAGGGCGGATGTGACGTGACTGAGTACCGCTTGGTCCTGGGAAATTGTCAAAAAGTCAGCAGTTATCAGCAAAAATAAGGGTTAACCATTAAAAACGTGAGTCCGCCTGGAAAAACTGATCCGATTTTGAAAACCAATTGAGGATTACCTTGTAATTGTGATAAGACTGTTTGGTCGGGTGGAGAGAAGATATCAAGGATTTCGTGCACTTCTGTACGTCGACGGTGGTTGGGAGCGTGAGGAAGTTTGTGGCTAAAGAGAGCGCAGTTTGCTTCAGTGAATTCTTCTCGTCCAGGTTCACGACGAGGAAACAACCGTCGAGCGTTTCCAAAATTCCGGACACAAGCCTGCAAAAATATCATTTGGAAATCAGCGGACCGAAAAGAGTGAGATTTGAGTAATGTATGAGAATGAATTATGAGTTACGAATCTGGCGAAGAGCGACACATCTTTTGCAGCATCATTTGCAATATCATACCGTAGCAATATCATTTGCTCACTGGCTGCAGAGCGACTGCTTGTTGAGCGAATATTGAGGGAAGAAAACAAACAAAACCTTCAACAACTTCGAGCAGAAAGAATTGAACTCTCCCTCCAAAGAAGCTTGGAAAACCCAAAATTGCTTATCCGACTCGCCCAAAACTGAGAAGAAACCGGTATCAAAATATGAAAATAAATAAATAAAATAATACCTAACAATAATAAAAAAATTTCAAAAAATCAATAAATAAGCGATACAACAGAAATAGATAAATGGCAACAACAACAATGAATCTGGTGCTGTTGGCTGGCACAGGATAGAGCAAGACGCTCACCTTTCAAGGAGCGGCTCCTGATTCTGAGACGCGTGTCCCTGGTCAAGTTCGCTGCCATTATTGGCCTGAGAGCTTCCCGCTTGGCCAGAGTTGGCCACATCTTCAGACTCTTCAGGCCATCCGAATGCTTCCTTCGTTTTTCCGTAACTGATCAAAAAAAAAAGTTGTAGAGCAACAAAGTGCCAAGGTAAAAAACAAGTGAGAATCCGAGCGCTACTCACACTTTGATCGAGTCCACCATCGTGATGCAGTCGGCGTCCTGCGACGGTCCGAAGGTCAGGGTCAGCTTTTTCTCGGATATCACGCTTTCTTCGCGAGTGAGCGGAAAATCGAACCAACGATTTCGAGTTATGTTCGTTTGTATACTTCGGCCATATACCTGAAAGGCGATTTATCGAAATCGTCAATAAAAACGCCGCTGGGCGAGCAAAAATATTTGAAAAGCATCGAAAATTATAATCACCCCAATATAAACTGGCACTCGTTGCACATCCTGATTTCCGACGAGAACTCGAACACCAGTGATGACGTGGGTTGGGTCGTTGTTGAGAATTTCCACATCGAATCCGATAGTTTTAGTGGATACCACGTACATTCCTGTAATACCAAACCAAGATGAAAAATCCCCGTAGCTTTAAAAATGAACCCAGTCTGGTTTCTCAAAAAAATTAGCAATTGAAGAAAAAACAACCGACAAAACTCACCTGTAGTGTTCAGGCGATGCTTGATCTGCTGCGTGTTGTACACCTGGAGAAGATCGTTGCCTCCGAATTCGACATCGTTCAAAGCGGTGCAATGCTCGAAGAAGTCAACAGGAAACGAGACGCTTGCTGCAATCGACCCGAGTTTTTAGAGAGTTGGGAAAAATTCACATTCAGCAGCATGGGGACAAGGCGATAGCCGTAATTGTAGAACAATGAAAATATAAACAGAAAAGGCCAAAAATCAGATCTGGGGCAATGAATTCCTGGTGTTTGGATGCAATGCTCCATCCATGTAAGACTATTTGGTTAAGCATCAACTGCTACTTCACAAAATACGATGTTACAATGGCAGTTTGTATCAAAATACCTGAAGTTTTGGCTGGTTTCGGGGCTTTTTTCTTTTTATTAGCTTTGTTCGACGGAGAAGTGCTGATCGCTTGGACGCTCGGTGATAGCCAGAACCCTAAATGCCAAAAGCAGATCACAAATTAGAGGAAATCAATTATTTAATATCCACACAGGAGGTATAAAACCGTCAATTCACAGAACAATAACTAAACATAGGGTACCGGTGGTTTCTGGTGAGGCGTTATAAATTCGAAGGCTTCCATCCTCGCAGAGAATCAGCAGAGTCGTTCTGAGCTCAGAAGACGTTGACGTGTGCCGGATGACAACCATGTCCATGATTTTGGCTTTAGCCGGCAAAACTTTGATTTCCTGAACGTAAATCGTATCCGGCTTGATCATGAGAATGACTGGATTGTTGCCTAGGAGAAAAAAAAATTGGTACATAACTAAGTTTTCATTTCTCTTTTTGTAATAATCGTACAATGCAAGATATAAATAAGGTCTAACTCAATTTGGACAAAATTGAGTTTTAGCTAAAGTTTCGATATGCATTCCATGCCCTTACTTGTCTGAAGCGTAGCGCAAACTATGCCTGGATGATTAGGCACTTCAGACCAGAGACAGAGCGGCTGTGGCTGTGATGACTTAGCGGTCGACGACCCCGTGGCATTGGAGCTGCCACCTGCCGCGGCGCCACTGCTGTTGCTTGCCGGGTTCGCGTTCCCGCCCGCGGCAGCCGGAGTCGCGCTGGCGCTCACAGTTGCGTTCGCAGAAGACGTCGATGACTCTTTTGCAGCTTGAGACGGTTTCCCGGTCGGCAACGAGATCAGCGTGGCTCGAATGTCGAACGAGTTTATCGATCCGGCTTCGAAAGGAGCGAAAAAGGATTTGCCCTGGACGTGCGAGAAGAACAGCAGCCGCAGAGCGTGCGAATAGTAGATGGACACTCCCCCGCCGCACACTTGGCCGTTAGTCTCCTTCAACTCAGAGTGATATAACTCCAGAGTGTTGGTTACGTAGAATGCTCCATGTTTCGCTGAGCTTTCCTCATTCATGTCTTCAGCGTAGATGTATCCGGTCGAAGACATCAGTAGAATCGTTGTCGAGCCATCCTAAGCAAAAATTGATTTTCAGAATGACTGTAACATTGGCAGTTCCAAAAAAGGAGCAGAAGTTGAGCAGGTGAAGGGGAAAGTTCGTCAGGCAGGATATTCAATCACTATCGATAGATCCGAGATGGAATCATTGATCTTCAAGGGACCATAATGAGTGAAGATTGATGACAAAAAAATACCAAAAACTTCTCAACCCGCTAGCAACGAGAAGTGCAATTTTCTCCAGCTGTCATAACATTGAAACTAACCTGAGCTGACATAAAAGTTGCATCTCGTATTTTCCCAGTCGGAACGAGGAAATAGTATTGCGGGCTGAGGACGTCGACCGACAGGTCGTAGATCTTGACAAAATCGGCGGTAACGAGGGCAAGCTGAGTCTGCGAGCTCGGCAGCCAGATAGCGCGGATGATGAAATTGCCAATTTCCAATTGAGGATGCAGCACCAAGTGCTCGGCGACTGATCCGCCCGAAGTGAAAGTCAGCACGTGGCAATCCTGTCGATGGAAATAGATTCAATTAAAACCGGACGATCTCTTCTTGAAGAGCTGGCTAACCTTCGAATCTTAGAGTAAGCACCTTCAAACCGCAAACGGCCAAGAAGTCCTCGTTCCATGGGTTGCTTGTTACAGTCAAAACCGTGAATGGAATCGGAGCCGACGACAAGCGAGTCAAGGTAAGCTTACGCTTGGACGAATCTGCTTGTTTGAGCAAGGTGCTCAGCTGGAGTATAGTGATCTTTCCTTTTTCATGAGCGACGGCTGGAAAAAAATTCATAAGCCGTATTTTAACAATTTTACTTTTAACAAGACCCCAAAGTATTAAAGGGCAATTTTTTTCTTTGAATTTCATCCTTTGTCAACGAGTATACACAGCATAATTTCAGCATATGAAATCCATACCGAGATGTTGCCGTTTTCCATGAGGAGACGCCAAGCAGGACATGGCAACGCGTCGTATCATATGGGCAGACATGAGCTGCCTGATAGTCTGACCTTGCTCTCCAGAGTAGTTCATGCGAACATTTTCAAACGCTCCTTCTTGAGAACCAAGGGTCGGTACCTGAAAATTTAGGTTATTAGCTAGGTTATTGATACATCAAAAACACACCCCAGGCACCCAACGAACTCCCCAAACCCTCACCAAGCAGAATGACCACCAAATGGAATCACCTCCCAAGCACGAGCCGGAAGACCCACCAACCATACAACACACCACAGGTCTGTCTCAGAAACCAGAGCGGCGTATCCATAATCTGGATGTATTGCGTGTTATCTACTCAGCACTGGTTTCTGAGACAGACCTGTGGTGTGTTGGGTTGGTTGGTGGGTCTCCAGGCTCGTGCTTGGGAGGTGATTCCATTTGGTGGTCATTTCATTATTATATGGTCAGATTATACAAAATATTGTTTCGATTCATAAATTTTTGACACAATTCGATATTATTTTGACTACTATCGAGGCTGTTTGGGTCAAAAACATCAAAAAACTCACTATGAGACAGATACTGAATAATAATTTACCATAATCTGATCGGAGAAGATGAATTTCTTTTCCAGCTGGTGCAAGTCCTTCAGCGACGCTTGGGATCTGAGATGGCAGCCGACTGGTGACGTACGCTGGCAAGCCGCTTCAATTATCGGCTGAAGGCTTTTAATCAAATGCAGCAAAGGCAGCATAAGATGATTTTCGTTCTCGACTATCGATATCAGGTGTTTGGATTGGGCTTCTGCGGAGAGGAACAAAGTCGTAACATTTATTGAGAATAATCCATAATTCAATCCAAAAAAATGAGATCGCAAACTTACCAATAATTTTAGCAAGAGCAGCTTGCTTGGCTACGTCTCGGTTTTGCTGCGATCTTTCCAAAGACGGTGATGAGGGACGACGTCTGAGAGACGGGGTTAGCATATGTTCAGCACCGGTGCTGGAAGAGCTTGGGCCAGCAGCATTACCACTGGCTTCAGTGCTGCCTCCGGCTCCATTCGCCAATTGCGGGTTCCTCTTGACCAATGCCTGCATTTCAAACATAAAATACCAACGTTAGCTTGAATTCCTAATTCTGTCAAGAATTAGAAAATAAGAGGGAAATTTCATGAGCATTAGTCATACCTGGCAAACACC
The DNA here is from genome assembly GCA_036186465.1 of Nesidiocoris tenuis. Lineage (NCBI taxonomy): Eukaryota > Metazoa > Arthropoda > Insecta > Hemiptera > Miridae > Nesidiocoris > Nesidiocoris tenuis. The sequence continues at coordinate 12,033,238 of AP028912.1, read as the reverse complement.
GGACTCTCGGGCTCCGCAATCGCAGAAGAAATTGCCGAATTTGGCGTAAGTAACGTCGTGACCCTTGTGGCAAACTTTGGCGCATACGGAACAAACGCCAACCCTTTCGATCATTTTGCAGGTGTGGCAATGGTACCAGTGCTGGTTCATGAATTCTTTCTGAGTGATGGTGAAGGTGCAAAGTTTGTTGCAGAGGCTGTCTTCATCCTGGAATCAGTCAACTCAAGATATCAAGGCTACTGCAATGTTGAAGAAGCAAATTCTGAAAAGAGAAATTTTTGAAATTTTTTTCGGTGACATGCGGAAGAATGCTCACAGATTCATCGCCACCGCTATCTTCGTCGTCATCGTGAGTCAGCTCGTCCATCCAGTCAATGTCCGGATCCTGAGGGATGGGAACTTCGCCTTCCCAAGGAGGACTGGATGCCCTTGCAGGAGCCTGTGACGATTGTTGGGGGACTAGCGCGTGCAGCACGTCAGCGACGTAGCGGACGATCGACCAACAGGAGTCGACCATGTTGCCACCGCCGTTTTGACCGCTTTTGAGAGCAGCTAGCACGTCTTTGTCGGTGATTTGGTCTTTGCTGAAATCGGTCGAGAGTTGACATAGGAGCCAAGCTTAGTGCCAATTATTATGATAATCCATAAGAGCCAATGCTAGGAATCAAAGTCGCGCAAGTCACCTGCAGATCATACTGCAAGCCCTTGGAGTCAATAATTCCAAATTACCAATATCCTATTAAATCGATGAATACGAAGGTAATACCATAATTCGATCCAATTGGTAGCAGCATGGCACAAAGTCACATGGCCTTTCCCCGATCCTGCGCCAGCTAAGACGGACATGACGTACATCAGTGTGGGGAAGCCGGCACCTTGACGCGTCAGCAAAAGTTGCGTAGCCATGGGAACCAAAGCCTCCAGAAGCGTTTGAGCCACAGCTTCCGTGCCACTGGAAGAATTGCGCATGGATTAGAAACGGATTGATGAGCATTCATCGGCAGTAAACTTCGATGAGAGTAAAGCGCTCACCTGCTATGCTGGATGATGTAGGCAGTCAAATTCTGCAGCAATTGCTGATTCTCCTGGAAAAGGGACGAAGCCTTGTCCTTGGCACTTGACAGGCTGATAGGTAATACTTCGCTGTCAGCAGCCGCTCCTGTCGGTTTTTCAGCTTTGACATCACTTCCCGACGGCGTCGAAGCGATTCCTGAGATGGAATCAAATATTTGCCGTTATACAAGACCCCAATACAAAATAGGTGAATAAATAATCGCCAGAATGATAAAAAACTATCCGAATTACCCAGAGTGAATATTGGGGGAGAACTATCGCTCGAAGAGGTTGAAGCGTTGCTTGAGGTTGACCCAGGTCCCAAAATGACGTGATGAAGCCACGACGAGAGCTGAGCTGGTTCAACTTTTGCCAGTCGCAATACCGAAGCGCACAACTTCTCAATGCCTTCGTCGTTCTGGGAGCCGTTCGATTTTTCATTTTCAGCTGGAAATAGCGAAAGTACATTTTAAACACCCACTTCACCATCAAGCCATGAGCTGTCACGTCAAAACATGAGCTCTCGAAGGAAACAACTCACCAAAATGGAACATTTTATTGAAGAAAGAGAAAACTTTAGCTCCGTAAGTCGTTGAGCCAGATGTCCGCGGGCTGGCAACCGACAGAAGAATTTGAACGAGGCTAGCGGACGTCGAACTTTCGAAGAACTTCTCCAAAGCTTGACGTCCTGCAGGCTTCTCTAAAAGTCCTTCCATCCAACTCAAACATTCAAGCAGGACTTTCTCGTTGACGACGTCACTGAAACAAATAAGTAAAAATAAAGTCGCCATTCCAGGCGTTGGCTTTCCACCCGATAACCAAAGTTGCCCCAGGCGTGCCCTGCCGCCCTCAAGGAGAGGGGCAGCACTGAAAAAATATTCTGTTCTCCAAAGCTTCATTAAATGAAATTAGCATGAATTAGCATGAAATTTTCATGCTTTCAGGTCATGACATCATCAGTATTTGTACTCTACCTGCAAGGTGCTGACTCGCTCGAGTAGTTGAGGATCAAATTGTAGACATTTTCCAGAATGTGGGTGTACACGATGACTTGATGTTTGTCAGATTCAGGATCACCTAAGAGAAAAACTCAAAAATGTAAGGAAAAAGAAATTTGGGGAAATTTTGTGCTCAACGGTCAACTCTACATTGGCTTACCCAAAGGTTTTTCAAGAACTTTCAAGACGATTTCATGGAGATACTCGGAGCAAGCATCCAACGAGAGGGGTATGAATACAGAAACCACTTTCTCAGACACAGCTCCACTTTCAGACAACCATCTGCAGAAGAAAATATCGTTAAAGCCGAGAAAAATAAATTGACTGGAGCTTAACTATTATTCTCGATGATTATTGAGGATTTTAGAGGTTAAAACGTACGTCAAGTTTTCTCCGATGAAGGAAACCAGACAGTGGAGAAGATGTTTCAGAGACGAGCTGATGGTAAATGTCTGATGAGAGGAGAGGGCTGCTATATGTTGGCGTACGACGGCTGTAACGTAGCTTTCTCCAGGTAAAATGTGGCTGGCGTATTCATTCTGTAAAAACCAGCGGTTATTTCAGCTCTCATGGGAACATTGAGTCTTGCGCGCCTATAGTTCAAAAACTCACCCATGGGAAATTGCGGACGTTTATAGAAGACCACTTTTCAAGCAGCGAGGTTACATGGGTTGGCAACAGTGGCATAATACTGGTCGCCAAGCTCTGAGTTCGGACGTTCTTTGACGACAGTATGGCCAAGACGCAGCGGAACGCCAGCAGATCTTCCCGCGAATAAGTCGGACCTCCGATTTCAGCGGTGCAATCGGCAATTTGGTACATCAAGCTTGACCTGGTCATTTGAAAAATAGCGGAGAATTGCGGCATCAAAAGAATACGGAAGGGCACGGTACGATTTCAGAAAAATGTAGATTATTACGTTACCTTGTAATGGTGAGAACATCTTCCGTTAGTCGAAGGACCAGAGGCATCAACTCTTGAATGACCGAAACCAACTGGATGGCTCTGAAAATTGGAGAAAAATTAATAAAGAAATAATAGAGCATGTTGCAGTTGCAGCAGACTGCATATTAGCGTAAGTTGTACAAAATGTAACTTCTCACTTCAACGAATCGGTATCGGCAGCTGCCATTTTACTGCTGAAGTCAGCATGAGCTTGGGCTTTAGCAACCACAGCGTTAAGCAGGCAGAGCTCCATCAGTGTAGGCAAGTACCTTCGGGGTACTGCGAGGTGCCCGTTCGTAAGTGGGAAAACTGCAAGGAAAGCAACACGGACGTTACAATGAACAGTGAGAAGGAAAAATGATCGCTGAAAACATAAGACCGAATGTAGATCAATACCTTGAGATTGAGCCGATGGCATGAGCTGGTTAATGCACGATTTGGCCAGGTTCACATCGTAACGAACGCTGTTAACCACGTCGGCAACATTTTTCAAATCTGTTTCAGCGTACTGCGTGTATTTTCCTTGTTTTACGAGGCAATCCTACAATAACACAAACAAAAATAAACGAAATGCAAGAACGCAAGAACAGAATCGTTTACAAGCTGAAGTTGTCGCACAATACAAAATTATAGGTGTTGTCAACTACCTTCATCCAGGGTATGTAAACTTTGTGAGCGGTCCGCGGGCCCCAAACAATTGCGTAAAGTAGAAGCGGCGAAGCCCAGAACGGGCCGGTGGTTGCCAGCTTTTCCAAGAATGGCGTAGAAGGAGGCAGTTGCAGGAGCAGCCTGGAAAGTGACGTCACAATAGAGAAACGCGTTTAAACCATTTCGAGCGGAAACTGAGGAAAGAATCGCACGAATCAAAAATTGAAGTACTTCAATCCTCAGCTACAAAAAAGAGCAGAAGTTCTCACTTACTTCCAGCAAATCATGAAGCAATAGTGAACTGCGGAGAGCGACGTGAACGAAATCTTTTCTGCGCATCTTATGGCAGGCGTGCACTGATCGGTTATGCTGAGGATGTCGATCAGAGCATCGATCAACTGAGGATACTTGACGCCTTTCTCGGGGCTGCCCAATATGAAGTTGCAAGCCTGCAAAAATGCAAAGGATTAGAGCAACTAGAAACCGAAAAGATGGAGCGATTACAATATTCCTCAATTTCATACCAGGCCATCAAGTTTTGGCGGTTCTTGCGAGTTGAGCGCGCTGTACGTGAGCATATAGAATCTCGGCCTCATCGTAAACTCTTCCTGGACGAGGAACTTGCGGAAATTGTCTTCCACTTCCGTGCACGGGCAAAACAACCGCGACGCTCCGGAAGTTTCGTTCTCTTTCAGAAGACTCGTCCCAGACAGTAAATTCCACTGAACCTGCAATGTAAACGAGTTATGAGCAATCGTCGAATATGTTGGCAAAATTTGTCCGAAAATATCGAGAGATTTTTCAGCGAAATAAACTAACCTGCTCGAGCAGAGATGGCGGCGCATCGTAGAGATTTTTGACGAGATAGTCGAGAAGCAACAGGAGCCGAGACAAGTGAAGGATCTGAGACTCCCTCAGCACTCCGCGAACTTTTTCCGACACCTGAACGACCGCGCTGGTGCACATCAGCAGGACGGATTTTTTCTGCATCAGGTTCAACGAGTGGAACAAGAACAGAACCAGTTGAGCGTGTTCGACGTTCAGATCTGGAAAATCAAAATCGTGCGGTTGGGAATGTCAAATTGTTAACAACCGGCACTGAAATGATAAAAAGAATTCTATCCTGCACCTTCATGTTCAGCATCGACGGTAGTGGTCGGGGATGTGTTGCAAACGTTTTGGACGAGAGTGTTGATCAAGCGTTGCCAGATGTTGATGCACAATTCCTCTTTTTCGGGCTGAGCTTTCAACAGAAGGACCTGAAGGGAATTGGTCAGATTAGATAACTTCCAAAAGATGACAAGCGATTTTCCGAAGTATTCCTGCAGTACTCCAAATTCGTAGGATTTACCTGAGCCAGGACAGCAAGAGTTCGCGGATAGACCTGCAAAGGCCAAATCGCATTGTCCGTGTTGGAGAAAGGGCTGACACCCAAATGAAGCAGCAGAGTCCACTGGAGCGATGAAGAGAGAATCCCGCGAGCCAGTAAATTGTGGGTGTACCGAGTCAGCGCTAACGAGAACTCGTTGTACAGGTGACCCAATGCTGGCCCAAAGTAGACTGAGATCGTTCCTGGAGTAAATCCAGTGGTACTCACATAAGTTACAGTACATAATAGGCAAGGAAGACCAGCTGACTATCGAAATTTGTCAATTCAACAATTTTTACGCTCAAAATTAATGAACTGTAACTTGAATTTTGCCATGTCTGCAGTGGGGGAACACTGAAATAATTCAGATTATTCGAGAATTTCTTATTAGGGTACCTGTATCAGTCCGCGCGGTCTCCCGGTCAAGATCTTTGATTATGGCTGCTAACATGACCATCTGCTGTTCGGAAATGCCTTCCTCGACGTAACGAGTCATGTACTGAGCCTCGCTGCCGACCATGTATTTGTTCATGATATGGAAAATCTGAGTCGCCAGTGAGATGTACTGTGCCGGAAAAGATGTCACGTCAATACAGATTTATCCTATCGATTTTTCGTAACTAAGTGACGCTAGAGAGGATTGAGGGAAACTTACCCCGTTCGGTTCTCCCTTCTCAGGCACGAACGATGATGTGGTCTCGTTGTTCTTGGCGAGCGAATCGGCAGAGTCTTGAGACTGGTTGTTGGACGAGTTTTCGCAATCAGGTACGGAGATGGTCTCTTCGAACCAAAGGCCGAGCAGCGGCTCGCTGTCATCATCTGCAAGGGATCGGAATGAAGCGTTCCATATGACACCATGTGCAGAATTTTGGAGCTGACGGAGATCGCAGCTAAGCTAATACTTACCAACGTCGGGCGAACTCTCATCGGAACAACTCATTTCATCGTCGTCGTAATAAGTAGTCGAATCTGACGTGCTGAATGTGTCGCCTTCTGGGGGATGTTTCTGAATCCTTTTGAGAGTGCAGGCCTGCAGTAATGACATTAAATTGAATAAAGAGTGTCGAGAGAAACTTATTTATAAAAAAATTTTCGATTTATACCTTTCTGTACGACACTGTGGCCAGGTAGAACAAGAATTGGCTCATCGGAACAGCCTTGAGGACAGTGAGCGCTCGCTGGAGAGCGATCGAGTTAGCGTTGATAGACAGTTCTGCAGGTTCAACTGAACTGACACGCATTGTTGATTCGTATTGAGCGTCGTTGAGGAGGGACGCCATTAGGTTGAGGGCGTGCGAGGCTAAAGCAACCGACAAGACGCCAAAACCTTGCTGACTGGAAAAAATTGCGAAAATGAAAAAAACTCAATCGTGTAATTCACAACAGGCGTGAAGATTGTGGGATCGAACTTACACTTTCATCAAATTCACGCGAGATGAACCGTCCCTGGACTTGCTGGGCGATTTTCCCTTATCTTCTTTCCCTTGTTTTTCGGACGGCACTTGGCTCGAAGCTGTCAACTGGCCTTGCAGACCAGACATCAAGAGCCAGGCCCCGATGAGAGTGAAATTCTGCGCTACCTAGAAACAACAAGGGATGGGCGAAAAAATCAAGCGATTTTACAATTTTTGGTATGGATTTTTCAGAAAAGCAGGATGCCCAGATTGTGATGATGGTGTGACTCCATACGACAGAAGGTACATGGCTGGCAATACTATAGCATTAATCCAGCAGCAGCTTTAGAGCAAACTCACGTTTCCGCCAGCTCTTGTTGAGGTTTTGATGGTATTCAGAACGTGGTTGAATATTTCCAAAGACTGGTCGACGACAGTTGTGGCTAGCGTTTCGAGATTGCTGTCTTCGTCAGCCGTCTTGGCAGAAGCTGGAAATTCAAGAGGACAAATAAACGATACCTCAGAGATATTCAATGGATTTGAAACTCAGTTGAGAAGATTGTAATATCAATTCACACTTACCTTGCTGAGTTTGAGATGGAGCTTTAGGAGAGACGGCCGAGGATACTCCGTGGATGGAAAATGCAGTGGCTGTAGACAGGGCAACGTAAAGACAAGACATGGAGATCGTTGTGAGTTTCTCGAGCCTCCCTGGAGTCAACGGCTCGAGGACAGGGAGAGACAAGGCACTCCAGACGATACTCATGTCGCTGGCGACGGCTTGCAGGCTATGCAGGTAAAAAGGGGATGAGGAATGAAGAAATCGGTAAATACAAAGACTGCTTGCCGGGAATGAAGTTCAATTTATCAGAGGGAATCCTGAAACTAGCGCTCAACATACCTGTGCCTGATCAGCTGTGCATCTGGATTTGTAGTTGGGAGGCTGAAGCCTTTGCGATAAATTGCTTGTTGGTATTTGCTCGTGTAGCGCGAGAGGTGCGTCAGATTCAAACAGGTGTCTATGAATATGTCAGCAGCGTCGAGGGCTTGAAGGGAAGCAATGTTACGCTCGATGAACATAACCTGAAAAAATTGAAGACAATATACAATTAAATCCAATTATTCATGTTGAACATGAAAATGTTTTTATGGTGCTGAATATTTAGTGAATGAACCCCGAAGGCCTTCCACAAAAACTATCCATTCTTCCAGTTAGAAGCCAATGAACCCTCGATCACTTACCTCTAGTTCGTGACTTTTGTCAGTGGGGCTCTCGGTGATGGTTTTGTTATCGCCAGGGTCAGATTGGGGAGACGACTTCTTTGACGAAGAATAGTCAAACAGCGGAGACGTGAGCTGTTCCATAATCTGATTGGACAGATCGGCTCTTGAACGAGTCTTCGATGAGCTTTCTTTAGTCGGTTCTGTAGTCGACTTTTCTTCAGTCCCAGGACTTGGTTGGGACTCATCTGTAACAATTACACTCATGATAAGATCCAGGAGGCGCAGGGAAATGTTGGTGGGTCGTGACGTCGCGCACCCTTTCCTCACACAACTCTCGCTCAGAAGAATTTTATGTCAAGTGAAAGACATTTGAGACATTCTTGGGGGAGGAATAAATCAATAATAAATAAGTCTCCCGATTCAATCTATGATTACCTGTCTTCCAAAGAGACGACTTGATGTGAGGCGGAAGTTCAGCATTTTTCATAGTCGAAATGAGAGACAATTGATCAGCCCTCGAATGAGTTGATGTGGCTGTGCAAAGGGCTCGGATCGGCAGGAGCAGATGTTTGATCGGGAGGCTGTTCGGGTCAGAGTCCTTGATGTACTTGATGCTGTCAAGCAAGTACTGCAGCAGGACTTGCGATGCCGAGCAGATAGGTCCGATCTGTTCTTTGGAAACGCAGCCTGAGGAAGGGAAAAGTATGTTGATACATTACTGATATAATGAAATCTTCTGGCATGATTTCATGGAACAGTTAACAGCACTTGTCTTCTCACTTACTGGTTGATATGCTGGCGCTGATGTAATCAGCAGCCAGCGTGCAGAGCGCTGTGTAGAAGGTGTCATATTTCTCGTCAAAGTGGTGAGAAAATTCCGATTCCCTGCAATAAAGGAAACATCCGCTCTTTGAAAGCATCCGCATAATTTTATACTATTTTTTGTTCCATCACGCGTAGAAAACCAATATTAAATTGAATTGATCATCAGAGGTTTTCAAGGTATGAAAATAATTCTGCACCAAAATTAAATTAATCCATAGTTTCAGTAGGGTATCTTACGTTTTTTTAATCGCCTTCACGAGCTCAGTGATCTCCTGTTTGGTGAGAGACCCGTAGGAAGCCGAGAGGACAGGCTTCACGATGCTGGCCCAGTCGGAAGATCCGCCGCTGGCCATTTTTTGCAGCAAATCTCCTTTTTCGGACGTCTTCAATTGGAAAATACCATGGTAGCCTCAGAAGGCCGATGAGACGCAAAAAATCAACTCACCTACCAAACATCCCTACCTAAATTGCACAGAAGAAGAAATTATGGCGAATCGCCAGAACCCTCGGGAGGAGCCTCGAGATTTTGCAAGCTCGATCCCAAATTAACCAAGTCCAGTAACTCAACAATGAATGCACATGAACAAGAATGACGATGCAATAACGAGTCGAAAAGATGAGAGATTACTCGAAAAGAACTCTGAACTTCCAGCGTAGCGATACCGATACGCGAATAGAAACTGAAAAGTGAAATGGTAGAGACGAATTCTAGGGAAAAGCGACGAGTGCGAGGGAGAAAGCACGACACAGTGAAGGAGTGACACATAAAACATATGGCTAGCCAATGTTGCCAACATAGCAACTCGTGCCCAGGTGTTCCAGAATGTGGGGACGTCCCTTCAAATCAACAATGTTGTTGACGAGGAGTAGAAAAACGCTTTCGAAACACAAGCAACCAGTGTTGCCATATCAGAGGTTTCACGAAGTTGACTTTGATCTCGAAGTTGAGTTTGATCTCAAGGTTGAGTTTGAACTCGAAGTTGACTTTGATCTCGAATTGACTTTGATGTCGAAGTTGAGTTTGATCTCGAAGTTGACTTTGATGTCGAAGTTGAGTTTGATGTCGAAGTTGAGTTTGATGTCGAAGTTGAGTTTGATCTCGAAGTTGAGTTTGATCTCGAAGTTGAGTTTGATCTCGAAGTTGAGTTTGATCTCGAAGTTGACTTTGATCTCGAAGTTGACTTTGCAGTGTTCTTCCATGCTACGTTCCATTATTTTGTGACTTGCAACATCAAGAAGAAGAAGAAGATCATGGACAAGATTAACAACAGCAAAAATTAGTAAGAAGTTTCTAGGCGGGAAATTTGAAGATTTGAATTGGAATGCGATGCTAAGGTCAACCCGGTTCCGTGAGATTTACTTTGTATAACTTTATTATTATTGTAGATTTTCTAGTCTTTCCTCTCATAATTTTCAAGAATTTTCTCATAGTTTACTTAGTATCGCTAAACTGTTCGTAAATATCGTTTGAATTCAGTTTCGGAACTCACAAAGGAAATCGTATGTCTAGTCTACAGTGCACCAAGTCGTTAACATCTTTGATGTATTACACCCTCTAGAATGAGTGGTATTGTCGCATTTCACTTGGGTATGTGCCTTTTAATTAATTATCTTTATGGATAATTAGTTCTAGTAATTTAGTTTCCTTTTCCTCATGGGCATAGCCGAACACCGGCTGAAATGGTATCTATCACTAAATATATGGGACCGGGAATCTGGGGCTTTCGTGCTCACTGCTTATCCTGCTGAATTCTCCCAGATAAAATCAAGCGATTATCAATCAAGCTTATCCGGCTTCGGGCCGGTTCCGTGGGTTGCTCACTGGTTTGCTAACTGGTTGCTCGGATAGTGCTCACTGGTTGTTCGGGTAGTGCTCACCGGTTGCTGCCCGGCTCATCCGGCTTCAGACCGTTTTCTTGGGTTGCAACCAGTTAAACGCACTGTAGCGATGACAAACCCCTTATGCACCATAGGAGGCCATAATTCTTGCCCCGCCTCCTAGCACTTTTACCCTCAGTTTCTTGATGTCTCACACACTTCGTAGCCGGTCATTCAAGTGAAATAAGTGGTTAAGCTTTCACAGTGGTAGTAAAGTGAAAGTAAACCGCCGTTCCAGGCGTTTGCTGGCATGGCCATCCTCGATCCAATTGTTGGCTGTAAGAGTGGGGGTGTGCCGCGGTCCTGGGAAAGCCAATGGAATTGATTGGGTTCGTCATTTTTATCCTTACCACCAACGATTGTATTGGGAATGGCTACCTCAAGCCCCCTTATTGCCGAGGCGAACGAAAATAACAGAGCTGGAGGAAGAAAAACGTCAATGGTTGTTTCAGGTGCTGGTAACCATTCTGAAAAGAACAAACTCTCATACAAGAGGTTATGCGTTCAGACAGCCCGCAAGGTACGATACTGTTAATAAATTCAAATTCAAGGTTTGGGGTCCAGACTATTGTCCGCTTTTGTTACCTACACTTAGATAATTTTTGTCTTGAGTTTTTTGTTTGCAAATTACAGCTAAAAAAGGAACTATCAGCTGGAGTGGCAGCCCTTGATATTGTTACAAAATGTACAACTTTACTTGAGAACAGTCCCCTCACCAATGCTGGTATTGGTTCTAACCTCACCTCAAATGGGACGGTAAGAGTTTCAATCCCGCTTTCCATATCTCATAAATAAAATTTGGACGTATTTTGTTACAAGAGATACCTCATATACATAGGCACCCAAAATCTTTATTGTCTTGAATGCACCCTGTGATTTTTGAGCTTGATGATTTGTTGAAGATGGTCTGTTGAGACACTCCAAAAGTCAAATTTGTATCAGGTTGAATGCGATGCTAGCGTCATGGATGGGGCTCGTTGTATTTCTGGAGCTGTTGGCGCAGTGTCAGGGTTGCCAAATCCAGTTCTTGTGGCAAAATCGTTGGCAATTGACCAGACTGTGGCTCAACCACTTGGTCGGGTTCTGCCATGGTGAGTTTAACTGATGCGGCTAAACATTGGTTCAATGATTCCAGCATCCCTGGATACCGTATGGCTCGGTTAGGTTATCGCTGATGCTGTAAAATTGCGTCTTTGCTGTTCATTCGTTATAGTAAAGTACAAATCAGCTTATCAGTTCCAAAAAAATTGTAATCTGTCGGTAATTTTAGCATTCTTGTCGGAGAAGGCGCCCTCATGTATGCTTCAGAGCGAGGCATCCCAACTGCTGATCCGAGGAGTCTCGTAACTCGTAAGTCATATTGATTTTTCTGGATTTTTTATCAAAGATTTGACATGCCTGGTAACTTGAGTGCTTATTCTTTGTAATGCAAAATTTGTCAAACGGATAATACGTTATAATAATACGCGTGATACGAATTTACAGCTATTTAGCAATTGTGCTACTACTGATCATACTACTGATTGCTAAATCATAGTATGATCGATTTTTCATTCAAAGCCGTAATAGCTGTTGAGCTTGAATGAGACATGGGTTGGAAATGGCAAAAACTTCACCCTCCGGCAGGACCCGAACATGGCTCCTCCTTATTGCCGGAGCCTGCACTCTCAAATTTTATTTATAATCGTTACTGGATGAGGAATTTAGCCGCGACTTATTTATTTTTCAGGTCAAGCGTTGAAATCGTTAAGAAAATGCAAAAGGAAACTGCAGTCTTCCAACAACCGTTTACCGGTAAGTGTCGATACCTAGCAAATTCGTAGAATAATTAGAAAAATGTAAATGTAAATGTAAATGATGGTTTAATTGTTTTAACCCATAGGGCATCACAAGGAGTGGGTTTAGTTCTCCAATATCATTTAATTCCGAAAACCCCGAATGCCAGGGATGACATGAATCATAAGGCTATGGACCAAATTTTTCATGGCACCTGTGGGAATCGAACCCACAACTCTCAGGTATAGCCTGCAGCTAGGCAGACGCACTAGCCACTAGACCAACCCGTGAGCCCTAATAATTAGAATATAATGAGCTCATCCCTGGAATTGTGAAATTGTTGCTCGCCTGAAGTGACAGCAAATTTAATAGCGAAGTTCTTGTTTATAAGTGTAGACGTGAAGGCTGAGTAAATATTCCGTGTAAGTTTCCAAAAATAACTCAACAATTTATTCTTCCACTGGGAACTTGACAGTTTTCATTGAAAACGGAAACAAATTAACGAATGAGATTTTTCTCGTAATTATAAGAGGAACCAAGTTTCTCTTCACATTACTACCACACATTTAAAGCCTCGACATTGCGAACAGATCTCTGCCACCGTAATCTTTGGTTAAATTCAGATAATATCTGATATTATCGCGACCAACGCAGGCAATATCGATTTCACAGCTATACGCCTACGCTAAATTTGGTAACTTGACTGATACAATGCACATCGATGTAGTATATTACATATGAATACATGTTTCAATACTTATGAAAATACGC